>CM054376.1:15000-1215000 GCA_028858755.1 Ara ararauna
CTCTTGGATTCAGACTCTGGGGCTGACACTTGAGCTGAGATTCTGCACCTCAGACTCTGTGGCTAAGACTCCGGGGCCGATACTCAGAGCTGAGACTGCAGCTGATACTCCGTGGCTCAGACTCTGCAGCTGAAACTCCACGGCAGAGGCTCTGGGGCTGACATTCCAGGGCTAAGGCTCTGGGGTTCAGACTTTGGGGCTGAGACTGCGGCTGAGACTCTGGGTCTCAGACTTTGATAGTCAGACTGTGTGACCGAGACTCTGTAATGTACACTCTACAGCTGAGACTCTGGGCCTCAGACTTCAGAGCCGATACTTTTGTACACTCTGTATCAGAGACTGTGGCTGAGACTCTGTGGCTGAGAGTCTGTGGATTAAACAAGGCCTTTAGACTCTGGGCCTCAAACTTTGGAGCTGATGCTTTGAGCCTCACACTCTGTGGCTGAGGCTGCTGCTGAGACTCTAAGACTCCGGGCTATACACTCCAAGGCTGACACTGGAGCTGAGACTCTATGGCTCAGACTCTGTGGCTAAGATTCCGGGGCACATACTCTGGGCTGAGACTGCGGCTAATACTCTGCGGATGAGATTTTGGCACTGAAACTCCGGGGCTAAGGCTCTGGGCTTCGGGCTTTGGGGCTGACACTGTGTCTGAGACTGGGGCTCAGACTCTTAGACTCAGACTTCGAATATCACACTGTGTCACCGACACTCTATAATCTACACTCTGTGGCTGACGTGGTGGCTGAGACTCCGGGCCTCGGACTTCGGAGCCGATACTCACAATAAAACTCTGTAGCTGGTACTGTGAGTCTGAGACTGTGTGTCTCAGACCCTGTGGATGAAACAGTGCCTTAGTCTCGGAATCTCAGAACAAGACCTTCAAACTCAGAACAAGACCTCCAAGATCAGAATAAGGAATCCACATTCAGAACAACACCTCCAAAATCTAAACAAGACCTCCAAACTCTGAACAAATCCTCCAAACACTAAACAAGCTCTCCGAACTCTGAACAAGTCCTCCAATCTCAGAACATATCCTTCAAATTCAAAACAAATCCTCCAATCTCAGAACAAGTCCACCAATCTAAGAACAAGTCCTTCAATTTCAGAACATGTCCTCCCATCGCAAAACAACTTCTCCAATCTCAGAACAAGTCCTCCAAACTCAGAACAAGTCCTCCAATCTCAGAACAATTCCTAAAATCTCAGAACAAGACCTCCAATCACAGAACAAGCCAACCAACACAGAACAAGTACTGCAATCTCAGAACATGTCCTCAAATCTCAGAACATGTCCTCCAATGTCAGAAAATGTTCTCCAATCTCAGCATGTGTCCTCCAAACTCAGAACAAGTCCTCCAAACTATGCACAAGTCCTCCAAACTCTAAAAAAGTCTCTGAAACCTGAACAAGTACTCTGAACTCAAAACAAGTCCTCCAATCTCAAAACAAATCCTGCAAGCTCAGAATAAGTCCTCCAGTCACAGAAAAAGTCCTCCAATCTCAGAACAAGTCCTCCAATCTCAGAACAAGTCCTCCAATCTCAGAACAAGTCCTCCAATCTCAGAACAAGGCCTCCAATCTCAGAACAAGGCCTCCAATCTCAGAACAAGGCCTCCAATCTAAGAACATGTTCTTCAATCTCAGCACATATCCTCTACTCTCAGAACATGTCCTCCACTCTCAGAACAAGTCCTCCAAACTCAGAACAAGCCCTCCAGACTCAGAACAAGTCCTCCAAAATCAGAACAAATCCACCAATAGCAGAAAAAGTCCACCAATCTCAGAACATGTGCTCCAAACTCAAAAAAAGTCCAGCAATCTCAGAACAATCCTTCAACCCTGGAAAAAATTCTCTAATAAAAGGCCAAATTCTCTAATCACAGTACAATTTCTCCAGGCGCAGTACAAGTCCTACAAGCGCAGAACAAGCCCTCCAAACTCAGAACAAGCCCTCCAAACTCAGAACAAGCCCTCCAAACTCAGAACAAGCCCTCCAAACTCAGAACAAGCCCTCCAATCTCAGAACATACCCTCCAATCTCAGGACATGTCCTCCAAAGTCAGAACATGTACTCCAATCTCAGAACGTGACCTCCAATCTCAGAAGAAGACCTCCAAAATCAGAGCGTGTATTCCAATCTTCAGAGGATATCCTCCAATCTCAGAATACATCCGCCAATACCCGAACAACTCCTTGAACCCCAGAAAAAATTCTCGACTCACAGTTTAATTCCTCCAGGCACAGAAAATATTCACCAAAGACCAAATTCTCCTATAAGAGAACAAATTATCCAACCTTTGAACAAACCCTCCAATCTCATTACAAGACCTCCACTCTCAGAACATGTCCGCCACTCACAGAACAAGTCCTCCAAACTCAGAACAAGTCCTCCAAATTCAGGACAAGTACACCAATTGCAGAACAAGTCCACCAATCTCAGAACATGTCCTATTATGTCAGAAAAAGTCCACCAATCTCAGAACAATCCACCAAACCCAAAAAACTTCTCTAATGAAAGGCCAAAATCTCTAGTCACAGTACAAGTTCTCCAGGCAGAGAACAAATTCTCCAACCTCACAACAAGACCTCCAATCACAGTGCAAGATCTCCAATCACAGAACAACACCTCCAATCTCAGAATATGTCCTACAATATCAGACCAAGACCTCCAATCTCAGAACAATTCCTAAAAACTCAAAATAAGGCCTCCAATCTCAGAACAATTCAGAAAATCTCAAAACAAGGCCTCCAACCTCAGTAGAAGTCCTCCAACCTCAGAAGAAGTCCTCCAACCTCAAAACAAGTCCTCCAATCTCAAAACAAGTCCTCCAATCTCAAAACAAGTCCTCCAATCTCAAAACAAGTCCTCCAATCTCAAAACAAGTCCTCCAATCTCAAAACAAGTCCTCCAATCTCAAAACAAGTCCTCCAATCTCAAAACAAGTCCTCCAATCTCAAAACAAGTCCTCCAATCTCAAAACAAGTCCTCCAATCACAGTACAAGTTCACCAGGCACAGAACAAATTCTCCAATCACAGACCAAATGCTCCTAAAAGAGAACAAGTCCTCCAAGCTCTGAACAAGTCCTCCAACCCCTGAACAAGTCCCCCAACCTCTGAACAAGTCCCCCAAATTCAGAACAAGTCCTCAAAGCCCAGAAAAACTTCTCCAATCACAGTCTAAGTTCTCCAGGCACAGAAGAAATTTTCCAATCACAGACCAAATACTCCTAAAAGAGAAAAAGTCCTCCAAACTCTGAAAAAGTCCTCCAACCGCAGAACAAGACTCCCAATTGCAGAACAAGAACCCCAATCGCAGTGCAAGTCCTCCAACCTCACAACAAATTCTCCAATCACAGACCAAATTCTCCTATAAGAGAAAAAGTCCCCGAGGATCTGAACATGTCCCCCAAGCTCTGAACAATTCCTCCAAGCTCTGAACAAGTCCCCCAAACTCTGAACAAGTCACCCAAGCAGTGAAAAAATCCTCCAAGCTCTGAGCAAGTCCCCCAAGCTCTGAACAAGACCCCTCATCACAGTGAAAGTCTTCCAGGCACACAACAATTTCTCCAAGCTCTTAACAAATCCCCCAAGCTCTGAACAAGTCCCCCAGGATCTGAACAAGTCCTCCAATCACAGTGCAATTGCTCTTACCTGTGAACAAGTCCTCCAAGCTGTGAACACACCCTCCAAGCTCTGAGCAAGTCCCCCAAGCTCTGAACAAGTCCCCCAGGCTCTGAAAAATTCCCCCAGGCTCTGAATAACTCCCCCAAGCTCTGAACAAGTCCTCCAATCACAGTGCAATTTTTAAAAGCTGTGAACAAGTCCTCCAAGCTGTGAACAAGTCCTCCAAGCTGTGAACAAGTCCCCCAAGCTGTGAACAAGTCCCCCAAGCTCTGAAGAAGACCCCTTATCACAGTGAAAGTCCTCCAGGCACAGAACAATTTCTCCAAGCTCTGAACAACTCCCCCAAGATCTGAACAAGTCCTCCAATCACAGTGCAATTGCTCCTACCTGTGAACAAGTCCTCCAAGCTGTGAGCAAGTCCTCCAAGCTGTGAACAAGTCCTCCAAGCTCTGAAGAAGTCCTCCAATCACAGTACAATTTTTCCAAGCTGTGAACAACTCCTCCAAGCTGTGAACAAGTCCCCCAGGCTCTGAACAAATCCCCCAAGCTCTGAACAAGACCCCCAAGCTCTGAACAAGTCCCCCAAGCTCTGAACAAGTCCCCCAAGCTCTGAACAATTCCTCCAAGCTCTGAACAAGTCCCCCAAGCTCTGAACAAGTCCTCCAAGCTCTGAACAAGTCCCCCAAACTCTGAACAATTCCTCCAAGCTCTGAACAAGTCCTCCAATCACAGTGCAATTTCTCCAAGCTCTGAACAAGTCCTCCAAGCTGTGAACAACTCCTCCAAGCAGTGAACAAGTCCCCCAGGCTCTGAACAACTCCCCCAAGCTCTGAACAAGTCCTCCAATCACAGTGCAATTTCTCCAAGCTGTGAACAACTCCTCCAAGCTGTGAACAAGTCCCTCAACCTCAGAACAAGACCCCCTATCACAGTGCAAGTCCTCCAACCTCAGAACAAATTCTCCAATCACAGACCAAATGCTCCCATAAGATAAAAAGTCCCCCAAGCTCTGAAGAAGTTCCCCAAGCTCTGAACAAGTCCTCCAAGCTGTGAACAAGTCCTCCAAGCTCTGAACAAGTCCTCCAAGCTCTGAACAAGTCCTCCAATCACAGTGCAAGTCCTCCAAGCTGTGAACATGTCCTCCAAGCTGTGAACAAGTCCTCCAAGCTGTGAACAAGTCCTCCAAGCTATGAACAAGTCCCCCAAGCTCTGAGCAAGTCCTCCAAGCTCTGAACAAGTCCTCCAAGCTCTGAACAAGTCCTCCAATCACAGTGCAAGTCCTCCAAGCTGTGAACATGTCCTCCAAGCTGTGAACAAGTCCTCCAAGCTGTGAACAAGTCCTCCAAGCTATGAGCAAGTCCCCCAAGCTCTGAGCAAGTCCTCCAAGCTCTGAACAAGTCCTCCAAGCTCTGAACAAGTCCTCCAAGCTCTGAACAAGTCCCCCAAGCTCTGAACAATTCCTCCAAGCTCTGAACAAGTCCCCCAAGCTCTGAACAAGTCCTCCAAGCTCTGAACAAGTCCTCCACTCACAGTGCAATTTCTCCAAACTGTGAACAAGTCCTCCAAGCAGTGAACAAGTCCTCCAAGCAGTGAACAAGTCCTCCAAGCAGTGAACAAGTCCTCCAAGCAGTGAACAAGTCCTCCAAGCAGTGAACAAGTCCTCCAAGCAGTGAACAAGTCCTCCAAGCAGTGAACAAGTCCTCCAAGCAGTGAACAAGTCCCCCAAGCTCTGAACAATTCCTCCAATCACAGTGCAATTTCTCCAGGCAGAGAACAAGTCCTCCAAGCTGTGAACAAGTCCCCCAAGCTCTGAACAGTTCCCCCAAGATCTGAACAAGGCCCCCAAGCTCTGAACAATTCCTCCAATTACAGTGCAATTTCTCCAGACACAGAACAATTTCTCCAAGCTCTGAACAAGAACCCCAAGCTCTGAACAACTCCTCCATGCTCTGAACAAGTCTCAAATCACAGTGCAATTGCTCGTACCTCTGAACAAGTCCTCCAAGCTGTGAACAAGACCCCCAAGCTCTGAACAAGTCCTCCAAGCTGTGAAAAAATCCTCCAAGCACTGAACAAATCACCCAAGCTCTGAACAACTCCCCCAGGTTCTGAATAAGTCCCCCAAGCTCTGAACAACTCCCCCAGGTTCTGAACAAGTCCCCCAAGCTCTGAACAATTCCTCCAAGCTCTGAACAAGTCCCCCAAACTCTGAACAAATCACCCAAGCAGTGAAAAAATCCTCCAAGCTCTGAGCAAGTCCCCCAAGCTCTGAACAAGACCCCTCATCACAGTGAAAGTCTTCCAGGCACACAACAATTTCTCCAAGCTCTTAACAAATCCCCCAAGCTCTGAACAAGTCCCCCAGGATCTGAACAAGTCCTCCAATCACAGTGCAATTGCTCTTACCTGTGAACAAGTCCTCCAAGCTGTGAACACACCCTCCAAGCTCTGAGCAAGTCCCCCAAGCTCTGAACAAGTCCCCCAGGCTCTGAAAAATTCCCCCAGGCTCTGAATAACTCCCCCAAGGTCTGAAAAAGTCCTCCAATCACAGTGCAATTTTTAAAAGCTGCGAACAAGTCCTCCAAGCTGTGAACAAGTCCCCCAAGCTGAGAACAAGTCCCCCAAGCTCTGAACAAGATCCCCAAGATCTGAACAAGTCCCCCAAGCTCTGAACAAGTCCCCCAAGATCTGAACAAGTCCTCCAATCACAGTGCAATTGCTCCTACCTGTGAACAAGTCCTCCAAGCTGTGAACAAGTCCTCCAAGCTGTGAACAAGTCCTCCAATCACAGTACAATTTTTCCAAGCTGTGAACAACTCCTCCAAGCTGTGAACAAGTCCCCCAGGCTCTGAACAAATCCCCCAAGCTCTGAACAAGATCCCCAAGATCTGAACAAGTCCCCCAAGCTCTGAACAAGTCCCCCAAGCTCTGAACAAGTCCTCCACTCACAGTGCAATTTCTCCAAACTGTGAACAAGTCCTCCAAGCAGTGAACAAGTCCTCCAAGCAGTGAACAAGTCCTCCAAGCAGTGAACAAGTCCTCCAAGCAGTGAACAAGTCCCCCAAGTTCTGAACAATTCCTCCAATCACAGTGCAATTTCCCCAGGCACAGAACAAGTCCTCCAAGCTGTGAACAAGTCCTCCAAGCTCTGAACAGTTCCCCCAAGATCTGAACAAGGCCCCCAAGCTCTGAACAATTCCTCCAATTACAGTGCAATTTCTCCAGACACAGAACAATTTCTCCAAGCTCTGAACAAGAACCCCAAGCTCTGAACAACTCCTCCATGCTCTGAACAAGTCTCAAATCACAGTGCAATTGCTCGTACCTCTGAACAAGTCCTCCAAGCTGTGAACAAGACCCCCAAGCTCTGAACAAGTCCTCCAAGCTGTGAAAAAATCCTCCAAGCACTGAACAAATCACCCAAGCTCTGAACAACTCCCCCAGGTTCTGAACAAGTCCCCCAAGCTCTGAACAATTCCTCCAAGCTCTGAACAAGTCCCCCAAACTCTGAACAAGTCACCCAAGCAGTGAAAAAATCCTCCAAGCTCTGAGCAAGTCCCCCAAGCTCTGAACAAGACCCCTCATCACAGTGAAAGTCCTCCAGGCACACAACAATTTCTCCAAGCTCTTAGCAAATCCCCCAAGCTCTGAACAAGTCCCCCAGGATCTGAACAAGTCCTCCAATCACAGTGCAATTGCTCCTACCTGTGAACAAGTCCTCCAAGCTGTGAACAAGTCCTCCAAGCTGTGAACAAGTCCTCCAAGCTGTGAACAAGTCCTCCAAGCTGTGAAAAAGTCCTCCAAGCTGTGAAAAAGTCCTCCAAGCTCTGAACAAGTCCTCCAAGCTCTGAACAAGTCCTCCAATCATAGTACAATTTTTCCAAGCTGTGAACAACTCCTCCAAGCTGTGAACAAGTCCCCCAGGCTCTGAACAAATCCCCCAAGCTCTGAACAAGACCCCCAAACTCTGAACAAGTCACCCAAGCAGTGAAAAAGTCCTCCAAGCTCTGAGAAAGTCCCCCAAGCTCTGAGCAAGTCCCCCAAGCTCTGAACAAGACCCCTCATCACAGTGAAAGTCTTCCAGGCACACAACAATTTCTCCAAGCTCTTAACAAATCCCCCAAGCTCTGAACAATTCCTCCACTCACAGTGCAATTTCTCCAAGCAGTGAACAAGTCCTCCAAGCAGTGAAGAAGTCCTCCAAGCAGTGAACAAGTCCTCCAAGCAGTGAACAAGTCCTCCAAGCAGTGAACAAGTCCCCCAAGCTCTGAAAAAGTCCCCCAAGCTCTGAACAAGTCTCCCAAGCTCTGAACAAGTCCTCCAATCACAGTGCAATTTCTCCAGGCACAGAACAAGTCCTCCAAGCTGTGAACAAGTCCCCCAAGCTCTGAACAGTTCCCCCAAGATGTGAACAAGGCCCCCAAGCTCTGAACAATTCCTCCAATTACAGTGCAATTTCTCCAGACACAGAACAATTTCTCCAAGCTCTGAACAAGTCCCCCAAGCTCTGAACAGCTCCCCCAAGACCTAAACAAGTCCTCCAATCACAGTGCAATTGTTCCCACCTGTGAACAACTCCTCCAAGCTGTGAACAAATCTTTCAAGCTGTAAACAAGTCCTCCAAGCTGTGAACAACTCCCCCAAGCTCTGAACAAGTCCTCCAATCACAGTGCAATTTCTCCAAGCTGTGAAAAAGTCCCCCAAGCTCTGAACAAGTCCTCCAATCACAGTGCAATTGCTCCTACCCCTGAACAAGTCCTCCAAGCTGTGAACAAGTTCTCCAAGCTGTGAACAAGACCCCCAAGCTCTGAACAAGTCCTCCAAGCTGTGAAAAAATCCTCCAAGCTCTGAACAATTCCCCCAAGCTCTGAACAACTCCCACAGGTTCTGAACAAGGCCCCCAAGCTCTGAACAAGTCCTCCAATCACAGTGCAATTTCTCCAGGCACAGAACAATTTCTCCAACCTGTGAACATCTCCTCCAAGCTCTGAACAAGTCCCGCAAGCTCTGAACAACTCCTCCAAGCTCTGAACAATTCCTCCAATCACAGTGCAATTTCTCCAAGCTCTGAACAAGTCCCCCAAGCTCTGAACAAGTCCTCCAATCACAGTGCAATTGCTCGTACCTCTGAACAAGTCCTCCAAGATGTGAACAAGTTCTCCAAGCTGTGAACAAGACCCCCAAGCTCTGAAGAAGTCCTCCAAGCTGCGAACAAGTCCCCCAAGCTGTGAAAAAATCCTCCAAGCTCTGAACAATTCCCCCAAGCTCTGAACAACTCCCCCAAGTTCTGAACAAGTCCCCCAAGCTCTGAAAAATTCCTCCAATTACAGCGCAATATCTCCAGGCACAGAACTATTTCTCCAACCTGTGAATAACTCCTCCAAGCTGTGAACAAGTCCTCTAAGATGTGAATAAGTCCCCCAAGCTCTGAACAAGTCCTCCACGCTCTGAACAAGTCCCCCAAGCTCTGAACAAGTCCCCCAAGCTCTGAACAACTCCCCCAATCACAGTGCAATTTCTCAAGGCACAGAAGAAGTCCTCCAAGCTCTGAACAAGTCCCCCAAGCCCTGAACAAGACCCCTTATCACAGTGAAAGTCTTCCAGGCACAGAAAAATTTCTCCAAGCTCTTAAGAAATCCCCCAAGCTCTGAACAAATCCCCCAAGCTCTGAAAAACTCCCCCAAGCTCTGAACAAGTCCTTCAATCACAGTGCAATTTCTCCAAGCTGTGAACAACTCTCCCAAGCTCTGAACAAGTCCTCCAAGCTGTGAAAAAATCCTCCAAGCACTGAACAAGTCCCCCAAGCTCTGAACAAGTCCCAAAAACTCAGAACAAGACCCCTATCACAGTGCAAGTGCTCCAACCTCAGAACAATTTCTTCAATCACAGACCAAATTCTCCAATAAGATAAAAAGTCCCCCAAGCTCTGAACAAGTCCCCCAAGCTCTGAACAATTCCTCGACTCACAGTGCAATTTCTTCAAGCGGTGAACAAGTCCTACAAGCAGTGAACAAGTCCCGAAAGCTCTGAACAAGTCCTTTATCCTCAGAACAATACCCCCTATCACAGTGCAAGTCCTCCAACCTCAGAACAAATTCTCCAATCACAGACCAAATGCTTCCGTAAGATAAAAAGTCTCCCAAGTTCTGAACAAGTCCCCCAAGCTCAGTGTAAGTTCTCCAGGCACAGAAAAATTTCTCCAAGTTCCGAACAAGTCCCCCAAGCTCAGAACAAGACCTCCAAGCACAATGCAAGTCCTCCAACCTCACAACAAATTCTCCAATCACAGACCAAATTCTCCTATAACAGAAAAAGTCCCTGAAGCTCTGAACATGTCCCCCAAGCTCTGAACAAGTCCCCCAAGCTCTGAACAAGTCCTCCACTCACAGTGGAAGTTCTCCAGGTACGGAACTAGTCCCCGAAGCTCTGACAAGTCCCCCAGGCTTAGAACAAGTCCCCCAATGTCTGAACAAATCCCTCAAGCACTGAACAAGTCCCCCAAGCTCTGAACAAGTCCCCCAAGCTCTGAATAATTCCTCCAATCACACTGCAATTTCTCCAGGCACAGAACAAGTCCTCCAAGCAGTGAACAAGTCCCCCAAGCTCTGAACAGTTCCCCCAAGATCTGAACAAGGCCCCCAAGCTCTGAACAATTCCTCCAATTACAGTGCAATTGCTCCTACCTCTGAACAAGTCCTCCAAGCTGTGAAAAAAATCCTCCAAGCACTGAACAAGTCCCCCAAGCTCTGAACAACTCCCCCAGGTTCTGAATAAGTCCCCCAAGCTCTGAACAACTCCCCCAGGTTCTGAACAAGTCCCCCAAGCTCTGAACAATTCCTCCAAATACAGCACAATTTCTCCAGGCACAGAACAATTTCTCCAACTTGCAAACAACTCCTCCAAGCTGTGAACAAGTCCACCAACCTCTGAACAAGTCCTCCAAGCTCAGAACAAGTCCCCCAAGCTCTGAACAAGTCCCCCAAGCTCTGAACAAGTCCCCCAAGCTCTGAACAAGCCCCCTTATCACAGTAAAAGTCTTCCAGGCACAGAACAATTTCTCCAAGCTCTTAACAAATCCCCCAAGCTCTGAACAAGTCCCCCAGGATCTGAACAAGTCCTCCAATCACAGTGCAATTGCTCCTACCTGTGAACAACTCCTCCAAGCTGTGAACACACCCTCCAAGCTCTGAGCAAGCCCTCCAAGCTCTGAACAAGTCCTCCAAGATCTGAACAAGTCCTCCAATCACAGTGCAATTTCTCCAGGCACAGAACAAGTCCCCCAAGCTCTGAACAAGTCCTCCAATCACAGTGCAATTTCTCCAAGCTCTGAACAAGTCCTCCAAGCTGTGAACAACTCCTCCAAGCAGTGAACAAGTCCCCCAGGCTCTGAACAACTCCCCCAAGCTCTGAACAAGTCCTCCAATCACAGTGCAATTTCTCCAAGCTGTGAACAACTCCTCCAAGCTGTGAACAAGTCCCCCAAGCTCTGAACAAGTCCCTCAACCTCAGAACAAGACCCCCTATCACAGTGCAAGTCCTCCAACCTCAGAACAAATTCTCCAATCACAGACCAAATGCTCCCATAAGATAAAAAGTCCCCCAAGCTCTGAACAAGTCCCCCAAGCTCTGAAGAAGTTCCCCAAGCTCTGAACAAGTCCTCCAAGCTGTGAACAAGTCCTCCAAGCTCTGAACAAGTCCTCCAAGCTCTGAACAAGTCCTCCAATCACAGTGCAAGTCCTCCAAGCTGTGAACATGTCCTCCAAGCTGTGAACAAGTCCTCCAAGCTGTGAACAAGTCCTCCAAGCTATGAACAAGTCCCCCAAGCTCTGAGCAAGTCCTCCAAGCTCTGAACAAGTCCTCCAAGCTCTGAACAAGTCCTCCAATCACAGTGCAAGTCCTCCAAGCTGTGAACATGTCCTCCAAGCTGTGAACAAGTCCTCCAAGCTGTGAACAAGTCCTCCAAGCTATGAGCAAGTCCCCCAAGCTCTGAGCAAGTCCTCCAAGCTCTGAACAAGTCCTCCAAGCTCTGAACAAGTCCCCCAAGCTCTGAACAATTCCTCCAAGCTCTGAACAAGTCCCCCAAGCTCTGAACAAGTCCTCCAAGCTCTGAACAAGTCCTCCACTCACAGTGCAATTTCTCCAAACTGTGAACAAGTCCTCCAAGCAGTGAACAAGTCCTCCAAGCAGTGAACAAGTCCTCCAAGCAGTGAACAAGTCCTCCAAGCAGTGAACAAGTCCTCCAAGCAGTGAACAAGTCCTCCAAGCAGTGAACAAGTCCTCCAAGCAGTGAACAAGTCCTCCAAGCAGTGAACAAGTCCTCCAAGCAGTGAACAAGTCCTCCAAGCAGTGAACAAGTCCCCCAAGCTCTGAACAATTCCTCCAATCACAGTGCAATTTCTCCAGGCAGAGAACAAGTCCTCCAAGCTGTGAACAAGTCCCCCAAGCTCTGAACAGTTCCCCCAAGATCTGAACAAGGCCCCCAAGCTCTGAACAATTCCTCCAATTACAGTGCAATTTCTCCAGACACAGAACAATTTCTCCAAGCTCTGAACAAGAACCCCAAGCTCTGAACAACTCCTCCATGCTCTGAACAAGTCTCAAATCACAGTGCAATTGCTCGTACCTCTGAACAAGTCCTCCAAGCTGTGAACAAGACCCCCAAGCTCTGAACAAGTCCTCCAAGCTGTGAAAAAATCCTCCAAGCACTGAACAAATCACCCAAGCTCTGAACAACTCCCCCAGGTTCTGAATAAGTCCCCCAAGCTCTGAACAACTCCCCCAGGTTCTGAACAAGTCCCCCAAGCTCTGAACAATTCCTCCAAGCTCTGAACAAGTCCCCCAAACTCTGAACAAATCACCCAAGCAGTGAAAAAATCCTCCAAGCTCTGAGCAAGTCCCCCAAGCTCTGAACAAGACCCCTCATCACAGTGAAAGTCTTCCAGGCACACAACAATTTCTCCAAGCTCTTAACAAATCCCCCAAGCTCTGAACAAGTCCCCCAGGATCTGAACAAGTCCTCCAATCACAGTGCAATTGCTCTTACCTGTGAACAAGTCCTCCAAGCTGTGAACACACCCTCCAAGCTCTGAGCAAGTCCCCCAAGCTCTGAACAAGTCCCCCAGGCTCTGAAAAATTCCCCCAGGCTCTGAATAACTCCCCCAAGGTCTGAAAAAGTCCTCCAATCACAGTGCAATTTTTAAAAGCTGCGAACAAGTCCTCCAAGCTGTGAACAAGTCCCCCAAGCTGAGAACAAGTCCCCCAAGCTCTGAACAAGATCCCCAAGATCTGAACAAGTCCCCCAAGCTCTGAACAAGTCCCCCAAGATCTGAACAAGTCCTCCAATCACAGTGCAATTGCTCCTACCTGTGAACAAGTCCTCCAAGCTGTGAACAAGTCCTCCAAGCTGTGAACAAGTCCTCCAATCACAGTACAATTTTTCCAAGCTGTGAACAACTCCTGCAAGCTGTGAACAAGTCCCCCAGGCTCTGAACAAATCCCCCAAGCTCTGAACAAGATCCCCAAGATCTGAACAAGTCCCCCAAGCTCTGAACAAGTCCCCCAAGCTCTGAACAAGTCCTCCACTCACAGTGCAATTTCTCCAAACTGTGAACAAGTCCTCCAAGCAGTGAACAAGTCCTCCAAGCAGTGAACAAGTCCTCCAAGCAGTGAACAAGTCCTCCAAGCAGTGAACAAGTCCCCCAAGTTCTGAACAATTCCTCCAATCACAGTGCAATTTCCCCAGGCACAGAACAAGTCCTCCAAGCTGTGAACAAGTCCTCCAAGCTCTGAACAGTTCCCCCAAGATCTGAACAAGGCCCCCAAGCTCTGAACAATTCCTCCAATTACAGTGCAATTTCTCCAGACACAGAACAATTTCTCCAAGCTCTGAACAAGAACCCCAAGCTCTGAACAACTCCTCCATGCTCTGAACAAGTCTCAAATCACAGTGCAATTGCTCGTACCTCTGAACAAGTCCTCCAAGCTGTGAACAAGACCCCCAAGCTCTGAACAAGTCCTCCAAGCTGTGAAAAAATCCTCCAAGCACTGAACAAATCACCCAAGCTCTGAACAACTCCCCCAGGTTCTGAACAAGTCCCCCAAGCTCTGAACAATTCCTCCAAGCTCTGAACAAGTCCCCCAAACTCTGAACAAGTCACCCAAGCAGTGAAAAAATCCTCCAAGCTCTGAGCAAGTCCCCCAAGCTCTGAACAAGACCCCTCATCACAGTGAAAGTCCTCCAGGCACACAACAATTTCTCCAAGCTCTTAGCAAATCCCCCAAGCTCTGAACAAGTCCCCCAAGCTCTGAACAAGTCCTCCAATCACAGTGCAATTGCTCCTACCTGTGAACAAGTCCTCCAAGCTGTGAACAAGTCCTCCAAGCTGTGAACAAGTCCTCCAAGCTGTGAACAAGTCCTCCAAGCTGTGAAAAAGTCCTCCAAGCAGTGAAAAAGTCCTCCAAGCTGTGAAAAAGTCCCCCAAGCTCTGAACAAGACCCCTCATCACAGTGAAAGTCTTCCAGGCACACAACAATTTCTCCAAGCTCTTAACAAATCCCCCAAGCTCTGAACAATTCCTCCACTCACAGTGCAATTTCTCCAAGCAGTGAACAAGTCCTCCAAGCAGTGAAGAAGTCCTCCAAGCAGTGAACAAGTCCTCCAAGCAGTGAACAAGTCCTCCAAGCAGTGAACAAGTCCTCCAAGCAGTGAACAAGTCCTCCAAGCAGTGAACAAGTCCTCCAAGCAGTGAACAAGTCCTCCAAGCAGTGAACAAGTCCCCCAAGCTCTGAAAAAGTCCCCCAAGCTCTGAACAAGTCTCCCAAGCTCTGAACAAGTCCTCCAATCACAGTGCAATTTCTCCAGGCACAGAACAAGTCCTCCAAGCTGTGAACAAGTCCCCCAAGCTCTGAACAGTTCCCCCAAGATGTGAACAAGGCCCCCAAGCTCTGAACAATTCCTCCAATTACAGTGCAATTTCTCCAGACACAGAACAATTTCTCCAAGCTCTGAACAAGTCCCCCAAGCTCTGAACAGCTCCCCCAAGACCTAAACAAGTCCTCCAATCACAGTGCAATTGTTCCCACCTGTGAACAACTCCTCCAAGCTGTGAACAAATCTTCCAAGCTGTAAACAAGTCCTCCAAGCTGTGAACAACTCCCCCAAGCTCTGAACAAGTCCTCCAATCACAGTGCAATTTCTCCAAGCTGTGAAAAAGTCCCCCAAGCTCTGAACAAGTCCTCCAATCACAGTGCAATTGCTCCTACCCCTGAACAAGTCCTCCAAGCTGTGAACAAGTTCTCCAAGCTGTGAACAAGACCCCCAAGCTCTGAACAAGTCCTCCAAGCTGTGAAAAAATCCTCCAAGCTCTGAACAATTCCCCCAAGCTCTGAACAACTCCCACAGGTTCTGAACAAGGCCCCCAAGCTCTGAACAAGTCCTCCAATCACAGTGCAATTTCTCCAGGCACAGAACAATTTCTCCAACCTGTGAACATCTCCTCCAAGCTCTGAACAAGTCCCGCAAGCTCTGAACAACTCCTCCAAGCTCTGAACAATTCCTCCAATCACAGTGCAATTTCTCCAAGCTCTGAACAAGTCCCCCAAGCTCTGAACAAGTCCTCCAATCACAGTGCAATTGCTCGTACCTCTGAACAAGTCCTCCAAGATGTGAACAAGTTCTCCAAGCTGTGAACAAGACCCCCAAGCTCTGAAGAAGTCCTCCAAGCTGCGAACAAGTCCCCCAAGCTGTGAAAAAATCCTCCAAGCTCTGAACAATTCCCCCAAGCTCTGAACAACTCCCCCAAGTTCTGAACAAGTCCCCCAAGCTCTGAAAAATTCCTCCAATTACAGCGCAATATCTCCAGGCACAGAACTATTTCTCCAACCTGTGAATAACTCCTCCAAGCTGTGAACAAGTCCTCTAAGATGTGAATAAGTCCCCCAAGCTCTGAACAAGTCCTCCACGCTCTGAACAAGTCCCCCAAGCTCTGAACAAGTCCCCCAAGCTCTGAACAACTCCCCCAATCACAGTGCAATTTCTCAAGGCACAGAAGAAGTCCTCCAAGCTCTGAACAAGTCCCCCAAGCCCTGAACAAGACCCCTTATCACAGTGAAAGTCTTCCAGGCACAGAAAAATTTCTCCAAGCTCTTAAGAAATCCCCCAAGCTCTGAACAAATCCCCCAAGCTCTGAAAAACTCCCCCAAGCTCTGAACAAGTCCTTCAATCACAGTGCAATTTCTCCAAGCTGTGAACAACTCTCCCAAGCTCTGAACAAGTCCTCCAAGCTGTGAAAAAATCCTCCAAGCACTGAACAAGTCCCCCAAGCTCTGAACAAGTCCCAAAAACTCAGAACAAGACCCCTATCACAGTGCAAGTGCTCCAACCTCAGAACAATTTCTTCAATCACAGACCAAATTCTCCAATAAGATAAAAAGTCCCCCAAGCTCTGAACAAGTCCCCCAAGCTCTGAACAATTCCTCGACTCACAGTGCAATTTCTTCAAGCGGTGAACAAGTCCTACAAGCAGTGAACAAGTCCCGAAAGCTCTGAACAAGTCCTTTATCCTCAGAACAATACCCCCTATCACAGTGCAAGTCCTCCAACCTCAGAACAAATTCTCCAATCACAGACCAAATGCTTCCGTAAGATAAAAAGTCTCCCAAGTTCTGAACAAGTCCCCCAAGCTCAGTGTAAGTTCTCCAGGCACAGAAAAATTTCTCCAAGTTCCGAACAAGTCCCCCAAGCTCAGAACAAGACCTCCAAGCACAATGCAAGTCCTCCAACCTCACAACAAATTCTCCAATCACAGACCAAATTCTCCTATAACAGAAAAAGTCCCTGAAGCTCTGAACATGTCCCCCAAGCTCTGAACAAGTCCCCCAAGCTCTGAACAAGTCCTCCACTCACAGTGGAAGTTCTCCAGGTACGGAACTAGTCCCCGAAGCTCTGACAAGTCCCCCAGGCTTAGAACAAGTCCCCCAATGTCTGAACAAATCCCTCAAGCACTGAACAAGTCCCCCAAGCTCTGAACAAGTCCCCCAAGCTCTGAATAATTCCTCCAATCACACTGCAATTTCTCCAGGCACAGAACAAGTCCTCCAAGCAGTGAACAAGTCCCCCAAGCTCTGAACAGTTCCCCCAAGATCTGAACAAGGCCCCCAAGCTCTGAACAATTCCTCCAATTACAGTGCAATTGCTCCTACCTCTGAACAAGTCCTCCAAGCTGTGAAAAAAATCCTCCAAGCACTGAACAAGTCCCCCAAGCTCTGAACAACTCCCCCAGGTTCTGAATAAGTCCCCCAAGCTCTGAACAACTCCCCCAGGTTCTGAACAAGTCCCCCAAGCTCTGAACAATTCCTCCAAATACAGCACAATTTCTCCAGGCACAGAACAATTTCTCCAACTTGCAAACAACTCCTCCAAGCTGTGAACAAGTCCACCAACCTCTGAACAAGTCCTCCAAGCTCAGAACAAGTCCCCCAAGCTCTGAACAAGTCCCCCAAGCTCTGAACAAGTCCCCCAAGCTCTGAACAAGCCCCCTTATCACAGTAAAAGTCTTCCAGGCACAGAACAATTTCTCCAAGCTCTTAACAAATCCCCCAAGCTCTGAACAAGTCCCCCAGGATCTGAACAAGTCCTCCAATCACAGTGCAATTGCTCCTACCTGTGAACAACTCCTCCAAGCTGTGAACACACCCTCCAAGCTCTGAGCAAGCCCTCCAAGCTCTGAACAAGTCCTCCAAGATCTGAACAAGTCCTCCAATCACAGTGCAATTTCTCCAGGCACAGAACAAGTCCCCCAAGCTCTGAACAAGTCCTCCAATCACAGTGCAATTTCTCCAAGCTCTGAACAAGTCCTCCAAGCTGTGAACAACTCCTCCAAGCAGTGAACAAGTCCCCCAGGCTCTGAACAACTCCCCCAAGCTCTGAACAAGTCCTCCAATCACAGTGCAATTTCTCCAAGCTGTGAACAACTCCTCCAAGCTGTGAACAAGTCCCCCAAGCTCTGAACAAGTCCCTCAACCTCAGAACAAGACCCCCTATCACAGTGCAAGTCCTCCAACCTCAGAACAAATTCTCCAATCACAGACCAAATGCTCCCATAAGATAAAAAGTCCCCCAAGCTCTGAACAAGTCCCCCAAGCTCTGAAGAAGTTCCCCAAGCTCTGAACAAGTCCTCCAAGCTGTGAACAAGTCCTCCAAGCTCTGAACAAGTCCTCCAAGCTCTGAACAAGTCCTCCAATCACAGTGCAAGTCCTCCAAGCTGTGAACATGTCCTCCAAGCTGTGAACAAGTCCTCCAAGCTGTGAACAAGTCCTCCAAGCTATGAACAAGTCCCCCAAGCTCTGAGCAAGTCCTCCAAGCTCTGAACAAGTCCTCCAAGCTCTGAACAAGTCCTCCAATCACAGTGCAAGTCCTCCAAGCTGTGAACATGTCCTCCAAGCTGTGAACAAGTCCTCCAAGCTGTGAACAAGTCCTCCAAGCTATGAGCAAGTCCCCCAAGCTCTGAGCAAGTCCTCCAAGCTCTGAACAAGTCCTCCAAGCTCTGAACAAGTCCTCCAAGCTCTGAACAAGTCCCCCAAGCTCTGAACAATTCCTCCAAGCTCTGAACAAGTCCCCCAAGCTCTGAACAAGTCCTCCAAGCTCTGAACAAGTCCTCCACTCACAGTGCAATTTCTCCAAACTGTGAACAAGTCCTCCAAGCAGTGAACAAGTCCTCCAAGCAGTGAACAAGTCCTCCAAGCAGTGAACAAGTCCTCCAAGCAGTGAACAAGTCCTCCAAGCAGTGAACAAGTCCTCCAAGCAGTGAACAAGTCCTCCAAGCAGTGAACAAGTCCTCCAAGCAGTGAACAAGTCCTCCAAGCAGTGAACAAGTCCTCCAAGCAGTGAACAAGTCCCCCAAGCTCTGAACAATTCCTCCAATCACAGTGCAATTTCTCCAGGCAGAGAACAAGTCCTCCAAGCTGTGAACAAGTCCCCCAAGCTCTGAACAGTTCCCCCAAGATCTGAACAAGGCCCCCAAGCTCTGAACAATTCCTCCAATTACAGTGCAATTTCTCCAGACACAGAACAATTTCTCCAAGCTCTGAACAAGAACCCCAAGCTCTGAACAACTCCTCCATGCTCTGAACAAGTCTCAAATCACAGTGCAATTGCTCGTACCTCTGAACAAGTCCTCCAAGCTGTGAACAAGACCCCCAAGCTCTGAACAAGTCCTCCAAGCTGTGAAAAAATCCTCCAAGCACTGAACAAATCACCCAAGCTCTGAACAACTCCCCCAGGTTCTGAATAAGTCCCCCAAGCTCTGAACAACTCCCCCAGGTTCTGAACAAGTCCCCCAAGCTCTGAACAATTCCTCCAAGCTCTGAACAAGTCCCCCAAACTCTGAACAAATCACCCAAGCAGTGAAAAAATCCTCCAAGCTCTGAGCAAGTCCCCCAAGCTCTGAACAAGACCCCTCATCACAGTGAAAGTCTTCCAGGCACACAACAATTTCTCCAAGCTCTTAACAAATCCCCCAAGCTCTGAACAAGTCCCCCAGGATCTGAACAAGTCCTCCAATCACAGTGCAATTGCTCTTACCTGTGAACAAGTCCTCCAAGCTGTGAACACACCCTCCAAGCTCTGAGCAAGTCCCCCAAGCTCTGAACAAGTCCCCCAGGCTCTGAAAAATTCCCCCAGGCTCTGAATAACTCCCCCAAGGTCTGAAAAAGTCCTCCAATCACAGTGCAATTTTTAAAAGCTGCGAACAAGTCCTCCAAGCTGTGAACAAGTCCCCCAAGCTGAGAACAAGTCCCCCAAGCTCTGAACAAGATCCCCAAGATCTGAACAAGTCCCCCAAGCTCTGAACAAGTCCCCCAAGATCTGAACAAGTCCTCCAATCACAGTGCAATTGCTCCTACCTGTGAACAAGTCCTCCAAGCTGTGAACAAGTCCTCCAAGCTGTGAACAAGTCCTCCAATCACAGTACAATTTTTCCAAGCTGTGAACAACTCCTGCAAGCTGTGAACAAGTCCCCCAGGCTCTGAACAAATCCCCCAAGCTCTGAACAAGATCCCCAAGATCTGAACAAGTCCCCCAAGCTCTGAACAAGTCCCCCAAGCTCTGAACAAGTCCTCCACTCACAGTGCAATTTCTCCAAACTGTGAACAAGTCCTCCAAGCAGTGAACAAGTCCTCCAAGCAGTGAACAAGTCCTCCAAGCAGTGAACAAGTCCCCCAAGTTCTGAACAATTCCTCCAATCACAGTGCAATTTCCCCAGGCACAGAACAAGTCCTCCAAGCTGTGAACAAGTCCTCCAAGCTCTGAACAGTTCCCCCAAGATCTGAACAAGGCCCCCAAGCTCTGAACAATTCCTCCAATTACAGTGCAATTTCTCCAGACACAGAACAATTTCTCCAAGCTCTGAACAAGAACCCCAAGCTCTGAACAACTCCTCCATGCTCTGAACAAGTCTCAAATCACAGTGCAATTGCTCGTACCTCT
This sequence comes from Ara ararauna, assembly GCA_028858755.1. Classification (NCBI taxonomy): domain Eukaryota; kingdom Metazoa; phylum Chordata; class Aves; order Psittaciformes; family Psittacidae; genus Ara; species Ara ararauna. Next base: position 35,116 of record CM054376.1, read on the forward strand.
GAACAAGTCCTCCAAGCTGTGAACAAGACCCCCAAGCTCTGAACAAGTCCTCCAAGCTGTGAAAAAATCCTCCAAGCACTGAACAAATCACCCAAGCTCTGAACAACTCCCCCAGGTTCTGAACAAGTCCCCCAAGCTCTGAACAATTCCTCCAAGCTCTGAACAAGTCCCCCAAACTCTGAACAAGTCACCCAAGCAGTGAAAAAATCCTCCAAGCTCTGAGCAAGTCCCCCAAGCTCTGAACAAGACCCCTCATCACAGTGAAAGTCCTCCAGGCACACAACAATTTCTCCAAGCTCTTAGCAAATCCCCCAAGCTCTGAACAAGTCCCCCAAGCTCTGAACAAGTCCTCCAATCACAGTGCAATTGCTCCTACCTGTGAACAAGTCCTCCAAGCTGTGAACAAGTCCTCCAAGCTGTGAACAAGTCCTCCAAGCTGTGAACAAGTCCTCCAAGCTGTGAAAAAGTCCTCCAAGCAGTGAAAAAGTCCTCCAAGCTGTGAAAAAGTCCCCCAAGCTCTGAACAAGACCCCTCATCACAGTGAAAGTCTTCCAGGCACACAACAATTTCTCCAAGCTCTTAACAAATCCCCCAAGCTCTGAACAATTCCTCCACTCACAGTGCAATTTCTCCAAGCAGTGAACAAGTCCTCCAAGCAGTGAAGAAGTCCTCCAAGCAGTGAACAAGTCCTCCAAGCAGTGAACAAGTCCTCCAAGCAGTGAACAAGTCCTCCAAGCAGTGAACAAGTCCTCCAAGCAGTGAACAAGTCCTCCAAGCAGTGAACAAGTCCTCCAAGCAGTGAACAAGTCCTCCAAGCAGTGAACAAGTCCCCCAAGCTCTGAAAAAGTCCCCCAAGCTCTGAACAAGTCTCCCAAGCTCTGAACAAGTCCTCCAATCACAGTGCAATTTCTCCAGGCACAGAACAAGTCCTCCAAGCTGTGAACAAGTCCCCCAAGCTCTGAACAGTTCCCCCAAGATGTGAACAAGGCCCCCAAGCTCTGAACAATTCCTCCAATTACAGTGCAATTTCTCCAGACACAGAACAATTTCTCCAAGCTCTGAACAAGTCCCCCAAGCTCTGAACAGCTCCCCCAAGACCTAAACAAGTCCTCCAATCACAGTGCAATTGTTCCCACCTGTGAACAACTCCTCCAAGCTGTGAACAAATCTTCCAAGCTGTAAACAAGTCCTCCAAGCTGTGAACAACTCCCCCAAGCTCTGAACAAGTCCTCCAATCACAGTGCAATTTCTCCAAGCTGTGAAAAAGTCCCCCAAGCTCTGAACAAGTCCTCCAATCACAGTGCAATTGCTCCTACCCCTGAACAAGTCCTCCAAGCTGTGAACAAGTTCTCCAAGCTGTGAACAAGACCCCCAAGCTCTGAACAAGTCCTCCAAGCTGTGAAAAAATCCTCCAAGCTCTGAACAATTCCCCCAAGCTCTGAACAACTCCCACAGGTTCTGAACAAGGCCCCCAAGCTCTGAACAAGTCCTCCAATCACAGTGCAATTTCTCCAGGCACAGAACAATTTCTCCAACCTGTGAACATCTCCTCCAAGCTCTGAACAAGTCCCGCAAGCTCTGAACAACTCCTCCAAGCTCTGAACAATTCCTCCAATCACAGTGCAATTTCTCCAAGCTCTGAACAAGTCCCCCAAGCTCTGAACAAGTCCTCCAATCACAGTGCAATTGCTCGTACCTCTGAACAAGTCCTCCAAGATGTGAACAAGTTCTCCAAGCTGTGAACAAGACCCCCAAGCTCTGAAGAAGTCCTCCAAGCTGCGAACAAGTCCCCCAAGCTGTGAAAAAATCCTCCAAGCTCTGAACAATTCCCCCAAGCTCTGAACAACTCCCCCAAGTTCTGAACAAGTCCCCCAAGCTCTGAAAAATTCCTCCAATTACAGCGCAATATCTCCAGGCACAGAACTATTTCTCCAACCTGTGAATAACTCCTCCAAGCTGTGAACAAGTCCTCTAAGATGTGAATAAGTCCCCCAAGCTCTGAACAAGTCCTCCACGCTCTGAACAAGTCCCCCAAGCTCTGAACAAGTCCCCCAAGCTCTGAACAACTCCCCCAATCACAGTGCAATTTCTCAAGGCACAGAAGAAGTCCTCCAAGCTCTGAACAAGTCCCCCAAGCCCTGAACAAGACCCCTTATCACAGTGAAAGTCTTCCAGGCACAGAAAAATTTCTCCAAGCTCTTAAGAAATCCCCCAAGCTCTGAACAAATCCCCCAAGCTCTGAAAAACTCCCCCAAGCTCTGAACAAGTCCTTCAATCACAGTGCAATTTCTCCAAGCTGTGAACAACTCTCCCAAGCTCTGAACAAGTCCTCCAAGCTGTGAAAAAATCCTCCAAGCACTGAACAAGTCCCCCAAGCTCTGAACAAGTCCCAAAAACTCAGAACAAGACCCCTATCACAGTGCAAGTGCTCCAACCTCAGAACAATTTCTTCAATCACAGACCAAATTCTCCAATAAGATAAAAAGTCCCCCAAGCTCTGAACAAGTCCCCCAAGCTCTGAACAATTCCTCGACTCACAGTGCAATTTCTTCAAGCGGTGAACAAGTCCTACAAGCAGTGAACAAGTCCCGAAAGCTCTGAACAAGTCCTTTATCCTCAGAACAATACCCCCTATCACAGTGCAAGTCCTCCAACCTCAGAACAAATTCTCCAATCACAGACCAAATGCTTCCGTAAGATAAAAAGTCTCCCAAGTTCTGAACAAGTCCCCCAAGCTCAGTGTAAGTTCTCCAGGCACAGAAAAATTTCTCCAAGTTCCGAACAAGTCCCCCAAGCTCAGAACAAGACCTCCAAGCACAATGCAAGTCCTCCAACCTCACAACAAATTCTCCAATCACAGACCAAATTCTCCTATAACAGAAAAAGTCCCTGAAGCTCTGAACATGTCCCCCAAGCTCTGAACAAGTCCCCCAAGCTCTGAACAAGTCCTCCACTCACAGTGGAAGTTCTCCAGGTACAGAACTAGTCCCCGAAGCTCTGACAAGTCCCCCAGGCTTAGAACAAGTCCCCCAATGTCTGAACAAATCCCTCAAGCACTGAACAAGTCCCCCAAGCTCTGAACAAGTCCCCCAAGCTCTGAATAATTCCTCCAATCACACTGCAATTTCTCCAGGCACAGAACAAGTCCTCCAAGCAGTGAACAAGTCCCCCAAGCTCTGAACAGTTCCCCCAAGATCTGAACAAGGCCCCCAAGCTCTGAACAATTCCTCCAATTACAGTGCAATTGCTCCTACCTCTGAACAAGTCCTCCAAGCTGTGAAAAAAATCCTCCAAGCACTGAACAAGTCCCCCAAGCTCTGAACAACTCCCCCAGGTTCTGAATAAGTCCCCCAAGCTCTGAACAACTCCCCCAGGTTCTGAACAAGTCCCCCAAGCTCTGAACAATTCCTCCAAATACAGCACAATTTCTCCAGGCACAGAACAATTTCTCCAACTTGCAAACAACTCCTCCAAGCTGTGAACAAGTCCACCAACCTCTGAACAAGTCCTCCAAGCTCAGAACAAGTCCCCCAAGCTCTGAACAAGTCCCCCAAGCTCTGAACAAGTCCCCCAAGCTCTGAACAAGCCCCCTTATCACAGTAAAAGTCTTCCAGGCACAGAACAATTTCTCCAAGCTCTTAACAAATCCCCCAAGCTCTGAACAAGTCCCCCAGGATCTGAACAAGTCCTCCAATCACAGTGCAATTGCTCCTACCTGTGAACAACTCCTCCAAGCTGTGAACACACCCTCCAAGCTCTGAGCAAGCCCTCCAAGCTCTGAACAAGTCCTCCAAGATCTGAACAAGTCCTCCAATCACAGTGCAATTTCTCCAGGCACAGAACAAGTCCCCCAAGCTCTGAACAAGTCCTCCAATCACAGTGCAATTTCTCCAAGCTCTGAACAAGTCCTCCAAGCTGTGAACAACTCCTCCAAGCAGTGAACAAGTCCCCCAGGCTCTGAACAACTCCCCCAAGCTCTGAACAAGTCCTCCAATCACAGTGCAATTTCTCCAAGCTGTGAACAACTCCTCCAAGCTGTGAACAAGTCCCCCAAGCTCTGAACAAGTCCCTCAACCTCAGAACAAGACCCCCTATCACAGTGCAAGTCCTCCAACCTCAGAACAAATTCTCCAATCACAGACCAAATGCTCCCATAAGATAAAAAGTCCCCCAAGCTCTGAACAAGTCCCCCAAGCTCTGAAGAAGTTCCCCAAGCTCTGAACAAGTCCTCCAAGCTGTGAACAAGTCCTCCAAGCTCTGAACAAGTCCTCCAAGCTCTGAACAAGTCCTCCAATCACAGTGCAAGTCCTCCAAGCTGTGAACATGTCCTCCAAGCTGTGAACAAGTCCTCCAAGCTGTGAACAAGTCCTCCAAGCTATGAACAAGTCCCCCAAGCTCTGAGCAAGTCCTCCAAGCTCTGAACAAGTCCTCCAAGCTCTGAACAAGTCCTCCAATCACAGTGCAAGTCCTCCAAGCTGTGAACATGTCCTCCAAGCTGTGAACAAGTCCTCCAAGCTGTGAACAAGTCCTCCAAGCTATGAGCAAGTCCCCCAAGCTCTGAGCAAGTCCTCCAAGCTCTGAACAAGTCCTCCAAGCTCTGAGCAATTCCTCCAATCACAGTGCAAGTTCTCCAGGCAGAGAACAATTTCTCCAAGCTCTGAACAACTCCTCCAAGCTCTGAACTGCAGGAGATCATGGAATAATGTGACACCAACCAGTGTGATCAAACTCTGAACAATATATTGTGTGCAAGCACCTCTTCTATAGAAAAGTTACAGAACAACAAAACATTCCAGAACAGATGATTGGCTCTGCCTCTGAGTCAGACCCAAGCAACGGCTTGTGATTGGTGGCAGCGCCGGGAGCTTCTCTTCATCTCAGCAAGTGGGCCTCCCCTTCTGCAACTTCTGGAGGGCTTTGGGAAAGGTGTCCTATAGTAACCCCTCCAGCAGCCTCTGACAGTCTCAGCTCACTAGACGGGTGCGGCTAAGCCAAGGGCTAGATTGCTCATGTGACCGTGCACAGCAAGTAACGTTGCCAAACTGAACAAGTCCCCCAAGCTCTGAACAAGTCCCCCAAGCTCTAAAAAAGTCCCCCAAGCTCTGAGCAATTCCTCCAATCACAGTGCAAGTTCTCCAGGCACAGAACAATTTCCCCAAGCTCTGAACAAGTCCTCCAAGCTATGAAAAAGTCCCCCAAACTCAGAACAAGACCCCAAAGCTCTGAACAAGTCCCCCAATCTCTGAACAAGACCCCCAAGCTCTGAAAAATTCCTCCACTCACAGTGCAAGTCCTCCAAGCTGAGAACAAGTTCCCCAAGCTAAGAACAAGTTCCCCAAGCTCTGAACAAGTCCCCCAAGCACTGAACAATTCCTCCAATCACAGTGCAAGTTCTCTATGCACAGAACAATTTCTCCAACCTCTGAACAACCCCTCCAAGAACAGAACAATTCCCCTAAGCTGTGAATAAGTCCCCCAAGCTGTAAACAAGACCTCCAATCACAGTTAAAATATTCCAAGCTGTGAACAAATTCTCCAATCACAGGGCAATGCCTCAAAACTGACAACAAACTCTCCTATTAGAGAAAAAGTCCCCCAAGCTCTGAACACAACCCCCAAGCTCTGAACAAGTCCCCTAAGCTCTGTACAAGTCCCCCAAGCTCAGAACAATTCCTCCAATCACAGTGTAATTTCTCCAAGCTGTGAACAAGTCCTCCAAGCTGGGAACAACTCCTCCAAGCTATGAAAAATTCTCCACGCACTAAACAAGACCTCCAAGCTGTGAACAAGTCCTAAAAAATCTGAACAAGACCCCCAACCTCGGAACAAGTCCCCCAAACTCAGAACAAGACGCCCAATCACAGTGCAAGTCCTCCAAACTCTGAACAAATTCTCCAATCACAGACCAAATGCTCCTAAAAGAGAACAAGTCCCCCAAGTTCTGAACAAGTCCCCCAAGCTGTGAAAAAGTCCTCCAAGCTCTAAACAAGCCCCCAAGCGCTGAACAAGTCCCCCAACCTCTGAACAAGTCCCCCAAGCTCTGAACAAGACCCCTTATCACAGTGAAAGTCTTCCAGGCACAGAACAATTTCTCAAAGCTCTTAAAAAATCCCCCAAGCTCTGAACAAGTCCCCCAAGCTCTGAACAAGTCCCCCAAGCTCTGAACAAGACCCCCTATCACAGTGAAAGTCCTCCAAACTCAGAAGTTCTCCAATCACAGACCAAATACTCCTATAAGATAAAATGTCCCACAAGTTCTGAACAAACAACCCAAGCTCTGAACAAGTCCTCCAATCACAATGGAAGTTCTCGAGGTACAGAACAAGTCCCCGAAGCTCTGACAAGTCCTCCAAGCTTAGAACAAGACCACCAAGCTCTGAACATGTCCCCCAAGCTCTGAACAAGTCCTCCAATCACACTGCAATTTCTCTAGGCACAGAACAAGTCCTCCAAGCTCTGAACAAGTCCCCCAAGCTCTGAACAAGTCCCCCAAGCTCTGAACAATTCCTCCAATCACGGTGCAATTTCTCCAGGCACAGAAGAATTTCTCCAACCTGTGAAAAACTCCTCCAAGCTCTGAAAAAGTCCTCCAAGCTCTGAGCAACTCCTCCAAGCTCTGAACAATTCTTCCAATCACAGTGCAAGTTCTCCAGACACAGAAAAATTTCTCCAAGCTCTGAACAAGTCCCCCAAGCTCTGAACAAGTCCCCCAAGCTCTGAACATTTCCTCCAATTACAGTGCAATTTCTCCAGGCACAGAACAATTTCTCCAACCTGTGCACATTTCCTCCAAGCTCTGAACAAGTCCCCCAAGCTCTGAACAACTCCTCCAAGATCTGAACAGTTCCTCCAATCACAGTGCAATTTCTCCAAGCTCTGAACAAGTCCCCCAAGCTCTGAACAAGTCCCCCAAGCTCTGAACAAGTCCTCCAATCACAGTGCAATTGCTCCTACCTGTGAACAAGTCCATCAAACTGTGAACAAGTCCATCAAGCTGTGAACAAGTCCGCCAAGCTCTGAACAAGTCCTAAAATATCAGAACAACCACATCAAACTCAGAACAAGTCCTCCAATCTCAAAACAAGTCCTCCAATCTCAAAACAAGTCCTCCAATGTCACAACAAGTCCTCCAATCTCAAAACAAGTCCTCCAATGTCACAACAAGTCCTCCAATCTCAAAACAAGTCCTCCAGTCATCATAGTTCATGTTCACTAGGCACAGAAGAAGTCCCATAATGACTTCCCAAATGCTCCGATAAGAGAACATGTCCTCCAGGCTCTCAACATGTCCTCCAGGCTCTCAACATGTCCTCCAAATATAGTGAAAGTTCTCCAGGCAGAGAACAAATTCTCCAATCACAGACCAAATGCTCCTAAAAGAGAACAAGTCCTTCAAGCCCTGAACAAGTCCTCCAAGCTCTGAACAAGTCCTCCAAGCTCTGAACAATTCCCCTAACTCAAAACAAGTCCCCCAGATTCAGAACAAGTCCCCCAAACTCAGAACAATTCCTCCAAGCCCAGAAAAAAATTTTCAATCACACTGCAAGCTCTCCAGGCACAGAACAAATTCTCCAATCACAGACCAAATGCTCCTAAAAGAGAACAAGTCCTCCAATCCCTGAACAAGTCCTCCAAGCTCTGAACAAGTCCTCCAAGCTGTGAACAAGTCCCCCAAGCTCTGAAAAAGTCCCCCAAGCTCTGAACAAGTCTCCCAAGCTCTGAACAAGTCCTCCAAGATCTGAACAAGTCCTCCAATCACAGTGCAATTTCTCCAGGCACAGAACAAGTCCTCCAAGCTGTGAACAAGTCCCCCAAGCTCTGAACAGTTCCCCCAACATGTGAACAAGGCCCCCAAGCTCTGAACAATTCCTCCAATTACAGTGCAATTTCTCCAGACACAGAACAATTTCTCCAAGCTCTGAACAAGTCCCCCAAGCTCTGAACAACTCCCCCAAGCTCTAAACAAGTCCTCCAATCACAGTGCAATTGCTCGTACCTCTGAACAAGTCCTCCAAGATGTGAACAAGACCCCCAAGCTCTGAAGAAGTCCTCCAAGCTGCGAACAAGTCCCCCAAGCTGTGAAAAAATCCTCCAATAACAGCGCAATTTCTCCAGGCACAGAACTATTTCTCCAACCTGTGAATAACTCCTCCAAGCTGTGAACAAGTCCTCTAACATGTGAATAAGTCCCCCAAGCTCTGAACAAGTCCTCCACGCTCTGAACAAGTCCTCCAAGCTCTGAACAAGTCCTCCAAGCCCAGAAAAAATTCTTCAATCACAGTGCAAGCTCCACAGGCACAGAACAATTTCTCCAATCACAGACCAAATGCTCCTAAAAGAGAACAAGTCCTCCAAGCTCTGAACAAGTCCTCCAAGCTCTGAACAAGTCCTCCAAGCTCTGAACAAGTCCTCCAAGCTCTGAACAGTACCGAAAATCTCTGAACTAGCACATCAAATTCAGAACAAGTCCTCCAATCCCAAAACAAGTCCTCCAATCCCAAAACAAGTCCTCCAATCCCAAAACAAGTCCTCCAATCCCAAAACAAGTCCTCCAATCCCAAAACAAGTCCTCCAATCCCAAAACAAGTCCTCCAATCCCAAAACAAGTCCTCCAATACCAAAACAAGTCCTCCAATCTCAAAACAAGTCCTCCAATCTCAAAACAAGTCCTCCAATCTCAAAACAAGTCCTCCAATCATAGTGCAAGTTCACCAGGCACAGAACAAGTCCCCCAATGACATACCAAATGCTTCGGTAAGAAAACAAGTCCTCCAGGCTCTCAACATGTCCTCCAGGCTCTCAACATGTCCTCCAGGCTCTCAACATGTCCTCCAGGCTCTCAACATGTCCTCCAGGCTCTCAACATGTCCTCCAGGCTCTCAACATGTCCTCCAAATATAGTGCAAGTTCTCCAGGCAGAGAACAAATTCTCAAATCACAGACCAAATGCTCCTAAAAGAGAACAACTTCTCCAAGCTCTGAACAAGTCCTCCAAGCTCTAAACAATACCTAAAATCTCTGAACAACCACATCAAACTCAGAACAAGTCCTCCAATCTCAGAACAAGTCCTCCAATCTCAGAACAAGTCCTCCAATCTCAGAACAAGTCCTCCAATCTCAGAACAAGTCCTACAATCTCAGAACAAGTCCTACAATTCCAAAACAAATCCTCCAATCATAGTGCAAGTTCACCAGGCACAGAACAAGTCCCCCAATGACATACCAAATCCTCCGATAACAGAACAAGTCCTCCAGGCTCTCAACATGTCCTCCAGGCTCTCAACATGTCCTCCAGGCTCTCAACATGTCCTCCAGGCTCTCAACATGTCCTCCAGGCTCTCAACATGTCCTCCAAATATAGTCCAACCTCTCCAGGCAAAGAACAAATTCTCCAATCACAGACCAAATGCTCCTAAAAGAGAACAACTCCTCCAAGCTCTCAACAATTCCTAAAATCTCAGAACAAGTCCTCCAAGCTCTGAACAAGTCCTCCAAGCTCTGAACAAGTCCTCCAAGCTCTGAACAAGTCCTCCAAGCTCTGAACAAGTCCTCCAAGCTCTAAACAAGTCCTCCAAGCTCTAAACAAGTCCTCCAAGCTCTAAACAAGTCCTCCAAGCTCTAAACAAGTCCTCCAAGCTCTAAACAAGTCCTCCAAGCTCTGAACAAGTCCCCCATATTCAGAACAAGCCCCAAACTCAGAACAAGTCCTCCAAGCCCAGAAAAAATTCTTCAATCACAGTGCAAGCTCCACAAGCCCAGAACAATTTCTCCAATCACAGACCAAATGTTCCTAAAAGAGAACAAGTCCTCCAAGCTCTCAACAATTCCTAAAATCTCAGAACAAGTCCTCCAGGCCCTGAACAAGTCCTCCAAGCTCTGAACAACTCCCCCATATTCAGAACAAGCCCCAAACTCAGAACAAGTCCTCCAAGCCCAGAAAAAATTCTTCAATCACAGTGCAAGCTCCACAGGCACAGAACAATTTCTCCAATCACAGACCAAATGCTCCTAAAAGAGAACAAGTCCTCCAAGCTCTGAACAAGTCCTCCAAGCTCAGAACAATACCTAAAATCTCTGAACAACCACATCAAATTCAGAACAAGTCCTCCAATCTCAAAACAAGTCCTCCAATCCCAAAACAAGTCCTCCAATCTCAAAACAAGTCCTCCAATCTCAAAACAAGTCCTCCAATCTCAAAACAAGTCCTCCAATCTCAAAACAAGTCCTCCTATCTCAAAACAAGTCCACCAATCTCAAAACAAATCCTCCAATCTCAAAACAAATCCTCCAATCTCAAAACAAATCCTCCAATCTCAAAACAAGTCCTCCAATCTCAAAACAAGTCCTCCATTCTCAAAACAGGTCCTCCAATCTCAAAACAAGTCCTCCAATCTCAAAACAAATCCTCCAATCTTCATACTTCATGTTCACCAGGCACACAAGTCCCCCAATGACATACCAAATGCTCGGATAAGAGAACAGGTCCTCCAGGCTCTCAACATGTCCTCCAGGCTCTCAACATGTCCTCCAGGCTCTCAACATGTCCTCCAGGCTCTCAACATGTCCTCCAGGCTCTCAACATGTCCTCCAGGCTCTCAACATGTCCTCCAAATATAGGGCAAGTTCTCCAGGCAGAGAACAAATTCTCCAATCACAGACCAAATGCTCCTAAAAGAGAACAAGTCCTCCAAGCTCTCAACAATTCCTAAAATCTCAGAACAAGTCCTCCAGGCTCTGAACAAGTCCTCCAAGGTCTGAACAACTCCCCCATATTCAGAACAAGCCCCAAATTCAGAACAAGCCCTCCAAGCCCAGAAAAAATTCTTCAATCACAGTGCAAGCTCTACAGGCACAGAACAATTTCTCCAATCACAGACCAAATGCTCCTAAAAGAGAACACGTCCTCCAAGCTCTGAACAAGTCCTCCAAGCTCAGAACAATACCTAAAATCTCTGAACAACCACATCAAAATCAGAACAAGTCCTCCAATCTCAAAACAAGTCCTCCAATCTCAAAACAAGTCCTCCAATCTCAAAACAAATCCTCCAATCTCAAAACAAATCCTCCAATCTCAAAACAAGTCCTCCAATCCCAAAACAAGTCCTCCAATCCCAAAACAAGTCCTCCAATCCCAAAGCAAGTCCTCCAATCCCAAAGCAAGTCCTCCAATCCCAAAACAAGTCCTCCAATCCCAAAACAAGTCCTCCAATCCCAAAACAAGTCCTCCAATCATAGTGCAAGTTCACCAGGCACAGAACAAGTCCCCCACTGACATACCAAATGCTCCGGTAAGAAAACAAGTCCTCCAGGCTCTCAACATGTCCTCCAGGCTCTCAACATGTCCTCCAGGCTCTCAACATGTCCTCCAGGCTCTCAACATGTCCTCCAAATATAGTGCAAGTTCTCCAGGCAGAGAACAATTTCTCCAATCACAGACCAAATGCTCCTAAAAGAGAACAAGTCCTCCAAGCTCTGAACAAGTCCTCCAAGCTCAGAACAATACCTAAAATCTCTGAACAACCACATCAAATTCAGAACAAGTCCTCCAATCTCAAAACAAGTCCTCCAATCCCAAAACAAGTCCTCCAATCTCAAAACAAGTCCTCCAATCTCAAAACAAGTCCTCCAATCTCAAAACAAGTCCTCCAATCTCAAAACAAGTCCTCCAATCTCAAAACAAGTCCTCCTATCTCAAAACAAGTCCACCAATCTCAAAACAAATCCTCCAATCTCAAAACAAATCCTCCAATCTCAAAAGAAATCCTCCAATCTCAAAACAAGTCCTCCAATCTCAAAACAAGTCCTCCATTCTCAAAACAGGTCCTCCAATCTCAAAACAAGTCCTCCAATCTCAAAACAAATCCTCCAATCTTCATACTTCATGTTCACGAGGCACACAAGTCCCCCAATGACATACCAAATGCTCGGATAAGAGAACAGGTCCTCCAGGCTCTCAACATGTCCTCCAGGCTCTCAACATGTCCTCCAGGCTCTCAACATGTCCTCCAGGCTCTCAACATGACCTCCAGGCTCTCAACATGTCCTCCAAATATAGGGCAAGTTCTCCAGGCAGAGAACAAATTCTCCAATCACAGACCAAATGCTCCTAAAAGAGAACAAGTCCTCCAAGCTCTCAACAATTCCTAAAATCTCAGAACAAGTCCTCCAGGCTCTGAACAAGTCCTCCAAGGTCTGAACAACTCCCCCATATTCAGAACAAGCCCCAAATTCAGAACAAGCCCTCCAAGCCCAGAAAAAATTCTTCAATCACAGTGCAAGCTCTACAGGCACAGAACAATTTCTCCAATCACAGACCAAATGCTCCTAAAAGAGAACACGTCCTCCAAGCTCTGAACAAGTCCTCCAAGCTCAGAACAATACCTAAAATCTCTGAACAACCACATCAAAATCAGAACAAGTCCTCCAATCTCAAAACAAGTCCTCCAATCTCAAAACAAGTCCTCCAATCTCAAAACAAATCCTCCAATCTCAAAACAAATCCTCCAATCTCAAAACAAGTCCTCCAATCCCAAAACAAGTCCTCCAATCCCAAAACAAGTCCTCCAATCCCAAAGCAAGTCCTCCAATCCCAAAGCAAGTCCTCCAATCCGAAAACAAGTCCTCCAATCCCAAAACAAGTCCTCCAATCCCAAAACAAGTCCTCCAATCATAGTGCAAGTTCACCAGGCACAGAACAAGTCCCCCACTGACATACCAAATGCTCCGGTAAGAAAACAAGTCCTCCAGGCTCTCAACATGTCCTCCAGGCTCTCAACATGTCCTCCAGGCTCTCAACATGTCCTCCAGGCTCTCAACATGTCCTCTAGGCTCTCAACATGTCCTCCAAATATAGTGCAAGTTCTCCAGGCAGAGAACAAATTCTCAAATCACAGACCAAATGCTCCTAAAAGAGAACAACTTCTCCAAGATCTGAACAAGTCCTCCAAGCTCTGAACAACTCCTCCAAGCTCTGAACAACTCCTCCAAGCTCTGAACAACTCCTCCAAGCTCTGAACAATACCAAAAATCTCTGAACAACCACATCAAACTCAGAACAAGTCCTCCAATCTCAAAACAAGTCCTCCAATCTCAGAACAAGTCCTCCAATCTCAGAACAAGTCCTACAATTCCAAAACAAATCCTCCAATCATAGTGCAAGTTCACCCGGCACAGAACAAGTCCCCCAATGACATACCAAATCCTCCGATAAGAGAACAAGTCCTCCAGGCTCTCAACATGTCCTCCAGGCTCTCAACATGTCCTCCAGGCTCTCAACATGTCCTCCAGGCTCTCAACATGTCCTCCAGGCTCTCAACATGTCCTCCAAATATAGTGCAACCTCTCCAGGCAAAGAACAAATTCTCCAATCACAGACCAAATGCTCCTAGAAGAGAACAAGTCCTCCATGCTCTCAAGAATTCCTAAAATCTCAGAACAAGTCCTCCAGGCTCTGAACAAGTCCTCCAGGCTCTGAACAAGTCCTCCAGGCTCTGAACAAGTCCTCCAGGCTCTGAACAAGTCCTCCAATCTCAGAACAAACCCTCCAATCTCAGAACAAACCCTCCAATCTCAGAACAAACCCTCCAATCTCAGAACAAGTCCTCCAATCTCAGAACAAGTCCTCCAATCTCAGAACAAGTCCTCCAATCATAGTGCAAGTTCACCCGGCACAGAACAAGGCCCCCAATGACATACCAAATCCTCCGATAAGAGAACAAGTCCTCCAGGCTCTCAACATGTCCTCCAGGCTCTCAACATGTCCTCCAGGCTCTCAACATGTCCTCCAGGCTCTCAACATGACCTCCAGGCTCTCAACATGTCCTCCAAATATAGTGCAACCTCTCCAGGCAAAGAACAAATTCTCCAATCACACACCAAATGCTCCTAAAAGAGAACAACTCCTCCAAGCTCTCAACAATTCCTAAAATCTCAGAACAAGTCCTCCAAGCTCTGAACAAGTCCTCCAAGCTCTGAACAAGTCCTCCAAGCTCTGAACAAGTCCTCCAAGCTCTGAACAAGTCCTCCAAGCTCTGAACAAATCCTCCAAGCTCTGAACAAGTCCTCCAAACTCTGAACAAGTCCTCCAAACTCTGAACAACTCCCCCATATTCAGAACAAGCCCCAAACTCAGAACAAGTCCTACAAGCCCCGAAAAAATTCTTCAATCACAGTGCAAGCTCCACAGGCACAGAACAATTTCTCCAATCACAGACCAAATGCTCCTAAAAGAGAACAAGTCCTCCAAGCTCTGAAAAAGTCCTCCAAGCTCAGAACAATACCTAAAATCTCTGAACAACCACATCAAATTCAGAACAAGTCCTCCAATCTCAAAACAAGTCCTCCAATCTCAAAACAAGTCCTCCAATCTCAAAACAAGTCCTCCAATCTCAAAACAATTGCTCCAATCTCAAAACAAGTCCTCCTATCTCAAACAAGTCCTCCTATCTCAAAACAAATCCTCCAATCTCAAAACAAATCCTCCAATCCCAAAACAAGTCCTCCAATCTCAAAACAAGTCCTCCAATCTCAAAACAGGTCCTCCAATCTCAAAACAAGTCCTCCAATCTCAAAACAAATCCTCCAATCATCATAGTTCATGTTCACCAGGCACACAACAAGTCCCCCAATGACATACCAAATGCTCGGATAAGAGAACAGGTCCTCCAGGCTCTCAACATGTCCTCCAGGCTCTCAACATGTCCTCCAGGCTCTCAACATGTCCTCCAGGCTCTCAACATGTCCTCCAAATATAGGGCAAGTTCTCCAGGCAGAGAACAAATTCTCCAATCACAGACCAAATGCTCCTAAAAGAGAACAAGTCCTCCAAGCTCTCAACAATTCCTAAAATCTCAGAACAAGTCCTCCAGGCTCTGAACAAGTCCTCCAAGCTCTGAACAACTCCCCCATATTCAGAACAAGCCCCAAATTCAGAACAAGCCCTCCAAGCCCAGAAAAAATTCTTCAATCACAGTGCAAGCTCTACAGGCACAGAACAATTTCTCCAATCACAGACCAAATGCTCCTAAAAGAGAACAAGTCCTCCAAGCTCTGAACAAGTCCTCCAAGCTCAGAACAATACCTAAAATCTCTGAACAACCACATCAAATTCAGAACAAGTCCTCCAATCTCAAAACAAGTCCTCCAATCTCAAAACAAGTCCTCCAATCTCAAAACAAGTCCTCCAATCTCAAAACAAGTCCTCCAATCTCAAAACAAGTCCTCCAATCTCAAAACAAGTCCTCCAATCTCAAAACAAGTCCTCCAGTCATCATAGTTCATGTTCACCAGGCACAGAACAAGTCCCCCAATGACTTACCAAATGCTCCGATAAGAGAACATGTCCTCCAGGCTCTCAACATGTCCTCCAGGCTCTCAACATGTCCTCCAGGCTCTCAACATGTCCTCCAGGCTCTCAACATGTCCTCCAGGCTCTCAACATCTCCTCCAAATATAGTGAAAGTTCTCCAGGCAGAGAACAAATTCTCCAATCACAGACCAAATGCTCCTAAAAGAGAACAAGTCCTCTAAGCCCGGAACAAGTCCTCCAAGCTCAGAACAATTCCTAAAATATCAGAACAACCACATCAAACTCAGAACAAGTCCTCCAATCTCAAAACAAGTCCTCCAATCTCAAAACAAGTCCTCCAATCTCAAAACAAGTCCTCCAATCATAATAGTTCATGTTCACCAGGCACAGAACAAGTCCCATAATGACTTCCCAAATGCTCCGATAAGAGAACATGTCCTCCAGGCTCTCAACATATCCTCCAGGCACTCAACGTGTCCTCCAGGCTCTCAACGTGTCCTCCAGGCTCTCAACATGTCCTCCAGGCTCTCAACATGTCCTCCAAATATAGTGAAATTTCTCCAGGCAGAGAACAAATTCTCCAATCACAGACCAAATGCTCCTAAAAGAGAACAAGTCCTTCAAGCCCTGAACAAGTCCTCCAAGCTCTGAACAAGTCCTCCAAGCTCTGAACAATTCCCCTAACTCAAAACAAGTCCCCCAGATTCAGAACAAGTCCCCCAAACTCAGAACAATACCTCCAAGCCCAGAAAAAATTTTTCAATCACACTGCAATCTCTCCAGGCACAGAAGAAATTCTCCGATCACAGACCAAATGCTCCTAAAAGAGAACAAGTCCTCCAAGCTCTGAACAAGTCCTCCAAGCTCTGAAAAAGTCCTAAAATACCAGAACAACCACATCAAACTCAGAACAAGTCCTCCAATCTCAAAACAAGTCCTCCAATCTCAAAACAAGTCCTCCAATCTCAAAACAAGTCCTCCAATCTCAAAACAAGTCCTCCAGTCATCATAGTTCATGTTCACCAGGCACAGAACAAGTCCCCCAATGACTTACCAAATGCTCCGATAAGAGAACATGTCCTCCAGGCTCTCAACATGTCCTCCAGGCTCTCAACATGTCCTCCAGGCTCTCAACATGTCCTGCAGGCTCTCAACATGTCCTCCAGGCTCTCAACATGTCCTCCAAATATAGTGAAAGTTCTCCAGGCAGAGAACAAATTCTGCAATCACAGACCAAATGCTCCTAAAAGAGAGCAAGTCCTCCAAGCCCTGACCAAGTCCTCCAAGCTTAGAACAATTCCTAAAATATCAGAACAACCACATCAAACTCAGAACAAGTCCTCCAATCTCAAAACAAGTCCTCCAATCTCAAAACAAGTCCTCCAATCTCAAAACAAGTCCTCCAATCTCAAAACAAGTCCTCCAATCATAATAGTTCATGTTCACCAGGCACAGAACAAGTCCCCCAATGACTTACCAAATGCTCCGATAAGAGAACATGTCCTCCAGGCTCTCAAAATGTCCTCCAGGCTCTCAACATGTCCTCCAGGCTCTCAACATGTCCTCCAGGCTCTCAACATGTCCTCCAGGCTCTCAACATGTCCTGCAGGCTCTCAACATGTCCTCCAGGCTCTCAACATCTCCTCCAGGCTCTCAACATGTCCTCCAAATATAGTGAAAGTTCTCCAGGCAGAGAACAAATTCTCCAATCACAGACCAAAAGCTCCTAAAAGAGAACAAGTCCTCCAATCCCTGACCAAGTCCTCCAAGCTCAGAACAATTCCTAAAATATCAGAACAACCACATCAAACTCAGAACAAGTCCTCCAATCTCAAAACAAGTCCTCCAATCTCAAAACAAGTCCTCCAATCTCAAAACAAGTCCTCCAATCTCAAAACAAGTCCTCCAGTCATCATAGTTCATGTTCACCAGGCACAGAACAAGTCCCATACTGACTTACCAAATGCTCCGATAAGAGAACATGTCCTCCAGGCTCTCAACATGTCCTCCAGGCTCTCAACATGTCCTCCAGGCTCTCAACATGTCCTCCAGGCTCTCAACATGTCCTCCAGGCTCTCAACATGTCCTCCAGGCTCTCAACATGTCCTGCAAATACAGGGAAAGTTCTCCAGGCAGAGAACAAATTCTCCAATCACAGACCAAATGCTCCTAAAAGAGAACAAGTCCTCCAAGCCCTGACCAACTCCTCCAAGCTCAGAACAATTCCTAAAATACCAGAACAACCACATCAAACTCAGAACAAGTCCTCCAATCTCAAAACAAGTCCTCCAATCTCAAAACAAGTCCTCCAATCTCAAAACAAGTCCTCCAATCTCAAAACAAGTCCTCCAATCTCAAAACAAGTCCCCCAGTCATCATAGTTCATGTTCACCAGGCACAGAACAAGTCCCCCAATGACTTACCAAATGCTCCGATAAGAGAACATGTCCTCCAGGCTCTCAACATGTCCTCCAGGCTCTCAACATGTCCTCCAGGCTCTCAATATGTCCTCCAGGCTCTCAACATGTCCTCCAGGCTCTCAACATGTCCTCCAGGCTCTCAACATGTCCTCCAGGCTCTCAACATGTCCTCCAAATATAGTGAAAGTTCTCCAGGCAGAGAACAAATTCTGCAATCACAGACCAAATGCTCCTAAAAGAGAACAAGTCCTCCAAGCCCTGACCAAGTCCTCCAAGCTCAGAACAATTCCTAAAATATCAGAACAACCACATCAAACTCAGAACAAGTCCTCCAATCTCAAAACAAGTCCTCCAATCTCAAAACAAGTCCTCCAATCTCAAAACAAGTCCTCCAATCTCAAAACAAGTCCTCCAATCTCAAAACAAGTCCTCCAATCATAATAGTTCATGTTCACCAGGCACAGAACAAGTCCCCCAATGACTTCCCAAATGCTCCGATAAGAGAACATGTCCTCCAGGCTCTCAAAATGTCCTCCAGGCTCTCAACATGTCCTGCAGGCTCTCAACATGTCCTCCAGGCTCTCAACATGTCCTCCAGGCTCTCAACATCTCCTCCAGGCCCTCAACATCTCCTCCAGGCTCTCAACATGTCCTCCAAATATAGCGAAAGTTCTCCAGGCAGAGAACAAATTCTCCAATCACAGACCAAAAGCTCCTAAAAGAGAACAAGTCCTCCAAACCCTGACCAAGTCCTCCAAGCTCAGAACAATTCCGAAAATATCAGAACAACCACATCAAACTCAGAACAAGTCCTCCAATCTCAAAACAAGTCCTCCAATCTCAAAACAAGTCCTCCAATCTCAAAACAAGTCCTCCAGTCATAATAGTTCATGTTCACCAGGCACAGAACAAGTCCCATAATGACTTCCCAAATGCTCCAATAAGAGAACATGTCCTCCAGGCTCTCAACATGTCCTCCAGGCTCTCAACATGTCCTCCAGGCTCTCAACATGTCCTCCAGGCTAACATGTCCTCCAGGCTCTCAATATGTCCTCCAAATATAATGAAAGTTCTCCAGGCAGAGAACAAATTCTCCAATCACTGACCAAATGCTCCTAAAAGAGAACAAGTCCTCCAAGCCCTGACCAAGTCCTCCAAGCTCAGAACAATTCCTAAAATATCAGAACAACCACATCAAATTCAGAACAAGTCCTCCAATCTCAAAACAAGTCCTCCAAGCTCAAAACAATTCCTCCAATCTCAAAACAAGTCCTCCAATCTCAAAACAAGTCCTCCAATCTCAAAACAAGTCCTCCAATCTCAAAACAAGTCCTCCAATCTCAAAACAATTCCTCCAGTCATCATAGTTCATGTTCACCAGGCACAGAACAAGTCCCCCAATGACTTACCAAATGCTCCGATAAGAGAAAATGTCCTCCAGGCTCTCAACATGTCCTCCAGGCTCTCAACATGTCCTCCAGGCTCTCAACATGTCCTCCAGGCTCTCAACATGTCCTCCAAATATAATGAAAGTTCTCCAGGCAGAGAACAAATTCTACAATCACTGACCAAATGCTCCTAAAAGAGAACAAGTCCTCCAAGCCCTGACCAAGTCCTCCAAGCTCAGAACAATTCCTAAAATATCAGAACAACCACATCAAATTCAGAACAAGTCCTCCAATCTCAAAACAAGTCCTCCAAGCTCAAAACAATTCCTCCAATCTCAAAACAAGTCCTCCAATCTCAAAACAAGTCCTCCAATCTCAAAACAAGTTCTCCAGTCATCATAGTTCATGTTCACCAGGCACAGAACAAGTCCCCCAATGACTTACCAAATGCTCCGATAAGAGAACATGTCCTCCAGGCTCTCAACATGTCCTCCAGGCTCTCAACATGTCCTCCAGGCTCTCAACATGTCCTCCAGGCTCTCAACATGTCCTCCAGGCTCTCAACATGTCCTCCAAATATAGTGAAAATTCTCCAGGCAGAGAACAAATTCTGCAATCACAGACCAAATGCTCCTAAAAGAGAGCAAGTCCTCCAAGCCCTGACCAAGTCCTCCAAGCTCAGAACAATTCCTAAAATATCAGAACAACCACATCAAACTCAGAACAAGTCCTCCAATCTCAAAACAAGTCCTCCAATCTCAAAACAAGTCCTCCAATCTCAAAACAAGTCCTCCAATCTCAAAACAAGTCCTCCAGTCATCATAGTTCATGTTCACCAGGCACAAAACAAGTCCCCCAATGACTTACCAAATGCTCCGATAAGAGAACATGTCCTCCAGGCTCTCAACATGTCCTCCAGGCTCTCAACATGTCCTCCAGGCTCTCAACATGTCCTCCAGGCTCTCAACATGTCCTCCAGGCTCTCAACATGTCCTCCAGGCTCTCAACATGTCCTCCAGGCTCTCAACATGTCCTCCAAATATAGTGAAAGTTCTCCAGGCAGAGAACAAATTCTCCAATCACAGACCAAATGCTCCTAAAAGAGAACAAGTCCTCCAAGCCCTGACCAAGTCCTCCAAGCTCAGAACAACTCCTAAAATACCAGAACAACCACATAAAACTCAGAACAAGTCCTCCAATCTCAAAACAAGTCCTCCAATCTCAAAACAAGTCCTCCAATCTCAAAACAAGTCCTCCAATCTCAAAACAAGTCCTCCAATCTCAAAACAAGTCCTCCATTCATCAGAGTTCATGTTCACCAGGCACAGAACAAGTCCCCCAATGACTTACCAAATGCTCCGATAAGAGAACATGTCCTCCAGGCTCTCAACATGTCCTCCAGGCTCTCAACATGTCCTCCAGGCTCTCAACATGTCCTCCAGGCTCTCAACATGTCCTCCAGGCTCTCAACATGTCCTCCAGGCTCTCAACAGGTCCTCCAGGCTCTCAACAGGTCCTCCAGGCTCTCAACAGGTCCTCCAAATATAGTGAAAGTTCTCCAGGCAGTGAACAAATTCTCCAATCACAGACCAAATGCTCCTAAAAGAGAGCAAGTCCTCCAAGCCCTGACCAAGTCCTCCAAGCTCAGAACAATTCCTAAAATATCAGAACAACCACATCAAACTCAGAACAAGTCCTCCAATCTCAAAACAAGTCCTCCAACCTCAAAACAAGTCCTCCAATCATAATAGTTCATGTTCACCAGGCACAGAACAAGTCCCCCAATGACTTACCAAATGCTCCGATAAGAGAACATGTCCTCCAGGATCTCAACATGTCCTCCAGGCTCTCAACATGTCCTCCAAATATAGGGCAATTTCTCCAGGCAGAGAACAAATTCTCCAATCACAGACCAAATGCTCCTAAAAGAGAACAAGTCCTCTAAGCCCTGACCAAGTCCTCCAAGCTCAGAACAATTCCTAAAATATCAGAACAACCACATCAAACTCAGAACAAGTCCTCCAATCTCAAAACAAGTCCTCCAATCTCAAAACAAGTCCTCCAGTCATCATAGTTCATGTTCACCAGGCACAGAACAAGTCCCCCAATGACATACCAAATGCTCCGATAAGAGAACATGTCCTCCAGGCCCTCAACATGTCCTCCAGGCTCTCAACATGTCCTCCAGGCTCTCAACATGTCCTCCAGGCTCTCAACATGTTCTCCAAATATAGTGAAATTTCTCCAGGCAGAGAACAAATTCTCCAATCACAGACCAAATGCTCCTAAAAGAGAACAAGTCCTCCAAGCCCTGACCAAGTCCTCCAAGCTCAGAACAATTCCTAAAATACCAGAACAACCACATCAAACTCAGAACAAGTCCTCCAATCTCAAAACAAGTCCTCCAATCTCAAAACAAGTCCTCCAATCTCAAAACAATTCCTCCAATCTCAAAACAAGACCTCCAGTCATCATAATTCATGTTCACCAGGCACAGAACAAGTCCCATAATGACTTACCAAATGCTCCGATAAGTGAACATGTCCTCCAGGCTCTCAACATGTCCTCCAGGCTCTCAACATGTCCTGCAGGCTCTCAACATGTCTTGCAGGCTCTCAACATGTCCTGCAGGCTCTCAAAATGTCCTCCAAATATAGTGAGAGTTCTCCAGGCAGAGAACAAATTCTCCAATCACAGACCAAATGCTCCTAAAAGAGAACAAGTCCTCTAAGCCCTGAACAAGTCCTCCAAGCTCAGAACAATTCCTCCAAGCCCAGAAAAAATTTTTCAATCACACTGCAAGGTCTCCAGGCACAGAACAAAATCTCCAATCACAGACCAAATGCTCCTATAAGAGAGCAAGTCCTCCAAGCTCTGAACAAGTCCTCCAAGCTCTGAACAAGTCCTCCAAGCCCTGAACAAGTCCTCCAAGCTCTGAACAAGTCCTCCAATCTCAAAACAAGTCCTCCAATCTCAAAACAAGTACTCTAATCACGAAACAAGTCCTCCAATCTCAAAAGAAGTCCTCCAATCATCATAATTCATGTTCACCAGGCACAGAACAAGTCCCCCAATGACATACCAAATGCTCCGATAAGAGAACATGTCCTCCAGGCTCTCAACATGTCCTCCAGGCTCTCAACATGTCCTCCAGGCTCTCAACATGTCCTCCAGGCTCTCAACATGTCCTCCAGGCTCTCAACATGTCCTCCAGGCTCTCAACATGTCCTCCAGGCTCTCAACATATCCTCCAGGCTCTCAACATGTCCTCCAGGCTCTCAACATGTCCTCCAGGCTCTCAACATGTCCTCCAAATATAGTGAAAGTTCTCCAGGCAGAGAACAAATTCTCCAATCACAGACCTAATGCTCCTAAAAGAGAACAAGTCCTCCAAGCTCTGAACAAGTCCTCCAAGCTCTGAACAATTCCCCTAACTCAAAACAAGTCCCCCAGATTCAGAACAATTCCCCCAAACTCAGAACAATACCTCCAAGCCCAGAAAAAATTTTTCAATCATACTGCAAGCTCTGCAAGCACAGAACAAATTCTCCAATCACAGACCTAATGCTCCTAAAAGAGAACAAGTCCTTCAAGCTCTGAACAAGTCCTCCAAGCTCTGAAAAAGTCCTAAAATATCAGAACAACCACATCAAACTCAGAACAAGTCCTCCAATCTCAAAACAAGTCCTCCAATCTCAAAACAAGTCCTCCAATCTCAAAACAAGTCCTCCAATCTCAAAACAAGTCCTCCAGTCATCATAGTTCATGTTCACCAGGCACAGAACAAGTCCCATAATGACTTACCAAATGCTCCGAGAAGAGAACATGTCCTCCAGGCTCTCAACATGTCCTCCAGGCTCTCAACATGTCCTCCAGGCTCTCAACATGTCCTCCAGGCTCTCAACATGTCCTCCAGGCTCTCAACATGTCCTCCAGGCTCTCAACATGTCCTCCAAATATAGTGAAAGTTCTCCAGGCAGAGAACAAATTCTCCAATCACAGACCAAATGCTCCTAAAAGAAAACAAGTCCTCCAAGCTCAAAACAAGTCCTCCAAGCTCAGAACAAATCCTAAAATAACAGAACAACCACATCAAACTCACAACAAGTCCTCCAATCTCTAAACAAGTCCTCCAATCTCAAAACAAGTCCTCCAATCATCATAGTTCATGTTCACCAGGCACAGAACAAGTCCCCCAATGACATACCAAATGCTCCGATACGAGAACATGTCCTCCAGGCTCTCAACATGTCCTCCAGGCTCTCAACATGTCCTCCAGACTCTCAACATGTCCTCCAGACTCTCAACATGTCCTCCAGGCTCTCAACATGTCCTCCAGGCTCTCAACATGTCCTCCAAATATAGTGAAAGTTCTCCAGGCACAGAACAAATTCTCCAACCACAGACCAAATGCTCCTAAAAGAGAACAAGTCCTCCAAGCCCTGACCAAGTCCTCCAAGCTCAGAACAATTCCTAAAATATCAGAACAACCACATCAAACTCAGAACAAGTCCTCCAATCTCAAAACAAGTCCTCCAATCTCAAAACAAGTCCTCCAGTCATCATAGCTCATGTTCACCAGGCACAGAACAAGTCCCCCAATGACTTACCAAGTGCTCCGATAAGAGAACATGTCCTCCAGGCTCTCAACATGTCCTCCAGGCTCTCAACATGTCCTCCAGGCTCTCAACATGTCCTCCAGGCTCTCAACATGTCCTCCAGGCTCTCAACATATCCTCCAAATATAGTGAAAGTTCTCCAGGCAGAGAACAAATTCTCCAATCACAGACGAAATGCTCCTAAAAGAGAACAAGTCCTCCAAGCCCTGACCAAGTCCTCCAAGCTCAGAACAATTCCTAAAATAACAGAACAACCACATCAAACTCAGAACAAGTCCTCCAATCTCAAAACAAGTCCTCCAATCTCAAAACAAGTCCTCCAATCTCAAAACAAGTCCTCCAATCTCAAAACAAGACCTCCAATCTCAAAACAAGACCTCCAATCTCAAAACAAGACCTCCAGTCATCATAATTCATGTTCACCAGGCACAGAACAAGTCCCCCAATGACTTACCAAATGCTCCGATAAGAGAACATGTCCTCCAGGCTCTCAACATGTCCTCCAGGCTCTCAACATGTCCTCCAGGCTCTCAACATGTCCTCCAGGCTCTCAACATGTCCTGCAGGCTCTCAACATGTCCTGCAGGCTCTCAACATGTCCTGCAGGCTCTCTACATGTCCTCCAGGCTCTCAACATGTCCTCCAAATATAGTGAGACTTCTCCAGGCAGAGAACAAATTCTCCAATCACAGACCAAATGCTCCTAAAAGAGAACAAGTCCTCTAAGCCCTGAACAAGTCCTCCAAGCTCAGAACAATTCCTCCAAGCCCAGAAAAAATTTTTCAATCACACTGCAAGGTCTCCAGACACAGAACAAAATCTCCAATCACAGACCAAATGCTCCTATAAGAGAGCAAGTCCTCCAAGCTCTGAACAAGTCCTCCAAGCTCTGAACAAGTCCTCCAAGCCCTGAACAAGTCCTCCAAGCTCTGAACAAGTCCTCCAAGCTCTGAACAAGTCCTCCAATCTCAAAACAAGTCCTCCAATCTCAAAACAAGTCCTCTAATCACGAAACAAGTCCTCCAATCTCAAAACAAGTCCTCCAATCATCATAATTCATGTTCACCAGGCACAGAACAAGTCCCCCAATGACATACCAAATGCTCCGATAAGAGAACATGTCCTCCAGGCTCTCAACATGTCCTCCAGGCTCTCAACATGTCCTCCAGGCTCTCAACATGTCCTCCAGGCTCTCAACATGTCCTCCAGGCTCTCAACATGTCCTCCAGGCTCTCAACATGTCCTCCAAATATAGTGAAAGTTCCCCAGGCAGAGAACAAATTCTCCAATCACA
Source organism: Ara ararauna (assembly GCA_028858755.1). Classification (NCBI taxonomy): domain Eukaryota; kingdom Metazoa; phylum Chordata; class Aves; order Psittaciformes; family Psittacidae; genus Ara; species Ara ararauna. The sequence continues at coordinate 60,144 of CM054376.1, forward strand.
GACCAAATGCTCCTAAAAGAGAACAAGTCCTCCAAGCCCTGACCAAGTCCTCCAAGCTCAGAACAACTCCTAAAATACCAGAACAACCACATCAAACTCAGAACAAGTCCTCCAATCTCAAAACAAGTCCTCCAATCTCAAAACAAGTCCTCCAATCTCAAAACAAGTCCTCCAATCTCAAAACAAGTCCTCCAATCTCAAAACAAGTCCTCCAATCTCAAAACAAGTCCTCCAGTCATCATAGTTCATGTTCACCAGGCACAGAACAAGTCCCCCAATGACTTACAAAATGCTCCGATAAGAGAACATGTCCTCCAGGCTCTCAACATGTCCTCCAGGCTCTCAACATGTCCTCCAGGCTCTCAACAGGTCCTCCAGGCTCTCAACAGGTCCTCCAAATATAGTGAAAGTTCTCCAGGCAGTGAACAAATTCTCCAATCACAGACCAAATGCTCCTAAAAGAGAGCAAGTCCTCCAAGCCCTGACCAAGGTCTCCAAGCTCAGAACAATTCCTAAAATATCAGAACAACCACATCAAACTCAGAACAAGTCCTCCAATCTCAAAACAAGTCCTCCAATCTCAAAACAAGTCCTCCAATCATAATAGTTCATGTTCACCAGGCACAGAACAAGTCCCCCAATGACTTAGCAAATGCTCCGATAAGAGAACATGTCCTCCAGGATCTCAACATGTCCTCCAGGCTCTCAACATGTCCTCCAGGCTCTCAACATGTCCTCCAGGCTCTCAACGTGTCCTCCAGGCTCTCAACATGTCCTCCAGGCTCTCAACATGTCCTCCAGGCTCTCAACATGTCCTCCAAATATAGTGAAAGTTCTCCAGGCAGAGAACAAATTCTCCAATCACAGACCAAATGCTCCTAAAAGAGAACAATTCCTCCAAGCCCTGACCAAGTCCTCCAAGCTCAGAACAATTCCTAAAATATCAGAACAACCACATCAAACTCAGAACAAGTCCTCCAATCTCAAAACAAGTCCTCCAATCTCAAAACAAGTCCTCCAGTCATCATAGTTCATGTTCACCAGGCACAGAACAAGTCCCCCAATGACATACCAAATGCTCCGATAAGAGACCATGTCCTCCAGGCTCTCAACATGTCCTCCAGGCTCTCAACATGTCCTCCAGGCTCTCAACATGTCCTCCAGGCTCTCAACATGTCCTCCAGGCTCTCAACATGTCCTCCAGGCTCTCAACATGTCCTCCAAATATAGTGAAAGTTCTCCAGGCAGAGAACAAATTCTCCAATCACAGACCAAATGCTCCTAAAAGAGAACAACTCCTCCAAGCCCTGACCAAGTCCTCCAAGCTCAGAACAATTCCTAAAATATCAGAACAACCACATCAAACTCAGAACAAGTCCTCCAATCTCACAACAAGTCCTCCAATCTCAAAACAAGTCCTCCAGTCATCATAGTTCATGTTCACCAGGCACAAAACAAGTCCCCCAATGACTTACCAAATGCTCCGATAAGAGAACATGTCCTCCAGGCTCTCAACATGTCCTCCAGGCTCTCAACATGTCCTCCTGGCTCTCAACATGTCCTCCAGGCTCTCAACATGTCCTCCAGGCTCTCAACATGTCCTCCAAATATAGTGAAAGTTCTCCAGGCAGAGAACAAATTCTCCAATCACAGACAAAATGCTCCTAAAAGAGAACAAGTCCTCCAAGCCCTGACCAAGTCCTCCAAGCTCAGAACAACTCCTAAAATATCAGAACAACCACATCAAACTCAGAACAAGTCCTCCAATCTCAAAACAAGTCCTCCAATCTCAAAACAAGTCCTCCAATCTCAAAACAAGTCCTCCAATCTCAAAACAAGTCCTCCAGTCATCATAGTTCATGTTCACCAGGCACAGAACAAGTCCCCCAATGACTTACCAAATGCTCCGATAAGAGAACATGTCCTCCAGGCTCTCAACATGTCCTCCAGACTCTCAACATGTCCTCCAGGCTCTCAACATGTCCTCCAGGCTCTCAACATGTCCTCCAGGCTCTCAACATGTCCTCCAGGCTCTCAACAGGTCCTCCAGGCTCTCAACAGGTCCTCCAGGCTCTCAACAGGTCCTCCAAATATAGTGAAAGTTCTCCAGGCAGTGAACAAATTCTCCAATCACAGACCAAATGCTCCTAAAAGAGAACAAGTCCTCCAAGCCCTGACCAAGTCCTCCAAGCTCAGAACAATTCCTAAAATATCAGAACAACCACATCAAACTCAGAACAAGTCCTCCAATCTCAAAACAAGTCCTCCAATCTCAAAACAAGTCCTCCAGTCATCATAGTTCATGTTCACCAGGCACAGAACAAGTCCCCCAATGACATACCAAATGCTCCGATAAGAGAACATGTCCTCCAGGCTCTCAACATGTCCTCCAGGCTCTCAACATGTCCTCCAGGCTCTCAACATGTCCTCCAGGCTCTCAACATGTCCTCCAGGCTCTCAACATGTCCTCCAAATATAGTGAAAGTTCTCCAGGCAGAGAACAAAATCTCCAATCACAGACCAAATGCTCCTATAAGAGAGCAAGTCCTCCAAGCTCTGAACAAGTCCTCCAAGCTCTGAACAAGTCCTCCAAGCCCTGAACAAGTCCTCCAAGCTCTGAACAAGTCCTCCAATCTCAAAACAAGTCCTCCAATCTCAAAACAAGTCCTCTAATCACGAAACAAGTACTCCAATCTCAAAACAAGTCCTCCAATCATCATAATTCATGTTCACCAGGCACAGAACAAGTCCCCCAATGACATACCAAATGCTCCGATAAGAGAACATGTCCTCCAGGCTCTCAACATGTCCTCCAGGCTCTCAACATGTCCTCCAGGCTCTCAACATGTCCTCCAGGCTCTCAACATGTCCTCCAGGCTCTCAACATGTCCTCCAGGCTCTCAACATGTCCTCCAAATATAGTGAAAGTTCTCCAGGCAGAGAACAAATTCTCCAATCACAGACCTAATGCTCCTAAAAGAGAACAAGTCCTCCAAGCTCTGAACAAGTCCTCCAAGCTCTGAACAATTCCCCTAACTCAAAACAAGTCCCCCAGATTCAGAACAATTCCCCCAAACTCAGAACAATACCTCCAAGCCCAGAAAAAATTTTTCAATCATACTGCAAGCTCTGCAAGCACAGAACAAATTCTCCAATCACAGACCTAATGCTCCTAAAAGAGAACAAGTCCTTCAAGCTCTGAACAAGTCCTCCAAGCTCTGAAAAAGTCCTAAAATATCAGAACAACCACATCAAACTCAGAACAAGTCCTCCAATCTCAAAACAAGTCCTCCAATCTCAAAACAAGTCCTCCAATCTCAAAACAAGTCCTCCAATCTCAAAACAAGTCCTCCAGTCATCATAGTTCATGTTCACCAGGCACAGAACAAGTCCCATAATGACTTACCAAATGCTCCGAGAAGAGAACATGTCCTCCAGGCTCTCAACATGTCCTCCAGGCTCTCAACATGTCCTCCAGGCTCTCAACATGTCCTCCAGGCTCTCAACATGTCCTCCAGGCTCTCAACATGTCCTCCAGGCTCTCAACATGTCCTCCAAATATAGTGAAAGTTCTCCAGGCAGAGAACAAATTCTCCAATCACAGACCAAATGCTCCTAAAAGAAAACAAGTCCTCCAAGCTCAAAACAAGTCCTCCAAGCTCAGAACAAATCCTAAAATAACAGAACAACCACATCAAACTCACAACAAGTCCTCCAATCTCTAAACAAGTCCTCCAATCTCAAAACAAGTCCTCCAATCATCATAGTTCATGTTCACCAGGCACAGAACAAGTCCCCCAATGACATACCAAATGCTCCGATACGAGAACATGTCCTCCAGGCTCTCAACATGTCCTCCAGGCTCTCAACATGTCCTCCAGACTCTCAACATGTCCTCCAGACTCTCAACATGTCCTCCAGGCTCTCAACATGTCCTCCAGGCTCTCAACATGTCCTCCAAATATAGTGAAAGTTCTCCAGGCACAGAACAAATTCTCCAACCACAGACCAAATGCTCCTAAAAGAGAACAAGTCCTCCAAGCCCTGACCAAGTCCTCCAAGCTCAGAACAATTCCTAAAATATCAGAACAACCACATCAAACTCAGAACAAGTCCTCCAATCTCAAAACAAGTCCTCCAATCTCAAAACAAGTCCTCCAGTCATCATAGCTCATGTTCACCAGGCACAGAACAAGTCCCCCAATGACTTACCAAATGCTCCGATAAGAGAACATGTCCTCCAGGCTCTCAACATGTCCTCCAGGCTCTCAACATGTCCTCCAGGCTCTCAACATGTCCTCCAGGCTCTCAACATATCCTCCAAATATAGTGAAAGTTCTCCAGGCAGAGAACAAATTCTCCAATCACAGACGAAATGCTCCTAAAAGAGAACAAGTCCTCCAAGCCCTGACCAAGTCCTCCAAGCTCAGAACAATTCCTAAAATAACAGAACAACCACATCAAACTCAGAACAAGTCCTCCAATCTCAAAACAAGTCCTCCAATCTCAAAACAAGTCCTCCAATCTCAAAACAAGTCCTCCAATCTCAAAACAAGACCTCCAATCTCAAAACAAGACCTCCAATCTCAAAACAAGACCTCCAGTCATCATAATTCATGTTCACCAGGCACAGAACAAGTCCCCCAATGACTTACCAAATGCTCCGATAAGAGAACATGTCCTCCAGGCTCTCAACATGTCCTCCAGGCTCTCAACATGTCCTCCAGGCTCTCAACATGTCCTCCAGGCTCTCAACATGTCCTGCAGGCTCTCAACATGTCCTGCAGGCTCTCAACATGTCCTGCAGGCTCTCTACATGTCCTCCAGGCTCTCAACATGTCCTCCAAATATAGTGAGACTTCTCCAGGCAGAGAACAAATTCTCCAATCACAGACCAAATGCTCCTAAAAGAGAACAAGTCCTCTAAGCCCTGAACAAGTCCTCCAAGCTCAGAACAATTCCTCCAAGCCCAGAAAAAATTTTTCAATCACACTGCAAGGTCTCCAGACACAGAACAAAATCTCCAATCACAGACCAAATGCTCCTATAAGAGAGCAAGTCCTCCAAGCTCTGAACAAGTCCTCCAAGCTCTGAACAAGTCCTCCAAGCCCTGAACAAGTCCTCCAAGCTCTGAACAAGTCCTCCAAGCTCTGAACAAGTCCTCCAATCTCAAAACAAGTCCTCCAATCTCAAAACAAGTCCTCTAATCACGAAACAAGTCCTCCAATCTCAAAACAAGTCCTCCAATCATCATAATTCATGTTCACCAGGCACAGAACAAGTCCCCCAATGACATACCAAATGCTCCGATAAGAGAACATGTCCTCCAGGCTCTCAACATGTCCTCCAGGCTCTCAACATGTCCTCCAGGCTCTCAACATGTCCTCCAGGCTCTCAACATGTCCTCCAGGCTCTCAACATGTCCTCCAGGCTCTCAACATGTCCTCCAAATATAGTGAAAGTTCCCCAGGCAGAGAACAAATTCTCCAATCACAGACCAAATGCTCCTAAAAGAGAACAAGTCCTCCAAGCCCTGACCAAGTCCTCCAAGCTCAGAACAACTCCTAAAATACCAGAACAACCACATCAAACTCAGAACAAGTCCTCCAATCTCAAAACAAGTCCTCCAATCTCAAAACAAGTCCTCCAATCTCAAAACAAGTCCTCCAATCTCAAAACAAGTCCTCCAATCTCAAAACAAGTCCTCCAATCTCAAAACAAGTCCTCCAGTCATCATAGTTCATGTTCACCAGGCACAGAACAAGTCCCCCAATGACTTACAAAATGCTCCGATAAGAGAACATGTCCTCCAGGCTCTCAACATGTCCTCCAGGCTCTCAACATGTCCTCCAGGCTCTCAACAGGTCCTCCAGGCTCTCAACAGGTCCTCCAAATATAGTGAAAGTTCTCCAGGCAGTGAACAAATTCTCCAATCACAGACCAAATGCTCCTAAAAGAGAGCAAGTCCTCCAAGCCCTGACCAAGGTCTCCAAGCTCAGAACAATTCCTAAAATATCAGAACAACCACATCAAACTCAGAACAAGTCCTCCAATCTCAAAACAAGTCCTCCAATCTCAAAACAAGTCCTCCAATCATAATAGTTCATGTTCACCAGGCACAGAACAAGTCCCCCAATGACTTAGCAAATGCTCCGATAAGAGAACATGTCCTCCAGGATCTCAACATGTCCTCCAGGCTCTCAACATGTCCTCCAGGCTCTCAACATGTCCTCCAGGCTCTCAACGTGTCCTCCAGGCTCTCAACATGTCCTCCAGGCTCTCAACATGTCCTCCAGGCTCTCAACATGTCCTCCAAATATAGTGAAAGTTCTCCAGGCAGAGAACAAATTCTCCAATCACAGACCAAATGCTCCTAAAAGAGAACAATTCCTCCAAGCCCTGACCAAGTCCTCCAAGCTCAGAACAATTCCTAAAATATCAGAACAACCACATCAAACTCAGAACAAGTCCTCCAATCTCAAAACAAGTCCTCCAATCTCAAAACAAGTCCTCCAGTCATCATAGTTCATGTTCACCAGGCACAGAACAAGTCCCCCAATGACATACCAAATGCTCCGATAAGAGACCATGTCCTCCAGGCTCTCAACATGTCCTCCAGGCTCTCAACATGTCCTCCAGGCTCTCAACATGTCCTCCAGGCTCTCAACATGTCCTCCAGGCTCTCAACATGTCCTCCAGGCTCTCAACATGTCCTCCAAATATAGTGAAAGTTCTCCAGGCAGAGAACAAATTCTCCAATCACAGACCAAATGCTCCTAAAAGAGAACAACTCCTCCAAGCCCTGACCAAGTCCTCCAAGCTCAGAACAATTCCTAAAATATCAGAACAACCACATCAAACTCAGAACAAGTCCTCCAATCTCACAACAAGTCCTCCAATCTCAAAACAAGTCCTCCAGTCATCATAGTTCATGTTCACCAGGCACAAAACAAGTCCCCCAATGACTTACCAAATGCTCCGATAAGAGAACATGTCCTCCAGGCTCTCAACATGTCCTCCAGGCTCTCAACATGTCCTCCTGGCTCTCAACATGTCCTCCAGGCTCTCAACATGTCCTCCAGGCTCTCAACATGTCCTCCAAATATAGTGAAAGTTCTCCAGGCAGAGAACAAATTCTCCAATCACAGACAAAATGCTCCTAAAAGAGAACAAGTCCTCCAAGCCCTGACCAAGTCCTCCAAGCTCAGAACAACTCCTAAAATATCAGAACAACCACATCAAACTCAGAACAAGTCCTCCAATCTCAAAACAAGTCCTCCAATCTCAAAACAAGTCCTCCAATCTCAAAACAAGTCCTCCAATCTCAAAACAAGTCCTCCAGTCATCATAGTTCATGTTCACCAGGCACAGAACAAGTCCCCCAATGACTTACCAAATGCTCCGATAAGAGAACATGTCCTCCAGGCTCTCAACATGTCCTCCAGACTCTCAACATGTCCTCCAGGCTCTCAACATGTCCTCCAGGCTCTCAACATGTCCTCCAGGCTCTCAACATGTCCTCCAGGCTCTCAACAGGTCCTCCAGGCTCTCAACAGGTCCTCCAGGCTCTCAACAGGTCCTCCAAATATAGTGAAAGTTCTCCAGGCAGTGAACAAATTCTCCAATCACAGACCAAATGCTCCTAAAAGAGAACAAGTCCTCCAAGCCCTGACCAAGTCCTCCAAGCTCAGAACAATTCCTAAAATATCAGAACAACCACATCAAACTCAGAACAAGTCCTCCAATCTCAAAACAAGTCCTCCAATCTCAAAACAAGTCCTCCAGTCATCATAGTTCATGTTCACCAGGCACAGAACAAGTCCCCCAATGACATACCAAATGCTCCGATAAGAGAACATGTCCTCCAGGCTCTCAACATGTCCTCCAGGCTCTCAACATGTCCTCCAGGCTCTCAACATGTCCTCCAGGCTCTCAACATGTCCTCCAGGCTCTCAACATGTCCTCCAAATATAGTGAAAGTTCTCCAGGCAGAGAACAAAATCTCCAATCACAGACCAAATGCTCCTATAAGAGAGCAAGTCCTCCAAGCTCTGAACAAGTCCTCCAAGCTCTGAACAAGTCCTCCAAGCCCTGAACAAGTCCTCCAAGCTCTGAACAAGTCCTCCAATCTCAAAACAAGTCCTCCAATCTCAAAACAAGTCCTCTAATCACGAAACAAGTACTCCAATCTCAAAACAAGTCCTCCAATCATCATAATTCATGTTCACCAGGCACAGAACAAGTCCCCCAATGACATACCAAATGCTCCGATAAGAGAACATGTCCTCCAGGCTCTCAACATGTCCTCCAGGCTCTCAACATGTCCTCCAGGCTCTCAACATGTCCTCCAGGCTCTCAACATGTCCTCCAGGCTCTCAACATGTCCTCCAGGCTCTCAACATGTCCTCCAAATATAGTGAAAGTTCTCCAGGCAGAGAACAAATTCTCCAATCACAGACCTAATGCTCCTAAAAGAGAACAAGTCCTCCAAGCTCTGAACAAGTCCTCCAAGCTCTGAACAATTCCCCTAACTCAAAACAAGTCCCCCAGATTCAGAACAATTCCCCCAAACTCAGAACAATACCTCCAAGCCCAGAAAAAATTTTTCAATCATACTGCAAGCTCTGCAAGCACAGAACAAATTCTCCAATCACAGACCTAATGCTCCTAAAAGAGAACAAGTCCTTCAAGCTCTGAACAAGTCCTCCAAGCTCTGAAAAAGTCCTAAAATATCAGAACAACCACATCAAACTCAGAACAAGTCCTCCAATCTCAAAACAAGTCCTCCAATCTCAAAACAAGTCCTCCAATCTCAAAACAAGTCCTCCAATCTCAAAACAAGTCCTCCAGTCATCATAGTTCATGTTCACCAGGCACAGAACAAGTCCCATAATGACTTACCAAATGCTCCGAGAAGAGAACATGTCCTCCAGGCTCTCAACATGTCCTCCAGGCTCTCAACATGTCCTCCAGGCTCTCAACATGTCCTCCAGGCTCTCAACATGTCCTCCAGGCTCTCAACATGTCCTCCAGGCTCTCAACATGTCCTCCAAATATAGTGAAAGTTCTCCAGGCAGAGAACAAATTCTCCAATCACAGACCTAATGCTCCTAAAAGAGAACAAGTCCTCCAAGCTCTGAACAAGTCCTCCAGGCTCTGAACAATTCCCCTAACTCAAAACAAGTCCCCCAGATTCAGAACAATTCCCCCAAACTCAGAACAATACCTCCAAGCCCAGAAAAAATTTTTCAATCACACTGCAAGCTCTCCAGGCACAGAACAAATTCTCCAATCACAGACCAAATGCTCCTAAAAGAGAACACGTCCTTCAAGCTCTGAACAAGTCCTCCAAGCTCTGAAAAAGTCCTAAAATATCAGAACAACCACATCAAACTCAGAACAAGTCCTCCAATCTCAAAACAAGTCCTCCAATCTCAAAACAAGTCCTCCAATCTCAAAACAAGTCCTCCAATCTCAAAACAAGTCCTCCAGTCATCATAGTTCATGTTCACCAGGCACAGAACAAGTCCCATAATGACTTACCAAATGCTCCGAGAAGAGAACATGTCCTCCAGGCTCTCAACATGTCCTCCAGGCTCTCAACATGTCCTCCAGGCTCTCAACATGTCCTCCAGGCTCTCAACATGTCCTCCAAATATAGTGAAAGTTCTCCAGGCAGAGAACAAATTCTCCAATCACAGACCAAATGCTCCTAAAAGAGAACAAGTCCTCCAAGCTCAAAACAAGTCCTCCAAGCTCAGAGAAATTCCTAAAATATCAGAACAACCACATCAAACTCAGAACAAGTCCTCCAATCTCAAAACAAGTCCTCCAATCTCAAAACAAGTCCTCTAATCACGAAAAAAGTCCTCCAATCTCAAAACAAGTCCTCCAATCATCATAATTCATGTTCACCAGGCACAGAACAAGTCCCCCAATGACTTACCAAATGCTCCGATAAGAGAACATGTCCTCCAGGCTCTCAACATGTCCTCCAGGCTCTCAACATGTCCTCCAGGCTCTCAACATGTCCTCCAGGCTCTCAACATGTCCTCCAGGCTCTCAACATGTCCTCCAGGCTCTCAACATGTCCTCCAAATATAGTGAAAGTTCTGCAGGCAGAGAACAAATTCTCCAATCACAGACCTAATGCTCCTAAAAGAGAACAAGTCCTCCAAGCTCTGAACAAGTCCTCCAAGCTCTGAACAATTCCCCTAACTCAAAACAAGTCCCCCAGATTCAGAACAAGTCCCCCAAACTCAGAACAATACCTCCAAGCCCAGAAAAAATTTTTCAATCATACTGCAAGCTCTGCAGGCACAGAACAAATTCTCCAATCACAGACCTAATGCTCCTAAAAGAGAACAAGTCCTTCAAGCTCTGAACAACTCCTCCAAGCTCTGAAAAAGTCCTAAAATATCAGAACTACCACATCAAACTCAGAACAAGTCCTCCAATCTCAAAACAAGTCCTCCAATCTCAAAACAATTCCTCCAATCTCAAAACAAGTCCTCCAGTCATCATAGTTCATGTTCACCAGGCACAGAACAAGTCCCATAATGACTTACCAAATGCTCCGAGAAGAGACCATGTCCTCCAGGCTCTCAACATGTCCTCCAGGCTCTCAACATGTCCTCCAGGCTCTCAACATGTCCTCCAGGCTCTCAACATGTCCTGCAGGCTCTCAACATGTCCTGCAGGCTCTCAACATGTCCTGCAGGCTCTCAACATGCCCTCCAGGCTCTCAACATGTCCTCCAAATATAGTGAAAGTTCTCCAGGCAGAGAACAAATTCTCCAATCACAGACCAAATGCTCCTAAATGAAAACAAGTCCTCCAAGCTCAAAACAAGTCCTCCAAGCTCAGAACAAATCCTAAAATAAAAGAACAACCACATCAAACTCACAACAAGTCCTCCAATCTCTAAACAAGTCCTCCAATCTCAAAACAAGTCCTCCAATCATCATAGTTCATGTTCACCAGGCACAGAACAAGTCCCCCAATGACATACCAAATGCTCCGATACGAGAACATGTCCTCCAGGCTCTCAACATGTCCTCCAGGCTCTCAACATGTCCTCCAGGCTCTCAACATGTCCTCCAGGCTCTCAACATGTCCTCCAAATATAGTGAAAGTTCTCCAGGCAGAGAACAATTTCTCCAATCACAGACCAAATGCTCCTAAAAGAGAACAAGTCCTCTAAGCCCTGACCAAGTCCTCCAAGCTCAGAACAATTCCTAAAATATCAGAACAACCACATCAAACTCAGAACAAGTCCTCCAATCTCAAAACAAGTCCTCCAATCTCAAAACAAGTCCTCCAGTCATCATAGTTCATGTTCACCAGGCACAGAACAAGTCCCCCAATGACATACCAAATGCTCCGATAAGAGAACATGTCCTCCAGGCCCTCAACATGTCCTCCAGGCTCTCAACATGTCCTCCAGGCTCTCAACATGTCCTCCAGGCTCTCAACATGTTCTCCAAATATAGTGAAATTTCTCCAGGCAGAGAACAAATTCTCCAATCACAGACCAAATGCTCCTAAAAGAGAACAAGTCCTCCAAGCCCTGACCAAGTCCTCCAAGCTCAGAACAATTCCTAAAATACCAGAACAACCACATCAAACTCAGAACAAGTCCTCCAATCTCAAAACAAGTCCTCCAATCTCAAAACAAGTCCTCCAATCTCAAAACAATTCCTCCAATCTCAAAACAAGACCTCCAGTCATCATAATTCATGTTCACCAGGCACAGAACAAGTCCCATAATGACTTACCAAATGCTCCGATAAGTGAACATGTCCTCCAGGCTCTCAACATGTCCTCCAGGCTCTCAACATGTCCTCCAGGCTCTCAACATGTCCTGCAGGCTCTCAACATGTCTTGCAGGCTCTCAACATGTCCTGCAGGCTCTCAAAATGTCCTCCAAATATAGTGAGAGTTCTCCAGGCAGAGAACAAATTCTCCAATCACAGACCAAATGCTCCTAAAAGAGAACAAGTCCTCTAAGCCCTGAACAAGTCCTCCAAGCTCAGAACAATTCCTCCAAGCCCAGAAAAAATTTTTCAATCACACTGCAAGGTCTCCAGGCACAGAACAAAATCTCCAATCACAGACCAAATGCTCCTATAAGAGAGCAAGTCCTCCAAGCTCTGAACAAGACCTCCAAGCTCTGAACAAGTCCTCCAAGCCCTGAACAAGTCCTCCAAGCTCTGAACAAGTCCTCCAATCTCAAAACAAGTCCTCCAATCTCAAAACAAGTACTCTAATCACGAAACAAGTCCTCCAATCTCAAAACAAGTCCTCCAATCATCATAATTCATGTTCACCAGGCACAGAACAAGTCCCCCAATGACATACCAAATGCTCCGATAAGAGAACATGTCCTCCAGGCTCTCAACATGTCCTCCAGGCTCTCAACATGTCCTCCAGGCTCTCAACATGTCCTCCAGGCTCTCAACATGTCCTCCAGGCTCTCAACATGTCCTCCAGGCTCTCAACATATCCTCCAGGCTCTCAACATGTCCTCCAGGCTCTCAACATGTCCTCCAGGCTCTCAACATGTCCTCCAAATATAGTGAAAGTTCTCCAGGCAGAGAACAAATTCTCCAATCACAGACCTAATGCTCCTAAAAGAGAACAAGTCCTCCAAGCTCTGAACAAGTCCTCCAAGCTCTGAACAATTCCCCTAACTCAAAACAAGTCCCCCAGATTCAGAACAAGTCCCCCAAACTCAGAACAATACCTCCAAGCCCAGAAAAAATTTTTCAATCATACTGCAAGCTCTGCAAGCACAGAACAAATTCTCCAATCACAGACCTAATGCTCCTAAAAGAGAACAAGTCCTTCAAGCTCTGAACAAGTCCTCCAAGCTCTGAAAAAGTCCTAAAATATCAGAACAACCACATCAAACTCAGAACAAGTCCTCCAATCTCAAAACAAGTCCTCCAATCTCAAAACAAGTCCTCCAATCTCAAAACAAGTCCTCCAATCTCAAAACAAGTCCTCCAGTCATCATAGTTCATGTTCACCAGGCACAGAACAAGTCCCATAATGACTTACCAAATGCTCCGAGAAGAGAACATGTCCTCCAGGCTCTCAACATGTCCTCCAGGCTCTCAACATGTCCTCCAGGCTCTCAACATGTCCTCCAGGCTCTCAACATGTCCTCCAGGCTCTCAACATGTCCTCCAGGCTCTCAACATGTCCTCCAGGCTCTCAACATGTCCTCCAAATATAGTGAAAGTTCTCCAGGCAGAGAACAAATTCTCCAATCACAGACCAAATGCTCCTAAAAGAAAACAAGTCCTCCAAGCTCAAAACAAGTCCTCCAAGCTCAGAACAAATCCTAAAATAACAGAACAACCACATCAAACTCACAACAAGTCCTCCAATCTCTAAACAAGTCCTCCAATCTCAAAACAAGTCCTCCAATCATCATAGTTCATGTTCACCAGGCACAGAACAAGTCCCCCAATGACATACCAAATGCTCCGATACGAGAACATGTCCTCCAGGCTCTCAACATGTCCTCCAGGCTCTCAACATGTCCTCCAGACTCTCAACATGTCCTCCAGGCTCTCAACATGTCCTCCAGGCTCTCAACATGTCCTCCAAATATAGTGAAAGTTCTCCAGGCACAGAACAAATTCTCCAACCACAGACCAAATGCTCCTAAAAGAGAACAAGTCCTCCAAGCCCTGACCAAGTCCTCCAAGCTCAGAACAATTCCTAAAATATCAGAACAACCACATCAAACTCAGAACAAGTCCTCCAATCTCAAAACAAGTCCTCCAATCTCAAAACAAGTCCTCCAGTCATCATAGCTCATGTTCACCAGGCACAGAACAAGTCCCCCAATGACTTACCAAATGCTCCGATAAGAGAACATGTCCTCCAGGCTCTCAACATGTCCTGCAGGCTCTCAACATGTCCTCCAGGCTCTCAACATGTCCTCCAGGCTCTCAACATGTCCTCCAAATATAGTGAGACTTCTCCAGGCAGAGAACAAATTCTCCAATCACAGACCAAATGCTCCTAAAAGAGAACAAGTCCTCCAAGCCCTGACCAAGTCCTCCAAGCTCAGAACAATTCCTAAAATATCAGAACAACCACATCAAACTCAGAACAAGTCCTCCAATCTCAAAACAAGTCCTCCAATCTCAAAACAAGTCCTCCAATCTCAAAACAAGTCCTCCAGTCATCATAGCTCATGTTCACCAGGCACAGAACAAGTCCCCCAATGACTTACCAAATGCTCCGATAAGAGAACATGTCCTCCAGGCTCTCAACATGTCCTCCAGGCTCTCAACATGTCCTCCAGGCTCTCAACATGTCCTCCAAATATAGTGAAAGTTCTCCAGGCAGAGAACAAATTCTCCAATCACAGACCAAATGCTCCTAAAAGAGAACAAGTCCTCCAAGCCCTGACCAAGTCCTCCAAGCTCAGAACAATTCCTAAAATATCAGAACAACCACATCAAACTCAGAACAAGTCCTCCAATCTCAAAACAAGTCCTCCAATCTCAAAACAAGTCCTCCAGTCATCATAGCTCATGTTCACCAGGCACAGAACAAGTCCCCCAATGACTTACCAAATGCTCCGATAAGAGAACATGTCCTCCAGGCTCTCAACATGTCCTCCAGGCTCTCAACATGTCCTCCAGGCTCTCAACATGTCCTCCAGGCTCTCAACATATCCTCCAAATATAGTGAAAGTTCTCCAGGCAGAGAACAAATTCTCCAATCACAGACGAAATGCTCCTAAAAGAGAACAAGTCCTCCAAGCCCTGACCAAGTCCTCCAAGCTCAGAACAATTCCTAAAATAACAGAACAACCACATCAAACTCAGAACAAGTCCTCCAATCTCAAAACAAGTCCTCCAATCTCAAAACAAGTCCTCCAATCTCAAAACAAGTCCTCCAATCTCAAAACAAGACCTCCAATCTCAAAACAAGACCTCCAATCTCAAAACAAGACCTCCAGTCATCATAATTCATGTTCACCAGGCACAGAACAAGTCCCCCAATGACTTACCAAATGCTCCGATAAGAGAACATGTCCTCCAGGCTCTCAACATGTCCTCCAGGCTCTCAACATGTCCTCCAGGCTCTCAACATGTCCTCCAGGCTCTCAACATGTCCTCCAGGCTCTCAACATGTCCTGCAGGCTCTCAACATGTCCTGCAGGCTCTCAACATGTCCTGCAGGCTCTCTACATGTCCTCCAGGCTCTCAACATGTCCTCCAAATATAGTGAGACTTCTCCAGGCAGAGAACAAATTCTCCAATCACAGACCAAATGCTCCTAAAAGAGAACAAGTCCTCTAAGCCCTGAACAAGTCCTCCAAGCTCAGAACAATTCCTCCAAGCCCAGAAAAAATTTTTCAATCACACTGCAAGGTCTCCAGACACAGAACAAAATCTCCAATCACAGACCAAATGCTCCTATAAGAGAGCAAGTCCTCCAAGCTCTGAACAAGTCCTCCAAGCTCTGAACAAGTCCTCCAAGCCCTGAACAAGTCCTCCAAGCTCTGAACAAGTCCTCCAAGCTCTGAACAAGTCCTCCAATCTCAAAACAAGTCCTCCAATCTCAAAACAAGTCCTCTAATCACGAAACAAGTCCTCCAATCTCAAAACAAGTCCTCCAATCATCATAATTCATGTTCACCAGGCACAGAACAAGTCCCCCAATGACATACCAAATGCTCCGATAAGAGAACATGTCCTCCAGGCTCTCAACATGTCCTCCAGGCTCTCAACATGTCCTCCAGGCTCTCAACATGTCCTCCAGGCTCTCAACATGTCCTCCAGGCTCTCAACATGTCCTCCAAATATAGTGAAAGTTCCCCAGGCAGAGAACAAATTCTCCAATCACAGACCAAATGCTCCTAAAAGAGAACAAGTCCTCCAAGCCCTGACCAAGTCCTCCAAGCTCAGAACAACTCCTAAAATACCAGAACAACCACATCAAACTCAGAACAAGTCCTCCAATCTCAAAACAAGTCCTCCAATCTCAAAACAAGTCCTCCAATCTCAAAACAAGTCCTCCAATCTCAAAACAAGTCCTCCAATCTCAAAACAAGTCCTCCAATCTCAAAACAAGTCCTCCAGTCATCATAGTTCATGTTCACCAGGCACAGAACAAGTCCCCCAATGACTTACAAAATGCTCCGATAAGAGAACATGTCCTCCAGGCTCTCAACATGTCCTCCAGGCTCTCAACATGTCCTCCAGGCTCTCAACAGGTCCTCCAGGCTCTCAACAGGTCCTCCAGGCTCTCAACAGGTCCTCCAAATATAGTGAAAGTTCTCCAGGCAGTGAACAAATTCTCCAATCACAGACCAAATGCTCCTAAAAGAGAGCAAGTCCTCCAAGCCCTGACCAAGGTCTCCAAGCTCAGAACAATTCCTAAAATATCAGAACAACCACATCAAACTCAGAACAAGTCCTCCAATCTCAAAACAAGTCCTCCAATCTCAAAACAAGTCCTCCAATCATAATAGTTCATGTTCACCAGGCACAGAACAAGTCCCCCAATGACTTAGCAAATGCTCCGATAAGAGAACATGTCCTCCAGGATCTCAACATGTCCTCCAGGCTCTCAACATGTCCTCCAGGCTCTCAACATGTCCTCCAGGCTCTCAACGTGTCCTCCAGGCTCTCAACATGTCCTCCAGGCTCTCAACATGTCCTCCAGGCTCTCAACATGTCCTCCAAATATAGTGAAAGTTCTCCAGGCAGAGAACAAATTCTCCAATCACAGACCAAATGCTCCTAAAAGAGAACAATTCCTCCAAGCCCTGACCAAGTCCTCCAAGCTCAGAACAATTCCTAAAATATCAGAACAACCACATCAAACTCAGAACAAGTCCTCCAATCTCAAAACAAGTCCTCCAATCTCAAAACAAGTCCTCCAGTCATCATAGTTCATGTTCACCAGGCACAGAACAAGTCCCCCAATGACATACCAAATGCTCCGATAAGAGACCATGTCCTCCAGGCTCTCAACATGTCCTCCAGGCTCTCAACATGTCCTCCAGGCTCTCAACATGTCCTCCAGGCTCTCAACATGTCCTCCAGGCTCTCAACATGTCCTCCAGGCTCTCAACATGTCCTCCAGGCTCTCAACATGTCCTCCAAATATAGTGAAAGTTCTCCAGGCAGAGAACAAATTCTCCAATCACAGACCAAATGCTCCTAAAAGAGAACAACTCCTCCAAGCCCTGACCAAGTCCTCCAAGCTCAGAACAATTCCTAAAATATCAGAACAACCACATCAAACTCAGAACAAGTCCTCCAATCTCACAACAAGTCCTCCAATCTCAAAACAAGTCCTCCAGTCATCATAGTTCATGTTCACCAGGCACAAAACAAGTCCCCCAATGACTTACCAAATGCTCCGATAAGAGAACATGTCCTCCAGGCTCTCAACATGTCCTCCAGGCTCTCAACATGTCCTCCTGGCTCTCAACATGTCCTCCAGGCTCTCAACATGTCCTCCAGGCTCTCAACATGTCCTCCAAATATAGTGAAAGTTCTCCAGGCAGAGAACAAATTCTCCAATCACAGACAAAATGCTCCTAAAAGAGAACAAGTCCTCCAAGCCCTGACCAAGTCCTCCAAGCTCAGAACAACTCCTAAAATATCAGAACAACCACATCAAACTCAGAACAAGTCCTCCAATCTCAAAACAAGTCCTCCAATCTCAAAACAAGTCCTCCAATCTCAAAACAAGTCCTCCAATCTCAAAACAAGTCCTCCAGTCATCATAGTTCATGTTCACCAGGCACAGAACAAGTCCCCCAATGACTTACCAAATGCTCCGATAAGAGAACATGTCCTCCAGGCTCTCAACATGTCCTCCAGACTCTCAACATGTCCTCCAGGCTCTCAACATGTCCTCCAGGCTCTCAACATGTCCTCCAGGCTCTCAACAGGTCCTCCAGGCTCTCAACAGGTCCTCCAGGCTCTCAACAGGTCCTCCAAATATAGTGAAAGTTCTCCAGGCAGTGAACAAATTCTCCAATCACAGACCAAATGCTCCTAAAAGAGAACAAGTCCTCCAAGCCCTGACCAAGTCCTCCAAGCTCAGAACAATTCCTAAAATATCAGAACAACCACATCAAACTCAGAACAAGTCCTCCAATCTCAAAACAAGTCCTCCAATCTCAAAACAAGTCCTCCAGTCATCATAGTTCATGTTCACCAGGCACAGAACAAGTCCCCCAATGACATACCAAATGCTCCGATAAGAGAACATGTCCTCCAGGCTCTCAACATGTCCTCCAGGCTCTCAACATGTCCTCCAGGCTCTCAACATGTCCTCCAGGCTCTCAACATGTCCTCCAGGCTCTCAACATGTCCTCCAGGCTCTCAACATGTCCTCCAAATATAGTGAAATTTCTCCAGGCAGAGAACAAATTCTCCAATCACAGACCAAATGCTCCTAAAAGAGAACAAGTCCTCCAAGCCCTGACCAAGTCCTCCAAGCTCAGAACAATTCCTAAAATACCAGAACAACCACATCAAACTCAGAACAAGTCCTCCAATCTCAAAACAAGTCCTCCAATCTCAAAACAAGTCCTCCAATCTCAAAACAAATCCTCCAATCTCAAAACAAGACCTCCAGTCATCATAATTCATGTTCACCAGGCACAGAACAAGTCCCATAATGACTTACCAAATGCTCCGATAAGTGAACATGTCCTCCAGGCTCTCAACATGTCCTCCAGGCTCTCAACATGGCCTCCAGGCTCTCAACATGTCCTCCAGGCTCTCAACATGTCCTGCAGGCTCTCAACATGTCCTGCAGGCTCTCAACATGTCCTCCAAATATAGTGAGAGTTCTCCAGGCAGAGAACAAATTCTCCAATCACAGACCAAATGCTCCTAAAAGAGAACAAGTCCTCTAAGCCCTGAACAAGTCCTCCAAGCTCAGAACAATTCCTCCAAGCCCAGAAAAAATTTTTCAATCACACTGCAAGGTCTCCAGACACAGAACAAAATCTCCAATCACAGACCAAATGCTCCTATAAGAGAGCAAGTCCTCCAAGCTCTGAACAAGTCCTCCAAGCTCTGAACAAGTCCTCCAAGCCCTGAACAAGTCCTCCAAGCCCTGAACAAGTCCTCCAAGCCCTGAACAAGTCCTCCAAGCTCTGAACAAGTCCTCCAATCTCAAAACAAGTCCTCCAATCTCAAAACAAGTCCTCTAATCACGAAACAAGTACTCCAATCTCAAAACAAGTCCTCCAATCATCATAATTCATGTTCACCAGGCACAGAACAAGTCCCCCAATGACATACCAAATGCTCCGATAAGAGAACATGTCCTCCAGGCTCTCAACATGTCCTCCAGGCTCTCAACATGTCCTCCAGGCTCTCAACATGTCCTCCAGGCTCTCAACATGTCCTCCAGGCTCTCAACATGTCCTCCAAATATAGTGAAAGTTCTCCAGGCAGAGAACAAATTCTCCAATCACAGACCTAATGCTCCTAAAAGAGTACAAGTCCTCCAAGCTCTGAACAAGTCCTCCAGGCTCTGAACAATTCCCCTAACTCAAAACAAGTCCCCCAGATTCAGAACAATTCCCCCAAACTCAGAACAATACCTCCAAGCCCAGAAAAAATTTTTCAATCACACTGCAAGCTCTCCAGGCACAGAACAAATTCTCCAATCACAGACCAAATGCTCCTAAAAGAGAACACGTCCTTCAAGCTCTGAACAAGTCCTCCAAGCTCTGAAAAAGTCCTAAAATATCAGAACAACCACATCAAACTCAGAACAAGTCCTCCAATCTCAAAACAAGTCCTCCAATCTCAAAACAAGTCCTCCAATCTCAAAACAAGTCCTCCAATCTCAAAACAAGTCCTCCAATCTCAAAACAAGTCCTCCAGTCATCATAGTTCATGTTCACCAGGCACAGAACAAGTCCCATAATGACTTACCAAATGCTCCGAGAAGAGAACATGTCCTCCAGGCTCTCAACATGTCCTCCAGGCTCTCAACATGTCCTCCAGGCTCTCAACATGTCCTCCAGGCTCTCAACATGTCCTCCAGGCTCTCAACATGTCCTCCAAATATAGTGAAAGTTCTCCAGGCAGAGAACAAATTCTCCAATCACAGACCAAATGCTCCTAAAAGAGAACAAGTCCTCCAAGCTCAAAACAAGTCCTCCAAGCTCAGAGAAATTCCTAAAATATCAGAACAACCACATCAAACTCAGAACAAGTCCTCCAATCTCAAAACAAGTCCTCCAATCTCAAAACAAGTCCTCTAATCACGAAAAAAGTCCTCCAATCTCAAAACAAGTCCTCCAATCATCATAATTCATGTTCACCAGGCACAGAACAAGTCCCCCAATGACTTACCAAATGCTCCGATAAGAGAACATGTCCTCCAGGCTCTCAACATGTCCTCCAGGCTCTCAACATGTCCTCCAGGCTCTCAACATGTCCTCCAGGCTCTCAACATGTCCTCCAGGCTCTCAACATGTCCTCCAGGCTCTCAACATGTCCTCCAGGCTCTCAACATGTCCTCCAAATATAGTGAAAGTTCTGCAGGCAGAGAACAAATTCTCCAATCACAGACCTAATGCTCCTAAAAGAGAACAAGTCCTCCAAGCTCTGAACAAGTCCTCCAAGCTCTGAACAATTCCCCTAACTCAAAACAAGTCCCCCAGATTCAGAACAAGTCCCCCAAACTCAGAACAATACCTCCAAGCCCAGAAAAAATTTTTCAATCATACTGCAAGCTCTGCAGGCACAGAACAAATTCTCCAATCACAGACCTAATGCTCCTAAAAGAGAACAAGTCCTTCAAGCTCTGAACAAGTCCTCCAAGCTCTGAAAAAGTCCTAAAATATCAGAACTACCACATCAAACTCAGAACAAGTCCTCCAATCTCAAAACAAGTCCTCCAATCTCAAAACAATTCCTCCAATCTCAAAACAAGTCCTCCAGTCATCATAGTTCATGTTCACCAGGCACAGAACAAGTCCCATAATGACTTACCAAATGCTCCGAGAAGAGACCATGTCCTCCAGGCTCTCAACATGTCCTCCAGGCTCTCAACATGTCCTCCAGGCTCTCAACATGTCCTCCAGGCTCTCAACATGTCCTCCAGGCTCTCAACATGTCCTGCAGGCTCTCAACATGTCCTGCAGGCTCTCAACATGTCCTGCAGGCTCTCAACATGTCCTTCAGGCTCTCAACATGCCCTCCAGGCTCTCAACATGTCCTCCAAATATAGTGAAAGTTCTCCAGGCAGAGAACAAATTCTCCAATCACAGACCAAATGCTCCTAAATGAAAACAAGTCCTCCAAGCTCAAAACAAGTCCTCCAAGCTCAGAACAAATCCTAAAATAAAAGAACAACCACATCAAACTCACAACAAGTCCTCCAATCTCTAAACAAGTCCTCCAATCTCAAAACAAGTCCTCCAATCATCATAGTTCATGTTCACCAGGCACAGAACAAGTCCCCCAATGACATACCAAATGCTCCGATACGAGAACATGTCCTCCAGGCTCTCAACATGTCCTCCAGGCTCTCAACATGTCCTCCAGGCTCTCAACATGTCCTCCAGGCTCTCAACATGTCCTCCAAATATAGTGAAAGTTCTCCAGGCAGAGAACAAATTCTCCAATCACAGACCAAATGCTCCTAAAAGAGAAAAAGTCCTGCAAGCTCTGAACAAGTCCTCCAAGCTCAGAACAATTCCTCCAATCTCACAACAAGTCCTCCAATCTCAAAACAAGTCCTCCAGTCATCATAGTTCATGTTCACCAGGCACAGAACAAGTCCCACAATGACTTACCAAATGCTCCGATAAGAGAACATGTCCTCCAGGCTCTCAACATGTCCTCCAGGCTCTCAACATGTCCTCCAGGCTCTCAACATGTCCTCCAGGCTCTCAACATGTCCTCCAAATATAGGGAAAGTTCTCCAGGCAGAGAACAAATTCTCCAATCACAGACCAAATGCTCCTAAAAGAGAACAAGTCCTCTAAGCCCTGAACAAGTCCTCCAAGCTCTGAACAATTCCTAAAATAACAGAAAAACCACATCAAACTCAGAACAAGTCCTCCAATCTCAAAACAAGTCCTCCAATCTCAAAACAAGTCCTCCAATCTCAAAACAAGTCCTCCAATCTCAAAACAAGTCCTCCAGTCATCATAGTTCATGTTCACCAGGCACAGAACAAGTCCCATAATGACTTACCAAATGCTCCGATAAGTGAACATGTCCTCCAGGCTCTCAACATGTCCTCCAGGCTCTCAACATGTCCTCCAGGCTCTCAACATGTCCTCCAGTCTCTCAACATGTCCTCCAGGCTCTCAACATGTCCTCCAGGCTCTCAACATGTCCTCCAAATATAGTGAAAGTTCTCCAGGCAGAGAACAAATTCTCCAATCACAGACCAAATGCTCCTAAAAGAGAACAAGTCCTCCAAGCCCTGACCAAGTCCTCCAAGCTCAGAACAATTCCTAAAATATCAGAACAACCACATCAAACTCAGAACAAGTCCTCCAATCTCAAAACAAGACCTCCAGTCTCAAAACAAGTCCTCCAAGCTCAAAACAAGTCCTCCAATCATCATAGTTCATGTTCACCAGGCACAGAACAAGTCCCCCAATGGCTTACCAAATGCTCCGATAAGAGAACATGTCCTCCAGGCTCTCAACATGTCCTCCAGGCTCTCAACATGTCCTCCAGGCTCTCAACGTGTCCTCCAGGCTCTCAACGTGTCCTCCAGGCTCTCAACATGTCCTCCAGGCTCTCAACATGTCCTCCAGGCTCTCAACATGTCCTCCAAATATAGTGAAAGTTCTGCAGGCAGAGAACAAATTCTCCAATCACAGACCTAATGCTCCTAAAAGAGAACAAATCCTCCAAGCTCTGAACAAGTCCTCCAAGCTCTGAACAATTCCCCTAACTCAAAACAAGTCCCCCAGATTCAGAAGAAGTCCCCCAAACTCAGAACAATACCTCCAAGCCCAGAAAAAATTTTTCAATCACACTGCAAGCTCTCCAGGCACAGAACAAATTCTCCAATCACAGACCAAATGCTCCTAAAAGAGAACAAGTCCTTCAAGCTCTGAACAAGTCCTCCAAGCTCTGAAAAAGTCCTAAAATATCAGAACAACCACATCAAACTCAGAACAAGTCCTCCAATCTCAAAACAAGTCCTCCAATCTCAAAACAAGTCCTCCAATCTCAAAACAAGTCCTCCAGTCATCATAGTTCATGTTCACCAGGCACAGAACAAGTCCCATAATGACTTACCAAATGCTCCGAGAAGAGAACATGTCCTCCAGGCTCTCAACATGTCCTCCAGGCTCTCAACATGTCCTCCAGGCTCTCAACATGTCCTCCAAATATAGTGAAAGTTCTCCAGGCAGAGAACAAATTCTCCAATCACAGACCAAATGCTCCTAAAAGAGAACAAGTCCTCCAAGCTCAAAACAAGTCCTCCAAGCTCAGAGAAATTCCTAAAATATCAGAACAACCACATCAAACTCAGAACAAGTCCTCCAATCTCTAAACAAGTCCTCCAATCTCAAAACAAGTCCTCTAATCACGAAAAAAGTCCTCCAATCTCAAAACAAGTCCTCCAATCATCATAATTCATGTTCACCAGGCACAGAACAAGTCCCCCAATGACATACCAAATGCTCCGAGAAGAGAACATGTCCTCCAGGCTCTCAACATGTCCTCCAGGCTCTCAACATGTCCTCCAGGCTCTCAACATGTCCTCCAGGCTCTCAACATGTCCTCCAGGCTCTCAACATGTCCTCCAGGCTCTCAACATGTCCTCCAAATATAGTGAAAGTTCTCCAGGCAGAGAACAAATTCTCCAATCACAGACCAAATGCTCCTAAAAGAGAACAAGTCCTCCAAGCTCAAAACAAGTCCTCCAAGCTCAGAGAAATTCCTAAAATATCAGAACAACCACATCAAACTCAGAACAAGTCCTCCAATCTCAAAACAAGTCCTCCAATCTCAAAACAAGTCCTCGAATCATCATAATTCATGTTCACCAGGCACAGAACAAGTCCCCCAATGACATACCAAATGCTCCGATAAGAGAACATGTCCTCCAGGCTCTCAACATGTCCTCCAGGCTCTCAACATGTCCTCCAGGCTCTCAACATGTCCTCCAGGCTCTCAACATGTCCTCCAGGCTCTCAACATGTCCTCCAGGCTCTCAACATGTCCTCCAAATATAGTGAAATTTCTCCAGGCAGAGAACAAATTCTCCAATCACAGACCAAATGCTCCTAAAAGAGAACAAGTCCTCCAAGCCCTGACCAAGTCCTCCAAGCTCAGAACAATTCCTAAAATACCAGAACAACCACATCAAACTCAGAACAAGTCCTCCAATCTCAAAACAAGTCCTCCAATCTCAAAACAAGTCCTCCAATCTCAAAACAATTCCTCCAATCTCAAAACAAGACCTCCAGTCATCATAATTCATGTTCACCAGGCACAGAACAAGTCCCATAATGACTTACCAAATGCTCCGATAAGTGAACATGTCCTCCAGGCTCTCAACATGTCCTCCAGGCTCTCAACATGTCCTCCAGGCTCTCAACATGTCCTCCAGGCTCTCAACATGTCCTCCAGGCTCTCAACATGTCCTCCAGGCTCTCAACATGTCCTGCAGGCTCTCAAAATGTCCTCCAAATATAGTGAGAGTTCTCCAGGCAGAGAACAAATTCTCCAATCACAGACCAAATGCTCCTAAAAGAGAACAAGTCCTCTAAGCCCTGAACAAGTCCTCCAAGCTCAGAACAATTCCTCCAAGCCCAGAAAAAATTTTTCAATCACACTGCAAGGTCTCCAGACACAGAACAAAATCTCCAATCACAGACCAAATGCTCCTATAAGAGAGCAAGTCCTCCAAGCTCTGAACAAGTCCTCCAAGCTCTGAACAAGTCCTCCAAGCCCTGAACAAGTCCTCCAAGCTCTGAACAAGTCCTCCAATCTCAAAACAAGTCCTCCAATCTCAAAACAAGTACTCTAATCACGAAACAAGTCCTCCAATCTCAAAACAAGTCCTCCAATCATCATAATTCATGTTCACCAGGCACAGAACAAGTCCCCCAATGACATACCAAATGCTCCGATAAGAGAACATGTCCTCCAGGCTCTCAACATGTCCTCCAGGCTCTCAACATGTCCTCCAGGCTCTCAACATGTCCTCCAGGCTCTCAACATGTCCTCCAGGCTCTCAACATGTCCTCCAGGCTCTCAACATGTCCTCCAAATATAGTGAAAGTTCTCCAGGCAGAGAACAAATTCTCCAATCACAGACCTAATGCTCCTAAAAGAGAACAAGTCCTCCAAGCTCTGAACAAGTCCTCCAGGCTCTGAACAATTCCCCTAACTCAAAACAAGTCCCCCAGATTCAGAACAATTCCCCCAAACTCAGAACAATACCTCCAAGCCCAGAAAAAATTTTTCAATCATACTGCAAGCTCTGCAGGCACAGAACAAATTCTCCAATCACAGACCTAATGCTCCTAAAAGAGAACAAGTCCTTCAAGCTCTGAACAAGTCCTCCAAGCTCTGAAAAAGTCCTAAAATATCAGAACAACCACATCAAACTCAGAACAAGTCCTCCAATCTCAAAACAAGTCCTCCAATCTCAAAATAAGTCCTCCAATCTCAAAACAAGTCCTCCAATCTCAAAACAAGTCCTCCAGTCATCATAGTTCATGTTCACCAGGCACAGAACAAGTCCCATAATGACTTACCAAATGCTCCGAGAAGAGAACATGTCCTCCAGGCTCTCAACATGTCCTCCAGGCTCTCAACATGTCCTCCAGGCTCTCAACATGTCCTCCAAATATAGTGAAAGTTCTCCAGGCAGAGAACAAATTCTCCAATCACAGACCAAATGCTCCTAAAAGAAAACAAGTCCTCCAAGCTCAAAACAAGTCCTCCAAGCTCAGAACAAATCCTAAAATAACAGAACAACCACATCAAACTCACAACAAGTCCTCCAATCTCTAAACAAGTCCTCCAATCTCAAAACAAGTCCTCCAATCATCATAGTTCATGTTCACCAGGCACAGAACAAGTCCCCCAATGACATACCAAATGCTCCGATACGAGAACATGTCCTCCAGGCTCTCAACATGTCCTCCAGGCTCTCAACATGTCCTCCAGGCTCTCAACATGTCCTCCAGGCTCTCAACATGTCCTCCAGGCTCTCAACATGTCCTCCAAATATAGTGAAAGTTCTCCAGGCAGAGAACAAATTCTCCAATCACAGACCTAATGCTCCTAAAAGAGAACAAGTCCTCCAAGCTCTGAACAAGTCCTCCAAGCTCTGAACAATTCCCCTAACTCAAAACAAGTCCCCCAGATTCAGAACAAGTCCCCCAAACTCAGAACAATACCTCCAAGCCCAGAAAAAATTTTTCAATCATACTGCAAGCTCTGCAGGCACAGAACAAATTCTCCAATCACAGACCTAATGCTCCTAAAAGAGAACAAGTCCTTCAAGCTCTGAACAAGTCCTCCAAGCTCTGAAAAAGTCCTAAAATATCAGAACTACCACATCAAACTCAGAACAAGTCCTCCAATCTCAAAACAAGTCCTCCAATCTCAAAACAAGTCCTCCAATCTCAAAACAAGTCCTCCAATCTCAAAACAAGTCCTCCAATCTCAAAACAAGTCCTCCAGTCATCATAGTTCATGTTCACCAGGCACAGAACAAGTCCCATAATGACTTACCAAATGCTCCGAGAAGAGAACATGTCCTCCAGGCTCTCAACATGTCCTCCAGGCTCTCAACATGTCCTCCAGGCTCTCAACATGTCCTCCAGGCTCTCAACATGTCCTCCAGGCTCTCAACATGTCCTTCAGGCTCTCAACATGTCCTCCAGGCTCTCAACATGTCCTCCAAATATAGTGAAAGTTCTCCAGGCAGAGAACAAATTCTCCAATCACAGACCAAATTCTCCTAAAAGAGAACAAGTCCTCCAAGCCCTGACCAAGTCCTCCAATCTCAAAACAAGTCCTCCAATCTCAAAACAATTCCTCCAGTCATCATAGTTCATGTTCACCAGGCACAGAACAAGTCCCCCAATGACTTACCAAATGCTCCGATAAGAGAACATGTCCTCCAGGCTCTCAACATGTCCTCCAGGCTCTCAACATGTCCTCCAGGCTCTCAACATGTCCTCCAGGCTCTCAACATGTCCTCCAGGCTCTCAACATGTCCTCCAGGCTCTCAACATGTCCTCCAGGCTCTCAACATGTCCTCCAAATATAGTGAAAGTTCTCCAGGCAGAGAACAAATTCTCCAATCACAGACCAAATGCTCCTAAAAGAGAACAAGTCCTCCAAGCCCTGAACAAGTCCTCCAAGCTCTGAACAAGTCCTCCAAGCTCTGAACAATTCCCCGAACTCAAAACAAGTCCCCCAGATTCAGAACAAGCCCCCGAAACTCAGAACAATTCCTCCAAGCCCAGAAAAAATTTTTCAATCACACTGCAAGCTCTCCAGGCACAGAACAAATTCTCCAATCACAGACCAAATGCTCCTAAAAGAGAGCAAGTCCTCCAAGCTCTGAACAAGTCCTCCAAGCTCTGAACAAGTCCGCCAAGCTCTGAACAAGTACGAAAATATCAGAACATCCACATCAAACTCAGAACAAGTCCTCTAATCTCAAAACAAGTTCTCCAATCTCAAAACAAGTCCTCCAATGTCACAACAAGTCCTCCAATCTCAAAACAAGTCCTCCAATCTCAAAACAAGACCTCCAGTCATCATAGTTCATGTTCACCAGGCACAGAACAAGTCCCATAATGACTTACCAAATGCTCCGATAAGTGAACATGTCCTCCAGGCTCTCAACATGTCCTCCAGGCACTCAACATGTCCTCCAGGCTCTCAACATGTCCTCCAGGCTCTCAACATGTCCTCCAAGCTCTCAACATGTCCTGCAGGCTCTCAACATGTCCTGCAGGCTCTCAACATGTCCTCCAGGCTCTCAACATGTCCTCCAAATATAGGGAAAGTTCTCCAGGCAGAGAACAAATTCTGCAATCACAGACCAAATGCTCCTAAAAGAGAACAAGTCCTCTAAGCCCTGAACAAGTCCTCCAAGCTCAGAACAATTCCTAAAATAACAGAAAAACCACATCAAACTCAGAACAAGTCCTCCAATCTCACAACAAGTCCTCCAATCTCAAAACAAGGCCTCCAGTCATCATAGTTCATGTTCACCAGGCACAGAACAAGTCCCCCAATGACTTACCAAATGCTCTGATAAGAGAACATGTCCTCCAGGCTCTCAACATGTCCTCCAGGCTCTCAGCATGTCCTCCAGGCTCTCAACATGTCCTCCAGGCTCTCAACATGTCCTCCAGGCTCTCAACATGTCCTCCAGGCTCTCAACATGTCCTCCAAATATAGTGAAAGTTCTCCAGGCAGAGAACAAATTCTCCAATCACAGACCAAATGCTCCTAAAAGAGAACAATTCCTCCAAGCCCTGACCAAGTCCTCCAAGCTCAGAACAATTCCTAAAATATCAGAACAACCACATCAAACTCAGAACAAGTCCTCCAATCTCAAAACAAGTCCTCCAATCTCAAAACAAGTCCTCCAGTCATCATAGTTCATGTTCACCAGGCACAGAACAAGTCCCCCAATGACATACCAAATGCTCCGATAAGAGACCATGTCCTCCAGGCTCTCAACATGTCCTCCAGGCTCTCAACATGTCCTCCAGGCTCTCAACATGTCCTCCAGGCTCTCAACATGTCCTCCAGGCTCTCAACATGTCCTCCAAATATAGTGAAAGTTCTCCAGGCAGAGAACAAATTCTCCAATCACAGACCAAATGCTCCTAAAAGAGAACAACTCCTCCAAGCCCTGACCAAGTCCTCCAAGCTCAGAACAATTCCTAAAATATCAGAACAACCACATCAAACTCAGAACAAGTCCTCCAATCTCACAACAAGTCCTCCAATCTCAAAACAAGTCCTCCAGTCATCATAGTTCATGTTCACCAGGCACAAAACAAGTCCCCCAATGACTTACCAAATGCTCCGATAAGAGAACATGTCCTCCAGGCTCTCAACATGTCCTCCAGGCTCTCAACATGTTCTCCAGGCTCTCAACATGTCCTCCAGGCTCTCAACATGTCCTCCAGGCTCTCAACATGTCCTCCAAATATAGTGAAAGTTCTCCAGGCAGAGAACAAATTCTCCAATCACAGACAAAATGCTCCTAAAAGAGAACAAGTCCTCCAAGCCCTGACCAAGTCCTCCAAGCTCAGAACAACTCCTAAAATATCAGAACAACCACATCAAACTCAGAACAAGTCCTCCAATCTCAAAACAAGTCCTCCAATCTCAAAACAAGTCCTCCAATCTCAAAACAAGTCCTCCAGTCATCATAGTTCATGTTCACCAGGCACAGAACAAGTCCCCCAATGACTTACCAAATGCTCCGATAAGAGAACATGTCCTCCAGGCTCTCAACATGTCCTCCAGACTCTCAACATGTCCTCCAGGCTCTCAACATGTCCTCCAGGCTCTCAACATGTCCTCCAGGCTCTCAACATGTCCTCCAGGCTCTCAACAGGTCCTCCAGGCTCTCAACATGTCCTCCAGGCTCTCAACATGTCCTCCAAATATAGTGAAAGTTCTCCAGGCAGAGAACAAATTCTCCAATCACAGACCAAATGCTCCTAAAAGAGAACAAGTCCTCCAAGCTCAAAACAAGTCCTCCAAGCTCAGAGAAATTCCTAAAATATCAGAACAACCACATCAAACTCAGAACAAGTCCTCCAATCTCAAAACAAGTCCTCCAATCTCAAAACAAGTCCTCCAGTCATCATAGTTCATGTTCACCAGGCACAGAACAAGTCCCCCAATGACATACCAAATGCTCCGATAAGAGAACATGTCCTCCAGGCTCTCAACATGTCCTCCAGGCTCTCAACATGTCCTCCAGGCTCTCAACATGTCCTCCAGGCTCTCAACATGTCCTCCAGGCTCTCAACATGTCCTCCAAATATAGGGAAAGTTCTCCAGGCAGAGAACAAATTCTCCAATCACAGACCAAATGCTCCTAAAAGAGAACAAGTCCTCTAAGCCCTGAACAAGTCCTCCAAGCTCTGAACAATTCCTAAAATAACAGAAAAACCACATCAAACTCAGAACAAGTCCTCCAATCTCAAAACAAGTCCTCCAATCTCAAAACAAGTCCTCCAATCTCAAAACAAGTCCTCCAATCTCAAAACAAGTCCTCCAGTCATCATAGTTCATGTTCACCAGGCACAGAACAAGTCCCATAATGACTTACCAAATGCTCCGATAAGTGAACATGTCCTCCAGGCTCTCAACATGTCCTCCAGGCTCTCAACATGTCCTCCAGGCTCTCAACATGTCCTCCAGTCTCTCAACATGTCCTCCAGGCTCTCAACATGTCCTCCAGGCTCTCAACATGTCCTCCAAATATAGTGAAAGTTCTCCAGGCAGAGAACAAATTCTCCAATCACAGACCAAATGCTCCTAAAAGAGAACAAGTCCTCCAAGCCCTGACCAAGTCCTCCAAGCTCAGAACAATTCCTAAAATATCAGAACAACCACATCAAACTCAGAACAAGTCCTCCAATCTCAAAACAAGACCTCCAGTCTCAAAACAAGTCCTCCAAGCTCAAAACAAGTCCTCCAATCATCATAGTTCATGTTCACCAGGCACAGAACAAGTCCCCCAATGGCTTACCAAATGCTCCGATAAGAGAACATGTCCTCCAGGCTCTCAACATGTCCTCCAGGCTCTCAACATGTCCTCCAGGCTCTCAACGTGTCCTCCAGGCTCTCAACGTGTCCTCCAGGCTCTCAACATGTCCTCCAGGCTCTCAACATGTCCTCCAGGCTCTCAACATGTCCTCCAAATATAGTGAAAGTTCTGCAGGCAGAGAACAAATTCTCCAATCACAGACCTAATGCTCCTAAAAGAGAACAAATCCTCCAAGCTCTGAACAAGTCCTCCAAGCTCTGAACAATTCCCCTAACTCAAAACAAGTCCCCCAGATTCAGAAGAAGTCCCCCAAACTCAGAACAATACCTCCAAGCCCAGAAAAAATTTTTCAATAACACTGCAAGCTCTCCAGGCACAGAACAAATTCTCCAATCACAGACCAAATGCTCCTAAAAGAGAACAAGTCCTTCAAGCTCTGAACAAGTCCTCCAAGCTCTGAAAAAGTCCTAAAATATCAGAACAACCACATCAAACTCAGAACAAGTCCTCCAATCTCAAAACAAGTCCTCCAATCTCAAAACAAGTCCTCCAATCTCAAAACAAGTCCTCCAGTCATCATAGTTCATGTTCACCAGGCACAGAACAAGTCCCATAATGACTTACCAAATGCTCCGAGAAGAGAACATGTCCTCCAGGCTCTCAACATGTCCTCCAGGCTCTCAACATGTCCTCCAGGCTCTCAACATGTCCTCCAGGCTCTCAACATGTCCTCCAAATATAGTGAAAGTTCTCCAGGCAGAGAACAAATTCTCCAATCACAGACCAAATGCTCCTAAAAGAGAACAAGTCCTCCAAGCTCAAAACAAGTCCTCCAAGCTCAGAGAAATTCCTAAAATATCAGAACAACCACATCAAACTCAGAACAAGTCCTCCAATCTCTAAACAAGTCCTCCAATCTCAAAACAAGTCCTCTAATCACGAAAAAAGTCCTCCAATCTCAAAACAAGTCCTCCAATCATCATAATTCATGTTCACCAGGCACAGAACAAGTCCCCCAATGACATACCAAATGCTCCGAGAAGAGAACATGTCCTCCAGGCTCTCAACATGTCCTCCAGGCTCTCAACATGTCCTCCAGGCTCTCAACATGTCCTCCAGGCTCTCAACATGTCCTCCAGGCTCTCAACATGTCCTCCAGGCTCTCAACATGTCCTCCAGGCTCTCAACATGTCCTGCAGGCTCTCAAAATGTCCTCCAAATATAGTGAGAGTTCTCCAGGCAGAGAACAAATTCTCCAATCACAGACCAAATGCTCCTAAAAGAGAACAAGTCCTCTAAGCCCTGAACAAGTCCTCCAAGCTCAGAACAATTCCTCCAAGCCCAGAAAAAATTTTTCAATCACACTGCAAGGTCTCCAGACACAGAACAAAATCTCCAATCACAGACCAAATGCTCCTATAAGAGAGCAAGTCCTCCAAGCTCTGAACAAGTCCTCCAAGCTCTGAACAAGTCCTCCAAGCCCTGAACAAGTCCTCCAAGCTCTGAACAAGTCCTCCAATCTCAAAACAAGTCCTCCAATCTCAAAACAAGTACTCTAATCACGAAACAAGTCCTCCAATCTCAAAACAAGTCCTCCAATCATCATAATTCATGTTCACCAGGCACAGAACAAGTCCCCCAATGACATACCAAATGCTCCGATAAGAGAACATGTCCTCCAGGCTCTCAACATGTCCTCCAGGCTCTCAACATGTCCTCCAGGCTCTCAACATGTCCTCCAGGCTCTCAACATGTCCTCCAGGCTCTCAACATGTCCTCCAGGCTCTCAACATGTCCTCCAAATATAGTGAAAGTTCTCCAGGCAGAGAACAAATTCTCCAATCACAGACCTAATGCTCCTAAAAGAGAACAAGTCCTCCAAGCTCTGAACAAGTCCTCCAGGCTCTGAACAATTCCCCTAACTCAAAACAAGTCCCCCAGATTCAGAACAATTCCCCCAAACTCAGAACAATACCTCCAAGCCCAGAAAAAATTTTTCAATCATACTGCAAGCTCTGCAGGCACAGAACAAATTCTCCAATCACAGACCTAATGCTCCTAAAAGAGAACAAGTCCTTCAAGCTCTGAACAAGTCCTCCAAGCTCTGAAAAAGTCCTAAAATATCAGAACAACCACATCAAACTCAGAACAAGTCCTCCAATCTCAAAACAAGTCCTCCAATCTCAAAATAAGTCCTCCAATCTCAAAACAAGTCCTCCAATCTCAAAACAAGTCCTCCAGTCATCATAGTTCATGTTCACCAGGCACAGAACAAGTCCCATAATGACTTACCAAATGCTCCGAGAAGAGAACATGTCCTCCAGGCTCTCAACATGTCCTCCAGGCTCTCAACATGTCCTCCAGGCTCTCAACATGTCCTCCAAATATAGTGAAAGTTCTCCAGGCAGAGAACAAATTCTCCAATCACAGACCAAATGCTCCTAAAAGAAAACAAGTCCTCCAAGCTCAAAACAAGTCCTCCAAGCTCAGAACAAATCCTAAAATAACAGAACAACCACATCAAACTCACAACAAGTCCTCCAATCTCTAAACAAGTCCTCCAATCTCAAAACAAGTCCTCCAATCATCATAGTTCATGTTCACCAGGCACAGAACAAGTCCCCCAATGACATACCAAATGCTCCGATACGAGAACATGTCCTCCAGGCTCTCAACATGTCCTCCAGGCTCTCAACATGTCCTCCAGGCTCTCAACATGTCCTCCAGGCTCTCAACATGTCCTCCAGGCTCTCAACATGTCCTCCAAATATAGTGAAAGTTCTCCAGGCAGAGAACAAATTCTCCAATCACAGACCTAATGCTCCTAAAAGAGAACAAGTCCTCCAAGCTCTGAACAAGTCCTCCAAGCTCTGAACAATTCCCCTAACTCAAAACAAGTCCCCCAGATTCAGAACAAGTCCCCCAAACTCAGAACAATACCTCCAAGCCCAGAAAAAATTTTTCAATCATACTGCAAGCTCTGCAGGCACAGAACAAATTCTCCAATCACAGACCTAATGCTCCTAAAAGAGAACAAGTCCTTCAAGCTCTGAACAAGTCCTCCAAGCTCTGAAAAAGTCCTAAAATATCAGAACTACCACATCAAACTCAGAACAAGTCCTCCAATCTCAAAACAAGTCCTCCAATCTCAAAACAAGTCCTCCAATCTCAAAACAAGTCCTCCAATCTCAAAACAAGTCCTCCAATCTCAAAACAAGTCCTCCAGTCATCATAGTTCATGTTCACCAGGCACAGAACAAGTCCCATAATGACTTACCAAATGCTCCGAGAAGAGAACATGTCCTCCAGGCTCTCAACATGTCCTCCAGGCTCTCAACATGTCCTCCAGGCTCTCAACATGTCCTCCAGGCTCTCAACATGTCCTCCAGGCTCTCAACATGTCCTCCAGGCTCTCAACATGTCCTTCAGGCTCTCAACATGTCCTCCAGGCTCTCAACATGTCCTCCAAATATAGTGAAAGTTCTCCAGGCAGAGAACAAATTCTCCAATCACAGACCAAATTCTCCTAAAAGAGAACAAGTCCTCCAAGCCCTGACCAAGTCCTCCAATCTCAAAACAAGTCCTCCAATCTCAAAACAATTCCTCCAGTCATCATAGTTCATGTTCACCAGGCACAGAACAAGTCCCCCAATGACTTACCAAATGCTCCGATAAGAGAACATGTCCTCCAGGCTCTCAACATGTCCTCCAGGCTCTCAACATGTCCTCCAGGCTCTCAACATGTCCTCCAGGCTCTCAACATGTCCTCCAGGCTCTCAACATGTCCTCCAGGCTCTCAACATGTCCTCCAGGCTCTCAACATGTCCTCCAAATATAGTGAAAGTTCTCCAGGCAGAGAACAAATTCTCCAATCACAGACCAAATGCTCCTAAAAGAGAACAAGTCCTCCAAGCCCTGAACAAGTCCTCCAAGCTCTGAACAAGTCCTCCAAGCTCTGAACAATTCCCCGAACTCAAAACAAGTCCCCCAGATTCAGAACAAGCCCCCGAAACTCAGAACAATTCCTCCAAGCCCAGAAAAAATTTTTCAATCACACTGCAAGCTCTCCAGGCACAGAACAAATTCTCCAATCACAGACCAAATGCTCCTAAAAGAGAGCAAGTCCTCCAAGCTCTGAACAAGTCCTCCAAGCTCTGAACAAGTCCGCCAAGCTCTGAACAAGTACGAAAATATCAGAACATCCACATCAAACTCAGAACAAGTCCTCTAATCTCAAAACAAGTTCTCCAATCTCAAAACAAGTCCTCCAATGTCACAACAAGTCCTCCAATCTCAAAACAAGTCCTCCAATCTCAAAACAAGACCTCCAGTCATCATAGTTCATGTTCACCAGGCACAGAACAAGTCCCATAATGACTTACCAAATGCTCCGATAAGTGAACATGTCCTCCAGGCTCTCAACATGTCCTCCAGGCACTCAACATGTCCTCCAGGCTCTCAACATGTCCTCCAGGCTCTCAACATGTCCTCCAAGCTCTCAACATGTCCTGCAGGCTCTCAACATGTCCTGCAGGCTCTCAACATGTCCTCCAGGCTCTCAACATGTCCTCCAAATATAGGGAAAGTTCTCCAGGCAGAGAACAAATTCTGCAATCACAGACCAAATGCTCCTAAAAGAGAACAAGTCCTCTAAGCCCTGAACAAGTCCTCCAAGCTCAGAACAATTCCTAAAATAACAGAAAAACCACATCAAACTCAGAACAAGTCCTCCAATCTCACAACAAGTCCTCCAATCTCAAAACAAGGCCTCCAGTCATCATAGTTCATGTTCACCAGGCACAGAACAAGTCCCCCAATGACTTACCAAATGCTCTGATAAGAGAACATGTCCTCCAGGCTCTCAACATGTCCTCCAGGCTCTCAGCATGTCCTCCAGGCTCTCAACATGTCCTCCAGGCTCTCAACATGTCCTCCAGGCTCTCAACATGTCCTCCAGGCTCTCAACATGTCCTCCAAATATAGTGAAAGTTCTCCAGGCAGAGAACAAATTCTCCAATCACAGACCAAATGCTCCTAAAAGAGAACAATTCCTCCAAGCCCTGACCAAGTCCTCCAAGCTCAGAACAATTCCTAAAATATCAGAACAACCACATCAAACTCAGAACAAGTCCTCCAATCTCAAAACAAGTCCTCCAATCTCAAAACAAGTCCTCCAGTCATCATAGTTCATGTTCACCAGGCACAGAACAAGTCCCCCAATGACATACCAAATGCTCCGATAAGAGACCATGTCCTCCAGGCTCTCAACATGTCCTCCAGGCTCTCAACATGTCCTCCAGGCTCTCAACATGTCCTCCAGGCTCTCAACATGTCCTCCAGGCTCTCAACATGTCCTCCAAATATAGTGAAAGTTCTCCAGGCAGAGAACAAATTCTCCAATCACAGACCAAATGCTCCTAAAAGAGAACAACTCCTCCAAGCCCTGACCAAGTCCTCCAAGCTCAGAACAATTCCTAAAATATCAGAACAACCACATCAAACTCAGAACAAGTCCTCCAATCTCACAACAAGTCCTCCAATCTCAAAACAAGTCCTCCAGTCATCATAGTTCATGTTCACCAGGCACAAAACAAGTCCCCCAATGACTTACCAAATGCTCCGATAAGAGAACATGTCCTCC
Source organism: Ara ararauna (assembly GCA_028858755.1). Lineage (NCBI taxonomy): Eukaryota > Metazoa > Chordata > Aves > Psittaciformes > Psittacidae > Ara > Ara ararauna. Next base: position 96,553 of record CM054376.1, read on the forward strand.
AGGCTCTCAACATGTCCTCCAGGCTCTCAACATGTTCTCCAGGCTCTCAACATGTCCTCCAGGCTCTCAACATGTCCTCCAGGCTCTCAACATGTCCTCCAAATATAGTGAAAGTTCTCCAGGCAGAGAACAAATTCTCCAATCACAGACAAAATGCTCCTAAAAGAGAACAAGTCCTCCAAGCCCTGACCAAGTCCTCCAAGCTCAGAACAACTCCTAAAATATCAGAACAACCACATCAAACTCAGAACAAGTCCTCCAATCTCAAAACAAGTCCTCCAATCTCAAAACAAGTCCTCCAATCTCAAAACAAGTCCTCCAGTCATCATAGTTCATGTTCACCAGGCACAGAACAAGTCCCCCAATGACTTACCAAATGCTCCGATAAGAGAACATGTCCTCCAGGCTCTCAACATGTCCTCCAGACTCTCAACATGTCCTCCAGGCTCTCAACATGTCCTCCAGGCTCTCAACATGTCCTCCAGGCTCTCAACATGTCCTCCAGGCTCTCAACAGGTCCTCCAGGCTCTCAACATGTCCTCCAGGCTCTCAACATGTCCTCCAAATATAGTGAAAGTTCTCCAGGCAGAGAACAAATTCTCCAATCACAGACCAAATGCTCCTAAAAGAGAACAAGTCCTCCAAGCTCAAAACAAGTCCTCCAAGCTCAGAGAAATTCCTAAAATATCAGAACAACCACATCAAACTCAGAACAAGTCCTCCAATCTCAAAACAAGTCCTCCAATCTCAAAACAAGTCCTCCAGTCATCATAGTTCATGTTCACCAGGCACAGAACAAGTCCCCCAATGACATACCAAATGCTCCGATAAGAGAACATGTCCTCCAGGCTCTCAACATGTCCTCCAGGCTCTCAACATGTCCTCCAGGCTCTCAACATGTCCTCCAGGCTCTCAACATGTCCTCCAGGCTCTCAACATGTCCTCCAAATATAGGGAAAGTTCTCCAGGCAGAGAACAAATTCTCCAATCACAGACCAAATGCTCCTAAAAGAGAACAAGTCCTCTAAGCCCTGAACAAGTCCTCCAAGCTCTGAACAATTCCTAAAATAACAGAAAAACCACATCAAACTCAGAACAAGTCCTCCAATCTCAAAACAAGTCCTCCAATCTCAAAACAAGTCCTCCAATCTCAAAACAAGTCCTCCAATCTCAAAACAAGTCCTCCAGTCATCATAGTTCATGTTCACCAGGCACAGAACAAGTCCCATAATGACTTACCAAATGCTCCGATAAGTGAACATGTCCTCCAGGCTCTCAACATGTCCTCCAGGCTCTCAACATGTCCTCCAGGCTCTCAACATGTCCTCCAGTCTCTCAACATGTCCTCCAGGCTCTCAACATGTCCTCCAGGCTCTCAACATGTCCTCCAAATATAGTGAAAGTTCTCCAGGCAGAGAACAAATTCTCCAATCACAGACCAAATGCTCCTAAAAGAGAACAAGTCCTCCAAGCCCTGACCAAGTCCTCCAAGCTCAGAACAATTCCTAAAATATCAGAACAACCACATCAAACTCAGAACAAGTCCTCCAATCTCAAAACAAGACCTCCAGTCTCAAAACAAGTCCTCCAAGCTCAAAACAAGTCCTCCAATCATCATAGTTCATGTTCACCAGGCACAGAACAAGTCCCCCAATGGCTTACCAAATGCTCCGATAAGAGAACATGTCCTCCAGGCTCTCAACATGTCCTCCAGGCTCTCAACATGTCCTCCAGGCTCTCAACGTGTCCTCCAGGCTCTCAACGTGTCCTCCAGGCTCTCAACATGTCCTCCAGGCTCTCAACATGTCCTCCAGGCTCTCAACATGTCCTCCAAATATAGTGAAAGTTCTGCAGGCAGAGAACAAATTCTCCAATCACAGACCTAATGCTCCTAAAAGAGAACAAATCCTCCAAGCTCTGAACAAGTCCTCCAAGCTCTGAACAATTCCCCTAACTCAAAACAAGTCCCCCAGATTCAGAAGAAGTCCCCCAAACTCAGAACAATACCTCCAAGCCCAGAAAAAATTTTTCAATAACACTGCAAGCTCTCCAGGCACAGAACAAATTCTCCAATCACAGACCAAATGCTCCTAAAAGAGAACAAGTCCTTCAAGCTCTGAACAAGTCCTCCAAGCTCTGAAAAAGTCCTAAAATATCAGAACAACCACATCAAACTCAGAACAAGTCCTCCAATCTCAAAACAAGTCCTCCAATCTCAAAACAAGTCCTCCAATCTCAAAACAAGTCCTCCAGTCATCATAGTTCATGTTCACCAGGCACAGAACAAGTCCCATAATGACTTACCAAATGCTCCGAGAAGAGAACATGTCCTCCAGGCTCTCAACATGTCCTCCAGGCTCTCAACATGTCCTCCAGGCTCTCAACATGTCCTCCAGGCTCTCAACATGTCCTCCAAATATAGTGAAAGTTCTCCAGGCAGAGAACAAATTCTCCAATCACAGACCAAATGCTCCTAAAAGAGAACAAGTCCTCCAAGCTCAAAACAAGTCCTCCAAGCTCAGAGAAATTCCTAAAATATCAGAACAACCACATCAAACTCAGAACAAGTCCTCCAATCTCTAAACAAGTCCTCCAATCTCAAAACAAGTCCTCTAATCACGAAAAAAGTCCTCCAATCTCAAAACAAGTCCTCCAATCATCATAATTCATGTTCACCAGGCACAGAACAAGTCCCCCAATGACATACCAAATGCTCCGAGAAGAGAACATGTCCTCCAGGCTCTCAACATGTCCTCCAGGCTCTCAACATGTCCTCCAGGCTCTCAACATGTCCTCCAGGCTCTCAACATGTCCTCCAGGCTCTCAACATGTCCTCCAAATATAGTGAAAGTTCTCCAGGCAGAGAACAAATTCTCCAATCACAGACCAAATGCTCCTAAAAGAGAACAAGTCCTCCAAGCTCAAAACAAGTCCTCCAAGCTCAGAGAAATTCCTAAAATATCAGAACAACCACATCAAACTCAGAACAAGTCCTCCAATCTCAAAACAAGTCCTCCAATCTCAAAACAAGTCCTCGAATCATCATAATTCATGTTCACCAGGCACAGAACAAGTCCCCCAATGACATACCAAATGCTCCGATAAGAGAACATGTCCTCCAGGCTCTCAACATGTCCTCCAGGCTCTCAACATGTCCTCCAGGCTCTCAACATGTCCTCCAGGCTCTCAACATGTCCTCCAGGCTCTCAACATGTCCTCCAGGCTCTCAACATGTCCTCCAAATATAGTGAAATTTCTCCAGGCAGAGAACAAATTCTCCAATCACAGACCAAATGCTCCTAAAAGAGAACAAGTCCTCCAAGCCCTGACCAAGTCCTCCAAGCTCAGAACAATTCCTAAAATACCAGAACAACCACATCAAACTCAGAACAAGTCCTCCAATCTCAAAACAAGTCCTCCAATCTCAAAACAAGTCCTCCAATCTCAAAACAATTCCTCCAATCTCAAAACAAGACCTCCAGTCATCATAATTCATGTTCACCAGGCACAGAACAAGTCCCATAATGACTTACCAAATGCTCCGATAAGTGAACATGTCCTCCAGGCTCTCAACATGTCCTCCAGGCTCTCAACATGTCCTCCAGGCTCTCAACATGTCCTCCAGGCTCTCAACATGTCCTCCAGGCTCTCAACATGTCCTCCAGGCTCTCAACATGTCCTGCAGGCTCTCAAAATGTCCTCCAAATATAGTGAGAGTTCTCCAGGCAGAGAACAAATTCTCCAATCACAGACCAAATGCTCCTAAAAGAGAACAAGTCCTCTAAGCCCTGAACAAGTCCTCCAAGCTCAGAACAATTCCTCCAAGCCCAGAAAAAATTTTTCAATCACACTGCAAGGTCTCCAGACACAGAACAAAATCTCCAATCACAGACCAAATGCTCCTATAAGAGAGCAAGTCCTCCAAGCTCTGAACAAGTCCTCCAAGCTCTGAACAAGTCCTCCAAGCCCTGAACAAGTCCTCCAAGCTCTGAACAAGTCCTCCAATCTCAAAACAAGTCCTCCAATCTCAAAACAAGTACTCTAATCACGAAACAAGTCCTCCAATCTCAAAACAAGTCCTCCAATCATCATAATTCATGTTCACCAGGCACAGAACAAGTCCCCCAATGACATACCAAATGCTCCGATAAGAGAACATGTCCTCCAGGCTCTCAACATGTCCTCCAGGCTCTCAACATGTCCTCCAGGCTCTCAACATGTCCTCCAGGCTCTCAACATGTCCTCCAGGCTCTCAACATGTCCTCCAGGCTCTCAACATGTCCTCCAAATATAGTGAAAGTTCTCCAGGCAGAGAACAAATTCTCCAATCACAGACCTAATGCTCCTAAAAGAGAACAAGTCCTCCAAGCTCTGAACAAGTCCTCCAGGCTCTGAACAATTCCCCTAACTCAAAACAAGTCCCCCAGATTCAGAACAATTCCCCCAAACTCAGAACAATACCTCCAAGCCCAGAAAAAATTTTTCAATCATACTGCAAGCTCTGCAGGCACAGAACAAATTCTCCAATCACAGACCTAATGCTCCTAAAAGAGAACAAGTCCTTCAAGCTCTGAACAAGTCCTCCAAGCTCTGAAAAAGTCCTAAAATATCAGAACAACCACATCAAACTCAGAACAAGTCCTCCAATCTCAAAACAAGTCCTCCAATCTCAAAATAAGTCCTCCAATCTCAAAACAAGTCCTCCAATCTCAAAACAAGTCCTCCAGTCATCATAGTTCATGTTCACCAGGCACAGAACAAGTCCCATAATGACTTACCAAATGCTCCGAGAAGAGAACATGTCCTCCAGGCTCTCAACATGTCCTCCAGGCTCTCAACATGTCCTCCAGGCTCTCAACATGTCCTCCAAATATAGTGAAAGTTCTCCAGGCAGAGAACAAATTCTCCAATCACAGACCAAATGCTCCTAAAAGAAAACAAGTCCTCCAAGCTCAAAACAAGTCCTCCAAGCTCAGAACAAATCCTAAAATAACAGAACAACCACATCAAACTCACAACAAGTCCTCCAATCTCTAAACAAGTCCTCCAATCTCAAAACAAGTCCTCCAATCATCATAGTTCATGTTCACCAGGCACAGAACAAGTCCCCCAATGACATACCAAATGCTCCGATACGAGAACATGTCCTCCAGGCTCTCAACATGTCCTCCAGGCTCTCAACATGTCCTCCAGGCTCTCAACATGTCCTCCAGGCTCTCAACATGTCCTCCAAATATAGTGAAAGTTCTCCAGGCAGAGAACAAATTCTCCAATCACAGACCTAATGCTCCTAAAAGAGAACAAGTCCTCCAAGCTCTGAACAAGTCCTCCAGGCTCTGAACAATTCCCCTAACTCAAAACAAGTCCCCCAGATTCAGAACAATTCCCCCAAACTCAGAACAATACCTCCAAGCCCAGAAAAAATTTTTCAATCATACTGCAAGCTCTGCAGGCACAGAACAAATTCTCCAATCACAGACCTAATGCTCCTAAAAGAGAACAAGTCCTTCAAGCTCTGAACAAGTCCTCCAAGCTCTGAAAAAGTCCTAAAATATCAGAACAACCACATCAAACTCAGAACAAGTCCTCCAATCTCAAAACAAGTCCTCCAATCTCAAAATAAGTCCTCCAATCTCAAAACAAGTCCTCCAATCTCAAAACAAGTCCTCCAGTCATCATAGTTCATGTTCACCAGGCACAGAACAAGTCCCATAATGACTTACCAAATGCTCCGAGAAGAGAACATGTCCTCCAGGCTCTCAACATGTCCTCCAGGCTCTCAACATGTCCTCCAGGCTCTCAACATGTCCTCCAAATATAGTGAAAGTTCTCCAGGCAGAGAACAAATTCTCCAATCACAGACCAAATGCTCCTAAAAGAGAACAACTCCTCCAAGCTCAAAACAAGTCCTCCAAGCTCAGAACAAATCCTAAAATAACAGAACAACCACATCAAACTCACAACAAGTCCTCCAATCTCTAAACAAGTCCTCCAATCTCAAAACAAGTCCTCCAATCATCATAGTTCATGTTCACCAGGCACAGAACAAGTCCCCCAATGACATACCAAATGCTCCGATACGAGAACATGTCCTCCAGGCTCTCAACATGTCCTCCAGGCTCTCAACATGTCCTCCAGGCTCTCAACATGTCCTCCAGGCTCTCAACATGTCCTCCAAATATAGTGAAAGTTCTCCAGGCAGAGAACAAATTCTCCAATCACAGACCTAATGCTCCTAAAAGAGAACAAGTCCTCCAAGCTCTGAACAAGTCCTCCAAGCTCTGAACAATTCCCCTAACTCAAAACAAGTCCCCCAGATTCAGAACAAGTCCCCCAAACTCAGAACAATACCTCCAAGCCCAGAAAAAATTTTTCAATCATACTGCAAGCTCTGCAGGCACAGAACAAATTCTCCAATCACAGACCTAATGCTCCTAAAAGAGAACAAGTCCTTCAAGCTCTGAACAAGTCCTCCAAGCTCTGAAAAAGTCCTAAAATATCAGAACTACCACATCAAACTCAGAACAAGTCCTCCAATCTCAAAACAAGTCCTCCAATCTCAAAACAAGTCCTCCAATCTCAAAACAAGTCCTCCAATCTCAAAACAAGTCCTCCAATCTCAAAACAAGTCCTCCAGTCATCATAGTTCATGTTCACCAGGCACAGAACAAGTCCCATAATGACTTACCAAATGCTCCGAGAAGAGAACATGTCCTCCAGGCTCTCAACATGTCCTCCAGGCTCTCAACATGTCCTCCAGGCTCTCAACATGTCCTCCAGGCTCTCAACATGTCCTCCAGGCTCTCAACATGTCCTTCAGGCTCTCAACATGTCCTCCAGGCTCTCAACATGTCCTCCAAATATAGTGAAAGTTCTCCAGGCAGAGAACAAATTCTCCAATCACAGACCAAATTCTCCTAAAAGAGAACAAGTCCTCCAAGCCCTGACCAAGTCCTCCAATCTCAAAACAAGTCCTCCAATCTCAAAACAATTCCTCCAGTCATCATAGTTCATGTTCACCAGGCACAGAACAAGTCCCCCAATGACTTACCAAATGCTCCGATAAGAGAACATGTCCTCCAGGCTCTCAACATGTCCTCCAGGCTCTCAACATGTCCTCCAGGCTCTCAACATGTCCTCCAGGCTCTCAACATGTCCTCCAGGCTCTCAACATGTCCTCCAGGCTCTCAACATGTCCTCCAGGCTCTCAACATGTCCTCCAAATATAGTGAAAGTTCTCCAGGCAGAGAACAAATTCTCCAATCACAGACCAAATGCTCCTAAAAGAGAACAAGTCCTCCAAGCCCTGAACAAGTCCTCCAAGCTCTGAACAAGTCCTCCAAGCTCTGAACAATTCCCCGAACTCAAAACAAGTCCCCCAGATTCAGAACAAGCCCCCGAAACTCAGAACAATTCCTCCAAGCCCAGAAAAAATTTTTCAATCACACTGCAAGCTCTCCAGGCACAGAACAAATTCTCCAATCACAGACCAAATGCTCCTAAAAGAGAGCAAGTCCTCCAAGCTCTGAACAAGTCCTCCAAGCTCTGAACAAGTCCGCCAAGCTCTGAACAAGTACGAAAATATCAGAACATCCACATCAAACTCAGAACAAGTCCTCTAATCTCAAAACAAGTTCTCCAATCTCAAAACAAGTCCTCCAATGTCACAACAAGTCCTCCAATCTCAAAACAAGTCCTCCAATCTCAAAACAAGACCTCCAGTCATCATAGTTCATGTTCACCAGGCACAGAACAAGTCCCATAATGACTTACCAAATGCTCCGATAAGTGAACATGTCCTCCAGGCTCTCAACATGTCCTCCAGGCACTCAACATGTCCTCCAGGCTCTCAACATGTCCTCCAGGCTCTCAACATGTCCTCCAAGCTCTCAACATGTCCTGCAGGCTCTCAACATGTCCTGCAGGCTCTCAACATGTCCTCCAGGCTCTCAACATGTCCTCCAAATATAGGGAAAGTTCTCCAGGCAGAGAACAAATTCTGCAATCACAGACCAAATGCTCCTAAAAGAGAACAAGTCCTCTAAGCCCTGAACAAGTCCTCCAAGCTCAGAACAATTCCTAAAATAACAGAAAAACCACATCAAACTCAGAACAAGTCCTCCAATCTCACAACAAGTCCTCCAATCTCAAAACAAGGCCTCCAGTCATCATAGTTCATGTTCACCAGGCACAGAACAAGTCCCCCAATGACTTACCAAATGCTCTGATAAGAGAACATGTCCTCCAGGCTCTCAACATGTCCTCCAGGCTCTCAGCATGTCCTCCAGGCTCTCAACATGTCCTCCAGGCTCTCAACATGTCCTCCAGGCTCTCAACATGTCCTCCAGGCTCTCAACATGTCCTCCAAATATAGTGAAAGTTCTCCAGGCAGAGAACAAATTCTCCAATCACAGACCAAATGCTCCTAAAAGAGAACAATTCCTCCAAGCCCTGACCAAGTCCTCCAAGCTCAGAACAATTCCTAAAATATCAGAACAACCACATCAAACTCAGAACAAGTCCTCCAATCTCAAAACAAGTCCTCCAATCTCAAAACAAGTCCTCCAGTCATCATAGTTCATGTTCACCAGGCACAGAACAAGTCCCCCAATGACATACCAAATGCTCCGATAAGAGACCATGTCCTCCAGGCTCTCAACATGTCCTCCAGGCTCTCAACATGTCCTCCAGGCTCTCAACATGTCCTCCAGGCTCTCAACATGTCCTCCAGGCTCTCAACATGTCCTCCAAATATAGTGAAAGTTCTCCAGGCAGAGAACAAATTCTCCAATCACAGACCAAATGCTCCTAAAAGAGAACAACTCCTCCAAGCCCTGACCAAGTCCTCCAAGCTCAGAACAATTCCTAAAATATCAGAACAACCACATCAAACTCAGAACAAGTCCTCCAATCTCACAACAAGTCCTCCAATCTCAAAACAAGTCCTCCAGTCATCATAGTTCATGTTCACCAGGCACAAAACAAGTCCCCCAATGACTTACCAAATGCTCCGATAAGAGAACATGTCCTCCAGGCTCTCAACATGTCCTCCAGGCTCTCAACATGTTCTCCAGGCTCTCAACATGTCCTCCAGGCTCTCAACATGTCCTCCAGGCTCTCAACATGTCCTCCAAATATAGTGAAAGTTCTCCAGGCAGAGAACAAATTCTCCAATCACAGACAAAATGCTCCTAAAAGAGAACAAGTCCTCCAAGCCCTGACCAAGTCCTCCAAGCTCAGAACAACTCCTAAAATATCAGAACAACCACATCAAACTCAGAACAAGTCCTCCAATCTCAAAACAAGTCCTCCAATCTCAAAACAAGTCCTCCAATCTCAAAACAAGTCCTCCAGTCATCATAGTTCATGTTCACCAGGCACAGAACAAGTCCCCCAATGACTTACCAAATGCTCCGATAAGAGAACATGTCCTCCAGGCTCTCAACATGTCCTCCAGACTCTCAACATGTCCTCCAGGCTCTCAACATGTCCTCCAGGCTCTCAACATGTCCTCCAGGCTCTCAACATGTCCTCCAGGCTCTCAACAGGTCCTCCAGGCTCTCAACATGTCCTCCAGGCTCTCAACATGTCCTCCAAATATAGTGAAAGTTCTCCAGGCAGAGAACAAATTCTCCAATCACAGACCAAATGCTCCTAAAAGAGAACAAGTCCTCCAAGCTCAAAACAAGTCCTCCAAGCTCAGAGAAATTCCTAAAATATCAGAACAACCACATCAAACTCAGAACAAGTCCTCCAATCTCAAAACAAGTCCTCCAATCTCAAAACAAGTCCTCCAGTCATCATAGTTCATGTTCACCAGGCACAGAACAAGTCCCCCAATGACATACCAAATGCTCCGATAAGAGAACATGTCCTCCAGGCTCTCAACATGTCCTCCAGGCTCTCAACATGTCCTCCAGGCTCTCAACATGTCCTCCAGGCTCTCAACATGTCCTCCAGGCTCTCAACATGTCCTCCAAATATAGGGAAATTTCTCCAGGCAGAGAACAAATTCTCCAATCACAGACCAAATGCTCCTAAAAGAGAACAAGTCCTCCAAGCCCTGACCAAGTCCTCCAAGCTCAGAACAATTCCTAAAATACCAGAACAACCACATCAAACTCAGAACAAGTCCTCCAATCTCAAAACAAGTCCTCCAATCTCAAAACAAGTCCTCCAATCTCAAAACAAATCCTCCAATCTCAAAACAAGACCTCCAGTCATCATAATTCATGTTCACCAGGCACAGAACAAGTCCCATAATGACTTACCAAATGCTCCGATAAGTGAACATGTCCTCCAGGCTCTCAACATGTCCTCCAGGCTCTCAACATGGCCTCCAGGCTCTCAACATGTCCTCCAGGCTCTCAACATGTCCTGCAGGCTCTCAACATGTCCTGCAGGCTCTCAACATGTCCTGCAGGCTCTCAACATGTCCTCCAAATATAGTGAGAGTTCTCCAGGCAGAGAACAAATTCTCCAATCACAGACCAAATGCTCCTAAAAGAGAACAAGTCCTCTAAGCCCTGAACAAGTCCTCCAAGCTCAGAACAATTCCTCCAAGCCCAGAAAAAATTTTTCAATCACACTGCAAGGTCTCCAGACACAGAACAAAATCTCCAATCACAGACCAAATGCTCCTATAAGAGAGCAAGTCCTCCAAGCTCTGAACAAGTCCTCCAAGCTCTGAACAAGTCCTCCAAGCCCTGAACAAGTCCTCCAAGCTCTGAACAAGTCCTCCAATCTCAAAACAAGTCCTCCAATCTCAAAACAAGTCCTCTAATCACGAAACAAGTACTCCAATCTCAAAACAAGTCCTCCAATCATCATAATTCATGTTCACCAGGCACAGAACAAGTCCCCCAATGACATACCAAATGCTCCGATAAGAGAACATGTCCTCCAGGCTCTCAACATGTCCTCCAGGCTCTCAACATGTCCTCCAGGCTCTCAACATGTCCTCCAGGCTCTCAACATGTCCTCCAGGCTCTCAACATGTCCTCCAAATATAGTGAAAGTTCTCCAGGCAGAGAACAAATTCTCCAATCACAGACCTAATGCTCCTAAAAGAGAACAAGTCCTCCAAGCTCTGAACAAGTCCTCCAGGCTCTGAACAATTCCCCTAACTCAAAACAAGTCCCCCAGATTCAGAACAATTCCCCCAAACTCAGAACAATACCTCCAAGCCCAGAAAAAATTTTTCAATCACACTGCAAGCTCTCCAGGCACAGAACAAATTCTCCAATCACAGACCAAATGCTCCTAAAAGAGAACACGTCCTTCAAGCTCTGAACAAGTCCTCCAAGCTCTGAAAAAGTCCTAAAATATCAGAACAACCACATCAAACTCAGAACAAGTCCTCCAATCTCAAAACAAGTCCTCCAATCTCAAAACAAGTCCTCCAATCTCAAAACAAGTCCTCCAATCTCAAAACAAGTCCTCCAGTCATCATAGTTCATGTTCACCAGGCACAGAACAAGTCCCATAATGACTTACCAAATGCTCCGAGAAGAGAACATGTCCTCCAGGCTCTCAACATGTCCTCCAGGCTCTCAACATGTCCTCCAGGCTCTCAACATGTCCTCCAGGCTCTCAACATGTCCTCCAAATATAGTGAAAGTTCTCCAGGCAGAGAACAAATTCTCCAATCACAGACCAAATGCTCCTAAAAGAGAACAAGTCCTCCAAGCTCAAAACAAGTCCTCCAAGCTCAGAGAAATTCCTAAAATATCAGAACAACCACATCAAACTCAGAACAAGTCCTCCAATCTCAAAACAAGTCCTCCAATCTCAAAACAAGTCCTCTAATCACGAAAAAAGTCCTCCAATCTCAAAACAAGTCCTCCAATCATCATAATTCATGTTCACCAGGCACAGAACAAGTCCCCCAATGACTTACCAAATGCTCCGATAAGAGAACATGTCCTCCAGGCTCTCAACATGTCCTCCAGGCTCTCAACATGTCCTCCAGGCTCTCAACATGTCCTCCAGGCTCTCAACATGTCCTCCAGGCTCTCAACATGTCCTCCAGGCTCTCAACATGTCCTCCAGGCTCTCAACATGTCCTCCAAATATAGTGAAAGTTCTGCAGGCAGAGAACAAATTCTCCAATCACAGACCTAATGCTCCTAAAAGAGAACAAGTCCTCCAAGCTCTGAACAAGTCCTCCAAGCTCTGAACAATTCCCCTAACTCAAAACAAGTCCCCCAGATTCAGAACAAGTCCCCCAAACTCAGAACAATACCTCCAAGCCCAGAAAAAATTTTTCAATCATACTGCAAGCTCTGCAGGCACAGAACAAATTCTCCAATCACAGACCTAATGCTCCTAAAAGAGAACAAGTCCTTCAAGCTCTGAACAAGTCCTCCAAGCTCTGAAAAAGTCCTAAAATATCAGAACTACCACATCAAACTCAGAACAAGTCCTCCAATCTCAAAACAAGTCCTCCAATCTCAAAACAATTCCTCCAATCTCAAAACAAGTCCTCCAGTCATCATAGTTCATGTTCACCAGGCACAGAACAAGTCCCATAATGACTTACCAAATGCTCCGAGAAGAGACCATGTCCTCCAGGCTCTCAACATGTCCTCCAGGCTCTCAACATGTCCTCCAGGCTCTCAACATGTCCTCCAGGCTCTCAACATGTCCTGCAGGCTCTCAACATGTCCTGCAGGCTCTCAACATGTCCTGCAGGCTCTCAACATGTCCTTCAGGCTCTCAACATGCCCTCCAGGCTCTCAACATGTCCTCCAAATATAGTGAAAGTTCTCCAGGCAGAGAACAAATTCTCCAATCACAGACCAAATGCTCCTAAATGAAAACAAGTCCTCCAAGCTCAAAACAAGTCCTCCAAGCTCAGAACAAATCCTAAAATAAAAGAACAACCACATCAAACTCACAACAAGTCCTCCAATCTCTAAACAAGTCCTCCAATCTCAAAACAAGTCCTCCAATCATCATAGTTCATGTTCACCAGGCACAGAACAAGTCCCCCAATGACATACCAAATGCTCCGATACGAGAACATGTCCTCCAGGCTCTCAACATGTCCTCCAGGCTCTCAACATGTCCTCCAGGCTCTCAACATGTCCTCCAAATATAGTGAAAGTTCTCCAGGCAGAGAACAAATTCTCCAATCACAGACCAAATGCTCCTAAAAGAGAAAAAGTCCTGCAAGCTCTGAACAAGTCCTCCAAGCTCAGAACAATTCCTCCAATCTCACAACAAGTCCTCCAATCTCAAAACAAGTCCTCCAGTCATCATAGTTCATGTTCACCAGGCACAGAACAAGTCCCACAATGACTTACCAAATGCTCCGATAAGAGAACATGTCCTCCAGGCTCTCAACATGTCCTCCAGGCTCTCAACATGTCCTCCAGGCTCTCAACATGTCCTCCAGGCTCTCAACATGTCCTCCAAATATAGGGAAAGTTCTCCAGGCAGAGAACAAATTCTCCAATCACAGACCAAATGCTCCTAAAAGAGAACAAGTCCTCTAAGCCCTGAACAAGTCCTCCAAGCTCTGAACAATTCCTAAAATAACAGAAAAACCACATCAAACTCAGAACAAGTCCTCCAATCTCAAAACAAGTCCTCCAATCTCAAAACAAGTCCTCCAATCTCAAAACAAGTCCTCCAATCTCAAAACAAGTCCTCCAGTCATCATAGTTCATGTTCACCAGGCACAGAACAAGTCCCATAATGACTTACCAAATGCTCCGATAAGTGAACATGTCCTCCAGGCTCTCAACATGTCCTCCAGGCTCTCAACATGTCCTCCAGGCTCTCAACATGTCCTCCAGTCTCTCAACATGTCCTCCAGGCTCTCAACATGTCCTCCAGGCTCTCAACATTTCCTCCAAATATAGTGAAAGTTCTGCAGGCAGAGAACAAATTCTCCAATCACAGACCAAATGCTCCTAAAAGAGAACAAGTCCTCCAAGCCCTGACCAAGTCCTCCAAGCTCAGAACAATTCCTAAAATATCAGAACAACCACATCAAACTCAGAACAAGTCCTCCAATCTCAAAACAAGACCTCCAGTCTCAAAACAAGTCCTCCAAGCTCAAAACAAGTCCTCCAATCATCATAGTTCATGTTCACCAGGCACAGAACAAGTCCCCCAATGGCTTACCAAATGCTCCGATAAGAGAACATGTCCTCCAGGCTCTCAACATGTCCTCCAGGCTCTCAACATGTCCTCCAGGCTCTCAACGTGTCCTCCAGGCTCTCAACGTGTCCTCCAGGCTCTCAACATGTCCTCCAGGCTCTCAACATGTCCTCCAGGCTCTCAACATGTCCTCCAAATATAGTGAAAGTTCTGCAGGCAGAGAACAAATTCTCCAATCACAGACCTAATGCTCCTAAAAGAGAACAAATCCTCCAAGCTCTGAACAAGTCCTCCAAGCTCTGAACAATTCCCCTAACTCAAAACAAGTCCCCCAGATTCAGAAGAAGTCCCCCAAACTCAGAACAATACCTCCAAGCCCAGAAAAAATTTTTCAATCACACTGCAAGCTCTCCAGGCACAGAACAAATTCTCCAATCACAGACCAAATGCTCCTAAAAGAGAACAAGTCCTTCAAGCTCTGAACAAGTCCTCCAAGCTCTGAAAAAGTCCTAAAATATCAGAACAACCACATCAAACTCAGAACAAGTCCTCCAATCTCAAAACAAGTCCTCCAATCTCAAAACAAGTCCTCCAATCTCAAAACAAGTCCTCCAGTCATCATAGTTCATGTTCACCAGGCACAGAACAAGTCCCATAATGACTTACCAAATGCTCCGAGAAGAGAACATGTCCTCCAGGCTCTCAACATGTCCTCCAGGCTCTCAACATGTCCTCCAGGCTCTCAACATGTCCTCCAGGCTCTCAACATGTCCTCCAAATATAGTGAAAGTTCTCCAGGCAGAGAACAAATTCTCCAATCACAGACCAAATGCTCCTAAAAGAGAACAAGTCCTCCAAGCTCAAAACAAGTCCTCCAAGCTCAGAGAAATTCCTAAAATATCAGAACAACCACATCAAACTCAGAACAAGTCCTCCAATCTCTAAACAAGTCCTCCAATCTCAAAACAAGTCCTCTAATCACGAAAAAAGTCCTCCAATCTCAAAACAAGTCCTCCAATCATCATAATTCATGTTCACCAGGCACAGAACAAGTCCCCCAATGACATACCAAATGCTCCGATAAGAGAACATGTCCTCCAGGCTCTCAACATGTCCTCCAGGCTCTCAACATGTCCTCCAGGCTCTCAACATGTCCTCCAGGCTCTCAACATGTCCTCCAGGCTCTCAACATGTCCTCCAGGCTCTCAACATGTCCTCCAAATATAGTGAAAGTTCTCCAGGCAGAGAACAAATTCTCCAATCACAGACCAAATGCTCCTAAAAGAGAACAAGTCCTCCAAGCTCAAAACAAGTCCTCCAAGCTCAGAGAAATTCCTAAAATATCAGAACAACCACATCAAACTCAGAACAAGTCCTCCAATCTCAAAACAAGTCCTCCAATCTCAAAACAAGTCCTCTAATCACGAAAAAAGTCCTCCAATCTCAAAACAAGTCCTCGAATCATCATAATTCATGTTCACCAGGCACAGAACAAGTCCCCCAATGACATACCAAATGCTCCGATAAGAGAACATGTCCTCCAGGCTCTCAACATGTCCTCCAGGCTCTCAACATGTCCTCCAGGCTCTCAACATGTCCTCCAGGCTCTCAACATGTCCTCCAGGCTCTCAACATGTCCTCCAGGCTCTCAACATGTCCTCCAAATATAGTGAAATTTCTCCAGGCAGAGAACAAATTCTCCAATCACAGACCAAATGCTCCTAAAAGAGAACAAGTCCTCCAAGCCCTGACCAAGTCCTCCAAGCTCAGAACAATTCCTAAAATACCAGAACAACCACATCAAACTCAGAACAAGTCCTCCAATCTCAAAACAAGTCCTCCAATCTCAAAACAAGTCCTCCAATCTCAAAACAATTCCTCCAATCTCAAAACAAGACCTCCAGTCATCATAATTCATGTTCACCAGGCACAGAACAAGTCCCATAATGACTTACCAAATGCTCCGATAAGTGAACATGTCCTCCAGGCTCTCAACATGTCCTCCAGGCTCTCAACATGTCCTCCAGGCTCTCAACATGTCCTCCAGGCTCTCAACATGTCCTGCAGGCTCTCAACATGTCCTGCAGGCTCTCAAAATGTCCTCCAAATATAGTGAGAGTTCTCCAGGCAGAGAACAAATTCTCCAATCACAGACCAAATGCTCCTAAAAGAGAACAAGTCCTCTACGCCCTGAACAAGTCCTCCAAGCTCAGAACAATTCCTCCAAGCCCAGAAAAAATTTTTCAATCACACTGCAAGGTCTCCAGACACAGAACAAAATCTCCAATCACAGACCAAATGCTCCTATAAGAGAGCAAGTCCTCCAAGCTCTGAACAAGTCCTCCAAGCTCTGAACAAGTCCTCCAAGCCCTGAACAAGTCCTCCAAGCTCTGAACAAGTCCTCCAATCTCAAAACAAGTCCTCCAATCTCAAAACAAGTACTCTAATCACGAAACAAGTCCTCCAATCTCAAAACAAGTCCTCCAATCATCATAATTCATGTTCACCAGGCACAGAACAAGTCCCCCAATGACATACCAAATGCTCCGATAAGAGAACATGTCCTCCAGGCTCTCAACATGTCCTCCAGGCTCTCAACATGTCCTCCAGGCTCTCAACATGTCCTCCAGGCTCTCAACATGTCCTCCAGGCTCTCAACATGTCCTCCAGGCTCTCAACATGTCCTCCAAATATAGTGAAAGTTCTCCAGGCAGAGAACAAATTCTCCAATCACAGACCTAATGCTCCTAAAAGAGAACAAGTCCTCCAAGCTCTGAACAAGTCCTCCAGGCTCTGAACAATTCCCCTAACTCAAAACAAGTCCCCCAGATTCAGAACAATTCCCCCAAACTCAGAACAATACCTCCAAGCCCAGAAAAAATTTTTCAATCATACTGCAAGCTCTGCAGGCACAGAACAAATTCTCCAATCACAGACCTAATGCTCCTAAAAGAGAACAAGTCCTTCAAGCTCTGAACAAGTCCTCCAAGCTCTGAAAAAGTCCTAAAATATCAGAACAACCACATCAAACTCAGAACAAGTCCTCCAATCTCAAAACAAGTCCTCCAATCTCAAAATAAGTCCTCCAATCTCAAAACAAGTCCTCCAATCTCAAAACAAGTCCTCCAGTCATCATAGTTCATGTTCACCAGGCACAGAACAAGTCCCATAATGACTTACCAAATGCTCCGAGAAGAGAACATGTCCTCCAGGCTCTCAACATGTCCTCCAGGCTCTCAACATGTCCTCCAGGCTCTCAACATGTCCTCCAAATATAGTGAAAGTTCTCCAGGCAGAGAACAAATTCTCCAATCACAGACCAAATGCTCCTAAAAGAAAACAAGTCCTCCAAGCTCAAAACAAGTCCTCCAAGCTCAGAACAAATCCTAAAATAACAGAACAACCACATCAAACTCACAACAAGTCCTCCAATCTCTAAACAAGTCCTCCAATCTCAAAACAAGTCCTCCAATCATCATAGTTCATGTTCACCAGGCACAGAACAAGTCCCCCAATGACATACCAAATGCTCCGATACGAGAACATGTCCTCCAGGCTCTCAACATGTCCTCCAGGCTCTCAACATGTCCTCCAGGCTCTCAACATGTCCTCCAGGCTCTCAACATGTCCTCCAGGCTCTCAACATGTCCTCCAAATATAGTGAAAGTTCTCCAGGCAGAGAACAAATTCTCCAATCACAGACCTAATGCTCCTAAAAGAGAACAAGTCCTCCAAGCTCTGAACAAGTCCTCCAAGCTCTGAACAATTCCCCTAACTCAAAACAAGTCCCCCAGATTCAGAACAAGTCCCCCAAACTCAGAACAATACCTCCAAGCCCAGAAAAAATTTTTCAATCATACTGCAAGCTCTGCAGGCACAGAACAAATTCTCCAATCACAGACCTAATGCTCCTAAAAGAGAACAAGTCCTTCAAGCTCTGAACAAGTCCTCCAAGCTCTGAAAAAGTCCTAAAATATCAGAACTACCACATCAAACTCAGAACAAGTCCTCCAATCTCAAAACAAGTCCTCCAATCTCAAAACAAGTCCTCCAATCTCAAAACAAGTCCTCCAATCTCAAAACAAGTCCTCCAGTCATCATAGTTCATGTTCACCAGGCACAGAACAAGTCCCATAATGACTTACCAAATGCTCCGAGAAGAGAACATGTCCTCCAGGCTCTCAACATGTCCTCCAGGCTCTCAACATGTCCTCCAGGCTCTCAACATGTCCTCCAGGCTCTCAACATGTCCTCCAGGCTCTCAACATGTCCTTCAGGCTCTCAACATGTCCTCCAGGCTCTCAACATGTCCTCCAAATATAGTGAAAGTTCTCCAGGCAGAGAACAAATTCTCCAATCACAGACCAAATTCTCCTAAAAGAGAACAAGTCCTCCAAGCCCTGACCAAGTCCTCCAATCTCAAAACAAGTCCTCCAATCTCAAAACAATTCCTCCAGTCATCATAGTTCATGTTCACCAGGCACAGAACAAGTCCCCCAATGACTTACCAAATGCTCCGATAAGAGAACATGTCCTCCAGGCTCTCAACATGTCCTCCAGGCTCTCAACATGTCCTCCAGGCTCTCAACATGTCCTCCAGGCTCTCAACATGTCCTCCAGGCTCTCAACATGTCCTCCAGGCTCTCAACATGTCCTCCAGGCTCTCAACATTTCCTCCAAATATAGTGAAAGTTCTCCAGGCAGAGAACAAATTCTCCAATCACAGACCAAATGCTCCTAAAAGAGAACAAGTCCTCCAAGCCCTGAACAAGTCCTCCAAGCTCTGAACAAGTCCTCCAAGCTCTGAACAATTCCCCGAACTCAAAACAAGTCCCCCAGATTCAGAACAAGCCCCCGAAACTCAGAACAATTCCTCCAAGCCCAGAAAAAATTTTTCAATCACACTGCAAGCTCTCCAGGCACAGAACAAATTCTCCAATCACAGACCAAATGCTCCTAAAAGAGAGCAAGTCCTCCAAGCTCTGAACAAGTCCTCCAAGCTCTGAACAAGTCCGCCAAGCTCTGAACAAGTACGAAAATATCAGAACATCCACATCAAACTCAGAACAAGTCCTCTAATCTCAAAACAAGTTCTCCAATCTCAAAACAAGTCCTCCAATGTCACAACAAGTCCTCCAATCTCAAAACAAGTCCTCCAATCTCAAAACAAGTCCTCCAGTCATCATAGTTCATGTTCACCAGGCACAGAACAAGTCCCATAATGACTTACCAAATGCTCCGATAAGTGAACATGTCCTCCAGGCTCTCAACATGTCCTCCAGGCACTCAACATGTCCTCCAGGCTCTCAACATGTCCTCCAGGCTCTCAACATGTCCTCCAAGCTCTCAACATGTCCTGCAGGCTCTCAACATGTCCTGCAGGCTCTCAACATGTCCTCCAGGCTCTCAACATGTCCTCCAAATATAGGGAAAGTTCTCCAGGCAGAGAACAAATTCTGCAATCACAGACCAAATGCTCCTAAAAGAGAACAAGTCCTCTAAGCCCTGAACAAGTCCTCCAAGCTCAGAACAATTCCTAAAATAACAGAAAAACCACATCAAACTCAGAACAAGTCCTCCAATCTCACAACAAGTCCTCCAATCTCAAAACAAGGCCTCCAGTCATCATAGTTCATGTTCACCAGGCACAGAACAAGTCCCCCAATGACTTACCAAATGCTCTGATAAGAGAACATGTCCTCCAGGCTCTCAACATGTCCTCCAGGCTCTCAGCATGTCCTCCAGGCTCTCAACATGTCCTCCAGGCTCTCAACATGTCCTCCAGGCTCTCAACATGTCCTCCAGGCTCTCAACATGTCCTCCAGGCTCTCAACATGTCCTCCAGGCTCTCAACATGTCCTCCAAATATAGTGAAAGTTCTCCAGGCAGAGAATAAATTCTCCAATCACAGACCAAATGCTCCTAAAAGAGAACAAGTCCTCCAAGCCCTGACCAAGTCCTCCAAGCTCAGAACAATTCCTAAAATATCAGAACAACCACATCAAACTCTGAACAAGTCCTCCAATCCCAAAACAAGTCCTCCAATCTCAAAACAAGTCCTCCAATCTCAAAACAAGTCCTCCAATCTCAAAACAAGTCCTCCAATCTCAAAACAATTCCTCCAGTCATCATAGTTCATGTTCACCAGGCACAGAACAAGTCCCCCAATGACTTACCAAATGCTCCGATAAGAGAACATGTCCTCCAGGCTCTCAACATGTCCTCCAGGCTCTCAACATGTCCTCCAGGCTCTCAACATGTCCTCCAGGCTCTCAACATGTCCTCCAAATATAGTGAAAGTTCTCCAGGCAGAGAACAAATTCTCCAATCACAGACCAAATGCTCCTAAAAGAGAACAAGTCCTCCAAGCCCTGACCAAGTCCTCCAAGCTCAGAACAATTCCTAAAATATCAGAACAACCACATCAAACTCAGAACAAGTCCTCCAATCTCAAAACAAGTCCTCCAATCTCAAAACAAGTCCTCCAATCTCAAAACAAGTCCTCCAATCTCAAAACAAGTCCTCCAGTCATCATAGTTCATGTTCACCAGGCACAGAACAAGTCCCATAATGGCTTACCAAATGCTCCGATAAGTGAACATGTCCTCCAGGCTCTCAACATGTCCTCCAGGCTCTCAACATGTCCTCCAGGCTCTCAACATGTCCTCCAGGCTCTCAACATGTCTTCCAGGCTCTCAACATGTTCTCCAGGCTCTCAACATGTCCTCCAGGCTCTCAATATGTCCTCCAGTCTCTCAAGATGTCCTCCAAATATAGTGAAAGTTCTCCAGGCAGAGAACAAATTCTCCAATCACAGACCAAATGCTCCTAAAAGAGAACAAGTCCTCCAAGCCCTGACCAAGTCCTCCAAGCTCAGAACAATTCCTAAAATATCAGAACAACCACATCAAACTCAGAACAAGCCCTCCAATCTCAAAACAAGTCCTCCAATCTCAAAACAAGTCCTCCAGTCATCATAGTTCATGTTCACCAGGCACAGAACAAGTCCCCCAATGACTTACCAAGCGCTCCGATAAGAGAACATGTCCTCCAGGCTCTCAACATGTCCTCCAGGCTCTCAACATGTCCTCCAGGCTCTCAACATGTCCTCCAGGCTCTCAACATGTCCTCCAGGCTCTCAACATGTCCTCCAGGCTCTCAACATGTCCTCCAGGCTCTCAACATGTCCTCCAGGCTCTCAACATGTCCTCCAAATATAGTGAAAGTTCTCCAGGCAGAGAACAAATTCTCCAATCACAGACCAAATGCTCCTAAAAGAGAACAAGTCCTCCAAGCCCTGACAAAGTCCTCCAAGCTCAGAACAATTCCTAAAATATCAGAACAACCGCATCAAACTCAGAACAAGTCCTCCAATCTCAAAACAAGTCCTCCAATCTCAAAACAAGTCCTCCAGTCATCATAGTTCATGTTCACCAGGCACAGAACAAGTCCCATAATGACTTACCAAATGCTCCGATAAGTGAACATGTCCTCCAGGCTCTCAACATGTCCTCCAGGCTCTCAACATGTCCTGCAGGCTCTCAACATGTCCTGCAGGCTCTCAACATATCCTGCAGGCTCTCAACATGTCCTGCAGGCTCTCAACATGTCCTCCAAATATAGTGAAATTTCTCCAGGCAGAGAATAAATTCTCCAATCACAGACCAAATGCTCCTAAAAGAGAACAAGTCCTCCAAGCCCTGACCAAGTCCTCCAAGCTCAGAACAATTCCTAAAATATCAGAACAACCACATCAAACTCAGAACAAGTCCTCCAATCTCAAAACAAGTCCTCCAATCTCAAAACAAGTCCTCCAATCTCAAAACAAGTCCTCCAATCTCAAAACAAGTCCTCCAGTCATCATAGTTCATGTTCACTTGGCACAGAACAAGTCCCCCAATGACTTACCAAATGCTCCGATAAGAGAACATGTCCTCCAGGCTCTCAACATGTCCTCCAGGCTCTCAACATGTCCTCCAGGCTCTCAACATGTCCTCCAGGCTCTCAACATGTCCTCCAGGCTCTCAACATGTCCTCCAGGCTCTCAACATTTCCTCCAGGCTCTCAACATGTCCTCCAGGCTCTCAATATGTCCTCCAGGCTCTCAACATGTCCTCCAGGCTCTCAACATGTCCTCCAAATATAGTGAAAGTTCTCCAGGCAGAGAACAAATTCTCCAATCACAGACCAAATGCTCCTAAAAGAGAACAAGTCCTCCAAGCCCTGACCAAGTCCTCCAAGCTCAGAACAATTCCTAAAATATCAGAACAACCACATCAAACTCAGAACAAGTCCTCCAATCTCAAAACAAGTCCTCCAATCTCAAAACAAGTCCTCCAATCTCAAAACAAGTCCTCCAATCTCAAAACAAGTCCTCCAGTCATCATAGTTCATGTTCACCAGGCACAGAACAAGTCCCCCAATGACTTACCAAGTGCTCCGATAAGAGAACATGTCCTCCAGGCTCTCAACATGTCCTCCAGGCTCTCAACATGTCCTCCAGGCTCTCAACATGTCCTCCAGGCTCTCAACATGTCCTCCAGGCTCTCAACATGTCCTCCAAATATAGTGAAAGTTCTCCAGACACAGAACAAAATCTCCAATCACAGACCAAATGCTCCTAAAAGAGAACAAGTCCTCCAAGCCCTGACAAAGTCCTCCAAGCTCAGAACAATTCCTAAAATATCAGAACAACCGCATCAAACTCAGAACAAGTCCTCCAATCTCAAAACAAGTCCTCCAATCTCAAAACAAGTCCTCCAATCTCAAAACAAGTCCTCCAGTCATCATAGTTCATGGTCACCAGGCACAGAACAAGTCCCATAATGACTTACCAAATGCTCCGATAAGTGAACATGTCCTCCAGGCTCTCAACATGTCCTCCAGGCTCTCAACATGTCCTCCAGGCTCTCAACATGTCCTCCAAATATAGTGAAAGTTCTCCAGGCAGAGAACAAATTCTCCAATCACAGACCTAATGCTCCTAAAAGAGAACAAGTCCTCCAAGCTCTGAACAAGTCCTCCAAGCTCTGAACAATTCCCCTAACTCAAAACAAGTCCCCCAGATTCAGAACAAGTCCCCCAAACTCAGAACAATACCTCCAAGCCCAGAAAAAATTTTTCAATCGCACTGCAAGCTCTCCAGGCACAGAACAAATTCTCCAATCACAGACCAAATGCTCCTAAAAGAGAACAAGTCCTCCAAGCCCTGACCAAGTCCTCCAAGCTCAGAACAATTCCTAAAATATCAGAACAACCGCATCAAACTCAGAACAAGTCCTCCAATCTCAAAACAAGTCCTCCAATCTCAAAACAAGTCCTCCAGTCATCATAGTTCATGTTCACCAGGCACAGAACAAGTCCCATAATGACTTACCAAATGCTCCGATAAGTGAACATGTCCTCCAGGCTCTCAACATGTCCTCCAGGCTCTCAACATGTCCTGCAGGCTCTCAACATGTCCTGCAGGCTCTCAACATGTCCTGCAGGCTCTCAACATATCCTGCAGGCTCTCAACATGTCCTGCAGGCTCTCAACATGTCCTCCAAATATAGTGAAATTTCTCCAGGCAGAGAATAAATTCTCCAATCACAGACCAAATGCTCCTAAAAGAGAACAAGTCCTCCAAGCCCTGACCAAGTCCTCCAAGCTCAGAACAATTCCTAAAATATCAGAACAACCACATCAAACTCAGAACAAGTCCTCCAATCTCAAAACAAGTCCTCCAATCTCAAAACAAGTCCTCCAATCTCAAAACAAGTCCTCCAATCTCAAAACAAGTCCTCCAGTCATCATAGTTCATGTTCACCTGGCACAGAACAAGTCCCCCAATTACTTACCAAATGCTCCGATAAGAGAACATGTCCTCCAGGCTCTCAACATGTCCTCCAGGCTCTCAACATGTCCTCCAGGCTCTCAACATGTCCTCCAGGCTCTCAACATGTCCTCCAGGCTCTCAACATGTCCTCCAGGCTCTCAACATGTCCTCCAAATATAGTGAAAGTTCTCCAGGCAGAGAACAAATTCTCCAATCACAGACCAAATGCTCCTAAAAGAGAACAAGTCCTCCAAGCCCTGACCAAGTCCTCCAAGCTCAGAACAATTCCTAAAATATCAGAACAACCACATCAAACTCAGAACAAGTCCTCCAATCTCAAAACAAGTCCTCCAATCTCAAAACAAGTCCTCCAATCTCAAAACAAGTCCTCCAATCTCAAAACAAGTCCTCCAGTCATCATAGTTCATGTTCACCAGGCACAGAACAAGTCCCCCAATGACTTACCAAGTGCTCCGATAAGAGAACATGTCCTCCAGGCTCTCAACATGTGCTCCAGGCTCTCAACATGTCCTCCAGGCTCTCAACATGTCCTCCAGGCTCTCAACATGTCCTCCAGGCTCTCAACATGTCCTCCAAATATAGTGAAAGTTCTCCAGGCAGAGAACAAATTCTCCAATCACAGACCAAATGCTCCTAAAAGAGAACAAGTCCTCCAAGCCCTGACAAAGTCCTCCAAGCTCAGAACAATTCCTAAAATATCAGAACAACCGCATCAAACTCAGAACAAGTCCTCCAATCTCAAAACAAGTCCTCCAATCTCAAAACAAGTCCTCCAGTCATCATAGTTCATGTTCACCAGGCACAGAACAAGTCCCATAATGACTTACCAAATGCTCCGATAAGTGAACATGTCCTCCAGGCTCTCAACATGTCCTCCAGGCTCTCAACATGTCCTGCAGGCTCTCAACATGTCCTGCAGGCTCTCAACATATCCTGCAGGCTCTCAACATGTCCTGCAGGCTCTCAACATGTCCTCCAAATATAGTGAAATTTCTCCAGGCAGAGAATAAATTCTCCAATCACAGACCAAATGCTCCTAAAAGAGAACAAGTCCTCCAAGCCCTGACCAAGTCCTCCAAGCTCAGAACAATTCCTAAAATATCAGAACAACCACATCAAACTCAGAACAAGTCCTCCAATCTCAAAACAAGTCCTCCAATCTCAAAACAAGTCCTCCAATCTCAAAACAAGTCCTCCAATCTCAAAACAAGTCCTCCAATCTCAAAACAAGTCCTCCAGTCATCATAGTTCATGTTCACTTGGCACAGAACAAGTCCCCCAATGACTTACCAAATGCTCCGATAAGAGAACATGTCCTCCAGGCTCTCAACATGTCCTCCAGGCTCTCAACATGTCCTCCAGGCTCTCAACATATCCTCCAGGCTCTCAACATGTCCTCCAGGCTCTCAACATGTCCTCCAGGCTCTCAACATGTCCTCCAGGCTCTCAACATGTCCTCCAGGCTCTCAACATTTCCTCCAGGCTCTCAACATGTCCTCCAGGCTCTCAACATGTCCTCCAGGCTCTCAATATGTCCTCCAGGCTCTCAACATGTCCTCCAGGCTCTCAACATGTCCTCCAAATATAGTGAAAGTTCTCCAGGCAGAGAACAAATTCTCCAATCACAGACCAAATGCTCCTAAAAGAGAACAAGTCCTCCAAGCCCTGACCAAGTCCTCCAAGCTCAGAACAATTCCTAAAATATCAGAACAACCACATCAAACTCAGAACAAGTCCTCCAATCTCAAAACAAGTCCTCCAATCTCAAAACAAGTCCTCCAATCTCAAAACAAGTCCTCCAATCTCAAAACAAGTCCTCCAGTCATCATAGTTCATGTTCACCAGGCACAGAACAAGTCCCCCAATGACTTACCAAGTGCTCCGATAAGAGAACATGTCCTCCAGGCTCTCAACATGTCCTCCAGGCTCTCAACATGTCCTCCAGGCTCTCAACATGTCCTCCAGGCTCTCAACATGTCCTCCAGGCTCTCAACATGTCCTCCAAATATAGTGAAAGTTCTCCAGGCAGAGAACAAATTCTCCAATCACAGACCAAATGCTCCTAAAAGAGAACAAGTCCTCCAAGCCCTGACAAAGTCCTCCAAGCTCAGAACAATTCCTAAAATATCAGAACAACCGCATCAAACTCAGAACAAGTCCTCCAATCTCAAAACAAGTCCTCCAATCTCAAAACAAGTCCTCCAATCTCAAAACAAGTCCTCCAGTCATCATAGTTCATGGTCACCAGGCACAGAACAAGTCCCATAATGACTTACCAAATGCTCCGATAAGTGAACATGTCCTCCAGGCTCTCAACATGTCCTCCAGGCTCTCAACATGTCCTCCAGGCTCTCAACATGTCCTCCAAATATAGTGAAAGTTCTCCAGGCAGAGAACAAATTCTCCAATCACAGACCTAATGCTCCTAAAAGAGAACAAGTCCTCCAAGCTCTGAACAAGTCCTCCAAGCTCTGAACAATTCCCCTAACTCAAAACAAGTCCCCCAGATTCAGAACAAGTCCCCCAAACTCAGAACAATACCTCCAAGCCCAGAAAAAATTTTTCAATCACACTGCAAGCTCTCCAGGCACAGAACAAATTCTCCAATCACAGACCAAATGCTCCTAAAAGAGAACAAGTCCTCCAAGCCCTGACCAAGTCCTCCAAGCTCAGAACAATTCCTAAAATATCAGAACAACCGCATCAAACTCAGAACAAGTCCTCCAATCTCAAAACAAGTCCTCCAATCTCAAAACAAGTCCTCCAGTCATCATAGTTCATGTTCACCAGGCACAGAACAAGTCCCATAATGACTTACCAAATGCTCCGATAAGTGAACATGTCCTCCAGGCTCTCAACATGTCCTGCAGGCTCTCAACATGTCCTGCAGGCTCTCAACATGTCCTGCAGGCTCTCAACATATCCTGCAGGCTCTCAACATGTCCTGCAGGCTCTCAACATGTCCTCCAAATATAGTGAAATTTCTCCAGGCAGAGAATAAATTCTCCAATCACAGACCAAATGCTCCTAAAAGAGAACAAGTCCTCCAAGCCCTGACCAAGTCCTCCAAGCTCAGAACAATTCCTAAAATATCAGAACAACCACATCAAACTCAGAACAAGTCCTCCAATCTCAAAACAAGTCCTCCAATCTCAAAACAAGTCCTCCAATCTCAAAACAAGTCCTCCAATCTCAAAACAAGTCCTCCAGTCATCATAGTTCATGTTCACCTGGCACAGAACAAGTCCCCCAATTACTTACCAAATGCTCCGATAAGAGAACATGTCCTCCAGGCTCTCAACATGTCCTCCAGGCTCTCAACATGTCCTCCAGGCTCTCAACATGTCCTCCAGGCTCTCAACATGTCCTCCAGGCTCTCAACATGTCCTCCAGGCTCTCAACATGTCCTCCAAATATAGTGAAAGTTCTCCAGGCAGAGAACAAATTCTCCAATCACAGACCAAATGCTCCTAAAAGAGAACAAGTCCTCCAAGCCCTGACCAAGTCCTCCAAGCTCAGAACAATTCCTAAAATATCAGAACAACCACATCAAACTCAGAACAAGTCCTCCAATCTCAAAACAAGTCCTCCAATCTCAAAACAAGTCCTCCAATCTCAAAACAAGTCCTCCAATCTCAAAACAAGTCCTCCAGTCATCATAGTTCATGTTCACCAGGCACAGAACAAGTCCCCCAATGACTTACCAAGTGCTCCGATAAGAGAACATGTCCTCCAGGCTCTCAACATGTCCTCCAGGCTCTCAACATGTCCTCCAGGCTCTCAACATGTCCTCCAAATATAGTGAAAGTTCTCCAGGCAGAGAACAAATTCTCCAATCACAGACCAAATGCTCCTAAAAGAGAACAAGTCCTCCAAGCCCTGACAAAGTCCTCCAAGCTCAGAACAATTCCTAAAATATCAGAACAACCGCATCAAACTCAGAACAAGTCCTCCAATCTCAAAACAAGTCCTCCAATCTCAAAACAAGTCCTCCAATCTCAAAACAAGTCCTCCAGTCATCATAGTCCATGGTCACCAGGCACAGAACAAGTCCCATAATGACTTACCAAATGCTCCGATAAGTGAACATGTCCTCCAGGCTCTCAACATGTCCTCCAGGCTCTCAACATGTCCTCCAGGCTCTCAACATGTCCTCCAAATATAGTGAAAGTTCTCCAGGCAGAGAACAAATTCTCCAATCACAGACCTAATGCTCCTAAAAGAGAACAAGTCCTCCAAGCTCTGAACAAGTCCTCCAAGCTCTGAACAATTCCCCTAACTCAAAACAAGTCCCCCAGATTCAGAACAAGTCCCCCAAACTCAGAACAATACCTCCAAGCCCAGAAAAAATTTTTCAATCACACTGCAAGCTCTCCAGGCACAGAACAAATTCTCCAATCACAGACCAAATGCTCCTAAAAGAGAACAAGTCCTTCAAGCTCTGAACAAGTCCTCCAAGCTCTGAAAAAGTCCTAAAATATCAGAACAACCACATCAAACTCAGAACAAGTCCTCCAATCTCAAAACAAGTCCTCCAATCTCAAAACAAGTCCTCCAATCTCAAAACAAGTCCTCCAGTCATCATAGTTCATGTTCACCAGGCACAGAACAAGTCCCATATTGACTTACCAAATGCTCCGAGAAGAGAACATGTCCTCCAGGCTCTCAACATGTCCTCCAGGCTCTCAACATGTCCTCCAGGCTCTCAACATGTCCTCCAGGCTCTCAACATGTCCTCCAGGCTCTCAACATTTCCTCCAAATATAGTGAAAGTTCTCCAGGCAGAGAACAATTTCTCCAATCACAGACCAAATGCTCCTAAAAGAGAACAAGTCCTCCAAGCTCAAAACAAGTCCTCGAAGCTCAGAGAAATTCCTAAAATATCAGAACAACCACATCAAACTCAGAACAAGTCCTCCAATCTCTAAACAAGTCCTCCAATCTCAAAACAAGTCCTCCAATCATCATAGTTCATGTTCACCAGGCACAGAACAAGTCCCCCAATGACATACCAAATGCTCTGATAAGAGAACATGTCCTCCAGGCTCTCAACATGTCCTCCAGGCTCTCAACATGTCCTCCAGGCTCTCAACATGTCCTCCAGGCTCTCAACATGTCCTCCAGGCTCTCAACATGTCCTCCAGGCTCTCAATATGTCCTCCAGGCTCTCAACATGTCCTCCAAATATAGTGAAAGTTCTCCAGGCAGAGAACAATTTCTCCAACCACAGACCAAATGCTCCTAAAAGAGAACAAGTCCTCCAAGCCCTGAACAAGTCCTCCAAGCTCTGAGCAAGTCCTCCAAGCTCTGAACAATTCCCCTAACTCAAAACAAGTCCCCCAGATTCAGAACAAGCCCCCCAAACTCAGAACAATTCCTCCAAGCCCAGAAAAAATTTTTCAATCACACTGCAAGCTCTCCAGGCACAGAACAAATTCTCCAATCACAGACCAAATGCTCCTAAAAGAGAGCAAGTCCTCCAAGCTCTGAACAAGTCCTCCAAGCTCTGAACAAGTCCGCCAAGCTCTGAACAAGTCCCAAAATATCAGAACATCCACATCAAACTCAGAACAAGTCCTCTAATCTCAAAACAACTTCTCCAATCTCAAAACAAGTCCTCCAATGTCACAACAAGTCCTCCAATCTCAAAACAAGTCCTCCAATCTCAAAACAAGACCTCCAGTCATCATAGTTCATGTTCACCAGGCACAGAACAAGTCCCATAATGACTTACCAAATGCTCCGATAAGTGAACATGTCCTCCAGGCTCTCAACATGTCCTCCAGGCTCTCAACATGTCCTCCAGGCTCTCAACATGTCCTCCAGGCTCTCAACATGTCCTCCAAGCTCTCAACATGTCCTCCAGGCTCTCAACATGTCCTCCAGGCTCTCAACATGTCCTCCAGGCTCTCAACATGTCCTCCAGGCTCTCAACATGTTCTGCAAATATAGGGAAAGTTCTCCAGGCAGAGAACAAATTCTCCAATCACAGACCAAATGCTCCTAAAAGAGAACAAGTCCTCTAAGCCCTGAACAAGTCCTCCAAGCTCAGAACAATTCCTAAAATAACAGAAAAACCACATCAAACTCAGAACAAGTCCTCCAATCTCACAACAAGTCCTCCAATCTCAAAACAAGGCCTCCAGTCATCATAGTTCATGTTCACCAGGCACAGAACAAGTCCCCCAATGACTTACCAAATGCTCCGATAAGAGAACATGTCCTCCAGGCTCTCAACATGTCCTCCAGGCTCTCAACATGTCCTCCAGGCTCTCAACATGTCCTCCAGGCTCTCAACATGTCCTCCAGGCTCTCAACATGTCCTCCAGGCTCTCAACATGTCCTCCAGGCTCTCAACATGTCCTCCAAATATAGTGAAAGTTCTCCAGGCAGAGAATAAATTCTCCAATCACAGACCAAATGCTCCTAAAAGAGAACAAGTCCTCCAAGCCCTGACCAAGTCCTCCAAGCTCAGAACAATTCCTAAAATATCAGAACAACCACATCAAACTCTGAACAAGTCCTCCAATCTCAAAACAAGTCCTCCAATCTCAAAACAAGTCCTCCAATCTCAAAACAAGTCCTCCAGTCATCATAGTTCATGTTCACCAGGCACAGAACAAGTCCCCCAATGACTTACCAAGTGCTCCGATAAGAGAACATGTCCTCCAGGCTCTCAACATGTCCTCCAGGCTCTCAACATGTCCTCCAGGCTCTCAACATGTCCTCCAGGCTCTCAACATGTCCTCCAGGCTCTCAACATGTCCTCCAGGCTCTCAACATGTCCTCCAGGCTCTCAACATGTCCTCCAAATATAGTGAAAGTTCTCCTGGCAGAGAACAAATTCTCCAATCACAGACCAAATGCTCCTAAAAGAGAACAAGTCCTCCAAGCCCTGACCAAGTCCTCCAAGCTCAGAACAATTCCTAAAATATCAGAACAACCACATCAAACTCAGAACAATCCTCCAATCTCAAAACAAGTCCTCCAATCTCAAAACAAGTCCTCCAATCTCAAAACAAGTCCTCCAATCTCAAAACAAGTCCTCCAGTCATCATAGTTCATGTTCACCAGGCACAGAACAAGTCCCCCAATGACTTACCAAGTGCTCCGATAAGAGAACATGTCCTCCAGGCTCTCAACATGTCCTCCAAATATAGTGAAAGTTCTCCAGGCAGAGAACAAATTCTCCAATCACAGGCCAAATTCTCCTAAAAGAGAACAAGTCCTCCAAGCCCTGACCAAGTCCTCCAATCTCAAAACAAGTCCTCCAATCTCAAAACAAGTCCTCCAATCTCAAAACAATTCCTCCAGTCATCATAGTTCATGTTCACCAGGCACAGAACAAGTCCCCCAATGACTTACCAAATGCTCCGATAAGAGAACATGTCCTCCAGGCTCTCAACATGTCCTCCAGGCTCTCAACATGTCCTCCAGGCTCTCAACATGTCCTCCAGGCTCTCAACATGTCCTCCAGGCTCTCAACATGTCCTCCAGGCTCTCAACATGTCCTCCAAATATAGTGAAAGTTCTCCAGGCAGAGAACAAATTCTCCAATCACAGACCAAATGCTCCTAAAAGAGAACAAGTCCTCCAAGCTCTGAACAAGTCCTCCAAGCTCTGAACAATTCCCCTAACTCAAAACAAGTCCCCCAGATTCAGAACAAGTCCCCCAAACTCAGAACAATACCTCCAAGCCCAGAAAAAATTTTTCAATCACACTGCAAGCTCTCCAGGCACAGAACAAATTCTCCAATCACAGACCAAATGCTCCTAAAAGAGAACAAGTCCTTCAAGCCCTAAACAAGTCCTCCAAGCTCTGAACAAGTCCTCCAAGCTCTGAACAATTCCTAAAATATCAGAACAACCACATCAAACTCAGAACAAGTCCTCCAATCTCAAAACAAGTCCTCCAATCTCAAAACAAGTCCTCCAGTCATCATAGTTCATGTTCACCAGGCACAGAACAAGTCCCATAATGACTTACCAAATGCTCCGAGAAGAGAACACGTCCTCCAGGCTCTCAACATGTCCTCCAGGCTCTCAACATGTCCTCCAGGCTCTCAACATGTCCTCCAGGCTCTCAACATGTCCTCCAGGCTCTCAACATTTCCTCCAAATATAGTGCAAGTTCTCCAGGCAGAGAACAAATTCTCCAATCACAGACCAAATGCTCCTAAAAGAGAACAAGTCCTCCAAGCTCAAAACAAGTCCTCCAAGCTCAGAGAAATTCCTAAAATATCAGAACAACCACATCAAAGTCAGAACAAGTCCTCCATCTCTAAACAAGTCCTCCAATCTCAAAACAAGTCCTCCAATCATCATAGTTCATGTTCACCAGGCACAGAACAAGTCCCCGAATGACATACCAAATGCTCTGATAAGAGAACATGTCCTCCAGGCTCTCAACATGTCCTCCAGGCTCTCAACATGTCCTACAGGCTCTCAACATGTCCTCCAGGCTCTCAACATGTCCTCCAGGCTCTCAACATGTCCTCCAGGCTCTCAACATATCCTCCAAATATAGTGAAAGTTCTCCAGGCAGAGAACAATGTCTCCAACCACAGACCAAATGCTCCTAAAAGAGAACAAGTCCTCCAACCCCTGAACAAGTCCTCCAAGCTCTGAACAAGTCCTCCAAGCTCTGAACAATTCCCCTAACTCAAAACAAGTCCCCCAGATTCAGAACAAGCCCCCCAAACTCAGAACAATTCCTCCAAGCCCAGAAAAAATTTTTCAATCACACTGCAAGCTCTCCAGGCACAGAACAAATTCTCCAATCACAGACCAAATGCTCCTAAAAGAGAGCAAGTCCTCCAAGCTCTGAACAAGTCCTCCAAGCTCTGAACAAGTCCGCCAAGCTCTGAACAAGACCTAAAATATCAGAACATCCACATCAAACTCAGAACAAGTCCTCCAATGTCACAACAAGTCCTCCAATCTCAAAACAAGTCCTCCAATCTCAAAACAAGTCCTCCAGTCATCATAGTTCATGTTCACCAGGCACAGAACAAGTCCCATAATGACTTACCAAATGCTCCGATAAGTGAACATGTCCTCCAGGCTCTCAACATGTCCTCCAGGCTCTCAACATGTCCTCCAGGCTCTCAACATGTCCTCCAGGCTCTCAACATGTCCTCCAGGCTCTCAACATGTCCTCCAAATACAGTGTAAGTTCTCCAGGCAGAGAACAAATTCTCCAATCACAGACCAAATGCTCCTAAAAGAGAGCAAGTCCTCCAAGCTCTGAACAAGTCCTCCAAGCTCTGAACAAGTCCGCCAAGCTCTGAACAAGTCCCAAAATATCAGAACATCCACATCAAACTCAGAACAAGTCCTCTAATCTCAAAACAAGTTCTCCAATCTCAAAACAAGTCCTCCAATGTCACAACAAGTCCTCCAATCTCAAAACAAGTCCTCCAATCTCAAAACAAGACCTCCAGTCATCATAGTTGATGTTCACCAGGCACAGAACAAGTCCCATAATGACTTACCAAATGCTCCGATAAGTGAACATGTCCTCCAGGCTCTCAACATGTCCTCCAGGCTCTCAACATGTCCTCCAGGCTCTCAACATGTCCTCCAAGCTCTCAACATGTCCTGCAGGCTCTCAACATGTCCTCCAGGCTCTCAACATGTCCTGCAAATATAGTGAAAGTTCTCCAGGCAGAGAACAAATTCTCCAATCACAGACCAAATGCTCCTAAAAGAGAACAAGTCCTCTAAGCCCTGAACAAGTCCTCCAAGCTCAGAACAATTCCTAAAATAACAGAAAAACCACATCAAACTCAGAACAAGTCCTCCAATCTCACAACAAGTCCTCCAATCTCAAAACAAGGCCTCCAGTCATCATAGTTCATGTTCACCAGGCACAGAACAAGTCCCCCAATGACTTACCAAATGCTCCGATAAGAGAACATGTCCTCCAGGCTCTCAACATGTCCTCCAGGCTCTCAGCATGTCCTCCAGGCTCTCAACATGTCCTCCAGGCTCTCAACATGTCCTCCAGGCTCTCAACATGTCCTCCAGGCTCTCAACATGTCCTCCAAATATAGTGAAAGTTCTCCAGGCAGAGAATAAATTCTCCAATCACAGACCAAATGCTCCTAAAAGAGAACAAGTCCTCCAAGCCCTGACCAAGTCCTCCAAGCTCAGAACAATTCCTAAAATATCAGAACAACCACATCAAACTCTGAACAAGTCCTCCAATCTCAAAACAAGTCCTCCAATCTCAAAACAAGTCCTCCAATCTCAAAACAAGTCCTCCAATCTCAAAACAAGTCCTCCAATCTCAAAACAAGTCCTCCAGTCATCATAGTTCATGTTCACCAGGCACAGAACAAGTCCCCCAATGACTTACCAAATGCTCCGATAAGAGAACATGTCCTCCAGGCTCTCAACATGTCCTCCAGGCTCTCAACATGTCCTCCAGGCTCTCAACATGTCCTCCAGGCTCTCAACATGTCCTCCAGGCTCTCAACATGTCCTCCAAATATAGTGAAAGTTCTCCAGGCAGAGAACAAATTCTCCAATCACAGACCAAATGCTCTTAAAAGAGAACAACTCCTCCAAGCCCTGACCAAGTCCTCCAAGCTCAGAACAATTCCTAAAATATCAGAACAACCACATCAAACTCAGAACAAGTCCTCCAATCTCAAAACAAGTCCTCCAATCTCAAAACAAGTCCTCCAATCTCAAAACAAGTCCTCCAGTCATCATAGTTCATGTTCACCAGGCACAGAACAAGTCCCCCAATGACTTACCAAGTGCTCCGATAAGAGAACATGTCCTCCAGGCTCTCAACATGTCCTCCAGGCTCTCAACATGTCCTCCAGGCTCTCAACATGTCCTCCAGGCTCTCAACATGTCCTCCAAATATAGTGAAAGTTCTCCAGGCAGAGAACAAGTTCTCCAATCACAGACCAAATGCTCCTAAAAGAGAACAAGTCCTCCAAGCCCTGACCAAGTCCTCCAAGGTCAGAACAATTCCTAAAATATAAGAACAACCGCATCAAACTCAGAACAAGTCCTCCAATCTCAAAACAAGTCCTCCAATCTCAAAACAAGTCCTCCAGTCATCATAGTTCATGTTCACCAGGCACAGAACAAGTCCCATAATGACTTACCAAATGCTCCGATAAGTGAACATGTCCTCCAGGCTCTCAACATGTCCTCCAGGCTCTCAACATGTCCTCCAGGCTTTCAACATGTCCTGCAGGCTCTCAACATGTCCTGCAGGCTCTCAACATGTCCTGCAGGCTCTCAACATGTCCTGCAGGCTCTCAACATGTCCTCCAGGCTCTCAACATGTCCTCCAAATATAGTGAAATTTCTCCAGGCAGAGAACAAATTCTCCAATCACAGACCAAATGCTCCTAAAAGAGAACAAGTCCTCCAAGCCCTGACCAAGTCCTCCAAGCTCAGAACAATTCCTAAAATATCAGAACAACCGCATCAAACTCAGAACAAGTCCTCCAATCTCAAAACAAGTCCTCCAATCTCAAAACAAGTCCTCCAGTCATCATAGTTCATGTTCACCAGGCACAGAACAAGTCCCATAATGACTTACCAAATGCTCCGATAAGTGAACATGTCCTCCAGGCTCTCAACATGTCCTCCAGGCTCTCAACATGTCCTCCAGGCTCTCAACATGTCCTCCAGGCTCTCAACATGTCCTCCAGGCTCTCAACATGTCCTCCAGGCTCTCAACATGTCCTCCAGGCTCTCAATATGTCCTCCAGGCTCTCAACATGTCCTCCAAATATAGTGAAAGTTCTCCAGGCAGAGAACAAATTCTCCAATCACAGACCAAATGCTCCTAAAAGAGAACAAGTCCTCTAAGCCCTGACCAAGTCCTCCAAGCTCAGAACAATTCCTAAAATAGCAGAACAACCACATCAAACTCAGAACAAGTCCTCCAATCTCAAAACAAGTCCTCCAATCTCACAACAAGTCCTCCAATCTCAAAACAAGTCCTCCAGTTATCATAGTTCATGTTCACCAGGCACAGAACAAGTCCCCCAATGACTTACCAAATGCTCCGATAAGAGAACATGTCCTCCAGGCTCTCAACATGTCCTCCAGGCTCTCAACATGTCCTCCAGGCTCTCAACATGTCCTCCAGGCTCTCAACATGTCCTCCAGGCTCTCAACATGTCCTCCAGGCTCTCAACATGTCCTCCAGGCTCTCAACATGTCCTCCAAATATAGTGAAATTTCTTCAGGCAGAGAACAAATTCTCCAATCACAGACCAAATGCTCCTAAAAGAGAACAAGTCCTCTAAGCCCTGAACAAGTCCTCCAAGCTCAGAACAATTCCTAAAATAAGAGAAAAACCACAGCAAACTCAGAACAAGTCCTCCAATCTCACAACAAGTCCTCCAATCTCAAAACAAGTCCTCCAATCTCAAAACAAGTCCTCCAATCTCAAAACAAGTCCTCCAGTCATCATAGTTCATGTTCACCAGGAACAGAACAAGTCCCCCAATGACTTACCAAGTGCTCCGATAAGTGAACATGTCCTCCAGGCTCTCAACATGTCCTCCAGGCTCTCAACATATCCTCCAGGCTCTCAACATGTCCTCCAGGCTCTCAACATGTCCTCCAGGCTCTCAACATGTCCTCCAGGCTCTCAACATGTCCTCCAGGCTCTCAACATGTCCTCCAGGCTCTCAACATGTCCTCCAAATATAGTGAAATTTCTCCAGGCAGAGAACAAATTCTCCAATCACAGACCAAATGCTCCTAAAAGAGAACAAGTCCTCCAAGCCCTGACCAAGTCCTCCAAGCTCAGAACAATTCCTAAAATATCAGAACAACCACATCAAACTCAGAACAAGTCCTCCAATCTCAAAACAAGTCCTCCAATCTCAAAACAAGTCCTCCAATCTCAAAACAAGTCCTCCAATCTCAAAACAAGTCCTCCAGTCATCATAGTTCATGTTCACCAGGCACAGAACAAGTCCCATAATGACTTACCAAATGCTCCGATAAGTGAACATGTCCTCCAGGCTCTCAACATGTCCTCCAGGCTCTCAACATGTCCTCCAGGCTCTCAACATGTCCTGCAGGCTCTCAACATGTCCTCCAGGCTCTCAACATGTCCTCCAGGCTCTCAACATGTCCTGCAGGCTCTCAACATGTCCTCCAGGCTCTCAACATGTCCTCCAGGCTCTCAACATATCCTCCAGGCTCTCAACATATCCTCCAGGCTCTCAACATGTCCTCCAAATATAGTGAAAGTTCTCCAGGCAGAGAACAAATTCTCCAATCACAGACCAAATGCTCCTAAAAGAGAACAAGTCCTCTAAGCCCTGAAAAAGTCCTCCAAGCTCAGAACAATTCCTAAAATAACAGAAAAACCACATCAAACTCAGAACAAGTCCTCCAATCTCACAACAAGTCCTCCAATCTCAAAACAAGTCCTCCAGTCATCATAGTTCATGTTCACCAGGCACAGAACAAGTCCCCCAATGACTTACCAAATGCTCCGATAAGAGAACATGTCCTCCAGGCTCTCAACATGTCCTCCAGGCTCTCAACATGTCCTCCAGGCTCTCAACAAGTCCTCCAGGCTCTCAACAAGTCCTCCAGGCTCTCAACATGTCCTCCAGGCTCTCAACATGTCCTCCAGGCTCTCAACATGTCCTCCAGGCTCTCAACATGTCCTCCAAATATAGTGAAAGTTCTCCAGGCAGAGAACAAATTCTCCAATCACAGACCAAATGCTCCTAAAAGAGAACAAGTCCTCCAAGCCCTGACCAAGTCCTCCAAGCTCAGAACAATTCCTAAAATATCAGAACAACCACATCAAACTCAGAACAAGTCCTCCAATCTCAAAACAAGTCCTCCAATCTCAAAACAAGTCCTCCAATCTCAAAACAAGTCCTCCAATCTCAAAACAAGTCCTCCAGTCATCATAGTTCATGTTCACCAGGCACAGAAAAAGCCCCATAATGACTTACCAAATGCTCCGATAAGTGAACATGTCCTCCAGGCTCTCACCATGTCCTCCAGGCTCTCAACATGTCCTCCAGGCTCTCAACATGTCCTCCAGGCTCTCAACATGTCCTCCAGGCTCTCAACATGTCCTCCAAATATAGTGAAAGTTCTCCAGGCAGAGAACAAATTCTCCAATCACAGACCAAATGCTCCTAAAAGAGAACAAGTCCTCCAAGCTCAAAACAAGTCCTCCAAGCTCAGAGAAATTCCTAAAATATCAGAACAACCACATCAAACTCAGAACAAGTCCTCCAAGCTCAAAACAAGTCCTCCAATCTCAAAACAAGTCCTTCAATCATCATAGTTCATGTTCACCAGGCACAGAACAAGTCCCCCAATGACATACCAAATGCTCTGATAAGAGAACATGTCCTCCAGGCTCTCAACATGTCCTCCAGGCTCTCAACATGTCCTCCAAATATAGTGAAAGTTCTCCAGGCAGAGAACAATTTCTCCAACCACAGACCAAATGCTCCTAAAAGAGAACAAGTCCTCCAAGCCCTGAACAAGTCCTCCAAGCTCTGAACAAGTCCTCCAAGCTCTGAACAATTCCCCTAACTCAAAACAAGTCCCCCAGATTCAGAACAAGCCCCCCAAACTCAGAACAATTCCTCCAAGCCGAGAAAAAATTTTTCAATCACACTGCAAGCTCTCCAGGCACAGAACAAATTCTCCAATCACAGACCAAATGCTCCTAAAAGAGAGCAAGTCCTCCAAGCTCTGAACAAGTCCTCCAAGCTCTGAACAAGTCCGCCAAGCTCTGAACAAGTCCGCCAAGCTCTGAACAAGTCCCAAAATATCAGAACATCCACATCAAACTCAGAACAAGTCCTCTAATCTCAAAACAAGTTCTCCAATCTCAAAACAAGTCCTCCAATGTCACAACAAGTCCTCCAATCTCAAAACAAGTCCTCCAATCTCAAAACAAGACCTCCAGTCATCATAGTTCATGTTCACCAGGCACAGAACAAGTCCCCCAATGACTTACCAAATGCTCCGATAAGAGAACATGTCCTCCAGGCTCTCAACATGTCCTCCAGGCTCTCAACATGTCCTCCAGGCTCTCAACATGTAATCCAAATATAGTGAAAGTTCTCCAGGCAGAGAACAAATTCTCCAATCACAGACCAAATGCTCCTAAAAGAGAACAAGTCCTCCAAGCAATGACCAAGTCCTCCAAGCTCAGAACAATTCCTAAAATATCAGAACAACCGCATCAAACTCAGAACAAGTCCTCCAATCTCAAAACAAGAAGTTCTCCAATTTCAAAACAAGTCCTCCAATCTCAAAACAAGTCCTCCAATCTCAAAACAAGTCCTCCAATCTCAAAACAAGTCCTCCAATCTCAAAACAAGTCCTCCAGTCATCATAGTTCATGTTCACCAGGCACAGAACAAGTCCCATAATGACTTACCAAATGCTCCGATAAGTGAACATGTCCTCCAGGCTCTCAACATGTCCTCCAGGCTCTCAACATGTCCTCCAGGCTCTCAACATGTCCTCCAGGCTCTCAACATGTCCTCCAGGCTCTCAACATGTCCTCCAGGCTCTCAACATGTCCTCCAAATATAGTGAAAGTTCTCCAGGCAGAGAACAAATTCTCCAATCACAGACCAAATGCTCCTAAAAGAGAACAAGTCCTCCAAGCTCAAAACAAGTCCTCCAAGCTCAGAGAAATTCCTAAAATATCAGAACAACCACATCAAACTCAGAACAAGTCCTCCAAGCTCAAAACAAGTCCTCCAATCTCAAAACAAGTCCTTCAATCATCATAGTTCATGTTCACCAGGCACAGAACAAGTCCCCCAATGACATACCAAATGCTCTGATAAGAGAACATGTCCTCCAGGCTCTCAACATGTCCTCCAGGCTCTCAACATGTCCTCCAAATATAGTGAAAGTTCTCCAGGCAGAGAACAAATTCTCCAATCACAGACCAAATGCTCCTAAAAGAGAACAAGTCCTCCAAGCCCTGACCAAGTCCTCCAAGCTCAGAACAATTCCTAAAATATCAGAACAACCGCATCAAACTCAGAACAAGTCCTCCAATCTCAAAACAAGTCCTCCAATCTCAAAACAAGTCCTCCAATCTCAAAACAAGTCCTCCAGTCATCATAGTTCATGTTCACCAGGCACAGAACAAGTCCCCCAATGACTTACCAAATGCTCCGATAAGAGAACATGTCCTCCAGGCTCTCAACATGTCCTCCAGGCTCTCAACATGTCCTCCAGGCTCTCAACATGTAATCCAAATATAGGGAAAGTTCTCCAGGCAGAGAACAAATTCTCCAATCACAGACCAAATGCTCCTAAAAGAGAACAAGTCCTCCAAGCAATGACCAAGTCCTCCAAGCTCAGAACAATTCCTAAAATATCAGAACAACCGCATCAAACTCAGAACAAGTCCTCCAATCTCAAAACAAGAAGTCCTCCAATCTCAAAACAAGTCCTCCAATCTCAAAACAAGTCCTCCAATCTCAAAACAAGTCCTCCAATCTCAAAACAAGTCCTCCAATCTCAAAACAAGTCCTCCAGTCATCATAGTTCATGTTCACCAGGCACAGAACAAGTCCCATAATGACTTACCAAATGCTCCGATAAGTGAACATGTCCTCCAGGCTCTCAACATGTCCTCCAGGCTCTCAACATGTCCTCCAGGCTCTCAACATGTCCTCCAGGCTCTCAACATGTCCTCCAGGCTCTCAACATGTCCTCCAGGCTCTCAACATGTCCTCCAGGCTCTCAACATGTCCTCCAAATATAGTGAAAGTTCTCCAGGCAGAGAACAAATTCTCCAATCACAGACCAAATGCTCCTAAAAGAGAACAAGTCCTCCAAGCCCTGAACAAGTCCTCCAAGCTCAGAACAATTCCTAAAATATCAGAACAACCACATCAAACTCTGAACAAGTCCTCCAATCTCAAAACAAGTCCTCCAATCTCAAAACAAGTCCTCCAATCTCACAACAAGTCCTCCAATCTCAAAACAAGTCCTCCAGTCATCATAGTTCATGTTCACCAGGCACAGAACAAGTCCCCCAATGACTTACCAAATGCTCCGATAAGAGAACATGTCCTCCAGGCTCTCAACATGTCCTCCAGGCTCTCAACATGTCCTCCAGGCTCTCAACATGTCCTCCAGGCTCTCAACATGTCCTCCAAATATAGTGAAAGTTCTCCAGGCAGAGAACAAATTCTCCAATCACAGACCAAATGCTCCTAAAAGAGAACAAGTCCTCCAAGCCCTGACCAAGTCCTCCAAGCTCAGAAGAATTCCTAAAATATCAGAACAACCACATCAAACTCAGAACAAGTCCTCCAATCTCAAAACAAGTCCTCCAATCTCAAAACAAGTCCTCCAATCTCAAAACAAGTCCTCCAATCTCAAAACAAGTCCTCCAATCTCAAAACAAGTCCTCCAGTCATCATAGTTCATGTTCACCAGGCACAGAACAAGTCCCATAATGGCTTACCAAATGCTCCGATAAGTGAACATGTCCTCCAGGCTCTCAACATGTCCTCCAGGCTCTCAACATGTCCTCCAGGCTCTCAACATGTCCTCCAGGCTCTCAACATGTCCTCCAGGCTCTCAACATGTCCTCCAAGCTCTCAACATGTCCTCCAAGCTCTCAACATGTCCTCCAGGCTCTCAACATGTCCTCCAGGCTCTCAACATGTCCTGCAAATACAGGGAAAGTTCTCCAGGCAGAGAACAAATTCTCCAATCACAGACCAAATGCTCCTAAAAGAGAACAAGTCCTCTAAGCCCTGAACAAGTCCTCCAAGCTCAGAACAATTCCGAAAATAACAGAAAAACCACATCAAACTCAGAACAAGTCCTCCAATCTCAAAACAAGTCCTCCAATCTCAAAACAAGGCCTCCAGTCATCATAGTTCATGTTCACCAGGCACAGAACAAGTCCCCCAATGACTTACCAAATGCTCCGATAAGAGAACATGTCCTCCAGGCTCTCAACATGTCCTCCAGGCTCTCAACATGTCCTCCAGGCTCTCAACATGTCCTCCAGGCTCTCAACATGTCCTCCAGGCTCTCAACATGTCCTCCAGGCTCTCAACATGTCCTCCAAATATAGTGAAAGTTCTCCAGGCAGAGAATAAATTCTCCAATCACAGACCAAATGCTCCTAAAAGAGAACAAGTCCTCCAAGCCCTGACCAAGTCCTCCAAGCTCAGAACAATTCCTAAAATATCAGAACAACCACATCAAACTCTGAACAAGTCCTCCAATCTCAAAACAAGTCCTCCAATCTCAAAACAAGTCCTCCAATCTCAAAACAAGTCCTCCAGTCATCATAGTTCATGTTCACCAGGCACAGAACAAGTCCCATAATGACTTACCAAATGCTCCGATAAGTGAACATGTCCTCCAGGCTCTCAACATGTCCTGCAGGCTCTCAACATGTCCTGCAGGCTCTCAACATGTCCTCCAGGCTCTCAACATGTCCTCCAAATATAGTGAAATTTCTCCAGGCAGAGAACAAATTCTCCAATCACAGACCAAATGCTCCTAAAAGAGAACAAGTCCTCTAAGCCCTGAACAAGTCCTCCAAGCTCAGAACAATTCCTAAAATAAGAGAAAAACCACAGCAAACTCAGAACAAGTCCTCCAATCTCACAACAAGTCCTCCAATCTCAAAACAAGTCCTCCAATCTCAAAACAAGTCCTCCAATCTCAAAACAAGTCCTCCAGTCATCATAGTTCATGTTCACCAGGCACAGAACAAGTCCCATAATGACTTACCAAATGCTCCGATAAGTGAACATGTCCTCCAGGCTCTCAACATGACCTCCAGGCTCTCAACATGTCCTCCAGGCTCTCAACATGTCCTCCAGGCTCTCAACATGTCCTCCAGGCTCTCAACATGTCCTCCAAATATAGTGAAAGTTCTCCAGGCAGAGAACAAATTCTCCAATCACAGACCAAATGCTCCTAAAAGAGAACAAGTCCTCCAAGCCCTGACCAAGTCCTCCAAGCTCAGAACAATTCCTAAAATATCAGAACAACCACATCAAACACAGAACAAGTCCTCCAATCTCAAAACAAGTCCTCCAATCTCAAAACAAGTCCTCCAATCTCAAAACAAGTCCTCCAATCTCAAAACAAGTCCTCCAATCTCAAAACAAGTCCTCCAGTCATCATAGTTCATGTTCACCAGGCACAGAACAAGTCCCATAATGACTTACCAAATGCTCCGATAAGTGAACATGTCCTCCAGGCTCTCAACATGTCCTCCAGGCTCTCAACATGTCCTCCAGGCTCTCAACATG
Source organism: Ara ararauna (assembly GCA_028858755.1). Classification (NCBI taxonomy): domain Eukaryota; kingdom Metazoa; phylum Chordata; class Aves; order Psittaciformes; family Psittacidae; genus Ara; species Ara ararauna. Next base: position 139,789 of record CM054376.1, read on the forward strand.
TCCTCCAGGCTCTCAACATGTCCTCCAGGCTCTCAACAGGTCCTCCAGGCTCTCAACATGTCCTCCAAATATAGTGAAAGTTCTCCAGGCAGAGAACAAATTCTGCAATCACAGACCAAATGCTCCTAAAAGAGAACAAGTCCTCTAAGCCATGAACAAGTCCTCCAAGCTCAGAACAATTCCTAAAATAACAGAAAAACCACATCAAACTCAGAACAAGTCCTCCAATCTCACAACAAGTCCTCCAATCTCAAAACAAGTCCTCCAGTCATCATAGTTCATGTTCACCAGGCACAGAACAAGTCCCCCAATGACTTACCAAATGCTCCGATAAGAGAACATGTCCTCCAGGCTCTCAACATGTCCTCCAGGCTCTCAACATGTCCTCCAGGCTCTCAACATATCCTCCAAATATAGTGAAAGTTCTCCAGGCAGAGAACAAATTCTCCAATCACAGACCAAATGCTCCTAAAAGAGAACAAGTCCTCCAAGCCCTGACCAAGTCCTCCAAGCTCAGAACAATTCCTAAAATATCAGAACAACCGCATCAAACTCAGAACAAGTCCTCCAATCTCAAAACAAGTCCTCCAATCTCAAAACAAGTCCTCCAATCTCAAAACAAGTCCTCCAATCTCAAAACAAGTCCTCCAATCTCAAAACAAGTCCTCCAATCTCAAAACAAGTCCTCCAGTCATCATAGTTCATGTTCACCAGGCACAGAACAAGTCCCATAATGGCTTACCAAATGCTCCGATAAGTGAACATGTCCTCCAGGCTCTCAACATGTCCTCCAGGCTCTCAACATGTCCTCCAGGCTCTCAACATGTCCTCCAGGCTCTCAACATGTCCTCCAGGCTCTCAACATGTCCTCCAGGCTCTCAACATGTCCTGCAAATACAGGGAAAGTTCTCCAGGCAGAGAACAAATTCTCCAATCACAGACCAAATGCTCCTAAAAGAGAACAAGTCCTCTAAGCCCTGACCAAGTCCTCCAAGCTCAGAACAATTCCTAAAATATCAGAACAACCGCATCAAACTCAGAACAAGTCCTCCAATCTCAAAACAAGTCCTCCAATCTCAAAACAAGTCCTCCAATCTCAAAACAAGTCCTCCAATCTCAAAACAAGTCCTCCAGTCATCATAGTTCATGTTCACCAGGCACAGAACAAGTCCCATAATGACTTACCAAATGCTCCGATAAGTGAACATGTCCTCCAGGCTCTCAACATGTCCTGCAGGCTCTCAACATGTCCTGCAGGCTCTCAACATGTCCTCCAGGCTCTCAACATGTCCTCCAAATATAGTGAAATTTCTCCAGGCAGAGAACAAATTCTCCAATCACAGACCAAATGCTCCTAAAAGAGAACAAGTCCTCTAAGCCCTGAACAAGTCCTCCAAGCTCAGAACAATTCCTAAAATAAGAGAAAAACCACAGCAAACTCAGAACAAGTCCTCCAATCTCACAACAAGTCCTCCAATCTCAAAACAAGTCCTCCAATCTCAAAACAAGTCCTCCATTCTCAAAACAAGTCCTCCAATCTCAAAACAAGTCCTCCAGTCATCATAGTTCATGTTCACCAGGCACAGAACAAGTCCCATATTGACTTACCAAATGCTCCGATAAGTGAACATGTCCTCCAGTCTCTCAACATGTCCTCCAGGCTCTCAACATGTCCTCCAGGCTCTCAACATGTCCTCCAGGCTCTCAGCATGTCCTCCAGGCTCTCAACATATCCTCCAGGCTCTCAACATGTCCTCCAGGCTCTCAACATGTCCTCCAGGCTCTCAACATGTTCTCCAGGCTCTCAACATGTCCTCCAAATATAGTGAAAGTTCTCCAGGCAGAGAACAAATTCTCCAATCACAGACCAAATGCTCCTAAAAGAGAACAAGTCCTCCAAGCCCTGACCAAGTCTTCCAAGCTCAGAACAATTCCTAAAATAAGAGAAAAACCACAGCAAACTCAGAACAAGTCCTCCAATCTCACAACAAGTCCTCCAATCTCAAAACAAGTCCTCCAGTCATCATAGTTCATGTTCACCAGGCACAGAACAAGTCCCATAATGACTTACCAAATGCTCCGATAAGTGAATATGTCCTCCAGGCTCTCAACATGTCCTGCAGGCTCTCAACATGTCCTGCAGGCTCTCAACATGTCCTCCAGGCTCTCAACATGTCCTCCAAATATAGTGAAATTTCTCCAGGCAGAGAACAAATTCTCCAATCACAGACCAAATGCTCCTAAAAGAGAACAAGTCCTCTAAGCCCTGAACAAGTCCTCCAAGCTCAGAACAATTCCTAAAATAAGAGAAAAACCACAGCAAACTCAGAACAAGTCCTCCAATCTCACAACAAGTCCTCCAATCTCAAAACAAGTCCTCCAATCTCAAAACAAGTCCTCCAATCTCAAAACAAGTCCTCCAGTCATCATAGTTCATGTTCACCAGGCACAGAACAAGTCCCATAATGACTTACCAAATGCTCCGATAAGTGAACATGTCCTCCAGGCTCTCAACATGACCTCCAGGCTCTCAACATGTCCTCCAGGCTCTCAACATGTCCTCCAGGCTCTCAACATGTCCTCCAGGCTCTCAACATGTCCTCCAAATATAGTGAAAGTTCTCCAGGCAGAGAACAAATTCTCCAATCACAGACCAAATGCTCCTAAAAGAGAACAAGTCCTCCAAGCCCTGACCAAGTCCTCCAAGCTCAGAACAATTCCTAAAATATCAGAACAACCACATCAAACACAGAACAAGTCCTCCAATCTCAAAACAAGTCCTCCAATCTCAAAACAAGTCCTCCAATCTCAAAACAAGTCCTCCAATCTCAAAACAAGTCCTCCAATCTCAAAACAAGTCCTCCAGTCATCATAGTTCATGTTCACCAGGCACAGAACAAGTCCCATAATGACTTACCAAATGCTCCGATAAGTGAACATGTCCTCCAGGCTCTCAACATGTCCTCCAGGCTCTCAACATGTCCTCCAGGCTCTCAACATGTCCTCCAGGCTCTCAACATGTCCTCCAGGCTCTCAACAGGTCCTCCAGGCTCTCAACATGTCCTCCAAATATAGTGAAAGTTCTCCAGGCAGAGAACAAATTCTGCAATCACAGACCAAATGCTCCTAAAAGAGAACAAGTCCTCTAAGCCATGAACAAGTCCTCCAAGCTCAGAACAATTCCTAAAATAACAGAAAAACCACATCAAACTCAGAACAAGTCCTCCAATCTCACAACAAGTCCTCCAATCTCAAAACAAGTCCTCCAGTCATCATAGTTCATGTTCACCAGGCACAGAACAAGTCCCCCAATGACTTACCAAATGCTCCGATAAGAGAACATGTCCTCCAGGCTCTCAACATGTCCTCCAGGCTCTCAACATGTCCTCCAGGCTCTCAACATATCCTCCAAATATAGTGAAAGTTCTCCAGGCAGAGAACAAATTCTCCAATCACAGACCAAATGCTCCTAAAAGAGAACAAGTCCTCGAAGCCCTGACCAAGTCCTCCAAGCTCAGAACAATTCCTAAAATATCAGAACAACCGCATCAAACTCAGAACAAGTCCTCCAATCTCAAAACAAGTCCTCCAATCTCAAAACAAGTCCTCCAATCTCAAAACAAGTCCTCCAATCTCAAAACAAGTCCTCCAATCTCAAAACAAGTCCTCCAATCTCAAAACAAGGCCTCCAGTCATCATAGTTCATGTTCACCAGGCACAGAACAAGTCCCCCAATGACTTACCAAATGCTCCGATAAGAGAACATGTCCTCCAGGCTCTCAACATGTCCTCCAGGCTCTCAGCATGTCCTCCAGGCTCTCAACATGTCCTCCAGGCTCTCAACATGTCCTCCAGGCTCTCAACATGTCCTCCAGGCTCTCAACATGTCCTCCAGGCTCTCAACATGTCCTCCAAATATAGTGAAAGTTCTCCAGGCAGAGAACAAATTCTCCAATCACAGACCAAATGCTCCTAAAAGAGAACAAGTCCTCTAAGCCCTGACCAAGTCCTCCAAGCTCAGAAAAATTCCTAAAATATCAGAACAACCACATCAAACTCAGAACAAGTCCTCCAATCTCAAAACAAGTCCTCCAATCTCAAAACAAGTCCTCCTATCTCAAAACAAGTCCTCCAATCTCAAAACAAGTCCTCCAGTCATCATAGTTCATGTTCACCAGGCACAGAACAAGTCCCCCAATGACTTACCAAATGCTCCGATAAGAGAACATGTCCTCCAGGCTCTCAACATGTCCTCCAGGCTCTCAACATGTCCTCCAGGCTCTCAACATGTCCTCCAGGCTCTCAACATGTCCTCCAAATATAGTGAAAGTTCTCCAGGCAGAGAACAAATTCTCCAATCACAGACCAAATGCTCCTAAAAGAGAACAAGTCCTCCAAGCCCTGACCAAGTCCTCCAAGCTCAGAAAAATTCCTAAAATATCAGAACAACCACATCAAACTCAGAACAAGTCCTCCAATCTCAAAACAAGTCCTCCAATCTCAAAACAAGTCCTCCAATCTCAAAACAAGTCCTCCAGTCATCATAGTTCATGTTCACCAGGCACAGAACAAGTCCCATAATGGCTTACCAAATGCTCCGATAAGTGAACATGTCCTCCAGGCTCTCAACATGTCCTCCAGGCTCTCAACATGTCCTCCAGGCTCTCAACATGTCCTCCAGGCTCTCAACATGTCCTCCAGGCTCTCAACATGTCCTCCAGGCTCTCAACATGTCCTCCAGGCTCTCAACATGTCCTCCAGGCTCTCAACATGTCCTCCAGGCTCTCAACATATCCTCCAGGCTCTCAACATGTCCTGCAAATACAGGGAAAGTTCTCCAGGCAGAGAACAAATTCTCCAATCACAGACCAAATGCTCCTAAAAGAGAACAAGTCCTCTAAGCCCTGAACAAGTCCTCCAAGCTCAGAACAATTCCTAAAATATCAGAACAACCGCATCAAACTCAGAACAAGTCCTCCAATCTCAAAACAAGTCCTCCAATCTCAAAACAAGTCCTCCAATCTCAAAACAAGTCCTCCAGTCATCATAGTTCATGTTCACCAGGCACAGAACAAGTCCCATAATGACTTACCAAATGCTCCGATAAGTGAACATGTCCTCCAGGCTCTCAACATGTCCTCCAGGCTCTCAGCATGTCCTCCAGGCTCTCAACATATCCTCCAGGCTCTCAACATGTCCTCCAGGCTCTCAACATGTCCTCCAGGCTCTCAACATGTTCTCCAGGCTCTCAACATGTCCTCCAAATATAGTGAAAGTTCTCCAGGCAGAGAACAAATTCTCCAATCACAGACCAAATGCTCCTAAAAGAGAACAAGTCCTCCAAGCCCTGACCAAGTCTTCCAAGATCAGAACAATTCCTAAAATAAGAGAAAAACCACAGCAAACTCAGAACAAGTCCTCCAATCTCAAAACAAGTCCTCCAATCTCAAAACAAGTCCTCCAATCTCAAAACAAGTCCTCCAGTCATCATAGTTCATGTTCACCAGGCACAGAACAAGTCCCATAATGGCTTACCAAATGCTCCGATAAGTGAACATGTCCTCCAGGCTCTCAACATGTCCTCCAAATATAGTGAAAGTTCTCCAGGCAGAGAACAAATTCTCCAATCACAGACCAAATGCTCCTAAAAGAGAACAAGTCCTCCAAGCCCTGACCAAGTCCTCCAAGCTCAGAAAAATTCCTAAAATATCAGAACAACCACATCAAAATCAGAACAAGTCCTCCAATCTCACAACAAGTCCTCCAATCTCAAAACAAGTCCTCCAATCTCAAAACAAGTCCTCCAATCTCACAACAAGTCCTCCAATCTCAAAACAAGTCCTCCAGTCATCATAGTTCATGTTCACCAGGCACAGAACAAGTCCCATAATGACTTACCAAATGCTCCGATAAGTGAATATGTCCTCCAGGCTCTCAACATGTCCTGCAGGCTCTCAACATGTCCTGCAGGCTCTCAACATGTCCTCCAGGCTCTCAACATGTCCTCCAAATATAGTGAAATTTCTCCAGGCAGAGAACAAATTCTCCAATCACAGACCAAATGCTCCTAAAAGAGAACAAGTCCTCTAAGCCCTGAACAAGTCCTCCAAGCTCAGAACAATTCCTAAAATAAGAGAAAAACCACAGCAAACTCAGAACAAGTCCTCCAATCTCACAACAAGTCCTCCAATCTCAAAACAAGTCCTCCAATCTCAAAACAAGTCCTCCAATCTCAAAACAAGTCCTCCAGTCATCATAGTTCATGTTCACCAGGCACAGAACAAGTCCCATAATGACTTACCAAATGCTCCGATAAGTGCACATGTCCTCCAGGCTCTCAACATGACCTCCAGGCTCTCAACATGTCCTCCAGGCTCTCAACATGTCCTCCAGGCTCTCAACATGTCCTCCAGGCTCTCAACATTTCCTCCAAATATACTGAAAGTCCTCCAGGCAGAGAACAAATTCTCCAATCACAGACCAAATGCTCCTAAAAGAGAACAAGTCCTCCAAGCCCTGACAAAGTCCTCCAAGCTCAGAACAATTCCTAAAATATCAGAACAACCACATCAAACTCAGAACAACCCCTCCAATCTCAAAACAAGTCCTCCAATCTCAAAACAAGTCCTCCAATCTCAAAACAAGTCCTCCAGTCATCATAGTTCATGTTCACCAGGCACAGAACAAGTCCCCCAATGACTTACCAAGTGCTCCGATAAGAGAACATGTTCTCCAGGCTCTCAACATGTCCTCCAGGCTCTCAACATATCCTCCAGGCTCTCAACATGTCCTCCAGGCTCTCAACATGTCCTCCAGGCTCTCAACATGTCCTCCAGGCTCTCAACATGTCCTCCAAATATAGTGAAAGTTCTCCAGGCAGAGAACAAATTCTCCAATCACAGACCAAATGCTCCTAAAAGAGAACAAGTCCTCCAAGCCCTGACCAAGTCCTCCAAGCTCAGAACAATTCCTAAAATATCAGAACAACCACATCAAACACAGAACAAGTCCTCCAATCTCAAAACAAGTCCTCCAATCTCAAAACAAGTCCTCCAATCTCAAAACAAGTCCTCCAATCTCAAAACAAGTCCTCCAATCTCAAAACAAGTCCTCCAGTCATCATAGTTCATGTTCACCAGGCACAGAACAAGTCCCATAATGACTTACCAAATGCTCCGATAAGTGAACATGTCCTCCAGGCTCTCAACATGTCCTCCAGGCTCTCAACATGTCCTCCAGGCTCTCAACATGTCCTCCAGGCTCTCAACATGTCCTCCAGGCTCTCAACATGTCCTCCAGGCTCTCAACATGTCCTCCAAATATAGTGAAAGTTCTCCAGGCAGAGAATAAATTCTCCAATCACAGACCAAATGCTCCTAAAAGAGAACAAGTCCTCTAAGCCCTGAACAAGTCCTCCAAGCTCAGAACAATTCCTAAAATAACAGAAAAACCACATCAAACTCAGAACAAGTCCTCCAATCTCACAACAAGTCCTCCAATCTCAAAACAAGTCCTCCAGTCATCATAGTTCATGTTCACCAGGCACAGAACAAGTCCCATAATTACTTACCAAATGCTCCGATAAGAGAACATGTCCTCCAGGCTCTCAACATGTCCTCCAGGCTCTCAACATGTCCTCCAGGCTCTCAACATGTCCTCCAGGCTCTCAACATGTCCTCCAAATATAGTGAAAGTTCTCCAGGAAGAGAACAAATTCTCCAATCACAGACCAAATGCTCCTAAAAGAGAACAAGTCCTCCAAGCCCTGACCAAGTCCTCCAAGCTCAGAACAATTCCTAAAATATCAGAACAACCGCATCAAACTCAGAACAAGTCCTCCAATCTCAAAACAAGTCCTCCAATCTCAAAACAAGTCCTCCAATCTCAAAACAAGTCCTCCAATCTCAAAGCAAGGCCTCCAGTCATCATAGTTCATGTTCACCAGGCACAGAACAAGTCCCCCAATGACTTACCAAATGCTCCGATAAGAGAACATGTCCTCCAGGCTCTCAACATGTCCTCCAGGCTCTCAGCATGTCCTCCAGGCTCTCAACATGTCCTCCAGGCTCTCAACATGTCCTCCAGGCTCTCAACATGTCCTCCAGGCTCTCAACATGTCCTCCAGGCTCTCAACATGTCCTCCAAATATAGTGAAAGTTCTCCAGGCAGAGAATAAATTCTCCAATCACAGACCAAATGCTCCTAAAAGAGAACAAGTCCTCCAAGCCCTGACCAAGTCCTCCAAGCTCAGAACAATTCCTAAAATATCAGAACAACCACATCAAACTCTGAACAAGTCCTCCAATCTCAAAACAAGTCCTCCAATCTCAAAACAAGTCCTCCAATCTCAAAACAAGTCCTCCAATCTCAAAACAAGTCCTCCAGTCATCATAGTTCATGTTCACCAGGCACAGAACAAGTCCCCCAATGACTTACCAAATGCTCCGATAAGAGAACATGTCCTCCAGGCTCTCAACATGTCCTCCAGGCTCTCAACATGTCCTCCAGGCTCTCAACATGTCCTCCAAATATAGTGAAAGTTCTCCAGGCAGAGAACAAATTCTCCAATCACAGACCAAATGCTCCTAAAAGAGAACAAGTCCTCCAAGCCCTGACCAAGTCCTCCAAGCTCAGAAAAATTCCTAAAATATCAGAACAAACACATCAAACTCAGAACAAGTCCTCCAATCTCAAAACAAGTCCTCCAATCTCAAAACAAGTCCTCCTATCTCAAAACAAGTCCTCCAATCTCAAAACAAGTCCTCCAGTCATCATAGTTCATGTTCACCAGGCACAGAACAAGTCCCATAATGGCTTACCAAATGCTCCGATAAGTGAACATGTCCTCCAGGCTCTCAACATGTCCTCCAGGCTCTCAACATGTCCTCCAGGCTCTCAACATGTCCTCCAGGCTCTCAACATGTCCTCCAAGCTCTCAACATGTCCTCCAGGCTCTCAACATGTCCTCCAGGCTCTCAACATGTCCTCCAGGCTCTCAACATGTCCTGCAAATACAGGGAAAGTTCTCCAGGCAGAGAACAAATTCTCCAATCACAGACCAAATGCTCCTAAAAGAGAACAAGTCCTCTAAGCCCTGAACAAGTCCTCCAAGCTCAGAACAATTCCTAAAATATCAGAACAACCGCATCAAACTCAGAACAAGTCCTCCAATCTCAAAACAAGTCCTCCAATCTCAAAACAAGTCCTCCAATCTCAAAACAAGTCCTCCAGTCATCATAGTTCATGTTCACCAGGCACAGAACAAGTCCCATAATGACTTACCAAATGCTCCGATAAGTGAACATGTCCTCCAGGCTCTCAACATGTCCTGCAGGCTCTCAACATGTCCTGCAGGCTCTCAACATGTCCTCCAGGCTCTCAACATGTCCTCCAAATATAGTGAAATTTCTCCAGGCAGAGAACAAATTCTCCAATCACAGACCAAATGCTCCTAAAAGAGAACAAGTCCTCTAAGCCCTGAACAAGTCCTCCAAGCTCAGAACAATTCCTAAAATAAGAGAAAAACCACAGCAAACTCAGAACAAGTCCTCCAATCTCACAACAAGTCCTCCAATCTCAAAACAAGTCCTCCAATCTCAAAACAAGTCCTCCAATCTCAAAACAAGTCCTCCAGTCATCATAGTTCATGTTCACCAGGCACAGAACAAGTCCCATAATGACTTACCAAATGCTCCGATAAGTGAACATGTCCTCCAGGCTCTCAACATGTCCTCCAGGCTCTCAACATGTCCTCCAGGCTCTCAACATGTCCTCCAGGCTCTCAACATGTCCTCCAGGCTCTCAACATGTCCTCCAGGCTCTCAACATGTCCTCCAGGCTCTCAACATATCCTCCAGGCTCTCAACATGTCCTCCAGGCTCTCAACATGTCCTCCAGGCTCTCAACATGTTCTCCAGGCTCTCAACATGTCCTCCAAATATAGTGAAAGTTCTCCAGGCAGAGAACAAATTCTCCAATCACAGACCAAATGCTCCTAAAAGAGAACAAGTCCTCCAAGCCCTGACCAAGTCCTCCAAGCTCAGAACAATTCCTAAAATATCAGAACAACCACATCAAACTCAGAACAAGTCCTCCAATCTCAAAACAAGTCCTCCAATCTCAAAACAAGTCCTCCAATCTCAAAACAAATCCTCCAATCTCAAAACAAGTCCTCCAGTCATCATAGTTCATGTTCACCAGGCACAGAACAAGTCCCATAATGACTTACCAAATGCTCCGATAAGTGAACATGTCCTCCAGGCTCTCAACATGTCCTCCAGGCTCTCAACATGTCCTCCAGGCTCTCAACATGTCCTCGAGGCTCTCAACATGTCCTCCAAATATAGTGAAAGTTCTCCAGGCAGAGAACAAATTCTCCAATCACAGACCAAATGCTCCTAAAAGAGAACAAGTCCTCTAAGCCCTGAACAAGTCCTCCAAGCTCAGAACAATTCCTAAAATAACAGAAAAACCACATCAAACTCAGAACAAGTCCTCCAATCTCACAACAAGTCCTCCAATCTCAAAACAAGTCCTCCAGTCATCATAGTTCATGTTCACCAGGCACAGAACAAGTCCCCCAATGACTTACCAAATGCTCCGATAAGAGAACATGTCCTCCAGGCTCTCAACATGTCCTCCAGGCTCTCAACATGTCCTCCAGGCTCTCAACATGTCCTCCAAATATAGTGAAAGTTCTCCAGGAAGAGAACAAATTCTACAATCACAGACCAAATGCTCCTAAAAGAGAACAAGTCCTCCAAGCCCTGACCAAGTCCTCCAAGCTCAGAACAATTCCTAAAATATCAGAACAACCGCATCAAACTCAGAACAAGTCCTCCAATCTCAAAACAAGTCCTCCAATCTCAAAACAAGTCCTCCAATCTCAAAACAAGTCCTCCAATCTCAAAACAAGTCCTCCAATCTCAAAACAAGTCCTCCAATCTCAAAACAAGTCCTCCAGTCATCATAGTTCATGTTCACCAGGCACAGAACAAGTCCCATAATGACTTACCAAATGCTCCGATAAGTGAACATGTCCTCCAGGCTCTCAACATGTCCTCCAGGCTCTCAACATGTCCTGAAGGCTCTCAACATGTCCTGCAGGCTCTCAACATGTCCTGCAGGCTCTCAACATGTCCTCCAGGCTCTCAACATGTCCTCCAGGCTCTCAACATGTCCTCCAGGCTCTCAACATGTCCTCCAAATATAGTGAAAGTTCTCCAGGCAGAGAACATATTCTCCAATCACAGACCAAATGCTCCTAAAAGAGAACAAGTCCTCCAAGCCCTGACCAAGTCCTCCAAGCTCAGAACAACCACATCAAACTCAGAACAAGCCCTCCAATCTCAAAACAAGTCCTCCAATCTCAAAACAAGTCCTCCAATCTCAAAACAAGTCCTCCAGTCATCATAGTTCATGTTCACCAGGCACAGAACAAGTCCCCCAATGACTTACCAAATGCTCTGATAAGAGAACATGTCCTCCAGGCTCTCAACATGTCCTCCAGGCTCTCAACATGTCCTCCAGGCTCTCAACATGTCCTCCAGGCTCTCAACATGTCCTGCAGGCTCTCAACATGTCCTCCAGGCTCTCAACATGTCCTCCAGGCTCTCAACATGTCCTCCAAATATAGTGAAAGTTCTCCAGGCAGAGAACAAATTCTCCAATCACAGACCAAATGCTCCTAAAAGAGAACAAGTCCTCCAAGCCCTGAACAAGTCCTCCAAGCTCAGAACAATTCCTAAAATAACAGAAAAACCACATCAAACTCAGAACAAGTCCTCCAATCTCACAAGTCCTCCAATCTCAAAACAAGTCCTCCAGTCATCATAGTTGATGTTCACCAGGCACAGAACAAGTCCCCCAATGACTTACCAAATGCTCCGATAAGAGAACATGTCCTCCAGGCTCTCAACATGTCCTCCAGGCTCTCAACATGTCCTCCAGGCTCTCAACATGTCCTCCAGGCTCTCAACAAGTCCTCCAGGCTCTCAACATGTCCTCCAGGCTCTCAACATGTCCTCCAGGCTCTCAACATGTCCTCCAAATATAGTGAAAGTTCTCCAGGCAGAGAACAAATTCTCCAATCACAGACCAAATGCTCCTAAAAGAGAACAAGTCCTCCAAGCCCTGACCAAGTCCTCCAAGCTCAGAACAATTCCTAAAATATCAGAACAACCACATCAAACTCAGAACAAGTCCTCCAATCTCAAAACAAGTCCTCCAATCTCAAAACAAGTCCTCCAATCTCAAAACAAGTCCTCCAATCTCAAAACAAGTCCTCCAGTCATCATAGTTCATGTTCACCAGGCACAGAACAAGTCCCCCAATGACTTACCAAATGCTCCGATAAGTGAACATGTCCTCCAGGCTCTCAACATGTCCTCCAGGCTCTCAACATGTCCTCCAGGCTCTCAACATGTCCTCCAGGCTCTCAACATGTCCTCCAAATATAGTGAAAGTTCTCCAGGCAGAGAACAAATTCTCCAATCACAGACCAAATGCTCCTAAAAGAGAACAAGTCCTCTAAGCCCTGAACAAGTCCTCCAAGCTCAGAACAATTCCTAAAATAACAGAAAAACCACATCAAACTCAGAACAAGTCCTCCAATCTCACAACAAGTCCTCCAATCTCAAAACAAGTCCTCCAGTCATCATAGTTCATGTTCACCAGGCACAGAACAAGTCCCATAATGACTTACCAAATGCTCCGATAAGTGAACATGTCCTCCAGGCTCTCAACATGTCCTCCAGGCTCTCAACATGTCCTCCAGGCTCTCAACATGTCCTCCAGGCTCTCAATATGTCCTCCAGGCTCTCAACATGTCCTCCAGGCTCTCAACATGTCCTCCAAATATAGTGAAAGTTCTCCAGGCAGAGAACAAATTCTCCAATCACAGACCAAATGCTCCTAAAAGAGAACAAGTCCTCCAAGCCCTGACCAAGTCCTCCAATCTCAAAACAAGTCCTCCAATCTCAAAACAAGTCCTCCAATCTCAAAACAAGTCCTCCAGTCATCATAGTTCATGTTCACCAGGCACAGAACAAGTCCCCCAATGACTTACCAAATGCTCCGATAAGAGAACATGTCCTCCAGGCTCTCAACATGTCCTCCAGGCTCTCAACATGTCCTCCAGGCTCTCAACATGTCCTCCAGGCTCTCAACATGTCCTCCAGGCTCTCAACATGTCCTCCAGGCTCTCAACATGTCCTCCAGGCTCTCAACATGTCCTCCAAATATAGTGAAAGTTCTCCAGGCAGAGAACAAATTCTCCAATCACTGACCTAATGCTCCTAAAAGAGAACAAGTCCTCCAAGCTCTGAACAAGTCCTCCAAGCTCTGAACAATTCCCGTAACTCAAAACAAGTCCCCCAGATTCAGAACAAGTCCCCCAAACTCAGAACAATACCTCCAAGCCCAGAAAAAATTTTTCAATCACACTGCAAGCTCTCCAGGCACAGAACAAATTCTCCAATCACAGACCAAATGCTCCTAAAAGAGAACAAGTCCTTCAAGCTCTGAACAAGTCCTCCAAGCTCTGAAAAAGTCCTAAAATATCAGAACAACCACATCAAACTCAGAACAAGTCCTCCGATCTCAAAACAAGTCCTCCAATCTCAAAACAAGTCCTCCAATCTCAAAACAAGTCCTCCAGTCATCATAGTTCATGTTCACCAGGCACAGAACAAGTCCCCCAATGACTTACCAAATGCTCCGATAAGAGAACATGTCCTCCAGGCTCTCAACATGTCCTCCAGGCTCTCAACATGTCCTCCAGGCTCTCAACATGTCCTCCAGGCTCTCAACATGTCCTCCAGGCTCTCAACATGTCCTCCAGGCTCTCAACATGTCCTCCAAATATAGTGAAAGTTCTCCAGGCAGAGAACAAATTCTCCAATCACTGACCTAATGCTCCTAAAAGAGAACAAGTCCTTCAAGCTCAAAACAAGTCCTCCAAGCTCAGAGAAATTCCTAAAATATCAGAACAACCACATCAAACTCAGAACAAGTCCTCCAATCTCTAAACAAGTCCTCCAATCTCAAAACAAGTCCTCCAATCATCATAGTTCATGTTCACCAGGCACAGAACAAGTCCCCCAATGACATACCAAATGCTCTGATAAGAGAACATGTCCTCCAGGCTCTCAACATGTCCTCCAGGCTCTCAACATATCCTCCAAATATAGTGAAAGTTCTCCAGGCAGAGAACAATTTCTCCAACCACAGACCAAATGCTCCTAAAAGAGAACAAGTCCTCCAAGCCCTGAACAAGTCCTCCAAGCTCTGAACAAGTCCTCCAAGCTCTGAACAATTCCCCTAACTCAAAACAAGTCCCCCAGATTCAGAACAAGCCCCCCAAACTCAGAACAATTCCTCCAAGCCGAGAAAAAATTTTTCAATCACACTGCAAGCTCTCCAGGCACAGAACAAATTCTCCAATCACAGACCAAATGCTCCTAAAAGAGAGCAAGTCCTCCAAGCTCTGAACAAGTCCTCCAAGCTCTGAACAAGTCCGCCAAGCTCTGAACAAGTCCCAAAATATCAGAACATCCACATAAAACTCAGAACAAGTCCTCTAATCTCAAAACAAGTCCTCCAATGTCACAACAAGTCCTCCAATCTCAAAACAAGTCCTCCAATCTCAAAACAAGACCTCCAGTCATCATAGTTCATGTTCACCAGGCACAGAACAAGTCCCATAATGACTTACCAAATGCTCCGATAAGTGAACATGTCCTCCAGGCTCTCAACATGTCCTCCAGGCTCTCAACATGTCCTCCAGGCTCTCAACATGTCCTCCAGGCTCTCAACATGTCCTCCAGGCTCTCAACATGTCCTCCAGGCTCTCAACAAGTCCTCCAGGCTCTCAACATGTCCTCCAGGCTCTCAACATGTCCTCCAGGCTCTCAACATGTCCTCCAAATATAGTGAAAGTTCTCCAGGCAGAGAACAAATTCTCCAATCACAGACCAAATGCTCCTAAAAGAGAACAAGTCCTCTAAGCCCTGAACAAGTCCTCCAAGCTCAGAACAATTCCTAAAATAACAGAAAAACCACATCAAACTCAGAACAAGTCCTCCAATCTCACAACAAGTCCTCCAATCTCAAAACAAGTCCTCCAGTCATCATAGTTCATGTTCACCAGGCACAGAACAAGTCCCATAATGACTTACCAAATGCTCCGATAAGTGAACATGTCCTCCAGGCTCTCAACATGTCCTCCAGGCTCTCAACATGTCCTCCAGGCTCTCAACATGTCCTCCAGGCTCTCAATATGTCCTCCAGGCTCTCAACATGTCCTCCAGGCTCTCAACATGTCCTCCAAATATAGTGAAAGTTCTCCAGGCAGAGAACAAATTCTCCAATCACAGACCAAATGCTCCTAAAAGAGAACAAGTCCTCCAAGCCCTGACCAAGTCCTCCAATCTCAAAACAAGTCCTCCAATCTCAAAACAAGTCCTCCAATCTCAAAACAAGTCCTCCAGTCATCATAGTTCATGTTCACCAGGCACAGAACAAGTCCCCCAATGACTTACCAAATGCTCCGATAAGAGAACATGTCCTCCAGGCTCTCAACATGTCCTCCAGGCTCTCAACATGTCCTCCAGGCTCTCAACATGTCCTCCAGGCTCTCAACATGTCCTCCAGGCTCTCAACATGTCCTCCAGGCTCTCAACATGTCCTCCAAATATAGTGAAAGTTCTCCAGGCAGAGAACAAATTCTCCAATCACTGACCTAATGCTCCTAAAAGAGAACAAGTCCTCCAAGCTCTGAACAAGTCCTCCAAGCTCTGAACAATTCCCGTAACTCAAAACAAGTCCCCCAGATTCAGAACAAGTCCCCCAAACTCAGAACAATACCTCCAAGCCCAGAAAAAATTTTTCAATC
The DNA here is from genome assembly GCA_028858755.1 of Ara ararauna. Lineage (NCBI taxonomy): Eukaryota > Metazoa > Chordata > Aves > Psittaciformes > Psittacidae > Ara > Ara ararauna. The sequence goes on from CM054376.1 coordinate 155,681, forward strand.
ACACTGCAAGCTCTCCAGGCACAGAACAAATTCTCCAATCACAGACCAAATGCTCCTAAAAGAGAACAAGTCCTTCAAGCTCTGAACAAGTCCTCCAAGCTCTGAAAAAGTCCTAAAATATCAGAACAACCACATCAAACTCAGAACAAGTCCTCCGATCTCAAAACAAGTCCTCCAATCTCAAAACAAGTCCTCCAATCTCAAAACAAGTCCTCCAGTCATCATAGTTCATGTTCACCAGGCACAGAACAAGTCCCCCAATGACTTACCAAATGCTCCGATAAGAGAACATGTCCTCCAGGCTCTCAACATGTCCTCCAGGCTCTCAACATGTCCTCCAGGCTCTCAACATGTCCTCCAGGCTCTCAACATGTCCTCCAGGCTCTCAACATGTCCTCCAGGCTCTCAACATGTCCTCCAGGCTCTCAACATGTCCTCCAAATATAGTGAAAGTTCTCCAGGCAGAGAACAAATTCTCCAATCACTGACCTAATGCTCCTAAAAGAGAACAAGTCCTTCAAGCTCAAAACAAGTCCTCCAAGCTCAGAGAAATTCCTAAAATATCAGAACAACCACATCAAACTCAGAACAAGTCCTCCAATCTCTAAACAAGTCCTCCAATCTCAAAACAAGTACTCCAATCATCATAGTTCATGTTCACCAGGCACAGAACAAGTCCCCCAATGACATACCAAATGCTCTGATAAGAGAACATGTCCTCCAGGCTCTCAACATGTCCTCCAGGCTCTCAACATATCCTCCAAATATAGTGAAAGTTCTCCAGGCAGAGAACAATTTCTCCAACCACAGACCAAATGCTCCTAAAAGAGAACAAGTCCTCCAAGCCCTGAACAAGTCCTCCAAGCTCTGAACAAGTCCTCCAAGCTCTGAACAATTCCCCTAACTCAAAACAAGTCCCCCAGATTCAGAACAAGCCCCCCAAACTCAGAACAATTCCTCCAAGCCGAGAAAAAATTTTTCAATCACACTGCAAGCTCTCCAGGCACAGAACAAATTCTCCAATCACAGACCAAATGCTCCTAAAAGAGAGCAAGTCCTCCAAGCTCTGAACAAGTCCTCCAAGCTCTGAACAAGTCCGCCAAGCTCTGAACAAGTCCCAAAATATCAGAACATCCACATAAAACTCAGAACAAGTCCTCTAATCTCAAAACAAGTCCTCCAATGTCACAACAAGTCCTCCAATCTCAAAACAAGTCCTCCAATCTCAAAACAAGACCTCCAGTCATCATAGTTCATGTTCACCAGGCACAGAACAAGTCCCATAATGACTTACCAAATGCTCCGATAAGTGAACATGTCCTCCAGGCTCTCAACATGTCCTCCAGGCTCTCAACATGTCCTCCAGGCTCTCAACATGTCCTCCAGGCTCTCAACATGTCCTCCAGGCTCTCAACATGTCCTGCAGGCTCTCAACATGTCCTCCAGGCTCTCAACATGTCCTCCAGGCTCTCAATATGTCCTCCAAATATAGTGAAAGTTCTCCAGGCAGAGAATATATTCTCCAATCACAGACCAAATGCTCCTAAAAGAGAACAAGTCCTCCAAGCCCTGACCAAGTCCTCCAAGCTCAGAACAATTCCTAAAATATCAGAACAACCGCATCAAACTCAGAACAAGTCCTCCAAGCTCAAAACAAGTCCTCCAAGCTCAAAACAAGTCCTCCAATCTCAAAACAAGTACTCCAATCTCAAAACAAGTCCTCCAGTCATCATAGTTCATGTTCACCAGGCACAGAACAAGTCCCCCAATGACTTACCAAATGCTCCGATAAGAGAACATGTCCTCCAGGCTCTCAACATGTCCTCCAGGCTCTCAACATGTCCTCCAGGCTCTCAACATGTCCTCCAGGCTCTCAACATGTCCTCCAAATATAGTGAAAGTTCTCCAGGCAGAGAACAATTTCTCCAATCACAGACCAAATGCTCCTAAAAGAGAACAAGTCCTCTAAGCCCTGAACAAGTCCTCCAAGCTCAGAACAATTCCTAAAATAACAGAAAAACCACATCAAACTCAGAACAAGTCCTCCAAGCTCACAAGTCCTCCAATCTGAAAACAAGTCCTCCAGTCATCATAGTTCATGTTCACCAGGCACAGAACAAGTCCCCCAATGACTTACCAAATGCTCCGATAAGAGAACATGTCCTCCAGGCTCTCAACATGTCCTCCAGGCTCTCAACATGTCCTCCAGGCTCTCAACAAGTCCTCCAGGCTCTCAACAAGTCCTCCAGGCTCTCAACATGTCCTCCAGGCTCTCAACATGTCCTCCAGGCTCTCAACATGTCCTCCAAATATAGTGAAAGTTCTCCAGGCAGAGAACAAATTCTCCAATCACAGACCAAATGCTCCTAAAAGAGAACAAGTCCTCCAAGCCCTGACCAAGACCTCCAAGCTCAGAACAATTCCTAAAATATCAGAACAACCACATCAAACTCAGAACAAGTCCTCCAATCTCAAAACAAGTCCTCCAATCTCAAAACAAGTCCTCCAGTCATCATAGTTCATGTTCACCAGGCACAGAACAAGTCCCATAATGACTTACCAAATGCTCCGATAAGTGAACATGTCCTCCAGGCTCTCAACATGTCCTCCAGGCTCTCAACATGTCCTCCAGGCTCTCAACATGTCCTCCAAATATAGTGAAAGTTCTCCAGGCAGAGAACAATTTCTCCAATCACAGACCAAATGCTCCTAAAAGAGAACAAGTCCTCTAAGCCCTGAACAAGTCCTCCAAGCTCAGAACAATTCCTAAAATAACAGAAAAACCACATCAAACTCAGAACAAGTCCTCCAATCTCACAAGTCCTCCAATCTGAAAACAAGTCCTCCAGTCATCATAGTTCATGTTCACCAGGCACAGAACAAGTCCCCCAATGACTTACCAAATGCTCCGATAAGAGAACATGTCCTCCAGGCTCTCAACATGTCCTCCAGGCTCTCAACAAGTCCTCCAGGCTCTCAACAAGTCCTCCAGGCTCTCAACATGTCCTCCAGGCTCTCAACATGTCCTCCAGGCTCTCAACATGTCCTCCAAATATAGTGAAAGTTCTCCAGGCAGAGAACAAATTCTCCAATCACAGACCAAATGCTCCTAAAAGAGAACAAGTCCTCCAAGCCCTGACCAAGACCTCCAAGCTCAGAACAATTCCTAAAATATCAGAACAACCACATCAAACTCAGAACAAGTCCTCCAATCTCAAAACAAGTCCTCCAATCTCAAAACAAGTCCTCCAATCTCAAAACAAGTCCTCCAGTCATCATAGTTCATGTTCACCAGGCACAGAAAAAGCCCCATAATGACTTACCAAATGCTCCGATAAGTGAACATGTCCTCCAGGCTCTCAACATGTCCTCCAGGCTCTCAACATGTCCTCCAGGCTCTCAACATGTCCTCCAGGCTCTCAACATGTCCTCCAGGCTCTCAACATGTCCTCCAGGCTCTCAACACGTCCTCCAGGCTCTCAACATGCCCTCCAAATATAGTGAAAGTTCTCCAGGCAGAGAACAAATTCTCCAATCACAGACCAAATGCTCCTAAAAGAGAACAAGTCCTCCAAGCCCTGACCAAGTCCTCCAAGCTCAGAACAATTCCTAAAATATCAGAACAACCACATCAAACTCAGAACAAGTCCTCCAATCTCAAAACAAGTCCTCCAATCTCAAAACAAGTCCTCCAGTCATCATAGTTCATGTTCACCAGGCACAGAAAAAGCCCCATAATGACTTACCAAATGCTCCGATAAGTGAACATGTCCTCCAGGCTCTCAACATGTCCTCCAGGCTCTCAACATGTCCTCCAGGCTCTCAACATGTCCTCCAGGCTCTCAACATGTCCTCCAGGCTCTCAACATGTCCTCCAAATATAGTGAAAGTTCTCCAGGCAGAGAACAAATTCTCCAATCACAGACCAAATGCTCCTAAAAGAGAACAAGTCCTACAAGCCCTAACCAAGTCCTCCAAGCTCAGAACAATTCCTAAAATATCAGAACAACCACATCAAACTCAGAACAAGTCCTCCAATCTCAAAACAAGTCCTCCAATCTCAAAACAAGTCCTCCAGTCATCATAGTTCATGTTCACCAGGCACAGAACAAGTCTCATAATGACTTACCAAATGCTCCGATAAGTGAACATATCCTCCAGGCTCTCAACATGTCCTCCAGGCTCTCAACATGTCCTCCAGGCTCTCAACATGTCCTCCAGGCTCTCAACATGTCCTCCAGGCTCTCAACATGTCCTCCAAATATAGTGAAAGTTCTCCAGGCAGAGAACAAATTCTCCAATCACAGACCAAATGCTCCTAAAAGAGAACAAGTCCTCTAAGCCCTGAACAAGTTCTCCAAGCTCAGAACAATTCCTAAAATAACAGAAAAACCACATCAAACTCAGAACAAGTCCTCCAATCTCACAACAAGTCCTCCAATCTCAAAACAAGTCCTCCAGTCATCATAGTTCATGTTCACCAGGCACAGAACAAGTCCCATAATTACTTACCAAATGCTCCGATAAGTGAACATGTCCTCCAGGCTCTCAACATGTCCTCCAGGCTCTCAACATGTCCTCCAGGCTCTCAACATGTCCTCCAGGCTCTCAACATGTCCTCCAGGCTCTCAACATGTCCTCCAGGCTCTCAACATGTCCTCCAAATATAGTGAAAGTTCTCCAGGCAGAGAACAAATTCTCCAATCACAGACCAAATGCTCCTAAAAGAGAACAAGTCCTCCAAGCCCTGACCAAGTCCTGCAATCTCAAAACAAGTCCTCCAATCTCAAAACAAGTCCTCCAATCTCAAAACAAGTCCTCCAGTAATCATAGTTCATGTTCTCCAGGCACAGAACAAGTCCCCCAATGACTTACCAAATGCTCCGATAAGAGAACATGTCCTCCAGGCTCTCAACATGTCCTCCAGGCTCTCAACATGTCCTCCAGGCTCTCAACATGTCCTCCAGGCTCTCAACATGTCCTCCAGGCTCTCAACATGTCCTCCAGGCTCTCAACATGTCCTCCAGGCTCTCAACATGTCCTCCAGGCTCTCAACATGTCCTCCAAATATAGTGAAAGTTCTCCAGGCAGAGAACAAATTCTCCAATCACTGACCTAATGCTCCTAAAAGAGAACAAGTCCTCCAAGCTCTGAACAAGTCCTCCAAGCTCTGAACAATTCCCGTAACTCAAAACAAGTCCCCCAGATTCAGAACAAGTCCCCCAAACTCAGAACAATACCTCCAAGCCCAGAAAAAATTTTTCAATCACACTGCAAGCTCTCCAGGCACAGAACAATTTCTCCAATCACAGACCAAATGCTCCTAAAAGAGAACAAGTCCTTCAAGCTCTGAACAAGTCCTCCAAGCTCTGAAAAAGTCCTAAAATATCAGAACAACCACATCAAACTCAGAACAAGTCCTCCGATCTCAAAACAAGTCCTCCAATCTCAAAACAAGTCCTCCAGTCATCATAGTTCATGTTCACCAGGCACAGAACAAGTCCCATAATGACTTACCAAATGCTCCGAGAAGAGAACATGTCCTCCAGGCTCTCAACATGTCCTCCAGGCTCTCAACATGTCCTCCAGGCTCTCAACATGTCCTCCAGGCTCTCAACATGTCCTCCAGGCTCTCAACATGTCCTCCAAATATAGTGAAAGTTCTCCAGGCAGAGAACATATTCTCCAATCACAGACCAAATGCTCCTAAAAGAGAACAAGTCCTCCAAGCCCTGACCAAGTCCTCCAAGCTCAGAACAATTCCTAAAATATCAGAACAACCACATCAAACTCAGAACAAGCCCTCCAATCTCAAAACAAGTCCTCCAATCTCAAAACAAGTCCTCCAATCTCAAAACAAGTCCTCCAATCTCAAAACAAGTCCTCCAGTCATCATAGTTCATGTTCACCAGGCACAGAACAAGTCCCCCAATGACTTACCAAATGCTCCGATAAGAGAACATGTCCTCCAGGCTCTCAACATGTCCTCCAGGCTCTCAACATGTCCTCCAGGCTCTCAACATGTCCTCCAGGCTCTCAACATGTCCTCCAGGCTCTCAACATGTCCTCCAAATATAGTGAAAGTTCTCCAGGCAGAGAACAAATTCTCCAATCACAGACCAAATGCTCCTAAAAGAGAACAAGTCCTCCAAGCCCTAACCAAGTCCTCCAAGCTCAGAACAATTCCTAAAATATCAGAACAACCACATCAAACTCAGAACAAGTCCTCCAATCTCAAAACAAGTCCTCCAATCTCAAAACAAGTCCTCCAATCTCAAAACAAGTCCTCCAGTCATCATAGTTCATGTTCACCAGGCACAGAACAAGTCTCATAATGACTTACCAAATGCTCCGATAAGTGAACATATCCTCCAGGCTCTCAACATGTCCTCCAGGCTCTCAACATGTCCTCCAGGCTCTCAACATGTCCTCCAAATATAGGGAAAGTTCTCCAGGCAGAGAACAAATTCTCCAATCACAGACCAAATGCTCCTAAAAGAGAACAAGTCCTCTAAGCCCTGAACAAGTCCTCCAAGCTCAGAACAATTCCTAAAATAACAGAAAAACCACATCAAACTCAGAACAAGTCCTCCAATCTCACAACAAGTCCTCCAATCTCAAAACAAGTCCTCCAGTCATCATAGTTCATGTTCACCAGGCACAGAACAAGTCCCATAATGACTTACCAAATGCTCCGATAAGTGAACATGTCCTCCAGGCTCTCAACATGTCCTCCAGGCTCTCAACATGTCCTCCAGGCTCTCAACATGTCCTCCAGGCTCTCAACATGTCCTCCAGGCTCTCAACATGTCCTCCAGGCTCTCAACATGTCCTCCAGGCTCTCAACATGTCCTCCAGGCTCTCAACATGTCCTCCAAATATAGTGAAAGTTCTCCAGGCAGAGAACAAATTCTCCAATCACAGACCAAATGCTCCTAAAAGAGAACAAGTCCTACAAGCCCTAACCAAGTCCTCCAAGCTCAGAACAATTCCTAAAATATCAGAACAACCACATCAAACACAGAACAAGTCCTCCAATCTCAAAACAAGTCCTCCAATCTCAAAACAAGTCCTCCAATCTCAAAACAAGTCCTCCAATCTCAAAACAAGTCCTCCAGTCATCATAGTTCATGTTCACCAGGCACAGAACAAGTCTCATAATGACTTACCAAATGCTCCGATAAGTGAACATATCCTCCAGGCTCTCAACATGTCCTCCAGGCTCTCAACATGTCCTCCAGGCTCTCAACATGTCCTCCAGGCTCTCAACATGTCCTCCAAATATAGGGAAAGTTCTCCAGGCAGAGAACAAATTCTCCAATCACAGACCAAATGCTCCTAAAAGAGAACAAGTCCTCTAAGCCCTGAACAAGTCCTCCAAGCTCAGAACAATTCCTAAAATATCAGAACAACCGCATCAAACTCAGAACAAGTCCTCCAATCTCACAACAAGTCCTCCAATCTCAAAACAAGTCCTCCAGTCATCATAGTTCATGTTCACCAGGCACAGAACAAGTCCCATAATTACTTACCAAATGCTCCGATAAGAGAACATGTCCTCCAGGCTCTCAACATGTCCTCCAGGCTCTCAACATGTCCTCCAGGCTCTCAACATGTCCTCCAGGCTCTCAACATGTCCTCCAGGCTCTCAACATGTCCTCCAGGCTCTCAATATGTCCTCCAGGCTCTCAACATGTCCTCCAGGCTCTCAACATGTCCTCCAGGCTCTCAACATGTCCTCCAAATATAGTGAAAGTTCTCCAGGCAGAGAACAAATTCTCCAATCACAGACCAAATGCTCCTAAAAGAGAACAAGTCCTCCAAGCGCTGACCAAGTCCTCCAAGCTCAGAACAATTCCTAAAATATCAGAACAACCACATCAAACTCAGAACAAGTCCTCCAATCTCAAAACAAGTCCTCCAATCTCAAAACAAGTCCTCCAATCTCAAAACAAGTCCTCCAATCTCAAAACAAGTCCTCCAGTCATCATAGTTCATGTTCACCAGGCACAGAACAAGTCTCATAATGACTTACCAAATGCTCCGATAAGTGAACATATCCTCCAGGCTCTCAACATGTCCTCCAGGCTCTCAACATGTCCTCCAGGCTCTCAACATGTCCTCCAAATATAGTGAAAGTTCTCCAGGCAGAGAACAAATTCTCCAATCACAGACCAAATGCTCCTAAAAGAGAACAAGTCCTCTAAGCCCTGAACAAGTCCTCCAAGCTCAGAACAATTCCTAAAATAACAGAAAAACCACATCAAACTCAGAACAAGTCCTCCAATCTCACAACAAGTCCTCCAATCTCAAAACAAGTCCTCCAGTCATCATAGTTCATGTTCACCAGGCACAGAACAAGTCCCATAATTACTTACCAAATGCTCCGATAAGTGAACATGTCCTCCAGGCTCTCAACATGTCCTCCAGGCTCTCAACATGTCCTCCAGGCTCTCAACATGTCCTCCAGGCTCTCAACATGTCCTCCAGGCTCTCAACATGTCCTCCAGGCTCTCAACATGTCCTCCAGGCTCTCAACATGTCCTCCAAATATAGTGAAAGTTCTCCAGGCAGAGAACAAATTCTCCAATCACAGACCAAATGCTCCTAAAAGAGAACAAGTCCTACAAGCCCTAACCAAGTCCTCCAAGCTCAGAACAATTCCTAAAATATCAGAACAACCACATCAAACTCAGAACAAGTCCTCCAATCTCAAAACAAGTCCTCCAATCTCAAAACAAGTCCTCCAGTCATCATAGTTCATGTTCACCAGGCACAGAACAAGTCCCATAATGACTTACCAAATGCTCCGATAAGTGAACATGTCCTCCAGGCTCTCAACATGTCCTCCAGGCTCTCAACATGTCCTCCAGGCTCTCAACATGTCCTCCAGGCTCTCAATATGTCCTCCAGGCTCTCAACATGTCCTCCAGGCTCTCAACATGTCCTCCAGGCTCTCAACATGTCCTCCAAATATAGTGAAAGTTCTCCAGGCAGAGAACAAATTCTCCAATCACAGACCAAATGCTCCTAAAAGAGAACAAGTCCTACAAGCCCTAACCAAGTCCTCCAAGCTCAGAACAATTCCTAAAATATCAGAACAACCACATCAAACACAGAACAAGTCCTCCAATCTCAAAACAAGTCCTCCAATCTCAAAACAAGTCCTCCAATCTCAAAACAAGTCCTCCAATCTCAAAACAAGTCCTCCAGTCATCATAGTTCATGTTCACCAGGCACAGAACAAGTCTCATAATGACTTACCAAATGCTCCGATAAGTGAACATATCCTCCAGGCTCTCAACATGTCCTCCAGGCTCTCAACATGTCCTCCAGGCTCTCAACATGTCCTCCAGGCTCTCAACATGTCCTCCAGGCTCTCAACATGTCCTCCAAATATAGTGAAAGTTCTCCAGGCAGAGAACAAATTCTCCAATCACAGACCAAATGCTCCTAAAAGAGAACAAGTCCTCTAAGCCCTGAACAAGTCCTCCAAGCTCAGAACAATTCCTAAAATAACAGAAAAACCACATCAAACTCAGAACAAGTCCTCCAATCTCACAACAAGTCCTCCAATCTCAAAACAAGTCCTCCAGTCATCATAGTTCATGTTCACCAGGCACAGAACAAGTCCCATAATTACTTACCAAATGCTCCGATAAGTGAACATGTCCTCCAGGCTCTCAACATGTCCTCCAGGCTCTCAACATGTCCTCCAGGCTCTCAACATGTCCTCCAGGCTCTCAACATGTCCTCCAGGCTCTCAATATGTCCTCCAGGCTCTCAACATGTCCTCCAGGCTCTCAACATGTCCTCCAGGCTCTCAACATGTCCTCCAAATATAGTGAAAGTTCTCCAGGCAGAGAACAAATTCTCCAATCACAGACCAAATGCTCCTAAAAGAGAACAAGTCCTCCAAGCCCTGACCAAGTCCTCCAAGCTCGGAACAATTCCTAAAATATCAGAACAACCACATCAAACTCAGAACAAGTCCTCCAATCTCAAAACAAGTCCTCCAATCTCAAAACAAGTCCTCCAATCTCAAAACAAGTCCTCCAATCTCAAAACAAGTCCTCCAGTCATCATAGTTCATGTTCACCAGGCACAGAACAAGTCTCATAATGACTTACCAAATGCTCCGATAAGTGAACATATCCTCCAGGCTCTCAACATGTCCTCCAGGCTCTCAACATGTCCTCCAGGCTCTCAACATGTCCTCCAGGCTCTCAACATGTCCTCCAAATATAGTGAAAGTTCTCCAGGCAGAGAACAAATTCTCCAATCACAGACCAAATGCTCCTAAAAGAGAACAAGTCCTCTAAGCCCTGAACAAGTTCTCCAAGCTCAGAACAATTCCTAAAATAACAGAAAAACCACATCAAACTCAGAACAAGTCCTCCAATCTCACAACAAGTCCTCCAATCTCAAAACAAGTCCTCCAGTCATCATAGTTCATGTTCACCAGGCACAGAACAAGTCCCATAATTACTTACCAAATGCTCCGATAAGTGAACATGTCCTCCAGGCTCTCAACATGTCCTCCAGGCTCTCAACATGTCCTCCAGGCTCTCAACATGTCCTCCAGGCTCTCAACATGTCCTCCAGGCTCTCAACATGTCCTCCAGGCTCTCAACATGTCCTCCAAATATAGTGAAAGTTCTCCAGGCAGAGAACAAATTCTCCAATCACAGACCAAATGCTCCTAAAAGAGAACAAGTCCTACAAGCCCTAACCAAGTCCTCCAAGCTCAGAACAATTCCTAAAATATCAGAACAACCACATCAAACTCAGAACAAGTCCTCCAATCTCAAAACAAGTCCTCCAATCTCAAAACAAGTCCTCCAACCTCAAAACAAGTCCTCCAATCTCAAAACAAGTCCTCCAGTCATCATAGTTCATGTTCACCAGGCACAGAACAAGTCTCATAATGACTTACCAAATGCTCCGATAAGTGAACATATCCTCCAGGCTCTCAACATGTCCTCCAGGCTCTCAACATGTCCTCCAGGCTCTCAACATGTCCTCCAGGCTCTCAACATGTCCTCCAAATATAGTGAAAGTTCTCCAGGCAGAGAACAAATTCTCCAATCACAGACCAAATGCTCCTAAAAGAGAACAAGTCCTCTAAGCCCTGAACAAGTCCTCCAAGCTCAGAACAATTCCTAAAATAACAGAAAAACCACATCAAACTCAGAACAAGTCCTCCAATCTCACAACAAGTCCTCCAATCTCAAAACAAGTCCTCCAGTCATCATAGTTCATGTTCACCAGGCACAGAACAAGTCCCATAATTACTTACCAAATGCTCCGATAAGTGAACATGTCCTCCAGGCTCTCAACATGTCCTCCAGGCTCTCAACATGTCCTCCAGGCTCTCAACATGTCCTCCAGGCTCTCAACATGTCCTCCAGGCTCTCAACATGTCCTCCAGGCTCTCAACATGTCCTCCAGGCTCTCAACATGTCCTCCAGGCTCTCAACATGTCCTCCAGGCTCTCAACATGTCCTCCAAATATAGTGAAAGTTCTCCAGGCAGAGAACAAATTCTCCAATCACAGACCAAATGCTCCTAAAAGAGAACAAGTCCTACAAGCCCTAACCAAGTCCTCCAAGCTCAGAACAAGTCCTCCAATCTCAAAACAAGTCCTCCAATCTCAAAACAAGTCCTCCAGTCATCATAGTTCATGTTCACCAGGCACAGAACAAGTCCCCCAATGACTTACCAAATGCTCCGATAAGAGAACATGTCCTCCAGGCTCTCAACATGTCCTCCAGGCTCTCAACATGTCCTCCAGGCTCTCAACATGTCCTCCAGGCTCTCAACATGTCCTCCAGGCTCTCAACATGTCCTCCAGGCTCTCAACATGTCCTCCAAATATAGTGAAAGTTCTCCAGGCAGAGAACAAATTCTCCAATCACTGACCTAATGCTCCTAAAAGAGAACAAGTCCTCCAAGCTCTGAACAAGTCCTCCAAGCTCTGAACAATTCCCGTAACTCAAAACAAGTCCCCCAGATTCAGAACAAGTCCCCCAAACTCAGAACAATACCTGCAAGCCCAGAAAAAATTTTTCAATCACACTGCAAGCTCTCCAGGCACAGAACAAATTCTCCAATCACAGACCAAATGCTCCTAAAAGAGAACAAGTCCTTCAAGCTCTGAACAAGTCCTCCAAGCTCTGAAAAAGTCCTAAAATATCAGAACAACCACATCAAACTCAGAACAAGTCCTCCGATCTCAAAACAAGTCCTCCAATCTCAAAACAAGTCCTCCAGTCATCATAGTTCATGTTCACCAGGCACAGAACAAGTCCCATAATGACTTACCAAATGCTCCGAGAAGAGAACATGTCCTCCAGGCTCTCAACATGTCCTCCAGGCTCTCAACATGTCCTCCAGGCTCTCAACATGTCCTCCAGGCTCTCAACATGTCCTCCAGGCTCTCAACATGTCCTCCAGGCTCTCAACATGTCCTCCAAATATAGTGAAAGTTCTCCAGGCAGAGAACATATTCTCCAATCACAGACCAAATGCTCCTAAAAGAGAACAAGTCCTCCAAGCCCTGACCAAGTCCTCCAAGCTCAGAACAATTCCTAAAATATCAGAACAACCACATCAAACTCAGAACAAGCCCTCCAATCTCAAAACAAGTCCTCCAATCTCAAAACAAGTCCTGCAATCTCAAAACAAGTCCTCCAATCTCAAAACAAGTCCTCCAATCATCATAGTTCATGTTCACCAGGCACAGAACAAGTCCCCCAATGACATACCAAATGCTCTGATAAGAGAACATGTCCTCCAGGCTCTCAACATGTCCTCCAGGCTCTCAACATGTCCTCCAAATATAGTGAAAGTTCTCCAGGCAGAGAACAATTTCTCCAACCACAGACCAAATGCTCCTAAAAGAGAACAAGTCCTCCAAGCCCTGAACAATTCCTCCAAGCTCTGAACAAGTCCTCCAAGCTCTGAACAATTCCCCTAACTCAAAACAAGTCCCCCAGATTCAGAACAAGCCCCCCAAACTCAGAACAATTCCTCCAAGCCCAGAAAAAATTTTTCAATCACACTGCAAGCTCTCCAGGCACAGAACAAATTCTCCAATCACAGACGAAATGCTCCTAAAAGAGAACAAGTCCTCCAAGCTCTGAACAAGTCCTCCAAGCTCTGAACAAGTCCGCCAAGCTCTGAACAAGTCCCAAAATATCAGAACATCCACATCAAACTCAGAACAAGTCCTCTAATCTCAAAACAAGTTCTCCAATCTCAAAACAAGTCCACCAATGTCACAACAAGTCCTCCAATCTCAAAACAAGTCCTCCAATCTCAAAACAAGTCCTCCAGTCATCATAGTTCATGTTCACCAGGCACAGAACAAGTCCCATAATGACTTACCAAATGCTCCGATAAGTGAACATGTCCTCCAGGCTCTCAACATGTCCTCCAGGCTCTCAACATGTCCTCCAGGCTCTCAACATGTCCTCCAGGCTCTCAACATGTCCTCCAGGCTCTCAACATGTCCTCCAGGCTCTCAACATGTCCTCCAGGCTCTCAACATGTCCTCCAAATATAGGGAAAGTTCTCCAGGCAGAGAACAAATTCTCCAATCACAGACCAAATGCTCCTAAAAGAGAACAAGTCCTCTAAGCCCTGAACAAGTCCTCCAAGCTCAGAACAATTCCTAAAATAACAGAAAAACCACATCAAACTCAGAACAAGTCCTCCAATCTCACAACAAGTCCTCCAATCTTAAAACAAGGCCTCCAGTCATCATAGTTCATGTTCACCAGGCACAGAACAAGTCCCCCAATGACTTACCAAATGCTCCGATAAGAGAACATGTCCTCCAGGCTCTCAACATGTCCTCCAGGCTCTCAACATGTCCTCCAGGCTCTCAACATGTCCTCCAGGCTCTCAACATGTCCTCCAGGCTCTCAACATGTCCTCCAGGCTCTCAACATGTTTTCCAAATATAGTGAAATTTCTCCAGGCAGAGAAAAAATTCTCCAATCACAGACCAAATGCTCCTAAAAGAGAACAAGTCCTCCAAGCCCTGACCAAGTCCTCCAAGCTCAGAGAAATTCCTAAAATAGCAGAACAACCACATCAAACTCAGAACAAGTCCTCCAATCTCAAAACAAGTCCTCCAATCTCAAAACAAGTCCTCCAGTCATCATAGTTCATGTTCACCAGGCACAGAACAAGTCCCATAATGGCTTACCAAATGCTCCGATAAGTGAACATGTCCTCCAGGCTCTCAACATGTCCTCCAGGCTCTCAACATGTCCTCCAGGCTCTCAACATGTCCTCCAGGCTCTCAACATGTCCTCCAGGCTCTCAACATGTCCTCCAGGCTCTCAACATGTCCTCCAGGCTCTCAACATGTCCTCCAGGCTCTCAACATGTCCTCCAAATATAGTGAAAGTTCTCCAGGCAGAGAACAAATTCTCCAATCACAGACCAAATGATCCTAAAAGAGAACAAGTCCTCCAAGCCCTGACCAAGTCCTCCAAGCTCAGAACAATTCCTAAAATATCAGAACAACCGCATCAAACTCAGAACAAGTCCTCCAATCTCAAAACAAGTCCTCCAATCTCCAAACAAGTCCTCCAGTCATCATAATTCATGTTCACCAGGCACAGAACAAGTCCCATAATGACTTACCAAATGCTCCGATAAGTGAACATGTCCTCCAGGCTCTCAACATGTCCTCCAGGCTCTCAACATGTCCTCCAGGCTCTCAACATGTCCTCCAGGCTCTCAACATGTCCTCCAGGCTCTCAACATATCCTCCAAATATAGTGAAAGTTCTCCAGGCAGAGAACAAATTCTCCAATCACAGACCAGATGCTCCTAAAAGAGAACAAGTCCTCCAAGCCCTGACCAAGTCCTCCAAGCTCAGAACAATTCCTAAAATATCAGAACAACAACATCAAACTCAGAACAAAAGTCCTCCAATCTCAAAACAAGTCCTCCAATCTCAAAACAAGTCCTCCAATCTCAAAACAAGTCCTCCAATCTCAAAACAAGTCCTCCAATCTCACAACAAGTCCTCCAATCTCAAAACAAGTCCTCCAGTCATCATAGTTCATGTTCACCAGGCACAGAACAAGTCCCATAATTACTTACCAAATGCTCCGATAAGTGAACATGTCCTCCAGGCTCTCAACATGTCCTCCAGGCTCTCAACATGTCCTCCAGGCTCTCAACATGTCCTCCAGGCTCTCAACATGTCCTCCAAATATAGTGAAAGTTCTCCAGGCAGAGAACAAATTCTCCAATCACAGACCAAATGCTCCTAAAAGAGAACAAGTCCTACAAGCCCTAACCAAGTCCTCCAAGCTCAGAACAATTCCTAAAATATCAGAACAACCACATCAAACTCAGAACAAGTCCTCCAATCTCAAAACAAGTCCTCCAATCTCAAAACAAGTCCTCCAATCTCAAAACAAGTCCTCCAATCTGAAAACAAGTCCTCCAGTCATCATAGTTCATGTTCACCAGGCACAGAACTAGTCTCATAATGACTTACCAAATGCTCCGATAAGTGAACATATCCTCCAGGCTCTCAACATGTCCTCCAGGCTCTCAACATGTCCTCCAGGCTCTCAACATGTCCTCCAGGCTCTCAACATGTCCTCCAAATATAGGGAAAGTTCTCCAGGCAGAGAACAAATTCTCCAATCACAGACCAAATGCTCCTAAAAGAGAACAAGTCCTCTAAGCCCTGAACAAGTCCTCCAAGCTCAGAACAATTCCTAAAATAACAGAAAAACCACATCAAACTCAGAACAAGTCCTCCAATCTCACAACAAGTCCTCCAATCTCAAAACAAGTCCTCCAGTCATCATAGTTCATGTTCACCAGGCACAGAACAAGTCCCATAATTACTTACCAAATGCTCCGATAAGTGAACATGTCCTCCAGGCTCTCAACATGTCCTCCAGGCTCTCAACATGTCCTCCAGGCTCTCAACATGTCCTCCAGGCTCTCAACATGTCCTCCAGGCTCTCAACATGTCCTCCAAATATAGTGAAAGTTCTCCAGGCAGAGAACAAATTCTCCAATCACAGACCAAATGCTCCTAAAAGAGAACAAGTCCTACAAGCCCTAACCAAGTCCTCCAAGCTCAGAACAATTCCTAAAATATCAGAACAACCACATCAAACTCAGAACAAGTCCTCCAATCTCAAAACAAGTCCTCCAATCTCAAAACAAGTCCTCCAATCTCAAAACAAGTCCTCCAATCTCAAAACAAGTCCTCCAGTCAACATAGTTCATGTTCACCAGGCACAGAACAAGTCTCATAATGACTTACCAAATGCTCCGATAAGTGAACATATCCTCCAGGCTCTCAACATGTCCTCCAGGCTCTCAACATGTCCTCCAAATATAGTGAAAGTTCTCCAGGCAGAGAACAAATTCTCCAATCACAGACCAAATGCTCCTAAAAGAGAACAAGTCCTCTAAGCCCTGAACAAGTCCTCCAAGCTCAGAACAATTCCTAAAATAACAGAAAAACCACATCAAACTCAGAACAAGTCCTCCAATCTCACAACAAGTCCTCCAATCTCAAAACAAGTCCTCCAGTCATCATAGTTCATGTTCACCAGGCACAGAATAAGTCCCATAATTACTTACCAAATGCTCCGATAAGTGAACATGTCCTCCAGGCTCTCAACATGTCCTCCAGGCTCTCAACATGTCCTCCAGGCTCTCAACATGTCCTCCAGGCTCTCAACATGTCCTCCAGGCTCTCAACATGTCCTCCAGGCTCTCAACATGTCCTCCAGGCTCTCAACATGTCCTCCAAATATAGTGAAAGTTCTCCAGGCAGAGAACAAATTCTCCAATCACAGACCAAATGCTCCTAAAAGAGAACAAGTCCTACAAGCCCTAACCAAGTCCTCCAAGCTCAGAACAATTCCTAAAATATCAGAACAACCACATCAAACTCAGAACAAGTCCTCCAATCTCAAAACAAGTCCTCCAATCTCAAAACAAGTCCTCCAATCTCAAAACAAGTCCTCCAATCTCAAAACAAGTCCTCCAGTCATCATAGTTCATGTTCACCAGGCACAGAACAAGTCTCATAATGACTTACCAAATGCTCCGATAAGTGAACATATCCTCCAGGCTCTCAACATGTCCTCCAGGCTCTCAACATGTCCTCCAGGCTCTCAACATGTCCTCCAGGCTCTCAACATGTCCTCCAAATATAGTGAAAGTTCTCCAGGCAGAGAACAAATTCTCCAATCACAGACCAAATGCTCCTAAAAGAGAACAAGTCCTCTAAGCCCTGAACAAGTCCTCCAAGCTCAGAACAATTCCTAAAATAACAGAAAAACCACATCAAACTCAGAACAAGTCCTCCAATCTCACAACAAGTCCTCCAATCTCAAAACAAGTCCTCCAGTCATCATAGTTCATGTTCACCAGGCACAGAACAAGTCCCATAATTACTTACCAAATGCTCCGATAAGTGAACATGTCCTCCAGGCTCTCAACATGTCCTCCAGGCTCTCAACATGTCCTCCAGGCTCTCAACATGTCCTCCAGGCTCTCAACATGTCCTCCAGGCTCTCAACATGTCCTCCAGGCTCTCAACATGTCCTCCAGGCTCTCAACATGTCCTCCAAATATAGTGAAAGTTCTCCAGGCAGAGAACAAATTCTCCAATCACAGACCAAATGCTCCTAAAAGAGAACAAGTCCTACAAGCCCTAACCAAGTCCTCCAAGCTCAGAACAAGTCCTCCAATCTCAAAACAAGTCCTCCAATCTCAAAACAAGTCCTCCAGTCATCATAGTTCATGTTCACCAGGCACAGAACAAGTCCCCCAATGACTTACCAAATGCTCCGATAAGAGAACATGTCCTCCAGGCTCTCAACATGTCCTCCAGGCTCTCAACATGTCCTCCAGGCTCTCAACATGTCCTCCAGGCTCTCAACATGTCCTCCAGGCTCTCAACATGTCCTCCAGGCTCTCAACATGTCCTCCAGGCTCTCAACATGTCCTCCAAATATAGTGAAAGTTCTCCAGGCAGAGAACAAATTCTCCAATCACTGACCTAATGCTCCTAAAAGAGAACAAGTCCTCCAAGCTCTGAACAAGTCCTCCAAGCTCTGAACAATTCCCGTAACTCAAAACAAGTCCCCCAGATTCAGAACAAGTCCCCCAAACTCAGAACAATACCTCCAAGCCCAGAAAAAATTTTTCAATCACACTGCAAGCTCTCCAGGCACAGAACAAATTCTCCAATCACAGACCAAATGCTCCTAAAAGAGAACAAGTCCTTCAAGCTCTGAACAAGTCCTCCAAGCTCTGAAAAAGTCCTAAAATATCAGAACAACCACATCAAACTCAGAACAAGTCCTCCGATCTCAAAACAAGTCCTCCAATCTCAAAACAAGTCATCCAGTCATCATAGTTCATGTTCACCAGGCACAGAACAAGTCCCATAATGACTTACCAAATGCTCCGAGAAGAGAACATGTCCTCCAGGCTCTCAACATGTCCTCCAGGCTCTCAACATGTCCTCCAGGCTCTCAACATGTCCTCCAGGCTCTCAACATGTCCTCCAGGCTCTCAACATGTCCTCCAAATATAGTGAAAGTTCTCCAGGCAGAGAACATATTCTCCAATCACAGACCAAATGCTCCTAAAAGAGAACAAGTCCTCCAAGCCCTGACCAAGTCCTCCAAGCTCAGAACAATTCCTAAAATATCAGAACAACCACATCAAACTCAGAACAAGCCCTCCAATCTCAAAACAAGTCCTCCAATCTCAAAACAAGTCCTCCAATCTCAAAACAAGTCCTCCAATCTCAAAACAAGTCCTCCAGTCATCATAGTTCATGTTCACCAGGCACAGAACAAGTCCCCCAATGACTTACGAAATGCTCCGATAAGAGAACATGTCCTAAAGGCCCTCAACATGTCCTCCAGGCTCTCAACATGTAATCCAAATATAGTGAAAGTTCTCCAGGCAGAGAACAAATTCTCCAATCACAGACCAAATGCTCCTAAAAGAGAACAAGTCCTCCAAGCCCTGACCAAGTCCTACAAGCTCAGAACAATTCCTAAAATATCAGAACAACCGCATCAAACTCAAAACAAGTCCTCCAATCTCAAAACAAGAAGTCCTCCAATCTCAAAACAAGAAGTCCTCCAATCTCAAAACAAGAAGTCCTCCAATCTCAAAACAAGTCCTCCAATCTCAAAACAAGTCCTCCAATCTCAAAACAAGTCCTCCAGTCATCATAGTTCATGTTCACCAGGCACAGAACAAGTCCCATAATGACTTACCAAATGCTCCGATAAGTGAACATGTCCTCCAGGCTCTCAACATGTCCTCCAGGCTCTCAACATGTCCTCCAGGCTCTCAACATGTCCTCCAGGCTCTCAACATGTCCTCCAGGCTCTCAACATGTCCTCCAGGCTCTCAACATGTCCTCCAAATATAGTGAAAGTTCTCCAGGCAGAGAACAAATTCTCCAATCACAGACCAAATGCTCCTAAAAGAGAACAAGTCCTCCAAGCCCTGAACAAGTCCTCCAAGCTCAGAACAATTCCTAAAATAACAGAAAAACCACATCAAACTCAGAACAAGTCCTCCAATCTCACAACAAGTCCTCCAATCTGAAAACAAGTCCTCCAGTCATCATAGTTCATGTTCACCAGGCACAGAACAAGTCCCCCAAAGACTTACCAAATGCTCCGATAAGAGAACATGTCCTCCAGGCTCTCAACATGTCCTCCAGGCTCTCAACATGTCCTCCAGGCTCTCAACAAGTCCTCCAGGCTCTCAACAAGTCCTCCAGGCTCTCAACATGTCCTCCAGGCTCTCAACATGTCCTCCAGGCTCTCAACATGTCCTCCAAATATAGTGAAAGTTCTCCAGGCAGAGAACAAATTCTCCAATCACAGACCAAATGCTCCTAAAAGAGAACAAGTCCTCCAAGCCCTGACCAAGTCCTCCAAGCTCAGAACAATTCCTAAAATATCAGAACAACCACATCAAACTCAGAACAAGTCCTCCAATCTCAAAACAAGTCCTCCAATCTCAAAACAAGTCCTCCAATCTCAAAACAAGTCCTCCAGTCATCATAGTTCATGTTCACCAGGCACAGAAAAAGCCCCATAATGACTTACCAAATGCTCCGATAAGTGAACATGTCCTCCAGGCTCTCAACATGTCCTCCAGGCTCTCAACATGTCCTCCAGGCTCTCAACATGTCCTCCAGGCTCTCAACATGTCCTCCAGGCTCTCAACATGTCCTCCAGGCTCTCAACATGTCCTCCAGGCTCTCAACATGTCCTCCAGGCTCTCAACATGTCCTCCAAATATAGTGAAATTTCTCCAGGCAGAGAACAAATTCTCCAATCACAGACCAAATGCTCCTAAAAGAGAACAAGTCCTCCAAGCCCTAACCAAGTCCTCCAAGCTCAGAACAATTCCTAAAATATCAGAACAACCACATCAAACTCAGAACAAGTCCTCCAATCTCAAAACAAGTCCTCCAATCTCAAAACAAGTCCTCCAATCTCAAAACAAGTCCTCCAATCTCAAAACAAGTCCTCCAATCTCAAAACAAGTCCTCCAGTCATCATAGTTCATGTTCACCAGGCACAGAACAAGTCTCATAATGACTTACCAAATGCTCCGATAAGTGAACATATCCTCCAGGCTCTCAACATGTCCTCCAGGCTCTCAACATGTCCTCCAGGCTCTCAACATGTCCTCCAGGCTCTCAACATGTCCTCCAAATATAGGGAAAGTTCTCCAGGCAGAGAACAAATTCTCCAATCACAGACCAAATGCTCCTAAAAGAGAACAAGTCCTCTAAGCCCTGAACAAGTCCTCCAAGCTCAGAACAATTCCTAAAATAACAGAAAAACCACATCAAACTCAGAACAAGTCCTCCAATCTCACAACAAGTCCTCCAATCTCAAAACAAGTCCTCCAGTCATCATAGTTCATGTTCACCAGGCACAGAACAAGTCCCATAATGACTTACCAAATGCTCCGATAAGTGAACATGTCCTCCAGGCTCTCAACATGTCCTCCAGGCTCTCAACATGTCCTCCAGGCTCTCAACATGTCCTCCAGGCTCTCAACATGTCCTCCAGGCTCTCAATATGTCCTCCAGGCTCTCAACATGTCCTCCAGGCTCTCAACATGTCCTCCAAATATAGTGAAAGTTCTCCAGGCAGAGAACAAATTCTCCAATCACAGACCAAATGCTCCTAAAAGAGAACAAGTCCTCCAAGCCCTGACCAAGTCCTCCAATCTCAAAACAAGTCCTCCAATCTCAAAACAAGTCCTCCAATCTCAAAACAAGTCCTCCAATCTCAAAACAAGTCCTCCAGTCATCATAGTTCATGTTCACCAGGCACAGAACAAGTCCCCCAATGACTTACCAAATGCTCCGATAAGAGAACATGTCCTCCAGGCTCTCAACATATCCTCCAGGCTCTCAACATGTCCTCCAGGCTCTCAACATGTCCTCCAGGCTCTCAACATGTCCTCCAAATATAGTGAAAGTTCTCCAGGCAGAGAACAAATTCTCCAATCACTGACCTAATGCTCCTAAAAGAGAACAAGTCCTCCAAGCTCTGAACAAGTCCTCCAAGCTCTGAACAATTCCCGTAACTCAAAACAAGTCCCCCAGATTCAGAACAAGTCCCCCAAACTCAGAACAATACCTCCAAGCCCAGAAAAAATTTTTCAATCACACTGCAAGCTCTCCAGGCACAGAACAAATTCTCCAATCACAGACCAAATGCTCCTAAAAGAGAACAAGTCCTTCAAGCTCTGAACAAGTCCTCCAAGCTCTGAAAAAGTCCTAAAATATCAGAACAACCACATCAAACTCAGAACAAGTCCTCCGATCTCAAAACATGTCCTCCAATCTCAAAACAAGTCCTCCAATCTCAAAACAAGTCCTTCAGTCATCATAGTACATGTTCACCAGGCACAGAACAAGTCCCATAATGACTTACCAAATGCTCCGAGAAGAGAACATGTCCTCCAGGCTCTCAACATGTCCTCCAGGCTCTCAACATGTCCTCCAGGCTCTCAACATGTCCTCCAGGCTCTCAACATGTCCTCCAGGCTCTCAACATGTCCTCCAGGCTCTCAACATGTCCTCCAGGCTCTCAACATGTCCTCCAGGCTCTCAACATGTCCTCCAAATATAGTGAAAGTTCTCCAGGCAGAGAACAAATTCTCCAATCACAGACCAAATGCTCCTAAAAGAGAACAAGTCCTCCAAGCTCAAAACAAGTCCTCCAAGCTCAGAGAAATTCCTAAAATATCAGAACAACCACATCAAACTCAGAACAAGTCCTCCAATCTCTAAACAAGTCCTCCAATCTCAAAACAATTCCTCCAATCATCATAGTTCATGTTCACCAGGCACAGAACAAGTCCCCCAATGACATACCAAATGCTCTGATGAGAGAACATGTCCTCCAGGCTCTCAACATGTCCTCCAGGCTCTCAACATGTCCTCGAAATATAGTGAAAGTTCTCCAGGCAGAGAACAATTTCTCCAACCACAGAGCAAATGCTCCTAAAAGAGAACAAGTCCTCCAAGCCCTGAACAAGTCCTCCAAGCTCAGAACAATTCCTAAAATAACAGAAAAACCACATCAAACTCAGAACAAGTCCTCCAATCTCACAACAAGTCCTCCAATCTGAAAACAAGTCCTCCAGTCATCATAGTTCATGTTCACCAGGCACAGAACAAGTCCCCCAAAGACTTACCAAATGCTCCGATAAGAGAACATGTCCTCCAGGCTCTCAACATGTCCTCCAGGCTCTCAACATGTCCTCCAGGCTCTCAACAAGTCCTCCAGGCTCTCAACAAGTCCTCCAGGCTCTCAACATGTCCTCCAGGCTCTCAACATGTCCTCCAGGCTCTCAACATGTCCTCCAAATATAGTGAAAGTTCTCCAGGCAGAGAACAAATTCTCCAATCACAGACCAAATGCTCCTAAAAGAGAACAAGTCCTCCAAGCCCTGACCAAGTCCTCCAAGCTCAGAACAATTCCTAAAATATCAGAACAACCACATCAAACTCAGAACAAGTCCTCCAATCTCAAAACAAGTCCTCCAATCTCAAAACAAGTCCTCCAATCTCAAAACAAGTCCTCCAGTCATCATAGTTCATGTTCACCAGGCACAGAACAAGTCCCCCAATGACTTACCAAATGCTCCGATAAGAGAACATGTCCTCCAGGCTCTCAACATATCCTCCAGGCTCTCAACATGTCCTCCAGGCTCTCAACATGTCCTCCAGGCTCTCAACATGTCCTCCAAATATAGTGAAAGTTCTCCAGGCAGAGAACAAATTCTCCAATCACTGACCTAATGCTCCTAAAAGAGAACAAGTCCTCCAAGCTCTGAACAAGTCCTCCAAGCTCTGAACAATTCCCGTAACTCAAAACAAGTCCCCCAGATTCAGAACAAGTCCCCCAAACTCAGAACAATACCTCCAAGCCCAGAAAAAATTTTTCAATCACACTGCAAGCTCTCCAGGCACAGAACAAATTCTCCAATCACAGACCAAATGCTCCTAAAAGAGAACAAGTCCTTCAAGCTCTGAACAAGTCCTCCAAGCTCTGAAAAAGTCCTAAAATATCAGAACAACCACATCAAACTCAGAACAAGTCCTCCGATCTCAAAACATGTCCTCCAATCTCAAAACAAGTCCTCCAATCTCAAAACAAGTCCTTCAGTCATCATAGTACATGTTCACCAGGCACAGAACAAGTCCCATAATGACTTACCAAATGCTCCGAGAAGAGAACATGTCCTCCAGGCTCTCAACATGTCCTCCAGGCTCTCAACATGTCCTCCAGGCTCTCAACATGTCCTCCAGGCTCTCAACATGTCCTCCAGGCTCTCAACATGTCCTCCAGGCTCTCAACATGTCCTCCAAATATAGTGAAAGTTCTCCAGGCAGAGAACAAATTCTCCAATCACAGACCAAATGCTCCTAAAAGAGAACAAGTCCTCCAAGCTCAAAACAAGTCCTCCAAGCTCAGAGAAATTCCTAAAATATCAGAACAACCACATCAAACTCAGAACAAGTCCTCCAATCTCTAAACAAGTCCTCCAATCTCAAAACAATTCCTCCAATCATCATAGTTCATGTTCACCAGGCACAGAACAAGTCCCCCAATGACATACCAAATGCTCTGATGAGAGAACATGTCCTCCAGGCTCTCAACATGTCCTCCAGGCTCTCAACATGTCCTCGAAATATAGTGAAAGTTCTCCAGGCAGAGAACAATTTCTCCAACCACAGAGCAAATGCTCCTAAAAGAGAACAAGTCCTCCAAGCCCTGAACAAGTCCTCCAAGCTCAGAACAATTCCTAAAATAACAGAAAAACCACATCAAACTCAGAACAAGTCCTCCAATCTCACAACAAGTCCTCCAATCTGAAAACAAGTCCTCCAGTCATCATAGTTCATGTTCACCAGGCACAGAACAAGTCCCCCAAAGACTTACCAAATGCTCCGATAAGAGAACATGTCCTCCAGGCTCTCAACATGTCCTCCAGGCTCTCAACATGTCCTCCAGGCTCTCAACAAGTCCTCCAGGCTCTCAACAAGTCCTCCAGGCTCTCAACATGTCCTCCAGGCTCTCAACATGTCCTCCAGGCTCTCAACATGTCCTCCAAATATAGTGAAAGTTCTCCAGGCAGAGAACAAATTCTCCAATCACAGACCAAATGCTCCTAAAAGAGAACAAGTCCTCCAAGCCCTGACCAAGTCCTCCAAGCTCAGAACAATTCCTAAAATATCAGAACAACCACATCAAACTCAGAACAAGTCCTCCAATCTCAAAACAAGTCCTCCAATCTCAAAACAAGTCCTCCAATCTCAAAACAAGTCCTCCAGTCATCATAGTTCATGTTCACCAGGCACAGAACAAGTCCCCCAATGACTTACCAAATGCTCCGATAAGAGAACATGTCCTCCAGGCTCTCAACATATCCTCCAGGCTCTCAACATGTCCTCCAGGCTCTCAACATGTCCTCCAGGCTCTCAACATGTCCTCCAAATATAGTGAAAGTTCTCCAGGCAGAGAACAAATTCTCCAATCACTGACCTAATGCTCCTAAAAGAGAACAAGTCCTCCAAGCTCTGAACAAGTCCTCCAAGCTCTGAACAATTCCCGTAACTCAAAACAAGTCCCCCAGATTCAGAACAAGTCCCCCAAACTCAGAACAATACCTCCAAGCCCAGAAAAAATTTTTCAATCACACTGCAAGCTCTCCAGGCACAGAACAAATTCTCCAATCACAGACCAAATGCTCCTAAAAGAGAACAAGTCCTTCAAGCTCTGAACAAGTCCTCCAAGCTCTGAAAAAGTCCTAAAATATCAGAACAACCACATCAAACTCAGAACAAGTCCTCCGATCTCAAAACATGTCCTCCAATCTCAAAACAAGTCCTCCAATCTCAAAACAAGTCCTTCAGTCATCATAGTACATGTTCACCAGGCACAGAACAAGTCCCATAATGACTTACCAAATGCTCCGAGAAGAGAACATGTCCTCCAGGCTCTCAACATGTCCTCCAGGCTCTCAACATGTCCTCCAGGCTCTCAACATGTCCTCCAGGCTCTCAACATGTCCTCCAGGCTCTCAACATGTCCTCCAGGCTCTCAACATGTCCTCCAGGCTCTCAACATGTCCTCCAGGCTCTCAACATGTCCTCCAGGCTCTCAACATGTCCTCCAAATATAGTGAAAGTTCTCCAGGCAGAGAACAAATTCTCCAATCACAGACCAAATGCTCCTAAAAGAGAACAAGTCCTCCAAGCTCAAAACAAGTCCTCCAAGCTCAGAGAAATTCCTAAAATATCAGAACAACCACATCAAACTCAGAACAAGTCCTCCAATCTCTAAACAAGTCCTCCAATCTCAAAACAATTCCTCCAATCATCATAGTTCATGTTCACCAGGCACAGAACAAGTCCCCCAATGACATACCAAATGCTCTGATGAGAGAACATGTCCTCCAGGCTCTCAACATGTCCTCCAGGCTCTCAACATGTCCTCGAAATATAGTGAAAGTTCTCCAGGCAGAGAACAATTTCTCCAACCACAGAGCAAATGCTCCTAAAAGAGAACAAGTCCTCCAAGCCCTGAACAAGTCCTCCAAGCTCTGAACAAGTCCTCCATGCTCTGAACAATTCCCCTAACTCAAAACAAGTCCCCCAGATTCAGAACAAGCCCCCCAAACTCAGAACAATTCCTCCAAGCCCAGAAAAAATTTTTCAATCACAGTGCAAGCTCTCCAGGTACAGAACAAATTCTCCAATCACAGACCAAATGCTCCTAAAAGAGAACAAGTCCTCCAAGCTCTGAACAAGTCCTCCAAGCTCTGAAGAAGTCCGCCAAGCTCTGAACAAGTCCCAAAATATCAGAACATCCACATCAAACTCAGAACAAGTCCTCTAATCTCAAAACAAGTTCTCCAATCTCAAAACAAGTCCTCCAATGTCACAACAAGTCCTCCAATCTCAAAACAAGTCCTCCAATCTCAAAACAAGACCTCCAGTCATCATAGTTCATGTTCACCAGGCACAGAACAAGTCCCATAATGACTTACCAAATGCTCCGATAAGTGAACATGTCCTCCAGGCTCTCAACATGTCCTCCAGGCTCTCAACATGTCCTCCAGGCTCTCAACATGTCCTCCAAATATAGGGAAAGTTCTCCAGGCAGAGAACAAATTCTCCAATCACAGACCAAATGCTCCTAAAAGAGAACAAGTCCTCTAAGCCCTGAACAAGTCCTCCAAGCTCAGAACAATTCCTAAAATAACAGAAAAACCACATCAAACTCAGAAAAAGTCCTCCAATCTCACAACAAGTCCTCCAATCTTAAAACAAGGCCTCCAGTCATCATAGTTCATGTTCACCAGGCACAGAACAAGTCCCCCAATGACTTACCAAATGCTCCGATAAGAGAACATGTCCTCCAGGCTCTCAACATGTCCTCCAGGCTCTCAACATGTCCTCCAGGCTCTCAACATGTCCTCCAGGCTCTCAACATGTCCTCCAGGCTCTCAACATGTCCTCCAGGCTCTCAACATGTCCTCCAGGCTCTCAACATGTCCTCCAAATATAGTGAAAGTTCTCCAGGCAGAGAACAAATTCTCCAATCACAGACCAAATGCTCCTAAAAGAGAACAAGTCCTCCAAGCCCTGACCAAGTCCTCCAAGCTCAGAACAATTCCTAAAATAGCAGAACAACCACATCAAACTCAGAACAAGTCCTCCAATCTCAAAACAAGTCCTCCAATCTCAAAACAAGTCCTCCAGTCATCATAGTTCATGTTCACCAGGCACAGAACAAGTCCCATAATGGCTTACCAAATGCTCCGATAAGTGAACATGTCCTCCAGGCTCTCAACATGTCCTCCAGGCTCTCAACATGTCCTCCAGGCTCTCAACATGTCCTCCAGGCTCTCAACATGTCCTCCAGGCTCTCAACATGTCCTCCAGGCTCTCAACATGTCCTCCAAATATAGTGAAAGTTCTCCAGGCAGAGAACAAATTCTCCAATCACAGACCAAATGCTCCTAAAAGAGAACAAGTCCTCCAAGCCCTGACCAAGTCCTCCAAGCTCAGAACAATTCCTAAAATATCAGAACAACCACATCAAACTCAGAACAAGTCCTCCAATCACACAACAAGTCCTCCAATCTGAAAACAAGTCCTCCAGTCATCATAGTTCATGTTCACCAGGCACGGAACAAGTCCCCCAATGACTTACCAAATGCTCCGATAAGAGAACATGTCCTCCAGGCTCTCAACATGTCCTCCAGGCTCTCAACATGTCCTCCAGGCTCTCAACAAGTCCTCCAGGCTCTCAACAAGTCCTCCAGGCTCTCAACAAGTCCTCCAGGCTCTCAACATGTCCTCCAGGCTCTCAACATGTCCTCCAGGCTCTCAACATGTCCTCCAAATATAGTGAAAGTTCTCCAGGCAGAGAACAAATTCTCCAATCACAGACCAAATGCTCCTAAAAGAGAACAAGTCCTCCAAGCCCTGACCAAGTCCTCCAAGCTCAGAACAATTCCTAAAATATCAGAACAACCACATCAAACTCAGAACAAGTCCTCCAATCTCAAAACAAGTCCTCCAATCTCAAAACAAGTCCTCCAATCTCAAAACAAGTCCTCCAGTCATCATAGTTCATGTTCACCAGGCACAGAAAAAGCCCCATAATGACTTACCAAATGCTCCGATAAGTGAACATGTCCTCCAGGCTCTCAACATGTCCTCCAGGCTCTCAACATGTCCTCCAGGCTCTCAACATGTCCTCCAGGCTCTCAACATGTCCTCCAGGCTCTCAACATGTTCTCCAGGCTCTCAACATGTCCTCCAAATATAGTGAAAGTTCTCCAGGCAGAGAACAAATTCTCCAATCACAGACCAAATGCTCCTAAAAGAGAACAAGTCCTACAAGCCCTAACCAAGTCCTCCAAGCTCAGAACAATTCCTAAAATATCAGAACAACCACATCAAACTCAGAACAAGTCCTCCAATCTCAAAACAAGTCCTCCAATCTCAAAACAAGTCCTCCAATCTCAAAACAAGTCCTCCAATCTCAAAACAAGTCCTCCAGTCAACATAGTTTATGTTCACCAGGCACAGAACAAGTCTCATAATGACTTACCAAATGCTCCGATAAGTGAACATATCCTCCAGGCTCTCAACATGTCCTCCAGGCTCTCAACATGTCCTCCAGGCTCTCAACATGTCCTCCAGGCTCTCAACATGTCCTCCAAATATAGGGAAAGTTCTCCAGGCAGAGAACAAATTCTCCAATCACAGACCAAATGCTCCTAAAAGAGAACAAGTCCTCTAAGCCCTGAACAAGTCCTCCAAGCTCAGAACAATTCCTAAAATAAGAGAAAAACCACATCAAACTCAGAACAAGTCCTCCAATCTCACAACAAGTCCTCCAATCTCAAAACAAGTCCTCCAGTCATCATAGTTCATGTTCACCAGGCACAGAACAAGTCCCATAATTACTTACCAAATGCTCCGATAAGTGAACATGTCCTCCAGGCTCTCAACATGTCCTCCAGGCTCTCAACATGTCCTCCAGGCTCTCAACATGTCCTCCAGGCTCTCAACATGTCCTCCAGGCTCTCAACATGTCCTCCAGGCTCTCAACATGTCCTCCAGGCTCTCAACATGTCCTCCAGGCTCTCAACATGTCCTCCAGGCTCTCAACATGTCCTCCAGGCTCTCAACATGTCCTCCAGGCTCTCAACATGTCCTCCAAATATAGTGAAAGTTCTCCAGGCAGAGAACAAATTCTCCAATCACAGACCAAATGCTCCTAAAAGAGAACAAGTCCTACAAGCCCTAACCAAGTCCTCCAAGCTCAGAACAATTCCTAAAATATCAGAACAACCACATCAAACTCAGAACAAGTCCTCCAATCTCAAAACAAGTCCTCCAATCTCAAAACAAGTCCTCCAATCTCAAAACAAGTCCTCCAATCTCAAAACAAGTCCTCCAGTCATCATAGTTCATGTTCACCAGGCACAGAACAAGTCTCATAATGACTTACCAAATGCTCCGATAAGTGAACATATCCTCCAGGCTCTCAACATGTCCTCCAGGCTCTCAACATGTCCTCCAGGCTCTCAACATGTCCTCCAGGCTCTCAACATGTCCTCCAAATATAGTGAAAGTTCTCCAGGCAGAGAACAAATTCTCCAATCACAGACCAAATGCTCCTAAAAGAGAACAAGTCCTCTAAGCCCTGAACAAGTCCTCCAAGCTCAGAACAATTCCTAAAATAACAGAAAAACCACATCAAACTCAGAACAAGTCCTCCAATCTCACAACAAGTCCTCCAATCTCAAAACAAGTCCTCCAGTCATCATAGTTCATGTTCACCAGGCACAGAACAAGTCCCATAATTACTTACCAAATGCTCCGATAAGTGAACATGTCCTCCAGGCTCTCAACATGTCCTCCAGGCTCTCAACATGTCCTCCAGGCTCTCAACATGTCCTCCAGGCTCTCAACATGTCCTCCAGGCTCTCAACATGTCCTCCAGGCTCTCAACATGTCCTCCAGGCTCTCAACATGTCCTCCAGGCTCTCAACATGTCCTCCAAATATAGTGAAAGTTCTCCAGGCAGAGAACAAATTCTCCAATCACAGACCAAATGCTCCTAAAAGAGAACAAGTCCTACAAGCCCTAACCAAGTCCTCCAAGCTCAGAACAAGTCCTCCAATCTCAAAACAAGTCCTCCAATCTCAAAACAAGTCCTCCAGTCATCATAGTTCATGTTCACCAGGCACAGAACAAGTCCCCCAATGACTTACCAAATGCTCCGATAAGAGAACATGTCCTCCAGGCTCTCAACATGTCCTCCAGGCTCTCAACATGTCCTCCAGGCTCTCAACATGTCCTCCAGGCTCTCAACATGTCCTCCAGGCTCTCAACATGTCCTCCAGGCTCTCAACATGTCCTCCAAATATAGTGAAAGTTCTCCAGGCAGAGAACAAATTCTCCAATCACTGACCTAATGCTCCTAAAAGAGAACAAGTCCTCCAAGCTCTGAACAAGTCCTCCAAGCTCTGAACAATTCCCGTAACTCAAAACAAGTCCCCCAGATTCAGAACAAGTCCCCCAAACTCAGAACAATACCTCCAAGCCCAGAAAAAATTTTTCAATCACACTGCAAGCTCTCCAGGCACAGAACAAATTCTCCAATCACAGACCAAATGCTCCTAAAAGAGAACAAGTCCTTCAAGCTCTGAACAAGTCCTCCAAGCTCTGAAAAAGTCCTAAAATATCAGAACAACCACATCAAACTCAGAACAAGTCCTCCGATCTCAAAACAAGTCCTCCAATCTCAAAACAAGTCATCCAGTCATCATAGTTCATGTTCACCAGGCACAGAACAAGTCCCATAATGACTTACCAAATGCTCCGAGAAGAGAACATGTCCTCCAGGCTCTCAACATGTCCTCCAGGCTCTCAACATGTCCTCCAGGCTCTCAACATGTCCTCCAGGCTCTCAACATGTCCTCCAGGCTCTCAACATGTCCTCCAAATATAGTGAAAGTTCTCCAGGCAGAGAACATATTCTCCAATCACAGACCAAATGCTCCTAAAAGAGAACAAGTCCTCCAAGCCCTGACCAAGTCCTCCAAGCTCAGAACAATTCCTAAAATATCAGAACAACCACATCAAACTCAGAACAAGTCCTCCAATCTCAAAACAAGTCCTCCAATCTCAAAACAAGTCCTCCAATCTCAAAACAAGTCCTCCAATCTCAAAACAAGTCCTCCAGTCATCATAGTTCATGTTCACCAGGCACAGAACAAGTCCCCCAATGACTTACGAAATGCTCCGATAAGAGAACATGTCCTCCAGGCCCTCAACATGTCCTCCAGGCTCTCAACATGTAATCCAAATATAGTGAAAGTTCTCCAGGCAGAGAACAAATTCTCCAATCACAGACCAAATGCTCCTAAAAGAGAACAAGTCCTCCAAGCCCTGACCAAGTCCTCCAAGCTCAGAACAATTCCTAAAATATCAGAACAACCGCATCAAACTCAAAACAAGTCCTCCAATCTCAAAACAAGAAGTCCTCCAATCTCAAAACAAGAAGTCCTCCAATCTCAAAACAAGTCCTCCAATCTCAAAACAAGTCCTCCAATCTCAAAACAAGTCCTCCAATCTCAAAACAAGTCCTCCAGTCATCATAGTTCATGTTCACCAGGCACAGAACAAGTCCCATAATGACTTACCAAATGCTCCGATAAGTGAACATGTCCTCCAGGCTCTCAACATGTCCTCCAGGCTCTCAACATGTCCTCCAGGCTCTCAACATGTCCTCCAGGCTCTCAACATGTCCTCCAGGCTCTCAACATGTCCTCCAGGCTCTCAACATGTCCTCCAGGCTCTCAACATGTCCTCCAAATATAGTGAAAGTTCTCCAGGCAGAGAACAAATTCTCCAATCACAGACCAAATGCTCCTAAAAGAGAACAAGTCCTCCAAGCCCTGAACAAGTCCTCCAAGCTCAGAACAATTCCTAAAATAACAGAAAAACCACATCAAACTCAGAACAAGTCCTCCAATCTCACAACAAGTCCTCCAATCTGAAAACAAGTCCTCCAGTCATCATAGTTCATGTTCACCAGGCACAGAACAAGTCCCCCAAAGACTTACCAAATGCTCCGATAAGAGAACATGTCCTCCAGGCTCTCAACATGTCCTCCAGGCTCTCAACATGTCCTCCAGGCTCTCAACAAGTCCTCCAGGCTCTCAACAAGTCCTCCAGGCTCTCAACATGTCCTCCAGGCTCTCAACATGTCCTCCAGGCTCTCAACATGTCCTCCAAATATAGTGAAAGTTCTCCAGGCAGAGAACAAATTCTCCAATCACAGACCAAATGCTCCTAAAAGAGAACAAGTCCTCCAAGCCCTGACCAAGTCCTCCAAGCTCAGAACAATTCCTAAAATATCAGAACAACCACATCAAACTCAGAACAAGTCCTCCAATCTCAAAACAAGTCCTCCAATCTCAAAACAAGTCCTCCAATCTCAAAACAAGTCCTCCAGTCATCATAGTTCATGTTCACCAGGCACAGAACAAGTCTCATAATGACTTACCAAATGCTCCGATAAGTGAACATATCCTCCAGGCTCTCAACATGTCCTCCAGGCTCTCAACATGTCCTCCAGGCTCTCAACATGTCCTCCAGGCTCTCAACATGTCCTCCAAATATAGGGAAAGTTCTCCAGGCAGAGAACAAATTCTCCAATCACAGACCAAATGCTCCTAAAAGAGAACAAGTCCTCTAAGCCCTGAACAAGTCCTCCAAGCTCAGAACAATTCCTAAAATAACAGAAAAACCACATCAAACTCAGAACAAGTCCTCCAATCTCACAACAAGTCCTCCAATCTCAAAACAAGTCCTCCAGTCATCATAGTTCATGTTCACCAGGCACAGAACAAGTCCCATAATGACTTACCAAATGCTCCGATAAGTGAACATGTCCTCCAGGCTCTCAACATGTCCTCCAGGCTCTCAACATGTCCTCCAGGCTCTCAACATGTCCTCCAGGCTCTCAACATGTCCTCCAGGCTCTCAACATGTCCTCCAAATATAGTGAAAGTTCTCCAGGCAGAGAACAAATTCTCCAATCACAGACCAAATGCTCCTAAAAGAGAACAAGTCCTCCAAGCCCTGACCAAGTCCTCCAATCTCAAAACAAGTCCTCCAATCTCAAAACAAGTCCTCCAGTCATCATAGTTCATGTTCACCAGGCACAGAACAAGTCCCCCAATGACTTACCAAATGCTCCGATAAGAGAACATGTCCTCCAGGCTCTCAACATATCCTCCAGGCTCTCAACATGTCCTCCAAGCTCTCAACATGTCCTCCAGGCTCTCAACATGTCCTCCAAATATAGTGAAAGTTCTCCAGGCAGAGAACAAATTCTCCAATCACTGACCTAATGCTCCTAAAAGAGAACAAGTCCTCCAAGCTCTGAACAAGTCCTCCAAGCTCTGAACAATTCCCGTAACTCAAAACAAGTCCCCCAGATTCAGAACAAGTCCCCCAAACTCAGAACAATACCTCCAAGCCCAGAAAAAATTTTTCAATCACACTGCAAGCTCTCCAGGCACAGAACAAATTCTCCAATCACAGACCAAATGCTCCTAAAAGAGAACAAGTCCTTCAAGCTCTGAACAAGTCCTCCAAGCTCTGAAAAAGTCCTAAAATATCAGAACAACCACATCAAACTCAGAACAAGTCCTCCGATCTCAAAACATGTCCTCCAATCTCAAAACAAGTCCTCCAATCTCAAAACAAGTCCTTCAGTCACCATAGTACATGTTCACCAGGCACAGAACAAGTCCCATAATGACTTACCAAATGCTCCGAGAAGAGAACATGTCCTCCAGGCTCTCAACATGTCCTCCAGGCTCTCAACATGTCCTCCAGGCTCTCAACATGTCCTCCAGGCTCTCAACATGTCCTCCAGGCTCTCAACATGTCCTCCAGGCTCTCAACATGTCCTCCAGGCTCTCAACATGTCCTCCAAATATAGTGAAAGTTCTCCAGGCAGAGAACAAATTCTCCAATCACAGACCAAATGCTCCTAAAAGAGAACAAGTCCTCCAAGCTCAAAACAAGTCCTCCAAGCTCAGAGAAATTCCTAAAATATCAGAACAACCACATCAAACTCAGAACAAGTCCTCCAATCTCTAAACAAGTCCTCCAATCTCAAAACAATTCCTCCAATCATCATAGTTCATGTTCACCAGGCACAGAACAAGTCCCCCAATGACATACCAAATGCTCTGATAAGAGAACATGTCCTCCAGGCTCTCAACATGTCCTCCAGGCTCTCAACATGTCCTCGAAATATAGTGAAAGTTCTCCAGGCAGAGAACAATTTCTCCA
The DNA here is from genome assembly GCA_028858755.1 of Ara ararauna. Lineage (NCBI taxonomy): Eukaryota > Metazoa > Chordata > Aves > Psittaciformes > Psittacidae > Ara > Ara ararauna. The sequence goes on from CM054376.1 coordinate 190,155, forward strand.
ACCACAGAGCAAATGCTCCTAAAAGAGAACAAGTCCTCCAAGCTCTGAACAAGTCCTCCAAGCTCTGAAGAAGTCCGCCAAGCTCTGAACAAGTCCCAAAATATCAGAACATCCACATCAAACTCAGAACAAGTCCTCTAATCTCAAAACAAGTTCTCCAATCTCAAAACAAGTCCTCCAATGTCACAACAATTCCTCCAATCTCAAAACAAGTCCTCCAATCTCAAAACAAGACCTCCAGTCATCATAGTTCATGTTCACCAGGCACAGAACAAGTCCCATAATGACTTACCAAATGCTCCGATAAGTGAACATGTCCTCCAGGCTCTCAACATGTCCTCCAGGCTCTCAACATGTCCTCCAGGCTCTCAACATGTCCTCCAGGCTCTCAACATGTCCTCCAGGCTCTCAACATGTCCTCCAAATATAGGGAAAGTTCTCCAGGCAGAGAACAAATTCTCCAATCACAGACCAAATGCTCCTAAAAGAGAACAAGTCCTCTAAGCCCTGAACAAGTCCTCCAAGCTCAGAACAATTCCTAAAATAACAGAAAAACCACATCAAACTCAGAAAAAGTCCTCCAATCTCACAACAAGTCCTCCAATCTTAAAACAAGGCCTCCAGTCATCATAGTTCATGTTCACCAGGCACAGAACAAGTCCCCCAATGACTTACCAAATGCTCCGATAAGAGAACATGTCCTCCAGGCTCTCAACATGTCCTCCAGGCTCTCAACATGTCCTCCAGGCTCTCAACATGTCCTCCAGGCTCTCAACATGTCCTCCAAATATAGTGAAAGTTCTCCAGGCAGAGAACAAATTCTCCAATCACAGACCAAATGCTCCTAAAAGAGAACAAGTCCTCCAAGCCCTGACCAAGTCCTCCAAGCTCAGAACAATTCCTAAAATAGCAGAACAACCACATCAAACTCAGAACAAGTCCTCCAATCTCAAAACAAGTCCTCCAATCTCAAAACAAGTCCTCCAGTCATCATAGTTCATGTTCACCAGGCACAGAACAAGTCCCATAATGGCTTACCAAATGCTCCGATAAGTGAACATGTCCTCCAGGCTCTCAACATGTCCTCCAGGCTCTCAACATGTCCTCCAGGCTCTCAACATGTCCTCCAGGCTCTCAACATGTCCTCCAGGCTCTCAACATGTCCTCCAAATATAGTGAAAGTTCTCCAGGCAGAGAACAAATTCTCCAATCACAGACCAAATGCTCCTAAAAGAGAACAAGTCCTCCAAGCCCTGACCAAGTCCTCCAAGCTCAGAACAATTCCTAAAATATCAGAACAACCACATCAAACTCAGAACAAGTCCTCCAATCTCAAAACAAGTCCTCCAATCTCAAAACAAGTCCTCCAATCTCAAAACAAGTCCTCCAGTCATCATAGTTCATGTTCACCAGGCACAGAAAAAGCCCCATAATGACTTACCAAATGCTCCGATAAGTGAACATGTCCTCCAGGCTCTCAACATGTCCTCCAGGCTCTCAACATGTCCTCCAGGCTCTCAACATGTCCTCCAGGCTCTCAACATGTCCTCCAGGCTCTCAACATGTCCTCCAGGCTCTCAACATGTCCTCCAAATATAGTGAAATTTCTCCAGGCAGAGAACAAATTCTCCAATCACAGACCAAATGCTCCTAAAAGAGAACAAGTCCTCCAAGCCCTAACCAAGTCCTCCAAGCTCAGAACAATTCCTAAAATATCAGAACAACCACATCAAACTCAGAACAAGTCCTCCAATCTCAAAACAAGTCCTCCAATCTCAAAACAAGTCCTCCAATCTCAAAACAAGTCCTCCAATCTCAAAACAAGTCCTCCAGTCATCATAGTTCATGTTCACCAGGCACAGAACAAGTCTCATAATGACTTACCAAATGCTCCGATAAGTGAACATATCCTCCAGGCTCTCAACATGTCCTCCAGGCTCTCAACATGTCCTCCAGGCTCTCAACATGTCCTCCAGGCTCTCAACATGTCCTCCAAATATAGGGAAAGTTCTCCAGGCAGAGAACAAATTCTCCAATCACAGACCAAATGCTCCTAAAAGAGAACAAGTCCTCTAAGCCCTGAACAAGTCCTCCAAGCTCAGAACAATTCCTAAAATAACAGAAAAACCACATCAAACTCAGAACAAGTCCTCCAATCTCACAACAAGTCCTCCAATCTCAAAACAAGTCCTCCAGTCATCATAGTTCATGTTCACCAGGCACAGAACAAGTCCCATAATGACTTACCAAATGCTCCGATAAGTGAACATGTCCTCCAGGCTCTCAACATGTCCTCCAGGCTCTCAACATGTCCTCCAGGCTCTCAACATGTCCTCCAGGCTCTCAACATGTCCTCCAGGCTCTCAACATGTCCTCCAGGCTCTCAACATGTCCTCCAGGCTCTCAACATGTCCTCCAAATATAGTGAAAGTTCTCCAGGCAGAGAACAAATTCTCCAATCACAGACCAAATGCTCCTAAAAGAGAACAAGTCCTCCAAGCCCTGACCAAGTCCTCCAATCTCAAAACAAGTCCTCCAATCTCAAAACAAGTCCTCCAATCTCAAAACAAGTCCTCCAATCTCAAAACAAGTCCTCCAGTCATCATAGTTCATGTTCACCAGGCACAGAACAAGTCCCCCAATGACTTACCAAATGCTCCGATAAGAGAACATGTCCTCCAGGCTCTCAACATATCCTCCAGGCTCTCAACATGTCCTCCAGGCTCTCAACATGTCCTCCAGGCTCTCAACATGTCCTCCAAATATAGTGAAAGTTCTCCAGGCAGAGAACAAATTCTCCAATCACTGACCTAATGCTCCTAAAAGAGAACAAGTCCTCCAAGCTCTGAACAAGTCCTCCAAGCTCTGAACAATTCCCGTAACTCAAAACAAGTCCCCCAGATTCAGAACAAGTCCCCCAAACTCAGAACAATACCTCCAAGCCCAGAAAAAATTTTTCAATCACACTGCAAGCTCTCCAGGCACAGAACAAATTCTCCAATCACAGACCAAATGCTCCTAAAAGAGAACAAGTCCTTCAAGCTCTGAACAAGTCCTCCAAGCTCTGAAAAAGTCCTAAAATATCAGAACAACCACATCAAACTCAGAACAAGTCCTCCGATCTCAAAACATGTCCTCCAATCTCAAAACAAGTCCTCCAATCTCAAAACAAGTCCTTCAGTCATCATAGTACATGTTCACCAGGCACAGAACAAGTCCCATAATGACTTACCAAATGCTCCGAGAAGAGAACATGTCCTCCAGGCTCTCAACATGTCCTCCAGGCTCTCAACATGTCCTCCAGGCTCTCAACATGTCCTCCAGGCTCTCAACATGTCCTCCAGGCTCTCAACATGTCCTCCAGGCTCTCAACATGTCCTCCAGGCTCTCAACATGTCCTCCAGGCTCTCAACATGTCCTCCAAATATAGTGAAAGTTCTCCAGGCAGAGAACAAATTCTCCAATCACAGACCAAATGCTCCTAAAAGAGAACAAGTCCTCCAAGCTCAAAACAAGTCCTCCAAGCTCAGAGAAATACCTAAAATATCAGAACAACCACATCAAACTCAGAACAAGTCCTCCAATCTCTAAACAAGTCCTCCAATCTCAAAACAATTCCTCCAATCATCATAGTTCATGTTCACCAGGCACAGAACAAGTCCCCCAATGACATACCAAATGCTCTGATGAGAGAACATGTCCTCCAGGCTCTCAACATGTCCTCCAGGCTCTCAACATGTCCTCGAAATATAGTGAAAGTTCTCCAGGCAGAGAACAATTTCTCCAACCACAGAGCAAATGCTCCTAAAAGAGAACAAGTCCTCCAAGCCCTGAACAAGTCCTCCAAGCTCTGAACAAGTCCTCCAAGCTCTGAACAATTCCCCTAACTCAAAACAAGTCCCCCAGATTCAGAACAAGCCCCCCAAACTCAGAACAATTCCTCCAAGCCCAGAAAAAATTTTTCAATCACAGTGCAAGCTCTCCAGGTACAGAACAAATTCTCCAATCACAGACCAAATGCTCCTAAAAGAGAACAAGTCCTCCAAGCTCTGAACAAGTCCTCCAAGCTCTGAAGAAGTCCGCCAAGCTCTGAACAAGTCCCAAAATATCAGAACATCCACATCAAACTCAGAACAAGTCCTCTAATCTCAAAACAAGTTCTCCAATCTCAAAACAAGTCCTCCAATGTCACAACAAGTCCTCCAATCTCAAAACAAGTCCTCCAATCTCAAAACAAGACCTCCAGTCATCATAGTTCATGTTCACCAGGCACAGAACAAGTCCCATAATGACTTACCAAATGCTCCGATAAGTGAACGTGTCCTCCAGGCTCTCAACATGTCCTCCAGGCTCTCAACATGTCCTCCAGGCTCTCAACATGTCCTCCAGGCTCTCAACATGTCCTCCAGGCTCTCAACATGTCCTCCAGGCTCTCAACATGTCCTCCAGGCTCTCAACATGTCCTCCAGGCTCTCAACATGTCCTCCAGGCTCTCAACATGTCCTCCAGGCTCTCAACATGTCCTCCAAATATAGGGAAAGTTCTCCAGGCAGAGAACAAATTCTCCAATCACAGACCAAATGCTCCTAAAAGAGAACAAGTCCTCTAAGCCCTGAACAAGTCCTCCAAGCTCAGAACAATTCCTAAAATAACAGAAAAACCACATCAAACTCAGAAAAAGTCCTCCAATCTCACAACAAGTCCTCCAATCTTAAAACAAGGCCTCCAGTCATCATAGTTCATGTTCACCAGGCACAGAACAAGTCCCCCAATGACTTACCAAATGCTCCGATAAGAGAACATGTCCTCCAGGCTCTCAACATGTCCTCCAGGCTCTCAACATGTCCTCCAGGCTCTCAACATGTCCTCCAGGCTCTCAACATGTCCTCCAGGCTCTCAACATGTCCTCCAGACTCTCAACATGTCCTCCAGGCTCTCAACATGTCCTCCAAATATAGTGAAAGTTCTCCAGGCAGAGAACAAATTCTCCAATCACAGACCAAATGCTCCTAAAAGAGAACAAGTCCTCCAAGCCCTGACCAAGTCCTCCAAGCTCAGAACAATTCCTAAAATAGCAGAACAACCACATCAAACTCAGAACAAGTCCTCCAATCTCAAAACAAGTCCTCCAATCTCAAAACAAGTCCTCCAGTCATCATAGTTCATGTTCACCAGGCACAGACCAAGTCCCATAATGGCTTACCAAATGCTCCGATAAGTGAACATGTCCTCCAGGCTCTCAACATGTCCTCCAGGCTCTCAACATGTCCTCCAGGCTCTCAACATGTCCTCCAGGCTCTCAACATGTCCTCCAGGCTCTCAACATGTCCTCCAGGCTCTCAACATGTCCTCCAAATATAGTGAAAGTTCTCCAGGCAGAGAACAAATTCTCCAATCACAGACCAAATGCTCCTAAAAGAGAACAAGTCCTCCAAGCCCTGACCAAGTCCTCCAAGCTCAGAACAATTCCTAAAATATCAGAACAACCACATCAAACTCAGAACAAGTCCTCCAATCACACAACAAGTCCTCCAATCTGAAAACAAGTCCTCCAGTCATCATAGTTCATGTTCACCAGGCACGGAACAAGTCCCCCAATGACTTACCAAATGCTCCGATAAGAGAACATGTCCTCCAGGCTCTCAACATGTCCTCCAGGCTCTCAACATGTCCTCCAGGCTCTCAACAAGTCCTCCAGGCTCTCAACAAGTCCTCCAGGCTCTCAACAAGTCCTCCAGGCTCTCAACATGTCCTCCAGGCTCTCAACATGTCCTCCAGGCTCTCAACATGTCCTCCAAATATAGTGAAAGTTCTCCAGGCAGAGAACAAATTCTCCAATCACAGACCAAATGCTCCTAAAAGAGAACAAGTCCTCCAAGCCCTGACCAAGTCCTCCAAGCTCAGAACAATTCCTAAAATATCAGAACAACCACATCAAACTCAGAACAAGTCCTCCAATCTCAAAACAAGTCCTCCAATCTCAAAACAAGTCCTCCAATCTCAAAACAAGTCCTCCAGTCATCATAGTTCATGTTCACCAGGCACAGAAAAAGCCCCATAATGACTTACCAAATGCTCCGATAAGTGAACATGTCCTCCAGGCTCTCAACATGTCCTCCAGGCTCTCAACATGTCCTCCAGGCTCTCAACATGTCCTCCAGGCTCTCAACATGTCCTCCAGGCTCTCAACATGTTCTCCAGGCTCTCAACATGTCCTCCAAATATAGTGAAAGTTCTCCAGGCAGAGAACAAATTCTCCAATCACAGACCAAATGCTCCTAAAAGAGAACAAGTCCTACAAGCCCTAACCAAGTCCTCCAAGCTCAGAACAATTCCTAAAATATCAGAACAACCACATCAAACTCAGAACAAGTCCTCCAATCTCAAAACAAGTCCTCCAATCTCAAAACAAGTCCTCCAATCTCAAAACAAGTCCTCCAATCTCAAAACAAGTCCTCCAGTCAACATAGTTTATGTTCACCAGGCACAGAACAAGTCTCATAATGACTTACCAAATGCTCCGATAAGTGAACATATCCTCCAGGCTCTCAACATGTCCTCCAGGCTCTCAACATGTCCTCCAGGCTCTCAACATGTCCTCCAGGCTCTCAACATGTCCTCCAAATATAGGGAAAGTTCTCCAGGCAGAGAACAAATTCTCCAATCACAGACCAAATGCTCCTAAAAGAGAACAAGTCCTCCAAGCCCTGAACAAGTCCTCCAAGCTCAGAACAATTCCTAAAATAAGAGAAAAACCACATCAAACTCAGAACAAGTCCTCCAATCTCACAACAAGTCCTCCAATCTCAAAACAAGTCCTCCAGTCATCATAGTTCATGTTCACCAGGCACAGAACAAGTCCCATAATTACTTACCAAATGCTCCGATAAGTGAACATGTCCTCCAGGCTCTCAACATGTCCTCCAGGCTCTCAACATGTCCTCCAGGCTCTCAACATGTCCTCCAGGCTCTCAACATGTCCTCCAGGCTCTCAACATGTCCTCCAGGCTCTCAACATGTCCTCCAGGCTCTCAACATGTCCTCCAGGCTCTCAACATGTCCTCCAGGCTCTCAACATGTCCTCCAGGCTCTCAACATGTCCTCCAGGCTCTCAACATGTCCTCCAAATATAGTGAAAGTTCTCCAGGCAGAGAACAAATTCTCCAATCACAGACCAAATGCTCCTAAAAGAGAACAAGTCCTACAAGCCCTAACCAAGTCCTCCAAGCTCAGAACAATTCCTAAAATATCAGAACAACCACATCAAACTCAGAACAAGTCCTCCAATCTCAAAACAAGTCCTCCAATCTCAAAACAAGTCCTCCAATCTCAAAACAAGTCCTCCAATCTCAAAACAAGTCCTCCAGTCATCATAGTTCATGTTCACCAGGCACAGAACAAGTCTCATAATGACTTACCAAATGCTCCGATAAGTGAACATATCCTCCAGGCTCTCAACATGTCCTCCAGGCTCTCAACATGTCCTCCAGGCTCTCAACATGTCCTCCAGGCTCTCAACATGTCCTCCAAATATAGTGAAAGTTCTCCAGGCAGAGAACAAATTCTCCAATCACAGACCAAATGCTCCTAAAAGAGAACAAGTCCTCTAAGCCCTGAACAAGTCCTCCAAGCTCAGAACAATTCCTAAAATAACAGAAAAACCACATCAAACTCAGAACAAGTCCTCCAATCTCACAACAAGTCCTCCAATCTCAAAACAAGTCCTCCAGTCATCATAGTTCATGTTCACCAGGCACAGAACAAGTCCCATAATTACTTACCAAATGCTCCGATAAGTGAACATGTCCTCCAGGCTCTCAACATGTCCTCCAGGCTCTCAACATGTCCTCCAGGCTCTCAACATGTCCTCCAGGCTCTCAACATGTCCTCCAGGCTCTCAACATGTCCTCCAGGCTCTCAACATGTCCTCCAGGCTCTCAACATGTCCTCCAAATATAGTGAAAGTTCTCCAGGCAGAGAACAAATTCTCCAATCACAGACCAAATGCTCCTAAAAGAGAACAAGTCCTACAAGCCCTAACCAAGTCCTCCAAGCTCAGAACAAGTCCTCCAATCTCAAAACAAGTCCTCCAATCTCAAAACAAGTCCTCCAGTCATCATAGTTCATGTTCACCAGGCACAGAACAAGTCCCCCAATGACTTACCAAATGCTCCGATAAGAGAACATGTCCTCCAGGCTCTCAACATGTCCTCCAGGCTCTCAACATGTCCTCCAGGCTCTCAACATGTCCTCCAGGCTCTCAACATGTCCTCCAGGCTCTCAACATGTCCTCCAGGCTCTCAACATGTCCTCCAAATATAGTGAAAGTTCTCCAGGCAGAGAACAAATTCTCCAATCACTGACCTAATGCTCCTAAAAGAGAACAAGTCCTCCAAGCTCTGAACAAGTCCTCCAAGCTCTGAACAATTCCCGTAACTCAAAACAAGTCCCCCAGATTCAGAACAAGTCCCCCAAACTCAGAACAATACCTCCAAGCCCAGAAAAAATTTTTCAATCACACTGCAAGCTCTCCAGGCACAGAACAAATTCTCCAATCACAGACCAAATGCTCCTAAAAGAGAACAAGTCCTTCAAGCTCTGAACAAGTCCTCCAAGCTCTGAAAAAGTCCTAAAATATCAGAACAACCACATCAAACTCAGAACAAGTCCTCCGATCTCAAAACAAGTCCTCCAATCTCAAAACAAGTCATCCAGTCATCATAGTTCATGTTCACCAGGCACAGAACAAGTCCCATAATGACTTACCAAATGCTCCGAGAAGAGAACATGTCCTCCAGGCTCTCAACATGTCCTCCAGGCTCTCAACATGTCCTCCAGGCTCTCAACATGTCCTCCAGGCTCTCAACATGTCCTCCAAATATAGTGAAAGTTCTCCAGGCAGAGAACATATTCTCCAATCACAGACCAAATGCTCCTAAAAGAGAACAAGTCCTCCAAGCCCTGACCAAGTCCTCCAAGCTCAGAACAATTCCTAAAATATCAGAACAACCACATCAAACTCAGAACAAGTCCTCCAATCTCAAAACAAGTCCTCCAATCTCAAAACAAGTCCTCCAATCTCAAAACAAGTCCTCCAATCTCAAAACAAGTCCTCCAGTCATCATAGTTCATGTTCACCAGGCACAGAACAAGTCCCCCAATGACTTACGAAATGCTCCGATAAGAGAACATGTCCTCCAGGCCCTCAACATGTCCTCCAGGCTCTCAACATGTAATCCAAATATAGTGAAAGTTCTCCAGGCAGAGAACAAATTCTCCAATCACAGACCAAATGCTCCTAAAAGAGAACAAGTCCTCCAAGCCCTGACCAAGTCCTCCAAGCTCAGAACAATTCCTAAAATATCAGAACAACCGCATCAAACTCAAAACAAGTCCTCCAATCTCAAAACAAGAAGTCCTCCAATCTCAAAACAAGAAGTCCTCCAATCTCAAAACAAGTCCTCCAATCTCAAAACAAGTCCTCCAATCTCAAAACAAGTCCTCCAATCTCAAAACAAGTCCTCCAGTCATCATAGTTCATGTTCACCAGGCACAGAACAAGTCCCATAATGACTTACCAAATGCTCCGATAAGTGAACATGTCCTCCAGGCTCTCAACATGTCCTCCAGGCTCTCAACATGTCCTCCAGGCTCTCAACATGTCCTCCAGGCTCTCAACATGTCCTCCAGGCTCTCAACATGTCCTCCAGGCTCTCAACATGTCCTCCAGGCTCTCAACATGTCCTCCAAATATAGTGAAAGTTCTCCAGGCAGAGAACAAATTCTCCAATCACAGACCAAATGCTCCTAAAAGAGAACAAGTCCTCCAAGCCCTGAACAAGTCCTCCAAGCTCAGAACAATTCCTAAAATAACAGAAAAACCACATCAAACTCAGAACAAGTCCTCCAATCTCACAACAAGTCCTCCAATCTGAAAACAAGTCCTCCAGTCATCATAGTTCATGTTCACCAGGCACAGAACAAGTCCCCCAAAGACTTACCAAATGCTCCGATAAGAGAACATGTCCTCCAGGCTCTCAACATGTCCTCCAGGCTCTCAACATGTCCTCCAGGCTCTCAACAAGTCCTCCAGGCTCTCAACAAGTCCTCCAGGCTCTCAACATGTCCTCCAGGCTCTCAACATGTCCTCCAGGCTCTCAACATGTCCTCCAAATATAGTGAAAGTTCTCCAGGCAGAGAACAAATTCTCCAATCACAGACCAAATGCTCCTAAAAGAGAACAAGTCCTCCAAGCCCTGACCAAGTCCTCCAAGCTCAGAACAATTCCTAAAATATCAGAACAACCACATCAAACTCAGAACAAGTCCTCCAATCTCAAAACAAGTCCTCCAATCTCAAAACAAGTCCTCCAATCTCAAAACAAGTCCTCCAGTCATCATAGTTCATGTTCACCAGGCACAGAAAAAGCCCCATAATGACTTACCAAATGCTCCGATAAGTGAACATGTCCTCCAGGCTCTCAACATGTCCTCCAGGCTCTCAACATGTCCTCCAGGCTCTCAACATGTCCTCCAGGCTCTCAACATGTCCTCCAGGCTCTCAACATGTCCTCCAGGCTCTCAACATGTTCTCCAGGCTCTCAACATGTCCTCCAAATATAGGGAAAGTTCTCCAGGCAGAGAACAAATTCTCCAATCACAGACCAAATGCTCCTAAAAGAGAACAAGTCCTCCAAGCCCTAACCAAGTCCTCCAAGCTCAGAACAATTCCTAAAATATCAGAACAACCACATCAAACTCAGAACAAGACCTCCAATCTCAAAACAAGTCCTCCAATCTCAAAACAAGTCCTCCAATCTCAAAACAAGTCCTCCAATCTCAAAACAAGTCCTCCAGTCATCATAGTTCATGTTCACCAGGCACAGAACAAGTCTCATAATGACTTACCAAATGCTCCGATAAGTGAACATATCCTCCAGGCTCTCAACATGTCCTCCAGGCTCTCAACATGTCCTCCAGGCTCTCAACATGTCCTCCAGGCTCTCAACATGTCCTCCAAATATAGGGAAAGTTCTCCAGGCAGAGAACAAATTCTCCAATCACAGACCAAATGCTCCTAAAAGAGAACAAGTCCTCTAAGCCCTGAACAAGTCCTCCAAGCTCAGAACAATTCCTAAAATAACAGAAAAACCACATCAAACTCAGAACAAGTCCTCCAATCTCACAACAAGTCCTCCAATCTCAAAACAAGTCCTCCAGTCATCATAGTTCATGTTCACCAGGCACAGAACAAGTCCCATAATGACTTACCAAATGCTCCGATAAGTGAACATGTCCTCCAGGCTCTCAACATGTCCTCCAGGCTCTCAACATGTCCTCCAGGCTCTCAACATGTCCTCCAGGCTCTCAACATGTCCTCCAGGCTCTCAACATGTCCTCCAGGCTCTCAACATGTCCTCCAAATATAGTGAAAGTTCTCCAGGCAGAGAACAAATTCTCCAATCACAGACCAAATGCTCCTAAAAGAGAACAAGTCCTCCAAGCCCTGACCAAGTCCTCCAATCTCAAAACAAGTCCTCCAATCTCAAAACAAGTCCTCCAATCTCAAAACAAGTCCTCCAGTCATCATAGTTCATGTTCACCAGGCACAGAACAAGTCCCCCAATGACTTACCAAATGCTCCGATAAGAGAACATGTCCTCCAGGCTCTCAACATATCCTCCAGGCTCTCAACATGTCCTCCAAGCTCTCAACATGTCCTCCAGGCTCTCAACATGTCCTCCAAATATAGTGAAAGTTCTCCAGGCAGAGAACAAATTCTCCAATCACTGACCTAATGCTCCTAAAAGAGAACAAGTCCTCCAAGCTCTGAACAAGTCCTCCAAGCTCTGAACAATTCCCGTAACTCAAAACAAGTCCCCCAGATTCAGAACAAGTCCCCCAAACTCAGAACAATACCTCCAAGCCCAGAAAAAATTTTTCAATCACACTGCAAGCTCTCCAGGCACAGAACAAATTCTCCAATCACAGACCAAATGCTCCTAAAAGAGAACAAGTCCTTCAAGCTCTGAACAAGTCCTCCAAGCTCTGAAAAAGTCCTAAAATATCAGAACAACCACATCAAACTCAGAACAAGTCCTCCGATCTCAAAACATGTCCTCCAATCTCAAAACAAGTCCTCCAATCTCAAAACAAGTCCTTCAGTCATCATAGTACATGTTCACCAGGCACAGAACAAGTCCCATAATGACTTACCAAATGCTCCGAGAAGAGAACATGTCCTCCAGGCTCTCAACATGTCCTCCAGGCTCTCAACATGTCCTCCAGGCTCTCAACATGTCCTCCAGGCTCTCAACATGTCCTCCAGGCTCTCAACATGTCCTCCAGGCTCTCAACATGTCCTCCAGGCTCTCAACATGTCCTCCAGGCTCTCAACATGTCCTCCAAATATAGTGAAAGTTCTCCAGGCAGAGAACAAATTCTCCAATCACAGACCAAATGCTCCTAAAAGAGAACAAGTCCTCCAAGCTCAAAACAAGTCCTCCAAGCTCAGAGAAATTCCTAAAATATCAGAACAACCACATCAAACTCAGAACAAGTCCTCCAATCTCTAAACAAGTCCTCCAATCTCAAAACAATTCCTCCAATCATCATAGTTCATGTTCACCAGGCACAGAACAAGTCCCCCAATGACATACCAAATGCTCTGATAAGAGAACATGTCCTCCAGGCTCTCAACATGTCCTCCAGGCTCTCAACATGTCCTCCAAATATAGTGAAAGTTCTCCAGGCAGAGAACAATTTCTCCAACCACAGACCAAATGCTCCTAAAAGAGAACAAGTCCTCCAAGCCCTGAACAAGTCCTCCAAGCTCTGAACAAGTCCTCCAAGCTCTGAACAATTCCCCTAACTCAAAACAAGTCCCCCAGATTCAGAACAAGCCCCCCAAACTCAGAACAATTCCTCCAAGCCCAGAAAAAATTTTTCAATCACAGTGCAAGCTCTCCAGGTACAGAACAAATTCTCCAATCACAGACCAAATGCTCCTAAAAGAGAACAAGTCCTCCAAGCTCTGAACAAGTCCTCCAAGCTCTGAAGAAGTCCGCCAAGCTCTGAACAAGTCCCAAAATATCAGAACATCCACATCAAACTCAGAACAAGTCCTCTAATCTCAAAACAAGTTCTCCAATCTCAAAACAAGTCCTCCAATGTCACAACAATTCCTCCAATCTCAAAACAAGTCCTCCAATCTCAAAACAAGACCTCCAGTCATCATAGTTCATGTTCACCAGGCACAGAACAAGTCCCATAATGACTTACCAAATGCTCCGATAAGTGAACATGTCCTCCAGGCTCTCAACATGTCCTCCAGGCTCTCAACATGTCCTCCAGGCTCTCAACATGTCCTCCAGGCTCTCAACATGTCCTCCAGGCTCTCAACATGTCCTCCAGGCTCTCAACATGTCCTCCAAATATAGGGAAAGTTCTCCAGGCAGAGAACAAATTCTCCAATCACAGACCAAATGCTCCTAAAAGAGAACAAGTCCTCTAAGCCCTGAACAAGTCCTCCAAGCTCAGAACAATTCCTAAAATAACAGAAAAACCACATCAAACTCAGAAAAAGTCCTCCAATCTCACAACAAGTCCTCCAATCTTAAAACAAGGCCTCCAGTCATCATAGTTCATGTTCACCAGGCACAGAACAAGTCCCCCAATGACTTACCAAATGCTCCGATAAGAGAACATGTCCTCCAGGCTCTCAACATGTCCTCCAGGCTCACAACATGTCCTCCAGGCTCTCAACATGTCCTCCAGGCTCTCAACATGTCCTCCAGGCTCTCAACATGTCCTCCAAATATAGTGAAAGTTCTCCAGGCAGAGAACAAATTCTCCAATCACAGACCAAATGCTCCTAAAAGAGAACAAGTCCTCCAAGCCCTGACCAAGTCCTCCAAGCTCAGAACAATTCCTAAAATAGCAGAACAACCACATCAAACTCAGAACAAGTCCTCCAATCTCAAAACAAGTCCTCCAATCTCAAAACAAGTCCTCCAGTCATCATAGTTCATGTTCACCAGGCACAGAACAAGTCCCATAATGGCTTACCAAATGCTCCGATAAGTGAACATGTCCTCCAGGCTCTCAACATGTCCTCCAGGCTCTCAACATGTCCTCCAGGCTCTCAACATGTCCTCCAGGCTCTCAACATGTCCTCCAGGCTCTCAACATGTCCTCCAAATATAGTGAAAGTTCTCCAGGCAGAGAACAAATTCTCCAATCACAGACCAAATGCTCCTAAAAGAGAACAAGTCCTCCAAGCCCTGACCAAGTCCTCCAAGCTCAGAACAATTCCTAAAATATCAGAACAACCACATCAAACTCAGAACAAGTCCTCCAATCTCAAAACAAGTCCTCCAATCTCAAAACAAGTCCTCCAATCTCAAAACAAGTCCTCCAGTCATCATAGTTCATGTTCACCAGGCACAGAAAAAGCCCCATAATGACTTACCAAATGCTCCGATAAGTGAACATGTCCTCCAGGCTCTCAACATGTCCTCCAGGCTCTCAACATGTCCTCCAGGCTCTCAACATGTCCTCCAGGCTCTCAACATGTCCTCCAGGCTCTCAACATGTCCTCCAGGCTCTCAACATGTCCTCCAGGCTCTCAACATGTCCTCCAAATATAGTGAAATTTCTCCAGGCAGAGAACAAATTCTCCAATCACAGACCAAATGCTCCTAAAAGAGAACAAGTCCTCCAAGCCCTAACCAAGTCCTCCAAGCTCAGAACAATTCCTAAAATATCAGAACAACCACATCAAACTCAGAACAAGTCCTCCAATCTCAAAACAAGTCCTCCAATCTCAAAACAAGTCCTCCAATCTCAAAACAAGTCCTCCAATCTCAAAACAAGTCCTCCAGTCATCATAGTTCATGTTCACCAGGCACAGAACAAGTCTCATAATGACTTACCAAATGCTCCGATAAGTGAACATATCCTCCAGGCTCTCAACATGTCCTCCAGGCTCTCAACATGTCCTCCAGGCTCTCAACATGTCCTCCAGGCTCTCAACATGTCCTCCAAATATAGGGAAAGTTCTCCAGGCAGAGAACAAATTCTCCAATCACAGACCAAATGCTCCTAAAAGAGAACAAGTCCTCTAAGCCCTGAACAAGTCCTCCAAGCTCAGAACAATTCCTAAAATAACAGAAAAACCACATCAAACTCAGAACAAGTCCTCCAATCTCACAACAAGTCCTCCAATCTCAAAACAAGTCCTCCAGTCATCATAGTTCATGTTCACCAGGCACAGAACAAGTCCCATAATGACTTACCAAATGCTCCGATAAGTGAACATGTCCTCCAGGCTCTCAACATGTCCTCCAGGCTCTCAACATGTCCTCCAGGCTCTCAACATGTCCTCCAGGCTCTCAACATGTCCTCCAGGCTCTCAACATGTCCTCCAGGCTCTCAACATGTCCTCCAGGCTCTCAACATGTCCTCCAAATATAGTGAAAGTTCTCCAGGCAGAGAACAAATTCTCCAATCACAGACCAAATGCTCCTAAAAGAGAACAAGTCCTCCAAGCCCTGACCAAGTCCTCCAATCTCAAAACAAGTCCTCCAATCTCAAAACAAGTCCTCCAATCTCAAAACAAGTCCTCCAATCTCAAAACAAGTCCTCCAGTCATCATAGTTCATGTTCACCAGGCACAGAACAAGTCCCCCAATGACTTACCAAATGCTCCGATAAGAGAACATGTCCTCCAGGCTCTCAACATATCCTCCAGGCTCTCAACATGTCCTCCAGGCTCTCAACATGTCCTCCAGGCTCTCAACATGTCCTCCAAATATAGTGAAAGTTCTCCAGGCAGAGAACAAATTCTCCAATCACTGACCTAATGCTCCTAAAAGAGAACAAGTCCTCCAAGCTCTGAACAAGTCCTCCAAGCTCTGAACAATTCCCGTAACTCAAAACAAGTCCCCCAGATTCAGAACAAGTCCCCCAAACTCAGAACAATACCTCCAAGCCCAGAAAAAATTTTTCAATCACACTGCAAGCTCTCCAGGCACAGAACAAATTCTCCAATCACAGACCAAATGCTCCTAAAAGAGAACAAGTCCTTCAAGCTCTGAACAAGTCCTCCAAGCTCTGAAAAAGTCCTAAAATATCAGAACAACCACATCAAACTCAGAACAAGTCCTCCGATCTCAAAACATGTCCTCCAATCTCAAAACAAGTCCTCCAATCTCAAAACAAGTCCTTCAGTCATCATAGTACATGTTCACCAGGCACAGAACAAGTCCCATAATGACTTACCAAATGCTCCGAGAAGAGAACATGTCCTCCAGGCTCTCAACATGTCCTCCAGGCTCTCAACATGTCCTCCAGGCTCTCAACATGTCCTCCAGGCTCTCAACATGTCCTCCAGGCTCTCAACATGTCCTCCAGGCTCTCAACATGTCCTCCAGGCTCTCAACATGTCCTCCAGGCTCTCAACATGTCCTCCAAATATAGTGAAAGTTCTCCAGGCAGAGAACAAATTCTCCAATCACAGACCAAATGCTCCTAAAAGAGAACAAGTCCTCCAAGCTCAAAACAAGTCCTCCAAGCTCAGAGAAATACCTAAAATATCAGAACAACCACATCAAACTCAGAACAAGTCCTCCAATCTCTAAACAAGTCCTCCAATCTCAAAACAATTCCTCCAATCATCATAGTTCATGTTCACCAGGCACAGAACAAGTCCCCCAATGACATACCAAATGCTCTGATGAGAGAACATGTCCTCCAGGCTCTCAACATGTCCTCCAGGCTCTCAACATGTCCTCCAAATATAGTGAAAGTTCTCCAGGCAGAGAACAATTTCTCCAACCACAGAGCAAATGCTCCTAAAAGAGAACAAGTCCTCCAAGCCCTGAACAAGTCCTCCAAGCTCTGAACAAGTCCTCCAAGCTCTGAACAATTCCCCTAACTCAAAACAAGTCCCCCAGATTCAGAACAAGCCCCCCAAACTCAGAACAATTCCTCCAAGCCCAGAAAAAATTTTTCAATCACAGTGCAAGCTCTCCAGGTACAGAACAAATTCTCCAATCACAGACCAAATGCTCCTAAAAGAGAACAAGTCCTCCAAGCTCTGAACAAGTCCTCCAAGCTCTGAAGAAGTCCGCCAAGCTCTGAACAAGTCCCAAAATATCAGAACATCCACATCAAACTCAGAACAAGTCCTCTAATCTCAAAACAAGTTCTCCAATCTCAAAACAAGTCCTCCAATGTCACAACAAGTCCTCCAATCTCAAAACAAGTCCTCCAATCTCAAAACAAGACCTCCAGTCATCATAGTTCATGTTCACCAGGCACAGAACAAGTCCCATAATGACTTACCAAATGCTCCGATAAGTGAACGTGTCCTCCAGGCTCTCAACATGTCCTCCAGGCTCTCAACATGTCCTCCAGGCTCTCAACATGTCCTCCAGGCTCTCAACATGTCCTCCAGGCTCTCAACATGTCCTCCAGGCTCTCAACATGTCCTCCAGGCTCTCAACATGTCCTCCAAATATAGGGAAAGTTCTCCAGGCAGAGAACAAATTCTCCAATCACAGACCAAATGCTCCTAAAAGAGAACAAGTCCTCTAAGCCCTGACCAAGTCCTCCAAGCTCAGAACAATTCCTAAAATAGCAGAACAACCACATCAAACTCAGAACAAGTCCTCCAATCTCAAAACAAGTCCTCCAATCTCAAAACAAGTCCTCCAGTCATCATAGTTCATGTTCACCAGGCACAGAACAAGTCCCATAATGGCTTACCAAATGCTCCGATAAGTGAACATATCCTCCAGGCTCTCAACATGTCCTCCAGGCTCTCAACATGTCCTCCAGGCTCTCAACATGTCCTCCAGGCTCTCAACATGTCCTCCAGGCTCTCAACATGTCCTCCAGGCTCTCAACATGTCCTCCAAATATAGTGAAATTTCTCCAGGCAGAGAACAAATTCTCCAATCACAGACCAAATGCTCCTAAAAGAGAACAAGTCCTCCAAGCCCTAACCAAGTCCTCCAAGCTCAGAACAATTCCTAAAATATCAGAACAACCACATCAAACTCAGAACAAGTCCTCCAATCTCAAAACAAGTCCTCCAATCTCAAAACAAGTCCTCCAATCTCAAAACAAGTCCTCCAATCTCAAAACAAGTCCTCCAGTCATCATAGTTCATGTTCACCAGGCACAGAACAAGTCTCATAATGACTTACCAAATGCTCCGATAAGTGAACATATCCTCCAGGCTCTCAACATGTCCTCCAGGCTCTCAACATGTCCTCCAGGCTCTCAACATGTCCTCCAAATATAGGGAAAGTTCTCCAGGCAGAGAACAAATTCTCCAATCACAGACCAAATGCTCCTAAAAGAGAACAAGTCCTCTAAGCCCTGAACAAGTCCTCCAAGCTCAGAACAATTCCTAAAATAACAGAAAAACCACATCAAACTCAGAACAAGTCCTCCAATCTCACAACAAGTCCTCCAATCTCAAAACAAGTCCTCCAGTCATCATAGTTCATGTTCACCAGGCACAGAACAAGTCCCATAATGACTTACCAAATGCTCCGATAAGTGAACATGTCCTCCAGGCTCTCAACATGTCCTCCAGGCTCTCAACATGTCCTCCAGGCTCTCAACATGTCCTCCAGGCTCTCAACATGTCCTCCAGGCTCTCAACATGTCCTCCAGGCTCTCAACATGTCCTCCAGGCTCTCAACATGTCCTCCAAATATAGTGAAAGTTCTCCAGGCAGAGAACAAATTCTCCAATCACAGACCAAATGCTCCTAAAAGAGAACAAGTCCTCCAAGCCCTGACCAAGTCCTCCAATCTCAAAACAAGTCCTCCAATCTCAAAACAAGTCCTCCAATCTCAAAACAAGTCCTCCAATCTCAAAACAAGTCCTCCAGTCATCATAGTTCATGTTCACCAGGCACAGAACAAGTCCCCCAATGACTTACCAAATGCTCCGATAAGAGAACATGTCCTCCAGGCTCTCAACATATCCTCCAGGCTCTCAACATGTCCTCCAGGCTCTCAACATGTCCTCCAGGCTCTCAACATGTCCTCCAAATATAGTGAAAGTTCTCCAGGCAGAGAACAAATTCTCCAATCACTGACCTAATGCTCCTAAAAGAGAACAAGTCCTCCAAGCTCTGAACAAGTCCTCCAAGCTCTGAACAATTCCCGTAACTCAAAACAAGTCCCCCAGATTCAGAACAAGTCCCCCAAACTCAGAACAATACCTCCAAGCCCAGAAAAAATTTTTCAATCACACTGCAAGCTCTCCAGGCACAGAACAAATTCTCCAATCACAGACCAAATGCTCCTAAAAGAGAACAAGTCCTTCAAGCTCTGAACAAGTCCTCCAAGCTCTGAAAAAGTCCTAAAATATCAGAACAACCACATCAAACTCAGAACAAGTCCTCCGATCTCAAAACATGTCCTCCAATCTCAAAACAAGTCCTCCAATCTCAAAACAAGTCCTTCAGTCATCATAGTACATGTTCACCAGGCACAGAACAAGTCCCATAATGACTTACCAAATGCTCCGAGAAGAGAACATGTCCTCCAGGCTCTCAACATGTCCTCCAGGCTCTCAACATGTCCTCCAGGCTCTCAACATGTCCTCCAGGCTCTCAACATGTCCTCCAGGCTCTCAACATGTCCTCCAGGCTCTCAACATGTCCTCCAGGCTCTCAACATGTCCTCCAAATATAGTGAAAGTTCTCCAGGCAGAGAACAAATTCTCCAATCACAGACCAAATGCTCCTAAAAGAGAACAAGTCCTCCAAGCTCAAAACAAGTCCTCCAAGCTCAGAGAAATTCCTAAAATATCAGAACAACCACATCAAACTCAGAACAAGTCCTCCAATCTCTAAACAAGTCCTCCAATCTCAAAACAATTCCTCCAATCATCATAGTTCATGTTCACCAGGCACAGAACAAGTCCCCCAATGACATACCAAATGCTCTGATGAGAGAACATGTCCTCCAGGCTCTCAACATGTCCTCCAGGCTCTCAACATGTCCTCGAAATATAGTGAAAGTTCTCCAGGCAGAGAACAATTTCTCCAACCACAGAGCAAATGCTCCTAAAAGAGAACAAGTCCTCCAAGCCCTGAACAAGTCCTCCAAGCTCTGAACAAGTCCTCCAAGCTCTGAACAATTCCCCTAACTCAAAACAAGTCCCCCAGATTCAGAACAAGCCCCCCAAACTCAGAACAATTCCTCCAAGCCCAGAAAAAATTTTTCAATCACAGTGCAAGCTCTCCAGGTACAGAACAAATTCTCCAATCACAGACCAAATGCTCCTAAAAGAGAACAAGTCCTCCAAGCTCTGAACAAGTCCTCCAAGCTCTGAAGAAGTCCGCCAAGCTCTGAACAAGTCCCAAAATATCAGAACATCCACATCAAACTCAGAACAAGTCCTCTAATCTCAAAACAAGTTCTCCAATCTCAAAACAAGTCCTCCAATGTCACAACAAGTCCTCCAATCTCAAAACAAGTCCTCCAATCTCAAAACAAGACCTCCAGTCATCATAGTTCATGTTCACCAGGCACAGAACAAGTCCCATAATGACTTACCAAATGCTCCGATAAGTGAACGTGTCCTCCAGGCTCTCAACATGTCCTCCAGGCTCTCAACATGTCCTCCAGGCTCTCAACATGTCCTCCAGGCTCTCAACATGTCCTCCAGGCTCTCAACATGTCCTCCAGGCTCTCAACATGTCCTCCAGGCTCTCAACATGTCCTCCAGGCTCTCAACATGTCCTCCAAATATAGGGAAAGTTCTCCAGGCAGAGAACAAATTCTCCAATCACAGACCAAATGCTCCTAAAAGAGAACAAGTCCTCTAAGCCCTGACCAAGTCCTCCAAGCTCAGAACAATTCCTAAAATAGCAGAACAACCACATCAAACTCAGAACAAGTCCTCCAATCTCAAAACAAGTCCTCCAATCTCAAAACAAGTCCTCCAGTCATCATAGTTCATGTTCACCAGGCACAGAACAAGTCCCATAATGGCTTACCAAATGCTCCGATAAGTGAACATGTCCTCCAGGCTCTCAACATGTCCTCCAGGCTCTCAACATGTCCTCCAGGCTCTCAACATGTCCTCCAGGCTCTCAACATGTCCTCCAAATATAGTGAAAGTTCTCCAGGCAGAGAACAAATTCTCCAATCACAGACCAAATGCTCCTAAAAGAGAACAAGTCCTCCAAGCCCTGACCAAGTCCTCCAAGCTCAGAACAATTCCTAAAATATCAGAACAACCACATCAAACTCAGAACAAGTCCTCCAATCACACAACAAGTCCTCCAATCTGAAAACAAGTCCTCCAGTCATCATAGTTCATGTTCACCAGGCACGGAACAAGTCCCCCAATGACTTACCAAATGCTCCGATAAGAGAACATGTCCTCCAGGCTCTCAACATGTCCTCCAGGCTCTCAACATGTCCTCCAGGCTCTCAACAAGTCCTCCAGGCTCTCAACAAGTCCTCCAGGCTCTCAACATGTCCTCCAGGCTCTCAACATGTCCTCCAGGCTCTCAACATGTCCTCCAAATATAGTGAAAGTTCTCCAGGCAGAGAACAAATTCTCCAATCACAGACCAAATGCTCCTAAAAGAGAACAAGTCCTCCAAGCCCTGACCAAGTCCTCCAAGCTCAGAACAATTCCTAAAATATCAGAACAACCACATCAAACTCAGAACAAGTCCTCCAATCTCAAAACAAGTCCTCCAATCTCAAAACAAGTCCTCCAGTCATCATAGTTCATGTTCACCAGGCACAGAACAAGTCCCATAATGGCTTACCAAATGCTCCGATAAGTGAACATATCCTCCAGGCTCTCAACATGTCCTCCAGGCTCTCAACATGTCCTCCAGGCTCTCAACATGTCCTCCAGGCTCTCAACATGTCCTCCAGGCTCTCAACATGTCCTCCAGGCTCTCAACATGTCCTCCAGGCTCTCAACATGTCCTCCAAATATAGTGAAATTTCTCCAGGCAGAGAACAAATTCTCCAATCACAGACCAAATGCTCCTAAAAGAGAACAAGTCCTCCAAGCCCTAACCAAGTCCTCCAAGCTCAGAACAATTCCTAAAATATCAGAACAACCACATCAAACTCAGAACAAGTCCTCCAATCTCAAAACAAGTCCTCCAATCTCAAAACAAGTCCTCCAATCTCAAAACAAGTCCTCCAATCTCAAAACAAGTCCTCCAGTCATCATAGTTCATGTTCACCAGGCACAGAACAAGTCTCATAATGACTTACCAAATGCTCCGATAAGTGAACATATCCTCCAGGCTCTCAACATGTCCTCCAGGCTCTCAACATGTCCTCCAGGCTCTCAACATGTCCTCCAAATATAGGGAAAGTTCTCCAGGCAGAGAACAAATTCTCCAATCACAGACCAAATGCTCCTAAAAGAGAACAAGTCCTCTAAGCCCTGAACAAGTCCTCCAAGCTCAGAACAATTCCTAAAATAACAGAAAAACCACATCAAACTCAGAACAAGTCCTCCAATCTCACAACAAGTCCTCCAATCTCAAAACAAGTCCTCCAGTCATCATAGTTCATGTTCACCAGGCACAGAACAAGTCCCATAATGACTTACCAAATGCTCCGATAAGTGAACATGTCCTCCAGGCTCTCAACATGTCCTCCAGGCTCTCAACATGTCCTCCAGGCTCTCAACATGTCCTCCAGGCTCTCAACATGTCCTCCAGGCTCTCAACATGTCCTCCAGGCTCTCAACATGTCCTCCAGGCTCTCAACATGTCCTCCAAATATAGTGAAAGTTCTCCAGGCAGAGAACAAATTCTCCAATCACAGACCAAATGCTCCTAAAAGAGAACAAGTCCTCCAAGCCCTGACCAAGTCCTCCAATCTCAAAACAAGTCCTCCAATCTCAAAACAAGTCCTCCAATCTCAAAACAAGTCCTCCAATCTCAAAACAAGTCCTCCAGTCATCATAGTTCATGTTCACCAGGCACAGAACAAGTCCCCCAATGACTTACCAAATGCTCCGATAAGAGAACATGTCCTCCAGGCTCTCAACATATCCTCCAGGCTCTCAACATGTCCTCCAGGCTCTCAACATGTCCTCCAGGCTCTCAACATGTCCTCCAAATATAGTGAAAGTTCTCCAGGCAGAGAACAAATTCTCCAATCACTGACCTAATGCTCCTAAAAGAGAACAAGTCCTCCAAGCTCTGAACAAGTCCTCCAAGCTCTGAACAATTCCCGTAACTCAAAACAAGTCCCCCAGATTCAGAACAAGTCCCCCAAACTCAGAACAATACCTCCAAGCCCAGAAAAAATTTTTCAATCACACTGCAAGCTCTCCAGGCACAGAACAAATTCTCCAATCACAGACCAAATGCTCCTAAAAGAGAACAAGTCCTTCAAGCTCTGAACAAGTCCTCCAAGCTCTGAAAAAGTCCTAAAATATCAGAACAACCACATCAAACTCAGAACAAGTCCTCCGATCTCAAAACATGTCCTCCAATCTCAAAACAAGTCCTCCAATCTCAAAACAAGTCCTTCAGTCATCATAGTACATGTTCACCAGGCACAGAACAAGTCCCATAATGACTTACCAAATGCTCCGAGAAGAGAACATGTCCTCCAGGCTCTCAACATGTCCTCCAGGCTCTCAACATGTCCTCCAGGCTCTCAACATGTCCTCCAGGCTCTCAACATGTCCTCCAGGCTCTCAACATGTCCTCCAGGCTCTCAACATGTCCTCCAGGCTCTCAACATGTCCTCCAAATATAGTGAAAGTTCTCCAGGCAGAGAACAAATTCTCCAATCACAGACCAAATGCTCCTAAAAGAGAACAAGTCCTCCAAGCTCAAAACAAGTCCTCCAAGCTCAGAGAAATTCCTAAAATATCAGAACAACCACATCAAACTCAGAACAAGTCCTCCAATCTCTAAACAAGTCCTCCAATCTCAAAACAATTCCTCCAATCATCATAGTTCATGTTCACCAGGCACAGAACAAGTCCCCCAATGACATACCAAATGCTCTGATGAGAGAACATGTCCTCCAGGCTCTCAACATATCCTCCAGGCTCTCAACATGTCCTCGAAATATAGTGAAAGTTCTCCAGGCAGAGAACAATTTCTCCAACCACAGAGCAAATGCTCCTAAAAGAGAACAAGTCCTCCAAGCCCTGAACAAGTCCTCCAAGCTCTGAACAAGTCCTCCAAGCTCTGAACAATTCCCCTAACTCAAAACAAGTCCCCCAGATTCAGAACAAGCCCCCCAAACTCAGAACAATTCCTCCAAGCCCAGAAAAAATTTTTCAATCACAGTGCAAGCTCTCCAGGTACAGAACAAATTCTCCAATCACAGACCAAATGCTCCTAAAAGAGAACAAGTCCTCCAAGCTCTGAACAAGTCCTCCAAGCTCTGAAGAAGTCCGCCAAGCTCTGAACAAGTCCCAAAATATCAGAACATCCACATCAAACTCAGAACAAGTCCTCTAATCTCAAAACAAGTTCTCCAATCTCAAAACAAGTCCTCCAATGTCACAACAAGTCCTCCAATCTCAAAACAAGTCCTCCAATCTCAAAACAAGACCTCCAGTCATCATAGTTCATGTTCACCAGGCACAGAACAAGTCCCATAATGACTTACCAAATGCTCCGATAAGTGAACGTGTCCTCCAGGCTCTCAACATGTCCTCCAGGCTCTCAACATGTCCTCCAGGCTCTCAACATGTCCTCCAGGCTCTCAACATGTCCTCCAGGCTCTCAACATGTCCTCCAGGCTCTCAACATGTCCTCCAAATATAGGGAAAGTTCTCCAGGCAGAGAACAAATTCTCCAATCACAGACCAAATGCTCCTAAAAGAGAACAAGTCCTCTAAGCCCTGACCAAGTCCTCCAAGCTCAGAACAATTCCTAAAATAGCAGAACAACCACATCAAACTCAGAACAAGTCCTCCAATCTCAAAACAAGTCCTCCAATCTCAAAACAAGTCCTCCAGTCATCATAGTTCATGTTCACCAGGCACAGAACAAGTCCCATAATGGCTTACCAAATGCTCCGATAAGTGAACATGTCCTCCAGGCTCTCAACATGTCCTCCAGGCTCTCAACATGTCCTCCAGGCTCTCAACATGTCCTCCAGGCTCTCAACATGTCCTCCAGGCTCTCAACATGTCCTCCAAATATAGTGAAAGTTCTCCAGGCAGAGAACAAATTCTCCAATCACAGACCAAATGCTCCTAAAAGAGAACAAGTCCTCCAAGCCCTGACCAAGTCCTCCAAGCTCAGAACAATTCCTAAAATATCAGAACAACCACATCAAACTCAGAACAAGTCCTCCAATCACACAACAAGTCCTCCAATCTGAAAACAAGTCCTCCAGTCATCATAGTTCATGTTCACCAGGCACGGAACAAGTCCCCCAATGACTTACCAAATGCTCCGATAAGAGAACATGTCCTCCAGGCTCTCAACATGTCCTCCAGGCTCTCAACATGTCCTCCAGGCTCTCAACAAGTCCTCCAGGCTCTCAACAAGTCCTCCAGGCTCTCAACATGTCCTCCAGGCTCTCAACATGTCCTCCAGGCTCTCAACATGTCCTCCAAATATAGTGAAAGTTCTCCAGGCAGAGAACAAATTCTCCAATCACAGACCAAATGCTCCTAAAAGAGAACAAGTCCTCCAAGCCCTGACCAAGTCCTCCAAGCTCAGAACAATTCCTAAAATATCAGAACAACCACATCAAACTCAGAACAAGTCCTCCAATCTCAAAACAAGTCCTCCAATCTCAAAACAAGTCCTCCAATCTCAAAACAAGTCCTCCAGTCATCATAGTTCATGTTCACCAGGCACAGAAAAAGCCCCATAATGACTTACCAAATGCTCCGATAAGTGAACATGTCCTCCAGGCTCTCAACATGTCCTCCAGGCTCTCAACATGTCCTCCAGGCTCTCAACATGTCCTCCAGGCTCTCAACATGTTCTCCAGGCTCTCAACATGTCCTCCAAATATAGTGAAAGTTCTCCAGGCAGAGAACAAATTCTCCAATCACAGACCAAATGCTCCTAAAAGAGAACAAGTCCTACAAGCCCTAACCAAGTCCTCCAAGCTCAGAACAATTCCTAAAATATCAGAACAACCACATCAAACTCAGAACAAGTCCTCCAATCTCAAAACAAGTCCTCCAATCTCAAAACAAGTCCTCCAATCTCAAAACAAGTCCTCCAATCTCAAAACAAGTCCTCCAGTCATCATAGTTCATGTTCACCAGGCACAGAACAAGTCTCATAATGACTTACCAAATGCTCCGATAAGTGAACATATCCTCCAGGATCTCAACATGTCCTCCAGGCTCTCAACATGTCCTCCAGGCTCTCAACATGTCCTCCAGGCTCTCAACATGTCCTCCAAATATAGGGAAAGTTCTCCAGGCAGAGAACAAATTCTCCAATCACAGACCAAATGCTCCTAAAAGAGAACAAGTCCTCTAAGCCCTGAACAAGTCCTCCAAGCTCAGAACAATTCCTAAAATAACAGAAAAACCACATCAAACTCAGAACAAGTCCTCCAATCTCACAACAAGTCCTCCAATCTCAAAACAAGTCCTCCAGTCATCATAGTTCATGTTCACCAGGCACAGAACAAGTCCCATAATGACTTACCAAATGCTCCGATAAGTGAACATGTCCTCCAGGCTCTCAACATGTCCTCCAGGCTCTCAACATGTCCTCCAGGCTCTCAACATGTCCTCCAGGCTCTCAACATGTCCTCCAGGCTCTCAACATGTCCTCCAGGCTCTCAACATGTCCTCCAGGCTCTCAACATGTCCTCCAGGCTCTCAACATGTCCTCCAGGCTCTCAACATGTCCTCCAGGCTCTCAACATGTCCTCCAGGCTCTCAACATGTCCTCCAAATATAGTGAAAGTTCTCCAGGCAGAGAACAAATTCTCCAATCACAGACCAAATGCTCCTAAAAGAGAACAAGTCCTCCAAGCCCTGACCAAGTCCTCCAATCTCAAAACAAGTCCTCCAATCTCAAAACAAGTCCTCCAATCTCAAAACAAGTCCTCCAGTCATCATAGTTCATGTTCACCAGGCACAGAACAAGTCCCCCAATGACTTACCAAATGCTCCGATAAGAGAACATGTCCTCCAGGCTCTCAACATATCCTCCAGGCTCTCAACATGTCCTCCAGGCTCTCAACATGTCCTCCAGGCTCTCAACATGTCCTCCAAATATAGTGAAAGTTCTCCAGGCAGAGAACAAATTCTCCAATCACTGACCTAATGCTCCTAAAAGAGAACAAGTCCTCCAAGCTCTGAACAAGTCCTCCAAGCTCTGAACAATTCCCGTAACTCAAAACAAGTCCCCCAGATTCAGAACAAGTCCCCCAAACTCAGAACAATACCTCCAAGCCCAGAAAAAATTTTTCAATCACACAGCAAGCTCTCCAGGCACAGAACAAATTCTCCAATCACAGACCAAATGCTCCTAAAAGAGAACAAGTCCTTCAAGCTCTGAACAAGTCCTCCAAGCTCTGAAAAAGTCCTAAAATATCAGAACAACCACATCAAACTCAGAACAAGTCCTCCGATCTCAAAACATGTCCTCCAATCTCAAAACAAGTCCTCCAATCTCAAAACAAGTCCTTCAGTCATCATAGTACATGTTCACCAGGCACAGAACAAGTCCCATAATGACTTACCAAATGCTCCGATAAGAGAACATGTCCTCCAGGCTCTCAACATGTCCTCCAGGCTCTCAACATGTCCTCCAGGCTCTCAACATGTCCTCCAGGCTCTCAACATGTCCTCCAGGCTCTCAACATGTCCTCCAGGCTCTCAACATGTCCTCCAAATATAGTGAAAGTTCTCCAGGCAGAGAACAAATTCTCCAATCACAGACCAAATGCTCCTAAAAGAGAACAAGTCCTCCAAGCTCAAAACAAGTCCTCCAAGCTCAGAGAAATTCCTAAAATATCAGAACAACCACATCAAACTCAGAACAAGTCCTCCAATCTCTAAACAAGTCCTCCAATCTCAAAACAATTCCTCCAATCATCATAGTTCATGTTCACCAGGCACAGAACAAGTCCCCCAATGACATACCAAATGCTCTGATAAGAGAACATGTCCTCCAGGCTCTCAACATGTCCTCCAGGCTCTCAACATGTCCTCCAAATATAGTGAAAGTTCTCCAGGCAGAGAACAATTTCTCCAACCACAGACCAAATGCTCCTAAAAGAGAACAAGTCCTCCAAGCCCTGAACAAGTCCTCCAAGCTCTGAACAAGTCCTCCAAGCTCTGAACAATTCCCCTAACTCAAAACAAGTCCCCCAGATTCAGAACAAGCCCCCCAAACGCAGAACAATTCCTCCAAGCCCAGAAAAAATTTTTCAATCACAGTGCAAGCTCTCCAGGCACAGAACAAATTCTCCAATCACAGACCAAATGCTCCTAAAAGAGAACAAGTCCTCCAAGCTCTGAACAAGTCCTCCAAGCTCTGAAGAAGTCCGCCAAGCTCTGAACAAGTCCCAAAATATCAGAACATCCACATCAAACTCAGAACATGTCCTCTAATCTCAAAACAAGTTCTCCAATCTCAAAACAAGTCCTCCAATGTCACAACAAGTCCTCCAATCTCAAAACAAGTCCTCCAATCTCAAAACAAGACCTCCAGTCATCATAGCTCATGTTCACCAGGCACAGAACAAGTCCCATAATGACTTACCAAATGCTCCGATAAGAGAACATGTCCTCCAGGCTCTCAACATGTCCTCCAGGCTCTCAACATGTCCTCCAGGCTCTCAACATGTCCTCCAGGCTCTCAACATGTCCTCCAGGCTCTCAACATGTCCTCCAGGCTCTCAACATGTCCTCCAAATATAGGGAAAGTTCTCCAGGCAGAGAACAAATTCTCCAATCACAGACCAAATGCTCCTAAAAGAGAACAAGTCCTCTAAGCCCTGAACAAGTCCTCCAAGCTCAGAACAATTCCTAAAATAACAGAAAAACCACATCAAACTCAGAAAAATCCTCCAATCTCACAACAAGTCCTCCAATCTTAAAACAAGGCCTCCAGTCATCATAGTTCATGTTCACCAGGCACAGAACAAGTCCCCCAATGACTTACCAAATGCTCCGATAAGAGAACATGTCCTCCAGGCTCTCAACATGTCCTCCAGGCTCTCAACATGTCCTCCAGGCTCTCAACATGTCCTCCAGGCTCTCAACATGTCCTCCAGGCTCTCAACATGTCCTCCAAATATAGTGAAAGTTCTCCAGGCAGAGAACAAATTCTCCAATCACAGACCAAATGCTCCTAAAAGAGAACAAGTCCTCCAAGCCCTGACCAAGTCCTCCAAGCTCAGAACAATTCCTAAAATAGCAGAACAACCACATCAAACTCAGAACAAGTCCTCCAATCTCAAAACAAGTCCTCCAATCTCAAAACAAGTCCTCCAGTCATCATAGTTCATGTTCACCAGGCACAGAACAAGTCCCATAATGGCTTACCAAATGCTCCGATAAGTGAACATGTCCTCCAGGCTCTCAACATGTCCTCCAGGCTCTCAACATGTCCTCCAGGCTCTCAACATGTCCTCCAGGCTCTCAACATGTCCTCCAGGCTCTCAACATGTCCTCCAGGCTCTCAACATGTCCTCCAGGCTCTCAACATGTCCTCCAGGCTCTCAACATGTCCTCCAAATATAGTGAAAGTTCTCCAGGCAGAGAACAAATTCTCCAATCACAGACCAAATGCTCCTAAAAGAGAACAAGTCCTCCAAGCCCTGACCAAGTCCTCCAAGCTCAGAACAATTCCTAAAATATCAGAACAACCACATCAAACTCAGAACAAGTCCTCCAATCTCACAACAAGTCCTCCAATCTGAAAACAAGTCCTCCAGTCATCATAGTTCATGTTCACCAGGCACAGAACAAGTCCCCCAATGACTTACCAAATGCTCCGATAAGAGAACATGTCCTCCAGGCTCTCAACATGTCCTCCAGGCTCTCAACAAGTCCTCCAGGCTCTCAACAAGTCCTCCAGGCTCTCAACAAGTCCTCCAGGCTCTCAACATGTCCTCCAGGCTCTCAACATGTCCTCCAGGCTCTCAACATGTCCTCCAAATATAGTGAAAGTTCTCCAGGCAGAGAACAAATTCTCCAATCACAGACCTAATGCTCCTAAAAGAGAACAAGTCCTCCAAGCCCTGACCAAGTCCTCCAAGCTCAGAACAATTCCTAAAATATCAGAACAACCACATCAAACTCAGAACAAGTCCTCCAATCTCAAAACAAGTCCTCCAATCTCAAAACAAGTCCTCCAATCTCAAAACAAGTCCTCCAGTCATCATAGTTCATGTTCACCAGGCACAGAAAAAGCCCCATAATGACTTACCAAATGCTCCGATAAGTGAACATGTCCTCCAGGCTCTCAACATGTCCTCCAGGCTCTCAACATGTCCTCCAGGCTCTCAACATGTCCTCCAGGCTCTCAACATGTCCTCCAGGCTCTCAACAAGTCCTCCAGGCTCTCAACAAGTCCTCCAGGCTCTCAACATGTCCTCCAGGCTCTCAACATGTCCTCCAGGCTCTCAACATGTCCTCCAAATATAGTGAAAGTTCTCCAGGCAGAGAACAAATTCTCCAATCACAGACCAAATGCTCCTAAAAGAGAACAAGTCCTCCAAGCCCTGACCAAGTCCTCCAAGCTCAGAACAATTCCTAAAATATCAGAACAACCACATCAAACTCAGAACAAGTCCTCCAATCTCAAAACAAGTCCTCCAATCTCAAAACAAGTCCTCCTATCTCAAAACAAGTCCTCCAGTCATCATAGTTCATGTTCACCAGGCACAGAACAAGTCCCATAATGACTTACCAAATGCTCCGATAAGTGAACATGTCCTCCAGGCTCTCAACATGTCCTCCAGGCTCTCAACATGTCCTCCAGGCTCTCAACATGTCCTCCAGGCTCTCAACATGTCCTCCAGGCTCTCAACATGTCCTCCAGGCTCTCAACATGTCCTCCAGGCTCTCAACATGTCCTCCAAATATAGTGAAAGTTCTCCAGGCAGAGAACAAATTCTCCAATCACAGACCAAATGCTCCTAAAAGAGAACAAGTCCTCTAAGCCCTGAACAAGTCCTCCAAGCTCAGAACAATTCCTAAAATAACAGAAAAACCACATCAAACTCAGAACAAGTCCTCCAATCTCACAACAAGTCCTCCAATCTTAAAACAAGGCCTCCAGTCATCATAGTTCATGTTCACCAGGCACAGAACAAGTCCCCCAATGACTTACCAAATGCTCCGATAAGAGAACATGTCCTCCAGGCTCTCAACATGTCCTCCAGGATCTCAACATGTCCTCCAGGCTCTCAACATGTCCTCCAGGCTCTCAACATGTCCTCCAGGCTCTCAACATGTCCTCCAGGCTCTCAACATGTTTTCCAAATATAGTGAAATTTCTCCAGGCAGAGAACAAATTCTCCAATCACAGACCAAATGCTCCTAAAAGAGAACAAGTCCTCCAAGCCCTGAACAAGTCCTCCAAGCTCAGAACAATTCCTAAAATAGCAGAACAACCACATCAAACTCAGAACAAGTCCTCCAATCTCAAAACAAGTCCTCCAATCTCAAAACAAGTCCTCCAGTCATCATAGTTCATGTTCACCAGGCACAGAACAAGTCCCATAATGGCTTACCAAATGCTCCGATAAGTGAACATGTCCTCCAGGCTCTCAACATGTCCTCCAGGCTCTCAACATGTCCTCCAGGCTCTCAACATGTCCTCCAGGCTCTCAACATGTCCTCCAGGCTCTCAACATGTCCTCCAGGATCTCAACATGTCCTCCAGGCTCTCAACATGTCCTCCAGGCTCTCAACATGTCCTCCAGGCTCTCAACATGTCCTCCAGGCTCTCAACATGTTTTCCAAATATAGTGAAATTTCTCCAGGCAGAGAACAAATTCTCCAATCACAGACCAAATGCTCCTAAAAGAGAACAAGTCCTCCAAGCCCTGACCAAGTCCTCCAAGCTCAGAACAATTCCTAAAATATGAGAACAACCGCATCAAACTCAGAACAAGTCCTCCAATCTCAAAACAAGTCCTCCAATCTCCAAACAAGTCCTCCAGTCATCATAGTTCATGTTCACCAGGCACAGAACAAGTCCCATAATGACTTACCAAATGCTCCGATAAGTGAACATGTCCTCCAGGCTCTCAACATGTCCTCCAGGCTCTCAACATGTCCTCCAGGCTCTCAACATGTCCTCCAGGCTCTCAACATGTCCTCCAGGCTCTCAACATGTCCTCCAGGCTCTCAACATGTCCTCCAAATATAGTGAAAGTTCTCCAGGCAGAGAACAAATTCTCCAATCACAGACCAGATGCTCCTAAAAGAGAACAAGTCCTCCAAGCCCTGACCAAGTCCTCCAAGCTCAGAACAATTCCTAAAATATCAGAACAACAACATCAAACTCAGAACAAAAGTCCTCCAATCTCAAAACAAGTCCTCCAATCTCAAAACAAGTCCTCCAATCTCAAAACAAGTCCTCCAATCTCAAAACAAGTCCTCCAATCTCAAAACAAGTCCTCCAGTCATCATAGTTCATGTTCACCAGGCACAGAACAAGTCCCCCATTGACTTACCAAATGCTCCGATAAGAGAACATGTCCTCCAGGCTCTCAACATGTCCTCCAGGCTCTCAACATGTCCTCCAGGCTCTCAACATGTCCTCCAGGCTCTCAACATGTCCTCCAGGCTCTCAACATGTCCTCCAGGCTCTCAACATGTCCTCCAGGCTCTCAACATGTCCTCCAAATATAGTGAAAGTTCTCCAGGCAGAGAACAAATTCTCCAATCACAGACCAAATGCTCCTAAAAGAGAACAAGTCCTCTAAGCCCTGAACAAGTCCTCCAAGCTCAGAACAATTCCTAAAATAAGAGAAAAACCACATCAAACTCAGAACAAGTCCTCCAATCTCACAACAAGTCCTCCAATCTCAAAACAAGTCCTCCAATCTCAAAACAAGTCCTCCAGTCATCATAGTTCATGTTCACCAGGCACAGAACAAGTCCCATAATGACTTACCAAATGCTCCGATAAGTGAACATGTACTCCAGGCTCTCAACATGTCCTCCAGGCTCTCAACATGTCCTCCAGGCTCTCAACATGTCCTCCAGGCTCTCAACATGTCCTCCAGGCTCTCAACATGTCCTCCAGGCTCTCAACATGTCCTCCAGGCTCTCAACATGTCCTCCAAATATAGTGAAAGTTCACCAGGCAGAGAACAAATTCTCCAAGCCCTGACCAGATGCTCCTAAAAGAGAACAAGTCCTCCAAGCCCTGACCAAGTCCTCCAAGCTCAGAACAATTCCTAAAATATCAGAACAACCACATCAAACTCAGAACAAGTCCTCCAATCTCAAAACAAGTCCTCCAATCTCAAAACAAGTCCTCCAATCTCAAAACAAGTCCTCCAATCTCAAAACAAGTCCTCCAATCTCAAAACAAGTCCTCCAGTCATCATAGTTCATGTTCACCAGGCACAGAACAAGTCCCCCAATGACTTACCAAATGCTCCGATAAGAGAACATGTCCTCCAGGCTCTCAACATGTCCTCCAGGCTCTCAACATGTCCTCCAGGCTCTCAACATGTCCTCCAAATATAGTGAAAGTTCTCCAGGCAGAGAACAAATTCTCCAATCACAGACCAAATGCTCCTAAAAGAGAACAAGTCCTCCAAGCCCTGACCAAGTCCTCCAAGCTCAGAACAATTCCTAAAATATCAGAACAACCGCATCAAACTCAGAACAAGTCCTCCAATCTCAAAACAAGTCCTCCAATCTCAAAACAAGTTCTCCAATCTCAAAACAAGTCCTCCAATCTCAAAACAAGTCGTCCAATCTCAAAACAAGTCCTCCAGTCATCATAGTTCATGTTCACCAGGCACAGAACAAGTCCCATAATGACTTACCAAATGCTCCGATAAGTGAACATGTCCTCCAGGCTCTCAACATATCCTCCAGGCTCTCAACATGTCCTGCAGGCTCTCAACATGTCCTCCAGGCTCTCAACATCTCCTGCAGGCTCTCAACATGTCCTGCAGGCTCTCAACATGTCCTGCAGGCTCTCAACATGTCCTGCAGGCTCTCAACATGTCCTGCAGTCTCTCAACATGTCCTCCAGTCTCTCAACATGTCCTCCAGGCTCTCAACATGTCCTCCAAATATAGTGAAATTTCGCCAGGCAGAGAACAAATTCTCCAATCACAGACCAAATGCTCCTAAAAGAGAACAAGTCCTCTAAGCCCTGAACAAGTCCTCCAAGCTCAGAACAATACCTAAAATAAGAGAAAAACCACATCAAACTCAGAACAAGTCCTCCAATCTCACAACAAGTCCTACAATCTGAAAACAAGTCCTCCAATCTCAAAACAGGTCCTCCAGTCATCATAGTTCATGTTCACCAGGCACAGAACAAGTCCCATAATGACTTACCAAATGCTCCGATAAGTAAACATGTCCTCCAGGCTCTCAACATGACCTCCAGGCTCTCAACATGTCCTCCAGGCTCTCAACATGTCCTCCAGGCTCTCAACATGTCCTCCAAATATAGTGAAAGTTCTCCAGGCAGAGAACAAATTCTCCAATCACAGACCAAATGCTCCTAAAAGAGAACAAGTCCTCCAAGCCCTGACCAAGTCCTCCAAGCTCAGAACAATTCCTAAAATAGCAGAACAACCAC
Source organism: Ara ararauna (assembly GCA_028858755.1). Taxonomy (NCBI): domain Eukaryota; kingdom Metazoa; phylum Chordata; class Aves; order Psittaciformes; family Psittacidae; genus Ara; species Ara ararauna. Next base: position 224,916 of record CM054376.1, read on the forward strand.
ATCAAACTCAGAACAAGTCCTCCAATCTCAAAACAAGTCCTCCAATCTCAAAACAAGTCCTCCAGTCATCATAGTTCATGTTCACCAGGCACAGAACAAGTCCCATAATGGCTTACCAAATGCTCCGATAAGTGAACATGTCCTCCAGGCTCTCAACATGTCCTCCAGGCTCTCAACATGTCCTCCAGGCTCTCAACATGTCCTCCAGGCTCTCAACATGTCCTCCAGGCTCTCAACATGTCCTCCAGGCTCTCAACATGTCCTCCAAATATAGTGAAAGTTCTCCAGGCAGAGAACAAATTCTCCAATCACAGACCAAATGCTCCTAAAAGAGAACAAGTCCTCCAAGCCCTGACCAAGTCCTCCAAGCTCAGAACAATTCCTAAAATATCAGAACAACCGCATCAAACTCAGAACAAGTCCTCCAATCTCAAAACAAGTCCTCCAATCTCCAAACAAGTCCTCCAGTCATCATAGTTCATGTTCACCAGGCACAGAACAAGTCCCATAATGACTTACCAAATGCTCCGATAAGTGAACATGTCCTCCAGGCTCTCAACATGTCCTCCAGGCTCTCAACATGTCCTCCAGGCTCTCAACATGTCCTCCAGGCTCTCAACATGTCCTCCAAATATAGTGAAAGTTCTCCAGGCAGAGAACAAATTCTCCAATCACAGACCAGATGCTCCTAAAAGAGAACAAGTCCTCCAAGCCCTGATCAAGTCCTCCAAGCTCAGAACAATTCCTAAAATATCAGAACAACAACATCAAACTCAGAACAAAAGTCCTCCAATCTCAAAACAAGTCCTCCAATCTCAAAACAAGTCCTCCAATCTCAAAACAAGTCCTCCAATCTCAAAACAAGTCCTCCAGTCATCATAGTTCATGTTCACCAGGCACAGAACAAGTCCCCCATTGACTTACCAAATGCTCCGATAAGAGAACATGTCCTCCAGGCTCTCAACATGTCCTCCAGGCTCTCAACATGTCCTCCAGGCTCTCAACATGTCCTCCAGGCTCTCAACATGTCCTCCAGGCTCTCAACATGTCCTCCAGGCTCTCAACATGTCCTCCAGGCTCTCAACATGTCCTCCAGGCTCTCAACATGTCCTCCAAATATAGTGAAAGTTCTCCAGGCAGAGAACAAATTCTCCAATCACAGACCAAATGCTCCTAAAAGAGAACAAGTCCTCTAAGCCCTGAACAAGTCCTCCAAGCTCAGAAAAATTCCTAGAATAAGAGAAAAACCACATCAAACTCAGAACAAGTCCTCCAATCTCACAACAAGTCCTCCAATCTCAAAACAAGTCCTCCAATCTCAAAACAAGTCCTCCAGTCATCATAGTTCATGTTCACCAGGCACAGAACAAGTCCCATAATGACTTACCAAATGCTCCGATAAGTGAACATGTCCTCCAGGCTCTCAACATGTCCTCCAGGCTCTCAACATGTCCTCCAGGCTCTCAACATGTCCTCCAGGCTCTCAACATGTCCTCCAGGCTCTCAACATGTCCTCCAGGCTCTCAACATGTCCTCCAGGCTCTCAACATGTCCTCCAAATATAGTGAAAGTTCACCAGGCAGAGAACAAATTCTCCAAGCCCTGACCAGATGCTCCTAAAAGAGAACAAGTCCTCCAAGCCCTGACCAAGTCCTCCAAGCTCAGAACAATTCCTAAAATATCAGAACAACCACATCAAACTCAGAACAAGTCCTCCAATCTCAAAACAAGTCCTCCAATCTCAAAACAAGTCCTCCAATCTCAAAACAAGTCCTCCAATCTCAAAACAAGTCCTCCAGTCATCATAGTTCATGTTCACCAGGCACAGAACAAGTCCCCCAATGACTTACCAAATGCTCCGATAAGAGAACATGTCCTCCAGGCTCTCAACATGTCCTCCAGGCTCTCAACATGTCCTCCAGGCTCTCAACATGTCCTCCAAATATAGTGAAAGTTCTCCAGGCAGAGAACAAATTCTCCAATCACAGACCAAATGCTCCTAAAAGAGAACAAGTCCTCCAAGCCCTGACCAAGTCCTCCAAGCTCAGAACAATTCCTAAAATATCAGAACAACCGCATCAAACTCAGAACAAGTCCTCCAATCTCAAAACAAGTCCTCCAATCTCAAAACAAGTCCTCCAATCTCAAAACAAGTCGTCCAATCTCAAAACAAGTCCTCCAGTCATCATAGTTCATGTTCACCAGGCACAGAACAAGTCCCATAATGACTTACCAAATGCTCCGATAAGTGAACATGTCCTCCAGGCTCTCAACATATCCTCCAGGCTCTCAACATGTCCTGCAGGCTCTCAACATGTCCTCCAGGCTCTCAACATGTCCTGCAGGCTCTCAACATGTCCTGCAGGCTCTCAACATGTCCTCCAGGCTCTCAACATGTCCTCCAAATATAGTGAAATTTCGCCAGGCAGAGAACAAATTCTCCAATCACAGACCAAATGCTCCTAAAAGAGAACAAGTCCTCTAAGCCCTGAACAAGTCCTCCAAGCTCAGAACAATTCCTAAAATAAGAGAAAAACCGCAACAAACTCAGAACAAGTCCGCCAATCTCAAAACAAGTCCTCCAATCTCACAACAAGTCCTCCAATCTCAAAACAAGTCCTCCAGTCATCATAGTTCATGTTCACCAGGCACAGAACAAGTCCCCCAATGACTTACCAAATGCTTTGATAAGAGAACATGTCCTCCAGGCTCTCAACATGTCCTCCAGGCTCTCAACATGTCCTCCAGGCTCTCAACATGTCCTCCAGGCTCTCAACATGTCCTCCAGGCTCTCAACATGTCCTCCAGGCTCTCAACATGTCCTCCAGGCTCTCAACATGTCCTCCAAATATAGTGAAAGTTCTCCAGGCAGAGAAAAAATTCTCCAATCACAGACCAAATGCTCCTAAAAGAGAACAAGTCCTCCAAGCCCTGACCAAGTCCTCCAAGCTCAGAAGAATTCCTAAAATATCAGAACAACCACATCAAACTCAAAACAAGTCCTCCAATCTCAAAACAAGTCCTCCAATCTCAAAACAAGTCCTCCAATCTCAAAACAAGTCCTCCAATCTCAAAACAAGTCCTCCAGTCATCATAGTTCATGTTCACCAGGCACAGAACAAGTCCCCCAATGACTTACCAAATGCTCCGATAAGAGAACATGTCCTCCAGGCTCTCAACATGTCCTCCAGGCTCTCAACATGTCCTCCAGGCTCTCAACATGTCCTCCAGGCTCTCAACATGTCCTCCAGGCTCTCAACATGTCCTCCAAATATAGTGAAAGTTCTCCAGGCAGAGAACAAATTCTCCAATCACAGACCAAATGCTCCTAAAAGAGAACAAGTCCTCTAAGCCCTGAACAAGTCCTCCAAGCTCAGAACAATTCCTAAAATAACAGAAAAACCACATCAAACTCAGAACAAGTCCTCCAATCTGAAAACAAGTCCTCCAGTCATCATAGTTCATGTTCACCAGGCACAGAACAAGTCCCCCAATGACTTACCAAATGCTCCGATAAGAGAACATGTCCTCCAGGCTCTCAACATGTCCTCCAGGCTCTCAACATGTCCTCCAAATATAGTGAAAGTTCTCCAGGCAGAGAACAAATTCTCCAATCACAGACCAAATGCTCCTAAAAGAGAACAAGTCCTCCAAGCTCAAAACAAGTCCTCCAAGCTCAGAACAATTCCTAAAATATCAGAACAACCACATCAAACTCAGAACAAGTCCTCCAATCTCAAAACAAGTCCTCCAATCTCAAAACAAGTCCTCCAATCTCAAAACAAGTCCTCCAGTCATCATAGTTCATGTTCACCAGGCACAGAACAAGTCCCCCAATGACTTACCAAGTGCTCCGATAAGAGAACATGTCCTCCAGGCTCTCAACATGTCCTCCAGGCTCTCAACATGTCCTCCAGGCTCTCAACATGTCCTCCAAGCTCTCAACATGTCCTGCAGGCTCTCAACATGTCCTGCAGGCTCTCAACATGTCCTCCAAATATAGTGAAAGTTCTCCAGGCAGAGAACAAATTCTCCAATCACAGACCAAATGCTCCTAAAAGAGAACAAGTCCTCCAAGCCCTGACCAAGTCCTCCAAGCTCAGAACAATTCCTAAAATATCAGAACAACCGCATCACACTCAGAACAAGTCCTCCAATCTCAAAACAAGTCCTCCAATCTCAAAACAAGTCCTCCAATCTCAAAACAAGTCCTCCAATCTCAAAACAAGTCCTCCAATCTCAAAACAAGTCCTCCAATCTCAAAACAAGTCCTCCAGTCATCATAGTTCATGTTCACCAGGCACAGAACAAGTCCCCCAATGACTTACCAAATGCTCCGATAAGTGAACATGTCCTCCAGGCTCTCAACATGTCCTCCAGGCTCTCAACATGTCCTCCAGGCTCTCAACATGTCCTCCAGGCTCTCAACATGTCCTCCAGGCTCTCAACATGTCCTCCAAATATAGTGAAAGTTCTCCAGGCAGAGAACAAATTCTCCAATCACAGACCAAATGCTCCTAAAAGAGAACAAGTCCTCCAAGCCCTGACCAAGTCCTCCAAGCTCAGAACAATTCCTAAAATATCAGAACAACCACATCAAACTCAGAACAAGTCCTCCAATCTCAAAACAAGTCCTCCAATCTCAAAAAAAGTCCTCCAATCTCAAAAAAAGTCCTCTAATCTCAAAACAAGTCCTCCAATCTCAAAACAAGTCCTCCAATCTCAAAACAAGTCCTCCAATCTCAAAACAAGTCCTCCAATCTCAAAATAAGTCCTCCAGTCATCATAGTTCATGTTCACCAGGCACAGAACAAGTCCCATAGTGACTTACCAAATGCTCCGATAAGTGAACATGTCCTCCAGGCTCTCAACATGTCCTCCAGGCTCTCAACATGTCCTCCAGGCTCTCAACATGTCCTCCAGGCTCTCAACATGTCCTCCAGGCTCTCAACATGTCCTCCAAATATAGTGAAAGTTCTCCAGGCAGAGAACAAATTCTCCAATCACAGACCAAATGCTCCTAAAAGAGAACAAGTCCTCCAAGCCCTGACCAAGTCCTCCAAGCTCAGAACAATTCCTAAAATATCAGAACAACCGCAACAAACTCAGAACAAGTCCTCCAATCTCAAAACAAGTCCTCCAATCTCACAACAAGTCCTCCAATCTCAAAACAAGTCCTCCAGTCATCATAGTTCATGTTCACCAGGCACAGAACAAGTCCCCCAATGACTTACCAAATGCTCCGATAAGAGAACATGTCCTCCAGGCTCTCAACATGTCCTCCAGGCTCTCAACATGTCCTCCAGGCTCTCAACATGTCCTCCAGGCTCTCAACATGTCCTCCAAATATAGGGAAAGTTCTCCAGGCAGAGAACAAATTCTCCAATCACAGACCAAATGCTCCTAAAAGAGAACAAGTCCTCCAAGCCCTGACCAAGTCCTCCAAGCTCAGAATAATTCCTAAAATATCAGAACAACCACATCAAACTCAGAACAAGTCCTCCAATCTCAAAACAAGTCCTCCAATCTCAAAACAAGTCCTCCAATCTCAAAACAAGTCCTCCAATCTCAAAACAAGTCCTCCAGTCATCATAGTTCATGTTCACCAGGCACAGAACAAGTCCCCCAATGACTTATTAAATGCTCCGATAAGAGAACATGTCCTCCAGGCTCTCAACATGTCCTGCAGGCTCTCAACATGTCCTGCAGGCTCTCAACATGTCCTCCAGGCTCTCAACATGTCCTCCAAATATAGTGAAAGTTCTCCAGGCAGAGAACAAATTCTCCAATCACAGACCAAATGCTCCTAAAAGAGAACAAGTCCTCTAAGCCCTGAACAAGTCCTCCAAGCTCAGAACAATTCCTAAAATAACAGAAAAACCACATCAAACTCAGAACAAGTCCTCCAATCTCACAACAAGTCCTCCAATCTCAAAACAAGTCCTCCAGTCATCATAGTTCATGTTCACCTGGCACAGAACAAGTCCCCCAATGACTTACCAAATGCTCCCATAAGAGAACATGTCCTCCAGGCTCTCAACATGTCCTCCAGGCTCTCAACATGTCCTCCAGGCTCTCAACATGTCCTCCAGGCTCTCAACATGTCCTCCAGGCTCTCAACATGTCCTCCAAATATAGTGAAAGTTCTCCAGGCAGAGAACAAATTCTCCAATCACAGACCAAATGCTCCTAAAAGAGAACAAGTCCTCCAAGCCCTGACATAGTCCTCCAAGCTCAGAACAATTCCTAAAATATCAAAACAACCACATCAAACTCAGAACAAGCCCTCCAATCTCAAAACAAGTCCTCCAATCTCAAAACAAGTCCTCCAATCTCAAAACAATTCCTCCAGTCATCATAGTTCATGTTCACCAGGCACAGAACAAGTCCCCCAATGACTTACCAAATGCTCCGATAAGAGAACATGTCCTCCAGGCTCTCAACATGTCCTCCAGGCTCTCAACATGTCCTCCAGGCTCTCAACATGTCCTCCAGGCTCTCAACATGTAATCCAAATATAGTGAAAGTTCTCCAGGCAGAGAACAAATTCTCCAATCACAGACCAAATGCTCCTAAAAGAGAACAAGTCCTCCAAGCCCTGACCAAGTCCTCCAAGCTCAGAACAATTCCTAAAATATCAGAACAACCGCATCAAACTCAGAACAAGTCCTCCAATCTCAAAACAAGTCCTCCAATCTCAAAACAAGTCCTCCAATCTCAAAACAAGTCCTCCAGTCATCATAGTTCATGTTCACCAGGCACAGAACAAGTCCCATAATGACTTACCAAATGCTCCGATAAGTGAACATGTCCTCCAGGCTCTCAACATGTCCTCCAGGCTCTCAACATGTCCTCCAGGCTCTCAACATGTCCTCCAGGCTCTCAACATGTCCTCCAGGCTCTCAACATGTCCTCCAAGCTCTCAACATGTCCTCCAGGCTCTCAACATGTCCTCCAGGCTCTCAACATGTCCTCCAGGCTCTCAACATGTCCTCCAGGCTCTCAACATATCCTCCAAATATAGTGAAAGTTCTCCAGGCAGAGAACAAATTCTCCAATCACAGACCAAATGCTCCTAAAAGAGCAAGTCCTCCAAGCCCTGACCAAGTCCTCCAAGCTCTGAACAATTCCTAAAATATCAGAACAACCACATCAAATTCAGAACAAGTCCTCCAGTCTAAAAACAAGTCCTCCAATCTCAAAACAAGTCCTCCAATCTCAAAACAAGTCCTCCAATCTCAAAACAAGTCCTCCAATCTCACAACAAGTCCTCCAATCTCAAAACAAGTCCTCCAGTCATCATAGTTCATGTTCACCAGGCACAGAACAAGTCCCCCAATGACTTACCAAATGCTCCGATAAGAGAACATGTCCTCCAGGCTCTCAACATGTCCTCCAGGCTCTCAACATGTCCTCCAGGCTCTCAACATGTCCTCCAGGCTCTCAACATGTCCTCCAAATATAGTGAAAGTTCTCCAGGCAGAGAACAAATTCTCCAATCACAGACCAAATGCTCCTAAAAGAGAACAAGTCCTCCAAGCCCTGACCAAGTCCTCCAAGCTCAGAAGAATTCCTAAAATATCAGAACAACCACATCAAACTCAGAACAAGTCCTCCAATCTCAAAACAAGTCCTCCAATCTCAAAACAAGTCCTCCAATCTCAAAACAAGTCCTCCAATCTCAAAACAAGTCCTCCAGTCATCATAGTTCATGTTCACCAGGCACAGAACAAGTCCCCCAATGACTTACCAAATGCTCCGATAAGAGAACATGTCCTCCAGGCTCTCAACATGTCCTGCAGGCTCTCAACATGTCCTGCAGGCTCTCAACATGTCCTCCAGGCTCTCAACATGTCCTCCAAATATAGTGAAAGTTCTCCAGGCAGAGAACAAATTCTCCAATCACAGACCAAATGCTCCTAAAAGAGAACAAGTCCTCTAAGCCCTGAACAAGTCCTCCAAGCTCAGAACAATTCCTAAAATAACAGAAAAACCACATCAAACTCAGAACAAGTCCTCCAATCTCACAACAAGTCCTCCAATCTCAAAACAAGTCCTCCAGTCATCATAGTTCATGTTCACCTGGCACAGAACAAGTCCCCCAATGACTTACCAAATGCTCCCATAAGAGAACATGTCCTCCAGGCTCTCAACATGTCCTCCAGGCTCTCAACATGTCCTCCAGGCTCTCAACATGTCCTCCAGGCTCTCAACATGTCCTCCAGGCTCTCAACATGTCCTCCAGGCTCTCAACATGTCCTCCAAATATAGTGAAAGTTCTCCAGGCAGAGAACAAATTCTCCAATCACAGACCAAATGCTCCTAAAAGAGAACAAGTCCTCCAAGCCCTGACATAGTCCTCCAAGCTAAGAACAATTCCTAAAATATCAAAACAACCACATCAAACTCAGAACAAGCCCTCCAATCTCAAAACAAGTCCTCCAATCTCAAAACAAGTCCTCCAATCTCAAAACAAGTCCTCCAGTCATCATAGTTCATGTTCACCAGGCACAGAACAAGTCCCATAATGACTTACCAAATGCTCCGATAAGTGAACATGTCCTCCAGGCTCTCAACATGTCCTCCAGGCTCTCAACATGTCCTCCAGGCTCTCAACATGTCCTCCAGGCTCTCAACATGTCCTCCAGGCTCTCAACATGTCCTCCAGGCTCTCAACATGTCCTCCAGGCTCTCAACATGTCCTCCAAATATAGTGAAAGTTCACCAGGCAGAGAACAAATTCTCCAAGCCCTGACCAGATGCTCCTAAAAGAGAACAAGTCCTCCAAGCCCTGACCAAGTCCTCCAAGCTCAGAACAATTCCTAAAATATCAGAACAACCACATCAAACTCAGAACAAGTCCTCCAATCTCAAAACAAGTCCTCCAATCTCAAAACAAGTCCTCCAATCTCAAAACAAGTCCTCCAATCTCAAAACAAGTCCTCCAGTCATCATAGTTCATGTTCACCAGGCACAGAACAAGTCCCCCAATGACTTACCAAATGCTCCGATAAGAGAACATGTCCTCCAGGCTCTCAACATGTCCTCCAGGCTCTCAACATGTCCTCCAGGCTCTCAACATGTCCTCCAAATATAGTGAAAGTTCTCCAGGCAGAGAACAAATTCTCCAATCACAGACCAAATGCTCCTAAAAGAGAACAAGTCCTCCAAGCCCTGACCAAGTCCTCCAAGCTCAGAACAATTCCTAAAATATCAGAACAACCGCATCAAACTCAGAACAAGTCCTCCAATCTCAAAACAAGTCCTCCAATCTCAAAACAAGTCCTCCAATCTCAAAACAAGTCGTCCAATCTCAAAACAAGTCCTCCAGTCATCATAGTTCATGTTCACCAGGCACAGAACAAGTCCCATAATGACTTACCAAATGCTCCGATAAGTGAACATGTCCTCCAGGCTCTCAACATATCCTCCAGGCTCTCAACATGTCCTGCAGGCTCTCAACATGTCCTCCAGGCTCTCAACATGTCCTGCAGGCTCTCAACATGTCCTGCAGGCTCTCAACATGTCCTCCAGGCTCTCAACATGTCCTCCAAATATAGTGAAATTTCGCCAGGCAGAGAACAAATTCTCCAATCACAGACCAAATGCTCCTAAAAGAGAACAAGTCCTCTAAGCCCTGAACAAGTCCTCCAAGCTCAGAACAATTCCTAAAATAAGAGAAAAACCGCAACAAACTCAGAACAAGTCCGCCAATCTCAAAACAAGTCCTCCAATCTCACAACAAGTCCTCCAATCTCAAAACAAGTCCTCCAGTCATCATAGTTCATGTTCACCAGGCACAGAACAAGTCCCCCAATGACTTACCAAATGCTTTGATAAGAGAACATGTCCTCCAGGCTCTCAACATGTCCTCCAGGCTCTCAACATGTCCTCCAGGCTCTCAACATGTCCTCCAGGCTCTCAACATGTCCTCCAGGCTCTCAACATGTCCTCCAGGCTCTCAACATGTCCTCCAGGCTCTCAACATGTCCTCCAAATATAGTGAAAGTTCTCCAGGCAGAGAAAAAATTCTCCAATCACAGACCAAATGCTCCTAAAAGAGAACAAGTCCTCCAAGCCCTGACCAAGTCCTCCAAGCTCAGAAGAATTCCTAAAATATCAGAACAACCACATCAAACTCAAAACAAGTCCTCCAATCTCAAAACAAGTCCTCCAATCTCAAAACAAGTCCTCCAATCTCAAAACAAGTCCTCCAATCTCAAAACAAGTCCTCCAGTCATCATAGTTCATGTTCACCAGGCACAGAACAAGTCCCCCAATGACTTACCAAATGCTCCGATAAGAGAACATGTCCTCCAGGCTCTCAACATGTCCTCCAGGCTCTCAACATGTCCTCCAGGCTCTCAACATGTCCTCCAGGCTCTCAACATGTCCTCCAGGCTCTCAACATGTCCTCCAAATATAGTGAAAGTTCTCCAGGCAGAGAACAAATTCTCCAATCACAGACCAAATGCTCCTAAAAGAGAACAAGTCCTCTAAGCCCTGAACAAGTCCTCCAAGCTCAGAACAATTCCTAAAATAACAGAAAAACCACATCAAACTCAGAACAAGTCCTCCAATCTGAAAACAAGTCCTCCAGTCATCATAGTTCATGTTCACCAGGCACAGAACAAGTCCCCCAATGACTTACCAAATGCTCCGATAAGAGAACATGTCCTCCAGGCTCTCAACATGTCCTCCAGGCTCTCAACATGTCCTCCAAATATAGTGAAAGTTCTCCAGGCAGAGAACAAATTCTCCAATCACAGACCAAATGCTCCTAAAAGAGAACAAGTCCTCCAAGCTCAAAACAAGTCCTCCAAGCTCAGAACAATTCCTAAAATATCAGAACAACCACATCAAACTCAGAACAAGTCCTCCAATCTCAAAACAAGTCCTCCAATCTCAAAACAAGTCCTCCAATCTCAAAACAAGTCCTCCAGTCATCATAGTTCATGTTCACCAGGCACAGAACAAGTCCCCCAATGACTTACCAAGTGCTCCGATAAGAGAACATGTCCTCCAGGCTCTCAACATGTCCTCCAGGCTCTCAACATGTCCTCCAGGCTCTCAACATGTCCTCCAAGCTCTCAACATGTCCTGCAGGCTCTCAACATGTCCTGCAGGCTCTCAACATGTCCTCCAAATATAGTGAAAGTTCTCCAGGCAGAGAACAAATTCTCCAATCACAGACCAAATGCTCCTAAAAGAGAACAAGTCCTCCAAGCCCTGACCAAGTCCTCCAAGCTCAGAACAATTCCTAAAATATCAGAACAACCGCATCACACTCAGAACAAGTCCTCCAATCTCAAAACAAGTCCTCCAATCTCAAAACAAGTCCTCCAATCTCAAAACAAGTCCTCCAATCTCAAAACAAGTCCTCCAATCTCAAAACAAGTCCTCCAATCTCAAAACAAGTCCTCCAGTCATCATAGTTCATGTTCACCAGGCACAGAACAAGTCCCCCAATGACTTACCAAATGCTCCGATAAGTGAACATGTCCTCCAGGCTCTCAACATGTCCTCCAGGCTCTCAACATGTCCTCCAGGCTCTCAACATGTCCTCCAGGCTCTCAACATGTCCTCCAGGCTCTCAACATGTCCTCCAAATATAGTGAAAGTTCTCCAGGCAGAGAACAAATTCTCCAATCACAGACCAAATGCTCCTAAAAGAGAACAAGTCCTCCAAGCCCTGACCAAGTCCTCCAAGCTCAGAACAATTCCTAAAATATCAGAACAACCACATCAAACTCAGAACAAGTCCTCCAATCTCAAAACAAGTCCTCCAATCTCAAAAAAAGTCCTCCAATCTCAAAAAAAGTCCTCTAATCTCAAAACAAGTCCTCCAATCTCAAAACAAGTCCTCCAATCTCAAAACAAGTCCTCCAATCTCAAAACAAGTCCTCCAATCTCAAAATAAGTCCTCCAGTCATCATAGTTCATGTTCACCAGGCACAGAACAAGTCCCATAGTGACTTACCAAATGCTCCGATAAGTGAACATGTCCTCCAGGCTCTCAACATGTCCTCCAGGCTCTCAACATGTCCTCCAGGCTCTCAACATGTCCTCCAGGCTCTCAACATGTCCTCCAGGCTCTCAACATGTCCTCCAAATATAGTGAAAGTTCTCCAGGCAGAGAACAAATTCTCCAATCACAGACCAAATGCTCCTAAAAGAGAACAAGTCCTCCAAGCCCTGACCAAGTCCTCCAAGCTCAGAACAATTCCTAAAATATCAGAACAACCGCAACAAAATCAGAACAAGTCCTCCAATCTCAAAACAAGTCCTCCAATCTCACAACAAGTCCTCCAATCTCAAAACAAGTCCTCCAGTCATCATAGTTCATGTTCACCAGGCACAGAACAAGTCCCCCAATGACTTACCAAATGCTCCGATAAGAGAACATGTCCTCCAGGCTCTCAACATGTCCTCCAGGCTCTCAACATGTCCTCCAGGCTCTCAACATGTCCTCCAGGCTCTCAACATGTCCTCCAAATATAGGGAAAGTTCTCCAGGCAGAGAACAAATTCTCCAATCACAGACCAAATGCTCCTAAAAGAGAACAAGTCCTCCAAGCCCTGACCAAGTCCTCCAAGCTCAGAATAATTCCTAAAATATCAGAACAACCACATCAAACTCAGAACAAGTCCTCCAATCTCAAAACAAGTCCTCCAATCTCAAAACAAGTCCTCCAATCTCAAAACAAGTCCTCCAATCTCAAAACAAGTCCTCCAGTCATCATAGTTCATGTTCACCAGGCACAGAACAAGTCCCCCAATGACTTATTAAATGCTCCGATAAGAGAACATGTCCTCCAGGCTCTCAACATGTCCTGCAGGCTCTCAACATGTCCTGCAGGCTCTCAACATGTCCTCCAGGCTCTCAACATGTCCTCCAAATATAGTGAAAGTTCTCCAGGCAGAGAACAAATTCTCCAATCACAGACCAAATGCTCCTAAAAGAGAACAAGTCCTCTAAGCCCTGAACAAGTCCTCCAAGCTCAGAACAATTCCTAAAATAACAGAAAAACCACATCAAACTCAGAACAAGTCCTCCAATCTCACAACAAGTCCTCCAATCTCAAAACAAGTCCTCCAGTCATCATAGTTCATGTTCACCTGGCACAGAACAAGTCCCCCAATGACTTACCAAATGCTCCCATAAGAGAACATGTCCTCCAGGCTCTCAACATGTCCTCCAGGCTCTCAACATGTCCTCCAGGCTCTCAACATGTCCTCCAGGCTCTCAACATGTCCTCCAGGCTCTCAACATGTCCTCCAAATATAGTGAAAGTTCTCCAGGCAGAGAACAAATTCTCCAATCACAGACCAAATGCTCCTAAAAGAGAACAAGTCCTCCAAGCCCTGACATAGTCCTCCAAGCTCAGAACAATTCCTAAAATATCAAAACAACCACATCAAACTCAGAACAAGCCCTCCAATCTCAAAACAAGTCCTCCAATCTCAAAACAAGTCCTCCAATCTCAAAACAATTCCTCCAGTCATCATAGTTCATGTTCACCAGGCACAGAACAAGTCCCCCAATGACTTACCAAATGCTCCGATAAGAGAACATGTCCTCCAGGCTCTCAACATGTCCTCCAGGCTCTCAACATGTCCTCCAGGCTCTCAACATGTCCTCCAGGCTCTCAACATGTAATCCAAATATAGTGAAAGTTCTCCAGGCAGAGAACAAATTCTCCAATCACAGACCAAATGCTCCTAAAAGAGAACAAGTCCTCCAAGCCCTGACCAAGTCCTCCAAGCTCAGAACAATTCCTAAAATATCAGAACAACCGCATCAAACTCAGAACAAGTCCTCCAATCTCAAAACAAGTCCTCCAATCTCAAAACAAGTCCTCCAATCTCAAAACAAGTCCTCCAGTCATCATAGTTCATGTTCACCAGGCACAGAACAAGTCCCATAATGACTTACCAAATGCTCCGATAAGTGAACATGTCCTCCAGGCTCTCAACATGTCCTCCAGGCTCTCAACATGTCCTCCAGGCTCTCAACATGTCCTCCAGGCTCTCAACATGTCCTCCAGGCTCTCAACATGTCCTCCAAGCTCTCAACATGTCCTCCAGGCTCTCAACATGTCCTCCAGGCTCTCAACATGTCCTCCAGGCTCTCAACATGTCCTCCAGGCTCTCAACATGTCCTCCAGGCTCTCAACATATCCTCCAAATATAGTGAAAGTTCTCCAGGCAGAGAACAAATTCTCCAATCACAGACCAAATGCTCCTAAAAGAGCAAGTCCTCCAAGCCCTGACCAAGTCCTCCAAGCTCTGAACAATTCCTAAAATATCAGAACAACCACATCAAATTCAGAACAAGTCCTCCAGTCTAAAAACAAGTCCTCCAATCTCAAAACAAGTCCTCCAATCTCAAAACAAGTCCTCCAATCTCAAAACAAGTCCTCCAATCTCACAACAAGTCCTCCAATCTCAAAACAAGTCCTCCAGTCATCATAGTTCATGTTCACCAGGCACAGAACAAGTCCCCCAATGACTTACCAAATGCTCCGATAAGAGAACATGTCCTCCAGGCTCTCAACATGTCCTCCAGGCTCTCAACATGTCCTCCAGGCTCTCAACATGTCCTCCAGGCTCTCAACATGTCCTCCAAATATAGTGAAAGTTCTCCAGGCAGAGAACAAATTCTCCAATCACAGACCAAATGCTCCTAAAAGAGAACAAGTCCTCCAAGCCCTGACCAAGTCCTCCAAGCTCAGAAGAATTCCTAAAATATCAGAACAACCACATCAAACTCAGAACAAGTCCTCCAATCTCAAAACAAGTCCTCCAATCTCAAAACAAGTCCTCCAATCTCAAAACAAGTCCTCCAATCTCAAAACAAGTCCTCCAGTCATCATAGTTCATGTTCACCAGGCACAGAACAAGTCCCCCAATGACTTACCAAATGCTCCGATAAGAGAACATGTCCTCCAGGCTCTCAACATGTCCTGCAGGCTCTCAACATGTCCTGCAGGCTCTCAACATGTCCTCCAGGCTCTCAACATGTCCTCCAAATATAGTGAAAGTTCTCCAGGCAGAGAACAAATTCTCCAATCACAGACCAAATGCTCCTAAAAGAGAACAAGTCCTCTAAGCCCTGAACAAGTCCTCCAAGCTCAGAACAATTCCTAAAATAACAGAAAAACCACATCAAACTCAGAACAAGTCCTCCAATCTCACAACAAGTCCTCCAATCTCAAAACAAGTCCTCCAGTCATCATAGTTCATGTTCACCTGGCACAGAACAAGTCCCCCAATGACTTACCAAATGCTCCCATAAGAGAACATGTCCTCCAGGCTCTCAACATGTCCTCCAGGCTCTCAACATGTCCTCCAGGCTCTCAACATGTCCTCCAGGCTCTCAACATGTCCTCCAGGCTCTCAACATGTCCTCCAGGCTCTCAACATGTCCTCCAAATATAGTGAAAGTTCTCCAGGCAGAGAACAAATTCTCCAATCACAGACCAAATGCTCCTAAAAGAGAACAAGTCCTCCAAGCCCTGACATAGTCCTCCAAGCTCAGAACAATTCCTAAAATATCAAAACAACCACATCAAACTCAGAACAAGCCCTCCAATCTCAAAACAAGTCCTCCAATCTCAAAACAAGTCCTCCAATCTCAAAACAATTCCTCCAGTCATCATAGTTCATGTTCACCAGGCACAGAACAAGTCCCCCAATGACTTACCAAATGCTCCGATAAGAGAACATGTCCTCCAGGCTCTCAACATGTCCTCCAGGCTCTCAACATGTCCTCCAGGCTCTCAACATGTCCTCCAGGCTCTCAACATGTAATCCAAATATAGTGAAAGTTCTCCAGGCAGAGAACAAATTCTCCAATCACAGACCAAATGCTCCTAAAAGAGAACAAGTCCTCCAAGCCCTGACCAAGTCCTCCAAGCTCAGAACAATTCCTAAAATATCAGAACAACCGCATCAAACTCAGAACAAGTCCTCCAATCTCAAAACAAGTCCTCCAATCTCAAAACAAGTCCTCCAATCTCAAAACAAGTCCTCCAGTCATCATAGTTCATGTTCACCAGGCACAGAACAAGTCCCATAATGACTTACCAAATGCTCCGATAAGTGAACATGTCCTCCAGGCTCTCAACATGTCCTCCAGGCTCTCAACATGTCCTCCAGGCTCTCAACATGTCCTCCAGGCTCTCAACATGTCCTCCAGGCTCTCAACATGTCCTCCAGGCTCTCAACATGTCCTCCAGGCTCTCAACATGTCCTCCAGGCTCTCAACATGTCCTCCAAATATAGTGAAAGTTCTCCAGGCAGAGAACAAATTCTCCAATCACAGACCAAATGCTCCTAAAAGAGAACAAGTCCTCCAAGCCCTGAACAAGTCCTCCAAGCTCAGAACAATTCCTAAAATATCAGAACAACCACATCAAACTCAGAACAAGTCCTCCAATCTCAAAACAAGTCCTCCAATCTCAAAACAAGTCCTCCAATCTCAAAACAAGTCCTCCAATCTCAAAACAAGTCCTCCAGTCATCATAGTTCATGTTCACCAGGCACAGAACAAGTCCCATAATGACTTACCAAATGCTCCGATAAGTGAACATGCCCGCCAGGCTCTCAACATGTCCTCCAGGCTCTCAACATGTCCTCCAGGCTCTCAACATGTCCTCCAGGCTCTCAACATGTCCTCCAGGCTCTCAACATGTCCTCCAAATATAGTGAAAGTTCTCCAGGCAGAGAACAAATTCTCCAATCACAGACCAAATGCTCCTAAAAGAGAACAAGTCCTCCAAGCCCTGACCAAGTCCTCCAAGCTCAGAACAATTCCTAAAATATCAGAACAACCACATCAAACTCAGAACAAGTCCTCCAATCTCAAAACAAGTCCTCCAATCTCAAAAGAAGTCCTCCAATCTCAAAACAAGTCGTCCAATCTCAAAACAAGTCCTCCAGTCATCATAGTTCATGTTCACCAGGCAGAGAACAAGTCCCCCAATGACTTACCAAATGCTCCGATAAGAGAACATGTCCTCCAGGCTCCCAACATGTCCTCCAGGCTCTCAACATGTCCTGCAGGCTCTCAACATGTCCTCCAGGCTCTCAACATGTCCTCCAGGCTCTCAACATGTCCTCCAAATATAGTGAAAGTTCTCCAGGCAGAGAACAAATTCTCCAATCACAGACCAAATGCTCCTAAAAGAGAACAAGTCCTCCAAGCCCTGAACAAGTCCTCCAAGCTCAGAAGAATTCCTAAAATAACAGAACAACCACATCAAACTCAGAACAAGTCCTCCAATCTCACAACAAGTCCTCCAATCTCAAAACAAGTCCTCCAGTCTTCATAGTTCATGTTCACCAGGCACAGAACAAGTCCCATAATGACTTACCAAATGCTCCGATAAGTGAACATGTCCTCCAGGCTCTCAACATGTCCTCCAGGCTCTCAACATGTCCTCCAGGCTCTCAACATGTCCTCCAGGCTCTCAACATGTCCTCCAGGCTCTCAACATGTCCTCCAGGCTCTCAACATGTCCTCCAGGCTCTCAACATGTCCTCCAGGCTCTCAACATGTCCTCCAAATATAGTGAAAGTTCTCCAGGCAGAGAACAAATTCTCCAATCACAGACCAAATGCTCCTAAAAGAGAACAAGTCCTCCAAGCCCTGATCAAGTCCTCCAAGCTCAGAACAATTCCTAAAATATAAGAACAACCACATCAAACTCAGAACAAGTCCTCCAATCTCAAAACAAGTCCTCCAATCTCAAAACAAGTCCTCCAATCTCAAAACAAGTCCTCCAATCTCAAAACAAGTCCTCCAATCTCAAAACAAGTCCTCCAATCTCAAAACAAGTCCTCCAATCTCAAAACAAGTCCTCCAGTCATCATAGTTCATGTTCACCAGGCACAGAACAAGTCCCCCAATGACTTACCAAATGCTCCGATAAGGGAACATGTCCTCCAGGCTCTCAACATGTCCTCCAGGCTCTCAACATGTCCTCCAGGCTCTCAACATGTCCTCCAGGCTCTCAACATGTCCTCCAAATATAGTGAAAGTTCTTCAGGCAGAGAACAAATTCTCCAATCACAGACCAAATGCTCCTAAAAGAGAACAAGTCCTCCAAGCCCTGACCAAGTCCTCCAAGCTCAGAACAATACCTAAAATATCAGAACAACCACATCAAACTCAGAACAAGTCCTCCAATCTCAAAACAAGTCCTCCAATCTCAAAACAAGTCCTCCAATCTCAAAACAAGTCCTCCAGTCATCATAGTTCATGTTCACCAGGCACAGAACAAGTCCCCCAATGACTTACCAAATGCTCCGATAAGAGAACATGTCCTCCAGGCTCTCAACATGTCCTGCAGGCTCTCAACATGTCCTCCAGGCTCTCAACATGTCCTCCAGGCTCTCAACATGTCCTCCAGGCTCTCAACATGTCCTCCAGGCTCTCAACATGTCCTCCAGGCTCTCAACATGTCCTCCAGGCTCTCAACATGTCCTCCAGGCTCTCAACATGTCCTCCAAATATAGTGAAATTTCTTTAGGCAGAGAACAAATTCTCCAATCACAGACCAAATGCTCCTAAAAGAGAACAAGTCCTCCAAGCCCTGACCAAGTCCTCCAAGCTCAGAACAATACCTAAAATATCAGAACAACCACATCAAACTCAGAACAAGTCCTCCAATCTCAAAACAAGTCCTCCAATCTCAAAACAAGTCCTCCAATCTCAAAGCAAATCCTCCAATCTCAAAACAAGTCCTCCAATCTCAAAACAAGTCCTCCAATCTCAAAACAAGTCCTCCAGTCATCATAGTTCATGTTCACCAGGCACAGAACAAGTCCCCCAATGACTTACCAAATGCTCCGATAAGAGAACATGTCCTCCAGGCTCTCAACATGTCCTCCAGGCTCTCAACATGTCCTCCAGGCTCTCAACATGTCCTCCAGGCTCTCAACATGTCCTCCAGGCTCTCAACATGTCCTCCAGGCTCTCAACATGTCCTCCAGGCTCTCAACATGTCCTCCAAATATAGTGAAAGTTCTCCAGGCAGAGAACAAATTCTCCAATCACAGACCAAATGCTCCTAAAAGAGAACAAGTCCTCCAAGCCCTGACCAAGTCCTCCAAGCTCAGAACAATTCCTAAAATATCAGAACAACCACATCAAACTCAGAACAAGTCCTCCAATCTCAAAACAAGTCCTCCAATCTCAAAACAAGTCCTCCAATCTCAAAACAAGTCCTCCAATCTCAAAACAATTCCTCCAGTCATCATAGTTCATGTTCACCAGGCACAGAACAAGTCCCCCAATGACTTACCAAATGCTCCGATAAGAGAACATGTCCTCCAGGCTCTCAACATGTCCTCCAGGCTCTCAACATGTCCTCCAGGCTCTCAACATGTCCTCCAGGCTCTCAACATGTAATCCAAATATAGTGAAAGTTCTCCAGGCAGAGAACAAATTCTCCAATCACAGACCAAATGCTCCTAAAAGAGAACAAGTCCTCCAAGCCCTGACCAAGTCCTCCAAGCTCAGAACAATTCCTAAAATATCAGAACAACCGCATCAAACTCAGAACAAGTCCTCCAATCTCAAAACAAGTCCTCCAATCTCAAAACAAGTCCTCCAATCTCAAAACAAGTCCTCCAATCTCAAAACAAGTCCTCCAGTCATCATAGTTCATGTTCACCAGGCACAGAACAAGTCCCATAATGACTTACCAAATGCTCCGATAAGTGAACATGTCCTCCAGGCTCCCAACATGTCCTCCAGGCTCTCAACATGTCCTCCAGGCTCTCAACATGTCCTCCAGGCTCTCAACATGTCCTCCAGGCTCTCAACATGTCCTGCAGGCTCTCAACATGTCCTGCAGGCTCTCAATATGTCCTCCAGGCTCTCAACATGTCCTCCAAATATAGTGAATGTTCTCCAGGCAGAGAACAAATTCTCCAATCACAGACCAAATGCTCCTAAAAGAGAACAAGTCCTCCAAGCCCTAACCAAGTCCTCCAAGCACAGAACAATTCCTAAAATATCAGAACAACCACATCAAACTCAGAACAAGTCCTCCAATCTCAAAACAAGTCCTCCAATCTCAAAACAAGTCCTCCAATCTCAAAACAAGTCCTCCAATCTCAAACCAAGTCCTCCAATCTCAAAACAAGTCCTCCTATCTCAAAACAAGTCCTCCAGTCATCATAGTTCATGTTCACCAGGCACAGAACAAGTCTCATAATGACTTACCAAATGCTCCGATAAGTGAACATATCCTCCAGGCACTCAACATGTCCTCCAGGCTCTCAACATGTCCTCCAGGCTCTCAACATGTCCTCCAGGCTCTCAACATGTCCTCCAAATATAGTGAAAGTTCTCCAGGCAGAGAACAAATTCTCCAATCACAGACCAAATGCTCCTAAAAGAGAACAAGTCCTCTAAGCCCTGAACAAGTCCTCCAAGCTCAGAACAATTCCTAAAATAACAGAAAAACCACATCAAACTCAGAACAAGTCCTCCAATCTCACAACAAGTCCTCCAATCTCAAAACAAGTCCTCCAGTCATCATAGTTCATGTTCACCAGGCACAGAACAAGTCCCCCAATGACTTACCAAATGCTCCGATAAGAGAACATGTTCTCCAGGCTCTCAACATGTTCTCCAGGCTCTCAACATGTCCTCCAGGCTCTCAACATGTCCTCCAGGCTCTCAACATGTCCTCCAGGCTCTCAACATGTCCTCCAGGCTCTCAACATGTCCTCCAAATATAGTGAAAGTTCTCCAGGCAGAGAACAAATTCTCCAATCACAGACCAAATGCTCCTAAAAGAGAAGAAGTCCTCCAAGTCCTGACCAAGTCATCCAAGCTCAGAACAATTCCTAAAATATCAGAACAACCGCATCAATATCAGAACAAGTCCTCCAATCTCAAAACAAGTCCTCCAATCTCACAACAAGTCCTCCAATCTCAAAACAAGTCCTCCAGTCATCATAGTTCATGTTCACCAGGCACAGAACAAGTCCCCCAATGACTTACCAAATGCTCCGATAAGAGAACATGTCCTCCAGGCTCTCAACATGTCCTCCAGGCTCTCAACATGTCCTCCAGGCTCTCAACATATCCTCCAAATATAGTGAAAGTTCTCCAGGCAGAGAACAAATTCTCCAATCACAGACCAAATGCTCCTAAAAGAGAACAAGTCCTCCAAGCCCTGACCAAGTCCTCCAAGCTCAGAACAATTCCTAAAATATCAGAACAACCGCATCAAACTCAGAACAAGTCCTCCAATCTCAAAACAAGTCCTCCAATCTCAAAACAAGTCCTCCAATCTCAAAACAAGTCCTCCAATCTCAAAACAAGTCCTCCAATCTCAAAACAAGTCCTCCAGTCATCATAGTTTATGTTCACCAGGCACAGAACAAGTCCCCCAATGACTTACCAAATGCTCTGATAAGAGAACATGTCCTCCAGGCTCTCAACCTGTCCTCCAGGCTCTCAACATGTCCTCCAGGCTCTCAACATGTCCTCCAGGCTCTCAACATGTCCTCCAGGCTCTCAACATATCCTCCAAATATAGTGAAAGTTCTCCAGGCAGAGAACAAATTCTCCAATCACAGACCAAATGCTCCTAAAAGAGAACAAGTCCTCCAAGCCCTGACCAAGTCCTCCAAGCTCAGAACAATTCCTAAAATATCAGAACAACAACATCAAACTCAGAACAAGTCCTCCAATCTCAAAACAAGTCCTCCAATCTCAAAACAAGTCCTCCAATCTCAAAACAAGTCCTCCAATCTCAAAACAAGTCCTCCAGTCATCATAGTTCATGTTCACCAGGCACAGAACAAGTCCCCCAATGACTTACCAAATGCTCCGATAAGAGAACATGTCCTCCAGGCTCTCAACATGTCCTCCAGGCTCTCAACATGTCCTCCAGGCTCTCAACATGTCCTCCAGGCTCTCAACATGTCCTCCAGGCTCTCAACATGTCCTCCAAATATAGTGAAAGTTCTCCAGGCAGAGAACAAATTCTCCAATCACAGACCAAATGCTCCTAAAAGAGAACAAGTCCTCTAAGCCCTGAACAAGTCCTCCAAGCTCAGAACAATTCCTAAAATAACAGAAAAACCACATCAAACTCAGAACAAGTCCTCCAATCTCACAACAAGTCCTCCAATCTCAAAACAAGTCCTCCAGTCATCATAGTTCATGTTCACCAGGCACAGAACAAGTCCCCCAATGACTTACCAAATGCTCCGATAAGAGAACATGTTCTCCAGGCTCTCAACATGTTCTCCAGGCTCTCAACATGTCCTCCAGGCTCTCAACATGTCCTCCAGGCTCTCAACATGTCCTCCAGGCTCTCAACATGTCCTCCAGGCTCTCAACATGTCCTCCAAATATAGTGAAAGTTCTCCAGGCAGAGAACAAATTCTCCAATCACAGACCAAATGCTCCTAAAAGAGAACAAGTCCTCCAAGTCCTGACCAAGTCCTCCAAGCTCAGAACAATTCCTAAAATATCAGAACAACCGCATCAATATCAGAACAAGTCCTCCAATCTCAAAACAAGTCCTCCAATCTCACAACAAGTCCTCCAATCTCAAAACAAGTCCTCCAGTCATCATAGTTCATGTTCACCAGGCACAGAACAAGTCCCCCAATGACTTACCAAATGCTCCGAGAAGAGAACATGTCCTCCAGGCTCTCAACATGTCCTCCAGGCTCTCAACATGTCCTCCAGGCTCTCAACATATCCTCCAAATATAGTGAAAGTTCTCCAGGCAGAGAACAAATTCTCCAATCACAGACCAAATGCTCCTAAAAGAGAACAAGTCCTCCAAGCCCTGACCAAGTCCTCCAAGCTCAGAACAATTCCTAAAATATCAGAACAACCACATCAAACTCAGAACAAGTCCTCCAATCTCAAAACAAGTCCTCCAATCTCAAAACAAGTCCTCCAATCTCAAAACAAGTCCTCCAATCTCAAAACAAGTCCTCCAGTCATCATAGTTTATGTTCACCAGGCACAGAACAAGTCCCCCAATGACTTACCAAATGCTCTGATAAGAGAACATGTCCTCCAGGCTCTCAACCTGTCCTCCAGGCTCTCAACATGTCCTCCAGGCTCTCAACATGTCCTCCAGGCTCTCAACATGTCCTCCAGGCTCTCAACATATCCTCCAAATATAGTGAAAGTTCTCCAGGCAGAGAACAAATTCTCCAATCACAGACCAAATGCTCCTAAAAGAGAACAAGTCCTCCAAGCCCTGACCAAGTCCTCCAAGCTCAGAACAATTCCTAAAATATCAGAACAACCACATCAAACTCAGAACAAGTCCTCCAATCTCAAAACAAGTCCTCCAATCTCAAAACAAGTCCTCCAATCTCAAAACAAGTCCTCCAATCTCAAAACAAGTCCTCCAATCTCAAAACAAGTCCTCCAGTCATCATAGTTCATGTTCACCAGGCACAGAACATGTCCCCCAATGACTTACCAAATGCTCCGATAAGAGAACATGTCCTCCAGGCTCTCAACATGTACTCCAGGCTCTCAACATGTCCTCCAGGCTCTCAACATGTCCTCCAGGCTCTCAACATGTCCTCCAGGCTCTCAACATGTCCTCCAAATATAGTGAAAGTTCTCCAGGCAGAGAACAAATTCTCCAATCACAGACCAAATGCTCCTAAAAGAGAACAAGTCCTCCAAGCCCTGAACAAGTCCTCCAAGCTCAGAACAATTCCTAAAATAACAGAAAAACCACATCAAACTCAGAACAAGTCCTCCAATCTCACAACAAGTCCTCCAATCTCAAAAAAATTCCTCCAGTCATCATAGTTCATGTTCACCAGGCACAGAACAAGTCCCCCAATGACTTACCAAATGCTCCGATAAGAGAACATGTCCTCCAGGCTCTCAACATGTCCTCCAGGCTCTCAACATGTCCTCCAGGCTCTCAACATGTCCTCCAGGCTCTCAACATGTCCTCCAGGCTCTCAACATGTCCTCCAAATATAGTGAAAGTTCTCCAGGCAGAGAACAAATTCTCCAATCACAGACCAAATGCTCCTAAAAGAGAACAAGTCCTCCAAGCCCTGACCAAGTCCTCCAAGCTCAGAACAATTCCTAAAATATCAGAACAACCGCATCAAACTCAGAACAAGTCCTCCAATCTCAAAACAAGTCCTCCAATCTCAAAACAAGTCCTCCAATCTCAAAACAAGTCCTCCAATCTCACAACAAGTCCTCCAATCTCAAAACAAGTCCTCCAGTCATCATAGTTCATGTTCACCACGCACAGAACAAGTCCCCCAATGACTTACCAAATGCTCCGATAAGAGAACATGTCCTGCAGGCTCTCAACATGTCCTGCAGGCTCTCAACATGTCCTCCAGGCTCTCAACATGTCCTCCAAATATAGTGAAAGTTCTCCAGGCAGAGAACAAATTCTCCAATCACAGACCAAATGCTCCTAAAAGAGAACAAGTCCTCTAAGCCCTGAACAAGTCCTCCAAGCTCAGAACAATTCCTAAAATAACAGAAAAACCACATCAAACTCAGAACAAGTCCTCCAATCTCACAACAAGTCCTCCAATCTCAAAAAAAGTCCTCCAGTCATCATAGTTCATGTTCACCAGGCACAGAACAAGTCCCCCAATGACTTACCAAATGCTCCGATAAGTGAACATGTCCTCCAGGCTCTCAACATGTCCTCCAGGCTCTCAACATGTCCTCCAGGCTCTCAACATGTCCTGCAGGCTCTCAACATGTCCTGCAGGCTCTCAACATGTCCTGCAGGCTCTCAACATGTCCTGCAGGCTCTCAACATGTCCTGCAGGCTCTCAACATGTCCTCCAGGCTCTCAACATGTCCTCCAAATATAGTGAAAGTTCTCCAGGCAGAGAACAAATTCTCCAATCACAGACCAAATGCTCCTAAAAGAGAACAAGTCCTCTAAGCCCTGAACAAGTCCTCCAAGCTCAGAACAATTCCTAAAATAACAGAAAAACCACATCAAACTCAGAACAAGTCCTCCAATCTCACAACAAGTCCTCCAATCTCAAAACAAGTCCTCCAGTCATCATAGTTCATGTTCACCAGGCACAGAACAAGTCCCCCAATGACTTACCAAATGCTCCGATAAGACAACATGTCCTCCAGGCTCTCAACATGTCCTCCAGGCTCTCAACATGTCCTCCAGGCTCTCAACATATCCTCCAAATATAGTGAAAGTTCTCCAGGCAGAGAACAAATTCTCCAATCACAGACCAAATGCTCCTAAAAGAGAACAACTCCTCCAAGCCCTGACCAAGTCCTCCAAGCTCAGAACAATTCCTAAAATATCAGAACAACCACATCAAACTCAGAACAAGTCCTCCAATCTCAAAACAAGTCCTCCAATCTCAAAACAAGTCCTCCAATCTCAAAACAAGTCCTCCAGTCATCATAGTTCATGTTCACCAGGCACAGAACAAGTCCCCCAATGACTTACCAAATGCTCTGATAAGAGAACATGTCCTCCAGGCTCTCAACCTGTCCTCCAGGCTCTCAACATGTCCTCCAGGCTCTCAACATGTCCTCCAGGCTCTCAACATGTCCTCCAGGTTCTCAACATATCCTCCAAATATAGTGAAAGTTCTCCAGGCAGAGAACAAATTCTCCAATCACAGACCAAATGCTCCTAAAAGAGAACAAGTCCTCCAAGCCCTGACCAAGTCCTCCAAGCTCAGAACAATTCCTAAAATATCAGAACAACCACATCAAACTCAGAACAAGTCCTCCAATCTCAAAACAAGTCCTCCAATCTCAAAACAAGTCCTCCAATCTAAAAACAAGTCCTCCAATCTCAAAACAAGTCCTCCAGTCATCATAGTTCATGTTCACCAGGCACAGAACAAGTCCCCCAATGACTTACCAAATGCTCCGATAAGAGAACATGTCCTCCAGGCTCTCAACATGTCCTCCAGGCTCTCAACATGTCCTCCAGGCTCTCAACATGTCCTCCAAATATAGTGAAAGTTCTCCAGGCAGAGAACAAATTCTCCAATCACAGACCAAATGCTCCTAAACGAGAACAAGTCCTCCAAGCCCTGACCAAGTCCTCCAAGCTCAGAACAATTCCTAAAATATCAGAACAACCACATCAAACTCAGAACAAGTCCTCCAATCGCACAACAAGTCCTCCAATCTCAAAAAAATTCCTCCAGTCATCATAGTTCATGTTCACCAGGCACAGAACAAGTCCCCCAATGACTTACCAAATGCTCCGATAAGAGAACATGTCCTCCAGGCTCTCAACATGTCCTCCAGGCTCTCAACATGTCCTCCAGGCTCTCAACATGTCCTCCAGGCTCTCAACATGTCCTCCAGGCTCTCAACATGTCCTCCAGGCTCTCAACATGTCCTCCAAATATAGTGAAAGTTCTCCAGGCAGAGAACAAATTCTCCAATCACAGACCAAATGCTCCTAAAAGAGAACAAGTCCTCCAAGCCCTGACCAAGTCCTCCAAGCTCAGAACAATTCCTAAAATATCAGAACAACCGCATCAAACTCAGAACAAGTCCTCCAATCTCAAAACAAGTCCTCCAATCTCAAAACAAGTCCTCCAATCTCAAAACAAGTCCTCCAATCTCACAACAAGTCCTCCAATCTCAAAACAAGTCCTCCAGTCATCATAGTTCATGTTCACCACGCACAGAACAAGTCCCCCAATGACTTACCAAATGCTCCGATAAGAGAACATGTCCTGCAGGCTCTCAACATGTCCTGCAGGCTCTCAACATGTCCTCCAGGCTCTCAACATGTCCTCCAAATATAGTGAAAGTTCTCCAGGCAGAGAACAAATTCTCCAATCACAGACCAAATGCTCCTAAAAGAGAACAAGTCCTCTAAGCCCTGAACAAGTCCTCCAAGCTCAGAACAATTCCTAAAATAACAGAAAAACCACATCAAACTCAGAACAAGTCCTCCAATCTCACAACAAGTCCTCCAATCTCAAAAAAAGTCCTCCAGTCATCATAGTTCATGTTCACCAGGCACAGAACAAGTCCCCCAATGACTTACCAAATGCTCCGATAAGTGAACATGTCCTCCAGGCTCTCAACATGTCCTCCAGGCTCTCAACATGTCCTCCAGGCTCTCAACATGTCCTCCAGGCTCTCAACATGTCCTGCAGGCTCTCAACATGTCCTGCAGGCTCTCAACATGTCCTGCAGGCTCTCAACATGTCCTCCAGGCTCTCAACATGTCCTCCAAATATAGTGAAAGTTCTCCAGGCAGAGAACAAATTCTCCAATCACAGACCAAATGCTCCTAAAAGAGAACAAGTCCTCTAAGCCCTGAACAAGTCCTCCAAGCTCAGAACAATTCCTAAAATAACAGAAAAACCACATCAAACTCAGAACAAGTCCTCCAATCTCACAACAAGTCCTCCAATCTCAAAACAAGTCCTCCAGTCATCATAGTTCATGTTCACCAGGCACAGAACAAGTCCCCCAATGACTTACCAAATGCTCCGATAAGACAACATGTCCTCCAGGCTCTCAACATGTCCTCCAGGCTCTCAACATGTCCTCCAGGCTCTCAACATATCCTCCAAATATAGTGAAAGTTCTCCAGGCAGAGAACAAATTCTCCAATCACAGACCAAATGCTCCTAAAAGCGAACAACTCCTCCAAGCCCTGACCAAGTCCTCCAAGCTCAGAACAATTCCTAAAATATCAGAACAACCACATCAAACTCAGAACAAGTCCTCCAATCTCAAAACAAGTCCTCCAATCTCAAAACAAGTCCTCCAATCTCAAAACAAGTCCTCCAGTCATCATAGTTTATGTTCACCAGGCACAGAACAAGTCCCCCAATGACTTACCAAATGCTCTGATAAGAGAACATGTCCTCCAGGCTCTCAACCTGTCCTCCAGGCTCTCAACATGTCCTCCAGGCTCTCAACATGTCCTCCAGGCTCTCAACATGTCCTCCAGGTTCTCAACATATCCTCCAAATATAGTGAAAGTTCTCCAGGCAGAGAACAAATTCTCCAATCACAGACCAAATGCTCCTAAAAGAGAACAAGTCCTCCAAGCCCTGACCAAGTCCTCCAAGCTCAGAACAATTCCTAAAATATCAGAACAACCACATCAAACTCAGAACAAGTCCTCCAATCTCAAAACAAGTCCTCCAATCTCAAAACAAGTCCTCCAATCTAAAAACAAGTCCTCCAATCTCAAAACAAGTCCTCCAGTCATCATAGTTCATGTTCACCAGGCACAGAACAAGTCCCCCAATGACTTACCAAATGCTCCGATAAGAGAACATGTCCTCCAGGCTCTCAACATGTCCTCCAGGCTCTCAACATGTCCTCCAGGCTCTCAACATGTCCTCCAAATATAGTGAAAGTTCTCCAGGCAGAGAACAAATTCTCCAATCACAGACCAAATGCTCCTAAACGAGAACAAGTCCTCCAAGCCCTGACCAAGTCCTCCAAGCTCAGAACAATTCCTAAAATATCAGAACAACCACATCAAACTCAGAACAAGTCCTCCAATCGCACAACAAGTCCTCCAATCTCAAAAAAATTCCTCCAGTCATCATAGTTCATGTTCACCAGGCACAGAACAAGTCCCCCAATGACTTACCAAATGCTCCGATAAGAGAACATGTCCTCCAGGCTCTCAACATGTCCTCCAGGCTCTCAACATGTCCTCCAGGCTCTCAACATGTCCTCCAGGCTCTCAACATGTCCTCCAGGCTCTCAACATGTCCTCCAGGCTCTCAACATGTCCTCCAAATATAGTGAAAGTTCTCCAGGCAGAGAACAAATTCTCCAATCACAGACCAAATGCTCCTAAAAGAGAACAAGTCCTCCAAGCCCTGACCAAGTCCTCCAAGCTCAGAACAATACCTAAAATATCAGAACAACCGCATCAAACTCAGAACAAGTCCTCCAATCTCAAAACAAGTCCTCCAAGCTCAAAACAAGTCCTCCAATCTCAAAACAAGTCCTCCAATCTCACAACAAGTCCTCCAATCTCAAAACAAGTCCTCCAGTCATCATACTTCATGTTCACCAGGCACAGAACAAGTCCCCCAATGACTTACCAAATGCTCCGATAAGAGAACATGTCCTCCAGGCTCTCAACATGTCCTCCAGGCTCTCAACATGTCCTCCAGGCTCTCAACATGTCCTCCAGGCTCTCAACATGTCCTCCAGGCTCTCAACATGCCCTGCAGGCTCTCAACATCTCCTGCAGGCTCTCAACATGTCCTCCAGGCTCTCAACATGTCCTCCAGGCTCTCAAAATGTCCTCCAAATATAGTGAAATTTCTCCAGGCAGAGAAGAAATTCTCCAATCACAGACCAAATGCTCCTAAAAGAGAACAAGTCCTCCAAGCCCTGATCAAGTCCTCCAAGCTCAGAACAATTCCTAAAATAGCAGAACAACCACATCAAACTCAGAACAAGTCCTCCAATCTCAAAACAAGTCCTCCAATCTCAAAACAAGTCCTCCAATCACAAAACAAGTCCTCCAATCTCAAAACAAGTCCTCCAATCTCAAAACAAGTCCTCCAATCTCAAAACAAGTCCTCCAATCTCAAAACAAGTCCTCCAATCTCAAAACAAGTCCTCCAATCTCAAAACAAGTCCTCCAGTCATCATAGTTTATGTTCACCAGGCACAGAACAAGTCCCCCAATGACTTACCAAATGCTCTGATAAGAGAACATGTCCTCCAGGCTCTCAACCTGTCCTCCAGGCTCTCAACATGTCCTCCAGGCTCTCAACATGTCCTCCAGGCTCTCAACATGTCCTCCAGGTTCTCAACATATCCTCCAAATATAGTGAAAGTTCTCCAGGCAGAGAACAAATTCTCCAATCACAGACCAAATGCTCCTAAAAGAGAACAAGTCCTCCAAGCCCTGACCAAGTCCTCCAAGCTCAGAACAATTCCTAAAATATCAGAACAACCACATCAAACTCAGAACAAGTCCTCCAATCTCAAAACAAGTCCTCCAATCTCAAAACAAGTCCTCCAATCTCAAAACAAGTCCTCCAATCTAAAAACAAGTCCTCCAATCTCAAAACAAGTCCTCCAGTCATCATAGTTCATGTTCACCAGGCACAGAACAAGTCCCCCAATGACTTACCAAATGCTCCGATAAGAGAACATGTCCTCCAGGCTCTCAACATGTCCTCCAGGCTCTCAACATGTCCTCCAGGCTCTCAACATGTCCTCCAAATATAGTGAAAGTTCTCCAGGCAGAGAACAAATTCTCCAATCACAGACCAAATGCTCCTAAACGAGAACAAGTCCTCCAAGCCCTGACCAAGTCCTCCAAGCTCAGAACAATTCCTAAAATATCAGAACAACCACATCAAACTCAGAACAAGTCCTCCAATCGCACAACAAGTCCTCCAATCTCAAAAAAATTCCTCCAGTCATCATAGTTCATGTTCACCAGGCACAGAACAAGTCCCCCAATGACTTACCAAATGCTCCGATAAGAGAACATGTCCTCCAGGCTCTCAACATGTCCTCCAGGCTCTCAACATGTCCTCCAGGCTCTCAACATGTCCTCCAGGCTCTCAACATGTCCTCCAGGCTCTCAACATGTCCTCCAAATATAGTGAAAGTTCTCCAGGCAGAGAACAAATTCTCCAATCACAGACCAAATGCTCCTAAAAGAGAACAAGTCCTCCAAGCCCTGACCAAGTCCTCCAAGCTCAGAACAATTCCTAAAATATCAGAACAACCGCATCAAACTCAGAACAAGTCCTCCAATCTCAAAACAAGTCCTCCAATCTCAAAACAAGTCCTCCAATCTCAAAACAAGTCCTCCAATCTCACAACAAGTCCTCCAATCTCAAAACAAGTCCTCCAGTCATCATAGTTCATGTTCACCACGCACAGAACAAGTCCCCCAATGACTTACCAAATGCTCCGATAAGAGAACATGTCCTGCAGGCTCTCAACATGTCCTGCAGGCTCTCAACATGTCCTCCAGGCTCTCAACATGTCCTCCAAATATAGTGAAAGTTCTCCAGGCAGAGAACAAATTCTCCAATCACAGACCAAATGCTCCTAAAAGAGAACAAGTCCTCTAAGCCCTGAACAAGTCCTCCAAGCTCAGAACAATTCCTAAAATAACAGAAAAACCACATCAAACTCAGAACAAGTCCTCCAATCTCACAACAAGTCCTCCAATCTCAAAAAAAGTCCTCCAGTCATCATAGTTCATGTTCACCAGGCACAGAACAAGTCCCCCAATGACTTACCAAATGCTCCGATAAGTGAACATGTCCTCCAGGCTCTCAACATGTCCTCCAGGCTCTCAACATGTCCTCCAGGCTCTCAACATGTCCTGCAGGCTCTCAACATGTCCTGCAGGCTCTCAACATGTCCTGCAGGCTCTCAACATGTCCTGCAGGCTCTCAACATGTCCTCCAGGCTCTCAACATGTCCTCCAAATATAGTGAAAGTTCTCCAGGCAGAGAACAAATTCTCCAATCACAGACCAAATGCTCCTAAAACAGAACAAGTCCTCTAAGCCCTGAACAAGTCCTCCAAGCTCAGAACAATTCCTAAAATAACAGAAAAACCACATCAAACTCAGAACAAGTCCTCCAATCTCACAACAAGTCCTCCAATCTCAAAACAAGTCCTCCAGTCATCATAGTTCATGTTCACCAGGCACAGAACAAGTCCCCCAATGACTTACCAAATGCTCCGATAAGAGAACATGTCCTCCAGGCTCTCAACATGTCCTCCAGGCTCTCAACATGTCCTCCAGGCTCTCAACATATCCTCCAAATATAGTGAAAGTTCTCCAGGCAGAGAACAAATTCTCCAATCACAGACCAAATGCTCCTAAAAGAGAACAACTCCTCCAAGCCCTGACCAAGTCCTCCAAGCTCAGAACAATTCCTAAAATATCAGAACAACCACATCAAACTCAGAACAAGTCCTCCAATCTCAAAACAAGTCCTCCAATCTCAAAACAAGTCCTCCAATCTCAAAACAAGTCCTCCAGTCATCATAGTTTATGTTCACCAGGCACAGAACAAGTCCCCCAATGACTTACCAAATGCTCTGATAAGAGAACATGTCCTCCAGGCTCTCAACCTGTCCTCCAGGCTCTCAACATGTCCTCCAGGCTCTCAACATGTCCTCCAGGCTCTCAACATGTCCTCCAGGTTCTCAACATATCCTCCAAATATAGTGAAAGTTCTCCAGGCAGAGAACAAATTCTCCAATCACAGACCAAATGCTCCTAAAAGAGAACAAGTCCTCCAAGCCCTGACCAAGTCCTCCAAGCTCAGAACAATTCCTAAAATATCAGAACAACCACATCAAACTCAGAACAAGTCCTCCAATCTCAAAACAAGTCCTCCAATCTCAAAACAAGTCCTCCAATCTAAAAACAAGTCCTCCAATCTCAAAACAAGTCCTCCAGTCATCATAGTTCATGTTCACCAGGCACAGAACAAGTCCCCCAATGACTTACCAAATGCTCCGATAAGAGAACATGTCCTCCAGGCTCTCAACATGTCCTCCAGGCTCTCAACATGTCTTCCAGGCTCTCAACATGTCCTCCAAATATAGTGAAAGTTCTCCAGGCAGAGAACAAATTCTCCAATCACAGACCAAATGCTCCTAAACGAGAACAAGTCCTCCAAGCCCTGACCAAGTCCTCCAAGCTCAGAACAATTCCTAAAATATCAGAACAACCACATCAAACTCAGAACAAGTCCTCCAATCG
Source organism: Ara ararauna (assembly GCA_028858755.1). Lineage (NCBI taxonomy): Eukaryota > Metazoa > Chordata > Aves > Psittaciformes > Psittacidae > Ara > Ara ararauna. The sequence continues at coordinate 257,656 of CM054376.1, forward strand.
CACAACAAGTCCTCCAATCTCAAAAAAATTCCTCCAGTCATCATAGTTCATGTTCACCAGGCACAGAACAAGTCCCCCAATGACTTACCAAATGCTCCGATAAGAGAACATGTCCTCCAGGCTCTCAACATGTCCTCCAGGCTCTCAACATGTCCTCCAGGCTCTCAACATGTCCTCCAGGCTCTCAACATGTCCTCCAGGCTCTCAACATGTCCTCCAGGCTCTCAACATGTCCTCCAGGCTCTCAACATGTCCTCCAAATATAGTGAAAGTTCTCCAGGCAGAGAACAAATTCTCCAATCACAGACCAAATGCTCCTAAAAGAGAACAAGTCCTCCAAGCCCTGACCAAGTCCTCCAAGCTCAGAACAATACCTAAAATATCAGAACAACCGCATCAAACTCAGAACAAGTCCTCCAATCTCAAAACAAGTCCTCCAAGCTCAAAACAAGTCCTCCAATCTCAAAACAAGTCCTCCAATCTCACAACAAGTCCTCCAATCTCAAAACAAGTCCTCCAGTCATCATACTTCATGTTCACCAGGCACAGAACAAGTCCCCCAATGACTTACCAAATGCTCCGATAAGAGAACATGTCCTCCAGGCTCTCAACATGTCCTCCAGGCTCTCAACATGTCCTCCAGGCTCTCAACATGTCCTCCAGGCTCTCAACATGTCCTCCAGGCTCTCAACATGTCCTCCAGGCTCTCAACATGTCCTCCAGGCTCTCAACATGCCCTGCAGGCTCTCAACATCTCCTGCAGGCTCTCAACATGTCCTCCAGGCTCTCAACATGTCCTCCAGGCTCTCAAAATGTCCTCCAAATATAGTGAAATTTCTCCAGGCAGAGAAGAAATTCTCCAATCACAGACCAAATGCTCCTAAAAGAGAACAAGTCCTCCAAGCCCTGATCAAGTCCTCCAAGCTCAGAACAATTCCTAAAATAGCAGAACAACCACATCAAACTCAGAACAAGTCCTCCAATCTCAAAACAAGTCCTCCAATCTCAAAACAAGTCCTCCAATCACAAAACAAGTCCTCCAATCTCAAAACAAGTCCTCCAATCTCAAAACAAGTCCTCCAATCTCAAAACAAGTCCTCCAATCTCAAAACAAGTCCTCCAGTCATCATAGTTCATGTTCACCAGGCACAGAACAAGTCCCCCAATGACTTACCAAATGCTCCGATAAGAGAACATGTCCTGCAGGCTCTCAACATGTCCTGCAGGCTCTCAACATGTCCTCCAGGCTCTCAACATGTCCTCCAAATATAGTGAAAGTTCTCCAGGCAGAGAACAAATTCTCCAATCACAGACCAAATGCTCCTAAAAGAGAACAAGTCCTCTAAGCCCTGAACAAGTCCTCCAAGCTCAGAACAATTCCTAAAATATCAGAACAACTGCAACAAACTCAGAACAAGTCCTCCAATCTCACAACAAGTCCTCCAATCTCAAAAAAAGTCCTCCAGTCATCATAGTTCATGTTCACCAGGCACAGAACAAGTCCCCCAATGACTTACCAAATGCTCCGATAAGAGAACATGTCCTCCAGGTTCTCAACATGTCCTCCAGGCTCTCAACATGTCCTCCAGGCTCTCAACATGTCCTCCAGGCTCTCAACATGTCCTCCAAGCTCTCAACATGTCCTCCAGGCTCTCAACATGTCCTCCAGGCTCTCAACATGTCCTCCAGGCTCTCAACATGTCCTCCAAATATAGTGAAAGTTCTCCAGGCAGAGAACAAATTCTCCAATCACAGACCAAATGCTCCTAAAAGAGAACAAGTCCTCTAAGCCCTGACCAAGTCCTCCAAGCTCAGAACAATTCGTAAAATATCAGAACAACTGCAACAAACTCAGAACAAGTCCTCCAATCTCAAAACAAGTCCTCCAGTCATCATAGTTCATGTTCACCAGGCACAGAACAAGTCCCATAATGACTTACCAAATGCTCCGATAAGTGAACATGTCCTCCAGGCTCTCAACATGTCCTGCAGGCTCTCAACATGTCCTGCAGGCTCTCAACATGTCCTCCAGGCTCTCAACATGTCCTCCAGGCTCTCAACATGTCCTCCAGGCTCTCAACATGTCCTCCAGGCTCTCAACATGTCCTCCAAATATAGTGAAAGTTCTCCAGGCAGAGAACAAATTCTCCAATCACAGACCAAATGCTCCTAAAAGAGAACAAGTCCTCTAAGCCCTGAACAAGTCCTCCAAGCTCAGAACAATTCCTAAAATAACAGAAAAACCACATCAAACTCAGAACAAGTCCTCCAATCTCACAACAAGTCCTCCAATCTCAAAAAAAGTCCTCCAGTCATCATAGTTCATGTTCACCAGGCACAGAACAAGTCCCCCAATGACTTACCAAATGCACCGATAAGAGAACATGTCCTCCAGGCTCTCAACATGTCCTCCAGGCTCTCAACATGTCCTCCAGGCTCTCAACATGTCCTCCAGGCTCTCAACATGTCCTCCAGGCTCTCAACATGTCCTCCAGGCTCTCAACATGTCCTCCAAATATAGTGAAAGTTCTCCAGGCAGAGAACAAATTCTCCAATCACAGACCAAATGCTCCTAAAAGAGAACAAGTCCTCCAAGCCCTGACCAAGTCCTCCAAGCTCAGAACAATTCCTAAAATATCAGAACAACCATATCAAACTCAGAACAAGTCCTCCAATCTCAAAACAAGTCCTCTAATCTCAAAACAAGTCCTCCAATCTCAAAACAAGTCCTCCAATCTCAAAACAAGTCCTCCAATCTCAAAACAAGTCCTCCAATCTCAAAACAAGTCCTCCAATCTCAAAACAAGTCCTCCAGTCATCATAGTTCATGTTCACCAGGCACAGAACAAGTCCCATAATGACTTACCAAATGCTCCGATAAGAGAACATGTCCTCCAGGCTCTCAACATGTCCTCCAGGCTCTCAACATGTCCTCCAGGCTCTCAACATGTCCTCCAAATATAGTGAAAGTTCTCCAGGCAGAGAACAAATTCTCCAATCACAGACCAAATGCTCCTAAACGAGAACAAGTCCTCCAAGCCCTGACCAAGTCCTCCAAGCTCAGAACAATTCCTAAAATATCAGAACAACCACATCAAACTCAGAACAAGTCCTCCAATCTCAAAACAAGTCCTCCAATCTCAAAAGAAGTCCTCCAATCTCAAAACAAGTCGTCTAATCTCAAAACAAGTCCTCCAGTCATCATAGTTCATGTTCACCAGGCACAGAACAAGTCCCCCAATGACTTACCAAATGCTCCGATAAGAGAACATGTCCTCCAGGCTCCCAACATGTCCTCCAGGCTCTCAACATGTCCTCCAGGCTCTCAACATGTCCTCCAGGCTCTCAACATGTCCTCCAGGCTCTCAACATGTCCTCCAGGCTCTCAACATGTCCTCCAAATATAGTGAAAGTTCTCCAGGCAGAGAACAAATTCTCCAATCACAGACCAAATGTTCCTAAAAGGGAACAAGTCCTCCAAGCCCTGACCAAGTCCTCCAAGCTCAAAACAATTCCTAAAATATCAGAACAACTGCAACAAACTCAGAACAAGTCCTCCAATCTCAAAACAAGTCCTCCAGTCATCATAGTTCATGTTCACCAGGCACAGAACAAGTCCCATAATGACTTACCAAATGCTCCGATAAGTGAACATGTCCTCCAGGCTCTCAACATGTCCTCCAGGCTCTCAACATGTCCTGCAGGCTCTCAACATGTCCTGCAGGCTCTCAACATGTCCTCCAGGCTCTCAACATGTCCTCCTGGCTCTCAACATGTCCTCCAGGCTCTCAACATGTCCTGCAGGCTCTCAACATGTCCTCCAAATATAGTGAAAGTTCTCCAGGCAGAGAACAATTTCTCCAATCACAGACCAAATACTCCTAAAAGAGAACAAGTCCTCCAAGCCCTGACCAAGTCCTCCAAGCTCAGAACAATTCCTAAAATATCAGAACAACCACATCAAACTCAGAACAAGTCCTCCAATCTCAAAACAAGTCCTCCAATCTCAAAACAAGTCCTCCAATCTCAAAACAAGTCCTCCAATCTCAAAACAAGTCCTCCAGTCATCATAGTTCATGTTCACCAGGCACAGAACAAGTCCCCCAATGACTTACGAAATGCTCCGATAAGAGAACATGTCCTCCAGGCTCTCAACATGTCCTGCAGGCTCTCAACATGTCCTGCAGGCTCTCAACATGTCCTGCAGGCTCTCAACATGTCCTCCAGGCTCTCAACATGTCCTCCAGGCTCTCAACATGTCCTCCAGGCTCTCAACATGTCCTCCAGGCTCTCAACATGTCCTCCAAATATAGTGAAAGTTCTCCAGGCAGAGAACAAATTCTCCAATCACAGACCAAATGCTCCTAAAAGAGAACAAGTCCTCCAAGCCCTGACCAAGTCCTCCAAGCTCAGAACAATTCCTAAAATATCAGAACAACCATATCAAACTCAGAACAAGTCCTCCAATCTCAAAACAAGTCCTCTAATCTCAAAACAAGTCCTCCAATCTCAAAACAAGTCCTCCAATCTCAAAACAAGTCCTCCAATCTCAAAACAAGTCCTCCAATCTCAAAACAAGTCCTCCAATCTCAAAACAAGTCCTCCAATCTCAAAACAAGTCCTCCAGTCATCATAGTTCATGTTCACCAGGCACAGAACAAGTCCCATAATGACTTACCAAATGCTCCGATAAGAGAACATGTCCTCCAGGCTCTCAACATGTCCTCCAGGCTCTCAACATGTCCTCCAGGCTCTCAACATGTCCTCCAAATATAGTGAAAGTTCTCCAGGCAGAGAACAAATTCTCCAATCACAGACCAAATGCTCCTAAACGAGAACAAGTCCTCCAAGCCCTGACCAAGTCCTCCAAGCTCAGAACAATTCCTAAAATATCAGAACAACCACATCAAACTCAGAACAAGTCCTCCAATCTCAAAACAAGTCCTCCAATCTCAAAAGAAGTCCTCCAATCTCAAAACAAGTCGTCTAATCTCAAAACAAGTCCTCCAGTCATCATAGTTCATGTTCACCAGGCACAGAACAAGTCCCCCAATGACTTACCAAATGCTCCGATAAGAGAACATGTCCTCCAGGCTCCCAACATGTCCTCCAGGCTCTCAACATGTCCTCCAGGCTCTCAACATGTCCTCCAGGCTCTCAACATGTCCTCCAGGCTCTCAACATGTCCTCCAGGCTCTCAACATGTCCTCCAGGCTCTCAACATGTCCTCCAAATATAGTGAAAGTTCTCCAGGCAGAGAACAAATTCTCCAATCACAGACCAAATGTTCCTAAAAGGGAACAAGTCCTCCAAGCCCTGACCAAGTCCTCCAAGCTCAAAACAATTCCTAAAATATCAGAACAACTGCAACAAACTCAGAACAAGTCCTCCAATCTCAAAACAAGTCCTCCAGTCATCATAGTTCATGTTCACCAGGCACAGAACAAGTCCCATAATGACTTACCAAATGCTCCGATAAGTGAACATGTCCTCCAGGCTCTCAACATGTCCTCCAGGCTCTCAACATGTCCTGCAGGCTCTCAACATGTCCTGCAGGCTCTCAACATGTCCTCCAGGCTCTCAACATGTCCTCCAGGCTCTCAACATGTCCTCCAGGCTCTCAACATGTCCTGCAGGCTCTCAACATGTCCTCCAAATATAGTGAAAGTTCTCCAGGCAGAGAACAATTTCTCCAATCACAGACCAAATACTCCTAAAAGAGAACAAGTCCTCCAAGCCCTGACCAAGTCCTCCAAGCTCAGAACAATTCCTAAAATATCAGAACAACCACATCAAACTCAGAACAAGTCCTCCAATCTCAAAACAAGTCCTCCAATCTCAAAACAAGTCCTCCAATCTCAAAACAAGTCCTCCAGTCATCATAGTTCATGTTCACCAGGCACAGAACAAGTCCCCCAATGACTTACGAAATGCTCCGATAAGAGAACATGTCCTCCAGGCTCTCAACATGTCCTGCAGGCTCTCAACATGTCCTGCAGGCTCTCAACATGTCCTGCAGGCTCTCAACATGTCCTCCAGGCTCTCAACATGTCCTCCAGGCTCTCAACATGTCCTCCAGGCTCTCAACATGTCCTCCAGGCTCTCAACATGTCCTCCAGGCTCTCAACACGTCCTCCAAATATAGTGAAAGTTCTTCAGGCAGAGAACAAATTCTCCAATCACAGACCAAATGCTCCTAAAAGAGAACAAGTCCTCCAAGCCCTGACCAAGTCCTCCAAGCTCAGAACAATACCTAAAATATCAGAACAACCACATCAAACTCAGAACAAGTCCTCCAATCTCAGAACAAGTCCTCCAATCTCACAACAAGTCCTCCAATCTCAAAAAAAGTCCTCCAGTCATCATAGTTCATGTTCACCAGGCACAGAACAAGTCCCCCAATGACTTACCAAATGCTCCGATAAGAGAACATGTCCTCCAGGCTCTCAACATGTCCTGCAGGCTCTCAACATGTCCTCCAGGCTCTCAACATGTCCTCCAGGCTCTCAACATGTCCTCCAGGCTCTGAACATGTCCTCCAGGCTCTCAACATGTCCTCCAGGCTCTCAACATGTCCTCCAGGCTCTCAACATGTCCTCCAAATATAGTGAAAGTTCTCCAGGCAGAGAACAAATTCTTCAATCACAGACCAAATGCTCCTAAAAGAGAACAAGTCCTCCAAGCCCTGAAGAAGTCCTCCAAGCTCAGAACAATTCCTAAAATGTCAGAACAACCGCATCAAACTCAGAACAATTCCTCCAATCTCAAAACAAGTCCTCCAATCTCAAAAGAAGTCCTCCAATCTCAAAACAAGTCCTCCAATCTCAAAACAAGTCCTCCAATCTCAAAACAAGTCCTCCAATCTCAAAACAAGTCCTCCAGTCATCATAGTTCATGTTCACCAGGCACAGAACAAGTCCCCCAATGACTTACCAAATACTCCGATAAGAGAACATGTCCTCCAGGCTCTCAACATGTCCTCCAGGCTCTCAACATGTCCTCCAGGCTCTCAACATGTCCTCCAGGCTCTCAACATGTCCTCCAAATATAGTGAAAGTTCTCCAGGCAGAGAACAAATTCTCCAATCACAGACCAAATGCTCCTAAAAGAGAACAAGTCCTCCAAGCCCTGACCAAGTCCTCCAAGCTCAGAACAATTCCTAAAATATCAGAACAACCACATCAAACTCAGAACAAGTCCTCCAATCTCAAAACAAGTCCTCCAATCTCAAAACAAGTCCTCCAATCTCAAGACAAGTCCTCCAATCTCAAAACAAGTCCTCCAGTCATCATAGTTCATGTTCACCAGGCACAGAACAAGTCCCCCAATGACTTACCAAATGCTCCGATAAGAGAACATGTCCTCCAGGCTCTCAACATGTCCTCCAGGCTCTCAACATGTCCTCCAGGCTCTCAACATGTCCTGCAGGCTCTCAACATGTCCTCCAGGCTCTCAACATGTCCTCCAAATATAGTGAAAGTTCTCCAGGCAGAGAACAAATTCTCCAATCACAGACCAAATGCTCCTAAAAGAGAACACGTCCTCTAAGCCCTGAACAAGTCCTCCAAGCTCAGAACAATTCCTAAAATAACAGAAAAACCACATCAAACTCAGAACAAGTCCTCCAATCTCACAACAAGTACTCCAATCTCAAAAAAAGTCCTCCAGTCATCATAGTTCATGTTCACCAGGCACAGAACAAGGCCCCCAATGACTTACCAAATGCTCCGATAAGAGAACATGTCCTCCAGGCTCTCAACATGTCCTCCAGGCTCTCAACATGTCCTCCAGGCTCTCAACATGTCCTCCAGGCTCTCAACATGTCCTCCAGGCTCTCAACAAGTCCTCCAGGCTCTCAACATGTCCTCCAGGCTCTCAACATGTCCTCCAGGCTCTCAACATGTCCTCCAAATATAGTGAAAGTTCTCCAGGCAGAGAACAAATTCTCCAATCACAGACCAAATGCTCCTAAAAGAGAACAAGTCCCCTAAGCCCTGCACAAGTCCTCCAAGCTCAGAACAATTCCTAAAATAACAGAAAAACCACATCAAACTCAGAAAAAGTCCTCCAATCTCACAACAAGTCCTCCAATCTCAAAACAAGTAATCCAGTCATCATAGTTCATGTTCACCAGGCACAGAACAAGTCCCCAATGACTTACCAAATGCTCCGATAAGAGAACATGTCCTCCAGGCTCTCAACATGTCCTCCAGGCTCTCAACATATCCTCCAGGCTCTCAACATGTCCTCCAGGCTCTCAACATGTCCTCCAGGCTCTCAACATGTCCTCCAGGCTCTCAACATGTCCTCCTGGCTCTCAACATGTCCTCCAGGCTCTCAACATGTCCTCCAAATATAGTGAAATTTCTCCAGGCAGAGAACAAATTCTCCAAACACAGACCAAATGCTCCTAAAAGAGAACAAGTCCTCCAAGCCCTGACCAAGTCCTCCAAGCTCAGAACAATTCCTAAAATAGCCGAACATACACATCAAACTCAGAACAAGTCCTCCAATCTCAAAACAAGTCCTCCAATCTCAAAACAAGTCCTCCAATCTCAAAACAAGTCCTCCAATCTCAAAACAAGTCCTCCAATCTCAAAACAAGTCCTCCAATCTCAAAACAAGTCCTCCAATCTCAAAACAAGTCCTCCAGTCATCATAGTTCATGTTCACCAGGCACAGAACAAGTCCCCCAATGACTTACCAAATGCTCGGATAAGAGAACATGTCCTCCAGGCTCTCAACATGTCCTCCAGGCTCTCAACATGTCGTCCAGGCTCTCAACAAGTCCTCCAGTCTCTCAACATGTCCTCCAGGCTCTCAACATGTCCTCCAGGCTCTCAACATGTCCTCCAAATATAGTGAAAGTTCTCCAGGCAGAGAACAAATTCTCCAATCACAGACCAAATGCTCCTAAAAGAGAACAAGTCCTCCAAGCCCTGACCAAGACCTCCAAGCTCAGAACAATTCCTAAAATATCAGAACAACCACATCAAAATCAGAACAAGTCCTCCAATCTCAAAACAAGTCCTCCAATCTCAAAACAAGTCCTCCAATCTCAAAACAAGTCCTCCAATCTCAAAACAAGTCCTCCAGTCATCATAGTTCATGTTCACCAGGCACAGAACAAGTCCCCCAATGACTTACCAAATGCTCCGATAAGAGAACATGTCCTCCAGGCTCTCAACATGTCCTCCAGGCTCTCAACATGTCCTGCAGGCTCTCAACATGTCCTGCAGGCTCTCAACATGTCCTCCAAATATAGTGAAAGTTCTCCAGGCAGAGAACAAATTCTCCAATCACAGACCAAATGCTCCTAAAAGAGAACAAGTCCTCTAAGCCCTGAACAAGTCCTCCAAGCTCAGAACAATTCCTAAAATAACAGAAAAACCACATCAAACTCAGAACAAGTCCTCCAATCTCACAACAAGTCCTCCAATCTCAAAAAAAGTCCTCCAGTCATCATAGTTCATGTTCACCAGGCACAGAACAAGTCCCCCAATGACTTACCAAATGCTCCGATAAGAGAACATGTCCTCCAGGCTCTCAACATGTCCTGCAGGCTCTCAACATGTCCTCCAGGCTCTCAACATGTCCTCCAGGCTCTCAACATGTCCTCCAGGCTCTGAACATGTCCTCCAGGCTCTCAACATGTCCTCCAGGCTCTCAACATGTCCTCCAGGCTCTCAACATGTCCTCCAAATATAGTGAAAGTTCTCCAGGCAGAGAACAAATTCTTCAATCACAGACCAAATGCTCCTAAAAGAGAACAAGTCCTCCAAGCCCTGACCAAGTCCTCCAAGCTCAGAACAATTCCTAAAATGTTAGAACAACCGCATCAAACTCAGAACAATTCCTCCAATCTCAAAACAAGTCCTCCAATCTCAAAACAAGTCCTCCAATCTCAAAACAAGTCCTCCAATCTCAAAACAAGTCCTCCAATCTCAAAACAAGTCCTCCAATCTCAAAACAAGTCCTCCAGTCATCATAGTTCATGTTCACCAGGCACAGAACAAGTCCCATAATGACTTACCAAATGCTCCGATAAGAGAACATGTCCTCCAGGCTCTCAACATGTCCTCCAGGCTCTCAACATGTCCTCCAGGCTCTCAACATGTCCTCCAGGCTCTCAACATGTCCTCCAGGCTCTCAACATGTCCTCCAGGCTCTCAACATGTCCTCCAAATATAGTGAAAGTTCTCCAGGCAGAGAACAAATTCTCCAATCACAGACCAAATGCTCCTAAAAGAGAACAAGTCCCCTAAGCCCTGCACAAGTCCTCCAAGCTCAGAACAATTCCTAAAATAACAGAAAAACCACATCAAACTCAGAAAAAGTCCTCCAATCTCACAACAAGTCCTCCAATCTCAAAACAAGTAATCCAGTCATCATAGTTCATGTTCACCAGGCACAGAACAAGTCCCCCAATGACTTACCAAATGCTCCGATAAGAGAACATGTCCTCCAGGCGCTCAACATGTCCTCCAGGCTCTCAACATGTCCTCCAGGCTCTCAACATGTCCTCCAGGCTCTCAACATGTCCTCCTGGCTCTCAACATGTCCTCCAGGCTCTCAACATGTCCTCCAGGCTCTCAACATGTCCTCCAAATATAGTGAAAGTTCTCCAGGCAGAGAACAAATTCTCCGATCACAGACCAAATGCTCCTAAAAGAGAACAAGTCCTCCAAGCCCTGACCAAGTCCTCCAAGCTCAGAACAATTCCTAAAATAGCCGAACAACCACATCAAACTCAGAACAAGTCCTCCAATCTCAAAACAAGTCCTCCAATCTCAAAACAAGTCCTCCAATCTCAAAACAAGTCCTCCAATCTCAAAACAAGTCCTCCAATCTCAAAACAAGTCCTCCAATCTCAAAACAAGTCCTCCAATCTCAAAACAAGTCCTCCAATCTCAAAACAAGTCCTCCAATCTCAAAACAAGTCCTCCAGTCATCATAGTTCATGTTCACCAGGCACAGAACAAGTCCCCCAATGACTTACCAAATGCTCGGATAAGAGAACATGTCCTCCAGGCTCTCAACATGTCCTCCAGGCTCTCAACATGTCCTCCAGGCTCTCAACATGTCCTCCAGGCTCTCAACAAGTCCTCCAGGCTCTCAACATGTCCTCCAGGCTCTCAACATGTCCTCCAGGCTCTCAACATGTCCTCCAAATATAGTGAAAGTTCTCCAGGCAGAGAACAAATTCTCCAATCACAGACCAAATGCTCCTAAAAGAGAACAAGTCCTCCAAGCCCTGACCAAGTCCTCCAAGCTCAGAACAATTCCTAAAATATCAGAACAACCACATCAAACTCAGAACAAGTCCTCCAATCTCAAAACAAGTCCTCCAATCTCAAAACAAGTCCTCCAATCTCAAAAGAAGTCCTCCAATCTCAAAACAAGTCCTCCAGTCATCATAGTTCATGTTCACCAGGCACAGAACAAGTCCCCTAATGACTTACCAAATGCTCCGATAAGAGAACATGTCCTCCAGGCTCTCAACATGTCCTCCAGGCTCTCAACATGTCCTCCTGGCTCTCAACATGTCCTCCAGGCTCTCAACATGTCCTCCAGGCTCTCAACATGTCCTCCAAATATAGTGAAATTTCTCCAGGCAGAGAACAAATTCTCCAATCACAGACCAAATGCTCCTAAAAGAGAACAAGTCCTCCAAGCCCTGAACAAGTCCTCCAAGCTCAGAACAATTCCTAAAATAGCAGAACAACCACATCAAACTCAGAACAAGTCCTCCAATCTCAAAACAAGTCCTCCAATCTCAAAACAAGTCCTCCAATCTCAAAACAAGTCCTCCAATCTCAAAACAATTCCTCCAATCTCAAAACAATTCCTCCAATCTCAAAACAAGTCCTCCAGTCATCATAGTTCATGTTCACCAGGCACAGAACAAGTCCCCCAATGACTTACCAAATGCTCCGATAAGAGAACATGTCCTCCAGGCTCTCAACATGTCCTCCAGGCTCTCAACATGTCCTCCAGGCTCTCAACATGTCCTCCAGGCTCTCAACATGTCCTCCAGGCTCTCAACATTTCCTCCAGGCTCTCAACATGTCCTGCAGGCTCTCAACATGTCCTGCAGGCTCTCAACATGTCCTTCAGGCTCTCAACATGTCCTCCAGGCTCTCAACATGTCCTCCAAATATAGTGAAAGTTCTCCAGGCAGAGAACAAATTCTCCAATCACAGACCAATTGCTCCTAAAAGAGAACAAGTCCTCCAAGCCCTGACCAAGTCCTCCAAGCTCAGAACAATTCCTAAAATAGCAGAACAACCACATCAAACTCAGAACAAGTCCTCCAATCTCAAAACAAGTCCTCCAATCTCAAAACAAGTCCTCCAATCTCAAAACAAGTCCTCCAATCTCAAAACAAGTCCTCCAATCTCAAAACAAGTCCTCCAGTCATCATAGTTCATGTTCACCAGGCACAGAACAAGTCCCCCAATGACTTACCAAATGCTCCGATAAGAGAACATGTCCTCCAGTCTCTCAACATGTCCTGCAGGCTCTCAACATGTCCTGCAGGCTCTCAACATGTCCTCCAGGCTCTCAACATGTCCTCCAGGCTCTCAACATGTCCTCCAGGCTCTCAACATGTCCTCCAGGCTCTCAACATGTCCTCCAGGCTCTCAGCATGTCCTCCAAATATAGTGAAAGTTCTCCAGGCAGAGAACAAATTCTTCAATCACAGACCAAATGCTCCTAAAAGAGAACAAGTCCTCCAAGCCCTGACCAAGTCCTCCAAGCTCAGAACAATTCCTAAAATGTCAGAACAACCGCATCAAACTCAGAACAATTCCTCCAATCTCAAAACAATTCCTCCAATCTCAAAACAAGTCCTCCAATCTCAAAACAAGTCCTCCAATCTCAAAACAAGTCCTCCAATCTCAAAACAAGTCCTCCAATCTCAAAACAAGTCCTCCAGTCATCATAGTTCATGTTCACCAGGCACAGAACAAGTCCCCTAATGACTTACCAAATGCTCCGATAAGAGAACATGTCCTCCAGGCTCTCAACATGTCCTCCAGGCTCTCAACATGTCCTCCAAATATAGTGAAAGTTCTCCAGGCAGAGAACAAATTCTCCAATCACACACCAAATGCTCCTAAAAGAGAACAAGTCCTCCAAGCCCTGATCAAGTCCTCCAAGCTCAGAACAATTCCTAAAATATCAGAACAAACACATCAAACTCAGAACAAGTCCTCCAATGTCAAACCAAGTCCTCCAATCTCAAAACAAGTCCTCCAATCTCAAAACAAGTCCTCCAATCTGAAAACAAGTCCTCCAATCTCAAAACAAGTCCTCCAGTCATCATAGTTCATGTTCACCAGGCACAGAACAAGTCCCCCAATGACTTACCAAATGCTCCGATAAGAGAACATGTCCTCCAGGCTCTCAACATGTCCTCCAGGCTCTCAACATGTCCTCCAGGCTCTCAACATGTCCTGCAGGCTCTCAACATGTCCTGCAGGCTCTCAACATGTCCTCCAAATATAGTGAAAGTTCGCCAGGCAGAGAACAAATTCTCCAATCACAGACCAAATGCTCCGAAAAGAGAACAAGTCCTCTAAGCCCTGAACAAGTCCTCCAAGCTCAGAACAATTCCTAAAATAACAGAAAAACCACATCAAACTCAGAACAAGTCCTCCAATCTCACAACAAGTCCTCCAATCTCAAAAAAAGTCCTCCAGTCATCATAGTTCATGTTCACCAGGCACAGAACAAGTCCCCCAATGACTTACCAAATGCTCCGATAAGAGAACATGTCCTCCAGGATCTCAACATGTCCTCCAGGATCTCAACATGTCCTGCAGGCTCTCAACATGTCCTGCAGGCTCTCAACATGTCCTGCAGGCTCTCAACATGTCCTGCAGGCTCTCAACATGTCCTGCAGGCTCTCAACATGTCCTCCAGGCTCTCAACATGTCCTCCAGGCTCTCAACATGTCCTCCAAATATAGTGAAAGTTCTCCAGGCAGAGAACAAATTCTTCAATCACAGACCAAATGCTCCTAAAAGAGAACAAGTCCTCCAAGCCCTGACCAAGTCCTCCAAGCTCAGAACAATTCCTAAAATGTCAGAACAACCGCATCAAACTCAGAACAATTCCTCCAATCTCAAAACAAGTCCTCCAATCTCAAAACAAGTCCTCCAATCTCAAAACAAGTCCTCCAATCTCAAAACAAGTCCTCCAGTCATCATAGTTCATGTTCACCAGGCACAGAACAAGTCCCCCAATGACTTACCAAATGCTCCGATAAGAGAACATGTCCTCCAGGCTCTCAACATGTCCTCCAGGCTCTCAACATGTCCTCCAGGCTCTCAACATGTCCTCCTGGCTCTCAACATGTCCTCCAGGCTCTCAACATGTCCTCCAAATATAGTGAAATTTCTCCAGGCAGAGAACAAATTCTCCAATCACAGACCAAATGCTCCTAAAAGAGAACAAGTCCTCCAAGCCCTGAACAAGTCCTCCAAGCTCAGAACAATTCCTAAAATAGCAGAACAACCACATCAAACTCAGAACAAGTCCTCCAATCTCAAAACAAGTCCTCCAATCTCAAAACAAGTCCTCCAATCTCAAAACAAGTCCTCCAATCTCAAAACAATTCCTCCAATCTCAAAACAATTCCTCCAATCTCAAAACAAGTCCTCCAGTCATCATAGTTCATGTTCACCAGGCACAGAACAAGTCCCCCAATGACTTACCAAATGCTCCGATAAGAGAACATGTCCTCCAGGCTCTCAACATGTCCTCCAGGCTCTCAACATGTCCTCCAGGCTCTCAACATGTCCTCCAGGCTCTCAACATGTCCTCCAGGCTCTCAACATTTCCTCCAGGCTCTCAACATGTCCTGCAGGCTCTCAACATGTCCTGCAGGCTCTCAACATGTCCTTCAGGCTCTCAACATGTCCTCCAGGCTCTCAACATGTCCTCCAAATATAGGGAAAGTTCTCCAGGCAGAGAACAAATTCTCCAATCACAGACCAATTGCTCCTAAAAGAGAACAAGTCCTCCAAGCCCTGACCAAGTCCTCCAAGCTCAGAACAATTCCTAAAATAGCAGAACAACCACATCAAACTCAGAACAAGTCCTCCAATCTCAAAACAAGTCCTCCAATCTCAAAACAAGTCCTCCAATCTCAAAACAAGTCCTCCAATCTCAAAACAAGTCCTCCAATCTCAAAACAAGTCCTCCAGTCATCATAGTTCATGTTCACCAGGCACAGAACAAGTCCCCCAATGACTTACCAAATGCTCCGATAAGAGAACATGTCCTCCAGGCTCTCAACATGTCCTGCAGGCTCTCAACATGTCCTGCAGGCTCTCAACATGTCCTCCAGGCTCTCAACATGTCCTCCAGGCTCTCAACATGTCCTCCAGGCTCTCAACATGTCCTCCAGGCTCTCAGCATGTCCTCCAAATATAGTGAAAGTTCTCCAGGCAGAGAACAAATTCTTCAATCACAGACCAAATGCTCCTAAAAGAGAACAAGTCCTCCAAGCCCTGACCAAGTCCTCCAAGCTCAGAACAATTCCTAAAATGTCAGAACAACCGCATCAAACTCAGAACAATTCCTCCAATCTCAAAACAATTCCTCCAATCTCAAAACAAGTCCTCCAATCTCAAAACAAGTCCTCCAATCTCAAAACAAGTCCTCCAATCTCAAAACAAGTCCTCCAATCTCAAAACAAGTCCTCCAATCTCAAAACAAGTCCTCCAGTCATCATAGTTCATGTTCACCAGGCACAGAACAAGTCCCCTAATGACTTACCAAATGCTCCGATAAGAGAACATGTCCTCCAGGCTCTCAACATGTCCTCCAGGCTCTCAACATGTCCTCCAAATATAGTGAAAGTTCTCCAGGCAGAGAACAAATTCTCCAATCACACACCAAATGCTCCTAAAAGAGAACAAGTCCTCCAAGCCCTGATCAAGTCCTCCAAGCTCAGAACAATTCCTAAAATATCAGAACAAACACATCAAACTCAGAACAAGTCCTCCAATGTCAAAACAAGTCCTCCAATCTCAAAACAAGTCCTCCAATCTCAAAACAAGTCCTCCAATCTGAAAACAAGTCCTCCAATCTCAAAACAAGTCCTCCAGTCATCATAGTTCATGTTCACCAGGCACAGAACAAGTCCCCCAATGACTTACCAAATGCTCCGATAAGAGAACATGTCCTCCAGGCTCTCAACATGTCCTCCAGGCTCTCAACATGTCCTGCAGGCTCTCAACATGTCCTGCAGGCTCTCAACATGTCCTGCAGGCTCTCAACATGTCCTCCAAATATAGTGAAAGTTCGCCAGGCAGAGAACAAATTCTCCAATCACAGACCAAATGCTCCGAAAAGAGAACAAGTCCTCTAAGCCCTGAACAAGTCCTCCAAGCTCAGAACAATTCCTAAAATAACAGAAAAACCACATCAAACTCAGAACAAGTCCTCCAATCTCACAACAAGTCCTCCAATCTCAAAAAAAGTCCTCCAGTCATCATAGTTCATGTTCACCAGGCACAGAACAAGTCCCCCAATGACTTACCAAATGCTCCGATAAGAGAACATGTCCTCCAGGATCTCAACATGTCCTCCAGGATCTCAACATGTCCTGCAGGCTCTCAACATGTCCTGCAGGCTCTCAACATGTCCTGCAGGCTCTCAACATGTCCTGCAGGCTCTCAACATGTCCTGCAGGCTCTCAACATGTCCTGCAGGCTCTCAACATGTCCTCCAGGCTCTCAACATGTCCTCCAGGCTCTCAACATGTCCTCCAAATATAGTGAAAGTTCTCCAGGCAGAGAACAAATTCTTCAATCACAGACCAAATGCTCCTAAAAGAGAACAAGTCCTCCAAGCCCTGACCAAGTCCTCCAAGCTCAGAACAATTCCTAAAATGTCAGAACAACCGCATCAAACTCAGAACAATTCCTCCAATCTCAAAACAAGTCCTCCAATCTCAAAACAAGTCCTCCAATCTCAAAACAAGTCCTCCAATCTCAAAACAAGTCCTCCAATCTCAAAACAAGTCCTCCAATCTCAAAACAAGTCCTCCAGTCATCATAGTTCATGTTCACCAGGCACAGAACAAGTCCCACAATGACTTACCAAATGCTCCGATAAGAGAACATGTCCTCCAGGCTCTCAACATGTCCTCCAGGCTCTCAACATGTCCTCCAGGCTCTCAACATGTCCTCCAGGCTCTCAACATGTCCTCCAGGCTCTCAACATGTCCTCCAGGCTCTCAACATGTCCTCCAGGCTCTCAACATGTCCTCCAAATATAGTGAAAGTTCTCCAGGCAGAGAACAAATTCTCCAATCACAGACCAAATGCTCCTAAAAGAGAACAAGTCCTCCAAGCCCTGACCAAGTCCTCCAAGCTCAGAACAATTCCTAAAATGTCAGAACAACCGCATCAAACTCAGAACAATTCCTCCAATCTCAAAACAATTCCTCCAATCTCAAAACAAGTCCTCCAATCTCGAAACAAGTCCTCCAATCTCGAAACAAGTCCTCCAATCTCAAAACAAGTCCTCCAATCTCAAAACAAGTCCTCCAATCTCAAAACAAGTCCTCCAATCTCAAAACAAGTCCTCCAGTCATCATAGTTCATATTCACCAGGCACAGAACAAGTCCCCCAATGACTTACCAAATGCTCCGATAAGAGAACATGTCCTCCAGGCTCTCAACATGTCCTCCAGGCTCTCAACATGTCCTCCAGGCTCTCAACATGTCCTCCAGGCTCTCAACATGTCCTCCAGGCTCTCAACATGTCCTGCAGGCTCTCAACATGTCCTGCAGGCTCTCAACATGTCCTGCAGGCTCTCAACATGTCCTCCAGGCTCTCAACATGTCCTCCAAATATAGTGAAAGTTCTCCAGGCAGAGAACAAATTCTCCAATCACAGACCAAATGCTCCTAAAAGAGAACAAGTCCTCTAAGCCCTGAACAAGTCCTCCAAGCTCAGAACAATTCCTAAAATAACAGAAAAACCACATCAAACTCAGAACAAGTCCTCCAATCTCACAACAAGTACTCCGATCTCAGAAAAAGTCCTCCAGTCATCATAGTTCATGTTCACCAGGCACAGAACAAGTCCCCCAATGACTTACCAAATGCTCCGATAAGAGAACATGTCCTCCAGGCTCTCAACATGTCCTCCAGGCTCTCAACATCTCCTTCAGGCTCTCAACATGTCCTCCAGGCTCTCAACATGTCCTCCAGGCTCTCAACATGTCCTCCAGGCTCTCAACATGTCCTCCAAATATAGTGAAAGTTCTCCAGGCAGAGAACAAATTCTCCAATCACAGACCAAATGCTCCTAAAAGAGAACAAGTCCCCTAAGCCCTGAACAAGTCCTCCAAGCTCAGAACAATTCCTAAAATAACAGAAAAACCACATCAAACTCAGAAAAAGTCCTCCAATCTCACAACAAGTCCTCCAATCTCAAAACAAGTAATCCAGTCATCATAGTTCATGTTCACCAGGCACAGAACAAGTCCCCCAATGACTTACCAAATGCTCCGATAAGAGAACATGTCCTCCAGGCTCTCAACATGTCCTCCAGGCTCTCAACATGTCCTCCAGGCTCTCAACATGTCCTCCAGGCTCTCAACATGTCCTCCTGGCTCTCAACATGTCCTCCAGGCTCTCAACATGTCCTCCAGGCTCTCAACATGTCCTCCAGGCTCTCAACATGTCCTGCAGGCTCTCAACTTGTCCTGCAGGCTCTCAACATGTCCTGCAGGCTCTCAACATGTCCTCCAGGCTCTCAACATGTCCTCCAAATATAGTGAAAGTTCTCCAGGCAGAGAACAAATTCTCCAATCACAGACCAAATGCTCCTAAAAGAGAACAAGTCCTCTAAGCCCTGAACAAGTCCTCCAAGCTCAGAACAATTCCTAAAATAACAGAAAAACCACATCAAACTCAGAACAAGTCCTCCAATCTCACAACAAGTACTCCGATCTCAGAAAAAGTCCTCCAGTCATCATAGTTCATGTTCACCAGGCACAGAACAAGTCCCCCAATGACTTACCAAATGCTCCGATAAGAGAACATGTCCTCCAGGCTCTCAACATGTCCTCCAGGCTCTCAACATGTCCTCCAGGCTCTCAACATGTCCTCCAGGCTCTCAACATGTCCTCCAGGCTCTCAACATGTCCTCCTGGCTCTCAACATGTCCTCCAGGCTCTCAACATGTCCTCCAAATATAGTGAAATTTCTCCAGGCAGAGAACAAATTCTCCAATCACAGACCAAATGCTCCTAAAAGAGAACAAGTCCTCCAAGCGCTGACCAAGTCCTCCAAGCTCAGAACAATTCCTAAAATAGCAGAACAACCACATCAAACTCAGAACAAGTCCTCCAATCCCAAAACAAATCCTCCAATCCCAAAACAAGTCCTCCAATCTCAAAACAAGTCCTCCAATCTCAAAACAAGTCCTCCAATCTCAAAACAAGTCCTCCAATCTCAAAACAAGTCCTCCAATCTCAAAACAAGTCCTCCAGTCATCATAGTTCATGTTCACCAGGCACAGAACAAGTCCCCCAGTGACTTACCAAATGCTCCGATAAGAGAACATGTCCTCCAGGCTCTCAACATGTCCTCCAGGCTCTCAACATGTCCTCCAGGCTCTCAACATGTCCTCCAGGCTCTCAACATGTCCTCCAGGCTCTCAACATGTCCTCCAGGCTCTCAACATGTCCTCCAGGCTCTCAACAAGTCCTCCAGGTTCTCAACATGTCCTCCAGGCTCTCAACATGTCCTCCAGGCTCTCAACATGTCCTCCAGGCTCTCAACATGTCCTCCAAATATAGTGAAAGTTCTCCAGGCAGAGAACAAATTCTCCAATCACTGACCAAATGCTCCTAAAAGAGAACAAGTCCTCCAAGCCCTGACCAAGTCCTCCAAGCTCAGAACAATTCCTAAAATATCAGAACAACCACATCAAACTCAGAACAAGTCCTCCAATCTCAAAACAAGTCCTCCAATCTCAAAACAAGTCCTCCAATCTCAAAACAAGTCCTCCAGTCATCATAGTTCATGTTCACCAGGCACAGAACAAGTCCCCCAATGACTTAGCAAATGCTCCGATAAGAGAACATGTCCGGCAGGCTCTCAACATGTCCTGCAGGCTCTCAACATGTCCTCCAGGCTCTCAACATGTCCTGCAGGCTCTCAACATGTCCTCCAGGCTCTCAACATGTCCTCCAGGCTCTCAACATGTCCTCAAAATATAGTGAAAGTTCTCCAGGCAGAGAACAAATTCTCCAATCACAGACCAAATGCTCCTAAAACAGAACAAGTCCTCTAAGCCCTGAACAAGTCCTCCAAGCTCAGAACAATTCCTAAAATAACAGAAAAACCACATCAAACTCAGAACAAGTCCTCCAATCTCACAACAAGTCCTCCAATCTCAAAAAAAGTCCTCCAGTCATCATAGTTCATGTTCACCAGGCACAGAACAAGTCCCCCAATGACTTACCAAATGCTCCGATAAGAGAACATGTCCTCCAGGCTCTCAACATGTCCTCCAGGCTCTCAACATGTCCTCCAGGCTCTCAACATGTCCTCCAGGCTCTCAACATGTCCTCCAGGCTCTCAACATTTCCTCCAAATATAGTGAAAGTTCTCCAGGCAGAGAACAAATTCTTCAATCACAGACCAAATGCTCCTAAAAGAGAACAAGTCCTCCAAGCCCTGACCAAGTCCTCCAAGCCCTGACCAAGTCCTCCAAGCCCTGACCAAGTCCTCCAAGCCCTGACCAAGTCCTCCAAGCCCTGACCAAGTCCTCCAAGCCCTGACCAAGTCCTCCAAGCTCAGAACAATTCCTAAAATGTCAGAACAACCGCATCAAACTCAGAACAATTCCTCCAATCTCAAAACAAGTCCTCCAATCTCAAAACAAGTCCTCCAATCTCAAAACAAGTCCTCCAATCTCAAAACAAGTCCTCCAATCTCAAAACAAGTCCTCCAATCTCAAAACAAGTCCTCCAATCTCAAAACAAGTCCTCCAATCTCAAAACAAGTCCTCCAATCTCAAAACAAGTCCTCCAGTCATCATAGTTCATGTTCACCAGGCACAGAACAAGTCCCCCAATGACATACCAAATGCTCCGATAAGAGAACATGTCCTCCAGGCTCTCAACATGTCCTCCAGGCTCTCAACATGTCCTCCAAATATAGTGAAAGTTCTCCAGGCAGAGAACAAATTCTCCAATCACAGACCAAATGCTCCTAAAAGAGAACAAGTCCTCCAAGCCCTGACCAAGTCCTCCAAGCTCAGAACAATTCCTAAAATATCAGAACAACCGCAACAAACTCAAAACAAGTCCTCCAATCTCAAAACAAGTCCTCCAATCTCAAAACAAGTCCTCCAATCTCAAAACAAGTCCTCCAGTCATCATAGTTCATATTCACCAGGCACAGAACAAGTCCCCCAATGACTTACCAAATGCTCCGATAAGAGAACATGTCCTCCAGGCGCTCAACATGTCCTCCAGGCGCTCAACATGTCCTCCAGGCTCTCAACATGTCCTGCAGGCTCTCAACATGTCCTCCAGGCTCTCAACATGTCCTCCAGGCTCTCAACATGTCCTCCAGGCTCTCAACATGTCCTCCAGGCTCTCAACATGTCCTCCAGGCTCTCAACATGTCCTCCAGGCTCTCAACATGTCCTCCAAATATAGTGAAAGTTCTCCAGGCAGAGAACAAATTCTCCAATCACAGACCAAATGCTCCTAAAAGAGAACAAGTCCTCCAAGCCCTGACCAAGTCCTCCAAGCTCAGAACAATTCCTAAAATAGCAGAACAACCACATCAAACTCAGAACAAGTCCTCCAATCTCAAAACAAGTCCTCCAATCTCAAAACAAGACCGCCAATCTCAAAACAAGTCCTCCAATCTCAAAACAAGTCCTCCAATCTCAAAACAAGTCCTCCAATCTCAAAACAAGTCCTCCAATCTCAAAACAAGTCCTCCAGTCATCATAGTTCATGTTCACCAGGCACAGAACAAGTCCCCCAATAACTTACCAAATGCTCCGATAAGAGAACATGTCCTCCAGGCTCTCAACATGTCCTCCAGGCTCTCAACATGTCCTCCAGGCTCTCAACATGTCCTCCAGGCTCTCAACATGTCCTCCAGGCTCTCAACATGTCCTCCAGGCTCTCAACATGTCCTCCAAATATAGTGAAATTTCTCCAGGCAGAGAACAAATTCTCCAATCACAGACCAAATGCTCCTAAAAGAGAACAAGTCCTCCAAGCCCTGACCAAGTCCTCCAAGCTCAGAACAATTCCTAAAATATCAGAACAACCGCATCAAACTCAGAACAAGTCCTCCAATCTCAAAACAAGTCCTCCAATCTCAAAACAAGTCCTCCAATCTCAAAACAAGTCCTCCAGTCATCATAGTTCATGTTCACCAAGCACAGAACAAGTCCCACAATGACGTACCAAATGCTCCGATAAGAGAACATGTCCTGCAGACTCTCAACAAGTCCTCCAGGCTCTCAACAAGTCCTCCAGGCTCTCAACAAGTCCTCCAGGCTCTCAACATGTCCTCCAGGCTCTCAACAAGTCCTCCAGGCTCTCAACAAGTCCTCCAGGCTCTCAACATGTCCTCCAGGCTCTCAACATGTCCTCCAAATATACTGAAACTTCTCCAGGCAGAGAACAAATTCTCCAATCACAGACCAAATGCTCCTACAAGAGAACAAGTCCTCTAAGCCCTGAACAAGTCCTCCAAGCTCAGAACAATTCCTAAAATAACAGAAAAACCACATCAAACTCAGAACAAGTCCTCCAATCTCACAACAAGTCCTCCAATCTCAAAACAAGTCCTCCAGTCATCATAGTTCATGTTCACCAGGCACAGAACAAGTCCCCCAATGACTTACCAAATGCTCCGATAAGAGAACATGTCCTCCAGGCTCTCAACATGTCCTCCAGGCTCTCAACATGTCCTCCAGGCTCTCAACATGTCCTCCAGGCTCTCAACATGTCCTCCAGGCTCTCAACATGTCCTCCAGGCTCTCAACATGTCCTCCAAATATAGTGAAAGTTCTCCAGGCAGAGAACAAATTCTCCAATCACAGACCAAATGCTCCTAAAAGAGAACAAGTCCTCCAAGCCCTGACCAAGTCCTCCAAGCTCAGAACAATTCCTAAAATATCAGAACAACCGCATCAAACTCAGAACAAGTCCTCCAATCTCAAAACAAGTCCTCCAATCTCAAAACAAGTCCTCCAATCTCAAAACAATTCCTCCAATCTCAAAACACGTCCTCCAATCTCAAAACAAGTCCTCCAATCTCAAAACAAGTCCTCCAGTCATCATAGTTCATGTTCACCAGGCACAGAACAAGTCCCCCAATGACTTACCAAATGCTCCGATAAGAGAACATGTCCTCCAGGCTCTCAACATGTCCTCCAGGCTCTCAACATGTCCTCCAGGCTCTCAACATCTCCTCCAAATATAGTGAAAGTTCTCCAGGCAGAGAACAAATTCTCCAATCACAGACCAAATGCTCCTAAAAGAGAACAAGTCCTCCAAGCCCTGACCAAGTCCTCCAAGCTCAGAACAATTCCTAAAATATCAGAACAACCACATCAAACTCAGAACGAGTCCTCCAATCTCAAAACAAGTCCTCCAATCTCAAAACAAGTCCTCCAATCTCAAAACAAGTCCTCCAATCTCAAAACAAGTCCTCCACTCATCATAGTTCATGTTCACCAGGCACAGAACAAGTCCCATAATGACTTACCAAATGCTCCGATAAGAGAACATGTCCTCCAGGCTCTCAACATGTCCTCCAGGCTCTCAACATGTCCTCCAGGCTCTCAACATGTCCTCCAGGCTCTCAACATGTCCTCCAGGCTCTCAACATGTCCTCCAGGCTCTCAACATATCCTCCAGGCTCTCAACATGTCCTCCAAATATACTGAAAGTTCTCCAGGCAGAGAACAAATTCGCCAATCACAGACCAAATGCTCCTAAAAGAGAACAAGTCCTCTAAGCCCTGAACAAGTCCTCCAAGCTCAGAACAATTCCTAAAATAACAGAAAAACCACATCAAACTCAGAACAAGTCCTCCAATCTCACAACAAGTCCTCCAATCTCACAACAAGTCCTCCAATCTCACAACAAGTCCTCCAATCTCAAAACAAGTCCTCCAGTCATCATAGTTCATGTTCACCAGGCACAGAACAAGTCCCATAATGACTTACCAAATGCTCCGATAAGTGAACATGTCCTCCAGGCTCTCAACATGTCCTCCAGGCTCTCAACATGTCCTCCAGGCTCTCAACATGTCCTCCAGGCTCTCAACATGTCCTCCAGGCTCTCAACATGTCCTCCAGGCTCTCAACATGTCCTCCAGGCTCTCAACATGTCCTCCAGGCTCTCAACATGTCCTCCAAATATAGTGAAAGTTCTCCAGGCAGAGAACAAATTCTCCAATCACAGACCAAATGCTCCTACAAGAGAACAAGTCCTCTAAGCCCTGAACAAGTCCTCCAAGCTCAGAACAATTCCTAAAATAACAGAAAAACCACATCAAACTCAGAACAAGTCCTCCAATCTCACAACAAGTCCTCCAATCTCAAAACAAGGCCTCCAGTCATCATAGTTCATGTTCACCAGGCACAGAACAAGTCCCCCAATGACTTACCAAATGCTCCGATAAGAGAACATGTCCTCCAGGCTCTCAACATGTCCTCCAGGCTCTCAACATGTCCTCCAGGCTCTCAACATGTCCTCCAGGCTCTCAACATGTCCTCCAGGCTCTCAACATGTCCTCCAAATATAGTGAAAGTTCTCCAGGCAGAGAACAAATTCTCCAATCACAGACCAAATGCTCCTAAAAGAGAACAAGTCCTCCAAGCCCTGACCAAGTCCTCCAAGCTCAGAACAATTCCTAAAATATCAGAACAACCACATGAAACTCAGAACAAGTCCTCCAATCTCAAAACAAGTCCTCCAATCTCAAAACAAGTCCTCCAATCTCAAAACAAGTCCTCCAATCTCAAAACAAGTCCTCCAATCTCAAAACAAGTCCTGCAGTCATCATAGTTCATGTTCACCAGGCACAGAACAAGTCCCCCAATGACTTACCAAATGCTCCGATAAGAGAACATGTCCTCCAGGCTCTCAACATGTCCTCCAGGCTCTCAACATGTCCTCCAGGCTCTCAACATGTCCTCCAGGCTCTCAACATGTCCTCCAGGCTCTCAACATGTCCTCCAAATATAGTGAAAGTTCTCCAGGCAGAGAACAAATTCTCCAATCACAGACCAAATGCTCCTACAAGAGAACAAGTCCTCTAAGCCCTGAACAAGTCCTCCGAGCTCAGAGCAATTCCTAAAATAACAGAAAAACCACATCAAACTCAGAACAAGTCCTCCAATCTCACAACAAGTCCTCCAATCTCAAAACAAGTCCTCCAGTCATCATAGTTCATGTTCACCAGGCACAGAACAAGTCCCCCAATGACTTACCAAATGCTCCGATAAGAGAACATGTCCTCCAGTCTCTCAACATGTCCTCGAGGCTCTCAACATGTCCTCCAGTCTCTCAACATGTCCTCGAGGCTCTCAACATGTCCTCCAGGCTCTCAACATGTCCTCCAGTCTCTCAATATGTCCTCCAGGCTCTCAACATGTCCTCCAGGCTCTCAACATGTCCTCCAAATATAGTGAAAGTTCTCCAGGCAGAGAACAAATTCTCCAATCACAGACCAAATGCTCCTAAAAGAGAACAAGTCCTCCAAGCCTTGACCAAGTCCTCCAAGCTCAGAACAATTCCTAAAATATCAGAACAACCGCATCAAACTCAGAACAAGTCCTCCAATCTCAAAACAAGTCCTCCAAACTCAAAACAAGTCCTCCAATCTCAAAACAAGTCCTCCAATCTCAAAACAAGTCCTCCAGTCATCATAGTTGATGTTCACCAGGCACAGAACAAGTCCCCCAATGACTTACCAAATGCTCCGATAAGAGAACATGTCCTCCAGGCTCTCAACATGTCCTCCAGGCTCTCAACATGTCCTCCAGGCTCTCAACATGTCCTCCAGGCTCTCAACATGTCCTCCAGGCTCTCAACATGTCCTCCAAATATAGTGAAAGTTCTCCAGGCAGAGAACAAATTCTCCAATCACAGACCAAATGCTCCTAAAAGAGAACAAGTCCTCCAAGCCCTGACCAAGTCCTCCAAGCTCAGAACAATTCCTAAAATATCAGAACAACCGCATCAAACTCAGAACAAGTCCTCCAATCTCAAAACAAGTCCTCCAAACTCAAAACAAGTCCTCCAATCTCAAAACAAGTCCTCCAATCTCAAAACAAGTCCTCCAATCTCAAAACAAGTCCTCCAATCATAATAGTTCATGTTCACCAGGCACAGAACAAGTCCCATAATGACTTACCAAATGCTCCGATAAGTGAACATATCCTCCAGGCTCTCAACATGTCCTCCAGGCTCTCAACATGTCCTCCAGGCTCTCAACATGTCCTCCAGGCTCTCAACATGTCCTCCAGGCTCTCAACATGTCCTCCAAATATAGTGAAAGTTCTCCAGGCAGAGAACAAATTCTCCAATCACAGACCAAATGCTCCTAAAAGAGAACAAGTCCTCCAAGCCCTGACCAAGTCCTCCAAGCTCAGAACAATTCCTAAAATATCAGAACAACCGCATCAAACTCAGAACAAGTCCTCCAATCTCAAAACAAGTCCTCCAAACTCAAAACAAGTCCTCCAATCTCAAAACAAGTCCTCCAATCTCAAAACAAGTCCTCCAATCTCAAAACAAGTCCTCCAATCATAATAGTTCATGTTCACCAGGCACAGAACAAGTCCCATAATGACTTACCAAATGCTCCGATAAGTGAACATATCCTCCAGGCTCTCAACATGTCCTCCAGGCTCTCAACATGTCCTCCAGGTTCTCAACATGTCCTCCAGGCTCTCAACATGTCCTCCAGGCTCTCAACATGTCCTCCAGGCTCTCAACATGTCCTCCAAGCTCTCAACATGTCCTCCAGGCTCTCAACATGTCCTCCAGGCTCTCAACATGTCCTCCAGGCTCTCAACATGTCCTCCAAATATAGTGAAAGTTCTCCAGGCAGAGAACAAATTCTCCAATCACAGACCAAATGCTCCTAAAAGAGAACAAGTCCTCTAAGCCCTGAACAAGTCCTCCAAGCTCAGAACAATTCGTAAAATATCAGAACAACTGCAACAAACTCAGAACAAGTCCTCCAATCTCAAAACAAGTCCTCCAGTCATCATAGTTCATGTTCACCAGGCACAGAACAAGTCCCATAATGACTTACCAAATGCTCCGATAAGTGAACATGTCCTCCAGGCTCTCAACATGTCCTGCAGGCTCTCAACATGTCCTGCAGGCTCTCAACATGTCCTCCAGGCTCTCAACATGTCCTCCAGGCTCTCAACATGTCCTCCAGGCTCTCAACATGTCCTCCAGGCTCTCAACATGTCCTCCAAATATAGTGAAAGTTCTCCAGGCAGAGAACAAATTCTCCAATCACAGACCAAATGCTCCTAAAAGAGAACAAGTCCTCTAAGCCCTGAACAAGTCCTCCAAGCTCAGAACAATTCCTAAAATAACAGAAAAACCACATCAAACTCAGAACAAGTCCTCCAATCTCACAACAAGTCCTCCAATCTCAAAAAAAGTCCTCCAGTCATCATAGTTCATGTTCACCAGGCACAGAACAAGTCCCCCAATGACTTACCAAATGCACCGATAAGAGAACATGTCCTCCAGGCTCTCAACATGTCCTCCAGGCTCTCAACATGTCCTCCAGGCTCTCAACATGTCCTCCAGGCTCTCAACATGTCCTCCAGGCTCTCAACATGTCCTCCAGGCTCTCAACATGTCCTCCAGGCTCTCAACATGTCCTCCAAATATAGTGAAAGTTCTCCAGGCAGAGAACAAATTCTCCAATCACAGACCAAATGCTCCTAAAAGAGAACAAGTCCTCCAAGCCCTGACCAAGTCCTCCAAGCTCAGAACAATTCCTAAAATATCAGAACAACCATATCAAACTCAGAACAAGTCCTCCAATCTCAAAACAAGTCCTCTAATCTCAAAACAAGTCCTCCAATCTCAAAACAAGTCCTCCAATCTCAAAACAAGTCCTCCAATCTCAAAACAAGTCCTCCAATCTCAAAACAAGTCCTCCAATCTCAAAACAAGTCCTCCAATCTCAAAACAAGTCCTCCAGTCATCATAGTTCATGTTCACCAGGCACAGAACAAGTCCCATAATGACTTACCAAATGCTCCGATAAGAGAACATGTCCTCCAGGCTCTCAACATGTCCTCCAGGCTCTCAACATGTCCTCCAGGCTCTCAACATGTCCTCCAAATATAGTGAAAGTTCTCCAGGCAGAGAACAAATTCTCCAATCACAGACCAAATGCTCCTAAACGAGAACAAGTCCTCCAAGCCCTGACCAAGTCCTCCAAGCTCAGAACAATTCCTAAAATATCAGAACAACCACATCAAACTCAGAACAAGTCCTCCAATCTCAAAACAAGTCCTCCAATCTCAAAAGAAGTCCTCCAATCTCAAAACAAGTCGTCTAATCTCAAAACAAGTCCTCCAGTCATCATAGTTCATGTTCACCAGGCACAGAACAAGTCCCCCAATGACTTACCAAATGCTCCGATAAGAGAACATGTCCTCCAGGCTCCCAACATGTCCTCCAGGCTCTCAACATGTCCTCCAGGCTCTCAACATGTCCTCCAGGCTCTCAACATGTCCTCCAGGCTCTCAACATGTCCTCCAGGCTCTCAACATGTCCTCCAGGCTCTCAACATGTCCTCCAAATATAGTGAAAGTTCTCCAGGCAGAGAACAAATTCTCCAATCACAGACCAAATGTTCCTAAAAGGGAACAAGTCCTCCAAGCCCTGACCAAGTCCTCCAAGCTCAAAACAATTCCTAAAATATCAGAACAACTGCAACAAACTCAGAACAAGTCCTCCAATCTCAAAACAAGTCCTCCAGTCATCATAGTTCATGTTCACCAGGCACAGAACAAGTCCCATAATGACTTACCAAATGCTCCGATAAGTGAACATGTCCTCCAGGCTCTCAACATGTCCTCCAGGCTCTCAACATGTCCTGCAGGCTCTCAACATGTCCTGCAGGCTCTCAACATGTCCTCCAGGCTCTCAACATGTCCTCCAGGCTCTCAACATGTCCTCCAGGCTCTCAACATGTCCTGCAGGCTCTCAACATGTCCTCCAAATATAGTGAAAGTTCTCCAGGCAGAGAACAATTTCTCCAATCACAGACCAAATACTCCTAAAAGAGAACAAGTCCTCCAAGCCCTGACCAAGTCCTCCAAGCTCAGAACAATTCCTAAAATATCAGAACAACCACATCAAACTCAGAACAAGTCCTCCAATCTCAAAACAAGTCCTCCAATCTCAAAACAAGTCCTCCAATCTCAAAACAAGTCCTCCAGTCATCATAGTTCATGTTCACCAGGCACAGAACAAGTCCCCCAATGACTTACGAAATGCTCCGATAAGAGAACATGTCCTCCAGGCTCTCAACATGTCCTCCAGGCTCTCAACATGTCCTGCAGGCTCTCAACATGTCCTGCAGGCTCTCAACATGTCCTGCAGGCTCTCAACATGTCCTCCAGGCTCTCAACATGTCCTCCAGGCTCTCAACATGTCCTCCAGGCTCTCAACATGTCCTCCAGGCTCTCAACATGTCCTCCAGGCTCTCAACATGTCCTCCAAATATAGTGAAAGTTCTTCAGGCAGAGAACAAATTCTCCAATCACAGACCAAATGCTCCTAAAAGAGAACAAGTCCTCCAAGCCCTGACCAAGTCCTCCAAGCTCAGAACAATACCTAAAATATCAGAACAACCACATCAAACTCAGAACAAGTCCTCCAATCTCAGAACAAGTCCTCCAATCTCACAACAAGTCCTCCAATCTCAAAAAAAGTCCTCCAGTCATCATAGTTCATGTTCACCAGGCACAGAACAAGTCCCCCAATGACTTACCAAATGCTCCGATAAGAGAACATGTCCTCCAGGCTCTCAACATGTCCTGCAGGCTCTCAACATGTCCTCCAGGCTCTCAACATGTCCTCCAGGCTCTGAACATGTCCTCCAGGCTCTCAACATGTCCTCCAGGCTCTCAACATGTCCTCCAGGCTCTCAACATGTCCTCCAAATATAGTGAAAGTTCTCCAGGCAGAGAACAAATTCTTCAATCACAGACCAAATGCTCCTAAAAGAGAACAAGTCCTCCAAGCCCTGAAGAAGTCCTCCAAGCTCAGAACAATTCCTAAAATGTCAGAACAACCGCATCAAACTCAGAACAATTCCTCCAATCTCAAAACAAGTCCTCCAATCTCAAAAGAAGTCCTCCAATCTCAAAACAAGTCCTCCAATCTCAAAACAAGTCCTCCAATCTCAAAACAAGTCCTCCAATCTCAAAACAAGTCCTCCAGTCATCATAGTTCATGTTCACCAGGCACAGAACAAGTCCCCCAATGACTTACCAAATACTCCGATAAGAGAACATGTCCTCCAGGCTCTCAACATGTCCTCCAGGCTCTCAACATGTCCTCCAGGCTCTCAACATGTCCTCCAGGCTCTCAACATGTCCTCCAAATATAGTGAAAGTTCTCCAGGCAGAGAACAAATTCTCCAATCACAGACCAAATGCTCCTAAAAGAGAACAAGTCCTCCAAGCCCTGACCAAGTCCTCCAAGCTCAGAACAATTCCTAAAATATCAGAACAACCACATCAAACTCAGAACAAGTCCTCCAATCTCAAAACAAGTCCTCCAATCTCAAAACAAGTCCTCCAATCTCAAGACAAGTCCTCCAATCTCAAAACAAGTCCTCCAGTCATCATAGTTCATGTTCACCAGGCACAGAACAAGTCCCCCAATGACTTACCAAATGCTCCGATAAGAGAACATGTCCTCCAGGCTCTCAACATGTCCTCCAGGCTCTCAACATGTCCTCCAGGCTCTCAACATGTCCTGCAGGCTCTCAACATGTCCTCCAGGCTCTCAACATGTCCTCCAAATATAGTGAAAGTTCTCCAGGCAGAGAACAAATTCTCCAATCACAGACCAAATGCTCCTAAAAGAGAACAAGTCCTCTAAGCCCTGAACAAGTCCTCCAAGCTCAGAACAATTCCTAAAATAACAGAAAAACCACATCAAACTCAGAACAAGTCCTCCAATCTCACAACAAGTACTCCAATCTCAAAAAAAGTCCTCCAGTCATCATAGTTCATGTTCACCAGGCACAGAACAAGGCCCCCAATGACTTACCAAATGCTCCGATAAGAGAACATGTCCTCCAGGCTCTCAACATGTCCTCCAGGCTCTCAACATGTCCTCCAGGCTCTCAACATGTCCTCCAGGCTCTCAACATGTCCTCCAGGCTCTCAACAAGTCCTCCAGGCTCTCAACAAGTCCTCCAGGCTCTCAACATGTCCTCCAGGCTCTCAACATGTCCTCCAAATATAGTGAAAGTTCTCCAGGCAGAGAACAAATTCTCCAATCACAGACCAAATGCTCCTAAAAGAGAACAAGTCCCCTAAGCCCTGCACAAGTCCTCCAAGCTCAGAACAATTCCTAAAATAACAGAAAAACCACATCAAACTCAGAAAAAGTCCTCCAATCTCACAACAAGTCCTCCAATCTCAAAACAAGTAATCCAGTCATCATAGTTCATGTTCACCAGGCACAGAACAAGTCCCCAATGACTTACCAAATGCTCCGATAAGAGAACATGTCCTCCAGGCTCTCAACATGTCCTCCAGGCTCTCAACATATCCTCCAGGCTCTCAACATGTCCTCCAGGCTCTCAACATGTCCTCCAGGCTCTCAACATGTCCTCCTGGCTCTCAACATGTCCTCCAGGCTCTCAACATGTCCTCCAAATATAGTGAAATTTCTCCAGGCAGAGAACAAATTCTCCAAACACAGACCAAATGCTCCTAAAAGAGAACAAGTCCTCCAAGCCCTGACCAAGTCCTCCAAGCTCAGAACAATTCCTAAAATAGCCGAACATACACATCAAACTCAGAACAAGTCCTCCAATCTCAAAACAAGTCCTCCAATCTCAAAACAAGTCCTCCAATCTCAAAACAAGTCCTCCAATCTCAAAACAAGTCCTCCAATCTCAAAACAAGTCCTCCAATCTCAAAACAAGTCCTCCAGTCATCATAGTTCATGTTCACCAGGCACAGAACAAGTCCCCCAATGACTTACCAAATGCTCGGATAAGAGAACATGTCCTCCAGGCTCTCAACATGTCCTCCAGGCTCTCAACATGTCGTCCAGGCTCTCAACAAGTCCTCCAGTCTCTCAACATGTCCTCCAGGCTCTCAACATGTCCTCCAGGCTCTCAACATGTCCTCCAAATATAGTGAAAGTTCTCCAGGCAGAGAACAAATTCTCCAATCACAGACCAAATGCTCCTAAAAGAGAACAAGTCCTCCAAGCCCTGACCAAGACCTCCAAGCTCAGAACAATTCCTAAAATATCAGAACAACCACATCAAACTCAGAACAAGTCCTCCAATCTCAAAACAAGTCCTCCAATCTCAAAACAAGTCCTCCAATCTCAAAACAAGTCCTCCAATCTCAAAACAAGTCCTCCAGTCATCATAGTTCATGTTCACCAGGCACAGAACAAGTCCCCCAATGACTTACCAAATGCTCCGATAAGAGAACATGTCCTCCAGGCTCTCAACATGTCCTCCAGGCTCTCAACATGTCCTGCAGGCTCTCAACATGTCCTGCAGGCTCTCAACATGTCCTCCAAATATAGTGAAAGTTCTCCAGGCAGAGAACAAATTCTCCAATCACAGACCAAATGCTCCTAAAAGAGAACAAGTCCTCTAAGCCCTGAACAAGTCCTCCAAGCTCAGAACAATTAATAAAATAACAGAAAAACCACATCAAACTCAGAACAAGTCCTCCAATCTCACAACAAGTCCTCCAATCTCAAAAAAAGTCCTCCAGTCATCATAGTTCATGTTCACCAGGCACAGAACAAGTCCCCCAATGACTTACCAAATGCTCCGATAAGAGAACATGTCCTCCAGGCTCTCAACATGTCCTGCAGGCTCTCAACATGTCCTCCAGGCTCTCAACATGTCCTCCAGGCTCTCAACATGTCCTCCAGGCTCTGAACATGTCCTCCAGGCTCTCAACATGTCCTCCAGGCTCTCAACATGTCCTCCAGGCTCTCAACATGTCCTCCAAATATAGTGAAAGTTCTCCAGGCAGAGAACAAATTCTCCAATCACAGACCAAATGCTCCTAAAAGAGAACAAGTCCTCCAAGCCCTGACCAAGTCCTCCAAGCTCAGAACAATTCCTAAAATGTTAGAACAACCGCATCAAACTCAGAACAATTCCTCCAATCTCAAAACAAGTCCTCCAATCTCAAAACAAGTCCTCCAATCTCAAAACAAGTCCTCCAATCTCAAAACAAGTCCTCCAATCTCAAAACAAGTCCTCCAATCTCAAAACAAGTCCTCCAGTCATCATAGTTCATGTTCACCAGGCACAGAACAAGTCCCCCAATGACTTACCAAATGCTCCGATAAGAGAACATGTCCTCCAGGCTCTCAACATGTCCTCCAGGCTCTCAACATGTCCTCCAGGCTCTCAACATGTCCTCCAGGCTCTCAACATGTCCTCCAGGCTCTCAACATGTCCTCCAGGCTCTCAACATGTCCTCCAGGCTCTCAACATGTCCTCCAAATATAGTGAAAGTTCTCCAGGCAGAGAACAAATTCTCCAATCACAGACCAAATGCTCCTAAAAGAGAACAAGTCCTCCAAGCCCTGACCAAGTCCTCCAAGCTCAGAACAATTCCTAAAATATCAGAACAACCACATCAAACTCAGAACAAGTCCTCCAATCTCAAAACAAGTCCTCCAATCTCAAAACAAGTCCTCCAATCTCAAGACAAGTCCTCCAATCTCAAAACAAGTCCTCCAGTCATCATAGTTCATGTTCACCAGGCACAGAACAAGTCCCCCAATGACTTACCAAATGCTCCGATAAGAGAACATGTCCTCCAGGCTCTCAACATGTCCTCCAGGCTCTCAACATGTCCTCCAGGCTCTCAACATGTCCTGCAGGCTCTCAACATGTCCTCCAGGCTCTCAACATGTCCTCCAAATATAGTGAAAGTTCTCCAGGCAGAGAACAAATTCTCCAATCACAGACCAAATGCTCCTAAAAGAGAACAAGTCCTCTAAGCCCTGAACAAGTCCTCCAAGCTCAGAACAATTCCTAAAATAACAGAAAAACCACATCAAACTCAGAACAAGTCCTCCAATCTCACAACAAGTACTCCAATCTCAAAAAAAGTCCTCCAGTCATCATAGTTCATGTTCACCAGGCACAGAACAAGGCCCCCAATGACTTACCAAATGCTCCGATAAGAGAACATGTCCTCCAGGCTCTCAACATGTCCTCCAGGCTCTCAACATGTCCTCCAGGCTCTCAACATGTCCTCCAGGCTCTCAACATGTCCTCCAGGCTCTCAACAAGTCCTCCAGGCTCTCAACATGTCCTCCAGGCTCTCAACATGTCCTCCAGGCTCTCAACATGTCCTCCAAATATAGTGAAAGTTCTCCAGGCAGAGAACAAATTCTCCAATCACAGACCAAATGCTCCTAAAAGAGAACAAGTCCCCTAAGCCCTGCACAAGTCCTCCAAGCTCAGAACAATTCCTAAAATAACAGAAAAACCACATCAAACTCAGAAAAAGTCCTCCAATCTCACAACAAGTCCTCCAATCTCAAAACAAGTAATCCAGTCATCATAGTTCATGTTCACCAGGCACAGAACAAGTCCCCAATGACTTACCAAATGCTCCGATAAGAGAACATGTCCTCCAGGCTCTCAACATGTCCTCCAGGCTCTCAACATATCCTCCAGGCTCTCAACATGTCCTCCAGGCTCTCAACATGTCCTCCAGGCTCTCAACATGTCCTCCTGGCTCTCAACATGTCCTCCAGGCTCTCAACATGTCCTCCAAATATAGTGAAATTTCTCCAGGCAGAGAACAAATTCTCCAAACACAGACCAAATGCTCCTAAAAGAGAACAAGTCCTCCAAGCCCTGACCAAGTCCTCCAAGCTCAGAACAATTCCTAAAATAGCCGAACATACACATCAAACTCAGAACAAGTCCTCCAATCTCAAAACAAGTCCTCCAATCTCAAAACAAGTCCTCCAATCTCAAAACAAGTCCTCCAATCTCAAAACAAGTCCTCCAATCTCAAAACAAGTCCTCCAATCTCAAAACAAGTCCTCCAATCTCAAAACAAGTCCTCCAATCTGAAAACAAGTCCTCCAGTCATCATAGTTCATGTTCACCAGGCACAGAACAAGTCCCCCAATGACTTACCAAATGCTCGGATAAGAGAACATGTCCTCCAGGCTCTCAACATGTCCTCCAGGCTCTCAACATGTCGTCCAGGCTCTCAACAAGTCCTCCAGTCTCTCAACATGTCCTCCAGGCTCTCAACATGTCCTCCAGGCTCTCAACATGTCCTCCAAATATAGTGAAAGTTCTCCAGGCAGAGAACAAATTCTCCAATCACAGACCAAATGCTCCTAAAAGAGAACAAGTCCTCCAAGCCCTGACCAAGACCTCCAAGCTCAGAACAATTCCTAAAATATCAGAACAACCACATCAAACTCAGAACAAGTCCTCCAATCTCAAAACAAGTCCTCCAATCTCAAAACAAGTCCTCCAATCTCAAAACAAGTCCTCCAATCTCAAAACAAGTCCTCCAGTCATCATAGTTCATGTTCACCAGGCACAGAACAAGTCCCCCAATGACTTACCAAATGCTCCGATAAGAGAACATGTCCTCCAGGCTCTCAACATGTCCTCCAGGCTCTCAACATGTCCTGCAGGCTCTCAACATGTCCTGCAGGCTCTCAACATGTCCTCCAAATATAGTGAAAGTTCTCCAGGCAGAGAACAAATTCTCCAATCACAGACCAAATGCTCCTAAAAGAGAACAAGTCCTCTAAGCCCTGAACAAGTCCTCCAAGCTCAGAACAATTAATAAAATAACAGAAAAACCACATCAAACTCAGAACAAGTCCTCCAATCTCACAACAAGTCCTCCAATCTCAAAAAAAGTCCTCCAGTCATCATAGTTCATGTTCACCAATCACAGAACAAGTCCCCCAATGACTTACCAAATGCTCCGATAAGAGAACATGTCCTCCAGGCTCTCAACATGTCCTGCAGGCTCTCAACATGTCCTCCAGGCTCTCAACATGTCCTCCAGGCTCTCAACATGTCCTCCAGGCTCTCAACATGTCCTCCAGGCTCTGAACATGTCCTCCAGGCTCTCAACATGTCCTCCAGGCTCTCAACATGTCCTCCAGGCTCTCAACATGTCCTCCAAATATAGTGAAAGTTCTCCAGGCAGAGAACAAATTCTTCAATCACAGACCAAATGCTCCTAAAAGAGAACAAGTCCTCCAAGCCCTGACCAAGTCCTCCAAGCTCAGAACAATTCCTAAAATGTTAGAACAACCGCATCAAACTCAGAACAATTCCTCCAATCTCAAAACAAGTCCTCCAATCTCAAAACAAGTCCTCCAATCTCAAAACAAGTCCTCCAATCTCAAAACAAGTCCTCCAATCTCAAAACAAGTCCTCCAATCTCAAAACAAGTCCTCCAGTCATCATAGTTCATGTTCACCAGGCACAGAACAAGTCCCCCAATGACTTACCAAATGCTCCGATAAGAGAACATGTCCTCCAGGCTCTCAACATGTCCTCCAGGCTCTCAACATGTCCTCCAGGCTCTCAACATGTCCTCCAGGCTCTCAACATGTCCTCCAGGCTCTCAACATGTCCTCCAGGCTCTCAACATGTCCTCCAAATATAGTGAAAGTTCTCCAGGCAGAGAACAAATTCTCCAATCACAGACCAAATGCTCCTAAAAGAGAACAAGTCCCCTAAGCCCTGCACAAGTCCTCCAAGCTCAGAACAATTCCTAAAATAACAGAAAAACCACATCAAACTCAGAAAAAGTCCTCCAATCTCACAACAAGTCCTCCAGTCTCAAAACAAGTAATCCAGTCATCATAGTTCATGTTCACCAGGCACAGAACAAGTCCCCCAATGACTTACCAAATGCTCCGATAAGAGAACATGTCCTCCAGGCGCTCAACATGTCCTCCAGGCTCTCAACATGTCCTCCAGGCTCTCAACATGTCCTCCAGGCTCTCAACATGTCCTCCTGGCTCTCAACATGTCCTCCTGGCTCTCAACATGTCCTCCAGGCTCTCAACATGTCCTCCAAATATAGTGAAAGTTCTCCAGGCAGAGAACAAATTCTCCGATCACAGACCAAATGCTCCTAAAAGAGAACAAGTCCTCCAAGCCCTGACCAAGTCCTCCAAGCTCAGAACAATTCCTAAAATGTTAGAACAACCACATCAAACTCAGAACAAGTCCTCCAATCTCAAAACAAGTCCTCCAATCTCAAAACAAGTCCTCCAATCTCAAAACAAGTCCTCCAATCTCAAAACAAGTCCTCCAATCTCAAAACAAGTCCTCCAATCTCAAAACAAGTCCTCCAATCTCAAAACAAGTCCTCCAATCTCAAAACAAGTCCTCCAATCTCAAAACAAGTCCTCCAGTCATCATAGTTCATGTTCACCAGGCACAGAACAAGTCCCCTAATGACTTACCAAATGCTCCGATAAGAGAACATGTCCTCCAGGCTCTCAACATGTCCTCCAGGCTCTCAACATGTCCTCCAGGCTCTCAACATGTCCTCCTGGCTCTCAACATGTCCTCCAGGCTCTCAACATGTCCTCCAGGCTCTCAACATGTCCTCCAAATATAGTGAAATTTCTCCAGGCAGAGAACAAATTCTCCAATCACAGACCAAATGCTCCTAAAAGAGAACAAGTCCTCCAAGCCCTGAACAAGTCCTCCAAGCTCAGAACAATTCCTAAAATAGCAGAACAACCACATCAAACTCAGAACAAGTCCTCCAATCTCAAAACAAGTCCTCCAATCTCAAAACAAGTCCTCCAATCTCAAAACAAGTCCTCCAATCTCAAAACAATTCCTCCAATCTCAAAACAATTCCTCCAATCTCAAAACAAGTCCTCCAGTCATCATAGTTCATGTTCACCAGGCACAGAACAAGTCCCCCAATGACTTACCAAATGCTCCGATAAGAGAACATGTCCTCCAGGCTCTCAACATGTCCTCCAGGCTCTCAACATGTCCTCCAGGCTCTCAACATGTCCTCCAGGCTCTCAACATGTCCTCCAGGCTCTCAACATTTCCTCCAGGCTCTCAACATGTCCTGCAGGCTCTCAACATGTCCTGCAGGCTCTCAACATGTCCTTCAGGCTCTCAACATGTCCTCCAGGCTCTCAACATGTCCTCCAAATATAGTGAAAGTTCTCCAGGCAGAGAACAAATTCTCCAATCACAGACCAATTGCTCCTAAAAGAGAACAAGTCCTCCAAGCCCTGACCAAGTCCTCCAAGCTCAGAACAATTCCTAAAATAGCAGAACAACCACATCAAACTCAGAACAAGTCCTCCAATCTCAAAACAAGTCCTCCAATCTCAAAACAAGTCCTCCAATCTCAAAACAAGTCCTCCAATCTCAAAACAAGTCCTCCAATCTCAAAACAAGTCCTCCAGTCATCATAGTTCATGTTCACCAGGCACAGAACAAGTCCCCCAATGACTTACCAAATGCTCCGATAAGAGAACATGTCCTCCAGGCTCTCAACATGTCCTGCAGGCTCTCAACATGTCCTGCAGGCTCTCAACATGTCCTCCAGGCTCTCAACATGTCCTCCAGGCTCTCAACATGTCCTCCAGGCTCTCAGCATGTCCTCCAAATATAGTGAAAGTTCTCCAGGCAGAGAACAAATTCTTCAATCACAGACCAAATGCTCCTAAAAGAGAACAAGTCCTCCAAGCCCTGACCAAGTCCTCCAAGCTCAGAACAATTCCTAAAATGTCAGAACAACCGCATCAAACTCAGAACAATTCCTCCAATCTCAAAACAATTCCTCCAATCTCAAAACAAGTCCTCCAATCTCAAAACAAGTCCTCCAATCTCAAAACAAGTCCTCCAATCTCAAAACAAGTCCTCCAATCTCAAAACAAGTCCTCCAATCTCAAAACAAGTCCTCCAGTCATCATAGTTCATGTTCACCAGGCACAGAACAAGTCCCCTAATGACTTACCAAATGCTCCGATAAGAGAACATGTCCTCCAGGCTCTCAACATGTCCTCCAGGCTCTCAACATGTCCTCCAAATATAGTGAAAGTTCTCCAGGCAGAGAACAAATTCTCCAATCACACACCAAATGCTCCTAAAAGAGAACAAGTCCTCCAAGCCCTGATCAAGTCCTCCAAGCTCAGAACAATTCCTAAAATATCAGAACAAACACATCAAACTCAGAACAAGTCCTCCAATGTCAAAACAAGTCCTCCAATCTCAAAACAAGTCCTCCAATCTCAAAACAAGTCCTCCAATCTGAAAACAAGTCCTCCAATCTCAAAACAAGTCCTCCAGTCATCATAGTTCATGTTCACCAGGCACAGAACAAGTCCCCCAATGACTTACCAAATGCTCGGATAAGAGAACATGTCCTCCAGGCTCTCAACATGTCCTCCAGGCTCTCAACATGTCCTGCAGGCTCTCAACATGTCCTGCAGGCTCTCAACATGTCCTGCAGGCTCTCAACATGTCCTCCAAATATAGTGAAAGTTCGCCAGGCAGAGAACAAATTCTCCAATCACAGACCAAATGCTCCGAAAAGAGAACAAGTCCTCTAAGCCCTGAACAAGTCCTCCAAGCTCAGAACAATTCCTAAAATAACAGAAAAACCACATCAAACTCAGAACAAGTCCTCCAATCTCACAACAAGTCCTCCAATCTCAAAAAAAGTCCTCCAGTCATCATAGTTCATGTTCACCAGGCACAGAACAAGTCCCCCAATGACTTACCAAATGCTCCGATAAGAGAACATGTCCTCCAGGATCTCAACATGTCCTCCAGGATCTCAACATGTCCTGCAGGCTCTCAACATGTCCTGCAGGCTCTCAACATGTCCTGCAGGCTCTCAACATGTCCTGCAGGCTCTCAACATGTCCTCCAGGCTCTCAACATGTCCTCCAGGCTCTCAACATGTCCTCCAAATATAGTGAAAGTTCTCCAGGCAGAGAACAAATTCTTCAATCACAGACCAAATGCTCCTAAAAGAGAGCAAGTCCTCCAAGCCCTGACCAAGTCCTCCAAGCTCAGAACAATTCCTAAAATGTCAGAACAACCGCATCAAACTCAGAACAATTCCTCCAATCTCAAAACAAGTCCTCCAATCTCAAAACAAGTCCTCCAATCTCAAAACAAGTCCTCCAATCTCAAAACAAGTCCTCCAGTCATCATAGTTCATGTTCACCAGGCACAGAACAAGTCCCCCAATGACTTACCAAATGCTCCGATAAGAGAACATGTCCTCCAGGCTCTCAACATGTCCTCCAGGCTCTCAACATGTCCTCCAGGCTCTCAACATGTCCTCCAGGCTCTCAACATGTCCTCCAGGCTCTCAACATGTCCTCCAAATATAGTGAAAGTTCTCCAGGCAGAGAACAAATTCTCCAATCACAGACCAAATGCTCCTAAAAGAGAACAAGTCCTCCAAGCCCTGACCAAGTCCTCCAAGCTCAGAACAATTCCTAAAATGTCAGAACAACCGCATCAAACTCAGAACAATTCCTCCAATCTCAAAACAATTCCTCCAATCTCAAAACAAGTCCTCCAATCTCGAAACAAGTCCTCCAATCTCGAAACAAGTCCTCCAATCTCAAAACAAGTCCTCCAATCTCAAAACAAGTCCTCCAATCTCAAAACAAGTCCTCCAATCTCAAAACAAGTCCTCCAGTCATCATAGTTCATATTCACCAGGCACAGAACAAGTCCCCCAATGACTTACCAAATGCTCCGATAAGAGAACATGTCCTCCAGGCTCTCAACATGTCCTCCAGGCTCTCAACATGTCCTCCAGGCTCTCAACATGTCCTCCAGGCTCTCAACATGTCCTCCAGGCTCTCAACATGTCCTGCAGGCTCTCAACATGTCCTGCAGGCTCTCAACATGTCCTGCAGGCTCTCAACATGTCCTCCAGGCTCTCAACATGTCCTCCAAATATAGTGAAAGTTCTCCAGGCAGAGAACAAATTCTCCAATCACAGACCAAATGCTCCTAAAAGAGAACAAGTCCTCTAAGCCCTGAACAAGTCCTCCAAGCTCAGAACAATTCCTAAAATAACAGAAAAACCACATCAAACTCAGAACAAGTCCTCCAATCTCACAACAAGTACTCCGATCTCAGAAAAAGTCCTCCAGTCATCATAGTTCATGTTCACCAGGCACAGAACAAGTCCCCCAATGACTTACCAAATGCTCCGATAAGAGAACATGTCCTCCAGGCTCTCAACATGTCCTCCAGGCTCTCAACATCTCCTTCAGGCTCTCAACATGTCCTCCAGGCTCTCAACATGTCCTCCAGGCTCTCAACATGTCCTCCAGGCTCTCAACATGTCCTCCAAATATAGTGAAAGTTCTCCAGGCAGAGAACAAATTCTCCAATCACAGACCAAATGCTCCTAAAAGAGAACAAGTCCCCTAAGCCCTGAACAAGTCCTCCAAGCTCAGAACAATTCCTAAAATAACAGAAAAACCACATCAAACTCAGAAAAAGTCCTCCAATCTCACGACAAGTCCTCCAATCTCAAAACAAGTAATCCAGTCATCATAGTTCATGTTCACCAGGCACAGAACAAGTCCCCCAATGACTTACCAAATGCTCCGATAAGAGAACATGTCCTCCAGGCTCTCAACATGTCCTCCAGGCTCTCAACATGTCCTCCAGGCTCTCAACATGTCCTCCAGGCTCTCAACATGTCCTCCTGGCTCTCAACATGTCCTCCAGGCTCTCAACATGTCCTCCAGGCTCTCAACATGTCCTCCAAATATAGTGAAATTTCTCCAGGCAGAGAACAAATTCTCCAATCACAGACCAAATGCTCCTAAAAGAGAACAAATCCTCCAAGCCCTGACCAAGTCCTCCAAGCTCAGAACAATTCCTAAAATATCAGAACAACCACATCAAACTCAGAACAAGTCCTCCAATCTCAAAACAAGTCCTCCAATCTCAAAACAAGTTCTCCAATCTCAAAACAAGTCCTCCAATCTCAAAACAAGTCCTCCAGTCATCATAGTTCATGTTCACCAGGCACAGAACAAGTCCCATAATGACTTACCAAATGCTCCGATAAGTGAACATGTCCGCCGGGCTCTCAACATGTCCTCCAGGCTCTCAACATGTCCTCCAGGTTCTCAACATGTCCTCCAGGCTCTCAACATGTCCTCCAAATATAGTGAAAGTTCTCCAGGCAGAGAACAAATTCTCCAATCACAGACCAAATGCTCCTAAAAGAGAACAAGTCCTCCAAGCCCTGACCAAGACCTCCAAGCTCAGAACAATTCCTAAAATGTCAGAACAACCGCATCAAACTCAGAACAATTCCTCCAATCTCAAAACAATTCCTCCAATCTCAAAACAAGTCCTCCAATCTCGAAACAAGTCCTCCAATCTCGAAACAAGTCCTCCAATCTCAAAACAAGTCCTCCAATCTCAAAACAAGTCCTCCAATCTCAAAACAAGTCCTCCAGTCATCATAGTTCATATTCACCAGGCACAGAACAAGTCCCCCAATGACTTACCAAATGCTCCGATAAGAGAACATGTCCTCCAGGCTCTCAACATGTCCTCCAGGCTCTCAACATGTCCTCCAGGCTCTCAACATGTCCTCCAGGCTCTCAACATGTCCTCCAGGCTCTCAACATGTCCTCCAGGCTCTCAACATGTCCTGCAGGCTCTCAACTTGTCCTGCAGGCTCTCAACATGTCCTGCAGGCTCTCAACATGTCCTCCAGGCTCTCAACATGTCCTCCAAATATAGTGAAAGTTCTCCAGGCAGAGAACAAATTCTCCAATCACAGACCAAATGCTCCTAAAAGAGAACAAGTCCTCTAAGCCCTGAACAAGTCCTCCAAGCTCAGAACAATTCCTAAAATAACAGAAAAACCACATCA
Source organism: Ara ararauna (assembly GCA_028858755.1). Classification (NCBI taxonomy): domain Eukaryota; kingdom Metazoa; phylum Chordata; class Aves; order Psittaciformes; family Psittacidae; genus Ara; species Ara ararauna. Next base: position 300,871 of record CM054376.1, read on the forward strand.
AACTCAGAACAAGTCCTCCAATCTCACAACAAGTACTCCGATCTCAGAAAAAGTCCTCCAGTCATCATAGTTCATGTTCACCAGGCACAGAACAAGTCCCCCAATGACTTACCAAATGCTCCGATAAGAGAACATGTCCTCCAGGCTCTCAACATGTCCTCCAGGCTCTCAACATGTCCTCCAGGCTCTCAACATGTCCTCCAGGCTCTCAACATGTCCTCCAGGCTCTCAACATGTCCTCCAGGCTCTCAACATGTCCTCCAGGCTCTCAACATATCCTCCTGGCTCTCAACATGTCCTCCAGGCTCTCAACATGTCCTCCAAATATAGTGAAATTTCTCCAGGCAGAGAACAAATTCTCCAATCACAGACCAAATGCTCCTAAAAGAGAACAAGTCCTCCAAGCGCTGACCAAGTCCTCCAAGCTCAGAACAATTCCTAAAATAGTAGAACAACCACATCAAACTCAGAACAAGTCCTCCAATCCCAAAACAAGTCCTCCAATCCCAAAACAAGTCCTCCAATCTCAAAACAAGTCCTCCAATCTCAAAACAAGTCCTCCAATCTCAAAACAAGTCCTCCAATCTCAAAACAAGTCCTCCAATCTCAAAACAAGTCCTCCAGTCATCATAGTTCATGTTCACCAGGCACAGAACAAGTCCCCCAGTGACTTACCAAATGCTCCGATAAGAGAACATGTCCTCCAGGCTCTCAACATGTCCTCCAGGCTCTCAACATGTCCTCCAGGCTCTCAACATGTCCTCCAGGCTCTCAACATGTCCTCCAGGCTCTCAACATGTCCTCCAGGCTCTCAACATGTCCTCCAGGCTCTCAACATGTCCTCCAGGCTCTCAACAAGTCCTCCAGGTTCTCAACATGTCCTCCAGGCTCTCAACATGTCCTCCAGGCTCTCAACATGTCCTCCAGGCTCTCAACATGTCCTCCAAATATAGTGAAAGTTCTCCAGGCAGAGAACAAATTCTCCAATCACTGACCAAATGCTCCTAAAAGAGAACAAGTCCTCCAAGCCCTGACCAAGTCCTCCAAGCTCAGAACAATTCCTAAAATATCAGAACAACCACATCAAACTCAGAACAAGTCCTCCAATCTCAAAACAAGTCCTCCAATCTCAAAACAAGTCCTCCAATCTCAAAACAAGTCCTCCAGTCATCATAGTTCATGTTCACCAGGCACAGAACAAGTCCCCCAATGACTTACCAAATGCTCCGATAAGAGAACATGTCCTCCAGGCTCTCAACATGTCCTGCAGGCTCTCAACATGTCCTCCAGGCTCTCAACATGTCCTGCAGGCTCTCAACATGTCCTGCAGGCTCTCAACATGTCCTCCAGGCTCTCAACATGTCCTCAAAATATAGTGAAAGTTCTCCAGGCAGAGAACAAATTCTCCAATCACAGACCAAATGCTCCTAAAACAGAACAAGTCCTCTAAGCCCTGAACAAGTCCTCCAAGCTCAGAACAATTCCTAAAATAACAGAAAAACCACATCAAACTCAGAACAAGTCCTCCAATCTCACAACAAGTCCTCCAATCTCAAAAAAAGTCCTCCAGTCATCATAGTTCATGTTCACCAGGCACAGAACAAGTCCCCCAATGACTTACCAAATGCTCCGATAAGAGAACATGTCCTCCAGGCTCTCAACATGTCCTCCAGGCTCTCAACATGTCCTCCAGGCTCTCAACATGTCCTCCAGGCTCTCAACATTTCCTCCAAATATAGTGAAAGTTCTCCAGGCAGAGAACAAATTCTTCAATCACAGACCAAATGCTCCTAAAAGAGAACAAGTCCTCCAAGCCCTGACCAAGTCCTCCAAGCCCTGACCAAGTCCTCCAAGCCCTGACCAAGTCCTCCAAGCCCTGACCAAGTCCTCCAAGCCCTGACCAAGTCCTCCAAGCTCAGAACAATTCCTAAAATGTCAGAACAACCGCATCAAACTCAGAACAATTCCTCCAATCTCAAAACAAGTCCTCCAATCTCAAAACAAGTCCTCCAATCTCAAAACAAGTCCTCCAATCTCAAAACAAGTCCTCCAATCTCAAAACAAGTCCTCCAATCTCAAAACAAGTCCTCCAATCTCAAAACAAGTCCTCCAATCTCAAAACAAGTCCTCCAGTCATCATAGTTCATGTTCACCAGGCACAGAACAAGTCCCCCAATGACATACCAAATGCTCCGATAAGAGAACATGTCCTCCAGGCTCTCAACATGTCCTCCAGGCTCTCAACATGTCCTCCAAATATAGTGAAAGTTCTCCAGGCAGAGAACAAATTCTCCAATCACAGACCAAATGCTCCTAAAAGAGAACAAGTCCTCCAAGCCCTGACCAAGTCCTCCAAGCTCAGAACAATTCCTAAAATATCAGAACAACCGCAACAAACTCAAAACAAGTCCTCCAATCTCAAAACAAGTCCTCCAATCTCAAAACAAGTCCTCCAATCTCAAAACAAGTCCTCCAGTCATCATAGTTCATATTCACCAGGCACAGAACAAGTCCCCCAATGACTTACCAAATGCTCCGATAAGAGAACATGTCCTCCAGGCTCTCAACATGTCCTCCAGGCTCTCAACATGTCCTCCAGGCTCTCAACATGTCCTGCAGGCTCTCAACATGTCCTCCAGGCTCTCAACATGTCCTCCAGGCTCTCAACATGTCCTGCAGGCTCTCAACATGTCCTCCAGGCTCTCAACATGTCCTCCAGGCTCTCAACATGTCCTCCAAATATAGTGAAAGTTCTCCAGGCAGAGAACAAATTCTCCAATCACAGACCAAATGCTCCTAAAAGAGAACAAGTCCTCCAAGCCCTGACCAAGTCCTCCAAGCTCAGAACAATTCCTAAAATAGCAGAACAACCACATCAAACTCAGAACAAGTCCTCCAATCTCAAAACAAGTCCTCCAATCTCAAAACAAGACCTCCAATCTCAAAACAAGTCCTCCAATCTCAAAACAAGTCCTCCAATCTCAAAACAAGTCCTCCAATCTCAAAACAAGTCCTCCAGTCATCATAGTTCATGTTCACCAGGCACAGAACAAGTCCCCCAATAACTTACCAAATGCTCCGATAAGAGAACATGTCCTCCAGGCTCTCAACATGTCCTCCAGGCTCTCAACATGTCCTCCAGGCTCTCAACATGTCCTCCAGGCTCTCAACATGTCCTCCAGGCTCTCAACATGTCCTCCAAATATAGTGAAATTTCTCCAGGCAGAGAACAAATTCTCCAATCACAGACCAAATGCTCCTAAAAGAGAACAAGTCCTCCAAGCCCTGACCAAGTCCTCCAAGCTCAGAACAATTCCTAAAATATCAGAACAACCGCATCAAACTCAGAACAAGTCCTCCAATCTCAAAACAAGTCCTCCAATCTCAAAACAAGTCCTCCAATCTCAAAACAAGTCCTCCAGTCATCATAGTTCATGTTCACCAAGCACAGAACAAGTCCCACAATGACTTACCAAATGCTCCGATAAGAGAACATGTCCTGCAGACTCTCAACAAGTCCTCCAGGCTCTCAACAAGTCCTCCAGGCTCTCAACAAGTCCTCCAGGCTCTCAACATGTCCTCCAGGCTCTCAACAAGTCCTCCAGGCTCTCAACAAGTCCTCCAGGCTCTCAACATGTCCTCCAGGCTCTCAACATGTCCTCCAAATATACTGAAACTTCTCCAGGCAGAGAACAAATTCTCCAATCACAGACCAAATGCTCCTACAAGAGAACAAGTCCTCTAAGCCCTGAACAAGTCCTCCAAGCTCAGAACAATTCCTAAAATAACAGAAAAACCACATCAAACTCAGAACAAGTCCTCCAATCTCACAACAAGTCCTCCAATCTCAAAACAAGTCCTCCAGTCATCATAGTTCATGTTCACCAGGCACAGAACAAGTCCCCCAATGACTTACCAAATGCTCCGATAAGAGAACATGTCCTCCAGGCTCTCAACATGTCCTCCAGGCTCTCAACATGTCCTCCAGGCTCTCAACATGTCCTCCAGGCTCTCAACATGTCCTCCAGGCTCTCAACATGTCCTCCAGGCTCTCAACATGTCCTCCAGGCTCTCAACATGTCCTCCAGGCTCTCAACATGTCCTCCAAATATAGTGAAAGTTCTCCAGGCAGAGAACAAATTCTCCAATCACAGACCAAATGCTCCTAAAAGAGAACAAGTCCTCCAAGCCCTGACCAAGTCCTCCAAGCTCAGAACAATTCCTAAAATATCAGAACAACCGCATCAAACTCAGAACAAGTCCTCCAATCTCAAAACAAGTCCTCCAATCTCAAAACAAGTCCTCCAATCTCAAAACAATTCCTCCAATCTCAAAACACGTCCTCCAATCTCAAAACAAGTCCTCCAATCTCAAAACAAGTCCTCCAGTCATCATAGTTCATGTTCACCAGGCACAGAACAAGTCCCCCAATGACTTACCAAATGCTCCGATAAGAGAACATGTCCTCCAGGCTCTCAACATGTCCTCCAGGCTCTCAACATGTCCTCCAGGCTCTCAACATCTCCTCCAAATATAGTGAAAGTTCTCCAGGCAGAGAACAAATTCTCCAATCACAGACCAAATGCTCCTAAAAGAGAACAAGTCCTCCAAGCCCTGACCAAGTCCTCCAAGCTCAGAACAATTCCTAAAATATCAGAACAACCACATCAAACCCAGAACGAGTCCTCCAATCTCAAAACAAGTCCTCCAATCTCAAAACAAGTCCTCCAATCTCAAAACAAGTCCTCCAATCTCAAAACAAGTCCTCCACTCATCATAGTTCATGTTCACCAGGCACAGAACAAGTCCCATAATGACTTACCAAATGCTCCGATAAGAGAACATGTCCTCCAGGCTCTCAACATGTCCTCCAGGCTCTCAACATGTCCTCCAGGCTCTCAACATGTCCTCCAGGCTCTCAACATGTCCTCCAGGCTCTCAACATGTCCTCCAGGCTCTCAACATATCCTCCAGGCTCTCAACATGTCCTCCAAATATACTGAAAGTTCTCCAGGCAGAGAACAAATTCGCCAATCACAGACCAAATGCTCCTAAAAGAGAACAAGTCCTCTAAGCCCTGAACAAGTCCTCCAAGCTCAGAACAATTCCTAAAATAACAGAAAAACCACATCAAACTCAGAACAAGTCCTCCAATCTCACAACAAGTCCTCCAATCTCACAACAAGTCCTCCAATCTCACAACAAGTCCTCCAATCTCAAAACAAGTCCTCCAGTCATCATAGTTCATGTTCACCAGGCACAGAACAAGTCCCATAATGACTTACCAAATGCTCCGATAAGTGAACATGTCCTCCAGGCTCTCAACATGTCCTCCAGGCTCTCAACATGTCCTCCAGGCTCTCAACATGTCCTCCAGGCTCTCAACATGTCCTCCAGGCTCTCAACATGTCCTCCAGGCTCTCAACATGTCCTCCAAATATAGTGAAAGTTCTCCAGGCAGAGAACAAATTCTCCAATCACAGACCAAATGCTCCTACAAGAGAACAAGTCCTCTAAGCCCTGAACAAGTCCTCCAAGCTCAGAACAATTCCTAAAATAACAGAAAAACCACATCAAACTCAGAACAAGTCCTCCAATCTCACAACAAGTCCTCCAATCTCAAAACAAGGCCTCCAGTCATCATAGTTCATGTTCACCAGGCACAGAACAAGTCCCCCAATGACTTACCAAATGCTCCGATAAGAGAACATGTCCTCCAGGCTCTCAACATGTCCTCCAGGCTCTCAACATGTCCTCCAGGCTCTCAACATGTCCTCCAGGCTCTCAACATGTCCTCCAGGCTCTCAACATGTCCTCCAGGCTCTCAACATGTCCTCCAAATATAGTGAAAGTTCTCCAGGCAGAGAACAAATTCTCCAATCACAGACCAAATGCTCCTAAAAGAGAACAAGTCCTCCAAGCCCTGACCAAGTCCTCCAAGCTCAGAACAATTCCTAAAATATCAGAACAACCACATGAAACTCAGAACAAGTCCTCCAATCTCAAAACAAGTCCTCCAATCTCAAAACAAGTCCTCCAATCTCAAAACAAGTCCTCCAATCTCAAAACAAGTCCTGCAGTCATCATAGTTCATGTTCACCAGGCACAGAACAAGTCCCCCAATGACTTACCAAATGCTCCGATAAGAGAACATGTCCTCCAGGCTCTCAACATGTCCTCCAGGCTCTCAACATGTCCTCCAGGCTCTCAACATGTCCTCCAGGCTCTCAACATGTCCTCCAGGCTCTCAACATGTCCTCCAAATATAGTGAAAGTTCTCCAGGCAGAGAACAAATTCTCCAATCACAGACCAAATGCTCCTACAAGAGAACAAGTCCTCTAAGCCCTGAACAAGTCCTCCGAGCTCAGAGCAATTCCTAAAATAACAGAAAAACCACATCAAACTCAGAACAAGTCCTCCAATCTCACAACAAGTCCTCCAATCTCAAAACAAGTCCTCCAGTCATCATAGTTCATGTTCACCAGGCACAGAACAAGTCCCCCAATGACTTACCAAATGCTCTGATAAGAGAACATGTCCTCCAGTCTCTCAACATGTCCTCGAGGCTCTCAACATGTCCTCCAGTCTCTCAACATGTCCTCGAGGCTCTCAACATGTCCTCCAGGCTCTCAACATGTCCTCCAGTCTCTCAATATGTCCTCCAGGCTCTCAACATGTCCTCCAGGCTCTCAACATGTCCTCCAAATATAGTGAAAGTTCTCCAGGCAGAGAACAAATTCTCCAATCACAGACCAAATGCTCCTAAAAGAGAACAAGTCCTCCAAGCCTTGACCAAGTCCTCCAAGCTCAGAACAATTCCTAAAATATCAGAACAACCGCATCAAACTCAGAACAAGTCCTCCAATCTCAAAACAAGTCCTCCAAACTCAAAACAAGTCCTCCAATCTCAAAACAAGTCCTCCAATCTCAAAACAAGTCCTCCAGTCATCATAGTTGATGTTCACCAGGCACAGAACAAGTCCCCCAATGACTTACCAAATGCTCCGATAAGAGAACATGTCCTCCAGGCTCTCAACATGTCCTCCAGGCTCTCAACATGTCCTCCAGGCTCTCAACATGTCCTCCAGGCTCTCAACATGTCCTCCAGGCTCTCAACATGTCCTCCAAATATAGTGAAAGTTCTCCAGGCAGAGAACAAATTCTCCAATCACAGACCAAATGCTCCTAAAAGAGAACAAGTCCTCCAAGCCCTGACCAAGTCCTCCAAGCTCAGAACAATTCCTAAAATATCAGAACAACCGCATCAAACTCAGAACAAGTCCTCCAATCTCAAAACAAGTCCTCCAAACTCAAAACAAGTCCTCCAATCTCAAAACAAGTCCTCCAATCTCAAAACAAGTCCTCCAATCTCAAAACAAGTCCTCCAATCATAATAGTTCATGTTCACCAGGCACAGAACAAGTCCCATAATGACTTACCAAATGCTCCGATAAGTGAACATATCCTCCAGGCTCTCAACATGTCCTCCAGGCTCTCAACATGTCCTCCAGGCTCTCAACATGTCCTCCAGGCTCTCAACATGTCCTCCAGGCTCTCAACATGTCCTCCAGGCCCTCAACATGTCCTCCAGGCCCTCAACATGTCCTCCAGGCTCTCAACATGTCCTCCAGGCTCTCAACATGTCCTCCAAATATAGTGAAAGTTCTCCAGGCAGAGAACAAATTCTCCAATCACAGACCAAATGCTCCTAAAAGAGAACAAGTCCTCTAAGCCCTGAACAAGTCCTCCAAGCTCAGAAGAATTCCTAAAATAACAGAACAACCACATCAAACTCAGAACAAGTCCTCCAATCTCACAACAAGTGCTCCAATCTCAAAACAAGTCCTCCAGTCATCATAGTTCATGTTCACCAGGCACAGAACAAGTCCCCCAATGACTTACCAAATGCTCCGATAAGAGAACATGTCCTCCAGGCTCTCAACATGTCCTCCAGGCTCTCAACATGTCCTCCAGGCTCTCAACATGTCCTCCAGGATCTCACCATGTCCTCCAGGCTCTCAACATGTCCTCCAGGCTCTCAATATTTCCTCCAGGCTCTCAACATGTCCTCCAGGCTCTCAACATGTCCTCCAAATATAGTGAAAGTTCTCCAGGCAGAGAACAAATTCTCCAATCACAGACCAAATGCTCCTAAAAGAGAACAAGTCCTCCAAGCCCTGACCAAGTCCTCCAAGCTCAGAACAATTCCTAAAATATCAGAACAACCACATCAAACTCAGAACAAGTCCTCCAATCTCAAAACAAGTCCTCCAATCTCAAAACAAGTCCTCCAATCTCAAAACAAGTCCTCCAATCTCAAAACAAGTCCTCCAAACTCAAAACAAGTCCTCCAGTCATCATAGTTCATGTTCACCAGGCACAGAACAAGTCCCCCAATGACTTACCAAATGCTCCGATAAGAGAACATGTCCTCCAGGATCTCAACATGTCCTCCAGGCTCTCAACATGTCCTCCAGGCTCTCAACATGTCCTCCAAATATAGTGAAAGTTCTCCAGGCAGAGAACAAATTCTCCAATCACAGACCAAATGCTCCTAAATGAGAACAAGTCCCCTAAGCCCTGAACAATTCCTCCAAGCTCTGAAAAATTCCTAAAATAACAGAAAAACCACATCAAACTCAGAACAAGTCCTCCAATCTCAAAACAAGTCCTCCAATCTCAAAACAAGTCCTCCAATCTCAAAACAAGTCCTCCAATCTCAAAACAAGTCCTCCAGTCATCATAGTTCATGTTCACCAGGCACAGAACAAGTCCCATAATGACTTACCAAATGCTCCGATAAGTGAACATGTCCTCCAGGCTCTCAACATGTCCTCCAGGCTCTCAACATGTCCTCCAGGCTCTCAACATGTCCTCCAGGCTCTCAACATGTCCTCCAGGCTCTCAACATGTCCTCGAGGCTCTCAACATGTCCTCCAGGCTCTCAACATGTCCTCCAGTCTCTCAATATGTCCTCCAGGCTCTCAACATGTCCTCCAGGCTCTCAACATGTCCTCCAAATATAGTGAAAGTTCTCCAGGCAGAGAACAAATTCTCCAATCACAGACCAAATGCTCCTAAAAGAGAACAAGTCCTCCAAGCCTTGACCAAGTCCTCCAAGCTCAGAACAATTCCTAAAATATCAGAACAACCGCATCAAACTCAGAACAAGTCCTCCAATCTCAAAACAAGTCCTCCAAACTCAAAACAAGTCCTCCAATCTCAAAACAAGTCCTCCAATCTCAAAACAAGTCCTCCAGTCATCATAGTTGATGTTCACCAGGCACAGAACAAGTCCCCCAATGACTTACCAAATGCTCCGATAAGAGAACATGTCCTCCAGGCTCTCAACATGTCCTCCAGGCTCTCAACATGTCCTCCAGGCTCTCAACATGTCCTCCAGGCTCTCAACATGTCCTCCAGGCTCTCAACATGTCCTCCAAATATAGTGAAAGTTCTCCAGGCAGAGAACAAATTCTCCAATCACAGACCAAATGCTCCTAAAAGAGAACAAGTCCTCCAAGCCCTGACCAAGTCCTCCAAGCTCAGAACAATTCCTAAAATATCAGAACAACCGCATCAAACTCAGAACAAGTCCTCCAATCTCAAAACAAGTCCTCCAAACTCAAAACAAGTCCTCCAATCTCAAAACAAGTCCTCCAATCTCAAAACAAGTCCTCCAATCTCAAAACAAGTCCTCCAATCTCAAAACAAGTCCTCCAATCATAATAGTTCATGTTCACCAGGCACAGAACAAGTCCCATAATGACTTACCAAATGCTCCGATAAGTGAACATATCCTCCAGGCTCTCAACATGTCCTCCAGGCTCTCAACATGTCCTCCAGGCTCTCAACATGTCCTCCAGGCTCTCAACATGTCCTCCAGGCTCTCAACATGTCCTCCAGGCCCTCAACATGTCCTCCAGGCCCTCAACATGTCCTCCAGGCCCTCAACATGTCCTCCAGGCTCTCAACATGTCCTCCACGCTCTCAACATGTCCTCCAAATATAGTGAAAGTTCTCCAGGCAGAGAACAAATTCTCCAATCACAGACCAAATGCTCCTAAAAGAGAACAAGTCCTCTAAGCCCTGAACAAGTCCTCCAAGCTCAGAAGAATTCCTAAAATAACAGAACAACCACATCAAACTCAGAACAAGTCCTCCAATCTCACAACAAGTGCTCCAATCTCAAAACAAGTCCTCCAGTCATCATAGTTCATGTTCACCAGGCACAGAACAAGTCCCCCAATGACTTACCAAATGCTCCGATAAGAGAACATGTCCTCCAGGCTCTCAACATGTCCTCCAGGCTCTCAACATGTCCTCCAGGATCTCACCATGTCCTCCAGGCTCTCAACATGTCCTCCAGGCTCTCAATATTTCCTCCAGGCTCTCAACATGTCCTCCAGGCTCTCAACATGTCCTCCAAATATAGTGAAAGTTCTCCAGGCAGAGAACAAATTCTCCAATCACAGACCAAATGCTCCTAAAAGAGAACAAGTCCTCCAAGCCCTGACCAAGTCCTCCAAGCTCAGAACAATTCCTAAAATATCAGAACAACCACATCAAACTCAGAACAAGTCCTCCAATCTCAAAACAAGTCCTCCAATCTCAAAACAAGTCCTCCAATCTCAAAACAAGTCCTCCAATCTCAAAACAAGTCCTCCAAACTCAAAACAAGTCCTCCAGTCATCATAGTCCATGTTCACCAGGCACAGAACAAGTCCCCCAATGACTTACCAAATGCTCCGATAAGAGAACATGTCCTCCAGGATCTCAACATGTCCTCCAGGCTCTCAACATGTCCTCCAGGCTCTCAACATGTCCTCCAGGCTCTCAACATGTCCTCCAAATATAGTGAAAGTTCTCCAGGCAGAGAACAAATTCTCCAATCACAGACCAAATGCTCCTAAAAGAGAACAAGTCCCCTAAGCCCTGAACAATTCCTCCAAGCTCTGAACAATTCCTAAAATAACAGAAAAACCACATCAAACTCAGAACAAGTCCTCCAATCTCAAAACAAGTCCTCCAATCTCAAAACAAGTCCTCCAATCTCAAAACAAGTCCTCCAATCTCAAAACAAGTCCTCCAGTCATCATAGTTCATGTTCACCAGGCACAGAACAAGTCCCATAATGACTTACCAAATGCTCCGATAAGTGAACATGTCCTCCAGGCTCTCAACATGTCCTCCAGGCTCTCAACATGTCCTCCAGGCTCTCAACATGTCCTCCAGGCTCTCAGCATGTCCTCCAGGCTCTCAACATGTCCTCCAGGCTCTCAACATGTCCTCCAGGCTCTCAACATGTCCTCCAGGCTCTCAACATGTCCTCCAAATATAGTGAAAGTTCTCCAGGCAGAGAACAAATTCTCCAATCACAGACCAAATGCTCCTAAAAGAGAACAAGTCCCCTAAGCCCTGAACAAGTCCTGCAAGCTCAGAACAATTCCTAAAATAACAGAAAAAACACATCAAACTCAGAAAAAGTCCTCCAATCTCACAACAAGTCCTCCAATCTCAAAACAAGTCCTCCAGTCATCATAGTTCATGTTCACCAGGCACAGAACAAGTCCCCCAATGACTTACCAAATGCTCCGATAAGAGAACATGTCCTCCAGGCTCTCAACATGTCCTCCAGGCTCTCAACATGTCCTCCAGGCTCTCAACATGTCCTCCAGGCTCTCAACATGTCCTCCAGGCTCTCAACATGTCCTCCAGGCTCTCAACATGTCCTCCAGGCTCTCAACATGTCCTCCAAATATAGTGAAAGTTCTCCAGGCAGAGAACAAATTCTCCAATCACAGACCAAATGCTCCTAACAGAGAACAAGTCCTCCAAGCCCTGACCAAGTCCTCCAAGCTCAGAACAATTCCTAAAATATCAGAACAACCACATCAAACTCAGAACAAGTCCTCCAATCTCAAAACAAGTCCTCCAATCTCAAAACAAGTCCTCCAATCTCAAAACAAGTCCTCCAATCTCAAAACAAGTCCTCCAGTCATCATAGTTCATGTTCACCAGGCACAGAACAAGTCCCATATTGACTTACCAAATGCTCCGATAAGTGAACATGTCCTCCAGGCTCTCAACATGTCCTCCAGGCTCTCAACATGTCCTCCAGGCTCTCAACATGTCCTCCAGGCTCTCAACATGTCCTCCAGGCTCTCAACATGTCCTGCATGCTCTCAATATCTCCTCCAAATATAGTGAAAGTTCTCCAGGCAGAGAACAAATTCTCCAATAACAGACCAAATGCTCCTAAAACAGAACAAGTCCTCCAAGCCCTGACCATTTCCTCCAAGCTCAGAACAATTCCTAAAATATCAGAACAACCACATCAAACTCAGAACAAGTCCTCCAATCTCAAAACAAGTCCTCCAATCACAAAACAAGTCCTCCAATCTCAAAACAAGTCCTCCAATCTCAAAACAAGACCTCCAATCTCAAAACAAGTCCTCCAATCTCAAAACAAGTCCTCCAATCTCAAAACAAGTCCTCCAATCTCAAAACAAGTCCTCCAGTCATCATAGTTCATGTTCACCAGGCACAGAACAAGTCCCATAATGACTTACCAAATGCTCCGATAAGTGAACATGTCCTCCAGGCTCTCAACATGTCCTCCAGGCTCTCAACATGTCCTCCAGGCTCTCAACATGTCCTCCAGGCTCTCAACATGTCCTCCAGGCTCTCAACATGTCCTCCAGGCTCTCAACATGTCCTCCAGGCCCTCAACATGTCCTCCAGGCCCTCAACATGTCCTCCAGGCCCTCAACATGTCCTCCAGGCCCTCAACATGTCCTCCAGGCTCTCAACATGTCCTCCAAATATAGTGAAAGTTCTCCAGGCAGAGAACAAATTCTCCAATCACAGACCAAATGCTCCTAAAAGAGAACAAGTCCTCTAAGCCCTGAACAAGTCCTCCAAGCTCAGAAGAATTCCTAAAATAACAGAACAACCACATCAAACTCAGAACAAGTCCTCCAATCTCACAACAAGTGCTCCAATCTCAAAACAAGTCCTCCAGTCATCATAGTTCATGTTCACCAGGCACAGAACAAGTCCCCCAATGACTTACCAAATGCTCCGATAAGAGAACATGTCCTCCAGGCTCTCAACATGTCCTCCAGGCTCTCAACATGTCCTCCAGGATCTCACCATGTCCTCCAGGCTCTCAACATGTCCTCCAGGCTCTCAATATTTCCTCCAGGCTCTCAACATGTCCTCCAGGCTCTCAACATGTCCTCCAAATATAGTGAAAGTTCTCCAGGCAGAGAACAAATTCTCCAATCACAGACCAAATGCTCCTAAAAGAGAACAAGTCCTCCAAGCCCTGACCAAGTCCTCCCAGCTCAGAACAATTCCTAAAATATCAGAACAACCACATCAAACTCAGAACAAGTCCTCCAAACTCAAAACAAGTCCTCCAATCTCAAAACAAGTCCTCCAATCTCAAAACAAGTCCTCCAATCTCAAAACAAGTCCTCCAAACTCAAAACAAGTCCTCCAGTCATCATAGTTCATGTTCACCAGGCACAGAACAAGTCCCCCAATGACTTACCAAATGCTCCGATAAGAGAACATGTCCTCCAGGATCTCAACATGTCCTCCAGGCTCTCAACATGTCCTCCAGGCTCTCAACATGTCCTCCAGGCTCTCAACATGTCCTCCAAATATAGTGAAAGTTCTCCAGGCAGAGAACAAATTCTCCAATCACAGACCAAATGCTCCTAAAAGAGAACAAGTCCCCTAAGCCCTGAACAATTCCTCCAAGCTCTGAACAATTCCTAAAATAACAGAAAAACCACATCAAACTCAGAACAAGTCCTCCAATCTCAAAACAAGTCCTCCAATCTCAAAACAAGTCCTCCAATCTCAAAACAAGTCCTCCAATCTCAAAACAAGTCCTCCAGTCATCATAGTTCATGTTCACCAGGCACAGAACAAGTCCCATAATGACTTACCAAATGCTCCGATAAGTGAACATGTCCTCCAGGCTCTCAACATGTCCTCCAGGCTCTCAACATGTCCTCCAGGCTCTCAACATGTCCTCCAGGCTCTCAGCATGTCCTCCAGGCTCTCAACATGTCCTCCAGGCTCTCAACATGTCCTCCAGGCTCTCAACATGTCCTCCAGGCTCTCAACATGTCCTCCAAATATAGTGAAAGTTCTCCAGGCAGAGAACAAATTCTCCAATCACAGACCAAATGCTCCTAAAAGAGAACAAGTCCCCTAAGCCCTGAACAAGTCCTCCAAGCTCAGAACAATTCCTAAAATAACAGAAAAACCACATCAAACTCAGAAAAAGTCCTCCAATCTCACAACAAGTCCTCCAATCTCAAAACAAGTCCTCCAGTCATCATAGTTCATGTTCACCAGGCACAGAACAAGTCCCCCAATGACTTACCAAATGCTCCGATAAGAGAACATGTCCTCCAGGCTCTCAACATGTCCTCCAGGCTCTCAACATGTCCTCCAGGCTCTCAACATGTCCTCCAGGCTCTCAACATGTCCTCCAGGCTCTCAACATGTCCTCCAGGCTCTCAACATGTCCTCCAGGCTCTCAACATGTCCTCCAAATATAGTGAAAGTTCTCCAGGCAGAGAACAAATTCTCCAATCACAGACCAAATGCTCCTAACAGAGAACAAGTCCTCCAAGCCCTGACCAAGTCCTCCAAGCTCAGAACAATTCCTAAAATATCAGAACAACCACATCAAACTCAGAACAAGTCCTCCAATCTCAAAACAAGTCCTCCAATCTCAAAACAAGTCCTCCAATCTCAAAACAAGTCCTCCAATCTCAAAACAAGTCCTCCAGTCATCATAGTTCATGTTCACCAGGCACAGAACAAGTCCCATATTGACTTACCAAATGCTCCGATAAGTGAACATGTCCTCCAGGCTCTCAACATGTCCTCCAGGCTCTCAACATGTCCTCCAGGCTCTCAACATGTCCTCCAGGCTCTCAACATGTCCTGCATGCTCTCAATATGTCCTCCAAATATAGTGAAAGTTCTCCAGGCAGAGAACAAATTCTCCAATAACAGACCAAATGCTCCTAAAACAGAACAAGTCCTCCAAGCCCTGACCATTTCCTCCAAGCTCAGAACAATTCCTAAAATATCAGAACAACCACATCAAACTCAGAACAAGTCCTCCAATCTCAAAACAAGTCCTCCAATCACAAAACAAGTCCTCCAATCTCAAAACAAGTCCTCCAATCTCAAAACAAGTCCTCCAATCTCAAAACAAGTCCTCCAATCTCAAAACAAGTCCTCCAATCTCAAAACAAGTCCTCCAGTCATCATAGTTCATGTTCACCAGGCACAGAACAAGTCCCATAATGACTTACCAAATGCTCCGATAAGTGAACATGTCCTCCAGGCTCTCAACATGTCCTCCAGGCTCTCAACATGTCCTCCAGGCTCTCAACATGTCCCTCCAGGCTCTCAACATGTCCCTCCAGGCTCTCAACATGTCCCTCCAGGCTCTCAACATGTCCCTCCAGGCTCTCAACATGTCCCTCCAGGCTCTCAACATGTCCCTCCAGGCTCTCAACATGTCCCTCCAGGCTCTCAACATGTCCCTCCAGGCTCTCAACATGTCCCTCCAGGCTCTCAACATGTCCTCCAAATATAGTAAAAGTTCACTAGGCAGAGAACAAATTCTCCAATCACAGACCAAATGCTCCTAAAAGAGAAGAAGTCCTCTAAGCCCTGAACAACTCCTCCAAGCTCAGAACAATTCCTAAAATAACAGAAAAACCACATCAAACTCAGAACAAGTCCTCCAATCTCACAACAAGTCCTACAATCTCAAAACAAGTCCTCCAGTCATCATAGTTCATGTTCACCAGGCACAGAACAAGTCCCCCAATGACTTACCAAATGCTCCGATAAGAGAACATGTCCTCCAGGCTCTCAACATGTCCTCCAGGCTCTCAACATGTCCTCCAGGCTCTCAACATGTCCTCCAGGCTCTCAACATGTCCTCCAGGCTCTCAACATGTCCTCCAGGCTCTCAACATGTCCTCCAGGCTCTCAACATGTCCTCCAGGCTCTCAACATGTTACTCCAAATATAGTGAAAGTTCTCCAGGCAGAGAACAAATTCTCCAATCACAGACGAAATGCTCCTAAAAGAGCGCAAGTCCTCCAAGCCCTGACCAAGTCCTCCAAGATCAGAACAATTCCTAAAATATCAGAACAGCCACATCAAACTCAGAACAAGTCCTCCAATCTCACAACAAGTCCTCCAATCTCAAAACAAGTCCTCCAGTCATCATAGTTCATGTTCACCAGGCACAGAACAAGTCTCCCAATGACTTACCAAATGCTCCGATAAGAGAACATGTCCTCCAGGCTCTCAACATGTCCTCCAGGCTCTCAAAATGTCCTCCAGGCTCTCAACATGTCCTCCAGGCTCTCAACATGTCCTCCAGGCTCTCAACATGTCCTCCAGGCTCTCAACATGTCCTCCAGGCTCTCAACATGTCCTCCAAATATAGTGAAAGTTCTCCAGGCAGAGAACAAATTCTCCAATCACAGACCAAATGCTCCTAAAAGAGAACAAGTCCTCCTAGCCCTGACCAAGTCCTCCAAGCTCAGAACAATTCCTAAAATATCAGAACAACCACATCAAAATCAGAACAAGTCCTCCAATCTCAAAACAAGTCCTCCAATCTCAAAACAAGTCCTCCAATCTCAAAACAAGTCCTCCAATATCTCAAAACAAGTCCTCCAATCTCAAAACAAGTCCTCCAATCTCAGAACAAGTCCTCCAGTCATCATAGTTGATGTTCACCAGGCAGAGAACAAGTCCCCCAATGACTTACCAAACGCTCCGATAAGAGAACATGTCCTCCAGGCTCTCAACATGTCCTCCAGGCTCTCAACATGTCCTCCAGGCTCTCAACATGTCCTCCAGGCTCTCAACATGTCCTCCAGGCTCTCAACATGTCCTCCAGGCTCTCAACATGTCCTCCAGGCTCTCAACATGTCCTCCAGGCTCTCAACATGTCCTCCAAATATAGTGAAAGTTCTCCAGGCAGAGAACAAATTCTCCAATCACAGACCAAATGCTCCTAAAAGAGAGCAAGTACTCCAAGCCCTGACCAAGTCCTCCAAGCTCAGAACAATTCCTAAAATATCAGAACAACCGCATCAAACTCAGAACAAGTCCTCCAATCTCAAAACAAGTCCTCCAAACTGAAAACAAGTCCTCCAATCTCAAAACAAGTCCTCCAATCTCAAAACAAGTCCTCCAATCTCAAAACAAGTCCTCCAGTCATCATAGTTGATGTTCACCAGGCACAGAACAAGTCCCCCAATGACTTACCAAATGCTCCGATAAGAGAACATGTCCTCCAGGCTCTCAACATGTCCTCCAGGCTCTCAACATGTCCTCCAGGCTCTCAACATCTCCTTCAGGCTCTCAACATGTCCTCCAGGCTCTCAACATGTCCTCCAGGCTCTCAACATGTCCTCCAGGCTCTCAACATGTCCTCCAAATATAGTGAAAGTTCTCCAGGCAGAGAACAAATTCTCCAATCACAGACCAAATGCTCCTACAAGAGAACAAGTCCTCTAAGCCCTGAACAAGTCCTCCAAGCTCAGAACAATTCCTAAAATAACAGAAAAACCACATCAAACTCAGAACAAGTCCTCCAATCTCACAACAAGTCCTCCAATCTCAAAACAAGGCCTCCAGTCATCATAGTTCATGTTCACCAGGCACAGAACAAGTCCCCCAATGACTTACCAAATGCTCCGATAAGAGAACATGTCCTCCAGGCTCTCAACATGTCCTCCAGGCTCTCAACATGTCCTCCAGGCTCTCAACATGTCCTCCAGGCTCTCAACATGTCCTCCAGGCTCTCAACATGTCCTCCAGGCTCTCAACATGTCCTCCAGGCTCTCAACATGTCCTCCAAATATAGTGAAAGTTCTCCAGGCAGAGAACAAATTCTCCAATCACAGACCAAATGCTCCTAAAAGAGAACAAGTCCTCCAAGCCCTGAACAAGTCCTCCAAGCTCAGAACAATTCCTAAAATATCAGAACAACCACATCAAACTCTGAACAAGTCCTCCAATCTCAAAACAAGTCCTCCAATCTCAAAACAAGTCCTCCAATCTCAAAACAAGTCCTCCAATCTCAAAACAAGTCCTCCAATCTCAAAACAAGTCCTCCAATCTCAAAACAAGTCCTCCAGTCATCATAGTTCATGTTCACCAGGCACAGAACAAGTCCCCCAATGACTTACCAAATGCTCCGATAAGAGAACATGTCCTCCAGGCTCTCAACATGTCCTCCAGGCTCTCAACATGTCCTCCAGGCTCTCAACATGTCCTCCAGGCTCTCAACATGTCCTCCAGGCTCTCAACATGTCCTCCAGGCTCTCAACATGTCCTCCAGGCTCTCAACATGTCCTCCAAATATAGTGAAAGTTCTCCAGGCAGAGAACAAATTCTCCAATCACAGACCAAATGCTCCTACAAGAGAACAAGTCCTCTAAGCCCTGAACAAGTCCTCCGAGCTCAGAGCAATTCCTAAAATAACAGAAAAACCACATCAAACTCAGAACAAGTCCTCCAATCTCACAACAAGTCCTCCAATCTCAAAACAAGTCCTCCAGTCATCATAGTTCATGTTCACCAGGCACAGAACAAGTCCCCCAATGACTTACCAAATGCTCTGATAAGAGAACATGTCCTCCAGTCTCTCAACATGTCCTCGAGGCTCTCAACATGTCCTCCAGGCTCTCAACATGTCCTCGAGGCTCTCAACATGTCCTCCAGGCTCTCAACATGTCCTCCAGTCTCTCAATATGTCCTCCAGGCTCTCAACATGTCCTCCAGGCTCTCAACATATCCTCCAAATATAGTGAAAGTTCTCCAGGCAGAGAACAAATTCTCCAATCACAGACCAAATGCTCCTAAAAGAGAACAAGTCCTCCAAGCCCTGACCAAGTCCTCCAAGCTCAGAACAATTCCTAAAATATCAGAACAACCGCATCAAACTCAGAACAAGTCCTCCAATCTCAAAACAAGTCCTCCAAACTCAAAACAAGTCCGCCAATCTCAAAACAAGTCCTCCAATCTCAAAACAAGTCCTCCAGTCATCATAGTTGATGTTCACCAGGCACAGAACAAGTCCCCCAATGACTTACCAAATGCTCCGATAAGAGAACATGTCCTCCAGGCTCTCAACATGTCCTCCAGGCTCTCAACATGTCCTCCAGGCTCTCAACATGTCCTCCAGGCTCTCAACATGTCCTCCAGGCTCTCAACATGTCCTCCAGGCTCTCAACATGTCCTCCAAATATAGTGAAAGTTCTCCAGGCAGAGAACAAATTCTCCAATCACAGACCAAATGCTCCTAAAAGAGAACAAGTCCTCCAAGCCCTGACCAAGTCCTCCAAGCTCAGAACAATTCCTAAAATATCAGAACAACCGCATCAAACTCAGAACAAGTCCTCCAATCTCAAAACAAGTCCTCCAAACTCAAAACAAGTCCTCCAATCTCAAAACAAGTCCTCCAATCTCAAAACAAGTCCTCCAATCATAATAGTTCATGTTCACCAGGCACAGAACAAGTCCCATAATGACTTACCAAATGCTCCGATAAGTGAACATATCCTCCAGGCTCTCAACATGTCCTCCAGGCTCTCAACATGTCCTCCAGGCTCTCAACATGTCCTCCAGGCTCTCAACATGTCCTCCAGGCTCTCAACATGTCCTCCAGGCTCTCAACATGTCCTCCAAATATAGTGAAAGTTCTCCAGGCAGAGAACAAATTCTCCAATCACAGACCAAATGCTCCTAAAAGAGAACAAGTCCTCCAAGCCCTGACCAAGTCCTCCAAGCTCAGAACAATTCCTAAAATATCAGAACAACCGCATCAAACTCAGAACAAGTCCTCCAATCTCAAAACAAGTCCTCCAAACTCAAAACAAGTCCTCCAATCTCAAAACAAGTCCTCCAATCTCAAAACAAGTCCTCCAATCTCAAAACAAGTCCTCCAATCATAATAGTTCATGTTCACCAGGCACAGAACAAGTCCCATAATGACTTACCAAATGCTCCGATAAGTGAACATATCCTCCAGGCTCTCAACATGTCCTCCAGGCTCTCAACATGTCCTCCAGGCTCTCAACATGTCCTCCAGGCTCTCAACATGTCCTCCAGGCTCTCAACATGTCCTCCAGGCCCTCAACATGTCCTCCAGGCCCTCAACAGGTCCTCCAGGCTCTCAACATGTCCTCCAGGCTCTCAACATGTCCTCCAGGCTCTCAACATGTCCTCCAAATATAGTGAAAGTTCTCCAGGCAGAGAACAAATTCTCCAATCACAGACCAAATGCTCCTAAAAGAGAACAAGTCCTCTAAGCCCTGAACAAGTCCTCCAAGCTCAGAAGAATTCCTAAAATAACAGAACAACCACATCAAACTCAGAACAAGTCCTCCAATCTCACAACAAGTGCTCCAATCTCAAAACAAGTCCTCCAGTCATCATAGTTCATGTTCACCAGGCACAGAACAAGTCCCCCAATGACTTACCAAATGCTCCGATAAGAGAACATGTCCTCCAGGCTCTCAACATGTCCTCCAGGCTCTCAACATGTCCTCCAGGCTCTCAACATGTCCTCCAGGCTCTCAACATGTCCTCCAGGCTCTCAACATGTCCTCCAAATATAGTGAAAGTTCTCCAGGCAGAGAACAAATTCTCCAATCACAGACCAAATGCTCCTAAAAGAGAAAAAGTCCTCCAAGCCCTGACCAAGTCCTCCAAGCTCAGAACAATTCCTAAAATATCAGAACAACCGCATCAAACTCAGAACAAGTCCTCCAATCTCAAAACAAGTCCTCCAAACTCAAAACAAGTCCTCCAATCTCAAAACAAGTCCTCCAATCTCAAAACAAGTCCTCCAATCATAATAGTTCATGTTCACCAGGCACAGAACAAGTCCCATAATGACTTACCAAATGCTCCGATAAGTGAACATATCCTCCAGGCTCTCAACATGTCCTCCAGGCTCTCAACATGTCCTCCAGCCTCTCAACATGTCCTCCAGGCTCTCAACATGTCCTCCAGGCTCTCAACATGTCCTCCAGGCTCTCAACATGTCCTCCAGGCTCTCAACATGTCCTCCAAATATAGTGAAAGTTCTCCAGGCAGAGAACAAATTCTCCAATCACAGACCAAATGCTCCTAAAAGAGAACAAGTCCTCCAAGCCCTGAACAAGTCCTCCAAGCTCAGAACAATTCCTAAAATATCAGAACAACCGCATCAAACTCAGAACAAGTCCTCCAATCTCAAAACAAGTCCTCCAAACTCAAAACAAGTCCTCCAATCTCAAAACAAGTCCTCCAATCTCAAAACAAGTCCTCCAATCTCAAAACAAGTCCTCCAATCTCAAAACAAGTCCTCCAATCATAATAGTTCATGTTCACCAGGCACAGAACAAGTCCCATAATGACTTACCAAATGCTCCGATAAGTGAACATATCCTCCAGGCTCTCAACATGTCCTCCAGGCTCTCAACATGTCCTCCAGGCTCTCAACATGTCCTCCAGGCTCTCAACATGTCCTCCAGGCCCTCAACATGTCCTCCAGGCCCTCAACATGTCCTCCAGGCTCTCAACATGTCCTCCAGGCTCTCAACATGTCCTCCAGGCTCTCAACATGTCCTCCAAATATAGTGAAAGTTCTCCAGGCAGAGAACAAATTCTCCAATCACAGACCAAATGCTCCTAAAAGAGAACAAGTCCTCTAAGCCCTGAACAAGTCCTCCAAGCTCAGAAGAATTCCTAAAATAACAGAACAACCACATCAAACTCAGAACAAGTCCTCCAATCTCACAACAAGTGCTCCAATCTCAAAACAAGTCCTCCAGTCATCATAGTTCATGTTCACCAGGCACAGAACAAGTCCCCCAATGACTTACCAAATGCTCCGATAAGAGAACATGTCCTCCAGGCTCTCAACATGTCCTCCAGGCTCTCAACATGTCCTCCAGGATCTCACCATGTCCTCCAGGCTCTCAACATGTCCTCCAGGCTTTCAATATTTCCTCCAGGCTCTCAACATGTCCTCCAGGCTCTCAACATGTCCTCCAAATATAGTGAAAGTTCTCCAGGCAGAGAACAAATTCTCCAATCACAGACCAAATGCTCCTAAAAGAGAACAAGTCCTCCAAGCCCTGACCAAGTCCTCCAAGCTCAGAACAATTCCTAAAATATCAGAACAACCACATCAAACTCAGAACAAGTCCTCCAATCTCAAAACAAGTCCTCCAATCTCAAAACAAGTCCTCCAATCTCAAAACAAGTCCTCCAATCTCAAAACAAGTCCTCCAAACTCAAAACAAGTCCTCCAGTCATCATAGTTCATGTTCACCAGGCACAGAACAAGTCCCCCAATGACTTACCAAATGCTCCGATAAGAGAACATGTCCTCCAGGATCTCAACATGTCCTCCAGGCTCTCAACATGTCCTCCAGGCTCTCAACATGTCCTCCAGGCTCTCAACATGTCCTCCAAATATAGTGAAAGTTCTCCAGGCAGAGAACAAATTCTCCAATCACAGACCAAATGCTCCTAAAAGAGAAAAAGTCCCCTAAGCCCTGAACAATTCCTCCAAGCTCTGAACAATTCCTAAAATAACAGAAAAACCACATCAAACTCAGAACAAGTCCTCCAATCTCAAAACAAGTCCTCCAATCTCAAAACAAGTCCTCCAATCTCAAAACAAGTCCTCCAATCTCAAAACAAGTCCTCCAGTCATCATAGTTCATGTTCACCAGGCACAGAACAAGTCCCCCA
This sequence comes from Ara ararauna, assembly GCA_028858755.1. Classification (NCBI taxonomy): domain Eukaryota; kingdom Metazoa; phylum Chordata; class Aves; order Psittaciformes; family Psittacidae; genus Ara; species Ara ararauna. The sequence continues at coordinate 323,693 of CM054376.1, forward strand.
ATGACTTACCAAATGCTCCGATAAGAGAACATGTCCTCCAGGCTCTCAACATGTCCTCCAGGCTCTCAACATGTCCTCCAGGCTCTCAACATGTCCTCCAGGCTCTCAACATGTCCTCCAGGCTCTCAACATGTCCTCCAGGCTCTCAACATGTCCTCCAGGCTCTCAACATGTCCTCCAAATATAGTGAAAGTTCTCCAGGCAGAGAACAAATTCTCCAATCACAGACCAAATGCTCCTAACAGAGAACAAGTCCTCCAAGCCCTGACCAAGTCCTCCAAGCTCAGAACAATTCCTAAAATATCAGAACAACCACATCAAACTCAGAACAAGTCCTCCAATCTCAAAACAAGTCCTCCAATCTCAAAACAAGTCCTCCAATCTCAAAACAAGTCCTCCAGTCATCATAGTTCATGTTCACCAGGCACAGAACAAGTCCCATATTGACTTACCAAATGCTCCGATAAGTGAACATGTCCTCCAGGCTCTCAACATGTCCTCCAGGCTCTCAACATGTCCTCCAGGCTCTCAACATGTCCTCCAGGCTCTCAACATGTCCTCCAGGCTCTCAACATGTCCTGCATGCTCTCAATATGTCCTCCAAATATAGTGAAAGTTCTCCAGGCAGAGAACAAATTCTCCAATAACAGACCAAATGCTCCTAAAACAGAACAAGTCCTCCAAGCCCTGACCATTTCCTCCAAGCTCAGAACAATTCCTAAAATATCAGAACAACCACATCAAACTCAGAACAAGTCCTCCAATCTCAAAACAAGTCCTCCAATCTCAAAACAAGTCCTCCAATCTCAAAACAAGTCCTCCAATCTCAAAACAAGTCCTCCAGTCATCATAGTTCATGTTCACCAGGCACAGAACAAGTCCCATAATGACTTACCAAATGCTCCGATAAGTGAATATGTCCTCCAGGCTCTCAACATGTCCTCCAGGCTCTCAACATGTCCTCCAGGCTCTCAACATGTCCTCCAGGCTCTCAACATGTCCCTCCAGGCTCTCAACATGTCCCTCCAGGCTCTCAACATGTCCCTCCAGGCTCTCAACATGTCCCTCCAGGCTCTCAACATGTCCCTCCAGGCTCTCAACATGTCCCTCCAGACTCTCAACATGTCCCTCCAGGCTCTCAACATGTCCCTCCAGGCTCTCAACATGTCCTCCAAATATAGTAAAAGTTCACTAGGCAGAGAACAAATTCTCCAATCACAGACCAAATGCTCCTAAAAGAGAAGAAGTCCTCTAAGCCCTGAACAACTCCTCCAAGCTCAGAACAATTCCTAAAATAACAGAAAAACCACATCAAACTCAGAACAAGTCCTCCAATCTCACAACAAGTCCTACAATCTCAAAACAAGTCCTCCAGTCATCATAGTTCATGTTCACCAGGCACAGAACAAGTCCCCCAATGACTTACCAAATGCTCCGATAAGAGAACATGTCCTCCAGGCTCTCAACATGTCCTCCAGGCTCTCAACATGTCCTCCAGGCTCTCAACATGTCCTCCAGGCTCTCAACATGTCCTCCAGGCTCTCAACATGTCCTCCAGGCTCTCAACATGTCCTCCAGGCTCTCAACATGTCCTCCAGGCTCTCAACATGTCCTCCAAATATAGTGAAAGTTCTCCAGGCAGAGAACAAATTCTCCAATCACAGACCAAATGCTCCTAAAAGAGAACAAGTCCTCCAAGCCCTGAACAAGTCCTCCAAGCTCAGAACAATTCCTAAAATATCAGAACAACCACATCAAACTCAGAACAAGTCCTCCAATCTCAAAACAAGTCCTCCAATCTCAAAACAAGTCCTCCAATCTCAAAACAAGTCCTCCAATCTCAAAACAAGTCCTCCAATCTCAAAACAAGTCCTCCAGTCATCATAGTTCATGTTCACCAGGCACAGAACAAGTCCCCCAATGACTTACCAAATGCTCCGATAAGAGAACATGTCCTCCAGGCTCTCAACATGTCCTCCAGGCTCTCAACATGCCCTCCAGGCTCTCAACATGCCCTCCAGGCTCTCAACATGCCCTCCAGGCTCTCAACATGTCCTCCAGGCTCTCAACATGTCCTCCAGGCTCTCAACATGTCCTCCAGGCTCTCAACATGTCCTCCAGGCTCTCAACATGTCCTCCAAATATAGTGAAAGTTCTCCAGGCAGAGAACAAATTCTCCAATCACAGACCAAATGCTCCTACAAGAGAACAAGTCCTCTAAGCCCTGAACAAGTCCTCCGAGCTCAGAGCAATTCCTAAAATAACAGAAAAACCACATCAAACTCAGAACAAGTCCTCCAATCTCACAACAAGTCCTCCAATCTCAAAACAAGTCCTCCAGTCATCATAGTTCATGTTCACCAGGCACAGAACAAGTCCCCCAATGACTTACCAAATGCTCTGATAAGAGAACATGTCCTCCAGTCTCTCAACATGTCCTCGAGGCTCTCAACATGTCCTCCAGTCTCTCAACATGTCCTCGAGGCTCTCAACATGTCCTCCAGGCTCTCAACATGTCCTCCAGTCTCTCAATATGTCCTCCAGGCTCTCAACATGTCCTCCAGGCTCTCAACATATCCTCCAAATATAGTGAAAGTTCTCCAGGCAGAGAACAAATTCTCCAATCACAGACCAAATGCTCCTAAAAGAGAACAAGTCCTCCAAGCCCTGACCAAGTCCTCCAAGCTCAGAACAATTCCTAAAATATCAGAACAACCGCATCAAACTCAGAACAAGTCCTCCAATCTCAAAACAAGTCCTCCAAACTCAAAACAAGTCCGCCAATCTCAAAACAAGTCCTCCAATCTCAAAACAAGTCCTCCAGTCATCATAGTTGATGTTCACCAGGCACAGAACAAGTCCCCCAATGACTTACCAAATGCTCCGATAAGAGAACATGTCCTCCAGGCTCTCAACATGTCCTCCAGGCTCTCAACATGTCCTCCAGGCTCTCAACATGTCCTCCAGGCTCTCAACATGTCCTCCAGGCTCTCAACATGTCCTCCAGGCTCTCAACATGTCCTGCAAATATAGTGAAAGTTCTCCAGGCAGAGAACAAATTCTCCAATCACAGACCAAATGCTCCTAAAAGAGAACAAGTCCTCCAAGCCCTGACCAAGTCCTCCAAGCTCAGAACAATTCCTAAAATATCAGAACAACCGCATCAAACTCAGAACAAGTCCTCCAATCTCAAAACAAGTCCTCCAAACTCAAAACAAGTCCTCCAATCTCAAAACAAGTCCTCCAATCTCAAAACAAGTCCTCCAATCATAATAGTTCATGTTCACCAGGCACAGAACAAGTCCCATAATGACTTACCAAATGCTCCGATAAGTGAACATATCCTCCAGGCTCTCAACATGTCCTCCAGGCTCTCAACATGTCCTCCAGGCTCTCAACATGTCCTCCAGGCTCTCAACATGTCCTCCAGGCTCTCAACATGTCCTCCAGGCTCTCAACATGTCCTCCAAATATAGTGAAAGTTCTCCAGGCAGAGAACAAATTCTCCAATCACAGACCAAATGCTCCTAAAAGAGAACAAGTCCTCCAAGCCCTGACCAAGTCCTCCAAGCTCAGAACAATTCCTAAAATATCAGAACAACCGCATCAAACTCAGAACAAGTCCTCCAATCTCAAAACAAGTCCTCCAAACTCAAAACAAGTCCTCCAATCTCAAAACAAGTCCTCCAATCTCAAAACAAGTCCTCCAATCTCAAAACAAGTCCTCCAATCATAATAGTTCATGTTCACCAGGCACAGAACAAGTCCCATAATGACTTACCAAATGCTCCGATAAGTGAACATATCCTCCAGGCTCTCAACATGTCCTCCAGGCTCTCAACATGTCCTCCAGGCTCTCAACATGTCCTCCAGGCTCTCAACATGTCCTCCAGGCCCTCAACATGTCCTCCAGGCTCTCAACATGTCCTCCAGGCTCTCAACATGTCCTCCAGGCTCTCAACATGTCCTCCAGGCTCTCAACATGTCCTCCAAATATAGTGAAAGTTCTCCAGGCAGAGAACAAATTCTCCAATCACAGACCAAATGCTCCTAAAAGAGAACAAGTCCTCTAAGCCCTGAACAAGTCCTCCAAGCTCAGAAGAATTCCTAAAATAACAGAACAACCACATCAAACTCAGAACAAGTCCTCCAATCTCACAACAAGTGCTCCAATCTCAAAACAAGTCCTCCAGTCATCATAGTTCATGTTCACCAGGCACAGAACAAGTCCCCCAATGACTTACCAAATGCTCCGATAAGAGAACATGTCCTCCAGGCTCTCAACATGTCCTCCAGGCTCTCAACATGTCCTCCAGGATCTCACCATGTCCTCCAGGCTCTCAACATGTCCTCCAGGCTCTCAACATGTCCTCCAGGCTCTCAACATGTCCTGCAAATATAGTGAAAGTTCTCCAGGCAGAGAACAAATTCTCCAATCACAGACCAAATGCTCCTAAAAGAGAACAAGTCCTCCAAGCCCTGACCAAGTCCTCCAAGCTCAGAACAATTCCTAAAATATCAGAACAACCGCATCAAACTCAGAACAAGTCCTCCAATCTCAAAACAAGTCCTCCAAACTCAAAACAAGTCCTCCAATCTCAAAACAAGTCCTCCAATCTCAAAACAAGTCCTCCAATCATAATAGTTCATGTTCACCAGGCACAGAACAAGTCCCATAATGACTTACCAAATGCTCCGATAAGTGAACATATCCTCCAGGCTCTCAACATGTCCTCCAGGCTCTCAACATGTCCTCCAGGCTCTCAACATGTCCTCCAGGCTCTCAACATGTCCTCCAGGCTCTCAACATGTCCTCCAGGCTCTCAACATGTCCTCCAAATATAGTGAAAGTTCTCCAGGCAGAGAACAAATTCTCCAATCACAGACCAAATGCTCCTAAAAGAGAACAAGTCCTCCAAGCCCTGACCAAGTCCTCCAAGCTCAGAACAATTCCTAAAATATCAGAACAACCGCATCAAACTCAGAACAAGTCCTCCAATCTCAAAACAAGTCCTCCAAACTCAAAACAAGTCCTCCAATCTCAAAACAAGTCCTCCAATCTCAAAACAAGTCCTCCAATCTCAAAACAAGTCCTCCAATCATAATAGTTCATGTTCACCAGGCACAGAACAAGTCCCATAATGACTTACCAAATGCTCCGATAAGTGAACATATCCTCCAGGCTCTCAACATGTCCTCCAGGCTCTCAACATGTCCTCCAGGCTCTCAACATGTCCTCCAGGCTCTCAACATGTCCTCCAGGCCCTCAACATGTCCTCCAGGCTCTCAACATGTCCTCCAGGCTCTCAACATGTCCTCCAGGCTCTCAACATGTCCTCCAGGCTCTCAACATGTCCTCCAAATATAGTGAAAGTTCTCCAGGCAGAGAACAAATTCTCCAATCACAGACCAAATGCTCCTAAAAGAGAACAAGTCCTCTAAGCCCTGAACAAGTCCTCCAAGCTCAGAAGAATTCCTAAAATAACAGAACAACCACATCAAACTCAGAACAAGTCCTCCAATCTCACAACAAGTGCTCCAATCTCAAAACAAGTCCTCCAGTCATCATAGTTCATGTTCACCAGGCACAGAACAAGTCCCCCAATGACTTACCAAATGCTCCGATAAGAGAACATGTCCTCCAGGCTCTCAACATGTCCTCCAGGCTCTCAACATGTCCTCCAGGATCTCACCATGTCCTCCAGGCTCTCAACATGTCCTCCAGGCTCTCAATATTTCCTCCAGGCTCTCAACATGTCCTCCAGGCTCTCAACATGTCCTCCAAATATAGTGAAAGTTCTCCAGGCAGAGAACAAATTCTCCAATCACAGACCAAATGCTCCTAAAAGAGAACAAGTCCTCCAAGCCCTGACCAAGTCCTCCAAGCTCAGAACAATTCCTAAAATATCAGAACAACCACATCAAACTCAGAACAAGTCCTCCAATCTCAAAACAAGTCCTCCAATCTCAAAACAAGTCCTCCAATCTCAAAACAAGTCCTCCAATCTCAAAACAAGTCCTCCAAACTCAAAACAAGTCCTCCAGTCATCATAGTTCATGTTCACCAGGCACAGAACAAGTCCCCCAATGACTTACCAAATGCTCCGATAAGAGAACATGTCCTCCAGGATCTCAACATGTCCTCCAGGCTCTCAACATGTCCTCCAGGCTCTCAACATGTCCTCCAGGCTCTCAACATGTCCTCCAGGCTCTCAACATGTCCTCCAAATATAGTGAAAGTTCTCCAGGCAGAGAACAAATTCTCCAATCACAGACCAAATGCTCCTAAAAGAGAACAAGTCCCCTAAGCCCTGAACAATTCCTCCAAGCTCTGAACAATTCCTAAAATAACAGAAAAACCACATCAAACTCAGAACAAGTCCTCCAATCTCAAAACAAGTCCTCCAATCTCAAAACAAGTCCTCCAATCTCAAAACAAGTCCTCCAATCTCAAAACAAGTCCTCCAGTCATCATAGTTCATGTTCACCAGGCACAGAACAAGTCCCATAATGACTTACCAAATGCTCCGATAAGTGAACATGTCCTCCAGGCTCTCAACATGTCCTCCAGGCTCTCAACATGTCCTCCAGGCTCTCAACATGTCCTCCAGGCTCTCAACATGTCCTCCAGGCTCTCAACATGTCCTCCAGGCTCTCAACATGTCCTCCAGGCTCTCAACATGTCCTCCAAATATAGTGAAAGTTCTCCAGGCAGAGAACAAATTCTCCAATCACAGACCAAATGCTCCTAAAAGAGAACAAGTCCCCTAAGCCCTGAACAAGTCCTCCAAGCTCAGAACAATTCCTAAAATAACAGAAAAACCACATCAAACTCAGAAAAAGTCCTCCAATCTCACAACAAGTCCTCCAATCTCAAAACAAGTCCTCCAGTCATCATAGTTCATGTTCACCAGGCACAGAACAAGTCCCCCAATGACTTACCAAATGCTCCGATAAGAGAACATGTCCTCCAGGCTCTCAACATGTCCTCCAGGCTCTCAACATGTCCTCCAGGCTCTCAACATGTCCTCCAGGCTCTCAACATGTCCTCCAGGCTCTCAACATGTCCTCCAGGCTCTCAACATGTCCTCCAAATATAGTGAAAGTTCTCCAGGCAGAGAACAAATTCTCCAATCACAGACCAAATGCTCCTAACAGAGAACAAGTCCTCCAAGCCCTGACCAAGTCCTCCAAGCTCAGAACAATTCCTAAAATATCAGAACAACCACATCAAACTCAGAACAAGTCCTCCAATCTCAAAACAAGTCCTCCAATCTCAAAACAAGTCCTCCAATCTCAAAACAAGTCCTCCAGTCATCATAGTTCATGTTCACCAGGCACAGAACAAGTCCCATATTGACTTACCAAATGCTCCGATAAGTGAACATGTCCTCCAGGCTCTCAACATGTCCTCCAGGCTCTCAACATGTCCTCCAGGCTCTCAACATGTCCTCCAGGCTCTCAACATGTCTTCCAGGCTCTCAACATGTCTTCCAGGCTCTCAACATGTCCTGCATGCTCTCAATATGTCCTCCAAATATAGTGAAAGTTCTCCAGGCAGAGAACAAATTCTCCAATAACAGACCAAATGCTCCTAAAACAGAACAAGTCCTCCAAGCCCTGACCATTTCCTCCAAGCTCAGAACAATTCCTAAAATATCAGAACAACCACATCAAACTCAGAACAAGTCCTCCAATCTCAAAACAAGTCCTCCAATCTCAAAACAAGTCCTCCAATCTCAAAACAAGTCCTCCAATCTCAAAACAAGTCCTCCAATCTCAAAACAAGTCCTCCAGTCATCATAGTTCATGTTCACCAGGCACAGAACAAGTCCCATAATGACTTAGCAAATGCTCCGATAAGTGAACATGTCCTCCAGGCTCTCAACATGTCCTCCAGGCTCTCAACATGTCCTCCAGGCTCTCAACATGTCCTCCAGGCTCTCAACATGTCCCTCCAGGCTCTCAACATGTCCCTCCAGGCTCTCAACATGTCCCTCCAGGCTCTCAACATGTCCCTCCAGGCTCTCAACATGTCCCTCCAGGCTCTCAACATGTCCTCCAAATATAGTAAAAGTTCACTAGGCAGAGAACAAATTCTCCAATCACAGACCAAATGCTCCTAAAAGAGAAGAAGTCCTCTAAGCCCTGAACAACTCCTCCAAGCTCAGAACAATTCCTAAAATAACAGAAAAACCACATCAAACTCAGAACAAGTCCTCCAATCTCACAACAAGTCCTACAATCTCAAAACAAGTCCTCCAGTCATCATAGTTCATGTTCACCAGGCACAGAACAAGTCCCCCAATGACTTACCAAATGCTCCGATAAGAGAACATGTCCTCCAGGCTCTCAACATGTCCTCCAGGCTCTCAACATGTCCTCCAGGCTCTCAACATGTCCTCCAGGCTCTCAACATGTCCTCCAGGCTCTCAACATGTCCTCCAGGCTCTCAACATGTCCTCCAGGCTCTCAACATGTCCTCCAGGCTCTCAACATGTCCTCCAAATATAGTGAAAGTTCTCCAGGCAGAGAACAAATTCTCCAATCACAGACCAAATGCTCCTAAAATAGAACAAGTCCTCCAAGCCCTGACCAAGTCCTCCAAGCTCAGAACAATTCCTAAAATATCAGAACAACCACATCAAACTCAGAACAAGTCCTCCAATCTCAAAACAAGTCCTCCAATCTCAAAACAAGTCCTCCAATCTCAAAACAAGTCCTCCAATCTCAAAACAAGTCCTCCAGTCATCATAGTTGATGTTCACCAGGCACAGAACAAGTCCCCCAACGACTTACCAAATGCCCCGATAAGAGAACATGTCCTCCAGGCTCTCAACATGTCCTCCAGGCTCTCAACATGTCCTCCAGGCTCTCAACATGTCCTGCAGGCTCTCAACATGTCCTGCAGGCTCTCAACATGTCCTCCAAATATAGTGAAATTTCTCCAGGCAGAGAACAAATTCTCCAATCACAGACCAAATGCTCCTAAAAGAGAACAAGTCCTCCAAGGCCTGACCAAGTCCTCCAAGCTCAGAACAATTCCTAAAATATCAGAACAACCACATCAAACTCAGAACAAGTCCTCCAATCTCAAAACAAGTCCTCCAATCTCAAAACAAGTCCTCCAATCTCAAAACAAGTCCTCCAATCTCAAAACAAGTCCTCCAGTCATCATAGTTGATGTTCACCAGGCACAGAACAAGTCCCCCAATGACTTACCAAATGCTCCGATAAGAGAACATGTCCTCCAGGCTCTCAACATGTCCTCCAGGCTCTCAACATGTCCTCCAGGCTCTCAACATGTCCTCCAGGCTCTCAACATGTCCTCCAGGCTTTCAACATGTCCTCCAGGCTCTCAACATGTCCTCCAGGCTCTCAACATGTCCTCCAGGCTCTCAACATGTCCTCCAGGCTCTCAACATGTTCCTCCAAATATAGTGAAAGTTCTCCAGGCAGAGAACAAATTCTCCAATCACAGACCAAATGCTCCTAAAAGAGAGCAAGTCCTCCAAGCCCTGACCAAGTCCTCCAAGATCAGAACAATTCCTAAAATATCAGAACAGCCACATCAAACTCAGAACAAGTCCTCCAATCTCACAACAAGTCCTCCAATCTCAAAACAAGTCCTCCAGTCATCATAGTTCATGTTCACCAGGCACAGAACAAGTCTCCCAATGACTTACCAAATGCTCCGATAAGAGAACATGTCCTCCAGGCTCTCAACATGTCCTCCAGGCTCTCAACATGTCCTCCAGGCTCTCAACATGTCCTCCAGGCTCTCAACATGTCCTCCAGGCTCTCAACATGTCCTCCAGGCTCTCAACATGTCCTCCAGGCTCTCAACATGTCCTCCAGGCTCTCAACATGTCCTCCAAATATAGTGAAAGTTCTCCAGGCAGAGAACAAATTCTCCAATCACAGACCAAATGCTCCTAAAAGAGAACAAGTCCTCCTAGCCCTGACCAAGTCCTCCAAGCTCAGAACAATTCCTAAAATATCAGAACAACCACATCAAAATCAGAACAAGTCCTCCAATCTCAAAACAAGTCCTCCAATCTCAAAACAAGTCCTCCAATCTCAAAACAAGTCCTCCAATCTCAGAACAAGTCCTCCAGTCATCATAGTTGATGTTCACCAGGCAGAGAACAAGTCCCCCAATGACTTACCAAATGCTCCGATAAGAGAACATGTCCTCCAGGCTCTCAACATGTCCTCCAGGCTCTCAACATGTCCTCCAGGCTCTCAACATGTCCTCCAGGCTCTCAACATGTCCTCCAGGCTCTCAAAATGTCCTCCAGGCTCTCAACATGTCCTCCAAATATAGTGAAAGTTCTCCAGGCAGAGAACAAATTCTCCAATCACAGACCAAATGCTCCTAAAAGAGAGCAAGTACTCCAAGCCCTGACCAAGTCCTCCAAGCTCTGAACAATTCCTAAAATATCAGAACAACCGCATCAAACTCAGAACAAGTCCTCCAATCTCAAAACAAGTCCTCCAAACTGAAAACAAGTCCTCCAATCTCAAAACAAGTCCTCCAATCTCAAAACAAGTCCTCCAATCTCAAAACAAGTCCTCCAATCTCAAAACAAGTCCTCCAGTCATCATAGTTGATGTTCACCAGGCACAGAACAAGTCCCCCAATGACTTACCAAATGCTCCGATAAGAGAACATGTCCTCCAGGCTCTCAACATGTCCTCCAGGCTCTCAACATGTCCTCCAGGCTCTCAACATGTCCTCCAGGCTCTCAACATGTCCTCCAGGCTCTCAACATGTCCTCCAGGCTCTCAACATGTCCTCCAAATATAGTGAAAGTTCTCCAGGCAGAGAACAAATTCTCCAATCACAGACCAAATGCTCCTAAAAGAGAACAAGTCCTCCAAGCCCTGACCAAGTCCTCCAAGCTCAGAACAATTCCTAAAATATCAGAACAACCGCATCAAACTCAGAACAAGTCCTCCAATCTCAAAACAAGTCCTCCAAACTCAAAACAAGTCCTCCAATCTCAAAACAAGTCCTCCAATCTCAAAACAAGTCCTCCAATCTCAAAACAAGTCCTCCAATCATAATAGTTCATGTTCACCAGGCACAGAACAAGTCCCATAATGACTTACCAAATGCTCCGATAAGTGAACATATCCTCCAGGCTCTCAACATGTCCTCCAGGCTCTCAACATGTCCTCCAGGCTCTCAACATGTCCTCCAGGCTCTCAACATGTCCTCCAGGCCCTCAACATGTCCTCCAGGCCCTCAACATGTCCTCCAGGCCCTCAACATGTCCTCCAGGCTCTCAACATGTCCTCCAGGCTCTCAACATGTCCTCCAGGCTCTCAACATGTCCTCCAAATATAGTGAAAGTTCTCCAGGCAGAGAACAAATTCTCCAATCACAGACCAAATGCTCCTAAAAGAGAACAAGTCCTCTAAGCCCTGAACAAGTCCTCCAAGCTCAGAAGAATTCCTAAAATAACAGAACAACCACATCAAACTCAGAACAAGTCCTCCAATCTCACAACAAGTGCTCCAATCTCAAAACAAGTCCTCCAGTCATCATAGTTCATGTTCACCAGGCACAGAACAAGTCCCCCAATGACTTACCAAATGCTCCGATAAGAGAACATGTCCTCCAGGCTCTCAACATGTCCTCCAGGCTCTCAACATGTCCTCCAGGATCTCACCATGTCCTCCAGGCTCTCAACATGTCCTCCAGGCTCTCAATATTTCCTCCAGGCTCTCAGCATGTCCTCCAGGCTCTCAACATGTCCTCCAAATATAGTGAAAGTTCTCCAGGCAGAGAACAAATTCTCCAATCACAGACCAAATGCTCCTAAAAGAGAACAAGTCCTCCAAGCCCTGACCAAGTCCTCCAAGCTCAGAAGAATTCCTAAAATATCAGAACAACCACATCAAACTCAGAACAAGTCCTCCAATCTCAAAACAAGTCCTCCAATCTCAAAACAAGTCCTCCAATCTCAAAACAAGTCCTCCAATCTCAAAACAAGTCCTCCAAACTCAAAACAAGTCCTCCAATCTCAAAACAAGTCCTCCAGTCATCATAGTTCATGTTCACCAGGCACAGAACAAGTCCCCCAATGACTTACCAAATGCTCCGATAAGAGAACATGTCCTCCAGGATCTCAACATGTCCTCCAGGCTCTCAACATGTCCTCCAGGCTCTCAACATGTCCTCCAGGCTCTCAACATGTCCTCCAAATATAGCGAAAGTTCTCCAGGCAGAGAACAATTTCTCCAATCACAGACCAAATGCTCCTAAAAGAGAACAAGTCCCCTAAGCCCTGAACAATTCCTCCAAGCTCTGAACAATTCCTAAAATAACAGAAAAACCACATCAAACTCAGAACAAGTCCTCCAATCTCAAAACAAGTCCTCCAATCTCAAAACAAGTCCTCCAATCTCAAAACAAGTCCTCCAGTCATCATAGTTCATGTTCACCAGGCACAGAACAAGTCCCATAATGACTTACCAAATGCTCCGATAAGTGAACATGTCCTCCAGGCTCTCAACATGTCCTCCAGGCTCTCAACATGTCCTCCAGGCTCTCAACATGTCCTCCAGGCTCTCAACATGTCCTCCAGGCTCTCAACATGTCCTCCAGGCTCTCAACATGTCCTCCAGGCTCTCAACATGTCCTCCAAATATAGTGAAAGTTCTCCAGGCAGAGAACAAATTCTCCAATCACAGACCAAATGCTCCTAAAAGAGAACAAGTCCCCTAAGCCCTGAACAAGTCCTCCAAGCTCAGAACAATTCCTAAAATAACAGAAAAACCACATCAAACTCAGAAAAAGTCCTCCAATCTCACAACAAGTCCTCCAATCTCAAAACAAGTCCTCCAGTCATCATAGTTCATGTTCACCAGGCACAGAACAAGTCCCCCAATGACTTACCAAATGCTCCGATAAGAGAACATGTCCTCCAGGCTCTCAACATGTCCTCCAGGCTCTCAACATGTCCTCCAGGCTCTCAACATGTCCTCCAGGCTCTCAACATGTCCTCCAGGCTCTCAACATGTCCTCCAGGCTCTCAACATGTCCTCCAGGCTCTCAACATGTCCTCCAAATATAGTGAAAGTTCTCCAGGCAGAGAACAAATTCTCCAATCACAGACCAAATGCTCCTAAAAGAGAACAAGTCCTCCAAGCCCTGACCAAGTCCTCCAAGCTCAGAACAATTCCTAAAATATCAGAACAACCGCATCAAACTCAGAACAAGTCCTCCAATCTCAAAACAAGTCTTCCAAACTCAAAACAAGTCCTCCAATCTCAAAACAAGTCCTCCAATCTGAAAACAAGTCCTCCAATCTCAAAACAAGTCCTCCAATCATAATAGTTCATGTTCACCAGGCACAGAACAAGTCCCATAATGACTTACCAAATGCTCCGATAAGTGAACATATCCTCCAGGCTCTCAACATGTCCTCCAGGCTCTCAACATGTCCTCCAGGCTCTCAACATGTCCTCCAGGCTCTCAACATGTCCTCCAGGCTCTCAACATGTCCTCCAGGCCCTCAACATGTCCTCCAGGCCCTCAACATGTCCTCCAGGCTCTCAACATGTCCTCCAGGCTCTCAACATGTCCTCCAGGCTCTCAACATGTCCTCCAAATATAGTGAAAGTTCTCCAGGCAGAGAACAAATTCTCCAATCACAGACCAAATGCTCCTAAAAGAGAACAAGTCCTCTAAGCCCTGAACAAGTCCTCCAAGCTCAGAAGAATTCCTAAAATAACAGAACAACCACATCAAACTCAGAACAAGTCCTCCAATCTCACAACAAGTGCTCCAATCTCAAAACAAGTCCTCCAGTCATCATAGTTCATGTTCACCAGGCACAGAACAAGTCCCCCAATGACTTACCAAATGCTCCGATAAGAGAACATGTCCTCCAGGCTCTCAACATGTCCTCCAGGCTCTCAACATGTCCTCCAGGATCTCACCATGTCCTCCAGGCTCTCAACATGTCCTCCAGGCTCTCAATATTTCCTCCAGGCTCTCAGCATGTCCTCCAGGCTCTCAACATGTCCTCCAAATATAGTGAAAGTTCTCCAGGCAGAGAACAAATTCTCCAATCACAGACCAAATGCTCCTAAAAGAGAACAAGTCCTCCAAGCCCTGACCAAGTCCTCCAAGCTCAGAAGAATTCCTAAAATATCAGAACAACCACATCAAACTCAGAACAAGTCCTCCAATCTCAAAACAAGTCCTCCAATCTCAAAACAAGTCCTCCAATCTCAAAACAAGTCCTCCAATCTCAAAACAAGTCCTCCAAACTCAAAACAAGTCCTCCAGTCATCATAGTTCATGTTCACCAGGCACAGAACAAGTCCCCCAATGACTTACCAAATGCTCCGATAAGAGAACATGTCCTCCAGGATCTCAACATGTCCTCCAGGCTCTCAACATGTCCTCCAGGCTCTCAACATGTCCTCCAGGCTCTCAACATGTCCTCCAGGCTCTCAACATGTCCTCCAAATATAGTGAAAGTTCTCCAGGCAGAGAACAAATTCTCCAATCACAGACCAAATGCTCCTAAAAGAGAACAAGTCCTCCAAGCCCTGACCAAGTCCTCCAAGCTCAGAACAATTCCTAAAATATCAGAACAACCACATCAAACTCAGAACAAGTCCTCCAATCTCAAAACAAGTCCTCCAATCTCAAAACAAGTCCTCCAATCTCAAGACAAGTCCTCCAGTCATCATAGTTCATATTCACCAGGCACAGAACAAGTCCCATAATGACTTACCAAATGCTCCGATAAGTGAACATGTCCTCCAGGCTCTCAACATGTCCTCCAGGCTCTCAACATGTCCTCCAGGCTCTCAACATGTCCTCCAGGCTCTCAACATGTCCTCCAGGCTCTCAACATGTCCTCCAGGCTCTCAACATGTCCTCCAAATATAGTGAAAGTTCTCCAGGCAGAGAACAAATTCTCCAATCACAGACCAAATGCTCCTAAAAGAGAACAAGTCCCCTAAGCCCTGAACAAGTCCTCCAAGCTCAGAACAATTCCTAAAATAACAGAAAAACCACATCAAACTCAGAAAAAGTCCTCCAATCTCACAACAAGTCCTCCAATCTCAAAACAAGTCCTCCAGTCATCATAGTTCATGTTCACCAGGCACAGAACAAGTCCCCCAATGACTTACCAAATGCTCCGATAAGAGAACATGTCCTCCAGGCTCTCAACATGTCCTCCAGGCTCTCAACATGTCCTCCAGGCTCTCAACATGTCCTCCAGGCTCTCAACATGTCCTCCAGGCTCTCAACATGTCCTCCAGGCTCTCAACATGTCCTCCAGGCTCTCAACATGTCCTCCAAATATAGTGAAAGTTCTCCAGGCAGAGAACAAATTCTCCAATCACAGACCAAATGCTCCTAAAAGAGAACAAGTCCTCCAAGCCCTGACCAAGTCCTCCAAGCTCAGAACAATTCCTAAAATATCAGAACAACCGCATCAAACTCAGAACAAGTCCTCCAATCTCAAAACAAGTCCTCCAAACTCAAAACAAGTCCTCCAATCTCAAAACAAGTCCTCCAATCTCAAAACAAGTCCTCCAATCTCAAAACAAGTCCTCCAATCATAATAGTTCATGTTCACCAGGCACAGAACAAGTCCCATAATGACTTACCAAATGCTCCGATAAGTGAACATATCCTCCAGGCTCTCAACATGTCCTCCAGGCTCTCAACATGTCCTCCAGGCTCTCAACATGTCCTCCAGGCTCTCAACATGTCCTCCAGGCTCTCAACATGTCCTCCAGGCCCTCAACATGTCCTCCAGGCCCTCAACATGTCCTCCAGGCTCTCAACATGTCCTCCAGGCTCTCAACATGTCCTCCAGGCTCTCAACATATCCTCCAAATATAGTGAAAGTTCTCCAGGCAGAGAACAAATTCTCCAATCACAGACCAAATGCTCCTAAAAGAGAACAAGTCCTCTAAGCCCTGAACAAGTCCTCCAAGCTCAGAAGAATTCCTAAAATAACAGAACAACCACATCAAACTCAGAACAAGTCCTCCAATCTCACAACAAGTGCTCCAATCTCAAAACAAGTCCTCCAGTCATCATAGTTCATGTTCACCAGGCACAGAACAAGTCCCCCAATGACTTACCAAATGCTCCGATAAGAGAACATGTCCTCCAGGCTCTCAACATGTCCTCCAGGCTCTCAACATGTCCTCCAGGATCTCACCATGTCCTCCAGGCTCTCAACATGTCCTCCAGGCTCTCAATATTTCCTCCAGGCTCTCAGCATGTCCTCCAGGCTCTCAACATGTCCTCCAAATATAGTGAAAGTTCTCCAGGCAGAGAACAAATTCTCCAATCACAGACCAAATGCTCCTAAAAGAGAACAAGTCCTCCAAGCCCTGACCAAGTCCTCCAAGCTCAGAACAATTCCTAAAATATCAGAACAACCACATCAAACTCAGAACAAGTCCTCCAATCTCAAAACAAGTCCTCCAATCTCAAAACAAGTCCTCCAATCTCAAAACAAGTCCTCCAATCTCAAAACAAGTCCTCCAAACTCAAAACAAGTCCTCCAGTCATCATAGTTCATGTTCACCAGGCACAGAACAAGTCCCCCAATGACTTACCAAATGCTCCGATAAGAGAACATGTCCTCCAGGATCTCAACATGTCCTCCAGGCTCTCAACATGTCCTCCAGGCTCTCAACATGTCCTCCAGGCTCTCAACATGTCCTCCAAATATAGTGAAAGTTCTCCAGGCAGAGAACAATTTCTCCAATCACAGACCAAATGCTCCTAAAAGAGAACAAGTCCCCTAAGACCTGAACAATTCCTCCAAGCTCTGAACAATTCCTAAAATAACAGAAAAACCACATCAAACTCAGAACAAGTCCTCCAATCTCAAAACAAGTCCTCCAATCTCACAACAAGTCCTCCAATCTCAAAACAAGTCCTCCAGTCATCATAGTTCATGTTCACCAGGCACAGAACAAGTCCCCCAATGACTTACCAAATGCTCCGATAAGAGAACATGTCCTCCAGGCTCTCAACATGTCCTCCAGGCTCTCAACATGTCCTCCAGGCTCTCAACATGTCCTCCAGGCTCTCAACATGTCCTCCAGGCTCTCAACATGTCCTCCAGGCTCTCAACATGTCCTCCAAATATAGTGAAAGTTCTCCAGGCAGAGAACAAATTCTCCAATCACAGACCAAATGCTCCTAACAGAGAACAAGTCCTCCAAGCCCTGACCAAGTCCTCCAAGCTCAGAACAATTCCTAAAATATCAGAACAACCACATCAAACTCAGAACAAGTCCTCCAATCTCAAAACAAGTCCTCCAATCTCAAAACAAGTCCTCCAATCTCAAAACAAGTCCTCCAGTCATCATAGTTCATGTTCACCAGGCACAGAACAAGTCCCAGATTGACTTACCAAATGCTCCGATAAGTGAACATGTCCTCCAGGCTCTCAACATGTCCTCCAGGCTCTCAACATGTCCTCCAGGCTCTCAACATGTCCTCCAGGCTCTCAACATGTCCCTCCAGGCTCTCAACATGTCCCTCCAGGCTCTCAACATGTCCCTCCAGGCTCTCAACATGTCCCTCCAGGCTCTCAACATGTCCCTCCAGGCTCTCAACATGTCCCTCCAGGCTCTCAACATGTCCTCCAAATATAGTAAAAGTTCACTAGGCAGAGAACAAATTCTCCAATCACAGACCAAATGCTCCTAAAAGAGAAGAAGTCCTCTAAGCCCTGAACAACTCCTCCAAGCTCAGAACAATTCCTAAAATAACAGAAAAACCACATCAAACTCAGAACAAGTCCTCCAATCTCACAACAAGTCCTACAATCTCAAAACAAGTCCTCCAGTCATCATAGTTCATGTTCACCAGGCACAGAACAAGTCCCCCAATGACTTACCAAATGCTCCGATAAGAGAACATGTCCTCCAGGCTCTCAACATGCCCTCCAGGCTCTCAACATGTCCGCCAGGCTCTCAACATGTCCTCCAGGCTCTCAACATGTCCTCCAGGCTCTCAACATGTCCTCCAAATATAGTGAAAGTTCTCCAGGCAGAGAACAAATTCTCCAATCACAGACCAAATGCTCCTAAAAGAGAACAAGTCCTCCAAGCCCTGACCAAGTCCTCCAAGCTCAGAACAATTCCTAAAATATCAGAACAACCACATCAAACTCAGAACAAGTCCTCCAATCTCAAAACAAGTCCTCCAATCTCAAAACAAGTCCTCCAATCTCAAAACAAGTCCTCCAATCTCAAAACAAGTCCTCCAGTCATCATAGTTGATGTTCACCAGGCACAGAACAAGTCCCCCAACGACTTACCAAATGCCCCGATAAGAGAACATGTCCTCCAGGCTCTCAACATGTCCTCCAGGCTCTCAACATGTCCTCCAGGATCTCAACATGTCCTGCAGGCTCTCAACATGTCCTCCAAATATGGTGAAATTTCTCCAGGCAGAGAACAAATTCTCCAATCACAGACCAAATGCTCCTAAAAGAGAACAAGTCCTCCAAGCCCTGACCAAGTCCTCCAAGCTCAGAACAATTCCTAAAATATCAGAACAACCACATCAAACTCAGAACAAGTCCTCCAATCTCAAAACAAGCCCTCCAATCTCAAAACAAGTCCTCCAATCTCAAAACAAGTCCTCCAATCTCAAAACAAGTCCTCCAATCTCAAAACAAGTCCTCCAGTCATCATAGTTGATGTTCACCAGGCACAGAACAAGTCCCCCAATGACTTACCAAATGCTCCTATAAGAGAACATGTCCTCCAGGCTCTCAACATGTCCTCCAGGCTCTCAACATGTCCTCCAGGCTCTCAACATGTCCTCCAGGCTCTCAACATGTCCTCCAGGCTCTCAACATGTCCTCCAGGCTCTCAACATGTCCTCCAAATATAGTGAAAGTTCTCCAGGCAGAGAACAAATTCTCCAATCACAGACCAAATGCTCCTAAAAGAGAACAAGTCCCCTAAGCCCTGAACAAGTCCTCCAAGCTCAGAACAATTCCTAAAATAACAGAAAAACCACATCAAACTCAGAAAAAGTCCTCCAATCTCACAACAAGTCCTCCAATCTCAAAACAAGTCCTCCAGTCATCATAGTTCATGTTCACCAGGCACAGAACAAGTCCCCCAATGACTTACCAAATGCTCCGATAAGAGAACATGTCCTCCAGGCTCTCAACATGTCCTCCAGGCTCTCAACATGTCCTCCAGGCTCTCAACATGTCCTCCAGGCTCTCAACATGTCCTCCAGGCTCTCAACATGTCCTCCAGGCTCTCAACATGTCCTCCAGGCTCTCAACATGTCCTCCAAATATAGTGAAAGTTCTCCAGGCAGAGAACAAATTCTCCAATCACAGACCAAATGCTCCTAACAGAGAACAAGTCCTCCAAGCCCTGACCAAGTCCTCCAAGCTCAGAACAATTCCTAAAATATCAAAATAACCACATCAAACTCAGAACAAGTCCTCCAATCTCAAAACAAGTCCTCCAATCTCAAAACAAGTCCTCCAGTCATCATAGTTCATGTTCACCAGGCACAGAACAAGTCCCATATTGACTTACCAAATGCTCCGATAAGTGAACATGTCCTCCAGGCTCTCAACATGTCCTCCAGGCTCTCAACATGTCCTCCAGGCTCTCAACATGTCCCTCCAGGCTCTCAACATGTCCCTCCAGGCTCTCAACATGTCCCTCCAGGCTCTCAACATGTCCCTCCAGGCTCTCAACATGTCCCTCCAGGCTCTCAACATGTCCCTCCAGGCTCTCAACATGTCCTCCAAATATAGTGAAAGTTCTCCAGGCAGAGAACAAATTCTCCAATCACAGACCAAATGCTCCTAAAAGAGAACAAGTCCTCCAAGCCCTGACCAAGTCCTCCAAGCTCAGAAGAATTCCTAAAATATCAGAACAACCACATCAAACTCAGAACAAGTCCTCCAATCTCAAAACAAGTCCTCCAATCTCAAAACAAGTCCTCCAATCTCAAAACAAGTCCTCCAATCTCAAAACAAGTCCTCCAATCTCAAAACAAGTCCTCCAAACTCAAAACAAGTCCTCCAGTCATCATAGTTCATGTTCACCAGGCACAGAACAAGTCCCCCAATGACTTACCAAATGCTCCGATAAGAGAACATGTCCTCCAGGATCTCAACATGTCCTCCAGGCTCTCAACATGTCCTCCAGGCTCTCAACATGTACTCCAGGCTCTCAACATGTCCTCCAAATATAGTGAAAGTTCTCCAGGCAGAGAACAATTTCTCCAATCACAGACCAAATGCTCCTAAAAGAGAACAAGTCCCCTAAGCCCTGAACAATTCCTCCAAGCTCTGAACAATTCCTAAAATAACAGAAAAACCACATCAAACTCAGAACAAGTCCTCCAATCTCAAAACAAGTCCTCCAATCTCAAAACAAGTCCTCCAATCTCAAAACAAGTCCTCCAATCTCAAAACAAGTCCTCCAGTCATCATAGTTCATGTTCACCAGGCACAGAACAAGTCCCATAATGACTTACCAAATGCTCCGATAAGTGAACATGTCCTCCAGGCTCTCAACATGTCCTCCAGGCTCTCAACATGTCCTCCAGGCTCTCAACATGTCCTCCAGGCTCTCAACATGTCCTCCAGGCTCTCAACATGTCCTCCAGGCTCTCAACATGTCCTCCAGGCTCTCAACATGTCCTCCAGGCTCTCAACATGTCCTCCAAATATAGTGAAAGTTCTCCAGGCAGAGAACAAATTCTCCAATCACAGACCAAATGCTCCTAAAAGAGAACAAGTCCCCTAAGCCCTGAACAAGTCCTCCAAGCTCAGAACAATTCCTAAAATAACAGAAAAACCACATCAAACTCAGAAAAAGTCCTCCAATCTCACAACAAGTCCTCCAATCTCAAAACAAGTCCTCCAGTCATCATAGTTCATGTTCACCAGGCACAGAACAAGTCCCCCAATGACTTACCAAATGCTCCGATAAGAGAACATGTCCTCCAGGCTCTCAACATGTCCTCCAGGCTCTCAACATCTCCTCCAGGCTCTCAACATGTCCTCCAGGCTCTCAACATGTCCTCCAGGCTCTCAACATGTCCTCCAGGCTCTCAACATGTCCTCCAGGCTCTCAACATGTCCTCCAGGCTCTCAACATGTCCTCCAAATATAGTGAAAGTTCTCCAGGCAGAGAACAAATTCTCCAATCACAGACCAAATGCTCCTAACAGAGAACAAGTCCTCCAAGCCCTGACCAAGTCCTCCAAGCTCAGAACAATTCCTAAAATATCAGAACAACCACATCAAACTCAGAACAAGTCCTCCAATCTCAAAACAAGTCCTCCAATCTCAAAACAAGTCCTCCAATCTCAAAACAAGTCCTCCAGTCATCATAGTTCATGTTCACCAGGCACAGAACAAGTCCCATATTGACTTACCAAATGCTCCGATAAGTGAACATGTCCTCCAGGCTCTCAACATGTCCTCCAGGCTCTCAACATGTCCTCCAGGCTCTCAACATGTCCTCCAGGCTCTCAACATGTCCCTCCAGGCTCTCAACATGTCCCTCCAGGCTCTCAACATGTCCCTCCAGGCTCTCAACATGTCCCTCCAGGCTCTCAACATGTCCCTCCAGGCTCTCAACATGTCCTCCAAATATAGTAAAAGTTCACTAGGCAGAGAACAAATTCTCCAATCACAGACCAAATGCTCCTAAAAGAGAAGAAGTCCTCTAAGCCCTGAACAACTCCTCCAAGCTCAGAACAATTCCTAAAATAACAGAAAAACCACATCAAACTCAGAACAAGTCCTCCAATCTCACAACAAGTCCTACAATCTCAAAACAAGTCCTCCAGTCATCATAGTTCATGTTCACCACGCACAGAACAAGTCCCCCAATGACTTACCAAATGCTCCGATAAGAGAACATGTCCTCCAGGCTCTCAACATGCCCTCCAGGCTCTCAACATGTCCGCCAGGCTCTCAACATGTCCTCCAGGCTCTCAAAATGTCCTCCAGGCTCTCAACATGTCCTCCAAATATAGTGAAAGTTCTCCAGGCAGAGAACAAATTCTCCAATCACAGACCAAATGCTCCTAAAAGAGAACAAGTCCTCCAAGCCCTGACCAAGTCCTCCAAGCTCAGAACAATTCCTAAAATATCAGAACAACCACATCAAACTCAGAACAAGTCCTCCAATCTCAAAACAAGTCCTCCAATCTCAAAACAAGTCCTCCAATCTCAAAACAAGTCCTCCAATCTCAAAACAAGTCCTCCAATCTCAAAACAAGTCCTCCAGTCATCATAGTTGATGTTCACCAGGCACAGAACAAGTCCCCCAACGACTTACCAAATGCCCCGATAAGAGAACATGTCCTCCAGGCTCTCAACATGTCCTCCAGGCTCTCAACATGTCCTCCAGGCTCTCAACATGTCCTGCAGGCTCTCAACATGTCCTCCAAATATAGTGAAATTTCTCCAGGCAGAGAACAAATTCTCCAATCACAGACCAAATGCTCCTAAAAGAGAACAAGTCCTCCAAGCCCTGACCAAGTCCTCCAAGCTCAGAACAATTCCTAAAATATCAGAACAACCACATCAAACTCAGAACAAGTCCTCCAATCTCAAAACAAGTCCTCCAATCTCAAAACAAGTCCTCCAATCTCAAAAGAAGTCCTCCAATCTCAAAACAAGTCCTCCAGTCATCATAGTTCATGTTCACCAGGCACAGAACAAGTCCCCCAATGACTTACCAAATGCTCCGATAAGAGAACATGTCCTCCAGGCTCTCAACATGTCCTCCAGGCTCTCAACATGTCCTCCAGGCTCTCAACATGTCCTCCAAATATAGTGAAAGTTCTCCAGGCAGAGAACAAATTCTCCAATCACAGACCAAATGCTCCTAAAAGAGAACAAGTCCTCCTAGCACTGACCAAGTCCTCCAAGCTCAGAACAATTCCTAAAATATCAGAACAACCACATGAAAATCAGAACAAGTCCTCCAATCTCAAAACAAGTCCTCCAATCTCAAAACAAGTCCTCCAATCTCAAAACAAGTCCTCCAATCTCAAAACAAGTCCTCCAATCGCAAAACAAGTCCTCCAATCTCAAAACAAGTCCTCCAATCTCAGAACAAGTCCTCCAGTCATCATAGTTCATGTTCACCAGGCAGAGAACAAGTCCCCCAATGACTTACCAAATGCTCCGATAACAGAACATGTCCTCCAGGCTCTCAACATGTCCTCCAGGCTCTCAACATGTCCTCCAGGCTCTCAACATGTCCTCCAGGCTCTCAACATGTCCTCCAGGCTCTCAACATGTCCTCCAGGCTCTCAACATGTCCTCCAGGCTCTCAACATGTCCTCCAGGCTCTCAACATGTCCTCCAGGCTCTCAACATGTCCTCCAGGCTCTCAACATGTCCTCCAAATATAGTGAAAGTTCTCCAGGCAGAGAACAAATTCTCCAATCTCAGACCAAATGCTCCTAAAAGAGAGCAAGTACTCCAAGCCCTGACCAAGTCCTCCAAGATCAGAACAATTCCTAAAATATCAGAACAGCCACATCAAACTCAGAACAAGTCCTCCAATCTCACAACAAGTCCTCCAATCTCAAAACAAGTCCTCCAGTCATCATAGTTCATGTTCACCAGGCACAGAACAAGTCCCCCGATGACTTACCAAATGCTCCGATAAGAGAACATGTACTCCAGGCTCTCAACATGTCCTCCACGCTCTCAACATGTCCTCCAGGCTCTCAACATGTCCTCCAGGCTCTCAACATGTCCTCCAGGCTCTCAACATGTCCTCCAAATATAGTGAAAGTTCTCCAGGCAGAGAACAAATTCTCCAATAACAGACCAAATGCTCCTAAAAGAGAACAAGTCCTCCAAGCCCTGACCCAGTCCTCCAAGCTCAGAACAATTCCTAAAATATCAGAACAACCACATCAAACTCAGAACAAGTCCTCCAATCTCAAAACAAGTCCTCCAATCTCAAAACAAGTCCTCCAATCTCAAAACAAGTCCTCCAATCTCAAAACAAGTCCTCCAATCTCAAAACAAGTCCTCCAGTCATCATAGTTCATGTTCACCAGGCACAGAACAAGTCCCCCAATGACTTACCAAATGCTCCGATAAGTGAACATGTCCTCCAGGCTCTCAACATGTCCTCCAGGCTCTCAACATGTCCTCCACGCTCTCAACATGTCCTCCAGGCTCTCAACATGTCCTCCAGGCTCTCAACATGTCCTCCAGGCTCTCAACATGTCCTCCAGGCTCTCAACATGTCCTCCAAATATAGTGAAAGTTCTCCAGGCAGAGAACAATTTCTCCAATCACAGACCAAATGCTCCTAAAAGAGAACAAGTCCTCTAAGCCCTGAACAATTCCTCCAAGCTCAGAACAATTCCTAAAATAACAGAACAACCACATCAAACTCAGAACAAGTCCTCCAATCTCACGACAAGTCCTCCAATCTCAAAACAAGTCATCCAGTCATCATAGTTCATGTTCACCAGGCACAGAACAAGTCCCCCAATGACTTACCAAATGCTCCGATAAGAGAACATGTTCTCCAGGCTCTCAACATGTCCTCCAGGCTCTCAACATGTCCTCCAGGCTCTCAACATGTCCTCCAGGCTCTCAACATGTCCTCCAGGCTCTCAACATGTCCTCCAGGCTCTCAACATGTCCTCCAAATATAGTGAAAGTTCTCCACGCAGAGAACAAATTCTCCAATCACAGACCAAATGCTCCTAAAAGAGAACAAGTCCTCTAAGCCCTGAACAAGTCCTCCAAGCTCAGAACAATACCTAAAATAACAGAAAAACCACATCAAACTCAGAACAAGTCCTCCAATCTCACAACAAGTCCTCCAATCTCAAAACAAGTCCTCCAGTCATCATAGTTCATGTTCACCAGGCACAGAACAAGTCCCCCAATGACTTACCAAATGCTCCGATAAGAGAACATGTCCTCCAGGCTCTCAACATGTCCTCCAGGCTCTCAACATGTCCTCCACGCTCTCAACATGTCCTCCAGGCTCTCAACATGTCCTCCAGGCTCTCAACATGTCCTCCAGGCTCTCAACATGTCCTCCAGGCTCTCAACATGTCCTCCAAATATAGTGAAAGTTCTCCAGGCAGAGAACAATTTCTCCAATCACAGACCAAATGCTCCTAAAAGAGAACAAGTCCTCTAAGCCCTGAACAATTCCTCCAAGCTCAGAACAATTCCTAAAATAACAGAACAACCACATCAAACTCAGAAAAAGTCCTCCAATCTCACGACAAGTCCTCCAATCTCAAAACAAGTCATCCAGTCATCATAGTTCATGTTCACCAGGCACAGAACAAGTCCCCCAATGACTTACCAAATGCTCCGATAAGAGAACATGTTCTCCAGGCTCTCAACATGTCCTCCAGGCTCTCAACATGTCCTCCAGGCTCTCAACATGTCCTCCAGGCTCTCAACATGTCCTCCAGGCTCTCAACATGTCCTCCAGGCTCTCAACATGTCCTCCAGGCTCTCAACATGTCCTCCAAATATACTGAAAGTTCTCCAGGCAGAGAACAAATTCTCCAATCACAGACCAAATGCTCCTAAACGAGAACAAGTCCTCCAAGCCCTGACCCAGTCCTCCAAGCTCAGAACAATTCCTAAAATATCAGAACAACCACATCAAACTCAGAACAAGTCCTCCAATCTCAAAACAAGTCCTCCAATCTCAAAACAAGTCCTCCAATCTCAAAACAAGTCCTCCAATCTCAAAACAAATCCTCCAGTCATCATAGTTCATGTTCACCAGGCACAGAACAAGTCCCCCACTGACTTACCAAATGCTCCGATAAGTGAACATGTCCTCCAGGCTCTCAACATGTCCTGCAGGCTCTCAACATGTCCTCCAGGCTCTCAACATGTCCTCCAGGCTCTCAACATGTCCTCCAGGCTCTCAACATGTCCTCCAGGCTCTCAACATGTCCTCCAGGCTCTCAACATGTCCTCCAGGCTCTCAACATGTCCTCCAGGCTCTCAACATGTCCTCCAGGCTCTCAACATGTCCTCCAAATATAGTGAAAGTTCTCCAGGCAGAGAACAATTTCTCCAATCACAGACCAAATGCTCCTAAAAGAGAACAAGTCCTCTAAGCCCTGAACAATTCCTCCAAGCTCAGAACAATTCCTAAAATAACAGAACAACCACATCAAACTCAGAACAAGTCCTCCAATCTCACGACAAGTCCTCCAATCTCAAAACAAGTCATCCAGTCATCATAGTTCATGTTCACCAGGCACAGAACAAGTCCCCCAATGACTTACCAAATGCTCCGATAAGAGAACATGTTCTCCAGGCTCTCAACATGTTCTCCAGGCTCTCAACATGTCCTCCAGGCTCTCAACATGTCCTCCAGGCTCTCAACATGTCCTCCAGGCTCTCAACATGTCCTCCAGGCTCTCAACATGTCCTCCAGGCTCTCAACATGTCCTCCAAATATACTGAAAGTTCTCCAGGCAGAGAACAAATTCTCCAATCACAGACCAAATGCTCCTAAAAGAGAACAAGTCCTCCAAGCCCTGACCCAGTCCTCCAAGCTCAGAACAATTCCTAAAATATCAGAACAACCACATCAAACTCAGAACAAGTCCTCCAATCTCAAAACAAGTCCTCCAATCTCAAAACAAGTCCTCCAATCTCAAAACAAGTCCTCCAATCTCAAAACAAATCCTCCAGTCATCATAGTTCATGTTCACCAGGCACAGAACAAGTCCCCCACTGACTTACCAAATGCTCCGATAAGTGAACATGTCCTCCAGGCTCTCAACATGTCCTGCAGGCTCTCAACATGTCCTGCAGGCTCTCAACATGTCCTGCAGGCTCTCAACATGTCCTCCAGGCTCTCAACATGTCCTCCAGGCTCTCAACATGTCCTCCAGGCTCTCAACATGTCCTCCAGGCTCTCAACATGTCCTCCAGGCTCTCAACATGTCCTCCAGGCTCTCAACATGTCCTCCAGGCTCTCAACATGTCCTCCAGGCTCTCAACATGTCCTCCAAATATAGTGAAAGTTATCCAGGCAGAGAAAAATTTCTCCAATCACAGACCAAATGCTCCTAAAAGAGAACAAGTCCTCTAAGCCCTGAACAATTCCTCCAAGCTCAGAACAATTCCTAAAATAACAGAACAACCACATCAAACTCAGAACAAGTCCTCCAATCTCACGACAAGTCCTCCAATCTCAAAACAAGTCATCCAGTCATCATAGTTCATGTTCACCAGGCACAGAACAAGTCCCCCAATGACTTACCAAATGCTCCGATAAGAGAACATGTTCTCCAGGCTCTCAACATGTTCTCCAGGCTCTCAACATGTCCTCCAGGCTCTCAACATGTCCTCCAGGCTCTCAACATGTCCTCCAGGCTCTCAACATGTCCTCCAGGCTCTCAACATGTCCTCCAGGCTCTCAACATGTCCTCCAGGCTCTCAACAAGTCCTCCAAATATACTGAAAGTTCTCCAGGCAGAGAACAAATTCTCCAATCACAGACCAAATGCTCCTAAAAGAGAACAAGTCCTCCAAGCCCTGACCCAGTCCTCCAAGCTCAGAACAATTCCTAAAATATCAGAACAACCACATCAAACTCAGAACAAGTCCTCCAATCTCAAAACAAGTCCTCCAATCTCAAAACAAGTCCTCCAATCTCAAAACAAGTCCTCCAATCTCAAAACAAGTCCTCCAGTCATAATAGTTCATGTTCACCAGGCACAGAACAAGTCCCCCAATGACTTACCAAATGCTCCGATAAGTGAACATGTCCTCCAGGCTCTCAACATGTCCTCCAGGCTCTCAACATGTCCTCCAGGCTCTCAACATGTCCTCCAGGCTCTCACCATGTCCTCCAGGCTCTCAACATGTCCTCCAGGCTCTCAACATGTCCTCCAGGCTCTCAACATGTCCTCCAGGCTCTCAACATGTCCTCCAGGCTCTCAACATGTCCTCCAAATATACTGAAAGTTCTCCAGGCAGAGAACAAATTCTCCAATAACAGACCAAATGCTCCTAAAAGAGAACAAGTCCTCTAAGCCCTGAACAAGTCCTCCAAGCTCAGAACAATTCCTAAAATAACAGAAAAACCACATCAAACTCAGAACAAGTCCTCCAATCTCACAACAAGTCCTCCAATCTCAAAACAAGTCCTCCAGTCATCATAGTTCATGTTCACCAGGCACAGAACAAGTCCCCCAATGACTTACCAAATGCTCCGATAAGAGAACATGTTCTCCAGGCTCTCAACATGTCCTCCAGGCTCTCAACATGTCCTCCAGGCTCTCAACATGTCCTCCAGGCTCTCAACATGTCCTCCAGGCTCTCAACATGTCCTCCAGGCTCTCAACATGTCCTCCAAATATAGTGAAAGTTCTCCACGCAGAGAACAAATTCTCCAATCACAGACCAAATGCTCCTAAAAGAGAACAAGTCCTCTAAGCCCTGACCAAGTCCTCCAAGCTCAGAACAATACCTAAAATAACAGAAAAACCACATCAAACTCAGAACAAGTCCTCCAATCTCACAACAAGTCCTCCAATCTCAAAACAAGTCCTCCAGTCATCATAGTTCATGTTCACCAGGCACAGAACAAGTCCCCCAATGACTTACCAAATGCTCCGATAAGAGAACATGTCCTCCAGGCTCTCAACATGTCCTCCAGGCTCTCAACATGTCCTCCACGCTCTCAACATGTCCTCCAGGCTCTCAACATGTCCTCCAGGCTCTCAACATGTCCTCCAGGCTCTCAACATGTCCTCCAAATATAGTGAAAGTTCTCCAGGCAGAGAACAATTTCTCCAATCACAGACCAAATGCTCCTAAAAGAGAACAAGTCCTCTAAGCCCTGAACAATTCCTCCAAGCTCAGAACAATTCCTAAAATAACAGAACAACCACATCAAACTCAGAAAAAGTCCTCCAATCTCACGACAAGTCCTCCAATCTCAAAACAAGTCATCCAGTCATCATAGTTCATGTTCACCAGGCACAGAACAAGTCCCCCAATGACTTACCAAATGCTCCGATAAGAGAACATGTTCTCCAGGCTCTCAACATGTCCTCCAGGCTCTCAACATGTCCTCCAGGCTCTCAACATGTCCTCCAGGCTCTCAACATGTCCTCCAGGCTCTCAACATGTCCTCCAGGCTCTCAACATGTCCTCCAAATATACTGAAAGTTCTCCAGGCAGAGAACAAATTCTCCAATCACAGACCAAATGCTCCTAAACGAGAACAAGTCCTCCAAGCCCTGACCCAGTCCTCCAAGCTCAGAACAATTCCTAAAATATCAGAACAACCACATCAAACTCAGAACAAGTCCTCCAATCTCAAAACAAGTCCTCCAATCTCAAAACAAGTCCTCCAATCTCAAAACAAGTCCTCCAATCTCAAAACAAATCCTCCAGTCATCATAGTTCATGTTCACCAGGCACAGAACAAGTCCCCCACTGACTTACCAAATGCTCCGATAAGTGAACATGTCCTCCAGGCTCTCAACATGTCCTGCAGGCTCTCAACATGTCCTCCAGGCTCTCAACATGTCCTCCAGGCTCTCAACATGTCCTCCAGGCTCTCAACATGTCCTCCAGGCTCTCAACATGTCCTCCAGGCTCTCAACATGTCCTCCAGGCTCTCAACATGTCCTCCAGGCTCTCAACATGTCCTCCAGGCTCTCAACATGTCCTCCAGGCTCTCAACATGTCCTCCAGGCTCTCAACATGTCCTCCAAATATAGTGAAAGTTCTCCAGGCAGAGAACAATTTCTCCAATCACAGACCAAATGCTCCTAAAAGAGAACAAGTCCTCTAAGCCCTGAACAATTCCTCCAAGCTCAGAACAATTCCTAAAATAACAGAACAACCACATCAAACTCAGAACAAGTCCTCCAATCTCACGACAAGTCCTCCAATCTCAAAACAAGTCATCCAGTCATCATAGTTCATGTTCACCAGGCACAGAACAAGTCCTCCAATGACTTACCAAATGCTCCGATAAGAGAACATGTTCTCCAGGCTCTCAACATGTTCTCCAGGCTCTCAACATGTCCTCCAGGCTCTCAACATGTCCTCCAGGCTCTCAACATGTCCTCCAGGCTCTCAACATGTCCTCCAGGCTCTCAACATGTCCTCCAGGCTCTCAACATGTCCTCCAAATATACTGAAAGTTCTCCAGGCAGAGAACAAATTCTCCAATCACAGACCAAATGCTCCTAAAAGAGAACAAGTCCTCCAAGCCCTGACCCAGTCCTCCAAGCTCAGAACAATTCCTAAAATATCAGAACAACCACATCAAACTCAGAACAAGTCCTCCAATCTCAAAACAAGTCCTCCAATCTCAAAACAAGTCCTCCAATCTCAAAACAAGTCCTCCAATCTCAAAACAAATCCTCCAGTCATCATAGTTCATGTTCACCAGGCACAGAACAAGTCCCCCACTGACTTACCAAATGCTCCGATAAGTGAACATGTCCTGCAGGCTCTCAACATGTCCTGCAGGCTCTCAACATGTCCTGCAGGCTCTCAACATGTCCTCCAGGCTCTCAACATGTCCTCCAGGCTCTCAACATGTCCTCCAGGCTCTCAACATGTCCTCCAGGCTCTCAACATGTCCTCCAGGCTCTCAACATGTCCTCCAGGCTCTCAACATGTCCTCCAGGCTCTCAACATGTCCTCCAGGCTCTCAACATGTCCTCCAGGCTCTCAACATGTCCTCCAAATATAGTGAAAGTTCTCCAGGCAGAGAACAATTTCTCCAATCACAGACCAAATGCTCCTAAAAGAGAACAAGTCCTCTAAGCCCTGAACAATTCCTCCAAGCTCAGAACAATTCCTAAAATAACAGAACAACCACATCAAACTCAGAACAAGTCCTCCAATCTCACGACAAGTCCTCCAATCTCAAAACAAGTCATCCAGTCATCATAGTTCATGTTCACCAGGCACAGAACAAGTCCCCCATTGACTTACCAAATGCTCCGATAAGAGAACATGTTCTCCAGGCTCTCAACATGTTCTCCAGGCTCTCAACATGTCCTCCAGGCTCTCAACATGTCCTCCAGGCTCTCAACATGTCCTCCAGGCTCTCAACATGTCCTCCAGGCTCTCAACATGTCCTCCAGGCTCTCAACAAGTCCTCCAAATATACTGAAAGTTCTCCAGGCAGAGAACAAATTCTCCAATCACAGACCAAATGCTCCTAAAAGAGAACAAGTCCTCCAAGCCCTGACCCAGTCCTCCAAGCTCAGAACAATTCCTAAAATATCAGAACAACCACATCAAACTCAGAACAAGTCCTCCAATCTCAAAACAAGTCCTCCAATCTCAAAACAAGTCCTCCAATCTCAAAACAAGTCCTCCAATCTCAAAACAAGTCCTCCAGTCATAATAGTTCATGTTCACCAGGCACAGAACAAGTCCCCCAATGACTTACCAAATGCTCCGATAAGTGAACATGTCCTCCAGGCTCTCAACATGTCCTCCAGGCTCTCAACATGTCCTCCAGGCTCTCAACATGTCCTCCAGGCTCTCAACATGTCCTCCAGGCTCTCACCATGTCCTCCAGGCTCTCAACATGTCCTCCAGGCTCTCAACATGTCCTCCAGGCTCTCAACATGTCCTCCAGGCTCTCAACATGTCCTCCAAATATACTGAAAGTTCTCCAGGCAGAGAAGAAATTCTCCAATAACAGACCAAATGCTCCTAAAAGAGAACAAGTCCTCTAAGCCCTGAACAAGTCCTCCAAGCTCAGAACAATTCCTAAAATAACAGAAAAACCACATCAAACTCAGAACAAGTCCTCCAATCTCACAACAAGTCCTCCAATCTCAAAACAAGTCCTCCAGTCATCATAGTTCATGTTCACCAGGCACAGAACAAGTCCCCCAATGACTTACCAAATGCTCCGATAAGAGAACATGTCCTCCAGGCTCTCAACATGTCCTCCAGGCTCTCAACATGTCCTCCAGGCTCTCAACATGCCCTCCAGGCTCTCAACATGTCCTCCAGGCTCTCAACATGTCCTCCAGGCTCTCAACATGTCCTCCAGGCTCTCAACATGTCCTCCAAATATAGTGAAAGTTCTCCAGGCAGAGAAAAATTTCTCCAATCACAGACCAAATGCTCCTAAAAGAGAACAAGTCCTCTAAGCCCTGAACAAGTCCTCCAAGCTCAGAACAATTCCTAAAATAACAGAACAACCACATCAAACTCAGAACAAGTCCTCCAATCTCAAAACAAGTCCTCCAATCTCAAAACAAGTCCTCCAGTCATCATAGTTCATGTTCACCAGGCACAGAACAAGTCCCCCAATGACTTACCAAATGCTCCGATAAGAGAACATGTCATCCAGGCTCTCAACATGTCCTCCAGGCTCTCAACATGTCCTCCAGGCTCTCAACATGTCCTCCAGGCTCTCAACATGTCCTCCAGGCTCTCAACATGTCCTCCAGGCTCTCAACATGTCCTCCAGGCTCTCAACATGTCCTCCAGGCTCTCAACATGTCCTCCAAATATAGTGAAAGTTCTCCAGGCAGAGAACAAATTCTCCAATCACAGACCAAATGCTCCTAAAAGAGAACAAGTCCTCCAAGCCCTGACCAAGTCCTCCAAGCTCAGAACAATTCCTAAAATATCAGAAAAACCACATCAAAATCAGAACAAGTCCTCCAATCTCAAAACAAGTCCTCCAATCTCAAAACAAGTCCTCCAATCTCAAAACAAGTCCTCCAGTCATCATAGTTGATGTTCACCAGGCAGAGAACAAGTCCCCCAATGACTTACCAAATGCTCCGATAAGAGAACATGTCCTCCAGGCTCTCAACATGTCCTCCAGGCTCTCAACATGTCCTCCAGGCTCTCAACATGTCCTCCAGGCTCTCAACATGTCCTCCAGGCTCTCAACATGTCCTCCAGGCTCTCAACATGTCCTCCAAATATAGTGAAAGTTCTCCAGGCAGAGAACAAATTCTCCAATCACAGACCAAATGCTCCTAAAAGAGAACAAGTCCTCCAAGCCCTGACCAAGTCCTCCAAGCTCAGAACAATTCCTAAAATATCAGAACAACCACATCAAAATCAGAACAAGTCCTCTAATCTCAAAACAAGTCCTAAAATCTCAAAACAAGTCCTCCAATCTCAAAACAAGTCCTCCAATCTCAAAACAAGTCCTCCAATCTCAGAACAAGTCCTCCAGTCATCATAGTTGATGTTCACCAGGCAGAGAACAAGTCCCCCAATGACTTACCAAATGCTCCGATAAGAGAACATGTTCTCCAGGCTCTCAACATGTCCTCCAAATATTGTGAAAGTTCTCCAGGCAGAGAACAAATTCTCCAATCACACACCAAATGCTCCTAAAAGAGAACAAGTCCTCCAAGCCCTGACCAAGTCCTCCAAGCTCAGAACAATTCCTAAAATATCAGAACAACCACATCAAACTCAGAACAAGTCCTCCAATCTCAAAACAAGTCCTCCAATCTCAAAACAAGTCCTCCAATCTCAAAACAAGTCCTCCAATCTCAAAACAAGTCCTCCAATCTCAAAACAAGTCCTCCAGTCATCATAGTTGATGTTCACCAGGCACAGAACAAGTCCCCCAACGACTTACCAAATGCCCCGATAAGAGAACATGTCCTCCAGGCTCTCAACATGTCCTCCAGGCTCTCAACATGTCCTCCAGGCTCTCAACATGTCCTGCAGGCTCTCAACATGTCCTCCAAATATAGTGAAATTTCTCCAGGCAGAGAACAAATTCTCCAATCACAGACCAAATGCTCCTAAAAGAGAACAAGTCCTCCAAGCCCTGACCAAGTCCTCCAAGCTCAGAACAATTCCTAAAATATCAGAACAACCACATCAAACTCAGAACAAGTCCTCCAATCTCAAAACAAGTAATCCAATCTCAAAACAAGTCCTCCAATCTCAAAACAAGTCCTCCAATCTCAAAACAAGTCCTCCAGTCATCATAGTTGATGTTCACCAGGCACAGAACAAGTCCCCCAATGACTTACCAAATGCTCCGATAAGAGAACATGTCCTCCAGGCTCTCAACATGTCCTCCAGGCTCTCAACATGTCCTCCAGGCTCTCAACATGTCCTCCAGGCTCTCAACATGTTCCTCCAAATATAGTGAAAGTTCTCCAGGCAGAGAACAAATTCTCCAATCACAGACCAAATGCTCCTAAAAGAGAGCAAGTCCTCCAAGCCCTGACCAAGTCCTCCAAGATCAGAACAATTCCTAAAATATCAGAACAGCCACATCAAACTCAGAACAAGTCCTCCAATCTCACAACAAGTCCTCCAATCTCAAAACAAGTCCTCCAGTCATCATAGTTCATGTTCACCAGGCACAGAACAAGTCTCCCAATGACTTACCAAATGCTCCGATAAGAGAACATGTCCTCCAGGCTCTCAACATGTCCTCCAGGCTCTCAACATGTCCTCCAGGCTCTCAACATGTCCTCCAGGCTCTCAACATGTCCTCCAGGCTCTCAACATGTCCTCCAGGCTCTCAACATGTCCTCCAGGCTCTCAACATGTCCTCCAAATATAGTGAAAGTTCTCCAGGCAGAGAACAAATTCTCCAATCACAGACCAAATGCTCCTAAAAGAGAACAAGTCCTCCAAGCCCTGACCAAGTCCTCCAAGCTCAGAACAATTCCTAAAATATCAGAACAACCACATCAAAATCAGAACAAGTCCTCCAATCTCAAAACAAGTACTCCAATCTCAAAACAAGTCCTCCAATCTCAAAACAACTCCTCCAATCTCAGAACAAGTCCTCCAGTCATCATAGTTCATGTTCACCAGGCACAGAACAAGTCCCCCAATGACTTACCAAATGCTCCGATAAGTGAACATGTCCTCCAGGCTCTCAACATGTCCTCCAGGCTCTCAACATGTCCTCCAGGCTCTCAACATGTCCTCCAGGCTCTCAACATGTCCTCCAAATATAGTGAAAGTTCTCCAGGCAGAGAACAAATTCTCCAATCACAGACCAAATGCTCCTAAAAGAGAACAAGTCCTCTAAGCCCTGACCAAGTCCTCCAAGCTCAGAACAATTCCTAAAATAACAGAAAAACCACATCAAACTCAGAACAAGTCCTCCAATCTCACAACAAGTCCTCCAATCTCAAAACAAGTCCTCCAGTCATCATAGTTCATGTTCACCAGGCACAGAACAAGTCCCCCAATGACTTACCAAATGCTCCGATAAGAGAACATGTCCTCCAGGCTCTCAACATGTCCTCCAGGCTCTCAACATGTCCTCCAGGCTCTCAACATGTCCTCCAGGCTCTCAACATGTCCTCCAGGCTCTCAACATGTCCTCCAGGCTCTCAACATGTCCTCCAGGCTCTCAACATGTCCTCCAAATATAGTGAAAGTTCTCCAGGCAGAGAACGAATTCTCCAATAACAGACCAAATGCTCCTAAAAGAGAACAAGTCCTCTAAGCCCTGAACAAGTCCTCCAAGCTCAGAACAATTCCTAAAATAACAGAAAAACCACATCAAACTAAGAACAAGTCCTCCAATCTCACAAAAAGTCCTCCAATCTCAAAACAAGTCCTCCAGTCATCATAGTTCATGTTCACCAGGCACAGAACAACTCCCCCAATGACTTACCAAATGCTCCGATAAGAGAACATGTCCTCCAGGCTCTCAACATGTCCTCCAGGCTCTCAACATGTCCTCCAGGCTCTCAACATGTCCTCCAGGCTCTCAACATGTCCTCCAGGCTCTCAACATGTCCTCCAGGCTCTCAACATGTCCTCCAGGCTCTCAACATGTCCTCCAAATATAGTGAAAGTTCTCCAGGTAGAGAACAAATTCTCCAATCACAGACCAAATGCTCCTAAAAGAGAACAAGTCCTCCAAGCCCTGACCAAGTCCTCCAAGCTCAGAACAATTCCTAAAATATCAGAACAACCACATCAAAATCAGAACAAGTCCTCCAATCTCAAAACAAGTCCTCCAATCACAAAACAAGTCCTCCAATCTCAAAACAAGTCCTCCAATCTCACAACAAGTCCTCCAATCTCAAAACAAGTCCTCCAGTCATCATAGTTCATGTTCACCAGGCACAGAACAAGTCCCCCAATGACTTACCAAATGCTCCGATAAGTGAACATGTCCTCCAGGCTCTCAACATGTCCTCCAGGCTCTCAACATGTCCTCCAGGCTCTCAACATGTCCTCCAGGCTCTCAACATGTCCTCCAGGCTCTCAACATGTCCTCCAGGCTCTCAACATGTCCTCCAAATATACTGAAAGTTCTCCAGGCAGAGAACAAATTCTCCAATCACAGACCAAATGCTCCTAAAAGAGAACAAGTCCTCTAAGCCCTGACCAAGTCCTCCAAGCTCAGAACAATTCCTAAAATAACAGAAAAACCACATCAAACTCAGAACAAGTCCTCCAATCTCACAACAAGTGCTCCAATCTCAAAACAAGTCCTCCAGTCATCATAGTTCATGTTCACCAGGCACAGAACAAGTCCCCCAATGACTTACCAAATGCTCCGATAAGAGAACATGTCCTCCAGGCTCTCAACATGTCCTCCAGGCTGTCAACATGTCCTCCAGGCTCTCAACATGTCCTCCAGGCTCTCAACATGTCCTCCAGGCTCTCAACATGTCCTCCAGGCTCTCAACATGTCCTCCAGGCTCTCAACATGTCCTCCAGGCTCTCAACATGTCCTCCAAATATAGTGAAAGTTCTCCAGGCAGAGAACAATTTCTCCAATCACAGACCAAATGCTCCTAAAAGAGAACAAGTCCTCTAAGCCCTGAACAAGTCCTCCAAGCTCAGAACAATTCCTAAAATAACAGAACAACCACATCAAACTCAGAACAAGTCCTCCAATCTCAAAACAACTCCTCCAATCTCAAAACAAGTCATCCAGTCATCATAGTTCATGTTCACCAGGCACAGAACAAGTCCCCCAATGACTTACCAAATGCTCCGATAAGAGAACATGTTCTCCAGGCTCTCAACATGTCCTCCAAATATTGTGAAAGTTCTCCAGGCAGAGAACAAATTCTCCAATCACAGACCAAATGCTCCTAAAAGAGAACAAGTCCTCCAAGCCCTGACCAAGTCCTCCAAGCTCAGAACAATTCCTAAAATATCAGAACAACCACATCAAACTCAGAACAAGTCCTCCAATCTCAAAAGAAGTCCTCCAATCTCAAAACAAGTCCTCCAATCTCAAAACAAGTCCTCCAGTCATCATAGTTCATGTTCACCAGGCACAGAACAAGTCCCATAATGACTTACCAAATGATCCGATAAGAGAACATGTCCTCCAGGCTCTCAACATGTCCTCCAGGCTCTCAACATGTCCTCCAGGCTCTCAACGTGTCCTCCAGGCTCTCAACATGTCCTCCAGGATCTCAACATGTCCTCCAGGCTCTCAACATGTCCTCCAGGCTCTCAACATGTCCTCCAGGCTCTCAACATGTCCTCCAAATAT
This sequence comes from Ara ararauna, assembly GCA_028858755.1. Taxonomy (NCBI): domain Eukaryota; kingdom Metazoa; phylum Chordata; class Aves; order Psittaciformes; family Psittacidae; genus Ara; species Ara ararauna. The sequence goes on from CM054376.1 coordinate 361,199, forward strand.
AGTGAAAGTTCTCCAGGTAGAGAACAAATTCTCCAATCACAGACCAAATGCTCCTAAAAGAGAACAAGTCCTCCAAGCCCTGACCAAGTCCTCCAAGCTCAGAACAATTCCTAAAATATCAGAACAACCACATCAAAATCAGAACAAGTCCTCCAATCTCAAAACAAGTCCTCCAATCTAAAAACAAGTCCTCCAATCTCAAAACAAGTCCTCCAATCTCACAACAAGTCCTCCAATCTCAAAACAAGTCCTCCAGTCATCATAGTTGATGTTCACCAGGCACAGAACAAGTCCCCCAATGACTTACCAAATGCTCCGATAAGTGAACATGTCCTCCAGGCTCTCAACATGTCCTCCAGGCTCTCAACATGTCCTCCAGGCTCTCAACATGTCCTCCAGGCTCTCAACATGTCCTCCAGGCTCTCAACATGTCCTCCAAATATACTGAAAGTTCTCCAGGCAGAGAACAAATTCTCCAATCACAGACCAAATGCTCCTAAAAGAGAACAAGTCCTCTAAGCCCTGACCAAGTCCTCCAAGCTCAGAACAATTCCTAAAATAACAGAAAAACCACATCAAACTCAGAACAAGTCCTCCAATCTCACAACAAGTCCTCCAATCTCAAAACAAGTCCTCCAGTCATCATAGTTCATGTTCACCAGGCACAGAACAAGTCCCCCAATGACTTACCAAATGCTCCGATAAGAGAACATGTCCTCCAGGCTCTCAACATGTCCTCCAGGCTCTCAACATGTCCTCCAGGCTCTCAACATGTCCTCCAGGCTCTCAACATGTCCTCCAGGCTCTCAACATGTCCTCCAAATATAGTGAAAGTTCTCCAGGCAGAGAACGAATTCTCCAATAACAGACCAAATGCTCCTAAAAGAGAACAAGTCCTCTAAGCCCTGAACAAGTCCTCCAAGCTCAGAACAATTCCTAAAATAACAGAAAAACCACATCAAACTAAGAACAAGTCCTCCAATCTCACAAAAAGTCCTCCAATCTCAAAACAAGTCCTCCAGTCATCATAGTTCATGTTCACCAGGCACAGAACAACTCCCCCAATGACTTACCAAATGCTCCGATAAGAGAACATGTCCTCCAGGCTCTCAACATGTCCTCCAGGCTCTCAACATGTCCTCCAGGCTCTCAACATGTCCTCCAGGCTCTCAACATGTCCTCCAGGCTCTCAACATGTCCTCCAGGCTCTCAACATGTCCTCCAGGCTCTCAACATGTCCTCCAGGCTCTCAACATGTCCTCCAGGCTCTCAACATGTCCTCCAGGCTCTCAACATGTCCTCCAAATATAGTGAAAGTTCTCCAGGTAGAGAACAAATTCTCCAATCACAGACCAAATGCTCCTAAAAGAGAACAAGTCCTCCAAGCCCTGACCAAGTCCTCCAAGCTCAGAACAATTCCTAAAATATCAGAACAACCACATCAAAATCAGAACAAGTCCTCCAATCTCAAAACAAGTCCTCCAATCACAAAACAAGTCCTCCAATCTCAAAACAAGTCCTCCAATCTCACAACAAGTCCTCCAATCTCAAAACAAGTCCTCCAGTCATCATAGTTCATGTTCACCAGGCACAGAACAAGTCCCCCAATGACTTACCAAATGCTCCGATAAGTGAACATGTCCTCCAGGCTCTCAACATGTCCTCCAGGCTCTCAACATGTCCTCCAGGCTCTCAACATGTCCTCCAGGCTCTCAACATGTCCTCCAAATATACTGAAAGTTCTCCAGGCAGAGAACAAATTCTCCAATCACAGACCAAATGCTCCTAAAAGAGAACAAGTCCTCTAAGCCCTGACCAAGTCCTCCAAGCTCAGAACAATTCCTAAAATAACAGAAAAACCACATCAAACTCAGAACAAGTCCTCCAATCTCACAACAAGTGCTCCAATCTCAAAACAAGTCCTCCAGTCATCATAGTTCATGTTCACCAGGCACAGAACAAGTCCCCCAATGACTTACCAAATGCTCCGATAAGAGAACATGTCCTCCAGGCTCTCAACATGTCCTCCAGGCTGTCAACATGTACTCCAGGCTCTCAACATGTCCTCCAGGCTCTCAACATGTCCTCCAGGCTCTCAACATGTCCTCCAGGCTCTCAACATGTCCTCCAGGCTCTCAACATGTCCTCCAGGCTCTCAACATGTCCTCCAAATATAGTGAAAGTTCTCCAGGCATAGAACAATTTCCCCAATCACAGACCAAATGCTCCTAAAAGAGAACAAGTCCTCTAAGCCCTGAACAAGTCCTCCAAGCTCAGAACAATTCCTAAAATAACAGAACAACCACATCAAACTCAGAACAAGTCCTCCAATCTCACAACAAGTCCTCCAATCTCAAAACAAGTCCTCCAGTCATCATAGTTCATGTTCACCAGGCACAGAACAAGTCCCCCAATGACTTACCAAATGCTCCGATAAGAGAACATGTCCTCCAGGCTCTCAACATGTCCTCCAGGTTCTCAACATGTTCTCCAGGCTCTCAACATGTCCTCCAGGCTCTCAACATGTCCTCCAGGCTCTCAACATGTCCTCCAGGCTCTCAACATGTCCCCCAGGCTCTCAACATGTCCTCCAAATATAGTGAAAGTTCTCCAGGCAGAGAACAAATTCTCCAATCACAGACCAAATGCTCCTAAAAGAGAGCAAGTCCTCCAAGCCCTGACCAAGTCCTCCAAGATCAGAACAATTCCTAAAATAACAGAACAGCCACATCAAACTCAGAACAAGTCCTCCAATCTCACAACAAGTCCTCCAATCTCAAAACAAGTCCCCCAGTCATCATAGTTCATGTTCACCAGGCACAGAACAAGTCCCCCAATGACTTACCAAATGCTCCGATAAGAGAACATGTCCTCCAGGCTCTCAACATGTCCTCCAGGCTCTCAACATGTCCTCCAGGCTCTCAACATGTCCTCCAGGCTCTCAACATGTCCTCCAGGCTCTCAACATGTCCTCCAAATATAGTGAAAGTTCTCCAGGCAAAGAACAAATTCTCCAATCACAGACCAAGTGCTCCTAAAAGAGAACAAGTCCTCCAAGCCCTGACCAAGTCCTCCAAGCTCAGAACAATTCCTAAAATATCAGAACAACCACATCAAAATCAGAACAAGTCCTCCAATCTCAAAACAAGTCCTCCAATCTCAAAACAAGTCCTCCAATCTCAAAACAAGTCCTCCAGTCATCATAGTTCATGTTCACCAGGCACAGAACAAGTCCCCCAATGACTTACCAAATGCTCCGATAAGAGAACATGTCCTCCAGGCTCTCAACATGTCCTCCAGGCTCTCAACATGTCCTCCAGGCTCTCAACATGTCCTCCAGGCTCTCAACATGTCCTCCAGGCTCTCAACATGTCCTCCAGGCTCTCAACATATCCTCCAGGCTCTCAACATGTCCTCCAAATATAGTGAAAGTTCTCCAGGCAGAGAACAAATTCTCCAATCACAGACCAAGTGCTCCTAAAAGAGAACAAGTCCCCCAAGCCCTGACCAAGTCCTCCAAGCTCAGAACAATTCCTAAAATATCAGAACAACCACATCAAACTCAAAACAAGTCCTCCAATCTCAAAACAAGTCCTCCAATCTCAAAACAAGTCCTCCAATCTCAAAACAAGTCCTCCAATCTCAAAACAAGTCCTCCAATCCCAAAACAAGTCCTCCAGTCATCATAGTTCATGTTCAACAGGCACAGAACAAGTCCCCCAATGACTTACCAAATGCTCCGATAAGAGAACATGTCCTCCAGGCTCTCAACATGTCCTCCAGGCTCTCAACATGTCCTCCAGGCTCTCAACATGTACTCCAGGCTCTCAACATGTCCTCCAGGCTCTCAACATGTCCTCCAAATATACTGAAAGTTCTCCAGGCAGAGAACAAATTCTCCAATCACAGACCAAATGCTCCTAAAAGAGAACAAGTCCTCTAAGCCCTGACCAAGTCCTCCAAGCTCAGAACAATTCCTAAAATAACAGAAAAACCACATCAAACTCAGAACAAGTCCTCCAATCTCACAACAAGTCCTCCAATCTCAAAACAAGTCCTCCAATCATAATAGTTCATGTTCACCAGGCACAGAACAAGTCCCCCAATGACTTACCAAATGCTCCGATAAGAGAACATGTCCTCCAGGCTCTCAACATGTCCTCCAGGCTCTCAACATGTCCTCCAGGCTCTCAACATGTCCTCCAGGCTCTCAACATGTCCTCCAGGCTCTCAACATGTCCTCCAAATATAGTGAAAGTTCTCCAGGCAGAGAACAAATTCTCCAATAACAGACCAAATGCTCCTAAAAGAGAACAAGTCCTCCAAGCCCTGACCAAGTCCTCCAAGCTCAGAACAATTCCTAAAATATCAGAACAACCACATCAAACTCAGAACAAGTCCTCCAATCTCAAAAGAAGTCCTCCAATCTCAAAACAAGTCCTCCAATCTCAAAACAAGTCCTCCAGTCATCATAGTTCATGTTCACCAGGCACAGAACAAGTCCCATAATGACTTACCAAATGATCCGATAAGAGAACATGTCCTCCAGGCTCTCAACATGTCCTCCAGGCTCTCAACATGTCCTCCAGGCTCTCAACATGTCCTCCAGGCTCTCAACATGTCCTGCAGGCTCTCAACATGTCCTGCAGGCTCTCAACATGTCCTCCAGGCTCTCAACATGTCCTCCAAATATACTGAAAGTTCTCCAGGCAGAGAACAAATTCTCCAATAACAGACCAAATGCTCCTAAAAGAGAACAAGTCCTCTAAGCCCTGAACAAGTCCTCCAAGCTCCGAACAATTCCTAAAATAACAGAAAAACCACATCAAACTCAGAACAAGTCCTCCAATCTCACAACAAGTCCTCCAATCTCAAAACAAGTCCTCCAGTCATCATAGTTCATGTTCACCAGGCACAGAACAAGTCCCCCAATGACTTACCAAATGCTCCGATAAGAGAACATGTCCTCCAGGCTCTCAACATGTCCTCCAGGCTCTCAACAAGTCCTCCAGGCTCTCAACATGTTCTCCAGGCTCTCAACATGTCCTCCAGGCTCTCAACATGTCCTCCAGGCTCTCAACATGTCCTCCAGGCTCTCAACATGTCCTCCAAATATAGTGAAAGTTCTCCAGGCAGAGAACAAATTCTCCAATCACAGACCAAATGCTCCTAAAAGAGAGCAAGTCCTCCAAGCCCTGACCAAGTCCTCCAAGATCAGAACAATTCCTAAAATAACAGAACAGCCACATCAAACTCAGAACAAGTCCTCCAATCTCACAACAAGTCCTCCAATCTCAAAACAAGTCCCCCAGTCATCATAGTTCATGTTCACCAGGCACAGAACAAGTCCCCCAATGACTTACCAAATGCTCCGATAAGAGAACATGTCCTCCAGGCTCTCAACATGTCCTCCAGGCTCTCAACATGTCCTCCAGGCTCTCAACATGTCCTCCAGGCTCTCAACATGTCCTCCAGGCTCTCAACATGTCCTCCAGGCTCTCAACATGTCCTCCAGGCTCTCAACATGTCCTCCAAATATAGTGAAAGTTCTCCAGGCAAAGAACAAATTCTCCAATCACAGACCAAGTGCTCCTAAAAGAGAACAAGTCCTCCAAGCCCTGACCAAGTCCTCCAAGCTCAGAACAATTCCTAAAATATCAGAACAACCACATCAAACTCAGAACAAGTCCTCCAATCTCAAAACAAGTCCTCCAATCTCAAAACAAGTCCTCCAATCTCAAAACAAGTCCTCCAGTCATCATAGTTCATGTTCACCAGGCACAGAACAAGTCCCCCAATGACTTACCAAATGCTCCGATAAGAGAACATGTCCTCCAGGCTCTCAACATGTCCTCCAGGCTCTCAACATGTCCTCCAGGCTCTCAACATGTCCTCCAGGCTCTCAACATGTCCTCCAGGCTCTCAACATATCCTCCAGGCTCTCAACATATCCTCCAGGCTCTCAACATGTCCTCCAAATATAGTGAAAGTTCTCCAGGCAGAGAACAAATTCTCCAATCACAGACCAAGTGCTCCTAAAAGAGAACAAGTCCTCCAAGCCCTGACCAAGTCCTCCAAGCTCAGAACAATTCCTAAAATATCAGAACAACCACATCAAACTCAAAACAAGTCCTCCAATCTCAAAACAAGTCCTCCAATCTCAAAACAAGTCCTCCAATCTCAAAACAAGTCCTCCAATCTCAAAACAAGTCCTCCAATCCCAAAACAAGTCCTCCACTCATCATAGTTCATGTTCAACAGGCACAGAACAAGTCCCCCAATGACTTACCAAATGCTCCGATAAGAGAACATGTCCTCCAGGCTCTCAACATGTCCTCCAGGCTCTCAACATGTCCTCCAGGCTCTCAACATGTACTCCAGGCTCTCAACATGTACTCCCGGCTCTCAACATGTACTCCCGGCTCTCAACATGTCCTCCAGGCTCTCAACATGTCCTCCAGGCTCTCAACATGTCCTCCAGGCTCTCAACATGTCCTCCAAATATAGTGAAAGTTCTCCAGGCAGAGAACAAATTCTCCAATCACAGACCAAATGCTTCTAAAAGAGAACAAGTCCTCCAAGCCCTGAACAAGTCCTCCAAGCTCAGAACAATTCCTAAAATATCAGAACAACCACATCAAACTCAGAACAAGTCCTCCAATCTCAAAACAAGTCCTCCAATCTCAAAACAAGTCCTCCAATCTCAAAACAAGTCCTCCAGTCATCATAGTTCATGTTCACCAGGCACAGAACAACTCCCCCAATGACTTACCAAATGCTCCGATAAGAGAACATGTCCTCCAGGCTCTCAACATGTCCTCCAGGCTCTCAACATGTCCTCCAGGCTCTCAACATGTCCTCCAGGCTCTCAACATGTCCTCCAAATATAGTGGAAGTTCTCCAGGCAGAGAACAAATTCTCCAATCACAGACCAAATGCTCCTAAAAGAGAACAAGTCCTCCAAGCCCTGAACAAGACCTCCAAGCTCAGAACAATTCCTAAAATAACTGAACAACCACATCAAACTCAGAACAAGTCCTCCAATCTCACAACAAGTCCTCCAATCTCAAAACAAGTCCTCCTGTCATCATAGTTCATGTTCACCAGGCCCAGAACAAGTCCCCCAATGACTTACCAAATGCTCCGATAAGAGAACATATCCTCCAGGCTCTCAACATGTCCTCCAGGCTCTCAACATGTCCTCCAGGCTCTCAACATGTCCTCCAGGCTCTCAACATGTCCTCCAGGCTCTCAACATGTCCTCCAGGCTCTCAACATGTCCTCCAGGCTCTCAACATGTCCTCCAAATATAGTGAAAGTTCTCCAGGCAGAGAACAAATTCTCCAATCCCAGACCAAATGCTCCTAAAAGAGAACAAGTCCTCTAAGCCCTGACCAAGTCCTCCAAGCTCAGAACAATTCCTAAAATATCAGAACAACCACATCAAACTCAGAACAAGTCCTCCAATCTCAAAACAAGTCCTCCAATCTCAAAACAAGTCCTCCAATCTCAAAACAAGTCCTCCAATCTCAAAACAAGTCCTCCAATCTCAAAACAAGTCCTCCAATCTCAAAACAAGTCCTCCAATCATCATAGTTCATGTTCACCAGGCACAGAACAAGTCCCCCAATGACTTACCAAATTCTCCGATAAGAGAACATGTCCTCCAGGCTCTCAACATGTCCTCCAGGCTCTCAACATGTCCTGCAGGCTCTCAACATGTCCTGCAAGCTCTCAACATGTCCTCCAGGCTCTCAACATGTCCTCCAGGCTCTCAACATGTCCTCCAAATATAGTGAAAGTTCTCCAGGCAGAGAACAAATTCTCCAATCACAGACCAAATGCTCCTAAAAGAGAACAAGTCCCCTAAGCCCTGAACAAGTCCTCCAACCTCAGAACAATTCCTAAAATAACAGAAAAACCACATCAAACTCAGAACAAGTCCTCCAATCTCACAACAAGTCCTCCAATCTCAAAACAAGTCCTCCAGTCATCATAGTTCATGTTCACCAGGCACAGAACAAGTCCCCCAATGACTTACCAAATGCTCCGATAAGAGAACATATCCTCCAGGCTCTCAACATGTCCTCCAGGCTCTCAACATGTCCTCCAGGCTCTCAACATGTCCTCCAAATATATTTGAAGTTCTCTAGGCAGAGAACAAATTCTCCAATCACAGACCAAATGCTCCTAAAAGAGAACAAGTCCTCCAAGCTCTGAACAAGTCCTCCAATCTCAGAACAAGTCCTCCAATCTCAAAACAAGTCCTCCAATCTCAAAACAAGTCCTCCAATCTCAAAACAAGTCCTCCAATCTCAAAACAAGTCCTCCAATCTCAAAACAAGTCCTCCAATCATAATAGTTCATGTTCACCAGGCAGAGAACAAGTCCCCCAATGACTTACCAAATGCTCCGATAAGAGAACATATCCTCCAGGCTCTCAACATGTCCTCCAGGCTCTCAACATGTCCTCCAGGCTCTCAACATGTCCTCCAAATATATTTGAAGTTCTCTAGGCAGAGAACAAATTCTCCAATCACAGACCAAATGCTCCTAAAAGAGAACAAGTCCTCCAAGCTCTGAACAAGTCCTCCAATCTCAGAACAAGTCCTCCAATCTCAAAACAAGTCCTCCAATCTCAAAACAAGTCCTCCAATCTCAAAACAAGTCCTCCAATCTCAAAACAAGTCCTCCAATCTCAAAACAAGTCCTCCAATCATAATAGTTCATGTTCACCAGGCAGAGAACAAGTCCCCCAATGACTTACCAAATGCTCCGATTAGAGAACATGTTCTCCAGGCTCTCAACATGTCCTCCAGGCTCTCAACATGTCCTCCAGGCTCTCAACATGTCCTCCAGGCTCTCAACATGTCCTCCAGGCTCTCAACATGTCCTCCAGGCTCTCAACATGTCCTCCAGGCTCTCAACATGTCCTCCAGGCTCTCAACATGTCCTCCAGGCTCTCAACATGTCCTCCAAATATAGTGAAAGTTCTCCAGGCAGAGAACAAATTCTCCAATCACAGACCAAATGCTCCTAAAAGAGAACAAGTCCTCCAAGCCCTGACCCAGTCCTCCAAGCTCCGAACAATTCCTAAAATATCAGAACAACCACATCAAACTCAGAACAAGTCCTCCAATCTCAAAACAAGTCCTCCAATCTCAAAACAAGTCCTCCAATCTCAAAACAAGTCCTCCAGTCATCATAGTTCATGTTCACCAGGCACAGAACAAGTCCCATAATGACTTACCAAATGCTCCGATAAGTGAACATGTCCTCCAGGCTCTCAACATGTCCTCCAGGCTCTCAACATGTCCTCCAGGCTCTCAACATGTCCTCCAGGCTCTCAACATGTCCTCCAGGCTCTCAACATGTCCTCCAAATATAGTGAAAGTTCTCCAGGCAGAGAACAAATTCTCCAATCACAGACCAAATGCTTCTAAAAGAGAACAAGTCCTCCAAGCCCTGACCAAGTCCTCCAAGCTCAGAACAATTCCTAAAATATCAGAACAACCACATCAAACTCAGAACAAGTCCTCCAATCTCAAAACAAGTCCTCCAATCTCAAAACAAGTCCTCCAATCTCAAAACAAGTCCTCCAGTCATCATAGTTCATGTTCACCAGGCACAGAACAACTCCCCCAATGACTTACCAAATGCTCCGATAAGAGAACATGTCCTCCAGGCTCTCAACATGTCCTCCAGGCTCTCAACATGTCCTCCAGGCTCTCAACATGTCCTCCAGGCTCTCAACATGTCCTCCAAATATAGTGGAAGTTCTCCAGGCAGAGAACAAATTCTCCAATCACAGACCAAATGCTCCTAAAAGAGAACAAGTCCTCCAAGCCCTGAACAAGACCTCCAAGCTCAGAACAATTCCTAAAATAACTGAACAACCACATCAAACTCAGAACAAGTCCTCCAATCTCACAACAAGTCCTCCAATCTCAAAACAAGTCCTCCTGTCATCATAGTTCATGTTCACCAGGCCCAGAACAAGTCCCCCAATGACTTACCAAATGCTCCGATAAGAGAACATATCCTCCAGGCTCTCAACATGTCCTCCAGGCTCTCAACATGTCCTCCAGGCTCTCAACATGTCCTCCAGGCTCTCAACATGTCCTCCAGGCTCTCAACATGTCCTCCAGGCTCTCAACATGTCCTCCAAATATAGTGAAAGTTCTCCAGGCAGAGAACAAATTCTCCAATCCCAGACCAAATGCTCCTAAAAGAGAACAAGTCCTCTAAGCCCTGAACAAGTCCTCCAAGCTCAGAACAATTCCTAAAATATCAGAACAACCACATCAAACTCAGAACAAGTCCTCCAATCTCAAAACAAGTCCTCCAATCTCAAAACAAGTCCTCCAATCTCAAAACAAGTCCTCCAATCTCAAAACAAGTCCTCCAATCTCAAAACAAGTCCTCCAATCTCAAAACAAGTCCTCCAATCATCATAGTTCATGTTCACCAGGCACAGAACAAGTCCCCCAATGACTTACCAAATGCTCCGATAAGAGAACATGTCCTCCAGGCTCTCAACATGTCCTCCAGGCTCTCAACATGTCCTGCAGGCTCTCAACATGTCCTGCAAGCTCTCAACATGTCCTCCAGGCTCTCAACATGTCCTCCAGGCTCTCAACATGTCCTCCAAATATAGTGAAAGTTCTCCAGGCAGAGAACAAATTCTCCAATCACAGACCAAATGCTCCTAAAAGAGAACAAGTCCCCTAAGCCCTGAACAAGTCCTCCAACCTCAGAACAATTCCTAAAATAACAGAAAAACCACATCAAACTCAGAACAAGTCCTCCAATCTCACAACAAGTCCTCCAATCTCAAAACAAGTCCTCCAGTCATCATAGTTCATGTTCACCAGGCACAGAACAAGTCCCCCAATGACTTACCAAATGCTCCGATAAGAGAACATATCCTCCAGGCTCTCAACATGTCCTCCAGGCTCTCAACATGTCCTCCAGGCTCTCAACATGTCCTCCAAATATATTTGAAGTTCTCTAGGCAGAGAACAAATTCTCCAATCACAGACCAAATGCTCCTAAAAGAGAACAAGTCCTCCAAGCTCTGAACAAGTCCTCCAATCTCAGAACAAGTCCTCCAATCTCAAAACAAGTCCTCCAATCTCAAAACAAGTCCTCCAATCTCAAAACAAGTCCTCCAATCTCAAAACAAGTCCTCCAATCTCAAAACAAGTCCTCCAATCTCAAAACAAGTCCTCCAATCATAATAGTTCATGTTCACCAGGCAGAGAACAAGTCCCCCAATGACTTACCAAATTCTCCGATAAGAGAACATGTCCTCCAGGCTCTCAACATGTCCTCCAGGCTCTCAACATGTCCTCCAGGCTCTCAACATGTCCTCCAAATATAGTGAAAGTTCTCCAGGCAGAGAACAAATTCTCCAATAACAGACAAAATGCTCCTAAAAGAGAACAAGTCCTCCAAGCCCCGACCAAGTCCTCCAAGCTCAGAACAATTCCTAAAATATCAGAACAACCACATCAAACTCAGAACAAGTCCTCCAATCTCAAAACAAGTCCTCCAATCTCAAAACAAGTCCTCCAATCTCAAAACAAGTCCTCCAATCTCAAAACAAGTCCTCCAGTCATCATAGTTGATGTTCACCAGGCACAGAACAAGTCCCCCAATGACTTACCAAATGCTCCGATAAGTGAACATGTCCTCCAGGCTCTCAACATGTCCTCCAGGCTCTCAACATGTCCTCCAGGCTCTCAACATGTCCTCCAGGCTCTCAACATGTCCTCCAGGCTCTCAACATGTCCTCCAGGCTCTCAACATGTCCTCCAGGCTCTCAACATGTCCTCCAAATATAGTGAAAGTTCTCCAGGCAGAGAACAATTTCTCCAATCACAGACCAAATGCTCCTAAAAGAGAACAAGTCCTCTAAGCCCTGAACAAGTCCTCCAAGCTCAGAACAATTCCTAAAATAACAGAACAACCACATCAAACTCAGAACAAGTCCTCCAATCTCACGACAAGTCCTCCAATCTCAAAACAAGTCATCCAGTCATCATAGTTCATGTTCACCAGGCACAGAACAAGTCCCCCAATGACTTACCAAATGCTCCGATTAGAGAACATGTTCTCCAGGCTCTCAACATGTCCTCCAGGCTCTCAACATGTCCTCCAGGCTCTCAACATGTCCTCCAGGCTCTCAACATGTCCTCCAGGCTCTCAACATGTCCTCCAGGCTCTCAACATGTCCTCCAGGCTCTCAACATGTCCTCCAGGCTCTCAACATGTCCTCCAGGCTCTCAACATGTCCTCCAAATATAGTGAAAGTTCTCCAGGCAGAGAACAAATTCTCCAATCACAGACCAAATGCTCCTAAAAGAGAACAAGTCCTCCAAGCCCTGACCCAGTCCTCCAAGCTCAGAACAATTCCTAAAATATCAGAACAACCACATCAAACTCAGAACAAGTCCTCCAATCTCAAAACAAGTCCTCCAATCTCAAAACAAGTCCTCCAATCTCAAAACAAGTCCTCCAGTCATCATAGTTCATGTTCACCAGGCACAGAACAAGTCCCATAATGACTTACCAAATGCTCCGATAAGTGAACATGTCCTCCAGGCTCTCAACATGTCCTCCAGGCTCTCAACATGTCCTCCAGGCTCTCAACATGTCCTCCAGGCTCTCAACATGTCCTCCAGGCTCTCAACATGTCCTCCAAATATAGTGAAAGTTCTCCAGGCAGAGAACAAATTCTCCAATCACAGACCAAATGCTCCTAAAAGAGAACAAGTCCTCTAAGCCCTGAACAAGTCCTCCAAGCTCAGAACAATTCCTAAAATAACAGAAAAACCACATCAAACTAAGAACAAGTCCTCCAATCTCACAAAAAGTCCTCCAATCTCAAAACAAGTCCTCCAGTCATCATAGTTCATGTTCACCAGGCACAGAACAAGTCCCCCAATGACTTACCAAATGCTCCGATAAGAGAACATGTCCTCCAGGCTCTCAACATGTCCTCCAGGCTCTCAACATGTCCTCCAGGCTCTCAACATGTCCTCCAGGCTCTCAACATGTCCTCCAGGCTCTCAACATGTCCTCCAGGCTCTCAACATGTCCTCCAAATATAGTGAAAGTTATCCAGGCAGAGAAAAATTTCTCCAATCACAGACCAAATGCTCCTAAAAGAGAACAAGTCCTCTAAGCCCTGAACAAGTCCTCCAAGCTCAGAACAATTCCTAAAATAACAGAACAACCACATCAAACTCAGAACAAGTCCTCCAATCTCACGACAAGTCCTCCAATCTCAAAACAAGTCCTCCAGTCATCATAGTTCATGTTCACCAGGCACAGAACAAGTCCCCCAATGACTTACCAAATGCTCCGATAAGAGAACATGTCCTCCAGGCTCTCAACATGTCCTCCAGGCTCTCAACATGTCCTCCAGGCTCTCAACATGTCCTCCAAATATAGTGAAAGTTCTCCAGGCAGAGAACAATTTCTCCAATCACAGACCAAATGCTCCTAAAAGAGAACAAGTCCTCTAAGCCCTGAACAAGTCCTCCAAGCTCAGAACAATTCCTAAAATAACAGAACAACCACATCAAACTCAGAACAAGTCCTCCAATCTCACGACAAGTCCTCCAATCTCAAAACAAGTCATCCAGTCATCATAGTTCATGTTCACCAGGCACAGAACAAGTCCCCCAATGACTTACCAAATGCTCCGATTAGAGAACATGTTCTCCAGGCTCTCAACATGTCCTCCAGGCTCTCAACATGTCCTCCAGGCTCTCAACATGTCCTCCAGGCTCTCAACATGTCCTCCAGGCTCTCAACATGTCCTCCAGGCTCTCAACATGTCCTCCAGGCTCTCAACATGTCCTCCAGGCTCTCAACATGTCCTCCAGGCTCTCAACATGTCCTCCAAATATAGTGAAAGTTCTCCAGGCAGAGAACAAATTCTCCAATCACAGACCAAATGCTCCTAAAAGAGAACAAGTCCTCCAAGCCCTGACCCAGTCCTCCAAGCTCAGAACAATTCCTAAAATATCAGAACAACCACATCAAACTCAGAACAAGTCCTCCAATCTCAAAACAAGTCCTCCAATCTCAAAACAAGTCCTCCAATCTCAAAACAAGTCCTCCAGTCATCATAGTTCATGTTCACCAGGCACAGAACAAGTCCCATAATGACTTACCAAATGCTCCGATAAGTGAACATGTCCTCCAGGCTCTCAACATGTCCTCCAGGCTCTCAACATGTCCTCCAGGCTCTCAACATGTCCTCCAGGCTCTCAACATGTCCTCCAGGCTCTCAACATGTCCTCCAAATATAGTGAAAGTTCTCCAGGCAGAGAACAAATTCTCCAATCACAGACCAAATGCTCCTAAAAGAGAACAAGTCCTCTAAGCCCTGAACAAGTCCTCCAAGCTCAGAACAATTCCTAAAATAACAGAAAAACCACATCAAACTAAGAACAAGTCCTCCAATCTCACAAAAAGTCCTCCAATCTCAAAACAAGTCCTCCAGTCATCATAGTTCATGTTCACCAGGCACAGAACAAGTCCCCCAATGACTTACCAAATGCTCCGATAAGAGAACATGTCCTCCAGGCTCTCAACATGTCCTCCAGGCTCTCAACATGTCCTCCAGGCTCTCAACATGTCCTCCAGGCTCTCAACATGTCCTCCAGGCTCTCAACATGTCCTCCAGGCTCTCAACATGTCCTCCAAATATAGTGAAAGTTATCCAGGCAGAGAAAAATTTCTCCAATCACAGACCAAATGCTCCTAAAAGAGAACAAGTCCTCTAAGCCCTGAACAAGTCCTCCAAGCTCAGAACAATTCCTAAAATAACAGAACAACCACATCAAACTCAGAACAAGTCCTCCAATCTCACGACAAGTCCTCCAATCTCAAAACAAGTCCTCCAGTCATCATAGTTCATGTTCACCAGGCACAGAACAAGTCCCCCAATGACTTACCAAATGCTCCGATAAGAGAACATGTCCTCCAGGCTCTCAACATGTCCTCCAGGCTCTCAACATGTCCTCCAGGCTCTCAACATGTCCTCCAGGCTCTCAACATGTCCTCCAGGCTCTCAACATGTCCTCCAGGCTCTCAACATGTCCTCCAGGCTCTCAACATGTCCTCCAAATATAGTGAAAGTTCTCCAGGTAGAGAACAAATTCTCCAATCACAGACCAAATGCTCCTAAAAGAGAACAAGTCCTCCAAGCCCTGACCAAGTCCTCCAAGCTCAGAACAATTCCTAAAATATCAGAACAACCACATCAAAATCAGAACAAGTCCTCCAATCTCAAAACAAGTCCTCCAATCTAAAAACAAGTCCTCCAATCTCAAAACAAGTCCTCCAATCTCACAACAAGTCCTCCAATCTCAAAACAAGTCCTCCAGTCATCATAGTTCATGTTCACCAGGCACAGAACAAGTCCCCCAATGACTTACCAAATGCTCCGATAAGTGAACATGTCCTCCAGGCTCTCAACATGTCCTCCAGGCTCTCAACATGTCCTCCAGGCTCTCAACATGTCCTCCAGGCTCTCAACATGTCCTCCAGGCTCTCAACATGTCCTCCAGGCTCTCAACATGTCCTCCAAATATAGTGAAAGTTCTCCAGGCAGAGAACAAATTCTCCAATCACAGACCAAATGCTCCTAAAAGAGAACAAGTCCTCTAAGCCCTGACCAAGTCCTCCAAGCTCAGAACAATTCCTAAAATAACAGAAAAACCACATCAAACTCAGAACAAGTCCTCCAATCTCACAACAAGTCCTCCAATCTCAAAACAAGTCCTCCAGTCATCATAGTTCATTTTCACCAGGCAGAGAACAAGTCCCCCAATGACTTACCAAATGCTCCGATAAGAGAACATGTCCTCCAGGCTCTCAACATGTCCTCCAGGCTCTCAACATGTCCTCCAGGCTCTCAACATGTCCTCCAAATATAGTGAAAGTTCTCCAGGCAGAGAACGAATTCTCCAATAACAGACCAAATGCTCCTAAAAGAGAACAAGTCCTCTAAGCCCTGAACAAGTCCTCCAAGCTCAGAACAATTCCTAAAATAACAGAAAAACCACATCAAACTAAGAACAAGTCCTCCAATCTCACAAAAAGTCCTCCAATCTCAAAACAAGTCCTCCAGTCATCATAGTTCATGTTCACCAGGCACAGAACAACTCCCCCAATGACTTACCAAATGCTCCGATAAGAGAACATGTCCTCCAGGCTCTCAACATGTCCTCCAGGCTCTCAACATGTCCTCCAGGCTCTCAACATGTCCTCCAGGCTCTCAACATGTCCTCCAGGCTCTCAACATGTCCTCCAGGCTCTCAACATGTCCTCCAGGCTCTCAACATGTCCTCCAGGCTCTCAACATGTCCTCCAGGCTCTCAACATGTCCTCCAAATATAGTGAAAGTTCTCCAGGTAGAGAACAAATTCTCCAATCACAGACCAAATGCTCCTAAAAGAGAACAAGTCCTCCAAGCCCTGACCAAGTCCTCCAAGCTCAGAACAATTCCTAAAATATCAGAACAACCACATCAAAATCAGAACAAGTCCTCCAATCTCAAAACAAGTCCTCCAATCACAAAACAAGTCCTCCAATCTCAAAACAAGTCCTCCAATCTCACAACAAGTCCTCCAATCTCAAAACAAGTCCTCCAGTCATCATAGTTCATGTTCACCAGGCACAGAACAAGTCCCCCAATGACTTACCAAATGCTCCGATAAGTGAACATGTCCTCCAGGCTCTCAACATGTCCTCCAGGCTCTCAACATGTCCTCCAGGCTCTCAACATGTCCTCCAGGCTCTCAACATGTCCTCCAGGCTCTCAACATGTCCTCCAAATATACTGAAAGTTCTCCAGGCAGAGAACAAATTCTCCAATCACAGACCAAATGCTCCTAAAAGAGAACAAGTCCTCTAAGCCCTGAACAAGTCCTCCAAGCTCAGAACAATTCCTAAAATAACAGAAAAACCACATCAAACTCAGAACAAGTCCTCCAATCTCACAACAAGTGCTCCAATCTCAAAACAAGTCCTCCAGTCATCATAGTTCATGTTCACCAGGCACAGAACAAGTCCCCCAATGACTTACCAAATGCTCCGATAAGAGAACATGTCCTCCAGGCTCTCAACATGTCCTCCAGGCTGTCAACATGTCCTCCAGGCTGTCAACATGTCCTCCAGGCTCTCAACATGTCCTCCAGGCTCTCAACATGTCCTCCAGGCTCTCAACATGTCCTCCAGGCTCTCAACATGTCCTCCAGGCTCTCAACATGTCCTCCAGGCTCTCAACATGTCCTCCAAATATAGTGAAAGTTCTCCAGGCAGAGAACAATTTCTCCAATCACAGACCAAATGCTCCTAAAAGAGAACAAGTCCTCTAAGCCCTGAACAAGTCCTCCAAGCTCAGAACAATTCCTAAAATAACAGAACAACCACATCAAACTCAGAACAAGTCCTCCAATCTCACGACAAGTCCTCCAATCTCAAAACAAGTCCTCCAATCTCACAAAAAGTCCTCCAATCTCAAAACAAGTCCTCCAGTCATCATAGTTCATGTTCACCAGGCACAGAACAAGTCCCCCAATGACTTACCAAATGCTCCGATAAGAGAACATGTCCTCCAGGCTCTCAACATGTCCTCCAGGCTCTCAACATGTCCTCCAGGCTCTCAACATGTCCTCCAGGCTCTCAACATGTCCTCCAGGCTCTCAACATGTCCTCCAGGCTCTCAACATGTCCTCCAGGCTCTCAACATGTCCTCCAAATATAGTGAAAGTTCTCCAGGCAGAGAACAAATTCTCCAATCACAGACCAAATGCTCCTAAAAGAGAACAAGTCCTCTAAGCCCTGAACAAGTCCTCCAAGCTCAGAACAATTCCTAAAATAACAGAACAACCACATCAAACTCAGAACAAGTCCTCCAATCTCACGACAAGTCCTCCAATCTCAAAACAAGTCCTCCAGTCATCATAGTTCATGTTCACCAGGCACAGAACAAGTCCCCCAATGACTTACCAAATGCTCCGATAAGAGAACATGTCCTCCAGGCTCTCAACATGTCCTCCAGGCTCTCAACATGTCCTCCAGGCTCTCAACATGTCCTCCAGGATCTCAACATGTCCTCCAGGCTCTCAACATGTCCTCCAGGCTCTCAACATGTCCTCCAGGCTCTCAACATGTCCTCCAAATATAGTGAAAGTTCTCCAGGTAGAGAACAAATTCTCCAATCACAGACCAAATGCTCCTAAAAGAGAACAAGTCCTCCAAGCCCTGACCAAGTCCTCCAAGCTCAGAACAATTCCTAAAATATCAGAACAACCACATCAAAATCAGAACAAGTCCTCCAATCTCAAAACAAGTCCTCCAATCTAAAAACAAGTCCTCCAATCTCAAAACAAGTCCTCCAATCTCACAACAAGTCCTCCAATCTCAAAACAAGTCCTCCAGTCATCATAGTTCATGTTCACCAGGCACAGAACAAGTCCCCCAATGACTTACCAAATGCTCCGATAAGTGAACATGTCCTCCAGGCTCTCAACATGTCCTCCAGGCTCTCAACATGTCCTCCAGGCTCTCAACATGTCCTCCAGGCTCTCAACATGTCCTCCAAATATACTGAAAGCTCTCCAGGCAGAGAACAAATTCTCCAATCACAGACCAAATGCTCCTAAAAGAGAACAAGTCCTCTAAGCCCTGACCAAGTCCTCCAAGCTCAGAACAATTCCTAAAATAACAGAAAAACCACATCAAACTCAGAACAAGTCCTCCAATCTCACAACAAGTCCTCCA
The DNA here is from genome assembly GCA_028858755.1 of Ara ararauna. NCBI lineage: Eukaryota > Metazoa > Chordata > Aves > Psittaciformes > Psittacidae > Ara > Ara ararauna. The sequence goes on from CM054376.1 coordinate 380,006, forward strand.
ATCTCAAAACAAGTCCTCCAGTCATCATAGTTCATGTTCACCAGGCACAGAACAAGTCCCCCAATGACTTACCAAATGCTCCGATAAGAGAACATGTCCTCCAGGCTCTCAACATGTCCTCCAGGCTCTCAACATGTCCTCCAGGCTCTCAACATGTCCTCCAGGCTCTCAACATGTCCTCCAGGCTCTCAACATGTCCACCAGGCTCTCAACATGTCCTCCAAATATAGTGAAAGTTCTCCAGGCAGAGAACGAATTCTCCAATGACAGACCAAATGCTCCTAAAAGAGAACAAGTCCTCTAAGCCCTGAACAAGTCCTCCAAGCTCAGAAAAATTCCTAAAATAACAGAAAAACCACATCAAACTAAGAACAAGTCCTCCAATCTCACGACAAGTCCTCCAATCTCAAAACAAGTCCTCCAGTCATCATAGTTCATGTTCACCAGGCACAGAACAACTCCCCCAATGACTTACCAAATGCTCCGATAAGAGAACATGTCCTCCAGGCTCTCAACATGTCCTCCAGGCTCTCAACATGTCCTCCAGGCTCTCAACATGTCCTCCAGGCTCTCAACATGTCCTCCAGGCTCTCAACATGTCCTCCAGGCTCTCAACATGTCCTCCAGGCTCTCAACATGTCCTCCAAATATAGTGAAAGTTCTCCAGGTAGAGAACAAATTCTCCAATCACAGACCAAATGCTCCTAAAAGAGAACAAGTCCTCCAAGCCCTGACCAAGTCCTCCAAGCTCAGAACAATTCCTAAAATATCAGAACAACCACATCAAAATCAGAACAAGTCCTCCAATCTCAAAACAAGTCCTCCAATCACAAAACAAGTCCTCCAATCTCAAAACAAGTCCTCCAATCTCACAACAAGTCCTCCAATCTCAAAACAAGTCCTCCAGTCATCATAGTTCATGTTCACCAGGCACAGAACAAGTCCCCCAATGACTTACCAAATGCTCCGATAAGTGAACATGTCCTCCAGGCTCTCAACATGTCCTCCAGGCTCTCAACATGTCCTCTAGGCTCTCAACATGTCCTCCAGGCTCTCAACATGTCCTCCAGGCTCTCAACATGTCCTCCAAATATACTGAAAGTTCTCCAGGCAGAGAACAAATTCTCCAATCACAGACCAAATGCTCCTAAAAGAGAACAAGTCCTCTAAGCCCTGACCAAGTCCTCCAAGCTCAGAACAATTCCTAAAATAACAGAAAAACCACATCAAACTCAGAACAAGTCCTCCAATCTCACAACAAGTGCTCCAATCTCAAAACAAGTCCTCCAGTCATCATAGTTCATGTTCACCAGGCACAGAACAAGTCCCCCAATGACTTACCAAATGCTCCGATAAGAGAACATGTCCTCCAGGCTCTCAACATGTCCTCCAGGCTGTCAACATGTCCTCCAGGCTCTCAACATGTCCTCCAGGCTCTCAACATGTCCTCCAGGCTCTCAACATGTCCTCCAGGCTCTCAACATGTCCTCCAGGCTCTCAACATGTCCTCCAGGCTCTCAACATGTCCTCCAAATATAATGAAAGTTCTCCAGGCAGAGAACAATTTCTCCAATCACAGACCAAATGCTCCTAAAAGAGAACAAGTCCTCTAAGCCCTGAACAAGTCCTCCAAGCTCAGAACAATTCCTAAAATAACAGAACAACCACATCAAACTCAGAACAAGTCCTCCAATCTCACGACAAGTCCTCCAATCTCAAAACAAGTCATCCAGTCATCATAGTTCATGTTCACCAGGCACAGAACAAGTCCCCCAATGACTTACCAAATGCTCCGATAAGAGAACATGTTCTCCAGGCTCTCAACATGTCCTCCAAATATTGTGAAAGTTCTCCAGGCAGAGAACAAATTCTCCAATCACAGACCAAATGCTCCTAAAAGAGAACAAGTCCTCCAAGCCCTGACCAAGTCCTCCAAGCTCAGAACAATTCCTAAAATATCAGAACAACCACATCAAACTCAGAACAAGTCCTCCAATCTCAAAAGAAGTCCTCCAATCTCAAAACAAGTCCTCCAATCTCAAAACAAGTCCTCCAGTCATCATAGTTCATGTTCACCAGGCACAGAACAAGTCCCATAATGACTTACCAAATGCTCCGATAAGAGAACATGTCCTCCAGGCTCTCAACATGTCCTCCAGGCTCTCAACATGTCCTCCAGGCTCTCAACATGTCCTCCAGGCTCTCAACATGTCCTCCAGGCTCTCAACATGTCCTCCAGGCTCTCAACATGTCCTGCAGGCTCTCAACATGTCCTCCAGGCTCTCAACATGTCCTCCAGGCTCTCAACATGTCCTCCAAATATACTGAAAGTTCTCCAGGCAGAGAACAAATTCTCCAATAACAGACCAAATGCTCCTAAAAGAGAACAAGTCCTCTAAGCCCTGAACAAGTCCTCCAAGCTCCGAACAATTCCTAAAATAACAGAAAAACCACATCAAACTCAGAACAAGTCCTCCAATCTCACAACAAGTCCTCCAATCTCAAAACAAGTCCTCCAGTCATCATAGTTCATGTTCACCAGGCACAGAACAAGTCCCCCAATGACTTACCAAATGCTCCGATAAGAGAACATGTCCTCCAGGCTCTCAACATGTCCTCCAGGCTCTCAACATGTCCTCCAGGCTCTCAACATGTCCTCCAGGCTCTCAACATGTCCTCCAGGCTCTCAACATGTCCTCCAGGCTCTCAACATGTCCTCCAGGCTCTCAACATGTCCTCCAGGCTCTCAACATGTCCTCCAAATATAGTGAAAGTTCTCCAGGCAGAGAACAAATTCTCCAATCACAAACCAAATGCTCCTAAAAGAGAGCAAGTCCTCCAAGCCCTGACCAAGTCCTCCAAGATCAGAACAATTCCTAAAATAACAGAACAGCCACATCAAACTCAGAACAAGTCCTCCAATCTCACAACAAGTCCTCCAATCTCAAAACAAGTCCCCCAGTCATCATAGTTCATGTTCACCAGGCACAGAACAAGTCCCCCAATGACTTACCAAATGCTCCGATAAGAGAACATGTCCTCCAGGCTCTCAACATGTCCTCCAGGCTCTCAACATGTCCTCCAGGCTCTCAACATGTCCTCCAGGCTCTCAACATGTCCTCCAGGCTCTCAACATGTCCTCCAGGCTCTCAACATGTCCTCCAGGCTCTCAACATGTCCTCCAGGCTCTCAACATGTCCTCCAAATATAGTGAAAGTTCTCGAGGCAAAGAACAAATTCTCCAATCACAGACCAAGTGCTCCTAAAAGAGAACAAGTCCTCCAAGCCCTGACCAACTCCTCCAAGCTCAGAACAATTCCTAAAATATCAGAAAAACCACATCAAACTCAGAACAAGTCCTCCAATCTCAAAACAAGTCCTCCAATCTCAAAACAAGTCCTCCAATCTCAAAACAAGTCCTCCAATCTCAAAACAAGTCCTCCAATCTCAAAACAAGTCCTCCAATCTCAAAACAAGTCCTCCAGTCATCATAGTTCATGTTCACCAGGCACAGAACAAGTCCCCCAATGACTTACCAAATGCTCCGATAAGAGAACATGTCCTCCAGGCTCTCAACATGTCCTCCAGGCTCTCAACATGTCCTCCAGGCTCTCAACATGTCCTCCAGGCTCTCAACATGTCCTCCAGGCTCTCAACATATCCTCCAGGCTCTCAACATGTCCTCCAAATATAGTGAAAGTTCTCCAGGCAGAGAACAAATTCTCCAATCACAGACCAAGTGCTCCTAAAAGAGAACAAGTCCTCCAAGCCCTGACCAAGTCCTCCAAGCTCAGAACAATTCCTAAAATATCAGAACAACCACATCAAACTCAAAACAAGTCCTCCAATCTCAAAACAAGTCCTCCAATCTCAAAACAAGTCCTCCAATCTCAAAACAAGTCCTCCAATCTCAAAACAAGTCCTCCAATCCCAAAACAAGTCCTCCAGTCATCATAGTTCATGTTCAACAGGCACAGAACAAGTCCCCCAATGACTTACCAAATGCTCCGATAAGAGAACATGTCCTCCAGGCTCTCAACATGTCCTCCAGGCTCTCAACATGTCCTCCAGGCTCTCAACATGTACTCCAGGCTCTCAACATGTACTCCAGGCTCTCAAAATGTCCTCCCGGCTCTCAAAATGTCCTCCCGGCTCTCAACATGTCCTCCAGGCTCTCAACATGTCCTCCAAATATAGTGAAAGTTCTCCAGGCAGAGAACAAATTCTCCAATCACAGACCAAATGCTTCTAAAAGAGAACAAGTCCTCCAAGCCCTGACCAAGTCCTCCAAGCTCAGAACAATTCCTAAAATATCAGAACAACCACATCAAACTCAGAACAAGTCCTCCAATCTCAAAACAAGTCCTCCAATCTCAAAACAAGTCCTCCAATCTCAAAACAAGTCCTCCAGTCATCATAGTTCATGTTCACCAGGCACAGAACAACTCCCCCAATGACTTACCAAATGCTCCGATAAGAGAACATGTCCTCCAGGCTCTCAACATGTCCTCCAGGCTCTCAACATGTCCTCCAGGCTCTCAACATGTCCTCCAGGCTCTCAACATGTCCTCCAAATATAGTGGAAGTTCGCCAGGCAGAGAACAAATTCTCCAATCACAGACCAAATGCTCCTAAAAGAGAACAAGTCCTCCAAGCCCTGAACAAGACCTCCAAGCTCAGAACAATTCCTAAAATAACTGAACAACCACATCAAACTCAGAACAAGTCCTCCAATCTCACAACAAGTCCTCCAATCTCAAAACAAGTCCTCCTGTCATCATAGTTCATGTTCACCAGGCCCAGAACAAGTCCCCCAATGACTTACCAAATGCTCCGATAAGAGAACATATCCTCCAGGCTCTCAACATGTCCTCCAGGCTCTCAACATGTCCTCCAGGCTCTCAACATGTCCTCCAGGCTCTCAACATGTCCTCCAGGCTCTCAACATGTCCTCCAGGCTCTCAACATGTCCTCCAGGCTCTCAACATGTCCTCCAGGCTCTCAACATGTCCTCCAGGCTCTCAACATGTCCTCCAAATATACTGAAAGTTCTCCAGGCAGAGAACAAATTCTCCAATCACAGACCAAATGCTCCTAAAAGAGAACAAGTCCTCCAAGCCCTGAACAAGTCCTCCAAGCTCAGAACAATTCCTAAAATATCAGAACAACCACATCAAACTCAGAACAAGTCCTCCAATCTCAAAACAAGTCCTCCAATCTCAAAACAAGTCCTCCAATCTCAAAACAAGTCCTCCAATCTCAAAACAAGTCCTCCAATCCCAAAACAAGTCCTCCAGTCATCATAGTTCATGTTCACCAGGCACAGAACAAGTCCCCCAATGACTTACCAAATTCTCCGATAAGAGAACATGTCCTCCAGGCTCTCAACATGTCCTCCAGGCTCTCAACATGTCCTGCAGGCTCTCAACATGTCCTGCAAGCTCTCAACATGTCCTCCAGGCTCTCAACATGTCCTCCAGGCTCTCAACATGTCCTCCAAATATAGTGAAAGTTCTCCAGGCAGAGAACAAATTCTCCAATCACAGACCAAATGCTCCTAAAAGAGAACAAGTCCCCTAAGCCCTGAACAAGTCCTCCAACCTCAGAACAATTCCTAAAATAACAGAAAAACCACATCAAACTCAGAACAAGTCCTCCAATCTCACAACAAGTCCTCCAATCTCAAAACAAGTCCTCCAGTCATCATAGTTCATGTTCACCAGGCACAGAACAAGTCCCCCAATGACTTACCAAATGCTCCGATAAGAGAACATATCCTCCAGGCTCTCAACATGTCCTCCAGGCTCTCAACATGTCCTCCAGGCTCTCAACATGTCCTCCAAATATATTTGAAGTTCTCTAGGCAGAGAACAAATTCTCCAATCACAGACCAAATGCTCCTAAAAGAGAACAAGTCCTCCAAGCTCTGAACAAGTCCTCCAATCTCAGAACAAGTCCTCCAATCTCAAAACAAGTCCTCCAATCTCAAAACAAGTCCTCCAATCTCAAAACAAGTCCTCCAATCTCAAAACAAGTCCTCCAATCTCAAAACAAGTCCTCCAATCATAATAGTTCATGTTCACCAGGCAGAGAACAAGTCCCCCAATGACTTACCAAATGCTCCGATAAGAGAACATGTCCTCCAGGCTCTCAACATGTCCTCCAGGCTCTCAACATGTCCTCCAGGCTCTCAACATGTCCTCCAGGCTCTCAACATGTCCTCCAGGCTCTCAACATGTCCTCCAGGCTCTCAACATGTCCTCCAGGCTCTCAACATGTCCTCCAGGCTCTCAACATGTCCTCCAAATATACTGAAAGTTCTCCAGGCAGAGAACAAATTCTCCAATCACAGACCAAATGCTCCTAAAAGAGAACAAGTCCTCTAAGCCCTGAACAAGTCCTCCAAGCTCAGAACAATTCCTAAAATATCAGAACAACCACATCAAACTCAGAACAAGTCCTCCAATCTCAAAACAAGTCCTCCAATCTCAAAACAAGTCCTCCAATCTCAAAACAAGTCCTCCAATCTCAAAACAAGTCCTCCAATCCCAAAACAAGTCCTCCAGTCATCATAGTTCATGTTCACCAGGCACAGAACAAGTCCCCCAATGACTTACCAAATTCTCCGATAAGAGAACATGTCCTCCAGGCTCTCAACATGTCCTCCAGGCTCTCAACATGTCCTGCAGGCTCTCAACATGTCCTGCAAGCTCTCAACATGTCCTCCAGGCTCTCAACATGTCCTCCAGGCTCTCAACATGTCCTCCAAATATAGTGAAAGTTCTCCAGGCAGAGAACAAATTCTCCAATCACAGACCAAATGCTCCTAAAAGAGAACAAGTCCCCTAAGCCCTGAACAAGTCCTCCAACCTCAGAACAATTCCTAAAATAACAGAAAAACCACATCAAACTCAGAACAAGTCCTCCAATCTCACAACAAGTCCTCCAATCTCAAAACAAGTCCTCCAGTCATCATAGTTCATGTTCACCAGGCACAGAACAAGTCCCCCAATGACTTACCAAATGCTCCGATAAGAGAACATATCCTCCAGGCTCTCAACATGTCCTCCAGGCTCTCAACATGTCCTCCAGGCTCTCAACATGTCCTCCAAATATATTTGAAGTTCTCTAGGCAGAGAACAAATTCTCCAATCACAGACCAAATGCTCCTAAAAGAGAACAAGTCCTCCAAGCTCTGAACAAGTCCTCCAATCTCAGAACAAGTCCTCCAATCTCAAAACAAGTCCTCCAATCTCAAAACAAGTCCTCCAATCTCAAAACAAGTCCTCCAATCTCAAAACAAGTCCTCCAATCTCAAAACAAGTCCTCCAATCATAATAGTTCATGTTCACCAGGCAGAGAACAAGTCCCCCAATGACTTACCAAATGCTCCGATAAGAGAACATGTCCTCCAGGCTCTCAACATGTCCTCCAGGCTCTCAACATGTCCTCCAGGCTCTCAACGTGTCCTCCAGGCATTCAACGTGTCCTCCAGGCTCTCAACATTTCCTCCAAATATAGTGAAAGTTCTCCAGGCAGAGAACAAATTCTCCAATCACAGACCAAATGCTCCTAAAAGCGAACAAGTCCTCTAAGCCCTGAACAAGTCCTCCAAGCTCAGAACAAGTCCTCCAAGCTCTGAACAATTCCCCTAACTCAAAACAAGTCCCCCAGATTCAGAACAAGTCACCCAAACTCAGAACAATACCTCCAAGCCCAGAAAAAATTTTTCAATCACACTGCAAGCTCTCCAGGCACAGGACAAATTCTCCAATCACAGACCAAATGCTCCTAAAAGAGAACAAGTCCGCCAAGCTCTGAACAAGTCCTCCAAGCTCTCAACAAGTCCGCCAAGCTCTGAACAAGTCCTAAAATATCCGAACAACCACATCAAACTCAGAACAAGTCCTCCAATCTCAAAACAAGTCCTCCAATGTCACAACAAGTCCTCCAATCTCAAAACAAGTCCTCCAATCTCAAAACAAGTCCTCCAGTCATCATAGTTCATGTTCACCACGCACAGAACAAGTCCCCAAATGACTTACCAAATGCTCCGATAAGAGAACATGTCCTCCAGGCTCTCAACATGTCCTCCAGGCTCTCAACATGTCCTCCAGGCTCTCAACATGTCCTCCAGGCTCTCAACATGTCCTCCAGGCTCTCAACATGTCCTCCAGGCTCTCAACATGTCCTCCAGGCTCTCAACATGTCCTCCAAATATAGTGAAAGTTCTCCAGGTAGAGAACAAATTCTCCAATCACAGACCAAATGCTCCTAAAAGAGAACAAGTCCTCCAAGCCCTGACCAAGTCCTCCAAGCTCAGAACAATTCCTAAAATATCAGAACAACCACATCAAAATCAGAACAAGTCCTCCAATCTCAAAACAAGTCCTCCAATCACAAAACAAGTCCTCCAATCTCAAAACAAGTCCTCCAATCTCACAACAAGTCCTCCAATCTCAAAACAAGTCCTCCAGTCATCATAGTTCATGTTCACCAGGCACAGAACAAGTCCCCCAATGACTTACCAAATGCTCCGATAAGTGAACATGTCCTCCAGGCTCTCAACATGTCCTCCAGGCTCTCAACATGTCCTCTAGGCTCTCAACATGTCCTCCAGGCTCTCAACATGTCCTCCAAATATAGTGAAAGTTCTCCAGGCAGAGAACAAATTCTCCAATCACAGACCAAGTGCTCCTAAAAGAGAACAAGTCCTCTAAGCCCTGACCAAGTCCTCCAAGCTCAGAACAATTCCTAAAATAACAGAAAAACCACATCAAACTCAGAACAAGTCCTCCAATCTCACAACAAGTGCTCCAATCTCAAAACAAGTCCTCCAGTCATCATAGTTCATGTTCACCAGGCACAGAACAAGTCCCCCAATGACTTACCAAATGCTCCGATAAGAGAACATGTCCTCCAGGCTCTCAACATGTCCTCCAGGCTGTCAACATGTCCTCCAGGCTCTCAACATGTCCTCCAGGCTCTCAACATGTCCTCCAGGCTCTCAACATGTCCTCCAGGCTCTCAACATGTCCTCCAGGCTCTCAACATGTCCTCCAAATATAATGAAAGTTCTCCAGGCAGAGAACAATTTCTCCAATCACAGACCAAATGCTCCTAAAAGAGAACAAGTCCTCTAAGCCCTGAACAAGTCCTCCAAGCTCAGAACAATTCCTAAAATAACAGAACAACCACATCAAACTCAGAACAAGTCCTCCAATCTCACGACAAGTCCTCCAATCTCAAAACAAGTCATCCAGTCATCATAGTTCATGTTCACCAGGCACAGAACAAGTCCCCCAATGACTTACCAAATGCTCCGATAAGAGAACATGTTCTCCAGGCTCTCAACATGTCCTCCAAATATTGTGAAAGTTCTCCAGGCAGAGAACAAATTCTCCAATCACAGACCAAATGCTCCTAAAAGAGAACAAGTCCTCCAAGCCCTGACCAAGTCCTCCAAGCTCAGAACAATTCCTAAAATATCAGAACAACCACATCAAACTCAGAACAAGTCCTCCAATCTCAAAAGAAGTCCTCCAATCTCAAAACAAGTCCTCCAATCTCAAAACAAGTCCTCCAGTCATCATAGTTCATGTTCACCAGGCACAGAACAAGTCCCATAATGACTTACCAAATGCTCCGATAAGAGAACATGTCCTCCAGGCTCTCAACATGTCCTCCAGGCTCTCAACATGTCCTCCAGGCTCTCAACATGTCCTCCAGGCTCTCAACATGTCCTCCAGGCTCTCAACATGTCCTCCAGGCTCTCAACATGTCCTGCAGGCTCTCAACATGTCCTGCAGGCTCTCAACATGTCCTCCAGGCTCTCAACATGTCCTCCAAATATACTGAAAGTTCTCCAGGCAGAGAACAAATTCTCCAATAACAGACCAAATGCTCCTAAAAGAGAACAAGTCCTCTAAGCCCTGAACAAGTCCTCCAAGCTCCGAACAATTCCTAAAATAACAGAAAAACCACATCAAACTCAGAACAAGTCCTCCAATCTCACAACAAGTCCTCCAATCTCAAAACAAGTCCTCCAGTCATCATAGTTCATGTTCACCAGGCACAGAACAAGTCCCCCAATGACTTACCAAATGCTCCGATAAGAGAACATGTCCTCCAGGCTCTCAACATGTCCTCCAGGCTCTCAACATGTCCTCCAGGCTCTCAACATGTCCTCCAGGCTCTCAACATGTCCTCCAGGCTCTCAACATGTCCTCCAGGCTCTCAACATGTCCTCCAGGCTCTCAACATGTCCTCCAGGCTCTCAACATGTCCTCCAAATATAGTGAAAGTTCTCCAGGCAGAGAACAAATTCTCCAATCACAAACCAAATGCTCCTAAAAGAGAGCAAGTCCTCCAAGCCCTGACCAAGTCCTCCAAGATCAGAACAATTCCTAAAATAACAGAACAGCCACATCAAACTCAGAACAAGTCCTCCAATCTCACAACAAGTCCTCCAATCTCAAAACAAGTCCCCCAGTCATCATAGTTCATGTTCACCAGGCACAGAACAAGTCCCCCAATGACTTACCAAATGCTCCGATAAGAGAACATGTCCTCCAGGCTCTCAACATGTCCTCCAGGCTCTCAACATGTCCTCCAGGCTCTCAACATGTCCTCCAGGCTCTCAACATGTCCTCCAGGCTCTCAACATGTCCTCCAGGCTCTCAACATGTCCTCCAGGCTCTCAACATGTCCTCCAAATATAGTGAAAGTTCTCCAGGCAAAGAACAAATTCTCCAATCACAGACCAAGTGCTCCTAAAAGAGAACAAGTCCTCCAAGCCCTGACCAACTCCTCCAAGCTCAGAACAATTCCTAAAATATCAGAACAACCACATCAAACTCAGAACAAGTCCTCCAATCTCAAAACAAGTCCTCCAATCTCAAAACAAGTCCTCCAATCTCAAAACAAGTCCTCCAATCTCAAAACAAGTCCTCCAATCTCAAAACAAGTCCTCCAATCTCAAAACAAGTCCTCCAGTCATCATAGTTCATGTTCACCAGGCACAGAACAAGTCCCCCAATGACTTACCAAATGCTCCGATAAGAGAACATGTCCTCCAGGCTCTCAACATGTCCTCCAGGCTCTCAACATGTCCTCCAGGCTCTCAACATGTCCTCCAGGCTCTCAACATGTCCTCCAGGCTCTCAACATGTCCTCCAGGCTCTCAACATGTCCTCCAGGCTCTCAACATATCCTCCAGGCTCTCAACATATCCTCCAGGCTCTCAACATGTCCTCCAAATATAGTGAAAGTTCTCCAGGCAGAGAACAAATTCTCCAATCACAGACCAAGTGCTCCTAAAAGAGAACAAGTCCTCCAAGCCCTGACCAAGTCCTCCAAGCTCAGAACAATTCCTAAAATATCAGAACAACCACATCAAACTCAAAACAAGTCCTCCAATCTCAAAACAAGTCCTCCAATCTCAAAACAAGTCCTCCAATCTCAAAACAAGTCCTCCAATCTCAAAACAAGTCCTCCAATCTCAAAACAAGTCCTCCAATCCCAAAACAAGTCCTCCAGTCATCATAGTTCATGTTCAACAGGCACAGAACAAGTCCCCCAATGACTTACCAAATACTCCGATAAGAGAACATGTCCTCCAGGCTCTCAACATGTCCTCCAGGCTCTCAACATGTCCTCCAGGCTCTCAACATGTCCTCCAGGCTCTCAACATGTACTCCAGGCTCTCAACATGTCCTCCAGGCTCTCAACATGTCCTCCCGGCTCTCAACATGTCCTCCAGGCTCTCAACATGTCCTCCAGGCTCTCAACATGTCCTCCAAATATAGTGAAAGTTCTCCAGGCAGAGAACAAATTCTCCAATCACAGACCAAATGCTTCTAAAAGAGAACAAGTCCTCCAAGCCCTGACCAAGTCCTCCAAGCTCAGAACAATTCCTAAAATATCAGAACAACCACATCAAACTCAGAACAAGTCCTCCAATCTCAAAACAAGTCCTCCAATCTCAAAACAAGTCCTCCAATCTCAAAACAAGTCCTCCAATCTCAAAACAAGTCCTCCAATCCCAAAACAAGTCCTCCAGTCATCATAGTTCATGTTCACCAGGCACAGAACAAGTCCCCCAATGACTTACCAAATTCTCCGATAAGAGAACATGTCCTCCAGGCTCTCAACATGTCCTCCAGGCTCTCAACATGTCCTGCAGGCTCTCAACATGTCCTGCAAGCTCTCAACATGTCCTCCAGGCTCTCAACATGTCCTCCAGGCTCTCAACATGTCCTCCAAATATAGTGAAAGTTCTCCAGGCAGAGAACAAATTCTCCAATCACAGACCAAATGCTCCTAAAAGAGAACAAGTCCCCTAAGCCCTGAACAAGTCCTCCAACCTCAGAACAATTCCTAAAATAACAGAAAAACCACATCAAACTCAGAACAAGTCCTCCAATCTCACAACAAGTCCTCCAATCTCAAAACAAGTCCTCCAGTCATCATAGTTCATGTTCACCAGGCACAGAACAAGTCCCCCAATGACTTACCAAATGCTCCGATAAGAGAACATATCCTCCAGGCTCTCAACATGTCCTCCAGGCTCTCAACATGTCCTCCAGGCTCTCAACATGTCCTCCAAATATATTTGAAGTTCTCTAGGCAGAGAACAAATTCTCCAATCACAGACCAAATGCTCCTAAAAGAGAACAAGTCCTCCAAGCTCTGAACAAGTCCTCCAATCTCAGAACAAGTCCTCCAATCTCAAAACAAGTCCTCCAATCTCAAAACAAGTCCTCCAATCTCAAAACAAGTCCTCCAATCTCAAAACAAGTCCTCCAATCTCAAAACAAGTCCTCCAATCTCAAAACAAGTCCTCCAATCATAATAGTTCATGTTCACCAGGCAGAGAACAAGTCCCCCAATGACTTACCAAATGCTCCGATAAGAGAACATGTCCTCCAGGCTCTCAACATGTCCTCCAGGCTCTCAACATGTCCTCCAGGCTCTCAACGTGTCCTACAGGCTCTCAACGTGTCCTCCAGGCTCTCAACATTTCCTCCAAATATAGTGAAAGTTCTCCAGGCAGAGAACAAATTCTCCAATCACAGACCAAATGCTCCTAAAAGCGAACAAGTCCTCTAAGCCCTGAACAAGTCCTCCAAGCTCAGAACAAGTCCTCCAAGCTCTGAACAATTCCCCTAACTCAAAACAAGTCCCCCAGATTCAGAACAAGTCACCCAAACTCAGAACAATACCTCCAAGCCCAGAAAAAATTTTTCAATCACACTGCAAGCTCTCCAGGCACAGGACAAATTCTCCAATCACAGACCAAATGCTCCTAAAAGAGAACAAGTCCGCCAAGCTCTGAACAAGTCCTCCAAGCTCTCAACAAGTCCGCCAAGCTCTGAACAAGTCCTAAAATATCCGAACAACCACATCAAACTCAGAACAAGTCCTCCAATCTCAAAACAAGTCCTCCAATGTCACAACAAGTCCTCCAATCTCAAAACAAGTCCTCCAATCTCAAAACAAGTCCTCCAGTCATCATAGTTCATGTTCACCACGCACAGAACAAGTCCCCAAATGACTTACCAAATGCTCCGATAAGAGAACATGTCCTCCAGGCTCTCAACATGTCCTCCAGGCTCTCAACATGTCCTCCAGGCTCTCAACATGTCCTCCAGGCTCTCAACATGTCCTCCAGGCTCTCAACATGTCCTCCAGGCTCTCAACATGTCCTCCAGGCTCTCAACAAGTCCTCCAGGCTCTCAACATGTCCTCCAGGCTCTCAACATGTCCTCCAGGCTCTCAACATGTCCTCCAGGCTCTCAACATGTCCTCCAAATATAGTGAAAGTTCTCCAGGCAGAGAACAAATTCTCCAATCACAGACCAAGTGCTCCTAAAAGAGAACAAGTCCTCCAAGCCCTGACCAAGTCCTCCAAGCTCAGAACAATTCCTAAAATATCAGAACAACCACATCAAAGTCAGAACAAGTCCTCCAATCTCAAAACAAGTCCTCCAATCTCAAAACAAGTCCTCCAATCTCAAAACAAGTCCTCCAATCTCAAAACAAGTCCTCCAATCTCAAAACAAGTCCTCCAGTCATCATAGTTCATGTTCACCAGGCACAGAACAAGTCCCCCAATGACTTACCAAATGCTCCGATAAGAGAACATGTCCTCCAGGCTCTCAACATGTCCTCCAGGCTCTCAACATGTCCTCCAGGCTCTCAACATGTCCTCCAGGCTCTCAACATATCCTCCAGGCTCTCAACATATCCTCCAGGCTCTCAACATGTCCTCCAAATATAGTGAAAGTTCTCCAGGCAGAGAACAAATTCTCCAATCACAGACCAAGTGCTCCTAAAAGAGAACAAGTCCTCCAAGCCCTGACCAAGTCCTCCAAGCTCAGAACAATTCCTAAAATATCAGAACAACCACATCAAACTCAAAACAAGTCCTCCAATCTCAAAACAAGTCCTCCAATCTCAAAACAAGTCCTCCAATCTCAAAACAAGTCCTCCAATCTCAAAACAAGTCCTCCAATCCCAAAACAAGTCCTCCAGTCATCATAGTTCATGTTCAACAGGCACAGAACAAGTCCCCCAATGACTTACCAAATGCTCCGATAAGAGAACATGTCCTCCAGGCTCTCAACATGTCCTCCAGGCTCTCAACATGTCCTCCAGGCTCTCAACATGTCCTCCAGGCTCTCAACATGTCCTCCAGGCTCTCAACATGTACTCCAGGCTCTCAACATGTACTCCAGGCTCTCAAAATGTCCTCCCGGCTCTCAACATGTCCTCCAGGCTCTCAACATGTCCTCCAGGCTCTCAACATGTCCTCCAGGCTCTCAACATGTCCTCCAAATATAGTGGAAGTTCTCCAGGCAGAGAACAAATTCTCCAATCACAGACCAAATGCTCCTAAAAGAGAACAAGTCCTCCAAGCCCTGAACAAGACCTCCAAGCTCAGAACAATTCCTAAAATAACTGAACAACCACATCAAACTCAGAACAAGTCTTCCAATCTCACAACAAGTCCTCCAATCTCAAAACAAGTCCTCCTGTCATCATAGTTCATGTTCATCAGGCCCAGAACAAGTCCCCCAATGACTTACCAAATGCTCCGATAAGAGAACATATCCTCCAGGCTCTCAACATGTCCTCCAGGCTCTCAACATGTCCTCCAGGCTCTCAACATGTCCTCCAGGCTCTCAACATGTCCTCCAGGCTCTCAACATGTCCTCCAGGCTCTCAACATGTCCTCCAAATATAGTGAAAGTTCTCCAGGCAGAGAACAAATTCTCCAATCCCAGACCAAATGCTCCTAAAAGAGAACAAGTCCTCTAAGCCCTGAACAAGTCCTCCAAGCTCAGAACAATTCCTAAAATATCAGAACAACCACATCAAACTCAGAACAAGTCCTCCAATCTCAAAACAAGTCCTCCAATCTCAAAACAAGTCCTCCAATCTCAAAACAAGTCCTCCAATCTCAAAACAAGTCCTCCAATCTCAAAACAAGTCCTCCAATCTCAAAACAAGTCCTCCAATCATCATAGTTCATGTTCACCAGGCACAGAACAAGTCCCCCAATGACTTACCAAATTCTCCGATAAGAGAACATGTCCTCCAGGCTCTCAACATGTCCTGCAGGCTCTCAACATGTCCTGCAGGCTCTCAACATGTCCTGCAAGCTCTCAACATGTCCTCCAGGCTCTCAACATGTCCTCCAGGCTCTCAACATGTCCTCCAAATATAGTGAAATTTCTCCAGGCAGAGAACAAATTCTCCAATCACAGACCAAATGCTCCTAAAAGAGAACAAGTCCCCTAAGCCCTGAACAAGTCCTCCAACCTCAGAACAATTCCTAAAATAACAGAAAAACCACATCAAACTCAGAACAAGTCCTCCAATCTCACAACAAGTCCTCCAATCTCAAAACAAGTCCTCCAGTCATCATAGTTCATGTTCACCAGGCACAGAACAAGTCCCCCAATGACTTACCAAATGCTCCGATAAGAGAACATATCCTCCAGGCTCTCAACATGTCCTCCAGGCTCTCAACATGTCCTCCAGGCTCTCAACATGTCCTCCAAATATATTTGAAGTTCTCTAGGCAGAGAACAAATTCTCCAATCACAGACCAAATGCTCCTAAAAGAGAACAAGTCCTCCAAGCTCTGAACAAGTCCTCCAATCTCAGAACAAGTCCTCCAATCTCAAAACAAGTCCTCCAATCTCAAAACAAGTCCTCCAATCTCAAAACAAGTCCTCCAATCTCAAAACAAGTCCTCCAATCTCAAAACAAGTCCTCCAATCTCAAAACAAGTCCTCCAATCATAATAGTTCATGTTCACCAGGCAGAGAACAAGTCCCCCAATGACTTACCAAATGCTCCGATAAGAGAACATGTCCTCCAGGCTCTCAACATGTCCTCCAGGCTCTCAACATGTCCTCCAGGCTCTCAACGTGTCCTCCAGGCTCTCAACATTTCCTCCAAATATAGTGAAAGTTCTCCAGGCAGAGAACAAATTCTCCAATCACAGACCAAATGCTCCTAAAAGCGAACAAGTCCTCTAAGCCCTGAACAAGTCCTCCAAGCTCAGAACAAGTCCTCCAAGCTCTGAACAATTCCCCTAACTCAAAACAAGTCCCCCAGATTCAGAACAAGTCACCCAAACTCAGAACAATACCTCCAAGCCCAGAAAAAATTTTTCAATCACACTGCAAGCCCTCCAGGCACAGGACAAATTCTCCAATCACAGACCAAATGCTCCTAAAAGAGAACAAGTCCTCCAAGCTCTGAACAAGTCCTCCAAGCTCTCAACAAGTCCGCCAAGCTCTGAACAAGTCCTAAAATATCCGAACAACCACATCAAACTCAGAACAAGTCCTCCAATCTCAAAACAAGTCCTCCAATGTCACAACAAGTCCTCCAATCTCAAAACAAGTCCTCCAATCTCAAAACAAGTCCTCCAGTCATCATAGTTCATGTTCACCACGCACAGAACAAGTCCCCAAATGACTTACCAAATGCTCCGATAAGAGAACATGTCCTCCAGGCTCTCAACATGTCCTCCAGGCTCTCAACATGTCCTCCAGGCTCTCAACATGTCCTCCAGGCTCTCAACAAGTCCTCCAGGCTCTCAACATGTCCTCCAGGCTCTCAACATGTCCTCCAGGCTCTCAACATGTCCTCCAGGCTCTCAACATGTCCTCCAAATATAGTGAAAGTTCTCCAGGCAGAGAACAAATTCTCCAATCACAGACCAAGTGCTCCTAAAAGAGAACAAGTCCTCCAAGCCCTGACCAAGTCCTCCAAGCTCAGAACAATTCCTAAAATATCAGAACAACCACATCAAAGTCAGAACAAGTCCTCCAATCTCAAAACAAGTCCTCCAATCTCAAAACAAGTCCTCCAATCTCAAAACAAGTCCTCCAATCTCAAAACAAGTCCTCCAATCTCAAAACAAGTCCTCCAGTCATCATAGTTCATGTTCACCAGGCACAGAACAAGTCCCCCAATGACTTACCAAATACTCCGATAAGAGAACATGTCCTCCAGGCTCTCAACATGTCCTCCAGGCTCTCAACATGTCCTCCAGGCTCTCAACATGTCCTCCAGGCTCTCAACATGTCCTCCAGGCTCTCAACATGTCCTCCAGGCTCTCAACATGTCCTCCAGGCTCTCAACATGTCCTCCAGGCTCTCAACATGTCCTCCAGGCTCTCAACATGTCCTCCAAATATAGTGGAAGTTCTCCAGGCAGAGAACAAATTCTCCAATCACAGACCAAATGCTCCTAAAAGAGAACAAGTCCTCCAAGCCCTGAACAAGACCTCCAAGCTCAGAACAATTCCTAAAATAACTGAACAACCACATCAAACTCAGAACAAGTCCTCCAATCTCACAACAAGTCCTCCAATCTCAAAACAAGTCCTCCTGTCATCATAGTTCATGTTCACCAGGCCCAGAACAAGTCCCCCAATGACTTACCAAATGCTCCGATAAGAGAACATATCCTCCAGGCTCTCAACATGTCCTCCAGGCTCTCAACATGTCCTCCAGGCTCTCAACATGTCCTCCAGGCTCTCAACATGTCCTCCAGGCTCTCAACATGTCCTCCAGGCTCTCAACATGTCCTCCAGGCTCTCAACATGTCCTCCAAATATAGTGAAAGTTCTCCAGGCAGAGAACAAATTCTCCAATCCCAGACCAAATGCTCCTAAAAGAGAACAAGTCCTCTAAGCCCTGAACAAGTCCTCCAAGCTCAGAACAATTCCTAAAATATCAGAACAACCACATCAAACTCAGAACAAGTCCTCCAATCTCAAAACAAGTCCTCCAATCTCAAAACAAGTCCTCCAATCTCAAAACAAGTCCTCCAATCTCAAAACAAGTCCTCCAATCTCAAAACAAGTCCTCCAATCATCATAGTTCATGTTCACCAGGCACAGAACAAGTCCCCCAATGACTTACCAAATTCTCCGATAAGAGAACATGTCCTCCAGGCTCTCAACATGTCCTCCAGGCTCTCAACATGTCCTGCAGGCTCTCAACATGTCCTGCAAGCTCTCAACATGTCCTCCAGGCTCTCAACATGTCCTCCAGGCTCTCAACATGTCCTCCAGGCTCTCAACATGTCCTCCAAATATAGTGAAAGTTCTCCAGGCAGAGAACAAATTCTCCAATCACAGACCAAATGCTCCTAAAAGAGAACAAGTCCCCTAAGCCCTGAACAAGTCCTCCAACCTCAGAACAATTCCTAAAATAACAGAAAAACCACATCAAACTCAGAACAAGTCCTCCAATCTCACAACAAGTCCTCCAATCTCAAAACAAGTCCTCCAGTCATCATAGTTCATGTTCACCAGGCACAGAACAAGTCCCCCAATGACTTACCAAATGCTCCGATAAGAGAACATATCCTCCAGGCTCTCAACATGTCCTCCAGGCTCTCAACATGTCCTCCAGGCTCTCAACATGTCCTCCAAATATATTTGAAGTTCTCTAGACAGAGAACAAATTCTCCAATCACAGACCAAATGCTCCTAAAAGAGAACAAGTCCTCCAAGCTCTGAACAAGTCCTCCAATCTCAGAACAAGTCCTCCAATCTCAAAACAAGTCCTCCAATCTCAAAACAAGTCCTCCAATCTCAAAACAAGTCCTCCAATCTCAAAACAAGTCCTCCAATCTCAAAACAAGTCCTCCAATCATAATAGTTCATGTTCACCAGGCAGAGAACAAGTCCCCCAATGACTTACCAAATGCTCCGATAAGAGAACATGTCCTCCAGGCTCTCAACATGTCCTCCAGGCTCTCAACATGTCCTCCAGGCTCTCAACGTGTCCTCCAGGCTCTCAACGTGTCCTCCAGGCTCTCAACATTTCCTCCAAATATAGTGAAAGTTCTCCAGGCAGAGAACAAATTCTCCAATCACAGACCAAATGCTCCTAAAAGCGAACAAGTCCTCTAAGCCCTGAACAAGTCCTCCAAGCTCAGAACAAGTCCTCCAAGCTCTGAACAATTCCCCTAACTCAAAACAAGTCCCCCAGATTCAGAACAAGTCACCCAAACTCAGAACAATACCTCCAAGCCCAGAAAAAATTTTTCAATCACACTGCAAGCTCTCCAGGCACAGGACAAATTCTCCAATCACAGACCAAATGCTCCTAAAAGAGAACAAGTCCGCCAAGCTCTGAACAAGTCCTCCAAGCTCTCAACAAGTCCGCCAAGCTCTGAACAAGTCCTAAAATATCCGAACAACCACATCAAACTCAGAACAAGTCCTCCAATCTCAAAACAAGTCCTCCAATGTCACAACAAGTCCTCCAATCTCAAAACAAGTCCTCCAATCTCAAAACAAGTCCTCCAGTCATCATAGTTCATGTTCACCACGCACAGAACAAGTCCCCAAATGACTTACCAAATGCTCCGATAAGAGAACATGTCCTCCAGGCTCTCAACATGTCCTCCAGGCTCTCAACATGTCCTCCAGGCTCTCAACATGTCCTCCAGGCTCTCAACATGTCCTCCAGGCTCTCAACATGTCCTCCAGGCTCTCAACATGTCCTCCAGGCTCTCAACATGTCCTCCAGGCTCTCAACATGTCCTCCAGGCTCTCAACAAGTCCTCCAGGCTCTCAACATGTCCTCCAGGCTCTCAACATGTCCTCCAGGCTCTCAACATGTCCTCCAGGCTCTCAACATGTCCTCCAAATATAGTGAAAGTTCTCCAGGCAGAGAACAAATTCTCCAATCACAGACCAAGTGCTCCTAAAAGAGAACAAGTCCTCCAAGCCCTGACCAAGTCCTCCAAGCTCAGAACAATTCCTAAAATATCAGAACAACCACATCAAAGTCAGAACAAGTCCTCCAATCTCAAAACAAGTCCTCCAATCTCAAAACAAGTCCTCCAATCTCAAAACAAGTCCTCCAATCTCAAAACAAGTCCTCCAATCTCAAAACAAGTCCTCCAGTCATCATAGTTCATGTTCACCAGGCACAGAACAAGTCCCCCAATGACTTACCAAATACTCCGATAAGAGAACATGTCCTCCAGGCTCTCAACATGTCCTCCAGGCTCTCAACATGTCCTCCAGGCTCTCAACATGTCCTCCAGGCTCTCAACATGTCCTCCAGGCTCTCAACATGTCCTCCAGGCTCTCAACATGTCCTCCAAATATAGTGGAAGTTCTCCAGGCAGAGAACAAATTCTCCAATCACAGACCAAATGCTCCTAAAAGAGAACAAGTCCTCCAAGCCCTGAACAAGACCTCCAAGCTCAGAACAATTCCTAAAATAACTGAACAACCACATCAAACTCAGAACAAGTCCTCCAATCTCACAACAAGTCCTCCAATCTCAAAACAAGTCCTCCTGTCATCATAGTTCATGTTCACCAGGCCCAGAACAAGTCCCCCAATGACTTACCAAATGCTCCGATAAGAGAACATATCCTCCAGGCTCTCAACATGTCCTCCAGGCTCTCAACATGTCCTCCAGGCTCTCAACATGTCCTCCAGGCTCTCAACATGTCCTCCAGGCTCTCAACATGTCCTCCAGGCTCTCAACATGTCCTCCAAATATAGTGAAAGTTCTCCAGGCAGAGAACAAATTCTCCAATCCCAGACCAAATGCTCCTAAAAGAGAACAAGTCCTCTAAGCCCTGAACAAGTCCTCCAAGCTCAGAACAATTCCTAAAATATCAGAACAACCACATCAAACTCAGAACAAGTCCTCCAATCTCAAAACAAGTCCTCCAATCTCAA
This sequence comes from Ara ararauna, assembly GCA_028858755.1. Lineage (NCBI taxonomy): Eukaryota > Metazoa > Chordata > Aves > Psittaciformes > Psittacidae > Ara > Ara ararauna. Next base: position 401,247 of record CM054376.1, read on the forward strand.
AACAAGTCCTCCAATCTCAAAACAAGTCCTCCAATCTCAAAACAAGTCCTCCAATCTCAAAACAAGTCCTCCAATCATCATAGTTCATGTTCACCAGGCACAGAACAAGTCCCCCAATGACTTACCAAATTCTCCGATAAGAGAACATGTCCTCCAGGCTCTCAACATGTCCTCCAGGCTCTCAACATGTCCTGCAGGCTCTCAACATGTCCTGCAGGCTCTCAACATGTCCTCCAGGCTCTCAACATGTCCTCCAGGCTCTCAACATGTCCTCCAAATATAGTGAAAGTTCTCCAGGCAGAGAACAAATTCTCCAATCACAGACCAAATGCTCCTAAAAGAGAACAAGTCCCCTAAGCCCTGAACAAGTCCTCCAACCTCAGAACAATTCCTAAAATAACAGAAAAACCACATCAAACTCAGAACAAGTCCTCCAATCTCACAACAAGTCCTCCAATCTCAAAACAAGTCCTCCAGTCATCATAGTTCATGTTCACCAGGCACAGAACAAGTCCCCCAATGACTTACCAAATGCTCCGATAAGAGAACATATCCTCCAGGCTCTCAACATGTCCTCCAGGCTCTCAACATGTCCTCCAGGCTCTCAACATGTCCTCCAGGCTCTCAACATGTCCTCCAGGCTCTCAACATGTCCTCCAAATATATTTGAAGTTCTCTAGACAGAGAACAAATTCTCCAATCACAGACCAAATGCTCCTAAAAGAGAACAAGTCCTCCAAGCTCTGAACAAGTCCTCCAATCTCAGAACAAGTCCTCCAATCTCAAAACAAGTCCTCCAATCTCAAAACAAGTCCTCCAATCTCAAAACAAGTCCTCCAATCTCAAAACAAGTCCTCCAATCTCAAAACAAGTCCTCCAATCATAATAGTTCATGTTCACCAGGCAGAGAACAAGTCCCCCAATGACTTACCAAATGCTCCGATAAGAGAACATGTCCTCCAGGCTCTCAACATGTCCTCCAGGCTCTCAACATGTCCTCCAGGCTCTCAACGTGTCCTCCAGGCTCTCAACGTGTCCTCCAGGCTCTCAACATTTCCTCCAAATATAGTGAAAGTTCTCCAGGCAGAGAACAAATTCTCCAATCACAGACCAAATGCTCCTAAAAGCGAACAAGTCCTCTAAGCCCTGAACAAGTCCTCCAAGCTCAGAACAAGTCCTCCAAGCTCTGAACAATTCCCCTAACTCAAAACAAGTCCCCCAGATTCAGAACAAGTCACCCAAACTCAGAACAATACCTCCAAGCCCAGAAAAAATTTTTCAATCACACTGCAAGCTCTCCAGGCACAGGACAAATTCTCCAATCACAGACCAAATGCTCCTAAAAGAGAACAAGTCCGCCAAGCTCTGAACAAGTCCTCCAAGCTCTCAACAAGTCCGCCAAGCTCTGAACAAGTCCTAAAATATCCGAACAACCACATCAAACTCAGAACAAGTCCTCCAATCTCAAAACAAGTCCTCCAATGTCACAACAAGTCCTCCAATCTCAAAACAAGTCCTCCAATCTCAAAACAAGTCCTCCAGTCATCATAGTTCATGTTCACCACGCACAGAACAAGTCCCCAAATGACTTACCAAATGCTCCGATAAGAGAACATGTCCTCCAGGCTCTCAACATGTCCTCCAGGCTCTCAAAATGTCCTCCAGGCTCTCAACATGTCCTCCAGGCTCTCAACATGTCCTCCAGGCTCTCAACAAGTCCTCCAGGCTCTCAACAAGTCCTCCAGGCTCTCAACATGTCCTCCAGGCTCTCAACATGTCCTCCAGGCTCTCAACATGTCCTCCAGGCTCTCAACATGTCCTCCAGGCTCTCAACATGTCCTCCAAATATAGTGAAAGTTCTCCAGGCAGAGAACAAATTCTCCAATCACAGACCAAGTGCTCCTAAAAGAGAACAAGTCCTCCAAGCCCTGACCAAGTCCTCCAAGCTCAGAACAATTCCTAAAATATCAGAACAACCACATCAAAGTCAGAACAAGTCCTCCAATCTCAAAACAAGTCCTCCAATCTCAAAACAAGTCCTCCAATCTCAAAACAAGTCCTCCAATCTCAAAACAAGTCCTCCAATCTCAAAACAAGTCCTCCAGTCATCATAGTTCATGTTCACCAGGCACAGAACAAGTCCCCCAATGACTTACCAAATGCTCCGATAAGAGAACATGTCCTCCAGGCTCTCAACATGTCCTCCAGGCTCTCAACATGTCCTCCAGGCTCTCAACATGTCCTCCAGGCTCTCAACATATCCTCCAGGCTCTCAACATATCCTCCAGGCTCTCAACATGTCCTCCAAATATAGTGAAAGTTCTCCAGGCAGAGAACAAATTCTCCAATCACAGACCAAGTGCTCCTAAAAGAGAACAAGTCCTCCAAGCCCTGACCAAGTCCTCCAAGCTCAGAACAATTCCTAAAATATCAGAACAACCACATCAAACTCAAAACAAGTCCTCCAATCTCAAAACAAGTCCTCCAATCTCAAAACAAGTCCTCCAATCTCAAAACAAGTCCTCCAATCCCAAAACAAGTCCTCCAGTCATCATAGTTCATGTTCAACAGGCACAGAACAAGTCCCCCAATGACTTACCAAATGCTCCGATAAGAGAACATGTCCTCCAGGCTCTCAACATGTCCTCCAGGCTCTCAACATGTCCTCCAGGCTCTCAACATGTCCTCCAGGCTCTCAACATGTCCTCCAGGCTCTCAACATGTCCTCCAGGCTCTCAACATGTACTCCAGGCTCTCAACATGTACTCCAGGCTCTCAAAATGTCCTCCCAGCTCTCAACATGTCCTCCAGGCTCTCAACATGTCCTCCAGGCTCTCAACATGTCCTCCAAATATAGTGGAAGTTCTCCAGGCAGAGAACAAATTCTCCAATCACAGACCAAATGCTCCTAAAAGAGAACAAGTCCTCCAAGCCCTGAACAAGACCTCCAAGCTCAGAACAATTCCTAAAATAACTGAACAACCACATCAAACTCAGAACAAGTCCTCCAATCTCACAACAAGTCCTCCAATCTCAAAACAAGTCCTCCTGTCATCATAGTTCATGTTCACCAGGCCCAGAACAAGTCCCCCAATGACTTACCAAATGCTCCGATAAGAGAACATATCCTCCAGGCTCTCAACATGTCCTCCAGGCTCTCAACATGTCCTCCAGGCTCTCAACATGTCCTCCAGGCTCTCAACATGTCCTCCAGGCTCTCAACATGTCCTCCAGGCTCTCAACATGTCCTCCAGGCTCTCAACATGTCCTCCAAATATAGTGAAAGTTCTCCAGGCAGAGAACAAATTCTCCAATCCCAGACCAAATGCTCCTAAAAGAGAACAAGTCCTCTAAGCCCTGAACAAGTCCTCCAAGCTCAGAACAATTCCTAAAATATCAGAACAACCACATCAATCTCAGAACAAGTCCTCCAATCTCAAAACAAGTCCTCCAATCTCAAAACAAGTCCTCCAATCTCAAAACAAGTCCTCCAATCTCAAAACAAGTCCTCCAATCTCAAAACAAGTCCTCCAATCATCATAGTTCATGTTCACCAGGCACAGAACAAGTCCCCCAATGACTTACCAAATTCTCCGATAAGAGAACATGTCCTCCAGGCTCTCAACATGTCCTGCAGGCTCTCAACATGTCCTGCAGGCTCTCAACATGTCCTGCAAGCTCTCAACATGTCCTCCAGGCTCTCAACATGTCCTCCAGGCTCTCAACATGTCCTCCAAATATAGTGAAATTTCTCCAGGCAGAGAACAAATTCTCCAATCACAGACCAAATGCTCCTAAAAGAGAACAAGTCCCCTAAGCCCTGAACAAGTCCTCCAACCTCAGAACAATCCCTAAAATAACAGAAAAACCACATCAAACTCAGAACAAGTCCTCCAATCTCACAACAAGTCCTCCAATCTCAAAACAAGTCCTCCAGTCATCATAGTTCATGTTCACCAGGCACAGAACAAGTCCCCCAATGACTTACCAAATGCTCCGATAAGAGAACATATCCTCCAGGCTCTCAACATGTCCTCCAGGCTCTCAACATGTCCTCCAGGCTCTCAACATGTCCTCCAGGCTCTCAACATGTCCTCCAAATATATTTGAAGTTCTCTAGGCAGAGAACAAATTCTCCAATCACAGACCAAATGCTCCTAAAAGAGAACAAGTCCTCCAAGCTCTGAACAAGTCCTCCAATCTCAGAACAAGTCCTCCAATCTCAAAACAAGTCCTCCAATCTCAAAACAAGTCCTCCAATCTCAAAACAAGTCCTCCAATCTCAAAACAAGTCCTCCAATCTCAAAACAAGTCCTCCAATCATAATAGTTCATGTTCACCAGGCAGAGAACAAGTCCCCCAATGACTTACCAAATGCTCCGATAAGAGAACATGTCCTCCAGGCTCTCAACATGTCCTCCAGGCTCTCAACATGTCCTCCAGGCTCTCAACATGTCCTCCAGGCTCTCAACGTGTCCTCCAGGCTCTCAACATTTCCTCCAAATATAGTGAAAGTTCTCCAGGCAGAGAACAAATTCTCCAATCACAGACCAAATGCTCCTAAAAGCGAACAAGTCCTCTAAGCCCTGAACAAGTCCTCCAAGCTCAGAACAAGTCCTCCAAGCTCTGAACAATTCCCCTAACTCAAAACAAGTCCCCCAGATTCAGAACAAGTCACCCAAACTCAGAACAATACCTCCAAGCCCAGAAAAAATTTTTCAATCACACTGCAAGCTCTCCAGGCACAGGACAAATTCTCCAATCACAGACCAAATGCTCCTAAAAGAGAACAAGTCCGCCAAGCTCTGAACAAGTCCTCCAAGCTCTCAACAAGTCCGCCAAGCTCTGAACAAGTCCTAAAATATCCGAACAACCACATCAAACTCAGAACAAGTCCTCCAATCTCAAAACAAGTCCTCCAATGTCACAACAAGTCCTCCAATCTCAAAACAAGTCCTCCAATCTCAAAACAAGTCCTCCAGTCATCATAGTTCATGTTCACCACGCACAGAACAAGTCCCCAAATGACTTACCAAATGCTCCGATAAGAGAACATGTCCTCCAGGCTCTCAACATGTCCTCCAGGCTCTCAACATGTCCTCCAGGCTCTCAACAAGTCCTCCAGGCTCTCAACATGTCCTCCAGGCTCTCAACATGTCCTCCAGGCTCTCAACATGTCCTCCAGGCTCTCAACATGTCCTCCAAATATAGTGAAAGTTCTCCAGGCAGAGAACAAATTCTCCAATCACAGACCAAGTGCTCCTAAAAGAGAACAAGTCCTCCAAGCCCTGACCAAGTCCTCCAAGCTCAGAACAATTCCTAAAATAACAGAACAACCACATCAAAGTCAGAACAAGTCCTCCAATCTCAAAACAAGTCCTCCAATCTCAAAACAAGTCCTCCAATCTCAAAACAAGTCCTCCAATCTCAAAACAAGTCCTCCAATCTCAAAACAAGTCCTCCAGTCATCATAGTTCATGTTCACCAGGCACAGAACAAGTCCCCCAATGACTTACCAAATGCTCCGATAAGAGAACATGTCCTCCAGGCTCTCAACATGTCCTCCAGGCTCTCAACATGTCCTCCAGGCTCTCAACATGTCCTCCAGGCTCTCAACATGTCCTCCAGGCTCTCAACATGTCCTCCAGGCTCTCAACATGTCCTCCAGGCTCTCAACATGTACTCCAGGCTCTCAACATGTCCTCCAAATATAGTGAAAGTTCTCCAGGCAGAGAACAAATTCTCCAATCACAGACCAAATGCTCCTAAAAGAGAAGAAGTCCTCCAAGCCCTGACCAAGTCCTCCAAGCTCAGAACAATTCCTAAATTATCAGAACAACCACATCAAACTTAGAACACGTCCTCCAATCTCAAAACAAGTCCTCCAATCTCAAAACAAATCCTCCAATCTCAAAACAAGTCCTCCAATCTCAAAACAAGTCCTCCAGTCTTCATAGTTCATGTTCACCAGGCACAGAACAAGTCCCATAGTGACTTACCAAATGCTCCGATAAGTGAACATGTCCTCCAGGCTCTCAACATGTCCTCCAGGCTCTCAACATGTCCTCCAGGCTCTCAACATGTCCTCCAGGCTCTCAACATGTCCTCCAGGCTCTCAACATGTCCTCCAGGCTCTCAACATGTCCTCCAAATATAGTGAAAGTTCTCCAGGCAGAGAACAAATTCTCCAATCACAGACCAAGTGCTCCTAAAAGAGAACAAGTCCTCTAAGCCCTGAACAAGTCCTCCAAGCTCAGAACAATTCCTAAAATATCAGAACAACCACATCAAACTCAAAACAAGTCCTCCAATCTCAGAACAAGTCCTCCAATCTCAAAACAAGTCCTCCAATCTCAAAACAAGTCCTCCAATCTCAAAACAAGTCCTCCAATCTCAAAACAAGTCCTCCAATCTCAAAACAAGTCCTCCAATCTCAAAACAAGTCCTCCAATCTCAAAACAAGTCCTCCAGTCATCATAGTTCATGTTCACCAGGCACAGAACAAGTCCCCCAATGACTTACCAAATGCTCCGATAAGAGAACATGTCCTCCAGGCTCTCAACATGTCCTCCAGGCTCTCAACATGTCCTCCAGGCTCTCAACATGTCCTCCAGGCTCTCAACATGTCCTCCAGGCTCTCAACATGTCCTCCAGGCTCTCAACATGTCCTGCAAATATAGTGAAAGTTCTCCAGGCAGAGAACAAATTCTCCAATCACAGACCAAATGCTCCTAAAAGGGAACAAGTCCTCCAAGCCCTGACCAAGTCCTCCAAGCTCAGAACAATTCCTAAATTATCAGAACAACCACATCAAACTCAGAACACGTCCTCCAATCTCAAAACAAGTCCTCCAATCTCAAAACAAGTCCTCCAATCTCAAAACAAGTCCTCCAATCTCAAAACAAGTCCTCCAATCTCAAAACAAGTCCTCCAGTCATCATAGTTCATGTTCACCAGGCACACAACAAGTCCCCCAATGACTTACCAAATGCTCCGATAAGAGAACATGTCCTCCAGGCTCTCAACATGTCCTCCAGGCTCTCAACATGTCCCCCAGGCTCTCAACATGTCCCCCAGGCTCTCAATATGTCCTCTCGGCTCTCAATATATCCTCCAGGCTCTCAACATGTCCTCCAGGCTCTCAACATGTCCTCCAGGCTCTCAACATGTCCTCTAAATATAGTGAAAGTTCTCCAGGCAGAGAACAAATTCTCCAATCACAGACCAAATGCTCCTAAAAGAGAACAAGTCCTCCAAGCCCTGACCAAGTCCTCCAAGCTCAGAACAATTCCTAAAATACCAGAACAACCACATCAAACTCAGAACAAGTCCTCCAATCTCAAAACAAGCCCTCCAATCTCAAAACAAGTCCTCCAATCTCAAAACAAGTCCTCCAATCTCAAAACAAGTCCTCCAATCTCAAAACAAGTCCTCCAATCTCAAAACAAGTCCTCCAGTCATCATAGTTCATGTTCACCAGGCACAGAACAAGTCCCATAATGACTTACCAAATGCTCCGATAAGTGAACATGTCCTCCAGGCTCTCAACATGTCCTCCAGGCTCTCAACATGTCCTCCAGGCTCTCAACATGTCCTCCAGGCTCTCAACATGTCCTCCAGGCTCTCAACATGTCCTCCAGCCTCTCAACATGTCCTCCAGCCTCTCAACATGTCCTCCAAATATAGTGAAAGTTCTCCAGGCAGAGAACAAATTCTCCAATCACAGACCAAATGCTCCTAAAAGAGAACAAGTCCCCTAAGCCCTGAACAAGTCCTCCAACCTCAGAACAATTCCTAAAATAACAGAAAAACCACATCAAACTCAGAACAAGTCCTCCAATCTCACAACAAGTCCTCCAATCTCAAAACAAGTCCTCCAGTCATCATAGTTCATGTTCACCAGGCACAGAACAAGTCCCCCAATGACTTACCAAATGCTCCGATAAGAGAACACGTCCTCCAGGCTCTCAACATGTCCTCCAGGCTCTCAACATGTCCTCCAGGCTCTCAACATGTCCTCCAGGCTCTCAACATGTCCTCCAAATATATTTGAAGTTCTCTAGGCAGAGAACAAATTCTCCAATCACAGACCAAATGCTCCTAAAAGAGAACAAGTCCTCCAAGCTCTGAACAAGTCCGCCAAGCTCTGAACAAGTCCTAAAATATCAGAACAACCACATCAAACTCAGAACAAGTCCTCCAATCTCAAAACAAGTCCTCCAATGTCACAACAAGTCCTCCAATCTCAAAACAAGTCCTCCAATCTCAAAACAACTCCTCCAGTCATCATAGTTCATGTTCACCAGGCACAGAACAAGTCCCCCAATTTCTTACCATATGCTCCGATAAGAGAACATGTCCTCCAGGCTCTCAACATGTCCTCCAGGCTCTCAACATGTCCTCCAGGCTCTCAACATGTCCTCCAGGCTCTCAACATGTCCTCCAGGCTCTCAACATGTCCTCCAGGCTCTCAACATGTCCTCCAGGCTCTCAACATGTCCTCCAGGCTCTCAACATGTCCTCCAGGCTCTCAACATGTCCTCCAGGCTCTCAACATGTCCTCCAGGCTCTCAACATGTCCTCCAAATATAGTGAATGTTCTCCAGGCAGAGAACAAATTCTCCAATCACAGACCAAATGCTCCTAAAAGAGAACAAGTCCTCCAAGCCCTGAAGAAGTCCTCCAAGCTCAGAACAATTCCTAAAATAACAGAAAAACCACATCAAACTCAGAACAAGTCCTCCAATCTCACAACAAGTCCTCCAATCTCAAAACAAGTCCTCCAGTCATCATAGTTCATGTTCACCAGGCACAGAGCAAATCCCCCAATGTCTTACCATATGCTCCGATAAGAGACCATGTCCTCCAAGCTCTCAACATGTCCTCCAGGCTCTCAACATGTCCTCCAGGCTCTCAACATGTCCTCCAAATATAGTGGAAGTTCTCCAGGCAGAGAACAAATTCTCCAATCACAGACCAAATGCTCCTAAAAGAGAGCAAGACCTCCAAGCCCTGAACAAGTCCTCCAAGCTCAGAACAATTCCTAAAATAACTGAACAACCACAACAAACTCAGAACAAGTCCTCCAATCTCACAACAAGTCCTCCAGTCTCAAAACAAGTCCTCCAATCTCAAAACAAGTCCTCCAATCTCAAAACAAGTCCTCCAATCATAATAGTTCATGTTCACCAGGCAGAGAACAAGTCCCCCAATGACTTACCAAATGCTCCGATAAGAGAACATGTCCTCCAGGCTCTCAACATGTCCTCCAGACTCTCAACATGTCCTCCAGGCTCTCAACATGTCCTCCAGGCTCTCAACATGTCCTCCAGGCTCTCAACATGTCCTCCAAATATAGTGAAAGTTCTCCAGGCAGAGAACAAATTCTCCAATCACAGACCAAATGCTCCTAAAAGAGAACAAGTCCTCCAAGCCCTGAACAAGTCCTCCAAGCTCAGAACAATTCCTAAAATAACTGAACAACCACATCAAACTCAGAACAAGTCCTCCAATCTCACAACAAGTCCTCCAATCTCAAAACAAGTCCTCCAGTCATCATAGTTAATATTCACCAGGCACAGAACAAGTCCCCCAATTTCTTACCATATGCTCCGATAAGAGAACATGTCCTCCAGGCTCTCAACATGTCCTCTAGGCTCTCAACATGTCCTCCAGGCTCTCAACATGTCCTCCAGGCTCTCAACATGTCCTCCAAGCTCTCAACATGTCCTCCAGGCTCTCAACATGTCTTCCAGGCTCTCAACATGTCCTCCAAATATAGTGAAAGTTCTCCAGGCAGAGAACAAATTCTCCAATCACAGACCAAATGCTCCTAAAAGAGAACAAGTACTCTAAGCCCTGAACAAGTCCTCCAAGCTCAGAACAATTCCTAAAATATCAGAACAACCACATCAAACTCAAAACAAGTCCTCCAATCTCAGAACAAGTCCTCCAATCTCAAAACAAGTCCTCCAATCTCAAAACAAGTCCTCCAATCTCAAAACAAGTCCTCCAATCTCAAAACAAGTCCTCCAATCTCAAAACAAGTCCTCCAGTCATCATAGTTCATGTTCACCAGGCACAGAACAAGTCCCCCAATGACTTACCAAATGCTCCGATAAGAGAACATGTCCTCCAGGCTCTCAACATGTCCTCCAGGCTCTCAACATGTCCTCCAGGCTCTCAACATGTCCTCCAGGCTCTCAACATGTCCTCCAGGCTCTCAACATGTCCTCCAGGCTCTCAACATGTCCTCCAGGCTCTCAACATGTCCTCCAGGCTCTCAACATGTCCTCCAGGCTCTCAACATGTCCTCCAGGCTCTCAACATGTCCTGCAAATATAGTGAAAGTTCTCCAGGCAGAGAACAAATTCTCCAATCACAGACCAAATGCTCCTAAAAGAGAACAAGTCCTCCAAGCCCTGACCAAGTCCTCCAAGCTCAGAACAATTCCTAAATTATCAGAACAACCACATCAAACTCAGAACACGTCCTCCAATCTCAAAACAAGTCCTCCAATCTCAAAACAAGTCCTCCAATCTCAAAACAAGTCCTCCAATCTCAAAACAAGTCCTCCAGTCATCATAGTTCATGTTCACCAGGCACAGAACAAGTCCCATAATGACTTACCAAATGCTCCGATAAGAAAACATGTCCTCCAGGCTCTCAACATGTCCTCCAGGCTCTCAACATGTCCTCCAGGCTCTCAACATGTCCTCCAGGCTCTCAACATGTCCTCCAGGCTCTCAACATGTCCTCCAGGCTCTCAACATGTCCTCCAGGCTCTCAACATGTCCTGCAAATATAGTGAAAGTTCTCCAGGCAGAGAACAAATTCTCCAATCACAGACCAAATGCTCCTAAAAGAGAACAAGTCCTCCAAGCCCTGACCAAGTCCTCCAAGCTCAGAACAATTCCTAAATTATCAGAACAACCACATCAAACTCAGAACACGTCCTCCAATCTCAAAACAAGTCCTCCAATCTCAAAACAAGTCCTCCAATCTCAAAACAAGTCCTCCAATCTCAAAACAAGTCCTCCAATCTCAAAACAAGTCCTCCAGTCATCATACTTCATGTTCACCAGGCACACAACAAGTCCCCCAATGACTTACCAAATGCTCCGATAAGAGAACATGTCCTCCAGGCTCTCAACATGTCCTCCAGGCTCTCAACATGTCCCCCAGGCTCTCAACATGTCCCCCAGGCTCTCAATATGTCCTCTCGGCTCTCAATATGTCCTCCAGGCTCTCAACATGTCCTCCAGGCTCTCAACATGTCCTCCAAATATAGTGAAAGTTCTCCAGGCAGAGAACAAATTCTCCAATCACAGACCAAATGCTCCTAAAAGAGAACAAGTCCTCCAAGCCCTGACCAAGTCCTCCAAGCTCAGAACAATTCCTAAAATATCAGAACAACCACATACAACTCAGAACAAGTCCTCCAATCTCAAAACAAGTCCTCCAATCTCAAAACAAGTCCTCCAATCTCAAAACAAGTCCTCCAATCTCAAAACAAGTCCTCCAGTCATCATAGTTCATGTTCACCAGGCACAGAACAAGTCCCATAATGACTTACCAAATGCTCCGATAAGAGAACATGTCCTCCAGGCTCTCAACATGTCCTCCAGGCTCTCAACATGTCCTCCAGGCTCTCAACATGTCCTCCAGGCTCTCAACATGTCCTCTAAATATAGTGAAAGTTCTCCAGGCAGAGAACAAATTCTCCAATCACAGACCAAATGCTCCTAAAAGAGAACAAGTCCTCCAAGCCCTGACCAAGTCCTCCAAGCTCAGAACAATTCCTAAAATACCAGAACAACCACATCAAACTCAGAACAAGTCCTCCAATCTCAAAACAAGTCCTCCAATCTCAAAACAAGTCCTCCAATCTCAAAACAAGTCCTCCAATCTCAAAACAAGTCCTCCAATCTCAAAACAAGTCCTCCAATCTCAAAACAAGTCCTCCAGTCATCATAGTTCATGTTCACCAGGCACAGAACAAGTCCCATAATGACTTACCAAATGCTCCGATAAGTGAACATGTCCTCCAGGCTCTCAACATGTCCTCCAGGCTCTCAACATGTCCTCCAGGCTCTCAACATGTCCTCCAGGCTCTCAACATGTCCTCCAGCCTCTAAACATGTCCTCCAGCCTCTCAACATGTCCTCCAGCCTCTCAACATGTCCTCCAGCCTCTCAACATGTCCTCCAGCCTCTCAACATGTCCTCCAAATATAGTGAAAGTTCTCCAGGCAGAGAACAAATTCTCCAATCACAGACCAAATGCTCCTAAAAGAGAACAAGTCCCCTAAGCCCTGAACAAGTCCTCCAACCTCAGAACAATTCCTAAAATAACAGAAAAAGCACATCAAACTCAGAACAAGTCCTCCAATCTCACAACAAGTCCTCCAATCTCAAAACAAGTCCTCCAGTCATCATAGTTCATGTTCACCAGGCACAGAACAAGTCCCCCAATGACTTACCAAATGCTCCGATAAGAGAACATGTCCTCCAGGCTCTCAACATGTCCTCCAGGCTCTCAACATGTCCTCCAGGCTCTCAACATGTCCTCCAGGCTCTCAACATGTCCTCCAAATATATTTGAAGTTCTCTAGGCAGAGAACAAATTCTCCAATCACAGACCAAATGCTCCTAAAAGAGAACAAGTCCTCCAAGCTCTGAACAAGTCCGCCAAGCTCTGAACAAGTCCTAAAATATCAGAACAACCACATCAAACTCAGAACAAGTCCTCCAATCTCAAAACAAGTCCTCCAATGTCACAACAAGTCCTCCAATCTCAAAACAAGTCCTCCAATCTCAAAACAACTCCTCCAGTCATCATAGTTCATGTTCACCAGGCACAGAACAAGTCCCCCAATTTCTTACCATATGCTCCGATAAGAGAACATGTCCTCCAGGCTCTCAACATGTCCTCCAGGCTCTCAACATGTCCTCCAGGCTCTCAACATGTCCTCCAGGCTCTCAACATGTCCTCCAGGCTCTCAACATGTCCTCCAGGCTCTCAACATGTCCTCCAGGCTCTCAACATGTCCTCCAGGCTCTCAACATGTCCTCCAGGCTCTCAACATGTCCTCCAAATATAGTGAAAGTTCTCCAGGCAGAGAACAAATTCTCCAATCACAGACCAAATGCTCCTAAAAGAGAACAAGTCCTCCAAGCCCTGACCAAGTCCTCCAAGCTCAGAACAATTCCTAAATTATCAGAACAACCACATCAAACTCAGAACACGTCCTCCAATCTCAAAACAAGTCCTCCAATCTCAAAACAAGTCCTCCAATCTCAAAACAAGTCCTCCAATCTCAAAACAAGTCCTCCAGTCATCATAGTTCATGTTCACCAGGCACAGAACAAGTCCCATAATGACTTACCAAATGCTCCGATAAGAAAACATGTCCTCCAGGCTCTCAACATGTCCTCCAGGCTCTCAACATGTCCTCCAGGCTCTCAACATGTCCTCCAGGCTCTCAACATGTCCTCCAGGCTCTCAACATGTCCTCCAGGCTCTCAACATGTCCTCCAGGCTCTCAACATGTCCTGCAAATATAGTGAAAGTTCTCCAGGCAGAGAACAAATTCTCCAATCACAGACCAAATGCTCCTAAAAGAGAACAAGTCCTCCAAGCCCTGACCAAGTCCTCCAAGCTCAGAACAATTCCTAAATTATCAGAACAACCACATCAAACTCAGAACACGTCCTCCAATCTCAAAACAAGTCCTCCAATCTCAAAACAAGTCCTCCAATCTCAAAACAAGTCCTCCAATCTCAAAACAAGTCCTCCAATCTCAAAACAAGTCCTCCAGTCATCATACTTCATGTTCACCAGGCACACAACAAGTCCCCCAATGACTTACCAAATGCTCCGATAAGAGAACATGTCCTCCAGGCTCTCAACATGTCCTCCAGGCTCTCAACATGTCCCCCAGGCTCTCAACATGTCCCCCAGGCTCTCAATATGTCCTCTCGGCTCTCAATATGTCCTCCAGGCTCTCAACATGTCCTCCAGGCTCTCAACATGTCCTCCAAATATAGTGAAAGTTCTCCAGGCAGAGAACAAATTCTCCAATCACAGACCAAATGCTCCTAAAAGAGAACAAGTCCTCCAAGCCCTGACCAAGTCCTCCAAGCTCAGAACAATTCCTAAAATATCAGAACAACCACATACAACTCAGAACAAGTCCTCCAATCTCAAAACAAGTCCTCCAATCTCAAAACAAGTCCTCCAATCTCAAAACAAGTCCTCCAATCTCAAAACAAGTCCTCCAGTCATCATAGTTCATGTTCACCAGGCACAGAACAAGTCCCATAATGACTTACCAAATGCTCCGATAAGAGAACATGTCCTCCAGGCTCTCAACATGTCCTCCAGGCTCTCAACATGTCCTCCAGGCTCTCAACATGTCCTCCAGGCTCTCAACATGTCCTCTAAATATAGTGAAAGTTCTCCAGGCAGAGAACAAATTCTCCAATCACAGACCAAATGCTCCTAAAAGAGAACAAGTCCTCCAAGCCCTGACCAAGTCCTCCAAGCTCAGAACAATTCCTAAAATACCAGAACAACCACATCAAACTCAGAACAAGTCCTCCAATCTCAAAACAAGTCCTCCAATCTCAAAACAAGTCCTCCAATCTCAAAACAAGTCCTCCAATCTCAAAACAAGTCCTCCAATCTCAAAACAAGTCCTCCAATCTCAAAACAAGTCCTCCAGTCATCATAGTTCATGTTCACCAGGCACAGAACAAGTCCCATAATGACTTACCAAATGCTCCGATAAGTGAACATGTCCTCCAGGCTCTCAACATGTCCTCCAGGCTCTCAACATGTCCTCCAGGCTCTCAACATGTCCTCCAGGCTCTCAACATGTCCTCCAGCCTCTAAACATGTCCTCCAGCCTCTCAACATGTCCTCCAGCCTCTCAACATGTCCTCCAGCCTCTCAACATGTCCTCCAGCCTCTCAACATGTCCTCCAAATATAGTGAAAGTTCTCCAGGCAGAGAACAAATTCTCCAATCACAGACCAAATGCTCCTAAAAGAGAACAAGTCCCCTAAGCCCTGAACAAGTCCTCCAACCTCAGAACAATTCCTAAAATAACAGAAAAAGCACATCAAACTCAGAACAAGTCCTCCAATCTCACAACAAGTCCTCCAATCTCAAAACAAGTCCTCCAGTCATCATAGTTCATGTTCACCAGGCACAGAACAAGTCCCCCAATGACTTACCAAATGCTCCGATAAGAGAACATGTCCTCCAGGCTCTCAACATGTCCTCCAGGCTCTCAACATGTCCTCCAGGCTCTCAACATGTCCTCCAGGCTCTCAACATGTCCTCCAAATATATTTGAAGTTCTCTAGGCAGAGAACAAATTCTCCAATCACAGACCAAATGCTCCTAAAAGAGAACAAGTCCTCCAAGCTCTGAACAAGTCCGCCAAGCTCTGAACAAGTCCTAAAATATCAGAACAACCACATCAAACTCAGAACAAGTCCTCCAATCTCAAAACAAGTCCTCCAATGTCACAACAAGTCCTCCAATCTCAAAACAAGTCCTCCAATCTCAAAACAACTCCTCCAGTCATCATAGTTCATGTTCACCAGGCACAGAACAAGTCCCCCAATTTCTTACCATATGCTCCGATAAGAGAACATGTCCTCCAGGCTCTCAACATGTCCTCCAGGCTCTCAACATGTCCTCCAGGCTCTCAACATGTCCTCCAGGCTCTCAACATGTCCTCCAGGCTCTCAACATGTCCTCCAGGCTCTCAACATGTCCTCCAGGCTCTCAACATGTCCTCCAGGCTCTCAACATGTCCTCCAAATATAGTGAATGTTCTCCAGGCAGAGAACAAATTCTCCAATCACAGACCAAATGCTCCTAAAAGAGAACAAGTCCTCCAAGCCCTGAAGAAGTCCTCCAAGCTCAGAACAATTCCTAAAATAACAGAAAAAACACATCAAACTCAGAACAAGTCCTCCAATCTCACAACAAGTCCTCCAATCTCAAAACAAGTCCTCCAGTCATCATAGTTCATGTTCACCAGGCACAGAGCAACTCCCCCAATGTCTTACCATATGCTCCGATAAGAGACCATGTCCTCCAAGCTCTCAACATGTCCTCCAGGCTCTCAACATGTCCTCCAGGCTCTCAACATGTCCTCCAGGCTCTCAACATGTCCTCCAAATATAGTGGAAGTTCTCCAGGCAGAGAACAAATTCTCCAATCACAGACCAAATGATCCTAAAAGAGAACAAGTCCTCCAAGCCCTGAACAAGTCCTCCAAGCTCAGAACAATTCCTAAAATAACTGAACAACCACAACAAACTCAGAACAAGTCCTCCAATCTCACAACAAGTCCTCCAGTCTCAAAACAAGTCCTCCAATCTCACAACAAGTCCTCCAATCTCAAAACAAGACCTCCAGTCATCATAGTTCATGTTCACCAGGCACAGAGCAACTCCCCCAATGTCTTACCATATGCTCCGATAAGAGACCATGTCCTCCAAGCTCTCAACATGTCCTCCAGGCTCTCAACATGTCCTCCAGGCTCTCAACATGTCCTCCAAATATAGTGGAAGTTCTCCAGGCAGAGAACAAATTCTCCAATCACAGACCAAATGCTCCTAAAAGAGAACAAGTCCTCCAAGCCCTGAACAAGTCCTCCAAGCTCAGAACAATTCCTAAAATAACTGAACAACCACATCAAACTCAGAACAAGTCCTCCAATCTCACAACAAGTCCTCCAATCTCAAAACAAGTCCTCCAGTCATCATAGTTCATGTTCACCAGGCACAGAACAAGTCCCCCAATATCTTATCATATACTCCGATAAGAGACCATGTCCTCCAGGCTCTCAACATGTCCTCCAGGCTCTCAACATGTCCTCCAGGCTCTCAACATGTCCTCCAGGCTCTCAACATGTCCTCCAGGCTCTCAACAAGTCCTCCAGGCTCTCAGCATGTCCTCCAGGCTCTCAACATGTCTTCCAGGCTCTCAACATGTCCTCCAAATATAGTGAAAGTTCTCCAGGCAGAGAACAAATTCTCCAATCACAGACCAAATGCTCCTAAAAGAGAACAAGTACTCTAAGCCCTGAACAAGTCCTCCAAGCTCAGAAAAATTCCTAAAATATCAGAACAACCACATCAAACTCAAAACAAGTCCTCCAATCTCAGAACAAGTCCTCCAATCTCAAAACAAGTCCTCCAATCTCAAAACAAGTCCTCCAATGTCAAAACAAGTCCTCCAATCTCAAAACAAGTCCTCCAATCTCAAAACAAGTCCTCCAATCTCAAAACAAGTCCTCCAATCTCAAAACAAGTCCTCCAGTCATCATAGTTCATGTTCACCAGGCACAGAACAAGTCCCCCAATGACTTACCAAATGCTCCGATAAGAGAACATGTCCTCCAGGCTCTCAACATGTCCTCCAGGCTCTCAACATGTCCTCCAGGCTCTCAACATGTCCTCCAGGCTCTCAACATGTCCTCCAGGCTCTCAACATGTCCTCCAGGCTCTCAACATGTCCTCCAGGCTCTCAACATGTCCTCCAGGCTCTCAACATGTCCTGCAAATATAGTGAAAGTTCTCCAGGCAGAGAACAAATTCTCCAATCACAGACCAAATGCTCCTAAAAGAGAACAAGTCCTCCAAGCCCTGACCAAGTCCTCCAAGCTCAGAACAATTCCTAAATTATCAGAACAACCACATCAAACTCAGAACACGTCCTCCAATCTCAAAACAAGTCCTCCAATCTCAAAACAAGTCCTCCAATCTCAAAACAAGTCCTCCAGTCATCATAGTTCATGTTCACCAGGCACAGAACAAGTCCCATAATGACTTACCAAATGCTCCGATAAGAGAACATGTCCTCCAGGCTCTCAACATGTCCTCCAGGCTCTCAACATGTCCTCCAGGCTCTCGACATGTCCTCCAGGCTCTCAACATGTCCTCCAGGCTCTCAACATGTCCTGCAAATATAGTGAAAGTTCTCCAGGCAGAGAACAAATTCTCCAATCACAGACCAAATGCTCCTAAAAGAGAACAAGTCCTCCAAGCCCTGACCAAGTCCTCCAAGCTCAGAACAATTCCTAAATTATCAGAACAACCACATCAAACTCAGAACACGTCCTCCAATCTCAAAACAAGTCCTCCAATCTCAAAACAAGTCCTCCAATCTCAAAACAATTCCTCCAATCTCAAAACAAGTCCTCCAGTCATCATACTTCATGTTCACCAGGCACACAACAAGTCCCCCAATGACTTACCAAATGCTCCGATAAGAGAACATGTCCTCCAGGCTCTCAACATGTCCTCCAGGCTCTCAACATGTCCCCCAGGCTCTCTACATGTCCCCCAGGCTCTCAATATGTCCTCTCGGCTCTCAATATGTCCTCCAGGCTCTCAATATGTCCTCCAGGCTCTCAACATGTCCTCCAGGCTCTCAACATGTCCTCCAAATATAGTGAAAGTTCTCCAGGCAGAGAACAAATTCTCCAATCACAGACCAAATGCTCCTAAAAGAGAACAAGTCCTCCAAGCCCTGACCAAGTCCTCCAAGCTCAGAACAATTCCTAAAATATCAGAACAACCACATACAACTCAGAACAAGTCCTCCAATCTCAAAACAAGTCCTCCAATCTCAAAACAAGTCCTCCAATCTCAAAACAAGTCCTCCAATCTCAAAACAAGTCCTCCAGTCATCATAGTTCATGTTCACCAGGCACAGAACAAGTCCCATAATGACTTACCAAATGCTCCGATAAGAGAACATGTCCTCCAGGCTCTCAACATGTCCTCCAGGCTCTCAACATGTCCTCCAGGCTCTCAACATGTCCTCCAGGCTCTCAACATGTCCTCCAGGCTCTCAACATGTCCTCTAAATATAGTGAAAGTTCTCCAGGCAGAGAACAAATTCTCCAATCACAGACCAAATGCTCCTAAAAGAGAACAAGTCCTCCAAGCCCTGACCAAGTCCTCCAAGCTCAGAACAATTCCTAAAATACCAGAACAACCACATCAAACTCAGAACAAGTCCTCCAATCTCAAAACAAGTCCTCCAATCTCAAAACAAGTCCTCCAATCTCAAAACAAGTCCTCCAATCTCAAAACAAGTCCTCCAATCTCAAAACAAGTCCTCCAATCTCAAAACAAGTCCTCCAGTCATCATAGTTCATGTTCACCAGGCACAGAACAAGTCCCAAAATGACTTACCAAATGCTCCGATAAGTGAACATGTCCTCCAGGCTCTCAACATGTCCTCCAGGCTCTCAACATGTCCTCCAGGCTCTCAACATGTCCTCCAGGCTCTCAACATGTCCTCCAGCCTCTCAACATGTCCTCCAGCCTCTCAACATGTCCTCCAAATATAGTGAAAGTTCTCCAGGCAGAGAACAAATTCTCCAATCACAGACCAAATGCTCCTAAAAGAGAACAAGTCCCCTAAGCCCTGAACAAGTCCTCCAACCTCAGAACAATTCCTAAAATAACAGAAAAAGCACATCAAACTCAGAACAAGTCCTCCAATCTCACAACAAGTCCTCCAATCTCAAAACAAGTCCTCCAGTCATCATAGTTCATGTTCACCAGGCACAGAACAAGTCCCCCAATGACTTACCAAATGCTCCGATAAGAGAACATATCCTCCAGGCTCTCAACATGTCCTCCAGGCTCTCAACATGTCCTCCAGGCTCTCAACATGTCCTCCAGGCTCTCAACATGTCCTCCAGGCTCTCAACATGTCCTCCAAATATATTTGAAGTTCTCTAGGCAGAGAACAAATACTCCAATCACAGACCAAATGCTCCTAAAAGAGAACAAGTCCTCCAAGCTCTGAACAAGTCCTCCAAGCTCTCAACAAGTCCTAAAATATCAGAACAACCACATCAAACTCAGAACAAGTCCTCCAATCTCAAAACAAGTCCTCCAATGTCACAACAAGTCCTCCAATCTCAAAACAAGTCCTCCAATCTCAAAACAACTCCTCCAGTCATCATAGTTCATGTTCACCAGGCACAGAACAAGTCCCCCAATTTCTTACCATATGCTCCGATAAGAGAACATGTCCTCCAGGCTCTCAACATGTCCTCCAGGCTCTCAACATGTCCTCCAGGCTCTCAACATGTCCTCCAGGCTCTCAACATGTCCTCCAGGCTCTCAACATGTCCTCCAGGCTCTCAACATGTCCTCCAGGCTCTCAACATGTCCTCCAGGCTCTCAACATGTCCTCCAGGCTCTCAACATGTCCTCCAGGCTCTCAACATGTCCTCCAAATATAGTGAATGTTCTCCAGGCAGAGAACAAATTCTCCAATCACAGACCAAATGCTCCTAAAAGAGAACAAGTCCTCCAAGCCCTGAAGAAGTCCTCCAAGCTCAGAACAATTCCTAAAATAACAGAAAAACCACATCAAACTCAGAACAAGTCCTCCAATCTCACAACAAGTCCTCCAATCTCAAAACAAGTCCTCCAGTCATCATAGTTCATGTTCACCAGGCACAGAGCAACTCCCCCAATGTCTTACCATATGCTCCGATAAGAGACCATGTCCTCCAAGCTCTCAACATGTCCTCCAGGCTCTCAACATGTCCTCCAGGCTCTCAACATGTCCTCCAGGCTCTCAACATGTCCTCCAAATATAGTGGAAGTTCTCCAGGCAGAGAACAAATTCTCCAATCACAGACCAAATGCTCCTAAAAGAGAACAAGTCCTCCAAGCCCTGAACAAGTCCTCCAAGCTCAGAACAATACCTAAAATAACTGAACAACCACAACAAACTCAGAACAAGTCCTCCAATCTCACAACAAGTCCTCCAATCTCAAAACAAGTCCTCCAATCTCAAAACAAGTCCTCCAATCTCAAAACAAGTCCTCCAATCTCAAAACAAGTCCTCCAATCTCAAAAAAAGTCCTCCAATCTCAAAACAAGTCCTCCAATCTCAAAACAAGTCCTCCAATCTCAAAACAAGTCCTCCAATCATAATAGTTCATGTTCACCAGGCAGAGAACAAGTCCCCCAATGACTTACCAAATGCTCCGATAAGAGAACATGTCCTCCAGGCTCTCAACATGTCCTCCAGGCTCTCAACATGTCCTCCAGGCTCTCAACATGTCCTCCAGGCTCTCAACATGTCCTCCAAATATAGTGAAAGTTCTCCAGGCAGAGAACAAATTCTCCAATCACAGACCAAATGCTCCTAAAAGAGAACAAGTCCTCCAAGCCCTGAACAAGTCCTCCAAGCTCAGAACAATTCCTAAAATAACTGAACAACCACATCAAACTCAGAACAAGTCCTCCAATCTCACAACAAGTCCTCCAATCTCAAAACAAGTCCTCCAGTCATCATAGTTAATATTCACCAGGCACAGAACAAGTCCCCCAATTTCTTACCATATGCTCCGATAAGAGAACATGTCCTCCAGGCTCTCAACATGTCCTCTAGGCTCTCAACATGTCCTCCAGGCTCTCAACATGTCCTCCAGGCTCTCAACATGTCCTCCAAGCTCTCAACATGTCCTCCAGGCTCTCAACATGTCTTCCAGGTTCTCAACATGTCCTCCAAATATAGTGAAAGTTCTCCAGGCAGAG
Source organism: Ara ararauna (assembly GCA_028858755.1). Lineage (NCBI taxonomy): Eukaryota > Metazoa > Chordata > Aves > Psittaciformes > Psittacidae > Ara > Ara ararauna. The sequence continues at coordinate 422,846 of CM054376.1, forward strand.
AACAAATTCTCCAATCACAGACCAAATGCTCCTAAAAGAGAACAAGTACTCTAAGCCCTGAACAAGTCCTCCAAGCTCAGAACAATTCCTAAAATATCAGAACAACCACATCAAACTCAGAACAAGTCCTCCAATCTCAGAACAAGTCCTCCAATCTCAAAACAAGTCCTCCAATCTCAAAACAAGTCCTCCAATGTCAAAACAAGTCCTCCAATCTCAAAACAAGTCCTCCAATCTCAAAACAAGTCCTCCAATCTCAAAACAAGTCCTCCAATCTCAAAACAAGTCCTCCAATCTCAAAACAAGTCCTCCAATCATAATAGTTCATGTTCACCAGGCAGAGAACAAGTCCCCCAATGACTTACCAAATGCTCCGATAAGAGAACATGTTCTCCAGGCTCTCAACATGTCCTCCAGGCTCTCAACATGTCCTCCAGGCTCTCAATATGTCCTCCAGGCTCTCAATATGTCCTCCAGGCTCTCAACATGTCCTCCAGGCTCTCAACATGTCCTCCAGGCTCTCAACATGTCCTCCAAGCTCTCAACATGTCCTCCAGGCTCTCAACATGTCTTCCAGGCTCTCAACATGTCCTCCAAATATAGTGAAAGTTCTCCAGGCAGAGAACAAATTCTCCAATCACAGACCAAATGCTCCTAAAAGTGAACAAGTCCGCCAAGCTCTGAACAAGTCCTCCAAGCTCTCAACAAGTCCGCCAAGCTCTGAACAAGTCCTAAAATATCAGAACAACCACATCAAACTCAGAACAAGTCCTCCAATCTCAAAACAAGTCCTCCAATGTCACAACAAGTCCTCCAATCTCAAAACAAGTCCTCCAATCTCAAAACAAGTCCTCCAGTCATCATAGTTCATGTTCACCAGGCACAGAACAAGTCCCATAATGACTTAGCAAATGCTCCGATAAGAGAACATGTCCTCCAGGCTCTCAACATGTCCTCCAGGCTCTCAACATGTCCTCCAGGCTCTCAACATGTCCTCCAGGCTCTCAACATGTCCTCCAGGCTCTCAACATGTCCTCCAGGCTCTCAACATGTCCTCCAAATATAGTGAAAGTTCTCCAGGCAGAGAACAAATTCTCCAATCCCAGACCAAATGCTCCTAAAAGAGAACAAGTCCTCTAAGCCCTGAACAAGTCCTCCAAGCTCAGAACAATTCCTAAAATATCAGAACAACCACATCAATCTCAGAACAAGTCCTCCAATCTCAAAACAAGTCCTCCAATCTCAAAACAAGTCCTCCAATCTCAAAACAAGTCCTCCAATCTCAAAACAAGTCCTCCAATCTCAAAACAAGTCCTCCAATCTCAAAACAAGTCCTCCAATCCCAAAACAAGTCCTCCAATCTCAAAACAAGTCCTCCAATCATAATAGTTCATGTTCACCAGGCAGAGAACAAGTCCCCCAATGACTTACCAAATTCTCCGATAAGAGAACATGTCCTCCAGGCTCTCAACATGTCCTCCAGGCTCTCAACATGTCCTCCAGGCTTTCAACATGTCCTCCAGGCTCCCAATATGTCCTTCAGGCTCTCAACATATCCTCCAGGCTCTCAACATGTCCTCCAAATATAGTGAAAGTTCTCCAGGCAGAGAAAAAAATTCTCCAATCACAGACCAAATGCTCCTAAAAGAGAGCAAGTCCTCCAAGCCCTGAACAAGTCCTCCAAGCTCTGAACAAGTCCTCTAAGCTCTGAACAATTCCCCTAACTCAAAACAAGTCCCCCAGATTCAGAACAAGTCCCCCAAACTCAGAACAATTCCTCCAAGCCCAGAAAAAATTTTTCAATCACACTGCAAGCTCTCCAGGCAGAGAACAAATTCTCCAATCACAGACCAAATGCTCCTAAAAGGGAACTAGTCCTCCAAGCCCTGAACAAGTCCTCCAAGCTCAGAACAATTCCTAAAATAACTGAACAACCACATCAAACTCAGAACCAGTCCTCCAATCTCACAACAAGTCCTCCAATCTCAAAACAAGTCCTCCAGTCATCATAGTTCATGTTCACCAGGCACAGAACAAGTCCCCCAATTTCTTACCATATGCTCGATAAGAGAACATGTCCTCCAGGCTCTCAACATGTCCTCCAGGCTCTCAACATGTCCTCCAGGCTCTCAACATGTCCTCCAGGCTCTCAACATGTCCTCCAGGCTCTCAACATGTCCTCCAGGCTCTCAACATGTCCTCCAGGCTCTCAACATGTCCTCCAGGCTCTCAACATGTCCTCCAGGCTCTCAACATGTCCTCCAGGCTCTCAACATGTCCTCCAGGCTCTCAACATGTCCTCCAAATATAGTGAAAGTTCTCCAGGCAGAGAACAATTTCTCCAATCACAGACCAAATACTCCTAAAAGAGAACAAGTCCTCTAAGCCCTGAACAAGTCCTCCAAGCTCAGAACAATTCCTAAAAAATCAGAACAACCACATCAAACTCAGAACAAGTCCTCCAATCTCAAAACAAGTCCTCCAATCTCAAAACAAGTCCTCCAATCTCAAAACAAGTCCTCCAATCTCAAAACAAGTCCTCCAATCTCAAAACAAGTCCTCCAATCTCAAAACAAGTCCTCCAATCTCAAAACAAGTCCTCCAATCTCAAAACAAGTCCTCCAATCTCAAAACAAGTCCTCCAATCATAATAGTTCATGTTCACCAGGCAGAGAACAAGTCCCCCAATGACTTACCAAATGCTCCGATAAGAGAACATGTCCTCCAGGCTCTCAACATGTCCTCCAGGCTCTCAACATGTCCTCCAGGCTCTCAACATGTCCTCCAGGCTCTCAACGTGTCTTCCAGGCTCTCAACATTTCCTCCAAATATAGTGAAACTTCTCCAGGCAGAGAACAAATTCTCCAATCACAGACCAAATGCTCCTAAAAGAGAACAAGCCCTCTAAGCCCTGAACAAGTCCTCCAAGCTCAGAACAAGTCCTCCAAGCTCTGAACAATTCCCCTAACTCAAAACAAGTCCCCCAGATTCAGAACAAGTCACCCAAACTCAGAACAATACCTCCAAGCCCAGAAAAAAATTTTCAATCACACTGCAAGCTCTCCAGGCACAGGACAAATTCTCCAATCACAGACCAAATTCTCCTAAAAGAGAACAAGTCCGCCAAGCTCTGAACAAGTCCTCCAAGCTCTCAACAAGTCCGCCAAGCTCTGAACAAGTCCTAAAATATCCGAACAACCACATCAAACTCAGAACAAGTCCTCCAATCTCAAAACAAGACCTCCAATGTCACAACAAGTCCTCCAATCTCAAAACAAGTCCTCCAATCTCAAAACAAGTCCTCCAGTCATCATAGTTCATGTTCACCAGGCACAGAACAAGTCTCATAATGACTTACCAAATGCTCCGATAAGAGAACATGTCATCCAGGCTCTCAACATGTCCTCCAGGCTCTCAACATGTCCTCCAGGCTCTCAACATGTCCTCCAGGCTCTCAACATGTCCTCCAGGCTCTCAACATGTCCTCCAGGCTCTCAACATGTCCTCCAGGCTCTCAACATGTCCTCCAAATATAGTGAAAGTTCTCCAGGCAGAGAACAAATTCTCCAATCACAGACCAAATGCTCCTAAAAGAGAACAAGTCCTCTAAGCCCTGAACAAGTCCTCCAAGCTCAGAACAATTCCTAAAATAACTGAACAACCACATCAAACTCAGAACAAGTCCTCCAATCACAGAACAAGTCCTCCAATCTCAAAACAAGTCCTCCAATCTCAAAACAAGTCCTCCAATCTCAAAACAAGTCCTCCAATCTCAAAAAAAGTCCTCCAATCTCAAAACAAGTCCTCCAATCTCAAAACAAGTCCTCCAATCATAATAGTTCATGTTCACCAGGCAGAGAACAAGTCCCCCAATGACTTACCAACTGCTCCGATAAGAAAACATGTCCTCCAGGCTCTCAACATGTCCTCCAGGCTCTCAACATGTCCTCCAGGCTCTCAACATGTCCTCCAGGCTCTCAACATGTCCTCCAAATATAGTGAAAGTTCTCCAGGCAGAGAACAAATTCTCCAATCACAGACCAAATGCTCCTAAAAGAGAACAAGTCATCCAAGCCCTGAACAAGTCCTTCAAGCTCTGAACAAGTCCTCCAAGCTCTGAACAATTCCCCTAACTCTAAACAAGTCCCCCAGATTCAGAACAAGTCCCCCAAACTCAGAACAATTCCTCTAAGCCCAGAAAAAATTTTTCAATCACACTGCAAGCTCTCCAGGCACAGAACAAATTCTCCAATCACAGACCACATCCTCCTAAAAGAGAACAAGTCCTCCAAGCTCCGAACAAGTCCTCCAAGCTCTGAACAAGTCCTAAAATATGAGAACAACCACATCAAACTCAGAACAAGTCCTCCAATCTCAAAACAAGTCCTCCAATGTCACAACAAGTCCTCCAATCTCAAAACAAGTCCTCCAATCTCAAAACAAGTCCTCCAATCTCAAAACAAGTCCTCCAGTTATCATAGTTCATGTTCACCGGGCACAGAACAAGTCCCATAATGACTTACCAAATGCTCCGATAAGAGAACATGTCCTCCAGGCTCTCAACATGTCCTCCAGGCTCTCAACATGTCCTCCAGGCTCTCAACATGTCCTCCAAATATAGTGAAAGTTCTCCAGGCAGAGAACAAATTCGCCAATCCCAGACCAAATGCTCCTAAAAGAGAACAAGTCCTCTAAGCCCTGAACAAGTCCTCCAAACTCAGAACAATTCCTAAAATATCGGAACAACCACATCAATCTCAGAACAAGTCCTCCAATCTCAGAACAAGTCCTCCAATCTCAAAACAAGTCCTCCAATCTCAAAACAAGTCCTCCAATCTCAAAACAAGTGCTCCAATCTCAAAACAAGACCTCCAATCTCAAAACAAGTCCTCCAATCATAATAGTTCATGTTCACCAGGCAGAGAACAAGTCCCCCAATGACTTACCAAATGCTCCGATAAGAGAACATGTCCTCCAGGCTCTCAACATGTCCTCCAGGCTCTCAACATGTCCTCCAGGCTTTCAACATGTCCTCCAGGCTCTCAACATGTCCCCCAGGCTCTCAACATGTCCTCCAGGCTCTCAACATGTCCTCCAGGCTCTCAACATGTCCTCCAAATATAGTGAAAGTTCTCCAGGCAGAGAACAAATTCTCCAATCACAGACCAAATGCTCCTAAAAGAGAAGAAGTCCTCCAAGCCCTGAACAAGTCCTCCAAGCTCTGAACAAGTCCTCCAAGCTCTGAACAATTCCCGTAACTCAAAACAAGTCCCCCAGATTCAGAACAAGTCCCCCAAACTCAGAACAATTCCTCCAAGCCCAGAAGAAATTTTTCAATCACACTGCAAGCTCACCAGGCAGAGAACAAATTCTCCAATCACAGACCAAATGCTCCTAAAAGAGAACAAGTCCTCCAAGCCCTGAACAAGTCCTCCAAGCTCAGAACACTTCCTAAAATAACTGAACAACCACATCAAACTCAGAACAAGTCCTCCAATCTCACAACAAGTCCTCCAATCTCAAAACAACTCCTCCAGTCATCATAGTTCATGTTCACCAGGCACAGAACAAGTCCCCCAATTTCTTACCATATGCTCCGATAAGAGAACATGTCCTCCAGGCTCTCAACATGTCCTCTAGGCTCTCAACATGTCCTCCAGGCTCTCAACATGTCCTCCAGGCTCTCAACATGTCCTCCAGGCTCTCAACATGTCCTCCAAATGTAGTGAAAGTTCTCCAGGCAGAGAACAAATTCTCCAATCACAGACCAAATGCTCCTAAAAGAGAACAAGTCCTCCAAGCCCTGAACAAGTCCTTCAAGCTCTGAACAAGTCCTCCAAGCTCTGAACAATTCCCCTAACTCAAAACAAGTCCCCCAGATTCAGAACAAGTCCCCCAAACTCAGAACAATTCCTCCAAGCCCAGAAAAAATATTCAATCACAGTTCAATCTCTCCAGGCACAGAACAAATTCTCCAATCACAGACCACATCCTCCTAAAAGAGAACAAGTCCTCCAAGCTCCGAACAAGTCCTCCAAGCTCTGAACAAGTCCTCCAAGCTCTGAACAAGTCCTAAAATATGAGAACAACCACATCAAACTCAGAACAAGTCCTCCAATCTCAAAACAAGTCCTCCAATGTCACAACAAGTCCTCCAATCTCAAAACAAGTCCTCCAATCTCAAAACAACTCCTCCAGTCATCATAGTTCATGTTCACCAGGCACAGAACAAGTCCCCCAATTTCTTACCATATGCTCCGATAAGAGAACATGTCCTCCAGGCTCTCAACATGTCCTCCAGGCTCTCAACATGTCCTCCAGGCTCTCAACATGTCCTCCAGGCTCTCAACATGTCCTCCAGGCTCTCAACATGTCCTCCAGGCTCTCAACATGTCCTCCAGGCTCTCAACATGTCCTCCAGGCTCTCAACATGTCCTCCAAATATAGTGAATGTTCTCCAGGCAGAGAACAAATTCTCCAATCACAGACCAAATGCTCCTAAAAGAGAACAAGTCCTCCAAGCCCTGAAGAAGTCCTCCAAGCTCAGAACAATTCCTAAAATAACAGAAAAAACACATCAAACTCAGAACAAGTCCTCCAATCTCACAACAAGTCCTCCAATCTCAAAACAAGTCCTCCAGTCATCATAGTTCATGTTCACCAGGCACAGAGCAACTCCCCCAATGTCTTACCATATGCTCCGATAAGAGACCATGTCCTCCAAGCTCTCAACATGTCCTCCAGGCTCTCAACATGTCCTCCAGGCTCTCAACATGTCCTCCAGGCTCTCAACATGTCCTCCAAATATAGTGGAAGTTCTCCAGGCAGAGAACAAATTCTCCAATCACAGACCAAATGATCCTAAAAGAGAACAAGTCCTCCAAGCCCTGAACAAGTCCTCCAAGCTCAGAACAATTCCTAAAATAACTGAACAACCACAACAAACTCAGAACAAGTCCTCCAATCTCACAACAAGTCCTCCAGTCTCAAAACAAGTCCTCCAATCTCACAACAAGTCCTCCAATCTCAAAACAAGACCTCCAGTCATCATAGTTCATGTTCACCAGGCACAGAGCAACTCCCCCAATGTCTTACCATATGCTCCGATAAGAGACCATGTCCTCCAAGCTCTCAACATGTCCTCCAGGCTCTCAACATGTCCTCCAGGCTCTCAACATGTCCTCCAAATATAGTGGAAGTTCTCCAGGCAGAGAACAAATTCTCCAATCACAGACCAAATGCTCCTAAAAGAGAACAAGTCCTCCAAGCCCTGAACAAGTCCTCCAAGCTCAGAACAATTCCTAAAATAACTGAACAACCACATCAAACTCAGAACAAGTCCTCCAATCTCACAACAAGTCCTCCAATCTCAAAACAAGTCCTCCAGTCATCATAGTTCATGTTCACCAGGCACAGAACAAGTCCCCCAATATCTTATCATATACTCCGATAAGAGACCATGTCCTCCAGGCTCTCAACATGTCCTCCAGGCTCTCAACATGTCCTCCAGGCTCTCAACATGTCCTCCAGGCTCTCAACATGTCCTCCAGGCTCTCAACAAGTCCTCCAGGCTCTCAGCATGTCCTCCAGGCTCTCAACATGTCCTCCAGGCTCTCAACATGTCCTCCAGGCTCTCAACATGTCCTCCAAATATAGTGAAAGTTCTCCAGGCAGAGAACAAATTCTCCAATCACAGACCAAATGCTCCTAAAAGAGAAGAAGTCCTCCAAGCCCTGAACAAGTCCTCCAAGCTCTGAACAAGTCCTCCAAGCTCTGAACAATTCCCCTAACTCAAAACAAGTCCCCCAGATTCAGAACAAGTCCCCCAAACTCAGAACAATTCCTCCAAGCCCAGAAAAAATTTTTCAATCACACTGCAAGCTCTCCAGGCAGAGAACAAATTCTCCAATCACAGACCAAATGCTCCTAAAAGAGAACAAGACCTCCAAGCCCTGAACAAGTCCTCCAAGCTCAGAACAATTCCTAAAATATCAGAACAACCACATCAAACTCAGAACAAGTCCTCCAATCTCACAACAAGTCCTCCAATCTCAAAACAAGTCCTCCAGACATCATAGTTAATGTTCACCAGGCACAGAACAAGTCCCCCAATTTCTTACCATATGCTCCGATAAGAGAACATGTCCTCCAGGCTCTCAACATGTCCTCCAGGCTCTCAACATGTCCTCCAGGCTCTCAACATGTCCTCCAGGCTCTCAACATGTCCTCCAGGCTCTCAACATGTCCTCCAGGCTCTCAACATGTCTTCCAGGCTCTCAACATGTCCTCCAAATATAGTGAAAGTTCTCCAGGCAGAGAACAAATTCTCCAATCACAGACCAAATGCTCCTAAAAGAGAACAAGTACTCTAAGCCCTGAACAAGTCCTCCAAGCTCAGAACAACTCCTAAAATATCAGAACAACCACATCAAACTCAGAACAAGTCCTCCAATCTCAGAACAAGTCCTCCAATCTCAAAACAAGTCCTCCAGTCATCATAGTTCATGTTCACCAGGCACAGAACAAGTCCCATAATGACTTACCAAATGCTCCGAGAAGAGAACATGTCCTCCAGGCTCTCAACATGTCCTCCAGGCTCTCAACATGTCCTCCAGGCTCTCAACATGTCCTCCAGGCTCTCAACATGTCCTCCAAATATAGTGAAAGTTCTCCAGGCAGAGAACAAATTCTCCAATCCCAGACCAAATGCTCCTAAAAGAGAACAAGTCCTCTAAGCCCTGAACAAGTCCTCCAAACTCAGAACAATTCCTAAAATATCAGAACAACCACATCAATCTCAGAACAAGTCCTCCAATCTCAGAACAAGTCCTCCAATCTCAAAACAAGTCCTCCAATCTCAAAACAAGTCCTCCAATCTCAAAACAAGTGCTCCAATCTCAAAACAAGTCCTCCAGTCATCATAGTTCATGTTCACCAGGCACAGAACAAGTCCCCCAATGACTTACCATATGCTCCGATAAGAGAACATGTCCTCCAGGCTCTCAACATGTCCTCCAGGCTCTCAACATGTCCTCCAGGCTCTCAACATGTCCTCCAGGCTCTCAACATGTCCTCCAGGCTCTCAACATGTCCTCCAGGCTCTCAACATGTCCTCCAGGCTCTCAACATGTCCTCCAGGCTCTCAACATGTCCTCCAGGCTCTCAACATCTCCTCCAAATATAGTGAAAGTTCTCCAGGCAGAGAACAAATTCTCCAATCACAGACCAAATGCTCCTAAAAGAGAAGAAGTCCTCCAAGCCCTGAACAAGTCCTCCAAGCTCTGAACAAGTCCTCCAAGCCCTGAACAAGTCCTCCAATCTCAGAACAATTCCTAAAATAACTGAACAACCACATCAAACTCAGAACAAGTCCTCCAATCTCACAACAAGTCCTCCAATCTCAAAACAACTCCTCCAGTCATCATAGTTCATGTTCACCAGGCACAGAACAAGTCCCCCAATTTCTTACCATATGCTCCGATAAGAGAACATGTCCTCCAGGCTCTCAACATGTCCTCCAGGCTCTCAACATGTCCTCCAGGCTCTCAACATGTCCTCCAGGCTCTCAACATGTCCTCCAGGCTCTCAACATGTCCTCCAGGCTCTCAACATGTCCTCCAGGCTCTCAACATGTCCTCCAAATGTAGTGAAAGTTCTCCAGGCAGAGAACAAATTCTCCAATCACAGACCAAATGCTCCTAAAAGAGAACAAGTCCTCCAAGCCCTGAACAAGTCCTTCAAGCTCTGAACAAGTCCTCCAAGCTCTGAACAATTCCCCTAACTCAAAACAAGTCCCCCAGATTCAGAACAAGTCCCCCAAACTCAGAACAATTCCTCCAAGCCCAGAAAAAATATTCAATCACAGTTCAATCTCTCCAGGCACAGAACAAATTCTCCAATCACAGACCACATCCTCCTAAAAGAGAACAAGTCCTCCAAGCTCCGAACAAGTCCTCCAAGCTCTGAACAAGTCCGCCAAGCTCTGAACAAGTCCTAAAATATCAGAACAACCACATCAAACTCAGAACAAGTCCTCCAATCTCAAAACAAGTCCTCCAATCTCACAACAAGTCCTCCAATCTCAAAACAAGTCCTCCAATCTCAAAACAAGTCCTCCAATCTCAAAACAAGTCCTCCAGTCATCATAGTTCATGTTCACCAAGCACAGAACAAGTCCCCCAATTTCTTACCTTATGCTCTGATAAGAGAACATGTCCTCCAGGCTCTCAACATGTCCTCCAGGCTCTCAATATGTCCTCCAGGATCTCAACATGTCCTCCAGGATCTCAACATGTCCTCCAAATATAGTGAAAGTTCTCCAGGCAGAGAACAAATTCTCCAATCACAGACCAAATGCTCCTAAAAGAGAACAAGTCCTCTAAGCCCTGAACAAGTCCTCCAAGCTCAGAACAATTCCTAAAATATCAGAACAACCACATCAAACTCAGAACAAGTCCTCCAATCTCAGAACAAGTCCTCCAATCTCAAAACAAGTCCTCCAATCTCAAAACAAGTCCTCCAATCATAATAGTTCATGTTCACCAGGCAGAGAACAAGTCCCCCAATGACTTACCAAATGCTCCGATAAGAAAACATGTCCTCCAGGCTCTCAACATGTCCTCCAGGCTCTCAACATGTCCTCCAGGCTCTCAACATGTCCTCCAGGCTCTCAACATGTCCTCCAGGCTCTCAACATGTCCTCCAGGCTCTCAACATGTCCTCCAAATATAGTGAAAGTTCTCCAGGCAGAGAACAAATTCTCCAATCACAGACCAAATGCTCCTAAAAGAGAACAAGTCCTCTAAGCCCTGAACAAGTCCTCCAAGCTCAGAACAAGTCCTCCAAGCTCTGAACAATTCCCCTAACTCAAAACAAGTCCCCCAGATTCAGAACAAGTCACCCAAACTCAGAACAATACCTCCAAGCCCAGAAAAAAATTTTCAATCACACTGCAAGCTCTCCAGGCACAGGACAAATTCTCCAATCACAGACCAAATGCTCCTAAAAGAGAACAAGTCCTCCAAGCTCTGAACAAGTCCTCCAAGCTCTGAATAAGTCTTAAAATATCAGAACAACCACATCAAACTCAGAACAAGTCCTCTAATCTCAAAACAAGTCCTCCAATCTCAAAACAAGTCCTCCAGTCATCATAGTTCATGTTCACCAGGCACAGAACAAGTCCCATAATGACTTACCAAATGCTCCGATAAGAGAACATATCCTCCAGGCTCTCAACATGTCCTCCAGGCTCTCAACATGTCCTCCAGGCTCTCAACATGTCCTCCAGGCTCTCAACATGTCCTCCAGGCTCTCAACATGTCCTCCAAATATAGTGAAAGTTCTCCAGGCAGAGAACAAATTCTCCAATCACAGACCAAATGCTCCTAAAAGAGAACAAGTCCTCTAAGCCCTGAACAAGTCCTCCAAGCTCAGAACAATTCCTAAAATATCAGAACAACCACATCAAACTCAGAACAAGTCCTCCAATCTCAGAACAAGTCCTCCAATCTCAAAACAATTCCTCCAATCTCAAAACAAGTCCTCCAATCTCAAAACAAGTCCTCCAATCTCAAAACAAGCCCTCCAATCTCAAAACAAGTCCTCCAATCTCAAAACAAGTCCTCCAATCTCAAAACAAGTCCTCCAATCTCAAAACAAGTCCTCCAGTCATCATAGTTCATGTTCACCAGGCACAGAACAAGTCCCCCAATGACATACCAAATGCTCCGATAAGGGAACATGTCCTCCAGGCTCTCAACATGTCCTCCAGGCTCTCAACATGTCCTCCAGGCTCTCAACATGTCCTCCAGGCTCTCAACATGTCCTCCAGGCTCTCAACATGTCCTCCAGGCTCTCAACATGTCCTCCAGGCTCTCAACATGTCCTCCAAATATAGTGAAAGTTCTCCAGGCAGAGAACAAATTCTCCAATCACAGACCAAATGCTCCTAAAAGAGAACAAGTCCTCTAAGCCCTGAACAAGTCCTCCAAGCTCAGAACAATTCCTAAAATATCAGAACAACCACATCAAACTCAGAACAAGTCCTCCAATCTCAAAACAAGTCCTCCAATGTCACAACAAGTCCTCCAATCTCAAAACAAGTCCTCCAATCTCAAAACAAGTCCTCCAGTCATCATAGTTCATGTTCACCAGGCACAGAACAAGTCCCATAATGACTTACCAAATGCTCCGATAAGAGAACATGTCCTCCAGGCTCTCAACATGTCCTCCAGGCTCTCAACATGTCCTCCAGGCTCTCAACATGTCCTCCAGGCTCTCAACATGTCCTCCAGGCTCTCAACATGTCCTCCAAATATAGTGAAAGTTCTCCAGGCAGAGAACAAATTCTCCAATCACAGACCAAATGCTCCTAAAAAAGAACAAGTCCTCTAAGCCCTGAACAATTCCTCCAAGCTCAGAACAATTCCTAAAATATCAGAACAACCACATCAAACTCAGAACAAGTCCTCCAATCTCCAAACAAGTCCTCCAATCTCCAAACAAGTCCTCCAATCTCCAAACAAGTCCTCCAATCTCCAAACAAGTCCTCCAATCTCAAAACAAGTCCTCCAATCTCAAAACAAGTCCTCCAATCTCAAAACAAGTCCTCCAATCTCAAAACAAGTCCTCCAATCTCAAAACAAGTCCTCCAATCTCAAAACAAGTCCTCCAATCTCAAAACAAGTCCTCCAATCTCAAAACAAGTCCTCCAATCCCAAAACAAGTCCTCCAATCATAATAGTTCATGTTCCCCAGGCAGAGAACAAGTCCCCCAATGACTTACCAAATGCTCCGATAAGAGAACATGTCCTCCAGGCTCTCAACATGTCCTCCAGGCTCTCAACATGTCCTCCAGGCTCTCAACATGTCCTCCAGGCTCTCAACATGTCCTCCAGGCTCTCAACATGTCCTCCAGGCTCTCAACATGTCCTCCAGGCTCTCAACATGTCCTCCAAATATAGTGAAATTTCTCCAGGCAGAGAACAAATTCTCCAATCACAGACCAAATGCTCCTAAAAGAGAACAAGTCCTCTAAGCCCTGAACAAGTCCTCCAAGCTCAGAACAATTCCTAAAATATCAGAACAACCACATCAAACTCAGAACAAGTCCTCCAATCTCAAAACAAGTCCTCCAGTCATCATAGTTCATGTTCACCAGGCACAGAACAAGTCCCATAATGACTTACCAAATGCGCCGATAAGAGAACATGTCCTCCAGGCTCTCAACATGTCCTCCAGGCTCTCAACATGTCCTCCAGGCTCTCAACATGTCCTCCAGGCTCTCAACATGTCCTCCAGGCTCTCAACATGTCCTCCAGGCTCTCAACATGTCCTCCAGGCTCTCAACATGTCCTCCAGGCTCTCAACATGTCCTCCAAATATAGTGAAAGTTCTCCAGGCAGAGAACAAATTCTCCAATCACAGACCAAATGCTCCTAAAAAAGAACAAGTCCTCTAAGCCCTGAACAAGTCCTCCAAGCTCAGAACAATTCCTAAAATATCAGAACAACCACATCAAACTCAGAACAAGTCCTCCAATCTCAGAACAAGTCCTCCAATCTCAAAACAAGTCCTCCAATCTCAAAACAAGTCCTCCAATCTCAAAACAAGTCCTCCAATCTCAAAACAAATCCTCCAATCTCAAAACAAATCCTCCAATCTCAAAACAAGTCCTCCAATCTCAAAACAAGTCCTCCAATCTCAAAACAACTCCTCCAATCTCAAAACAAGTCCTCCAATCATAATAGTTCATGTTCACCAGGCAGAGAACAAGTCCCCCAATGACTTACCAAATGCTCCGATAAGAGAACATGTCCTCCAGGCTCTCAACATGTCCTCCAGGCTCTCAACATGTCCTCCAGGCTTTCAACATGTCCTCCAGGCTTTCAACATGTCCTCCAGGCTCTCAACATGTCCTCCAGGTTCTCAACATGTCCTCCAGGCTCTCAACATGTCCTCCAAATATAGTGAAAGTTCTCCAGGCAGGGAACAAATTCTACAACCTCAGACCAAATGCTCCTAAAAGAGAACAAGTCCTCCAAGCCCTGAACAAGTCCTCCAAGCTCTGAACAAGTCCTCCAAGCTCTGAACAATTCCCCTTATCTCAAAACAAGTCCCCCAGATTCAGAACAAGTCCCCCAAACTCAGAACAATTCCTCCAAGCCCAGATAAAATTTTTTGAATCACACTGCAAGCTCTCCAGGCACAGAACAAATTCTCCAATCACAGACCAAATGCTCCTAAAAGAGAACAAGTCCTCCAAGCTCTGAACAATTCCCCTAACTCAAAACAAGTCCCCCACATTCAGAACAAGTCCCCCAAACTCAGAACAATTCCTCCAAGCCCAGAAGAAATTTTTCAATCACACTGCAAGCTCTCCAGGCAGAGAACAAATTCTCCAATCACAGACCAAATGCTCCTAAAAGAGAACAAGACCTCCAAGCCCTGAACAAGTCCTCCAAGCTCAGAACAATTCCTAAAATAACTGAACAACCACATCAAACTCAGAACAAGTCCTCCAATCTCACAACAAGTCCTCCAATCTCAAAACAACTCCTCCAGTCATCATAGTTCATGTTCACCAGGCACAGAACAAGTCCCCCAATTTCTTACCATATGCTCCGATAAGAGAACATGTCCTCCAGGCTCTCAACATGTCCTCCAGGCTCTCAACATGTCCTCCAGGCTCTCAACATGTCCTCCAGGCTCTCAACATGTCCTCCAGGCTCTCAACATGTCCTCCAGGCTCTCAACATGTCCTCCAGGCTCTCAACATGTCCTCCAGGCTCTCAACATGTCCTCCAAATATAGTGAAAGTTCTCCAGGCAGAGAACAAATTCTCCAATCACAGACCAAATGCTCCTAAAAGAGAACAAGTCCTCTAAGCCCTGAACAAGTCCTCCAAGCTCAGAACAATTCCTAAAATATCAGAACAACCACATCAAACTCAGAACAAGTCCTCCAATCTCACAACAAGTCCTCCAATCTCAAAACAAGTCCTCCAATCTCAAAACAAGTCCTCCAATCTCAAAACAAGTCCTCCAATCTCAAAACAAGTCCTCCAATCTCAAAACAAGTCCACCAATCTCAAAACAAGTCCTCCAATCATAATAGTTCATGTTCACCAGGCAGAGAGCAAGTCCCCCAGTGACTTACCAAATGCTCCGATAAGAGAACATGTCCTCCAGGCTCTCAACATGTCCTCTAGGCTCTCAACATGTCCTCCAGGCTCTCAACATGTCCTCCAGGCTCTCAACATGTCCTCCAGGCTCTCAACATGTCCTCCAGGCTCTCAACATGTCCTCCAGGCTCTCAACATGTCCTCCAAATATAGTGAAAGTTCTCCAGGCAGAGAACAAATTCTCCAATCCCAGACCAAATGCTCCTAAAAGAGAACAAGTCCTCTAAGCCCTGAACAAGTCCTCCAAACTCAGAACAATTCCTAAAATATCAGAACAACCACATCAATCTCAGAACAAGTCCTCCAATCTCAGAACAAGTCCTCCAATCTCAAAACAAGTCCTCCAATCTCAAAACAAGTCCTCCAATCTCAAAACAAGTCCTCCAATCTCAAAACAAGTCCTCCAATCTCAAAACAAGTGCTCCAATCTCAAAACAAGTGCTCCAATCTCAAAACAAGTCCTCCAATCTCAAAACAAGTCCTCCAACCATAATAGTTCATGTTCACCAGGCAGAGAACAAGTCCCCCAATGACTTACCAAATGCTCCGATAAGAGAACATGTCCTCCAGGCTCTCAACATGTCCTCCAGGCTCTCAACATGTCCTCCAGGCTCTCAAAATGTCCTCCAGGCTCTCAACATGTCCTCCAGGCTCTCAACATGTCCTCCAGGCTCTCAACATCTCCTCCAGGCTCTCAACATCTCCTCCAGGCTCTCAACATCTCCTCCAAATATAGTGAAAGTTCTCCAGGCAGAGAACAAATTCTCCAATCACAGACCAAATGCTCCTAAAAGAGAAGAAGTCCTCCAAGCCCTGAACAAGTCCTCCAAGCTCTGAACAAGTCCTCCAAGCCCTGAACAAGTCCTCCAATCTCAGAACAATTCCTAAAATAACTGAACAACCACATCAAACTCAGAACAAGTCCTCCAATCTCACAACAAGTCCTCCAATCTCAAAACAACTCCTCCAGTCATCATAGTTCATGTTCACCAGGCACAGAACAAGTCCCCCAATTTCTTACCAAATGCTCCGATAAGAGAACATGTCCTCCAGGCTCTCAACATGTCCTCCAGGCTCTCAACATGTCCTCCAGGCTCTCAACATGTCCTCCAGGCTCTCAACATGTCCTCCAAATGTAGTGAAAGTTCTCCAGGCAGAGAACAAATTCTCCAATCACAGACCAAATGCTCCTAAAAGAGAACAAGTCCTCCAAGCCCTGAACAAGTCCTTCAAGCTCTGAACAAGTCCTCCAAGCTCTGAACAATTCCCCTAACTCAAAACAAGTCCCCCAGATTCAGAACAAGTCCCCCAAACTCAGAACAATTCCTCCAAGCCCAGAAAAAATATTCAATCACAGTTCAATCTCTCCAGGCACAGAACAAATTCTCCAATCACAGACCACATCCTCCTAAAAGAGAACAAGTCCTCCAAGCTCCGAACAAGTCCTCCAAGCTCTGAACAAGTCCGCCAAGCTCTGAACAAGTCCTAAAATATCAGAACAACCACATCAAACTCAGAACAAGTCCTCCAATCTCAAAACAAGTCCTCCAATCTCACAACAAGTCCTCCAATCTCAAAACAAGTCCTCCAATCTCAAAACAAGTCCTCCAGTCATCATAGTTCATGTTCACCAGGCACAGAACAAGTCCCATAATGACTTACCAAATGCTCCGATAAGAGAACATGTCCTCCAGGCTCTCAACATGTCCTCCAGGCTCTCAACATGTCCTCCAGGCTCTCAACATGTCCTCCAGGCTCTCAACATGTCCTCCAGGCTCTCAACATGTCCTCCAGGCTCTCAACATGTCCTCCAGGCTCTCAACATGTCCTCCAGGCTCTCAACATGTCCTCCAGGCTCTCAACATGTCCTCCAGGCTCTCAACATGTCCTCCAGGCTCTCAACATGTCCTCCAAATATAGTGAAAGTTCTCCAGGCAGAGAACAAATTCTCCAATCACAGACCAAATGCTCCTAAAAGAGAACAAGTCCTCCAAGCCCTGAACAAGTCCTCCAAGCTCAGAACAATTCCTAAAATAACTGAACACCCACAACAAACTCAGAACAAGTCCTCCAATCTCACAACAAGTCCTCCAATCTCAAAACAAGTCCTCCAGTCATCATAGTTCATGTTCACCAAGCACAGAACAAGTCCCCCAATTTCTTACCTTATGCTCTGATAAGAGAACATGTCCTCCAGGCTCTCAACATGTCCTCCAGGCTCTCAACATGTCCTCCAGGATCTCAACATGTCCTCCAAATATAGTGAAAGTTCTCCAGGCAGAGAACAAATTCTCCAATCACAGACCAAATGCTCCTAAAAGAGAACAAGTCCTCTAAGCCCTGAACAAGTCCTCCAAGCTCAGAACAATTCCTAAAATATCAGAACAACCACATCAAACTCAGAACAAGTCCTCCAATCTCAGAACAAGTCCTCCAATCTCAAAACAAGTCCTCCAATCTCAAAACAAGTCCTCCAATCATAATAGTTCATGTTCACCAGGCAGAGAACAAGTCCCCCAATGACTTACCAAATGCTCCGATAAGAAAACATGTCCTCCAGGCTCTCAACATGTCCTCCAGGCTCTCAACATGTCCTCCAGGCTCTCAACAGGTCCTCCAGGCTCTCAACATGTCCTCCACGCTCTCAACATGTCCTCCACGCTCTCAACATGTCCTCCAGGCTCTCAACATTTCCTCCAAATATAGTGAAAGTTCTCCAGGCAGAGAACAAATTCTCCAATCACAGACCAAATGCTCCTAAAAGAGAACAAGTCCTCTAAGCCCTGAACAAGTCCTCCAAGCTCAGAACAAGTCCTCCAAGCTCTGAACAATTCCCCTAACTCAAAACAAGTCCCCCAGATTCAGAACAAGTCACCCAAACTCAGAACAATACCTCCAAGCCCAGAAAAAAATTTTCAATCACACTGCAAGCTCTCCAGGCACAGGACAAATTCTCCAATCACAGACCAAATGCTCCTAAAAGAGAACAAGTCCTCCAAGCTCTGAACAAGTCCTCCAAGCTCTGAATAAGTCTTAAAATATCAGAACAACCACATCAAACTCAGAACAAGTCCTCTAATCTCAAAACAAGTCCTCCAATCTCAAAACAAGTCCTCCAGTCATCATAGTTCATGTTCACCAGGCACAGAACAAGTCCCATAATGACTTACCAAATGCTCCGATAAGAGAACATATCCTCCAGGCTCTCAACATGTCCTCCAGGCTCTCAACATGTCCTCCAGGCTCTCAACATGTCCTCCAGGCTCTCAACATGTCCTCCAAATATAGTGAAAGTTCTCCAGGCAGAGAACAAATTCTCCAATCACAGACCAAATGCTCCTAAAAGAGAACAAGTCCTCTAAGCCCTGAACAAGTCCTCCAAGCTCAGAACAATTCCTAAAATATCAGAACAACCACATCAAACTCAGAACAAGTCCTCCAATCTCAGAACAAGTCCTCCAATCTCAAAACAATTCCTCCAATCTCAAAACAAGTCCTCCAATCTCAAAACAAGTCCTCCAATCTCAAAACAAGTCCTCCAATCTCAAAACAAGTCCTCCAACCTCAAAACAAATCCTCCAATCTCAAAACAAGTCCTCCAATCTCAAAACAAGTCCTCCAATCTCAAAACAAGTCCTCCAATCTCAAAACAAGTCCTCCAATCCCAAAACAAGTCCTCCAATCATAATAGTTCATGTTCCCCAGGCAGAGAACAAGTCCCCCAATGACTTACCAAATGCTCCGATAAGAGAACATGTCCTCCAGGCTCTCAACATGTCCTCCAGGCTCTCAACATGTCCTCCAGGCTCTCAACATGTCCTCCAGGCTCTCAACATGTCCTCCAGGCTCTCAACATGTCCTCCAAATATAGTGAAAGTTCTCCAGGCAGAGAACAAATTCTCCAATCACAGACCAAATGCTCCTAAAAGAGAACAAGTCCTCTAAGCCCTGAACAAGTCCTCCAAGCTCAGAACAATTCCTAAAATATCAGAACAACCACATCAAACTCAGAACAAGTCCTCCAATCTCAAAACAAGTCCTCCAATGTCACAACAAGTCCTCCAATCTCAAAACAAGTCCTCCAATCTCAAAACAAGTCCTCCAGTCATCATAGTTCATGTTCACCAGGCACAGAACAAGTCCCATAATGACTTACCAAATGCTCCGATAAGAGAACATGTCCTCCAGGCTCTCAACATGTCCTCCAGGCTCTCAACATGTCCTCCAGGCTCTCAACATGTCCTCCAGGCTCTCAACATGTCCTCCAGGCTCTCAACATGTCCTCCAGGCTCTCAACATGTCCTCCAGGCTCTCAACATGTCCTCCAGGCTCTCAACATGTCCTCCAGGCTCTCAACATGTCCTCCAGGCTCTCAACATGTCCTCCAGGCTCTCAACATGTCCTCCAAATATAGTGAAAGTTCTCCAGGCAGAGAACAAATTCTCCAATCACAGACCAAATGCTCCTAAAAAAGAACAAGTCCTCTAAGCCCTGAACAAGTCCTCCAAGCTCAGAACAATTCCTAAAATATCAGAACAACCACATCAAACTCAGAACAAGTCCTCCAATCTCAGAACAAGTCCTCCAATATCAGAACAAGTCCTCCAATCTCAAAACAAGTCCTCCAATCTCAAAACAAGTCCTCCAATCTCAAAACAAGTCCTCCAATCTCCAAACAAGTCCTCCAATCTCCAAACAAGTCCTCCAATCTCCAAACAAGTCCTCCAATCTCAAAACAAGTCCTCCAATCTCAAAACAAGTCCTCCAATCTCAAAACAAGTCCTCCAATCTCAAAACAAGTCCTCCAATCTCAAAACAAGTCCTCCAATCTCAAAACAAGTCCTCCAATCCCAAAACAAGTCCTCCAATCATAATAGTTCATGTTCCCCAGGCAGAGAACAAGTCCCCCAATGACTTACCAAATGCTCCGATAAGAGAACATGTCCTCCAGGCTCTCAACATGTCCTCCAGGCTCTCAACATGTCCTCCAGGCTCTCAACATGTCCTCCAGGCTCTCAACATGTCCTCCAGGCTCTCAACATGTCCTCCAGGCTCTCAACATGTCCTCCAAATATAGTGAAAGTTCTCCAGGCAGAGAACAAATTCTCCAATCACAGACCAAATGCTCCTAAAAGAGAACAAGTCCTCTAAGCCCTGAACAAGTCCTCCAAGCTCAGAACAATTCCTAAAATATCAGAACAACCACATCAAACTCAGAACAAGTCCTCCAATCTCAAAACAAGTCCTCCAATGTCACAACAAGTGCTCCAATCTCAAAACAAGTCCTCCAATCTCAAAACAAGTCCTCCAGTCATCATAGTTAATGTTCACCAGGCACAGAACAAGTCCCATAATGACTTACCAAATGCTCCGATAAGAGAACATGTCCTCCAGGCTCTCAACATGTCCTCCAGGCTCTCAACATGTCCTCCAGGCTCTCAACATGTCCTCCAGGCTCTCAACATGTCCTCCAGGCTCTCAACATGTCCTCCAGGCTCTCAACATGTCCTCCAAATATACTGAAAGTTCTCCAGGCAGAGAACAAATTCTCCAATCACAGACCAAATGCTCCTAAAAAAGAACAAGTCCTCTAAGCCCTGAACAAGTCCTCCAAGCTCAGAACAATTCCTAAAATATCAGAACAACCACATCAAACTCAGAACAAGTCCTCCAATCTCAGAACAAGTCCTCCAATCTCAAAACAAGTCCTCCAATCTCAAAACAAATCCTCCAATCTCAAAACAAGTCCTCCAATCTCAAAACAAGTCCTCCAATCTCAAAACAAGTCCTCCAATCTCAAAACAACTCCTCCAATCTCAAAACAACTCCTCCAATCATAATAGTTCATGTTCACCAGGCAGAGAACAAGTCCCCCAATGACTTACCAAATGCTCCGATAAGAGAACATGTCCTCCAGGCTCTCAACATGTCCTCCAGGCTCTCAACATGTCCTCCAGGCTTTCAACATGTCCTCCAGGCTTTCAACATGTCCTCCAGGCTTTCAACATGTCCTCCAGGCTCTCAACATGTCCTCCAGGTTCTCAACATGTCCTCCAGGCTCTCAACATGTCCTCCAAATATAGTGAAAGTTCTCCAGGCAGGGAACAAATTCTCCAACCTCAGACCAAATGCTCCTAAAAGAGAACAAGTTCTCCAAGCCCTGAACAAGTCCTCCAAGCTCTGAACAAGTCCTCCAAGCTCTGAACAATTCCCCTAACTCAAAACTAGTCCCCCAGATTCAGAACAAGTCCCCCAAACTCAGAACAATTCCTCCAAGCCCAGATAAAATTTTTTGAATCACACTGCAAGCTCTCCAGGCACAGAACAAATTCTCCAATCACAGACCAAATGCTCCTAAAAGAGAACAAGTCCTCCAAGCTCTGAACAATTCCCCTAACTCAAAACAAGTCCCCCACATTCAGAACAAGTCCCCCAAACTCAGAACAATTCCTCCAAGCCCAGAAGAAATTTTTCAATCACACTGCAAGCTCTCCAGGCAGAGAACAAATTCTCCAATCACAGACCAAATGCTCCTAAAAGAGAACAAGACCTCCAAGCCCTGAACAAGTCCTCCAAGCTCAGAACAATTCCTAAAATAACTGAACAACCACATCAAACTCAGAACAAGTCCTCCAATCTCACAACAACTCCTCCAGTCATCATAGTTCATGTTCACCAGGCACAGAACAAGTCCCCCAATTTCTTACCATATGCTCCGATAAGAGAACATGTCCTCCAGGCTCTCAACATGTCCTCCAGGCTCTCAACATGTCCTCCAGGCTCTCAACATGTCCTCCAGGCTCTCAACATGTCCTCCAGGCTCTCAACATGTCCTCCAGGCTCTCAACATGTCCTCCAGGCTCTCAACATGTCCTCCAAATATAGTGAAAGTTCTCCAGGCAGAGAACAAATTCTCCAATCACAGACCAAATGCTCCTAAAAGAGAACAAGTCCTCTAAGCCCTGAACAAGTCCTCCAAGCTCAGAACAATTCCTAAAATATCAGAACAACCACATCAAACTCAGAACAAGTCCTCCAATCTCACAACAAGTCCTCCAATCTCAAAACAAGTCCTCCAATCTCAAAACAATTCCTCCAATCTCAAAACAAGTCCTCCAATCTCAAAACAAGTCCACCAATCTCAAAACAAGTCCTCCAATCATAATAGTTCATGTTCACCAGGCAGAGAGCAAGTCCCCCAGTGACTTACCAAATGCTCCGATAAGAGAACATGTCCTCCAGGCTCTCAACATGTCCTCTAGGCTCTCAACATGTCCTCCAGGCTCTCAACATGTCCTCCAGGCTCTCAACATGTCCTCCAGGCTCTCAACATGTCCTCCAAATATAGTGAATGTTCTCCAGGCAGAGAACAAATTCTCCAATCACAGACCAAATGCTCCGAAAAGAGAACAAGTCCTCCAAGCCCTGAAGAAGTCCTCCAAGCTCAGAACAATTCCTAAAATAACAGAAAAACCACATCAAACTCAGAACAAGTCCTCCAATCTCACAACAAGTCCTCGACTCTCAAAACAAGTCCTCCAGTCATCATAGTTCATGTTCACCAGGCACAGAACAAGTCCCCCAATATCTTACCATATGCTCCGATAAGAGACCATGTCCTCCAGGCTCTCAACATGTCCTCCAGGCTCTCAACATGTCCTCCAGGCTCTCAACATGTCCTCCAGGCTCTCAACATGTCCTCCAAATATAGTGGAAGTTCTCCAGGCAGAGAACAAATTCTCCAATCACAGACCAAATGCTCCTAAAAGAGAACAAGTCCTCCAAGCCCTGAACAAGTCCTTCAAGCTCTGAACAAGTCCTCCAAGCTCTGAACAATTCCCCTAACTCAAAACAAGTCCCCCAGATTCAGAACAAGTCCCCCAAACTCAGAACAATTCCTCCAAGCCCAGAAAAAATATTCAATCACTGTTCAATCTCTCCAGGCACAGAACAAATTCTCCAATCACAGACCACATCCTCCTAAAAGAGAACAAGTCCTCCAAGCTCCGAACAAGTCCTCCAAGCTCTGAACAAGTCCGCCAAGCTCTGAACAAGTCCTAAAATATCAGAACAACCACATCAAACTCAGAAAAAGTCCTCCAATCTCAAAACAAGTCCTCCAATGTCACAACAAGTCCTCCAATCTCAAAACAAGTCCTCCAATCTCAAAACAAGTCCTCCAGTCATCATAGTTCATGTTCACCAGGCACAGAACAAGTCCCATAATGACTTACCAAATGCTCCGATAAGAGAACATGTCCTCCAGGCTCTCAACATGTCCTCCAGGCTCTCAACATGTCCTCCAGGCTCTCAACATGTCCTCCAGGCTCACAACATGTCCTCCAGGCTCACAACATGTCCTCCAGGCTCACAACATGTCCTCCAAATATAGTGGAAGTTCTCCAGGCAGAGAACAAATTCTCCAATCACAGACCAAATGCTCCTAAAAGAGAACAAGTCCTCCAAGACCTGAACAAGTCCTCCAAGCTCAGAACAATTCCTAAAATAACTGAACAACCACAACAAACTCAGAACAAGTCCTCCAATCTCACAACAAGTCCTCCAATCTCAAAACAAGTCCTCCAGTCATCATAGTTCATGTTCACCAGGCACAGAACAAGTCCCCCAATTTCTTACCTTATGCTCTGATAAGAGAACATGTCCTCCAGGCTCTCAACATGTCCTCCAGGCTCTCAACATGTCCTCCAGGCTCTCAACATGTCCTCCAGGCTCTCAACATGTCCTCCAAATATAGTGAAAGTTCTCCAGGCAGAGAACAAATTCTCCAATCACAGACCAAATGCTCCTAAAAGAGAACAAGTCCTCTAAGCCCTGAACAAGTCCTCCAAGCTCAGAACAATTCCTAAAATATCAGAACAACCACATCAAACTCAGAACAAGTCCTCCAATCTCAGAACAAGTCCTCCAATCTCAAAACAAGTCCTCCAATCTCAAAACAAGTCCTCCAATCTCAAAACAAGTCCTCCAATCTCAAAACAAGTCCTCCAATCCCAAAACAAGTCCTCCAATCATAATAGTTCATGTTCACCAGGCAGAGAACAAGTCCCCCAATGACTTACCAAATGCTCCGATAAGAGAACATGTCCTCCAAGCTCTCAACATGTCCTCCAGGCTCTCAACATGTCCTCCAGGCTCTCAACATGTCCTCCAGGCTCTCAACATGTCCTCCAGGCTCTCAACATGTCCTCCAGGCTCTCAACATGTCCTCCAGGCTCTCAACATGTCCTCCAAATATAGTGAAAGTTCTCCAGGCAGAGAACAAATTCTCCAATCACAGACCAAATGCTCCTAAAAGAGAACAAGTCCTCTAAGCCCTGAACAAGTCCTCCAAGCTCAGAACAATTCCTAAAATATCAGAGCAACCACATCAAACTCAGAACAAGTCCTCCAATCTCAAAACAAGTCCTCCAATGTCACAACAAGTCCTCCAATCTCACAACAAGTCCTCCAATCTCAAAACAACTCCTCCAGTCATCATAGTTCATGTTCACCAGGCACAGAACAAGTCCCCCAATTTCTTACCATATGCTCCGATAAGAGAACATGTCCTCCAGGCTCTCAACATGTCCTCCAGGCTCTCAACATGTCCTCCAGGCTCTCAACATGTCCTCCAGGCTCTCAACATGTCCTCCAGGCTCTCAACATGTCCTCCAGGCTCTCAACATGTCCTCCAGGCTCTCAACATGTCCTCCAGGCTCTCAACATGTCCTCCAAATATAGTGAAATTTCTCCAGGCAGAGAACAAATTCTCCAATCACAGACCAAATGCTCCTAAAAAAGAACAAGTCCTCTAAGCCCTGAACAAGTCCTCCAAGCTCAGAACAATTCCTAAAATATCAGAACAACCACATCAAACTCAGAACAAGTCCTCCAATCTCAGAACAAGTCCTCCAATCTCAAAACAAGTCCTCCAATCTCAAAACAAGTCCTCCAATCTCAAAACAAGTCCTCCAATCTCAAAACAAGTCCTCCAATCTCAAAACAAGTCCTCCAATCTCAAAACAAGTCCTCCAATCTCAAAACAAATCCTCCAAACTCAAAACAACTCCTCCAATCTCAAAACAACTCCTCCAATCTCAAAACAAGTCCTCCAATCATAATAGTTCATGTTCACCAGGCAGAGAAAAAGTCCCCCAATGACTTACCAAATGCTCCGATAAGAGAACATGTCCTCCAGGCTCTCAACATGTCCTCCAGGCTCTCAACATGTCCTCCAGGCTCTCAACATGTCCTCCAGGCTCTCAACATGTCCTCCAGGCTCTCAACATGTCCTCCAGGCTCTCAACATGTCCTCCAGGCTCTCAACATGTCCTCCAGGCTCTCAACATGTCCTCCAGGCTCTCAACATGTCCTCCAAATATAGTGAAAGTTCTCCAGGCAGGGAACAAATTCTCCAACCTCAGACCAAATGCTCCTAAAAGAGAACAAGTCCTCCAAGCCCTGAACAAGTCCTCCAAGCTCTGAACAAGTCCTCCAAGCTCTGAACAATTCCCCTAACTCAAAACAAGTCCCCCAGATTCAGAACAAGTCCCCCAAACTCAGAACAATTCCTCCAAGCCCAGAAGAAATTTTTCAATCACACTGCAAGCTCTCCAGGCAGAGAACAAATTCTCCAATCACAGACCAAATGCTCCTAAAAGAGAACAAGTCCTCCAAGCCCTGAACAAGTCCTCCAAGCTCAGAACAAGTCCTCCAATCTCAAAACAAGTCCTCCAATCTCAAAACAAGTCCTCCAATCTCAAAACAAGTCCTCCAATCTCAAAACAAGTCCTCCAATCCCAAAACAAGTCCTCCAATCATAATAGTTCATGTTCACCAGGCAGAGAACAAGTCCCCCAATGACTTACCAAATGCTCCGATAAGAGAACATGTCCTCCAAGCTCTCAACATGTCCTCCAGGCTCTCAACATGTCCTCCAGGCTCTCAACATGTCCTCCAGGCTCTCAACATGTCCTCCAGGCTCTCAACATGTCCTCCAGGCTCTCAACATGTCCTCCAGGCTCTCAACATATCCTCCAGGCTCTCAACATGTCCTCCAAATATAGTGAAAGTTCTCCAGGCAGAGAACAAATTCTCCAATCACAGACCAAATGCTCCTAAAAGAGAACAAGTCCTCTAAGCCCTGAACAAGTCCTCCAAGCTCAGAACAATTCCTAAAATATCAGAACAACCACATCAAACTCAGAACAAGTCCTCCAATCTCAAAACAAGTCCTCCAATGTCACAACAAGTCCTCCAATCTCACAACAAGTCCTCCAATCTCAAAACAACTCCTCCAGTCATCATAGTTCATGTTCACCAGGCACAGAACAAGTCCCCCAATTTCTTACCATATGCTCCGATAAGAGAACATGTCCTCCAGGCTCTCAACATGTCCTCCAGGCTCTCAACATGTCCTCCAGGCTCTCAACATGTCCTCCAGGCTCTCAACATGTCCTCCAGGCTCTCAACATGTCCTCCAGGCTCTCAACATGTCCTCCAGGCTCTCAACATGTCCTCCAGGCTCTCAACATGTCCTCCAAATATAGTGAAAGTTCTCCAGGCAGAGAACAAATTCTCCAATCACAGACCAAATGCTCCTAAAAAAGAACAAGTCCTCTAAGCCCTGAACAAGTCCTCCAAGCTCAGAACAATTCCTAAAATATCAGAACAACCACATCAAACTCAGAACAAGTCCTCCAATCTCAGAACAAGTCCTCCAATCTCAAAACAAGTCCTCCAATCTCAAAACAAGTCCTCCAATCTCAAAACAAGTCCTCCAATCTCAAAACAAGTCCTCCAATCTCAAAACAAGTCCTCCAATCTCAAAACAAGTCCTCCAATCTCAAAACAAATCCTCCAAACTCAAAACAACTCCTCCAATCTCAAAACAACTCCTCCAATCTCAAAACAAGTCCTCCAATCATAATAGTTCATGTTCACCAGGCAGAGAAAAAGTCCCCCAATGACTTACCAAATGCTC
Organism: Ara ararauna; assembly: GCA_028858755.1. Classification (NCBI taxonomy): domain Eukaryota; kingdom Metazoa; phylum Chordata; class Aves; order Psittaciformes; family Psittacidae; genus Ara; species Ara ararauna. The sequence continues at coordinate 450,010 of CM054376.1, forward strand.
CGATAAGAGAACATGTCCTCCAGGCTCTCAACATGTCCTCCAGGCTCTCAACATGTCCTCCAGGCTCTCAACATGTCCTCCAGGCTCTCAACATGTCCTCCAGGCTCTCAACATGTCCTCCAGGCTCTCAACATGTCCTCCAGGCTCTCAACATGTCCTCCAGGCTCTCAACATGTCCTCCAGGCTCTCAACATGTCCTCCAAATATAGTGAAAGTTCTCCAGGCAGGGAACAAATTCTCCAACCTCAGACCAAATGCTCCTAAAAGAGAACAAGTCCTCCAAGCCCTGAACAAGTCCTCCAAGCTCTGAACAAGTCCTCCAAGCTCTGAACAATTCCCCTAACTCAAAACAAGTCCCCCAGATTCAGAACAAGTCCCCCAAACTCAGAACAATTCCTCCAAGCCCAGAAGAAATTTTTCAATCACACTGCAAGCTCTCCAGGCAGAGAACAAATTCTCCAATCACAGACCAAATGCTCCTAAAAGAGAACAAGTCCTCCAAGCCCTGAACAAGTCCTCCAAGCTCAGAACAAGTCCTCCAATCTCAAAACAAGTCCTCCAATCTCAAAACAAGTCCTCCAATCTCAAAACAAGTCCTCCAATCCCAAAACAAGTCCTCCAATCATAATAGTTCATGTTCACCAGGCAGAGAACAAGTCCCCCAATGACTTACCAAATGCTCCGATAAGAGAACATGTCCTCCAAGCTCTCAACATGTCCTCCAGGCTCTCAACATGTCCTCCAGGCTCTCAACATGTCCTCCAGGCTCTCAACATGTCCTCCAGGCTCTCAACATGTCCTCCAGGCTCTCAACATGTCCTCCAGGCTCTCAACATATCCTCCAGGCTCTCAACATGTCCTCCAAATATAGTGAAAGTTCTCCAGGCAGAGAACAAATTCTCCAATCACAGACCAAATGCTCCTAAAAGAGAACAAGTCCTCTAAGCCCTGAACAAGTCCTCCAAGCTCAGAACAATTCCTAAAATATCAGAACAACCACATCAAACTCAGAACAAGTCCTCCAATCTCAAAACAAGTCCTCCAATGTCACAACAAGTCCTCCAATCTCACAACAAGTCCTCCAATCTCAAAACAACTCCTCCAGTCATCATAGTTCATGTTCACCAGGCACAGAACAAGTCCCCCAATTTCTTACCATATGCTCCGATAAGAGAACATGTCCTCCAGGCTCTCAACATGTCCTCCAGGCTCTCAACATGTCCTCCAGGCTCTCAACATGTCCTCCAGGCTCTCAACATGTCCTCCAGGCTCTCAACATGTCCTCCAGGCTCTCAACATGTCCTCCAGGCTCTCAACATGTCCTCCAGGCTCTCAACATGTCCTCCAGGCTCTCAACATGTCCTCCAGGCTCTCAACATGTCCTCCAAATATAGTGAAAGTTCTCCAGGCAGAGAACAAATTCTCCAATCACAGACCAAATGCTCCTAAAAAAGAATAAGTCCTCTAAGCCCTGAACAAGTCCTCCAAGCTCAGAACAATTCCTAAAATATCAGAACAACCACATCAAACTCAGAACAAGTCCTCCAATCTCAGAACAAGTCCTCCAATCTCAAAACAAGTCCTCCAATCTCAAAACAAGTCCTCCAATCTCAAAACAAGTCCTCCAATCTCAAAACAAGTCCTCCAATCTCAAAACAAGTCCTCCAATCTCAAAACAAGTCCTCCAATCTCAAAACAAATCCTCCAAACTCAAAACAACTCCTCCAATCTCAAAACAACTCCTCCAATCTCAAAACAAGTCCTCCAATCATAATAGTTCATGTTCACCAGGCAGAGAAAAAGTCCCCCAATGACTTACCAAATGCTCCGATAAGAGAACATGTCCTCCAGGCTCTCAACATGTCCTCCAGGCTCTCAACATGTCCTCCAGGCTCTCAACATGTCCTCCAGGCTCTCAACATGTCCTCCAGGCTCTCAACATGTCCTCCAGGCTCTCAACATGTCCTCCAGGCTCTCAACATGTCCTCCAGGCTCTCAACATGTCCTCCAGGCTCTCAACATGTCCTCCAGGCTCTCAACATGTCCTCCAGGCTCTCAACATGTCCTCCAAATATAGTGAAAGTTCTCCAGGCAGGGAACAAATTCTCCAACCTCAGACCAAATGCTCCTAAAAGAGAACAAGTCCTCCAAGCCCTGAACAAGTCCTCCAAGCTCTGAACAAGTCCTCCAAGCTCTGAACAATTCCCCTAACTCAAAACAAGTCCCCCAGATTCAGAACAAGTCCCCCAAACTCAGAACAATTCCTCCAAGCCCAGAAGAAATTTTTCAATCACACTGCAAGCTCTCCAGGCAGAGAACAAATTCTCCAATCACAGACCAAATGCTCCTAAAAGAGAACAAGTCCTCCAAGCCCTGAACAAGTCCTCCAAGCTCAGAACAATTCCTAAAATATCAGAACAACCACATCAAACTCAGAACAAGTCCTCCAATCTCAAAACAAGTCCTCCAATCTCAAAACAACTCCTCCAGTCATCATAGTTCATGTTCACCAGGCACAGAACAAGTCCCCCAATTTCTTACCATATGCTCCGATAAGAGAACATGTCCTCCAGGCTCTCAACATGTCCTCCAGGCTCTCAACATGTCCTCCAGGCTCTCAACATGTCCTCCAGGCTCTCAACATGTCCTCCAGGCTCTCAACATGTCCTCCAGGCTCTCAACATGTCCTCCAGGCTCTCAACATGTCCTCCAAATATAGTGAAAGTTCTCCAGGCAGAGAACAAATTCTCCAATCACAGACCAAATGCTCCGAAAAGAGAACAAGTCCTCTAAGCCCTGAAGAAGTCCTCCAAGCTCAGAACAATTCCTAAAATATCAGAACAACCACATCAAACTCAGAACAAGTCCTCCAATCTCAGAACAAGTCCTCCAATCTCAAAACAAGTCCTCCAATCTCAAAACAAGTCCTCCAATCTCAAAACAAGTCCTCCAATCTCAAAACAAGTCCTCCAATCTCAAAACAAGTCCTCCAATCATAATACTTCATGTTCACCAGGCAGAGAACAAGTCCCCCAGTGACTTACCAAATGCTCCGATAAGAGAACATGTCCTCCAGGCTCTCAACATGTCCTCTAGGCTCTCAACATGTCCTCCAGGCTCTCAACATATCCTCCAGGCTCTCAACATGTCCTCCAGGCTCTCAACATGTCCTCCAAATATAGTGAAAGTTCTCCAGGCAGAGAACAAATTCTCCAATCACAGACCAAATGCTCCTAAAAGAGAACAAGTCCTCCAACCCCTGAACAAGTCCTCCAAGCTCTGAACAAGTCCTCCAAGCTCTGAACAATTCCCCTAACTCAAAACAAGTCCCCCAGATTCAGAACAAGTCCCCCAAACTCAGAACAATTCCTCAAATCCCAGAAAAAATTTTTCAATCACACTGCAAGCTCTCCAGGCACAGAACAAATTCTCCAATCACAGACCACATCCTCCTAAAAGAGAACAAGTCCTCCAAGCTCCGAACAAGTCCTCCAAGCTCTGAACAAGTCCGCCAAGCTCTGAACAAATCCTAAAATATCAGAACAACCACATCAAACTCAGAACAAGTCCTCCAATCTCAAAACAAGTCCTCCAATGTCACAACAAGTCCTCCAATCTCAAAACAAGTCCTCCAATCTCAAAACAAGTCCTCCAGTCATCATAGTTCATGTTCACCAGGCACAGAACAAGTCCCATAATGACTTACCAAATGCTCCGCTGAGAGAACATGCCCTCCAGGCTCTCAACATGTCCTCCAGGCTCTCAACATGTCCTCCAGGCTCTCAACATGTCCTCCAGGCTCTCAACATGTCCTCCAGGCTCTCAACATGTCCTCCAGGCTCTCAACATGTCCTCCAGGCTCTCAACATGTCCTCCAAATATAGTGAATGTTCTCCAGGCAGAGAACAAATTCTCCAATCACAGACCAAATGCTCCTAAAAAAGAACAAGTCCTCCAAGCCCTGAACAAGTCCTCCAAGCTCTGAACAATTCCTAAAATAACAGAAAAACCACATCAAACTCAGAACAACTCCTCCAATCTCACAACAAGTCCTCGACTCTCAAAACAAGTCCTCCAGTCATCATAGTTCATGTTCACCAGGCACAGAACAAGTCCCCCAATATCTTACCATATGCTCCGATAAGAGAACATGTCCTCCAGGCTCTCAACATGTCCTCCAGGCCCTCAACATGTCCTCCAAATATAGTGGAAGTTCTCCAGGCAGAGAACAAATTCTCCAATCACAGACCAAATGCTCCTAAAAGAGAACAAGTCCTCCGAGCCCTGAACAAGTCCTCCAAGCTCAGAACAATTCCTAAAATAACTGAACAACCACATCAAACTCAGAACAAGTCCTCCAATCTCACAACAAGTCCTCCAATCTCAAAACAAGTCCTCCAGTCATCATAGTTCATGTTAACCAGGCACAGAACAAGTCCCCCAATTTCTTACCATATGCTCTGATAAGAGAACATGTCCTCCAGGCTCTCAACATGTCCTCCAGGCTCTCAACATGTCCTCCAGGCTCTCAACATGTCCTCCAGGCTCTCAACATGTCCTCCAGGCTCTCAACATGTCCTCCAAATATAGTGAAAGTTCTCCAGGCAGAGAACAAATTCTCCAATCACAGACCAAATGCTCCTAAAAGAGAACAAGTCCTCTAAGCCCTGAACAAGTCCTCCAAGCTCAGAACAATTCCTAAAATATCAGAACAACCACATCAAACTCAGAACAAGTCCTCCAATCTCAAAACAAGTCCTCCAATGTCACAACAAGTCCTCCAATCTCACAACAAGTCCTCCAATCTCAAAACAACTCCTCCAGTCATCATAGTTCATGTTCACCAGGCACAGAACAAGTCCCCCAATTTCTTACCATATGCTCCGATAAGAGAACATGTCCTCCAGGCTCTCAACATGTCCTCCAGGCTCTCAACATGTCCTCCAGGCTCTCAACATGTCCTCCAGGCTCTCAACATGTCCTCCAGGCTCTCAACATGTCCTCCAGGCTCTCAACATGTCCTCCAGGCTCTCAACATGTCCTCCAGGCTCTCAACATGTCCTCCAGGCTCTCAACATGTCCTCCAGGCTCTCAACATGTCCTCCAAATATAGTGAAAGTTCTCCAGGCAGAGAACAAATTCTCCAATCACAGACCAAATGCTCCTAAAAAAGAACAAGTCCTCTAAGCCCTGAACAAGTCCTCCAAGCTCAGAACAATTCCTAAAATATCAGAACAACCACATCAAACTCAGAACAAGTCCTCCAATCTCAGAACAAGTCCTCCAATCTCAAAACAAGTCCTCCAATCTCAAAACAAGTCCTCCAATCTCAAAACAAGTCCTCCAATCTCAAAACAAGTCCTCCAATCTCAAAACAAGTCCTCCAATCTCAAAACAAGTCCTCCAATCTCAAAACAAATCCTCCAAACTCAAAACAACTCCTCCAATCTCAAAACAACTCCTCCAATCTCAAAACAAGTCCTCCAATCATAATAGTTCATGTTCACCAGGCAGAGAAAAAGTCCCCCAATGACTTACCAAATGCTCCGATAAGAGAACATGTCCTCCAGGCTCTCAACATGTCCTCCAGGCTCTCAACATGTCCTCCAGGCTCTCAACATGTCCTCCAGGCTCTCAACATGTCCTCCAGGCTCTCAACATGTCCTCCAGGCTCTCAACATGTCCTCCAGGCTCTCAACATGTCCTCCAAATATAGTGAAAGTTCTCCAGGCAGGGAACAAATTCTCCAACCTCAGACCAAATGCTCCTAAAAGAGAACAAGTCCTCCAAGCCCTGAACAAGTCCTCCAAGCTCTGAACAAGTCCTCCAAGCTCTGAACAATTCCCCTAACTCAAAACAAGTCCCCCAGATTCAGAACAAGTCCCCCAAACTCAGAACAATTCCTCCAAGCCCAGAAGAAATTTTTCAATCACACTGCAAGCTCTCCAGGCAGAGAACAAATTCTCCAATCACAGACCAAATGCTCCTAAAAGAGAACAAGTCCTCCAAGCCCTGAACAAGTCCTCCAAGCTCAGAACAATTCCTAAAATATCAGAACAACCACATCAAACTCAGAACAAGTCCTCCAATCTCAAAACAAGTCCTCCAATCTCAAAACAACTCCTCCAGTCATCATAGTTCATGTTCACCAGGCACAGAACAAGTCCCCCAATTTCTTACCATATGCTCCGATAAGAGAACATGTCCTCCAGGCTCTCAACATGTCCTCCAGGCTCTCAACATGTCCTCCAGGCTCTCAACATGTCCTCCAGGCTCTCAACATGTCCTCCAGGCTCTCAACATGTCCTCCAGGCTCTCAACATGTCCTCCAGGCTCTCAACATGTCCTCCAAATATAGTGAAAGTTCTCCAGGCAGAGAACAAATTCTCCAATCACAGACCAAATGCTCCGAAAAGAGAAGAAGTCCTCTAAGCCCTGAAGAAGTCCTCCAAGCTCAGAACAATTCCTAAAATATCAGAACAACCACATCAAACTCAGAACAAGTCCTCCAATCTCAGAACAAGTCCTCCAATCTCAAAACAAGTCCTCCAATCTCAAAACAAGTCCTCCAATCTCAAAACAAGTCCTCCAATCTCAAAACAAGTCCTCCAATCTCAAAACAAGTCCTCCAATCTCAAAACAAGTCCTCCAATCATAATACTTCATGTTCACCAGGCAGAGAACAAGTCCCCCAGTGACTTACCAAATGCTCCGATAAGAGAACATGTCCTCCAGGCTCTCAACATGTCCTCTAGGCTCTCAACATGTCCTCCAGGCTCTCAACATATCCTCCAGGCTCTCAACATGTCCTCCAGGCTCTCAACATGTCCTCCAAATATAGTGAAAGTTCTCCAGGCAGAGAACAAATTCTCCAATCACAGACCAAATGCTCCTAAAAGAGAACAAGTCCTCCAACCCCTGAACAAGTCCTCCAAGCTCTGAACAAGTCCTCCAAGCTCTGAACAATTCCCCTAACTCAAAACAAGTCCCCCAGATTCAGAACAAGTCCCCCAAACTCAGAACAATTCCTCAAATCCCAGAAAAAATTTTTCAATCACACTGCAAGCTCTCCAGGCACAGAACAAATTCTCCAATCACAGACCACATCCTCCTAAAAGAGAACAAGTCCTCCAAGCTCCGAACAAGTCCTCCAAGCTCTGAACAAGTCCGCCAAGCTCTGAACAAATCCTAAAATATCAGAACAACCACATCAAACTCAGAACAAGTCCTCCAATCTCAAAACAAGTCCTCCAATGTCACAACAAGTCCTCCAATCTCAAAACAAGTCCTCCAATCTCAAAACAAGTCCTCCAGTCATCATAGTTCATGTTCACCAGGCACAGAACAAGTCCCATAATGACTTACCAAATGCTCCGCTGAGAGAACATGCCCTCCAGGCTCTCAACATGTCCTCCAGGCTCTCAACATGTCCTCCAGGCTCTCAACATGTCCTCCAGGCTCTCAACATGTCCTCCAGGCTCTCAACATGTCCTCCAGGCTCTCAACATGTCCTCCAAATATAGTGAATGTTCTCCAGGCAGAGAACAAATTCTCCAATCACAGACCAAATGCTCCTTAAAAAGAACAAGTCCTCCAAGCCCTGAACAAGTCCTCCAAGCTCTGAACAATTCCTAAAATAACAGAAAAACCACATCAAACTCAGAACAAGTCCTCCAATCTCACAACAAGTCCTCGACTCTCAAAACAAGTCCTCCAGTCATCATAGTTCATGTTCACCAGGCACAGAACAAGTCCCCCAATATCTTACCATATGCTCCGATAAGAGAACATGTCCTCCAGGCTCTCAACATGTCCTCCAGGCCCTCAACATGTCCTCCAAATATAGTGGAAGTTCTCCAGGCAGAGAACAAATTCTCCAATCACAGACCAAATGCTCCTAAAAGAGAACAAGTCCTCCGAGCCCTGAACAAGTCCTCCAAGCTCAGAACAATTCCTAAAATAACTGAACAACCACATCAAACTCAGAACAAGTCCTCCAATCTCACAACAAGTCCTCCAATCTCAAAACAAGTCCTCCAGTCATCATAGTTCATGTTAACCAGGCACAGAACAAGTCCCCCAATTTCTTACCATATGCTCTGATAAGAGAACATGTCCTCCAGGCTCTCAACATGTCCTCCAGGCTCTCAACATGTCCTCCAGGCTCTCAACATGTCCTCCAGGCTCTCAACATGTCCTCCAAATATAGTGAAAGTTCTCCAGGCAGAGAACAAATTCTCCAATCACAGACCAAATGCTCCTAAAAGAGAACAAGTCCTCTAAGCCCTGAACAAGTCCTCCAAGCTCAGAACAATTCCTAAAATATCAGAACAACCACATCAAACTCAGAACAAGTCCTCCAATCTCAGAACAAGTCCTCCAATCTCAAAACAAGTCCTCCAATCTCAAAACAAGTCCTCCAATCTCAAAACAAGTCCTCCAATCTCAAAACAAGTCCTCCAATCTCAAAACAAGTCCTCCAATCCCAAAACAAGTCCTCCAATCCCAAAACAAGTCCTCCAATCATAATTGTTCATGTTCACCAGGCAGAGAACAAGTCCCCCAATGACTTACCAAATGCTCCGATAAGAGAACATGTCCTCCAGGCTCTCAACATGTCCTCCAGGCTCTCAACATGTCCTCCAGGCTCTCAACATGTCCTCCAAATATAGTGAAAGTTCTCCAGGCAGAGAACAAATTCTCCAATCACAGACCAAATGCTCCTAAAAGAGAACAAGTCCTCTAAGCCCTGAACAAGTCCTCCAAGCTCTGAACAAGTCCTCGAAGCTCAGAACAATTCCTAAAATTACTCAAAACAAGTCCCCCAGATTCAGAACATGTCCCCCAAACTGAGAACAATTCCTCCAAGCCCAGAAAAAAATATTCAATCACAGTTCAATCTCTCCAGGCACAGAACAAATTCTCCAATCACAGACCAAATGCTCCTAAAAGAGAACAAGTCCTCCAAGCTCTGAGCAATTCCTCCAAGCTCTGAAAAAGACCTAAAATATCAGAACAACCACACCAAACTCAGAACAAGTCCTCCAATCTCAAAACAAGTCCTCCAATGTCACAACAAGTCCTCCAATCTCAAAACAAGTCCTCCAATCTCAAAACAAGTCCTCCAGTCATCATAGTTCATGTTTACCAGGCACAGAACAAGTCCCATAATGACTTACCAAATGCTCCGATAAGAGAACATGTCCTCCAGGCTCTCAACATGTCCTCCAGGCTCTCAACATGTCCTCCAGGCTCTCAACATGTCCTCCAGGCTCTCAACATGTCCTCCAGGCTCTCAACAGGTCCTCCAGGCTCTCAACAGGTCCTCCAGGCTCTCAACATGTCCTCCAAATATAGTGAAAGTTCTCCAGGCAGAGAAGAAATTCCCCAACCACAGACCAAATGCTCCTAAAAGAGAACAAGTCCTCCAAGCCCTGAACAAGTCCTCCAAGCTCTGAACAAGTCCTCCAAGCTCTGAACAATTCCCCTAACTCAAAACAAGTCCCCCAAACTCAGAACAATTCCTCCAAGCCCAGAAAAAATTTTTCAATCACACTGCAAGCTCTCCAGGCACAGAACAAATTCTCCAATCACACACCAAATCCTCCTAAAAGAGAACAAGTCCTCCAAGCTCTGAACAAGTCCTCCAAGCTCTGAACAAGTCCGCCAAGCTCTGAACAAGTCCTAAAATATCAGAACAACCACATCAAACTCAGAACAAGTCCTCCAATCTCAAAACAAGTCCTCCAATGTCACAACAAGTCCTCCAATCTCAAAACAAGTCCTCCAATCTCAAAACAAGTCCTCCAATCTCAAAACAAGTCCTCCAGTCATCATAGTTCATGTTCACCAGGCACAGAACAAGTCCCCCAATGACTTACCAAATGCTCCGATAAGAGAACATGTCCTCCAGGCTCTCAACATGTCCTCCAGGCTCTCAACATGTCCTCCAGGCTCTCAACATGTCCTCCAGGCTCTCAACATGTCCTCCAGGCTCTCAACAGGTCCTCCAGGCTCTCAACAGGTCCTCCAGGCTCTCAACAGGTCCTCCAGGCTCTCAACAGGTCCTCCAGGCTCTCAACAGGTCCTCCAGGCTCTCAACAGGTCCTCCAGGCTCTCAACAGGTCCTCCAAATATAGTGAAAGCTCTCCAGGCAGAGAACAAATTCTCCAATCACAGACCAAATGCTCCTAAAAGAGAACAAGTCCTCCAAGCCCTGAACAAGTCCTCCAAGCTCTGAACAAGTCCTACAAGCTCTGAACAAGTCCTCCAAGCTCTGAACAATTCCCCTAACTCAAAACAAGTCCCCCAAACTCAGAACAATTCCTCCAAGCCCAGAAAAAAATTTTTCAATCACACTGCAAGCTCTCCAGGCACAGAACAAATTCTCCAATCACAGACCAAATCCTCCTAAAAGAGAACAAGTCCTCCAAGCTCTGAACAAGTCCTCCGAGCTCTGAACAAGTCCTCCGAGCTCTGAACAAGTCCTAAAATATCAGAACAAAAATATCAAACTCAGAACAAGTCCTCCAATCTCAAAACAAGTTCTCCAATGTCACAACAAGTCCTCCAAACTCAAAACAAGTCCTCCAATCTCAAAACAAGTCCACCAATCTCAAAACAAGTCCTCCAGTCATCATAGTTCATGTTCTCCAGGCAGAGAACTAATTCTCCAATCACAGACCAAATGCTCCTAAAAGAGAACAAGTCCTCTAAGCCCTGAACAAGTCCTCCAAGCTCAGAACAATTCCTAAAATATCAGAACAACCACATCAAACTCAGAACAAGTCCTCCAATCTCAGAACAAGTCCTCCAATCTCAAAACAAATCCTCCAATCTCAAAACAAGTCCTCCAATCTCAAAACAAGTCCTCCAATCTCAAAACAAGTCCTCCAATCTCAAAACAAGTCCTCCAATCTCAAAACAAGTCCTCCAATCATAATAGTTCATGTTCACCAGGCAGAGAACAAGTCCCCCAATGACTTACCAAATGCTCCGATAAGAGAACATGTCCTCCAGGCTCTCAACATGTCCTCCAGGCTCTCAACATGTCCTCCAGGCTTTCAACATGTCCTCCAGGCTTTCAACATGTCCTCCAGGCTCTCAACATGTCCTCCAGGTTCTCAACATGTCCTCCAGGCTCTCAACATGTCCTCCAAATATAGTGAAAGTTCTCCAGGCAGGGAACAAATTCTCCAACCTCAGACCAAATGCTCCTAAAAGAGAACAAGTCTTCCAAGCCCTGAACAAGTCCTCCAAGCTCTGAACAAGTCCTCCAAGCTCTGAACAATTCCCCTAACTCAAAACAAGTCCCCCAGATTCAGAACAAGTCCCCCAAACTCAGAACAATTCCTCCAAGCCCAGAAAAAATTTTTTGAAACACACTGCAAGCTCTCCAGGCACAGAACAAATTCTCCAATCACAGACCAAATGCTCCTAAAAGAGAACAAGTCCTCCAAGCTCTGAACAAGTCCTCCAAGCTCTGAACAAGTCCTCCAAGCTCCGAACAAGTCCTCCAAGCTCTGAACAAGTCCTCCAAGCTCTGAACACGTCTTAAAATATCAGAACAACCACATCAAACTAAGAACAAGACCTCCAATCTCAAAACAAGTCCTCCAATCTCAAAACAAGTCCTCCAATCTCAAAACAAGTCCTCCAGTCATCATAGTTCATATTCACCAGGCACAGAAGAAGTCCCCCAATGACTTACCAAATGCTCCGATAAGAGAACATGTCCTCCAGGCTCTCAACATGTCCTCCAGGCTCTCAACATGTCCTCCAGGCTCTCAACATGTCCTCCAGGCTCTCAACATGTAGTCCAAATATAGTGAAAGTTCTCCAGGCAGAGAACAAATTCTCCAATCACAGACCAAATGCTCCTAAAAGAGAACAAGTCCTCCAAGCCCTGAACAAGTCCTCCAAGCTCAGAACAATTCCTAAAATATCAGAACAACCACATGAAACTCAGAACAAGACCTCCAATCTCACAACAAGTCCTCCAATCTCAAAACAAGTCCTCCAGTCATCATAGTTCATGTTCACCAGGCACAGAACAAGTCCCCCAATGTCTTTACCATATGCTCCGCTAAGAGAACATGTCCTCCAGGCTCTCAACATGTCCTCCAGGCTCTCAACATGTCCTCCAGGCTCTCAACATGTCCTCCAGGCTCTCAACATGTCCTCCAGGCTCTCAACATGTCCTCCAGGCTCTCAACATGTCCTCCAAATATAGTGAAAGTTCTCCAGGCAGAGAACAAATTCTCCAATCACAGACCAAATGCTCCGAAAAGAGAACAAGTCCTCCAAGCCCTGAACAAGTCCTCCAAGCTCTGAACAAGTCCTCCAAGCTCTGAACAAGTCCTCCAAGCTCTGAACAATTCCCCTAACTCAAAACAAGTCCCCCAGATTCAGAACAACTCCCCCAAACTCAGAACAAATCCTCCAAGCCCAGAAAAAATTTTTCAATCACACTGCAAGCTCTCCAGGCACAGAACAAATTCTCCAATCACAGACCAAATGCTCCTAAAAGAGAACAAGTCCTCCAAGCTCTGAACAAGTCCTCCAAGCTCTGAACAAGTCCTCCAAGCTCTGAACAAGTCCGCCAAGCTCTGAACAAGTCCTCCAAGCTCTGAACACGTCTTAAAATATCAGAACAACCACATCAAACTAAGAACAAGACCTCCAATCTCAAAACAAGTCCTCCAATCTCAAAACAAGTCCTCCAATCTCAAAACAAGTCCTCCAATCTCAAAACAAGTCCTCCAGTCATCATAGTTCATATTCACCAGGCACAGAAGAAGTCCCCCAATGACTTACCAAATGCTCCGATAAGAGAACATGTCCTCCAGGCTCTCAACATGTCCTCCAGGCTCTCAACATGTCCTCCAGGCTCTCAACATGTCCTCCAGGCTCTCAACATGTCCTCCAAATATAGTGAAAGTTCTCCAGGCAGAGAACAAATTCTCCAATCACAGACCAAATGCTCCTAAAAGAGAACAAGTCCTCCAACCCCTGAACAAGTCCTCCAAGCTCTGAACAAGTCCTCCAAGCTCTGAACAATTCCCCTAACTCAAAACAAGTCCCCCAGATTCAGAACAAGTCCCCCAAACTCAGAACAATTCCTCAAATCCCAGAAAAAATTTTTCAATCACACTGCAAGCTCTCCAGGCACAGAACAAATTCTCCAATCACAGACCACATCCTCCTAAAAGAGAACAAGTCCTCCAAGCTCCGAACAAGTCCTCCAAGCTCTGAACAAGTCCGCCAAGCACTGAACAAATCCTAAAATATCAGAACAACCACATCAAACTCAGAACAAGTCCTCCAATCTCAAAACAAGTCCTCCAATGTCACAACAAGTCCTCCAATCTCAAAACAAGTCCTCCAATCTCAAAACAAGTCCTCCAGTCATCATAGTTCATGTTCACCAGGCACAGAACAAGTCCCATAATGACTTACCAAATGCTCTGAGAAGAGAACATGTCCTCCAGGCTCTCAACATGTCCTCCAGGCTCTCAACATGTCCTCCAGGCTCTCAACATGTCCTCCAGGCTCTCAACATGTCCTCCAGGCTCTCAACATGTCCTCCAGGCTCTCAACATGTCCTCCAGGCTCTCAACATGTCCTCCAGGCTCTCAACATGTCCTCCAGGCTCTCAACATGTCCTCCAAATATAGTGAATGTTCTCCAGGCAGAGAACAAATTCTCCAATCACAGACCAAATGCTCCTAAAAAAGAACAAGTCCTCCAAGCCCTGAACAAGTCCTCCAAGCTCTGAACAATTCCTAAAATAACAGAAAAACCACATCAAACTCAGAACAAGTCCTCCAATCTCACAACAAGTCCTCGACTCTCAAAACAAGTCCTCCAGTCATCATAGTTCATGTTCACCAGGCACAGAACAAGTCCCCCAATATCTTACCATATGCTCCGATAAGAGAACATGTCCTCCAGGCTCTCAACATGTCCTCCAGGCTCTCAACATGTCCTCCAGGCTCTCAACATGTCCTCCAGGCTCTCAACATGTCCTCCAGGCTCTCAACATGTCCTCCAGGCTCTCAACATGTCCTCCAGGCTCTCAACATTTCCTCCAAATATAGTGGAAGTTCTCCAGGCAGAGAACAAATTCTCCAATCACAGACCAAATGCTCCTAAAAGAGAACAAGTCCTCCAAGCCCTGAACAAGTCCTCCAAGCTCAGAACAATTCCTAAAATAACTGAACAACCACATCAAACTCAGAACAAGTCCTCCAATCTCACAACAAGTCCTCCAATCTCAAAACAAGTCCTCCAGTCATCATAGTTCATGTTCACCAGGCACAGAACAAGTCCCCCAATTTCTTACCATATGCTCTGATAAGAGAACATGTCCTCCAGGCTCTCAACATGTCCTCCAGGCTCTCAACATGTCCTCCAGGCTCTCAACATGTCCTCCAAATATAGTGAAAGTTCTCCAGGCAGAGAACAAATTCTCCAATCACAGACCAAATGCTCCTAAAAGAGAACAAGTCCTCTAAGCCCTGAACAAGTCCTCCAAGCTCAGAAGAATTCCTAAAATATCAGAACAACCACATCAAACTCAGAACAAGTCCTCCAATCTCAGAACAAGTCCTCCAATCTCAAAACAAATCCTCCAATCTCAAAACAAGTCCTCCAATCTCAAAACAAGTCCTCCAATCTCAAAACAAGTCCTCCAATCTCAAAACAAGTCCTCCAATCATAATAGTTCATGTTCACCAGGCAGAGAACAAGTCCCCCAATGACTTACCAAATGCTCCGATAAGAGAACATGTCCTCCAGGCTCTCAACATGTCCTCCAGGCTCTCAACATGTCCTCCAGGCTTTCAACATGTCCTCCAGGCTTTCAACATGTCCTCCAGGCTCTCAACATGTCCTCCAGGTTCTCAACATGTCCTCCAGGCTCTCAACATGTCCTCCAAATATAGTGAAAGTTCTCCAGGCAGGGAACAAATTCTCCAACCTCAGACCAAATGCTCCTAAAAGAGAACAAGTCTTCCAAGCCCTGAACAAGTCCTCCAAGCTCTGAACAAGTCCTCCAAGCTCTGAACAATTCCCCTAACTCAAAACAAGTCCCCCAGATTCAGAACAAGTCCCCCAAACTCAGAACAATTCCTCCAAGCCCAGAAAAAATTTTTTGAAACACACTGCAAGCTCTCCAGGCACAGAACAAATTCTCCAATCACAGACCAAATGCTCCTAAAAGAGAACAAGTCCTCCAAGCTCTGAACAAGTCCTCCAAGCTCTGAACAAGTCCTCCAAGCTCCGAACAAGTCCTCCAAGCTCTGAACAAGTCCTCCAAGCTCTGAACACGTCTTAAAATATCAGAACAACCACATCAAACTAAGAACAAGACCTCCAATCTCAAAACAAGTCCTCCAATCTCAAAACAAGTCCTCCAATCTCAAAACAAGTCCTCCAGTCATCATAGTTCATATTCACCAGGCACAGAAGAAGTCCCCCAATGACTTACCAAATGCTCCGATAAGAGAACATGTCCTCCAGGCTCTCAACATGTCCTCCAGGCTCTCAACATGTCCTCCAGGCTCTCAACATGTCCTCCAGGCTCTCAACATGTCCTCCAGGCTCTCAACATGTCCTCCAAATATACTGAAAGTTCTCCAGGCAGAGAACAAATTCTCCAATCACAGACCAAATGCTCCTAAAAGAGAACAAGTCCTCCAAGCCCTGAACAAGTCCTCCAAGCTCAGAACAATTCCTAAAATAACTGAACAACCACATGAAACTCAGAACAAGACCTCCAATCTCACAACAAGTCCTCCAATCTCAAAACAAGTCCTCCAGTCATCATAGTTCATGTTCACCAGGCACAGAACAAGTCCCCCAATGTCTTTACCATATGCTCCGCTAAGAGAACATGTCCTCCAGGCTCTCAACATGTCCTCCAGGCTCTCAACATGTCCTCCAGGCTCTCAACATGTCCTCCAGGCTCTCAACATGTCCTCCAGGCTCTCAACATGTCCTCCAAATATAGTGAAAGTTCTCCAGGCAGACAACAAATTCTCCAATCACAGACCAAATGCTCCGAAAAGAGAACAAGTCCTCCAAGCCCTGAACAAGTCCTCCAAGCTCTGAACAAGTCCTCCAAGCTCTGAACAAGTCCTCCAAGCTCTGAACAATTCCCCTAACTCAAAACAAGTCCCCCAGATTCAGAACAACTCCCCCAAACTCAGAACAAATCCTCCAAGCCCAGAAAAAATTTTTCAATCACACTGCAAGCTCTCCAGGCACAGAACAAATTCTCCAATCACAGACCAAATGCTCCTAAAAGAGAACAAGTCCTCCAAGCTCTGAACAAGTCCTCCAAGCTCTGAACAAGTCCTCCAAGCTCTGAACAAGTCCGCCAAGCTCTGAACAAGTCCTCCAAGCTCTGAACACGTCTTAAAATATCAGAACAACCACATCAAACTAAGAACAAGACCTCCAATCTCAAAACAAGTCCTCCAATCTCAAAACAAGTCCTCCAATCTCAAAACAAGTCCTCCAGTCATCATAGTTCATATTCACCAGGCACAGAAGAAGTCCCCCAATGACTTACCAAATGCTCCGATAAGAGAACATGTCCTCCAGGCTCTCAACATGTCCTCCAGGCTCTCAACATGTCCTCCAGGCTCTCAACATGTCCTCCAGGCTCTCAACATGTCCTCCAGGCTCTCAACATGTCCTCCAAATATAGTGAAAGTTCTCCAGGCAGAGAACAAATTCTCCAATCACAGACCAAATGCTCCTAAAAGAGAACAAGTCCTCCAACCCCTGAACAAGTCCTCCAAGCTCTGAACAAGTCCTCCAAGCTCTGAACAATTCCCCTAACTCAAAACAAGTCCCCCAGATTCAGAACAAGTCCCCCAAACTCAGAACAATTCCTCAAATCCCAGAAAAAATTTTTCAATCACACTGCAAGCTCTCCAGGCACAGAACAAATTCTCCAATCACAGACCACATCCTCCTAAAAGAGAACAAGTCCTCCAAGCTCCGAACAAGTCCTCCAAGCTCTGAACAAGTCCGCCAAGCACTGAACAAATCCTAAAATATCAGAACAACCACATCAAACTCAGAACAAGTCCTCCAATCTCAAAACAAGTCCTCCAATGTCACAACAAGTCCTCCAATCTCAAAACAAGTCCTCCAATCTCAAAACAAGTCCTCCAGTCATCATAGTTCATGTTCACCAGGCACAGAACAAGTCCCATAATGACTTACCAAATGCTCTGAGAAGAGAACATGTCCTCCAGGCTCTCAACATGTCCTCCAGGCTCTCAACATGTCCTCCAGGCTCTCAACATGTCCTCCAGGCTCTCAACATGTCCTCCAGGCTCTCAACATGTCCTCCAGGCTCTCAACATGTCCTCCAGGCTCTCAACATGTCCTCCAGGCTCTCAACATGTCCTCCAGGCTCTCAACATGTCCTCCAAATATAGTGAATGTTCTCCAGGCAGAGAACAAATTCTCCAATCACAGACCAAATGCTCCTAAAAAAGAACAAGTCCTCCAAGCCCTGAACAAGTCCTCCAAGCTCTGAACAATTCCTAAAATAACAGAAAAACCACATCAAACTCAGAACAAGTCCTCCAATCTCACAACAAGTCCTCGACTCTCAAAACAAGTCCTCCAGTCATCATAGTTCATGTTCACCAGGCACAGAACAAGTCCCCCAATATCTTACCATATGCTCCGATAAGAGAACATGTCCTCCAGGCTCTCAACATGTCCTCCAGGCTCTCAACATGTCCTCCAGGCTCTCAACATGTCCTCCAGGCTCTCAACATGTCCTCCAGGCTCTCAACATGTCCTCCAGGCTCTCAACATGTCCTCCAGGCTCTCAACATTTCCTCCAAATATAGTGGAAGTTCTCCAGGCAGAGAACAAATTCTCCAATCACAGACCAAATGCTCCTAAAAGAGAACAAGTCCTCCAAGCCCTGAACAAGTCCTCCAAGCTCAGAACAATTCCTAAAATAACTGAACAACCACATCAAACTCAGAACAAGTCCTCCAATCTCACAACAAGTCCTCCAATCTCAAAACAAGTCCTCCAGTCATCATAGTTCATGTTCACCAGGCACAGAACAAGTCCCCCAATTTCTTACCATATGCTCTGATAAGAGAACATGTCCTCCAGGCTCTCAACATGTCCTCCAGGCTCTCAACATGTCCTCCAGGCTCTCAACATGTCCTCCAGGCTCTCAACATGTCCTCCAGGCTCTCAACATGTCCTCCAAATATAGTGAAAGTTCTCCAGGCAGAGAACAAATTCTCCAATCACAGACCAAATGCTCCTAAAAGAGAACAAGTCCTCTAAGCCCTGAACAAGTCCTCCAAGCTCAGAAGAATTCCTAAAATATCAGAACAACCACATCAAACTCAGAACAAGTCCTCCAATCTCAGAACAAGTCCTCCAATCTCAAAACAAGTCCTCCAATCATAATAGTTCATGTTCACCAGGCAGGGAACAAGTCCCCCAATGACTTACCAAATGCTCCGATAAGAAAACATGTCCTCCAGGCTCTCAACATGTCCTCCAGGCTCTCAACATGTCCTCCAGGCTCTCAACATGTCCTCCAAATATAGTGAAAGTTCTCCAGGCAGAGAACAAATTCTCCAATCACAGACCAAATGCTCCGAAAAGAGAACAAGTCCTCCAAGCCCTGAACAAGTCCTCCAAGCTCTGAACAAGTCCTCCAAGCTCTGAACAAGTCCTCCAAGCTCTGAACAAGTCCTCCAAGCTCTGAACAATTCCCCTAACTCAAAACAAGTCCCCCAGATTCAGAACAACTCCCCCAAACTCAGAACAAATCCTCCAAGCCCAGAAAAAATTTTTCAATCACACTGCAAGCTCTCCAGGCACAGAACAAATTCTCCAATCACAGACCAAATGCTCCTAAAAGAGAACAAGTCCTCCAAGCTCTGAACAAGTCCTCCAAGCTCTGAACAAGTCCTCCAAGCTCTGAACAAGTCCGCCAAGCTCTGAACAAGTCCTCCAAGCTCTGAACACGTCTTAAAATATCAGAACAACCACATCAAACTAAGAACAAGACCTCCAATCTCAAAACAAGTCCTCCAATCTCAAAACAAGTCCTCCAATCTCAAAACAAGTCCTCCAGTCATCATAGTTCATATTCACCAGGCACAGAAGAAGTCCCCCAATGACTTACCAAATGCTCCGATAAGAGAACATGTCCTCCAGGCTCTCAACATGTCCTCCAGGCTCTCAACATGTCCTCCAGGCTCTCAACATGTCCTCCAGGCTCTCAACATGTCCTCCAGGCTCTCAACATGTCCTCCAGGCTCTCAACATGTCCTCCAAATATAGTGAAAGTTCTCCAGGCAGAGAACAAATTCTCCAATCACAGACCAAATGCTCCTAAAAGAGAACAAGTCCTCCAACCCCTGAACAAGTCCTCCAAGCTCTGAACAAGTCCTCCAAGCTCTGAACAATTCCCCTAACTCAAAACAAGTCCCCCAGATTCAGAACAAGTCCCCCAAACTCAGAACAATTCCTCAAATACCAGAAAAAATTTTTCAATCACACTGCAAGCTCTCCAGGCACAGAACAAATTCTCCAATCACAGACCACATCCTCCTAAAAGAGAACAAGTCCTCCAAGCTCCGAACAAGTCCTCCAAGCTCTGAACAAGTCCGCCAAGCTCTGAACAAATCCTAAAATATCAGAACAACCACATCAAACTCAGAACAAGTCCTCCAATCTCAAAACAAGTCCTCCAATGTCACAACAAGTCCTCCAATCTCAAAACAAGTCCTCCAATCTCAAAACAAGTCCTCCAGTCATCATAGTTCATGTTCACCAGGCACAGAACAAGTCCCATAATGACTTACCAAATGCTCCGAGAAGAGAACATGTCCTCCAGGCTCTCAACATGTCCTCCAGGCTCTCAACATGTCCTCCAGGCTCTCAACATGTCCTCCAGGCTCTCAACATGTCCTCCAGGCTCTCAACATGTCCTCCAGGCTCTCAACATGTCCTCCAGGCTCTCAACATGTCCTCCAGGCTCTCAACATGTCCTCCAGGCTCTCAACATGTCCTCCAGGCTCTCAACATGTCCTCCAAATATAGTGAATGTTCTCCAGGCAGAGAACAAATTCTCCAATCACAGACCAAATGCTCCTAAAAAAGAACAAGTCCTCCAAGCCCTGAACAAGTCCTCCAAGCTCTGAACAATTCCTAAAATAACAGAAAAACCACATCAAACTCAGAACAAGTCCTCCAATCTCACAACAAGTCCTCGACTCTCAAAACAAGTCCTCCAGTCATCATAGTTCATGTTCACCAGGCACAGAACAAGTCCCCCAATATCTTACCATATGCTCCGATAAGAGAACATGTCCTCCAGGCTCTCAACATGTCCTCCAGGCTCTCAACATGTCCTCCAGGCTCTCAACATGTCCTCCAGGCTCTCAACATGTCCTCCAGGCTCTCAACATGTCCTCCAGGCTCTCAACATGTCCTCCAGGCTCTCAACATGTCCTCCAGGCTCTCAACATGTCCTCCAGGCTCTCAACATGTCCTCCAGGCTCTCAACATTTCCTCCAAATATAGTGGAAGTTCTCCAGGCAGAGAACAAATTCTCCAATCACAGACCAAATGCTCCTAAAAGAGAACAAGTCCTCCAAGCCCTGAACAAGTCCTCCAAGCTCAGAACAATTCCTAAAATAACTGAACAACCACATCAAACTCAGAACAAGTCCTCCAATCTCACAACAAGTCCTCCAATCTCAAAACAAGTCCTCCAGTCATCATAGTTCATGTTCACCAGGCACAGAACAAGTCCCCCAATTTCTTACCATATGCTCTGATAAGAGAACATGTCCTCCAGGCTCTCAACATGTCCTCTAGGCTCTCAACATGTCCTCCAGGCTCTCAACATGTCCTCCAAATATAGTGAAAGTTCTCCAGGCAGAGAACAAATTCTCCAATCACAGACCAAATGCTCCTAAAAGAGAACAAGTCCTCTAAGCCCTGAACAAGTCCTCCAAGCTCAGAACAATTCCTAAAATATCAGAACAACCACATCAAACTCAGAACAAGTCCTCCAATCTCAGAACAAGTCCTCCAATCTCAAAACAAATCCTCCAATCTCAAAACAAGTCCTCCAATCTCAAAACAAGTCCTCCAATCTCAAAACAAGTCCTCCAATCTCAAAACAAGTCCTCCAATCATAATAGTTCATGTTCACCAGGCAGAGAACAAGTCCCCCAATGACTTACCAAATGCTCCGATAAGAGAACATGTCCTCCAGGCTCTCAACATGTCCTCCAGGCTCTCAACATGTCCTCCAGGCTTTCAACATGTCCTCCAGGCTTTCAACATGTCCTCCAGGCTCTCAACATGTCCTCCAGGTTCTCAACATGTCCTCCAGGCTCTCAACATGTCCTCCAAATATAGTGAAAGTTCTCCAGGCAGGGAACAAATTCTCCAACCTCAGACCAAATGCTCCTAAAAGAGAACAAGTCTTCCAAGCCCTGAACAAGTCCTCCAAGCTCTGAACAAGTCCTCCAAGCTCTGAACAATTCCCCTAACTCAAAACAAGTCCCCCAGATTCAGAACAAGTCCCCCAAACTCAGAACAATTCCTCCAAGCCCAGAAAAAATTTTTTGAAACACACTGCAAGCTCTCCAGGCACAGAACAAATTCTCCAATCACAGACCAAATGCTCCTAAAAGAGAACAAGTCCTCCAAGCTCTGAACAAGTCCTCCAAGCTCTGAACAAGTCCTCCAAGCTCCGAACAAGTCCTCCAAGCTCTGAACAAGTCCTCCAAGCTCTGAACACGTCTTAAAATATCAGAACAACCACATCAAACTAAGAACAAGACCTCCAATCTCAAAACAAGTCCTCCAATCTCAAAACAAGTCCTCCAATCTCAAAACAAGTCCTCCAGTCATCATAGTTCATATTCACCAGGCACAGAAGAAGTCCCCCAATGACTTACCAAATGCTCCGATAAGAGAACATGTCCTCCAGGCTCTCAACATGTCCTCCAGGCTCTCAACATGTCCTCCAGGCTCTCAACATGTCCTCCAGGCTCTCAACATGTCCTCCAAATATACTGAAAGTTCTCCAGGCAGAGAACAAATTCTCCAATCACAGACCAAATGCTCCTAAAAGAGAACAAGTCCTCCAAGCCCTGAACAAGTCCTCCAAGCTCAGAACAATTCCTAAAATAACTGAACAACCACATGAAACTCAGAACAAGACCTCCAATCTCACAACAAGTCCTCCAATCTCAAAACAAGTCCTCCAGTCATCATAGTTCATGTTCACCAGGCACAGAACAAGTCCCCCAATGTCTTTACCATATGCTCCGCTAAGAGAACATGTCCTCCAGGCTCTCAACATGTCCTCCAGGCTCTCAACATGTCCTCCAGGCTCTCAACATGTCCTCCAGGCTCTCAACATGTCCTCCAAATATAGTGAAAGTTCTCCAGGCAGACAACAAATTCTCCAATCACAGACCAAATGCTCCGAAAAGAGAACAAGTCCTCCAAGCCCTGAACAAGTCCTCCAAGCTCTGAACAAGTCCTCCAAGCTCTGAACAAGTCCTCCAAGCTCTGAACAATTCCCCTAACTCAAAACAAGTCCCCCAGATTCAGAACAACTCCCCCAAACTCAGAACAAATCCTCCAAGCCCAGAAAAAATTTTTCAATCACACTGCAAGCTCTCCAGGCACAGAACAAATTCTCCAATCACAGACCAAATGCTCCTAAAAGAGAACAAGTCCTCCAAGCTCTGAACAAGTCCTCCAAGCTCTGAACAAGTCCTCCAAGCTCTGAACAAGTCCGCCAAGCTCTGAACAAGTCCTCCAAGCTCTGAACACGTCTTAAAATATCAGAACAACCACATCAAACTAAGAACAAGACCTCCAATCTCAAAACAAGTCCTCCAATCTCAAAACAAGTCCTCCAATCTCAAAACAAGTCCTCCAGTCATCATAGTTCATATTCACCAGGCACAGAAGAAGTCCCCCAATGACTTACCAAATGCTCCGATAAGAGAACATGTCCTCCAGGCTCTCAACATGTCCTCCAGGCTCTCAACATGTCCTCCAGGCTCTCAACATGTCCTCCAGGCTCTCAACATGTCCTCCAAATATAGTGAAAGTTCTCCAGGCAGAGAACAAATTCTCCAATCACAGACCAAATGCTCCTAAAAGAGAACAAGTCCTCCAACCCCTGAACAAGTCCTCCAAGCTCTGAACAAGTCCTCCAAGCTCTGAACAATTCCCCTAACTCAAAACAAGTCCCCCAGATTCAGAACAAGTCCCCCAAACTCAGAACAATTCCTCAAATCCCAGAAAAAATTTTTCAATCACACTGCAAGCTCTCCAGGCACAGAACAAATTCTCCAATCACAGACCACATCCTCCTAAAAGAGAACAAGTCCTCCAAGCTCCGAACAAGTCCTCCAAGCTCTGAACAAGTCCGCCAAGCACTGAACAAATCCTAAAATATCAGAACAACCACATCAAACTCAGAACAAGTCCTCCAATCTCAAAACAAGTCCTCCAATGTCACAACAAGTCCTCCAATCTCAAAACAAGTCCTCCAATCTCAAAACAAGTCCTCCAGTCATCATAGTTCATGTTCACCAGGCACAGAACAAGTCCCATAATGACTTACCAAATGCTCTGAGAAGAGAACATGTCCTCCAGGCTCTCAACATGTCCTCCAGGCTCTCAACATGTCCTCCAGGCTCTCAACATGTCCTCCAGGCTCTCAACATGTCCTCCAGGCTCTCAACATGTCCTCCAGGCTCTCAACATGTCCTCCAGGCTCTCAACATGTCCTCCAGGCTCTCAACATGTCCTCCAGGCTCTCAACATGTCCTCCAAATATAGTGAATGTTCTCCAGGCAGAGAACAAATTCTCCAATCACAGACCAAATGCTCCTAAAAAAGAACAAGTCCTCCAAGCCCTGAACAAGTCCTCCAAGCTCTGAACAATTCCTAAAATAACAGAAAAACCACATCAAACTCAGAACAAGTCCTCCAATCTCACAACAAGTCCTCGACTCTCAAAACAAGTCCTCCAGTCATCATAGTTCATGTTCACCAGGCACAGAACAAGTCCCCCAATATCTTACCATATGCTCCGATAAGAGAACATGTCCTCCAGGCTCTCAACATGTCCTCCAGGCTCTCAACATGTCCTCCAGGCTCTCAACATGTCCTCCAGGCTCTCAACATGTCCTCCAGGCTCTCAACATGTCCTCCAGGCTCTCAACATGTCCTCCAGGCTCTCAACATGTCCTCCAGGCTCTCAACATTTCCTCCAAATATAGTGGAAGTTCTCCAGGCAGAGAACAAATTCTCCAATCACAGACCAAATGCTCCTAAAAGAGAACAAGTCCTCCAAGCCCTGAACAAGTCCTCCAAGCTCAGAACAATTCCTAAAATAACTGAACAACCACATCAAACTCAGAACAAGTCCTCCAATCTCACAACAAGTCCTCCAATCTCAAAACAAGTCCTCCAGTCATCATAGTTCATGTTCACCAGGCACAGAACAAGTCCCCCAATTTCTTACCATATGCTCTGATAAGAGAACATGTCCTCCAGGCTCTCAACATGTCCTCCAGGCTCTCAACATGTCCTCCAGGCTCTCAACATGTCCTCCAAATATAGTGAAAGTTCTCCAGGCAGAGAACAAATTCTCCAATCACAGACCAAATGCTCCTAAAAGAGAACAAGTCCTCTAAGCCCTGAACAAGTCCTCCAAGCTCAGAAGAATTCCTAAAATATCAGAACAACCACATCAAACTCAGAACAAGTCCTCCAATCTCAGAACAAGTCCTCCAATCTCAAAACAAGTCCTCCAATCATAATAGTTCATGTTCACCAGGCAGGGAACAAGTCCCCCAATGACTTACCAAATGCTCCGATAAGAAAACATGTCCTCCAGGCTCTCAACATGTCCTCCAGGCTCTCAACATGTCCTCCAGGCTCTCAACATGTCCTCCAAATATAGTGAAAGTTCTCCAGGCAGAGAACAAATTCTCCAATCACAGACCAAATGCTCCGAAAAGAGAACAAGTCCTCCAAGCCCTGAACAAGTCCTCCAAGCTCTGAACAAGTCCTCCAAGCTCTGAACAAGTCCTCCAAGCTCTGAACAAGTCCTCCAAGCTCTGAACAATTCCCCTAACTCAAAACAAGTCCCCCAGATTCAGAACAACTCCCCCAAACTCAGAACAAATCCTCCAAGCCCAGAAAAAATTTTTCAATCACACTGCAAGCTCTCCAGGCACAGAACAAATTCTCCAATCACAGACCAAATGCTCCTAAAAGAGAACAAGTCCTCCAAGCTCTGAACAAGTCCTCCAAGCTCTGAACAAGTCCTCCAAGCTCTGAACAAGTCCGCCAAGCTCTGAACAAGTCCTCCAAGCTCTGAACACGTCTTAAAATATCAGAACAACCACATCAAACTAAGAACAAGACCTCCAATCTCAAAACAAGTCCTCCAATCTCAAAACAAGTCCTCCAATCTCAAAACAAGTCCTCCAGTCATCATAGTTCATATTCACCAGGCACAGAAGAAGTCCCCCAATGACTTACCAAATGCTCCGATAAGAGAACATGTCCTCCAGGCTCTCAACATGTCCTCCAGGCTCTCAACATGTCCTCCAGGCTCTCAACATGTCCTCCAGGCTCTCAACATGTCCTCCAGGCTCTCAACATGTCCTCCAGGCTCTCAACATGTCCTCCAAATATAGTGAAAGTTCTCCAGGCAGAGAACAAATTCTCCAATCACAGACCAAATGCTCCTAAAAGAGAACAAGTCCTCCAACCCCTGAACAAGTCCTCCAAGCTCTGAACAAGTCCTCCAAGCTCTGAACAATTCCCCTAACTCAAAACAAGTCCCCCAGATTCAGAACAAGTCCCCCAAACTCAGAACAATTCCTCAAATACCAGAAAAAATTTTTCAATCACACTGCAAGCTCTCCAGGCACAGAACAAATTCTCCAATCACAGACCACATCCTCCTAAAAGAGAACAAGTCCTCCAAGCTCCGAACAAGTCCTCCAAGCTCTGAACAAGTCCGCCAAGCTCTGAACAAATCCTAAAATATCAGAACAACCACATCAAACTCAGAACAAGTCCTCCAATCTCAAAACAAGTCCTCCAATGTCACAACAAGTCCTCCAATCTCAAAACAAGTCCTCCAATCTCAAAACAAGTCCTCCAGTCATCATAGTTCATGTTCACCAGGCACAGAACAAGTCCCATAATGACTTACCAAATGCTCCGAGAAGAGAACATGTCCTCCAGGCTCTCAACATGTCCTCCAGGCTCTCAACATGTCCTCCAGGCTCTCAACATGTCCTCCAGGCTCTCAACATGTCCTCCAGGCTCTCAACATGTCCTCCAGGCTCTCAACATGTCCTCCAGGCTCTCAACATGTCCTCCAGGCTCTCAACATGTCCTCCAGGCTCTCAACATGTCCTCCAAATATAGTGAATGTTCTCCAGGCAGAGAACAAATTCTCCAATCACAGACCAAATGCTCCTAAAAAAGAACAAGTCCTCCAAGCCCTGAACAAGTCCTCCAAGCTCTGAACAATTCCTAAAATAACAGAAAAACCACATCAAACTCAGAACAAGTCCTCCAATCTCACAACAAGTCCTCGACTCTCAAAACAAGTCCTCCAGTCATCATAGTTCATGTTCACCAGGCACAGAACAAGTCCCCCAATATCTTACCATATGCTCCGATAAGAGAACATGTCCTCCAGGCTCTCAACATGTCCTCCAGGCTCTCAACATGTCCTCCAGGCTCTCAACATGTCCTCCAGGCTCTCAACATGTCCTCCAGGCTCTCAACATGTCCTCCAGGCTCTCAACATGTCCTCCAGGCTCTCAACATGTCCTCCAGGCTCTCAACATGTCCTCCAGGCTCTCAACATTTCCTCCAAATATAGTGGAAGTTCTCCAGGCAGAGAACAAATTCTCCAATCACAGACCAAATGCTCCTAAAAGAGAACAAGTCCTCCAAGCCCTGAACAAGTCCTCCAAGCTCAGAACAATTCCTAAAATAACTGAACAACCACATCAAACTCAGAACAAGTCCTCCAATCTCACAACAAGTCCTCCAATCTCAAAACAAGTCCTCCAGTCATCATAGTTCATGTTCACCAGGCACAGAACAAGTCCCCCAATTTCTTACCATATGCTCTGATAAGAGAACATGTCCTCCAGGCTCTCAACATGTCCTCCAGGCTCTCAACATGTCCTCCAGGCTCTCAACATGTCCTCCAAATATAGTGAAAGTTCTCCAGGCAGAGAACAAATTCTCCAATCACAGACCAAATGCTCCTAAAAGAGAACAAGTCCTCTAAGCCCTGAACAAGTCCTCCAAGCTCAGAACAATTCCTAAAATATCAGAACAACCACATCAAACTCAGAACAAGTCCTCCAATCTCAGAACAAGTCCTCCAATCTCAAAACAAGTCCTCCAATCATAATAGTTCATGTTCACCAGGCAGGGAACAAGTCCCCCAATGACTTACCAATGCTCCGATAAGAAAACATGTCCTCCAGGCTCTCAACATGTCCTCCAGGCTCTCAACATGTCCTCCAGGCTCTCAACATGTCCTCCAGGCTCTCAACATGTCCTCCAGGCTCTCAACGTGTCCTCCAGGCTCTCAACGTGTCCTCCAAATATAGTGAAAGTTCTCCAGGCAGAGAACAAATTCTCCAATCACAGACCAAATGCTCCTAAAAGAGAACAAGTCCTCTAAGCCCTGAACAGGTCCTCCAAGCTCAGAACAAGTCCTCCAAGCTCTGAACAATTCCCCTAACTCAAAACAAGTCCCCCAGATTCAGAACAAGTCACCCAAACTCAGAACAATACCTCCAAGCCCAGAAAAAAATTTTCAATCACACTGCAAGCTCTCCAGGCACAGGACAAATTCTCCAATCACAGACCAAATGCTCCTAAAAGAGATCAAGTCCTCCAAGCTCTGAACAAGTCCTCCAAGCTCTGAATAAGTCCTCCAAGCTCTGAATAAGTCTTAAAATATCAGAACAACCACATCAAACTCAGAACAAGTCCTCTAATCTCAAAACAAGTCCTCCAATCTCAAAACAAGTCCTCCAGTCATCATAGTTCATGTTCACCAGGCACAGAACAAGTCCCATAATGACTTACCAAATGCTCCGATAAGAGAACATGTCCTCCAGGCTCTCAACATGTCCTCCAGGCTCTCAACATGTCCTCCAGGCTCTCAACATGTCCTCCAGGCTCTCAACATGTCCTCCAGGCTCTCAACATGTCCTCCAGGCTCTCAACATGTCCTCCAGGCTCTCAACATGTCCTCCAGGCTCTCAACATGTCCTCCAGGCTCTCAACATGTCCTCCAAATATAGTGAAAGTTCTCCAGGCAGAGAACAAATTCTCCAATCACAGACCAAATGCTCCTAAAAGAGAACAAGTCCTCTAAGCCCTGAACAAGTCCTCCAAGCTCAGAACAATTCCGAAAATATCAGAACAACCACATCAAACTCAGAACAACTCCTCCAATCTCAAAACAAGTCCTCCAATCTCAAAACAAGTCCTCCAATCCCAAAACAAGTCCTCCAATCATAATAGTTCATGTTCACGAGGCAGAGAACAAGTCCCCCAATGACTTACCAAATGCTCCGATAAGAGAACATGTCCTCCAGGCTCTCAACATGTCCTCCAGGCTCTCAACATGTCCTCCAGGCTCTCAACATGTCCTCCAGGCTCTCAACATGTCCTCCAGGCTCTCAACATGTCCTCCAGGCTCTCAAAATGTCCTCCAGGCTCTCAACATGTCCTCCAAATATAGTGAAAGTTCTCCAGGCAGAGAACAAATTCTCCAATCACAGACCAAATGCTCCTAAAAGAGAACAAGTCCTCTAAGCCCTGAACAAGTCCTCCAAGCTCAGAACAATTCCTAAAATATCAGAACAACCACATCAAACTCAGAACAAGTCCTCCAATCTCAAAACAAGTCCTCCAATGTCACAACAAGTCCTCCAATCTCAAAACAAATCCTCCAATCTCAAAACAAGTCCTCCAGTCATCATAGTTCATGTTCACCAGGCACAGAACAAGTCCCATAATGACTTACCAAATGCTCCGATAAGAGAACATGTCCTCCAGGCTCTCAACATGTCCTCCAGGCTCTCAACATGTCCTCCAGGCTCTCAACATGTCCTCCAGGCTCTCAACATGTCCTCCAAATATACTGAAAGTTCTCCAGGCAGAGAACTAATTCTCCAATCACAGACCAAATGCTCCTAAAAAAGAACAAGTCCTCTAAGCCCTGAACAAGACCTCCAAGCTCAGAACAATTCCTAAAATATCAGAACAACCACATCAAACTCAGAACAAGTCCTCCAATCTCAGAACAAGTCCTCCAATCTCAAAACAAGTCCTCCAATCTCAAAACAAGTCCTCCAATCTCAAAACAAGTCCTCCAGTCATCATAGTTCATATTCACCAGGCACAGAAGAAGTCCCCCAATGACTTACCAAATGCTCAATAAGAGAACATGTCCTCCAGGCTCTCAACATGTCCTCCAGGCTCTCAACATGTCCTCCAGGCTCTCAACATGTCCTCCAGGCTCTCAACATGTCCTCCAAATATAGTGAAAGTTCTCCAGGCAGAGAACAAATTCTCCAATCACAGACCAAATGCTCCTAAAAGAGAACAAGTCCTCCAAGCCCTGAACAAGTCCTCCAAGCTCAGAACAATTCCTAAAATAACTGAACAACCACATCAAACTCAGAACAAGACCTCCAATCTCACAACAAGTCCTCCAATCTCAAAACAAGTCCTCCAGTCATCATAGTTCATGTTCACCAGGCACAGAACAACTCCCCCAATGTCTTACCATATGCTCCGCTAAGAGAACATGTCCTCCAGGCTCTCAACATGTCCTCCAGGCTCTCAACATGTCCTCCAGGCTCTCAACATGTCCTCCAGGCTCTCAACATGTCCTCCAGGCTCTCAACATGTCCTCCAGGCTCTCAACATGTCCTCCAAATATAGTGAAAGTTCTCCAGGCAGAGAACAAATTCTCCAATCACAGACCAAATGCTCCGAAAAGAGAACAAGTCCTCCAAGCTCTGAACAAGTCCTCCAAGCTCTGAACAAGTCCTCCAAGCTCTGAACAAGTCCTCCAAGCTCTGAACAAGTCCTCCAAGCTCTGAACAAGTCCGCCAAGCTCTGAACAAGTCCGCCAAGCTCTGAACAAGTCCGCCAAGCTCTGAACACGTCTTAAAATATCAGAACAACCCCATCAAACTAAGAACAAGACCTCCAATCTCAAAACAAGTCCTCCAATCTCAAAACAAGTCCTCCAGTCATCATAGTTCATATTCACCAGGCACAGAAGAAGTCCCCCAATGACTTACCAAATGCTCCGATAAGAGAACATGTCCTCCAGGCTCTCAACATGTCCTCCAGGCTCTCAACATGTCCTCCAGGCTCTCAACATGTCCTCCAGGCTCTCAACATGTCCTCCAGGCTCTCAACATGTCCTCCAAATATAGTGAAAGTTCTCCAGGCAGAGAACAAATTCTCCAATCACAGACCAAATGCTCCTAAAAGAGAACAAGTCCTCCAACCCCTGAACAAGTCCTCCAAGCTCTGAACAAGTCCTCCAAGCTCTGAACAATTCCCCTAACTCAAAACAAGTCCCCCAGATTCAGAACAAGTCCCCCAAACTCAGAACAATTCCTCAAATACCAGAAAAAATTTTTCAATCACACTGCAAGCTCTCCAGGCACAGAACAAATTCTCCAATCACAGACCACATCCTCCTAAAAGAGAACAAGTCCTCCAAGCTCCGAACAAGTCCTCCAAGCTCTGAACAAGTCCGCCAAGCTCTGAACAAATCCTAAAATATCAGAACAACCACATCAAACTCAGAACAAGTCCTCCAATCTCAAAACAAGTCCTCCAATGTCACAACAAGTCCTCCAATCTCAAAACAAGTCCTCCAATCTCAAAACAAGTCCTCCAGTCATCATAGTTCATGTTCACCAGGCACAGAACAAGTCCCATAATGACTTACCAAATGCTCCGAGAAGAGAACATGTCCTCCAGGCTCTCAACATGTCCTCCAGGCTCTCAACATGTCCTCCAGGCTCTCAACATGTCCTCCAGGCTCTCAACATGTCCTCCAGGCTCTCAACATGTCCTCCAGGCTCTCAACATGTCCTCCAGGCTCTCAACATGTCCTCCAAATATAGTGAATGTTCTCCAGGCAGAGAACAAATTCTCCAATCACAGACCAAATGCTCCTAAAAAAGAACAAGTCCTCCAAGCCCTGAACAAGTCCTCCAAGCTCTGAACAATTCCTAAAATAACAGAAAAACCACATCAAACTCAGAACAAGTCCTCCAATCTCACAACAAGTCCTCGACTCTCAAAACAAGTCCTCCAGTCATCATAGTTCATGTTCACCAGGCACAGAACAAGTCCCCCAATATCTTACCATATGCTCCGATAAGAGAACATGTCCTCCAGGCTCTCAACATGTCCTCCAGGCTCTCAACATGTCCTCCAGGCTCTCAACATGTCCTCCAGGCTCTCAACATGTCCTCCAGGCTCTCAACATGTCCTCCAGGCTCTCAACATGTCCTCCAGGCTCTCAACATGTCCTCCAGGCTCTCAACATGTCCTCCAGGCTCTCAACATGTCCTCCAGGCTCTCAACATTTCCTCCAAATATAGTGGAAGTTCTCCAGGCAGAGAACAAATTCTCCAATCACAGACCAAATGCTCCTAAAAGAGAACAAGTCCTCCAAGCCCTGAACAAGTCCTCCAAGCTCAGAACAATTCCTAAAATAACTGAACAACCACATCAAACTCAGAACAAGTCCTCCAATCTCACAACAAGTCCTCCAATCTCAAAACAAGTCCTCCAGTCATCATAGTTCATGTTCACCAGGCACAGAACAAGTCCCCCAATTTCTTACCATATGCTCTGATAAGAGAACATGTCCTCCAGGCTCTCAACATGTCCTCCAGGCTCTCAACATGTCCTCCAGGCTCTCAACATGTCCTCCAAATATAGTGAAAGTTCTCCAGGCAGAGAACAAATTCTCCAATCACAGACCAAATGCTCCTAAAAGAGAACAAGTCCTCTAAGCCCTGAACAAGTCCTCCAAGCTCAGAACAATTCCTAAAATATCAGAACAACCACATCAAACTCAGAACAAGTCCTCCAATCTCAGAACAAGTCCTCCAATCTCAAAACAAGTCCTCCAATCATAATAGTTCATGTTCACCAGGCAGGGAACAAGTCCCCCAATGACTTACCAATGCTCCGATAAGAAAACATGTCCTCCAGGCTCTCAACA
Organism: Ara ararauna; assembly: GCA_028858755.1. Taxonomy (NCBI): domain Eukaryota; kingdom Metazoa; phylum Chordata; class Aves; order Psittaciformes; family Psittacidae; genus Ara; species Ara ararauna. The sequence continues at coordinate 482,390 of CM054376.1, forward strand.
TGTCCTCCAGGCTCTCAACATGTCCTCCAGGCTCTCAACATGTCCTCCAGGCTCTCAACATGTCCTCCAGGCTCTCAACATGTCCTCCAGGCTCTCAACGTGTCCTCCAGGCTCTCAACGTGTCCTCCAAATATAGTGAAAGTTCTCCAGGCAGAGAACAAATTCTCCAATCACAGACCAAATGCTCCTAAAAGAGAACAAGTCCTCTAAGCCCTGAACAGGTCCTCCAAGCTCAGAACAAGTCCTCCAAGCTCTGAACAATTCCCCTAACTCAAAACAAGTCCCCCAGATTCAGAACAAGTCACCCAAACTCAGAACAATACCTCCAAGCCCAGAAAAAAATTTTCAATCACACTGCAAGCTCTCCAGGCACAGGACAAATTCTCCAATCACAGACCAAATGCTCCTAAAAGAGATCAAGTCCTCCAAGCTCTGAACAAGTCCTCCAAGCTCTGAATAAGTCCTCCAAGCTCTGAATAAGTCTTAAAATATCAGAACAACCACATCAAACTCAGAACAAGTCCTCTAATCTCAAAACAAGTCCTCCAATCTCAAAACAAGTCCTCCAGTCATCATAGTTCATGTTCACCAGGCACAGAACAAGTCCCATAATGACTTACCAAATGCTCCGATAAGAGAACATGTCCTCCAGGCTCTCAACATGTCCTCCAGGCTCTCAACATGTCCTCCAGGCTCTCAACATGTCCTCCAGGCTCTCAACATGTCCTCCAGGCTCTCAACATGTCCTCCAGGCTCTCAACATGTCCTCCAGGCTCTCAACATGTCCTCCAGGCTCTCAACATGTCCTCCAGGCTCTCAACATGTCCTCCAAATATAGTGAAAGTTCTCCAGGCAGAGAACAAATTCTCCAATCACAGACCAAATGCTCCTAAAAGAGAACAAGTCCTCTAAGCCCTGAACAAGTCCTCCAAGCTCAGAACAATTCCGAAAATATCAGAACAACCACATCAAACTCAGAACAACTCCTCCAATCTCAAAACAAGTCCTCCAATCTCAAAACAAGTCCTCCAATCCCAAAACAAGTCCTCCAATCATAATAGTTCATGTTCACGAGGCAGAGAACAAGTCCCCCAATGACTTACCAAATGCTCCGATAAGAGAACATGTCCTCCAGGCTCTCAACATGTCCTCCAGGCTCTCAACATGTCCTCCAGGCTCTCAACATGTCCTCCAGGCTCTCAACATGTCCTCCAGGCTCTCAAAATGTCCTCCAGGCTCTCAACATGTCCTCCAAATATAGTGAAAGTTCTCCAGGCAGAGAACAAATTCTCCAATCACAGACCAAATGCTCCTAAAAGAGAACAAGTCCTCTAAGCCCTGAACAAGTCCTCCAAGCTCAGAACAATTCCTAAAATATCAGAACAACCACATCAAACTCAGAACAAGTCCTCCAATCTCAAAACAAGTCCTCCAATGTCACAACAAGTCCTCCAATCTCAAAACAAATCCTCCAATCTCAAAACAAGTCCTCCAGTCATCATAGTTCATGTTCACCAGGCACAGAACAAGTCCCATAATGACTTACCAAATGCTCCGATAAGAGAACATGTCCTCCAGGCTCTCAACATGTCCTCCAGGCTCTCAACATGTCCTCCAGGCTCTCAACATGTCCTCCAAATATACTGAAAGTTCTCCAGGCAGAGAACTAATTCTCCAATCACAGACCAAATGCTCCTAAAAAAGAACAAGTCCTCTAAGCCCTGAACAAGTCCTCCAAGCTCAGAACAATTCCTAAAATATCAGAACAACCACATCAAACTCAGAACAAGTCCTCCAATCTCAGAACAAGTCCTCCAATCTCAAAACAAGTCCTCCAATCTCAAAACAAGTCCTCCAATCTCAAAACAAGTCCTCCAGTCATCATAGTTCATATTCACCAGGCACAGAAGAAGTCCCCCAATGACTTACCAAATGCTCAATAAGAGAACATGTCCTCCAGGCTCTCAACATGTCCTCCAGGCTCTCAACATGTCCTCCAGGCTCTCAACATGTCCTCCAGGCTCTCAACATGTCCTCCAAATATAGTGAAAGTTCTCCAGGCAGAGAACAAATTCTCCAATCACAGACCAAATGCTCCTAAAAGAGAACAAGTCCTCCAAGCCCTGAACAAGTCCTCCAAGCTCAGAACAATTCCTAAAATAACTGAACAACCACATCAAACTCAGAACAAGACCTCCAATCTCACAACAAGTCCTCCAATCTCAAAACAAGTCCTCCAGTCATCATAGTTCATGTTCACCAGGCACAGAACAACTCCCCCAATGTCTTACCATATGCTCCGCTAAGAGAACATGTCCTCCAGGCTCTCAACATGTCCTCCAGGCTCTCAACATGTCCTCCAGGCTCTCAACATGTCCTCCAGGCTCTCAACATGTCCTCCAGGCTCTCAACATGTCCTCCAGGCTCTCAACATGTCCTCCAAATATAGTGAAAGTTCTCCAGGCAGAGAACAAATTCTCCAATCACAGACCAAATGCTCCGAAAAGAGAACAAGTCCTCCAAGCTCTGAACAAGTCCTCCAAGCTCTGAACAAGTCCTCCAAGCTCTGAACAAGTCCTCCAAGCTCTGAACAAGTCCTCCAAGCTCTGAACAAGTCCGCCAAGCTCTGAACAAGTCCGCCAAGCTCTGAACAAGTCCGCCAAGCTCTGAACACGTCTTAAAATATCAGAACAACCCCATCAAACTAAGAACAAGACCTCCAATCTCAAAACAAGTCCTCCAATCTCAAAACAAGTCCTCCAATCTCAAAACAAGTCCTCCAGTCATCATAGTTCATATTCACCAGGCACAGAAGAAGTCCCCCAATGACTTACCAAATGCTCCGATAAGAGAACATGTCCTCCAGGCTCTCAACATGTCCTCCAGGCTCTCAACATGTCCTCCAGGCTCTCAACATGTCCTCCAGGCTCTCAACATGTCCTCCAGGCTCTCAACATGTCCTCCAAATATAGTGAAAGTTCTCCAGGCAGAGAACTAATTCTCCAATCAGAGACCAAATGCTCCTAAAGGAGAACAAGTCCTCTAAGCCCTGAACAAGTCCTCCAAGCTCAGAACAATTCCTAAAATATCAGAACAACCACATCAAACTCAGAACAAGTCCTCCAATCTCAAAACAAGTCCTCCAATCTCAAAACAAGTCCTCCAATCATAATAATTCATGTTCACCAGGCACAGAACAAGTCCCATAATGACTTACCAAATGCTCCAATAAGAGAACATGTCCTCCAGGCTCTCAACATGTCCTCCAGGCTCTCAACAGGTCCTCCAGGCTCTCAACAGGTCCTCCAAATATAGTGAAAGCTCTCCAGGCAGAGAACAAATTCTCCAATCACAGACCAAATGCTCCTAAAAGAGAACAAGTCCTCCAAGCTCAGAGAAATTCCTAAAATATCAGAACAACCACATCAAACTCAGAACAAGTCCTCCAATCTCACAACAAGTCCTCCAATCTCAAAACAAGTCCTCCAATCATCATAGTTCATGTTCACCAGGCACAAAACAAGTCCCCCAATGACATACCAAATGCTCCGATAAGAGAACATGTCCTCCAGGCTCTCAACATGTCCTCCAGGCTCTCAACATGTCCTCCAGGTTCTCAACATGTCCTCCAGGCTCTCAACATGTCCTCCAGGCTCTCAACATGTCCTCCAGGCTCTCAACATGTCCTCCAAATATAGTGAAAGTTCTCCAGGCAGAGAACAAATTCTCCAATCACAGACCAAATCTTCCTAAAAGAGAACAAGTCCTCCAAGCTCTGAACAAGTCCTCCAAGCTCTGAATAAGTCTTAAAATATCAGAAAAACCACATCAAACTCAGAACAAGTCCTCTAATCTCAAAACAAGTCCTCCAATCTCAAAACAAGTCCTCCAGTCATCATAGTTCATGTTCACCAGGCACAGAACAAGTCCCCCAATGACTTACCAAATGCTCCGATAAGAGAACATGTCCTCCAGGATCTCAACATGTCCTCCAGGCTCTCAACATGTCCTCCAGGCTCTCAACATGTCCTCCAGGCTCTCAACATGTCCTCCAGGCTCTCAACATGTCCTCCAGGCTCTCAACATGTCCTCCAAATATAGTGAAAGTTCTCCAGGCAGAGAACAAATTCTCCAATCACAGACCAAATGCTCCTAAAAGAGAACAAGTCCTCTAAGCCCTGAAGAAGTCCTCCAAGCTCAGAACAATTCCTAAAATATCAGAACAACCACATCAAACTCAGAACAAGTCCTCCAATCTCAAAACAAGTCCTCCAATCTCAAAACAAGTCCTCCAATCTCAAAACAAGTCCTCCAATCTCAAAACAAGTCCTCCAATCTCAAAACAAGTCCTCCAATCTCAAAACAAGTCCTCCAATCTCAAAACAAGTCCTCCAATCTCAAAACAAGTCCTCCAATCCCAAAACAAGTCCTCCAATCCCAAAACAAGTCCTCCAATCATAATAGTTCATGTTCACCAGGCAGAGAACAAGTCCCCCAATGACTTACCAAATGCTCCGATAAGAGAACATGTCCTCCAGGCTCTCAACATGTCCTCCAGGCTCTCAACATGTCCTCCAGGCTCTCAACATGTCCTCCAGGCTCTCAACATGTCCTCCAAATATAGTGAAAGTTCTCCAGGCAGAGAACAAATTCTCCAATCACAGACCAAATGCTCCTAAAAGAGAAGAAGTCCTCTAAGCCCTGAACAAGTCCTCTAAGCTCTGAACAAGTCCCCGAAGCTCAGAACAATTCCTAAAATTACTCAAAACAAGTCCCCCAGATTCAGAACATGTCCCCCAAACTGAGAACAATTCCTCCAAGCCCAGAAAAAAATATTCTATCACAGTTCAATCTCTCCAGGCACAGAACAAATTCTCCAATCACAGACCAAATGCTCCTAAAAGAGAACAAGTCCTCAAAGCTCTGAGCAAGTCCTCCAAGCTCTGAAAAAGTCCTAAAATATCAGAACAACCACATCAAACTAAGAACAAGACCTCCAATCTCAAAACAAGTCCTCCAATCTCAAAACAAGTCCTCCAATCTCAAAACAAGTCCTCCAGTCATCATAGTTCATGTTTACCAGGCACAAAACAAGTCCCATAATGACTTACCAAATGCTCCGATAAGAGAACATGTCCTCCAGGCTCTCAACATGTCCTCCAGGCTCTCAACATGTCCTCCAGGCTCTCAACATGTCCTCCAGGCTCTCAACATGTCCTCCAGGCTCTCAACATGTCCTCCAGGCTCTCAACATGTCCTCCAGGCTCTCAACATGTCCTCCAAATATAGTGAAAGTTCTCCAGGCAGAGAACAAATTCTCCAATCACAGACCAAATGCTCCTAAAGGAGAACAAGTCCTCTAAGCCCTGAACAAGTCCTCCAAGCTCAGAACAATTCCTAAAATATCAGAACAACCACATCAAACTCAGAACAAGTCCTCCAATCTCAAAACAAGTCCTCCAATCTCAAAACAAGTCCTCCAATCATAATAATTCATGTTCACCAGGCACAGAACAAGTCCCATAATGACTTACCAAATGCTCCAATAAGAGAACATGTCCTCCAGGCTTTCAACATGTCCTCCAGGCTCTCAACAGGTCCTCCAGGCTCTCAACAGGTCCTCCAGGTTCTCAACAGGTCCTCCAGGCTCTCAACATGTCCTCCAAATATAGTGAAAGCTCTCCAGGCAGAGAACAAATTCTCCAATCACAGACCAAATGCTCCTAAAAGAGAACAAGTCCTCCAAGCTCAGAGAAATTCCTAAAATATCAGAACAACCACATCAAACTCAGAACAAGTCCTCCAATCTCACAACAAGTCCTCCAATCTCAAAACAAGTCCTCCAATCATCATAGTTCATGTTCACCAGGCACAAAACAAGTCCCCCAATGACATACCAAATGCTCCGATAAGAAAACATGTCCTCCAGGCTCTCAACATGTCCTCCAGGCTCTCAACATGTCCTCCAGGCTCTCAACATGTCCTCCAGGCTCTCAACATGTCCTCCAGGCTCTCAACAGGTCCTCCAGGCTCTCAACATGTCCTCCAGGCTCTCAACATGTCCTCCAAATATAGTGAAAGTTCTCCAGGCAGAGAACAAATTCTCCAATCACGGACCAAATGCTCCTAAAAGAGAACAAGTCCTCCAAGCTCTGAACAAGTCCTCCAAGCTCTGAATAAGTCTTAAAATATCAGAACAACCACATCAAACTCAGAACAAGTCCTCTAATCTCAAAACAAGTCCTCCAATCTCAAAACAAGTCCTCCAGTCATCATAGTTCATGTTCACCAGGCACAGAACAAGTCCCCCAATGACTTACCAAATGCTCCGATAAGAGAACATGTCCTCCAGGCTCTCAACATGTCCTCCAGGCTCTCAACATGTCCTCCAGGCTCTCAACATGTCCTCCAAGCTCTCAACATGTCCTCCAGGCTCTCAACATGTCCTCCAGGCTCTCAACATGTCCTCCAGGCTCTCAACATGTAGTCCAAATATAGTGAAAGTTCTCCAGGCAGAGAACAAATTCTCCAATCACGGACCAAATGCTCCTAAAAGAGAACAAGTCCTCTAAGCCCTGAACAAGTCCTCCAAGCTCAGAACAATTCCTAAAATATCAGAACAACCACATCAAACTCAGAACAAGTCCTCCAATCTCAAAACAAGTCCTCCAATCTCAAAACAAGTCCTCCAATCTCAAAACAAGTCCTCCAATCCCAAAACAAGTCCTCCAATCCCAAAACAAGTCCTCCAATCCCAAAACAAGTCCTCCAATCCCAAAACAAGTCCTCCAATCCCAAAACAAGTCCTCCAATCCCAAAACAAGTCCTCCAATCCCAAAACAAGTCCTCCAATCATAATAGTTCATGTTCACCAGGCAGAGAACAAGTCCCCCAATGACTTACCAAATGCTCCGATAAGAGAACATGTCCTCCAGGCTCTCAACATGTCCTCCAGGCTCTCAACATGTCCTCCAGGCTCTCAACATGTCCTCCAAATATAGTGAAAGTTCTCCAGGCAGAGAACAAATTCTCCAATCACAGACCAAATGCTCCTAAAAGAGAACAAGTCCTCTAAGCCCTGAACAAGTCCTCCAAGCTCTGAACAAGTCCTCGAAGCTCAGAACAATTCCTAAAATTACTCAAAACAAGTCCCCCAGATTCAGAACATGTCCCCCAAACTGAGAACAATTCCTCCAAGCCCAGAAAAAAATATTCAATCACAGTTCAATCTCTCCAGGCACAGAAGAAATTCTCCAATCACAGACCAAATGCTCCTAAAAGAGAACAAGACCTCCAAGCTCTGAGCAATTCCTCCAAGCTCTGAAAAAGTCCTAAAATATCAGAACAACCACATCAAACTCAGAACAAGTCCTCCAATCTCAAAACAAGTCCTCCAATGTCACAACAATTCCTCCAATCTCAAAACAAGTCCTCCAATCTCAAAACAAGTCCTCCAGTCATCATAGTTCATGTTTACCAGGCACAGAACAAGTCCCATAATGAATTACCAAATGCTCCGATAAGAGAACATGTCCTCCAGGCTCTCAACATGTCCTCCAGGCTCTCAACATGTCCTCCAGGCTCTCAACAAGTCCTCCAGGCTCTCAACAGGTCCTCCAGGCTCTCAACAGTTCCTCCAGGCTCTCAACATGTCCTCCAAATATAGTGAAAGTTCTCCAGGCAGAGAAGAAATTCCCCAACCACAGACCAAATGCTCCTAAAAGAGAACAAGTCCTCCAAGCCCTGAACAAGTCCTCCAAGCTCTGAACAAGTCCTCCAAGCTCTGAACAATTCCCCTAACTCAAAACAAGTCCCCCAAACTCAGAACAATTCCTCCAAGCCCAGAAAACATTTTTCAATCACACTGCAAGCTCTCCAGGCACAGAACAAATTCTCCAATCACACACCAAATCCTCCTATAAGAGAACAAGTCCTCCAAGCTCTGAACAAGTCCTCCAAGCTCTGAACAAGTCCGCCAAGCCCTGAACAAGTCCTAAAATATCAGAACAACCACATCAAACTCAGAACAAGTCCTCCAAGCTCAAAACAAGTCCTCCAATGTCACAACAAGTCCTCCAATCTCAAAACAAGTCCTCCAATCTCAAAACAAGTCCTCCAATCTCAAAACAAGTCCTCCAATCTCAAAACAAGTCCTCCAGTCATCATAGTTCATGTTCACCAGGCACAGAACAAGTCCCATAATGACTTACCAAATGCTCCGATAAGAGAACAAGTCCTCCAGGCTCTCAACATGTCCTCCAGGCTCTCAACATGTCCTCCAGGCTCTCAACATGTCCTCCAGGCTCTCAACATGTCCTCCAGGCTCTCAACATGTCCTCCAAATATACTGAAAGTTCTCCAGGCAGAGAACTAATTCTCCAATCACAGACCAAATGCTCCTAAAAGAGAACAAGTCCTCTAAGCCCTGAACAAGTCCTCCAAGCTCAGAACAATTCCTAAAATATCAGAACAACCACATCAAACTCAGAACAAGTCCTCCAATCTCAGAACAAGTCCTCCAATCTCAAAACAAGTCCTCCAATCTCAAAACAAGTCCTCCAATCTCAAAACAAGTCCTCCAATCTCAAAACAAGTCCTCCAATCATAATAGTTCATGTTCACCAGGCAGAGAACAAGTCCCCCAATGACTTACCAAATGCTCCGATAAGAGAACATGTCCTCCAGGCTCTCAACATGTCCTCCAGGCTCTCAACATGTCCTCCAGGCTTTCAACATGTCCTCCAGGCTCTCAACATGTCCTCCAGGCTCTCAACATGTCCTCCAGGTTCTCAACATGTCCTCCAGGCTCTCAACATGTCCTCCAAATATAGTGAAAGTTCTCCAGGCAGGGAACAAATTCTCCAACCTCAGACCAAATGCTCCTAAAAGAGAACAAGTCTTCCAAGCCCTGAACAAGTCCTCCAAGCTCTGAACAAGTCCTCCAAGCTCTGAACAATTCCCCTAACTCAAAACAAGTCCCCCAGATTCAGAACAAGTCCCCCAAACTCAGAACAATTCCTCCAAGCCCAGAAAAAATTTTTTGAAACACACTGCAAGCTCTCCAGGCACAGAACAAATTCTCCAATCACAGACCAAATGCTCCTAAAAGAGAACAAGTCCTCCAACCTCTGAACAAGTCCTCCAAGCTCTGAACAAGTCCTCCAAGCTCTGAACAAGTCCTCCAAGCTCTGAACAAGTCCTCCAAGCTCTGAACAAGTCCTCCAAGCTCTGAACACGTCTTAAAATATCAGAACAACCACATCAAACTAAGAACAAGACCTCCAATCTCAAAACAAGTCCTCCAATCTCAAAACAAGTCCTCCAATCTCAAAACAAGTCCTCCAATCTCAAAACAAGTCCTCCAGTCATCATAGTTCATATTCACCAGGCACAGAAGAAGTCCCCCAATGACTTACCAAATGCTCCGATAAGAGAACATGTCCTCCAGGCTCTCAACATGTCCTCCAGGCTCTCAACATGTCCTCCAGGCTCTCAACATGTCCTCCAGGCTCTCAACATGTCCTCCAGGCTCTCAACATGTCCTCCAGGCTCTCAACATGTCCTCCAGGCTCTCAACATGTAGTCCAAATATAGTGAAAGTTCTCCAGGCAGAGAACAAATTCTCCAATCACAGACCAAATGCTCCTAAAAGAGAACAAGTCCTCCAAGCCCTGAACAAGTCCTCCAAGCTCAGAACAATTCCTAAAATAACTGAACAACCACATGAAACTCAGAACAAGACCTCCAATCTCACAACAAGTCCTCCAATCTCAAAACAAGTCCTCCAGTCATCATAGTTCATGTTCACCAGGCACAGAACAAGTCCCCCAATGTCTTACCATATGCTCCGCTAAGAGAACATGTCCTCCAGGCTCTCAACATGTCCTCCAGGCTCTCAACATGTCCTCCAGGCTCTCAACATGTCCTCCAGGCTCTCAACATGTCCTCCAAATATAGTGAAAGTTCTCCAGGCAGAGAACAAATTCTCCAATCACAGACCAAATGCTCCGAAAAGAGAACAAGTCCTCCAAGCTCTGAACAAGTCCTCCAAGCTCTGAACAAGTACTCCAAGCTCTGAACAAGTCCTCCAAGCTCTGAACAAGTCCTCCAAGCTCTGAACAAGTCCTCCAAGCTCTGAACAATTCCCCTAACTCAAAACAAGTCCCCCAGATTCAGAACAACTCCCCCAAACTCAGAACAAATCCTCCAAGCCCAGAAAAAATTTTTCAATCACACTGCAAGCTCTCCAGGCACAGAACAAATTCTCCAATCACAGACCAAATGCTCCTAAAAGAGAACAAGTCCTCCAAGCTCTGAACAAGTCCTCCAAGCTCTGAACAAGTCCTCCAAGCTCTGAACAAGTCCGCCAAGCTCTGAACAAGTCCGCCAAGCTCTGAACACGTCTTAAAATATCAGAACAACCACATCAAACTAAGAACAAGACCTCCAATCTCAAAACAAGCCCTCCAATCTCAAAACAAGTCCTCCAATCTCAAAACAAGTCCTCCAGTCATCATAGTTCATATTCACCAGGCACAGAAGAAGTCCCCCAATGACTTACCAAATGCTCCGATAAGAGAACATGTCCTCCAGGCTCTCAACATGTCCTCCAGGCTCTCAACATGTCCTCCAGGCTCTCAACATGTCCTCCAGGCTCTCAACATGTCCTCCAGGCTCTCAACATGTCCTCCAGGCTCTCAACATGTCCTCCAGGCTCTCAACATGTCCTCCAGGCTCTCAACATGTCCTCCAGGCTCTCAACATGTCCTCCAGGCTCTCAACATGTCCTCCAAATATAGTGAAAGTTCTCCAGGCAGAGAACAAATTCTCCAATCACAGACCAAATGCTCCTAAAGGAGAACAAGTCCTCTAAGCCCTGAACAAGTCCTCCAAGCTCAGAACAATTCCTAAAATATCAGAACAACCACATCAAACTCAGAACAAGTCCTCCAATCTCAAAACAAGTCCTCCAATCTCAAAACAAGTCCTCCAATCATAATAATTCATGTTCACCAGGCACAGAACAAGTCCCATAATGACTTACCAAATGCTCCAATAAGAGAACATGTCCTCCAGGCTCTCAACAGGTCCTCCAGGCTCTCAACAGGTCCTCCAGGCTCTCAACAGGTCCTCCAGGCTCTCAACATGTCCTCCAGGCTCTCAACATGTCCTCCAAGCTCTCAACATGTCCTCCAGGCTCTCAACATGTCCTCCAAATATAGTGAAAGTTCTCCAGGCAGAGAACAAATTCTCCAATCACAGACCAAATCTTCCTAAAAGAGAACAAGTCTTCCAAGCTCTGAACAAGTCCTCCAAGCTCTGAATAAGTCTTAAAATATCAGAACAACCACATCAAACTCAGAACAAGTCCTCTAATCTCAAAACAAGTCCTCCAATCTCAAAACAAGTCCTCCAGTCATCATAGTTCATGTTCACCAGGCACAGAACAAGTCCCCCAATGACTTACCAAATGCTCCGATAAGAGAACATGTCCTCCAGGCTCTCAACATGTCCTCCAGGCTCTCAACATGTCCTCCAGGCTCTCAACATGTCCTCCAGGCTCTCAACATGTCCTCCAGGCTCTCAACATGTCCTCCAGGCTCTCAACATGTCCTCCAGGCTCTCAACATGTCCTCCAGGCTCTCAACATGTCCTCCAAATATAGTGAAAGTTCTCCAGGCAGAGAACAAATTCTCCAATCACAGACCAAATGCTCCTAAAAGAGAACAAGTCCTCTAAGCCCTGAACAAGTCCTCCAAGCTCAGAACAATTCCTAAAATATCAGAACAACCACATCAAACTCAGAACAAGTCCTCCAATCTCAAAACAAGTCCTCCAATCTCAAAACAAGTCCTCCAATCTCAAAACAAGTCCTCCAATCTCAAAACAAGTCCTCCAATCTCAAAACAAGTCCTCCAATCCCAAAACAAGTCCTCCAATCTCAAAACAAGTCCTCCAATCCCAAAACAAGTCCTCCAATCGTAATAGTTCATGTTCACCAGGCAGAAAACAAGTCCCCCAATGACTTACCAAATGCTCCGATAAGAGAACATGTCCTCCAGGCTCTCAACATGTCCTCCAGGCTCTCAACATGTCCTCCAGGCTCTCAACATGTCCTCCAAATATAGTGAAAGTTCTCCAGGCAGAGAACAAATTCTCCAATCACAGACCAAATGCTCCTAAAGGAGAACAAGTCCTCTAAGCCCTGAACAAGTCCTCCAAGCTCTGAACAAGTCCCCGAAGCTCAGAACAATTCCTAAAATTACTCAAAACAAGTCCCCCAGATTCAGAACATGTCCCCCAAACTGAGAACAATTCCTCCAAGCCCAGAAAAAAATATTCTATCACAGTTCAATCTCTCCAGGCACAGAACAAATTCTCCAATCACAGACCAAATGCTCCTAAAAGAGAACAAGTCCTCCAAGCTCTGAGCAAGTCCTCCATGCTCTGAAAAAGTCCTAAAATATCAGAACAACCACATCAAACTAAGAACAAGACCTCCAATCTCAAAACAAGTCCTCCAATCTCAAAACAAGTCCTCCAATCTCAAAACAAGTCCTCCAATCATAATAATTCATGTTCACCAGGCACAGAACAAGTCCCATAATGACTTACCAAATGCTCCAATAAGAGAACATGTCCTCCAGGCTCTCAACATGTCCTCCAGGCTCTCAACAGGTCCTCCAGGCTCTCAACAGGTCCTCCAGGTTCTCAACATGTCCTCCAGGCTCTCATCATGTCCTCCAAATATAGTGAAAGCTCTCCAGGCAGAGAACAAATTCTCCAATCACAGACCAAATGCTCCTAAAAGAGAACAAGTCCTCCAAGCTCAGAGAAATTCCTAAAATATCAGAACAACCACATCAAACTCAGAACAAGTCCTCCAATCTCACAACAAGTCCTCCAATCTCAAAACAAGTCCTCCAATCATCATAGTTCATGTTCACCAGGCACAAAACAAGTCCCCCAATGACATACCAAATGCTCCGATAAGAAAACATGTCCTCCAGGCTCTCAACATGTCCTCCAGGCTCTCAACATGTCCTCCAGGCTCTCAACATGTCCTCCAGGCTCTCAACATGTCCTCCAGGCTCTCAACATGTCCTCCAAATATAGTGAAAGTTCTCCAGGCAGAGAACAAATTCTCCAATCACAGACCAAATGCTCCTAAAAGAGAACAAGTCCTCCAAGCTCTGAACAAGTCCTCCAAGCTCTGAATAAGTCTTAAAATATCAGAACAACCACATCAAACTCAGAACAAGTCCTCTAATCTCAAAACAAGTCCTCCAATCTCAAAACAAGTCCTCCAGTCATCATAGTTCATGTTCACCAGGCACAGAACAAGTCCCCCAATGACTTACCAAATGCTCCGATAAGAGAACATGTCCTCCAGGCTCTCAACATGTCCTCCGGGCTCTCAACATGTCCTCCAGGCTCTCAACATGTCCTCCAGGCTCTCAACATGTCCTCCAGGCTCTCAACATGTCCTCCAGGCTCTCAACATGTCCTCCAGGCTCTCAACATGTAGTCCAAATATAGTGAAAGTTCTCCAGGCAGAGAACAAATTCTCCAATCACAGACCAAATGCTCCTAAAAGAGAACAAGTCCTCTAAGCCCTGAACAAGTCCTCCAAGCTCTGAACAAGTCCTCGAAGCTCAGAACAATTCCTAAAATTACTCAAAACAAGTCCCCCAGATTCAGAACAAGTCCCCCAAACTGAGAACAATTCTTCCAAGCCCAGAAAAAAATATTCAATCACAGTTCAATCTCTCCAGGCACAGAACAAATTCTCCAATCACAGACCAAATGCTCCTAAAAGAGAACAAGTCCTCCAAGCTCTGAGCAAGTCCTCCAAGCTCTGAAAATGTCCTAAAATATCAGAACAACCACATCAAACTCAGAACAAGTCCTCCAATCTCAAAACAAGTCCTCCAATGTCACAACAAGTCCTCCAATCTCAAAACAAGTCCTCCAATCTCAAAACAAGTCCTCCAGTCATCATAGTTCATGTTTACCAGGCACAGAACAAGTCCCATAATGACTTACCAATTGCTCCAATAAGAGAACATGTCCTCCAGGCTCTCAACATGTCCTCCAGGCTCTCAACAGGTCCTCCAGGTTCTCAACATGTCCTCCAGGCTCTCAACATGTCCTCCAAATATAGTGAAAGTTCTCCAGGCAGAGAAGAAATTCCCCAACCACAGACCAAATGCTCCTAAAAGAGAACAAGTCCTCCAAGCCCTGAACAAGTCCTCCAAGCTCTGAACAAGTCCTCCAAGCTCTGAACAATTCCCCTAACTCAAAACAAGTCCCCCAAACTCAGAACAATTCCTCCAAGCCCAGAAAAAATTTTTCAATCACACTGCAAGCTCTCCAGGCACAGAACAAATTCTCCAATCACAGACCAAATCCTCCTAAAAGAGAACAAGTCCTCCAAGCTCTGAACAAGTCCTCCAAGCTCTGAACAAGTCCTCCAAGCTCTGAACAAGTCCTCCAAGCTCTGAACAAGTCCTAAAATATCAGAACAACCACATCAAACTCAGAACAAGTCCTCCAATCTCAAAACAAGTCCTCCAATGTCACAACAAGTCCTCCAAACTCAAAACAAGTCCTCCAATCTCAAAACAAGTCCTCCAATCTCAAAACAAGTCCTCCAGTCATCATAGTTCATGTTCACCAGGCACAGAACAAGTCCCATAATGACTTACCAAATGCTCCGATAAGAGAACATGTCCTCCAGGCTCTCAACATGTCCTCCAGGCTCTCAACATGTCCTCCAGGCTCTCAACATGTCCTCCAGGCTCTCAACATGTCCTCCAGGCTCTCAACAGGTCCTCGAGGCTCTCAACAGGTCCTCCAGGCTCTCAACAGGTCCTCCAGGCTCTCAACAGGTCCTCCAGGCTCTCAACAGGTCCTCCAAATATAGTGAAAGCTCTCCAGGCAGAGAACAAATTCTCCAATCACAGACCAAATGCTCCTAAAAGAGAACAAGTCCTCCAAGCCCTGAACAAGTCCTCCAAGCTCTGAACAAGTCCTCCAAGCTCTGAACAAGTCCTCCAAGCTCTGAACAAGTCCTCCAAGCTCTGAACAATTCCCCTAACTCAAAACAAGTCCCCCAAACTCAGAACAATTCCTCCAAGCCCAGAAAAAATTTTTCAATCACACTGCAAGCTCTCCAGGTACAGAACAAATTCTCCAATCACAGACCAAATCCTCCTAAAAGAGAACAAGTCCTCCAAGCTCTGAACAAGTCCTCCAAGCTCTGAACAAGTCCTCCAAGCCCTGAACAAGTCCTAAAATATCAGAACAACCACATCAAACTCAGAACAAGTCCTCCAATCTCAAAACAAGTCCTCCAATATCACAACAAGTCCTCCAAACTCAAAACAAGTCCTCCAATCTCAAAACAAGTCCTCCAATCTCAAAACAAGTCCTCCAGTCATCATAGTTCATGTTCACCAGGCACAGAACAAGTCCCATAATGACTTACCAAATGCTCCGATAAGAGAACAAGTCCTCCAGGCTCTCAACATGTCCTCCAGGCTCTCAACATGTCCTCCAGGCTCTCAACATGTCCTCCAGGCTCTCAACATGTCCTCCAGGCTCTCAACATGTCCTCCAGGCTCTCAACATGTCCTCCAGGCTCTCAACATGTCCTCCAAATATACTGAAAGTTCTCCAGGCAGAGAACTAATTCTCCAATCACAGACCAAATGCTCCTAAAAGAGAACAAGTCCTCTAAGCCCTGAACAAGTCCTCCAAGCTCAGAACAATTCCTAAAATGTCAGAACAACCACATCAAACTCAGAACAAGTCCTCCAATCTCAGAACAAGTCCTCCAATCTCAAAACAAATCCTCCAATCTCAAAACAAGTCCTCCAATCTCAAAACAAGTCCTCCAATCTCAAAACAAGTCCTCCAATCATAATAGTTCATGTTCACCAGGCAGAGAACAAGTCCCCTAATGACTTACCAAATGCTCCGATAAGAGAACATGTCCTCCAGGCTCTCAACATGTCCTCCAGGCTCTCAACATGTCCTCCAGGCTTTCAACATGTCCTCCGGGCTTTCAACATGTCCTCCAGGCTCTCAACATGTCCTCCAGGTTCTCAACATGTCCTCCAGGCTCTCAACATGTCCTCCAAATATAGTGAAAGTTCTCCAGGCAGGGAACAAATTCTCCAACCTCAGACCAAATGCTCCTAAAAGAGAACAAGTCTTCCAAGCCCTGAACAAGTCCTCCAAGCTCTGAACAAGTCCTCCAAGCTCTGAACAATTCCCCTAACTCAAAACAAGTCCCCCAGATTCAGAACAAGTCCCCCAAACTCAGAACAATTCCTCCAAGCCCAGAAAAAATTTTTTGAAACACACTGCAAGCTCTCCAGGCACAGAAGAAATTCTCCAATCACAGACCAAATGCTCCTAAAAGAGAACAAGTCCTCCAAGCTCTGAACAAGTCCTCCAAGCTCCGAACAAGTCCTCCAAGCTCTGAACAAGTCCTCCAAGCTCTGAACAAGTCCTCCAAGCTCTGAACACGTCTTAAAATATCAGAACAACCACATAAAAAGAAGAACAAGACCTCCAATCTCAAAACAAGTCCTCCAATCTCAAAACAAGTCCTCCAATCTCAAAACAAGTCCTCCAGTCATCATAGTTCATATTCACCAGGCACAGAAGAAGTCCCCCAATGACTTACCAAATACTCCGATAAGAGAACATGTCCTCCAGGCTCTCAACAGGTCCTCCAGGCTCTCAACATGTCCTCCAGGCTCTCAACATGTCCTCCAGGCTCTCAACATGTCCTCCAGGCTCTCAACATGTCCTCCAGGCTCTCAATATGTCCTCCAAATATAGTGAAAGTTCTCCAGGCAGAGAACAAATTCTCCAATCACAGACCAAATGCTCCTAAAAGAGAACAAGTCCTCCAAGCCCTGAACAAGTCCTCCAAGCTCAGAACAATTCCTAAAATAACTGAACAACCACATCAAACTCAGAACAAGTCCTCCAATCTCACAACAAGTCCTCCAATCTCAAAACAAGTCCTCCAGTCATCATAGTTCATGTTCACCAGGCACAGAACAAGTCCCCCAATGTCTTACCATATGCTCCGCTAAGAGAACATGTCCTCTAGGCTCTCAACATGTCCTCCAGGCTCTCAACATGTCCTCCAGGCTCTCAACATGTCCTCCAGGCTCTCAACATGTCCTCCAAATATAGTGAAAGTTCTCCAGGCAGAGAACAAATTCTCCAATCACAGACCAAATGCTCCTAAAAGAGAACAAGTCCTCCAAGCCCTGAACAAGTCCTCCAAGCTCTGAACAAGTCCTCCAAGCTCTGAACAATTCCCCTAACTCAAAACAAGTCCCCCAGATTCAGAACAACTCCCCCAAACTCAGAACAAATCCTCCAAGCCCAGAAAAAATTTTACAATCACACTGCAAGCTCTCCAGGCACAGAACAAATTCTCCAATCACAGACCAAATGCTCCTAAAAGAGAACAAGTCCTCCAAGCTCTGAACAAGTCCTCCAAGCTCTGAACAAGTCCGCCAAGCTCTGAACAAGTCCTCCAAGCTCTGAACAAGTCTTAAAATATCAGAACAACCACATCAAACTAAGAACAAGACCTCCAATCTCAAAACAAGTCCTCCAATCTCAAAACAAGTCCTCCAATCTCAAAACAAGTCCTCTAATCTCAAAACAAGTCCTCCAGTCATCATAGTTCATATTCACCAGGCACAGCAGAAGTCCCCCAATGACTTACCAAATGCTCCGATAAGAGAACATGTCCTCCAGGCTCTCAACATGTCCTCCAGGCTCTCAACATGTCCTCCAGGCTCTCAACATGTCCTCCAGGCTCTCAACATGTCCTCCAGGCTCTCAACATGTCCTCCAAGCTCTCAACATGTCCTCCAGGCTCTCAACATGTCCTCCAAATATAGTGAAAGTTCTCCAGGCAGAGAACAAATTCTCCAATCACAGACCAAATCTTCCTAAAAGAGAACAAGTCTTCCAAGCTCTGAACAAGTCCTCCAAGCTCTGAATAAGTCTTAAAATATCAGAACAACCACATCAAACTCAGAACAAGTCCTCTAGTCTCAAAACAAGTCCTCCAATCTCAAAACAAGTCCTCCAGTCATCATAGTTCATGTTCACCAGGCACAGAACAAGTCCCCCAATGACTTACCAAATGCTCCGATAAGAGAACATGTCCTCCAGGCTCTCAACATGTCCTCCAGGCTCTCAACATGTCCTCCAGGCTCTCAACATGTCCTCCAGGCTCTCAACATGTCCTCCAGGCTCTCAACATGTCCTCCAGGCTCTCAACATGTCCTCCAGGCTCTCAACATGTCCTCCAAATATAGTGAAAGTTCTCCAGGCAGAGAACAAATTCTCCAATCACAGACCAAATGCTCCTAAAAGAGAACAAGTCCTCTAAGCCCTGAACAAGTCCTCCAAGCTCTGAACAAGTCCTCGAAGCTCAGAACAATTCCTAAAATTACTCAAAACAAGTCCCCCAGATTCAGAACAAGTCCCCCAAACTGAGAACAATTCTTCCAAGCCCAGAAAAAAATATTCAATCACAGTTCAATCTCTCCAGGCACAGAACAAATTCTCCAATCACAGACCAAATGCTCCTAAAAGAGAACAAGTCCTCCAAGCTCTGAGCAAGTCCTCCAAGCTCTGAAAAAGTCCTAAAATATCAGAACAACCACATCAAACTCAGAACAAGTCCTCCAATCTCAAAACAAGTCCTCCAATGTCACAACAAGTCCTCCAATCTCAAAACAAGTCCTCCAATCTCAAAACAAGTCCTCCAGTCATCATAGTTCATGTTTACCAGGCACAGAACAAGTCCCATAATGACTTACCAATTGCTCCAATAAGAGAACATGTCCTCCAGGCTCTCAACATGTCCTCCAGGCTCTCAACAGGTCCTCCAGGCTCTCAACAGGTCCTCCAGGCTCTCAACATGTCCTCCAAATATAGTGAAAGTTCTCCAGGCAGAGAAGAAATTCCCCAACCACAGACCAAATGCTCCTAAAAGAGAACAAGTCCTCCAAGCCCTGAACAAGTCCTCCAAGCTCTGAACAAGTCCTCCAAGCTCTGAACAATTCCCCTAACTCAAAACAAGTCCCCCAAACTCAGAACAATTCCTCCAAGCCCAGAAAAAATTTTTCAATCACACTGCAAGCTCTCCAGGCACAGAACAAATTCTCCAATCACAGACCAAATCCTCCTAAAAGAGAACAAGTCCTCCAAGCTCTGAACAAGTCCTCCAAGCTCTGAACAAGTCCTCCAAGCTCTGAACAAGTCCTAAAATATCAGAACAACCACATCAAACTCAGAACAAGTCCTCCAATCTCAAAACAAGTCCTCCAATGTCACAACAAGTCCTCCAAACTCAAAACAAGTCCTCCAATCTCAAAACAAGTCCTCCAATCTCAAAACAAGTCCTCCAGTCATCATAGTTCATGTTCACCAGGCACAGAACAAGTCCCATAATGACTTACCAAATGCTCCGATAAGAGAACATGTCCTCCAGGCTCTCAACATGTCCTCCAGGCTCTCAACATGTCCTCCAGGCTCTCAACATGTCCTCCAGGCTCTCAACATGTCCTCCAGGCTCTCAACAGGTCCTCCAGGCTCTCAACAGGTCCTCCAGGCTCTCAACAGGTCCTCCAGGCTCTCAACAGGTCCTCCAGGCTCTCAACATGTCCTCCAAATATAGTGAAAGCTCTCCAGGCAGAGAACAAATTCTCCAATCACAGACCAAATGCTCCTAAAAGAGAACAAGTCCTCCAAGCCCTGAACAAGTCCTCCAAGCTCTGAACAAGTCCTCCAAGCTCTGAACAAGTCCTCCAAGCTCTGAACAAGTCCTCCAAGCTCTGAACAATTCCCCTAACTCAAAACAAGTCCCCCAAACTCAGAACAATTCCTCCAAGCCCAGAAAAAATTTTTCAATCACACTGCAAGCTCTCCAGGTACAGAACAAATTCTCCAATCACAGACCAAATCCTCCTAAAAGAGAACAAGTCCTCCAAGCTCTGAACAAGTCCTCCAAGCTCTGAACAAGTCCTCCAAGCCCTGAACAAGTCCTAAAATATCAGAACAACCACATCAAACTCAGAACAAGTCCTCCAATCTCAAAACAAGTTCTCCAATATCACAACAAGTCCTCCAAACTCAAAACAAGTCCTCCAATCTCAAAACAAGTCCTCCAATCTCAAAACAAGTCCTCCAGTCATCATAGTTCATGTTCACCAGGCACAGAACAAGTCCCATAATGACTTACCAAATGCTCCGATAAGAGAACAAGTCCTCCAGGCTCTCAACATGTCCTCCAGGCTCTCAACATGTCCTCCAGGCTCTCAACATGTCCTCCAGGCTCTCAACATGTCCTCCAGGCTCTCAACATGTCCTCCAGGCTCTCAACATGTCCTCCAAATATACTGAAAGTTCTCCAGGCAGAGAACTAATTCTCCAATCACAGACCAAATGCTCCTAAAAGAGAACAAGTCCTCTAAGCCCTGAACAAGTCCTCCAAGCTCAGAACAATTCCTAAAATGTCAGAACAACCACATCAAACTCAGAACAAGTCCTCCAATCTCAGAACAAGTCCTCCAATCTCAAAACAAATCCTCCAATCTCAAAACAAGTCCTCCAATCTCAAAACAAGTCCTCCAATCTCAAAACAAGTCCTCCAATCATAATAGTTCATGTTCACCAGGCAGAGAACAAGTCCCCTAATGACTTACCAAATGCTCCGATAAGAGAACATGTCCTCCAGGCTCTCAACATGTCCTCCAGGCTCTCAACATGTCCTCCAGGCTTTCAACATGTCCTCCGGGCTTTCAACATGTCCTCCAGGCTCTCAACATGTCCTCCAGGTTCTCAACATGTCCTCCAGGCTCTCAACATGTCCTCCAAATATAGTGAAAGTTCTCCAGGCAGGGAACAAATTCTCCAACCTCAGACCAAATGCTCCTAAAAGAGAACAAGTCTTCCAAGCCCTGAACAAGTCCTCCAAGCTCTGAACAAGTCCTCCAAGCTCTGAACAATTCCCCTAACTCAAAACAAGTCCCCCAGATTCAGAACAAGTCCCCCAAACTCAGAACAATTCCTCCAAGCCCAGAAAAAATTTTTTGAAACACACTGCAAGCTCTCCAGGCACAGAAGAAATTCTCCAATCACAGACCAAATGCTCCTAAAAGAGAACAAGTCCTCCAAGCTCTGAACAAGTCCTCCAAGCTCCGAACAAGTCCTCCAAGCTCTGAACAAGTCCTCCAAGCTCTGAACAAGTCCTCCAAGCTCTGAACACGTCTTAAAATATCAGAACAACCACATAAAAAGAAGAACAAGACCTCCAATCTCAAAACAAGTCCTCCAATCTCAAAACAAGTCCTCCAATCTCAAAACAAGTCCTCCAGTCATCATAGTTCATATTCACCAGGCACAGAAGAAGTCCCCCAATGACTTACCAAATGCTCCGATAAGAGAACATGTCCTCCAGGCTCTCAACAGGTCCTCCAGGCTCTCAACATGTCCTCCAGGCTCTCAACATGTCCTCCAGGCTCTCAACATGTCCTCCAGGCTCTCAATATGTCCTCCAAATATAGTGAAAGTTCTCCAGGCAGAGAACAAATTCTCCAATCACAGACCAAATGCTCCTAAAAGAGAACAAGTCCTCCAAGCCCTGAACAAGTCCTCCAAGCTCAGAACAATTCCTAAAATAACTGAACAACCACATCAAACTCAGAACAAGTCCTCCAATCTCACAACAAGTCCTCCAATCTCAAAACAAGTCCTCCAGTCATCATAGTTCATGTTCACCAGGCACAGAACAAGTCCCCCAATGTCTTACCATATGCTCCGCTAAGAGAACATGTCCTCTAGGCTCTCAACATGTCCTCCAGGCTCTCAACATGTCCTCCAGGCTCTCAACATGTCCTCCAGGCTCTCAACATGTCCTCCAAATATAGTGAAAGTTCTCCAGGCAGAGAACAAATTCTCCAATCACAGACCAAATGCTCCTAAAAGAGAACAAGTCCTCCAAGCCCTGAACAAGTCCTCCAAGCTCTGAACAAGTCCTCCAAGCTCTGAACAATTCCTAAAATGTCAGAACAACCACATCAAACTCAGAACAAGTCCTCCAATCTCAGAACAAGTCCTCCAATCTCAAAACAAATCCTCCAATCTCAAAACAAGTCCTCCAATCTCAAAACAAGTCCTCCAATCTCAAAACAAGTCCTCCAATCATAATAGTTCATGTTCACCAGGCAGAGAACAAGTCCCCTAATGACTTACCAAATGCTCCGATAAGAGAACATGTCCTCCAGGCTCTCAACATGTCCTCCAGGCTCTCAACATGTCCTCCAGGCTTTCAACATGTCCTCCGGGCTTTCAACATGTCCTCCAGGCTCTCAACATGTCCTCCAGGTTCTCAACATGTCCTCCAGGCTCTCAACATGTCCTCCAAATATAGTGAAAGTTCTCCAGGCAGGGAACAAATTCTCCAACCTCAGACCAAATGCTCCTAAAAGAGAACAAGTCTTCCAAGCCCTGAACAAGTCCTCCAAGCTCTGAACAAGTCCTCCAAGCTCTGAACAATTCCCCTAACTCAAAACAAGTCCCCCAGATTCAGAACAAGTCCCCCAAACTCAGAACAATTCCTCCAAGCCCAGAAAAAATTTTTTGAAACACACTGCAAGCTCTCCAGGCACAGAAGAAATTCTCCAATCACAGACCAAATGCTCCTAAAAGAGAACAAGTCCTCCAAGCTCTGAACAAGTCCTCCAAGCTCCGAACAAGTCCTCCAAGCTCTGAACAAGTCCTCCAAGCTCTGAACAAGTCCTCCAAGCTCTGAACACGTCTTAAAATATCAGAACAACCACATAAAAAGAAGAACAAGACCTCCAATCTCAAAACAAGTCCTCCAATCTCAAAACAAGTCCTCCAATCTCAAAACAAGTCCTCCAGTCATCATAGTTCATATTCACCAGGCACAGAAGAAGTCCCCCAATGACTTACCAAATGCTCCGATAAGAGAACATGTCCTCCAGGCTCTCAACAGGTCCTCCAGGCTCTCAACATGTCCTCCAGGCTCTCAACATGTCCTCCAGGCTCTCAACATGTCCTCCAGGCTCTCAATATGTCCTCCAAATATAGTGAAAGTTCTCCAGGCAGAGAACAAATTCTCCAATCACAGACCAAATGCTCCTAAAAGAGAACAAGTCCTCCAAGCCCTGAACAAGTCCTCCAAGCTCAGAACAATTCCTAAAATAACTGAACAACCACATCAAACTCAGAACAAGTCCTCCAATCTCACAACAAGTCCTCCAATCTCAAAACAAGTCCTCCAGTCATCATAGTTCATGTTCACCAGGCACAGAACAAGTCCCCCAATGTCTTACCATATGCTCCGCTAAGAGAACATGTCCTCTAGGCTCTCAACATGTCCTCCAGGCTCTCAACATGTCCTCCAGGCTCTCAACATGTCCTCCAGGCTCTCAACATGTCCTCCAGGCTCTCAACATGTCCTCCAAATATAGTGAAAGTTCTCCAGGCAGAGAACAAATTCTCCAATCACAGACCAAATGCTCCTAAAACAGAACAAGTCCTCCAAGCCCTGAACAAGTCCTCCAAGCTCTGAACAAGTCCTCCAAGCTCTGAACAATTCCCCTAACTCAAAACAAGTCCCCCAGATTCAGAACAACTCCCCCAAACTCAGAACAAATCCTCCAAGCCCAGAAAAAATTTTACAATCACACTGCAAGCTCTCCAGGCACAGAACAAATTCTCCAATCACAGACCAAATGCTCCTAAAAGAGAACAAGTCCTCCAAGCTCTGAACAAGTCCTCCAAGCTCTGAACAAGTCCGCCAAGCTCTGAACAAGTCCTCCAAGCTCTGAACAAGTCTTAAAATATCAGAACAACCACATCAAACTAAGAACAAGACCTCCAATCTCAAAACAAGTCCTCCAATCTCAAAACAAGTCCTCCAATCTCAAAACAAGTCCTCTAATCTCAAAACAAGTCCTCCAGTCATCATAGTTCATATTCACCAGGCACAGCAGAAGTCCCCCAATGACTTACCAAATGCTCCGATAAGAGAACATGTCCTACAGGCTCTCAACATGTCCTCCAGGCTCTCAACATGTCCTCCAGGCTCTCAACATGTCCTCCAGGCTCTCAACATGTCCTCCAGGCTCTCAACATGTCCTCCAGTCTCTCAACATGTCCTCCAAGCTCTCAACATGTCCTCCAGGCTCTCAACATGTCCTCCAAATATAGTGAAAGTTCTCCAGGCAGAGAACAAATTCTCCAATCACAGACCAAATCTTCCTAAAAGAGAACAAGTCTTCCAAGCTCTGAACAAGTCCTCCAAGCTCTGAATAAGTCTTAAAATATCAGAACAACCACATCAAACTCAGAACAAGTCCTCTAGTCTCAAAACAAGTCCTCCAATCTCAAAACAAGTCCTCCAGTCATCATAGTTCATGTTCACCAGGCACAGAACAAGTCCCCCAATGACTTACCAAATGCTCCGATAAGAGAACATGTCCTCCAGGCTCTCAACATGTCCTCCAGGCTCTCAACATGTCCTCCAGGCTCTCAACATGTCCTCCAGGCTCTCAACATGTCCTCCAGGCTCTCAACATGTCCTCCAGGCTCTCAACATGTCCTCCAGGCTCTCAACATGTCCTCCAGGCTCTCAACATGTCCTCCAGGCTCTCAACATGTCCTCCAAATATAGTGAAAGTTCTCCAGGCAGAGAACAAATTCTCCAATCACAGACCAAATGCTCCTAAAAGAGAACAAGTCCTCTAAGCCCTGAACAAGTCCTCCAAGCTCAGAACAATTCCTAAAATATCAGAACAACCACATCAAACTCAGAACAAGTCCTCCAATCTCAAAACAAGTCCTCCAATCTCAAAACAAGTCCTCCAATCTCAAAACAAGTCCTCCAATCTCAAAACAAGTCCTCCAATCTCAAAACAAGTCCTCCAATCTCAAAACAAGTCCTCCAATCCCAAAACAAGTCCTCCAATCTCAAAACAAGTCCTCCAATCCCAAAACAAGTCCTCCAATCGTAATAGTTCATGTTCACCAGGCAGAAAACAAGTCCCCCAATGACTTACCAAATGCTCCGATAAGAGAACATGTCCTCCAGGCTCTCAACATGTCCTCCAGGCTCTCAACATGTCCTCCAGGCTCTCAACATGTCCTCCAAATATAGTGAAAGTTCTCCAGGCAGAGAACAAATTCTCCAATCACAGACCAAATGCTCCTAAAGGAGAACAAGTCCTCTAAGCCCTGAACAAGTCCTCCAAGCTCTGAACAAGTCCCCGAAGCTCAGAACAATTCCTAAAATTACTCAAAACAAGTCCCCCAGATTCAGAACATGTCCCCCAAACTGAGAACAATTCCTCCAAGCCCAGAAAAAAATATTCTATCACAGTTCAATCTCTCCAGGCACAGAACAAATTCTCCAATCACAGACCAAATGCTCCTAAAAGAGAACAAGTCCTCCAAGCTCTGAGCAAGTCCTCCATGCTCTGAAAAAGTCCTAAAATATCAGAACAACCACATCAAACTAAGAACAAGACCTCCAATCTCAAAACAAGTCCTCCAATCTCAAAACAAGTCCTCCAATCTCAAAACAAGTCCTCCAGTCATCATAGTTCATGTTTACCAGGCACAGAACAAGTCCCATAATGACTTACCAAATGCTCCGATAAGAGAACATGTCCTCCAGGCTCTCAACATGTCCTCCAGGCTCTCAACATGTCCTCCAGGCTCTCAACATGTCCTCCAGGCTCTCAACATGTCCTCCAGGCTCTCAACATGTCCTCCAGGCTCTCAACATGTCCTCCAAATATAGTGAAAGTTCTCCAGGCAGAGAACAAATTCTCCCATCACAGACCTAATGCTCCTAAAGGAGAACAAGTCCTCTAAGCCCTGAACAAGTCCTCCAAGCTCAGAACAATTCCTAAAATATCAGAACAACCACATCAAACTCAGAACAAGTCCTCCAATCTCAAAACAAGTCCTCCAATCTCAAAACAAGTCCTCCAATCATAATAATTCATGTTCACCAGGCACAGAACAAGTCCCATAATGACTTACCAAATGCTCCAATAAGAGAACATGTCCTCCAGGCTCTCAACATGTCCTCCAGGCTCTCAACAGGTCCTCCAGGCTCTCAACAGGTCCTCCAGGTTCTCAACATGTCCTCCAGGCTCTCATCATGTCCTCCAAATATAGTGAAAGCTCTCCAGGCAGAGAACAAATTCTCCAATCACAGACCAAATGCTCCTAAAAGAGAACAAGTCCTCCAAGCTCAGAGAAATTCCTAAAATATCAGAACAACCACATCAAACTCAGAACAAGTCCTCCAATCTCACAACAAGTCCTCCAATCTCAAAACAAGTCCTCCAATCATCATAGTTCATGTTCACCAGGCACAAAACAAGTCCCCCAATGACATACCAAATGCTCCGATAAGAAAACATGTCCTCCAGGCTCTCAACATGTCCTCCAGGCTCTCAACATGTCCTCCAGGCTCTCAACATGTCCTCCAGGCTCTCAACATGTCCTCCAGGCTCTCAACATGTCCTCCAGGCTCTCAACATGTCCTCCAAATATAGTGAAAGTTCTCCAGGCAGAGAACAAATTCTCCAATCACAGACCAAATGCTCCGAAAAGAGAACAAGTCCTCCAAGCTCTGAACAAGTCCTCCAAGCTCTGAATAAGTCTTAAAATATCAGAACAACCACATCAAACTCAGAACAAGTCCTCTAATCTCAAAACAAGTCCTCCAATCTCAAAACAAGTCCTCCAGTCATCATAGTTCATGTTCACCAGGCACAGAACAAGTCCCCCAATGACTTACCAAATGCTCCGATAAGAGAACATGTCCTCCAGGCTCTCAACATGTCCTCCGGGCTCTCAACATGTCCTCCAGGCTCTCAACATGTCCTCCAGGCTCTCAACATGTCCTCCAGGCTCTCAACATGTCCTCCAGGCTCTCAACATGTCCTCCAGGCTCTCAACATGTAGTCCAAATATAGTGAAAGTTCTCCAGGCAGAGAACAAATTCTCCAATCACAGACCAAATGCTCCTAAAAGAGAACAAGTCCTCTAAGCCCTGAACAAGTCCTCCAAGCTCAGAACAATTCCTAAAATATCAGAACAACCACATCAAACTCAGAACAAGTCCTCCAATCCCAAAACAAGTCCTCCAATCCCAAAACAAGTCCTCCAATCCCAAAACAAGTCCTCCAATCCCAAAACAAGTCCTCCAATCATAATAGTTCATGTTCACCAGGCAGAGAACAAGTCCCCCAATGACTTACCAAATGCTCCGATAAGAGAACATGTCCTCCAGGCTCTCAACATGTCCTCCAGGCTCTCAACATGTCCTCCAGGCTCTCAACATGTCCTCCAGGCTCTCAACATGTCCTCCAGGCTCTCAACATGTCCTCCAGGCTCTCAACATGTCCTCCAGGCTCTCAACATGTCCTCCAGGCTCTCAACATGTCCTCCAGGCTCTCAACATGTCCTCCAGGCTCTCAACATGTCGTCCAAATATAGTGAAAGTTCTCCAGGCAGAGAACAAATTCTCCAATCACAGACCAAATGCTCCTAAAAGAGAACAAGTCCTCTAAGCCCTGAACAAGTCCTCCAAGCTCTGAACAAGTCCTCGAAGCTCAGAACAATTCCTAAAATTACTCAAAACAAGTCCCCCAGATTCAGAACAAGTCCCCCAAACTGAGAACAATTCTTCCAAGCCCAGAAAAAAATATTCAATCACAGTTCAATCTCTCCAGGCACAGAACAAATTCTCCAATCACAGACCAAATGCTCCTAAAAGAGAACAAGTCCTCCAAGCTCTGAGCAAGTCCTCCAAGCTCTGAAAAAGTCCTAAAATATCAGAACAACCACATCAAACTCAGAACAAGTCCTCCAATCTCAAAACAAGTCCTCCAATGTCACAACAAGTCCTCCAATCTCAAAACAAGTCCTCCAATATCAAAACAAGTCCTCCAGTCATCATAGTTCATGTTTACCAGGCACAGAACAAGTCCCATAATGACTTACCAATTGCTCCAATAAGAGAACATGTCCTCCAGGCTCTCAACATGTCCTCCAGGCTCTCAACAGGTCCTCCAGGTTCTCAACATGTCCTCCAGGCTCTCAACATGTCCTCCAAATATAGTGAAAGTTCTCCAGGCAGAGAAGAAATTCCCCAACCACAGACCAAATGCTCCTAAAAGAGAACAAGTCCTCCAAGCCCTGAACAAGTCCTCCAAGCTCTGAACAAGTCCTCCAAGCTCTGAACAATTCCCCTAACTCAAAACAAGTCCCCCAAACTCAGAACAATTCCTCCAAGCCCAGAAGAAATTTTTCAATCACACTGCAAGCTCTCCAGGCACAGAACAAATTCTCCAATCACAGACCAAATCCTCCTAAAAGAGAACAAGTCCTCCAAGCTCTGAACAAGTCCTCCAAGCTCTGAACAAGTCCTCCAAGCTCTGAACAAGTCCTAAAATATCAGAACAACCACATCAAACTCAGAACAAGTCCTCCAATCTCAAAACAAGTCCTCCAATGTCACAACAAGTCCTCCAAACTCAAAACAAGTCCTCCAATCTCAAAACAAGTCCTCCAATCTCAAAACAAGTCCTCCAGTCATCATAGTTCATGTTCACCAGGCACAGAACAAGTCCCATAATGACTTACCAAATGCTCCGATAAGAGAACATGTCCTCCAGGCTCTCAACATGTCCTCCAGGCTCTCAACATGTCCTCCAGGCTCTCAACATGTCCTCCAGGCTCTCAACAGGTCCTCCAGGCTCTCAACAGGTCCTCCAGGCTCTCAACAGGTCCTCCAGGCTCTCAACAGGTCCTCCAGGCTCTCAACAGGTCCTCCAAATATAGTGAAAGCTCTCCAGGCAGAGAACAAATTCTCCAATCACAGACCAAATGCTCCTAAAAGAGAACAAGCCTTCCAAGCCCTGAACAAGTCCTCCAAGCTCTGAACAAGTCCTCCAAGCTCTGAACCAGTCCTCCAAGCTCTGAACAATTCCCCTAACTCAAAACAAGTCCCCCAAACTCAGAACAATTCCTCCAAGCCCAGAAAAAATTTTTCAATCACACTGCAAGCTCTCCAGGTACAGAACAAATTCTCCAATCACAGACCAAATCCTCCTAAAAGAGAACAAGTCCTCCAAGCTCTGAACAAGTCCTCCAAGCTCTGAACAAGTCCGCCAAGCCCTGAACAAGTCCTAAAATATCAGAACAACCACATCAAACTCAGAACAAGTCCTCCAATCTCAAAACAAGTTCTCCAATATCACAACAAGTCCTCCAAACTCAAAACAAGTCCTCCAATCTCAAAACAAGTCCTCCAATCTCAAAACAAGTCCTCCAGTCATCATAGTTCATGTTCACCAGGCACAGAACAAGTCCCATAATGACTTACCAAATGCTCCGATAAGAGAACATGTCCTCCAGGCTCTCAACATGTCCTCCAGGCTCTCAACATGTCCTCCAGGCTCTCAACATGTCCTCCAGGCTCTCAACATGTCCTCCAGGCTCTCAACATGTCCTCCAGGCTCTCAACATGTCCTCCAAATATACTGAAAGTTCTCCAGGCAGAGAACTAATTCTCCAATCACAGACCAAATGCTCCTAAAAGAGAACAAGTCCTCTAAGCCCTGAACAAGTCCTCCAAGCTCAGAACAATTCCTAAAATGTCAGAACAACCACATCAAACTCAGAACAAGTCCTCCAATCTCAGAACAAGTCCTCCAATCTCAAAACAAATCCTCCAATCTCAAAACAAGTCCTCCAATCTCAAAACAAGTCCTCCAATCTCAAAACAAGTCCTCCAATCATAATAGTTCATGTTCACCAGGCAGAGAACAAGTCCCCTAATGACTTACCAAATGCTCCGATAAGAGAACATGTCCTCCAGGCTCTCAACATGTCCTCCAGGCTCTCAACATGTCCTCCAGGCTTTCAACATGTCCTCCGGGCTTTCAACATATCCTCCGGGCTTTCAACATGTCCTCCGGGCTCTCAACATGTCCTCCAGGTTCTCAACATGTCCTCCAGGCTCTCAACATGTCCTCCAAATATAGTGAAAGTTCTCCAGGCAGGGAACAAATTCTCCAACCTCAGACCAAATGCTCCTAAAAGAGAACAAGTCTTCCAAGCCCTGAACAAGTCCTCCAAGCTCTGAACAATTCCCCTAACTCAAAACAAGTCCCCCAGATTCAGAACAAGTCCCCCAAACTCAGAACAATTCCTCCAAGCCCAGAAAAAATTTTTTGAAACACACTGCAAGCTCTCCAGGCACAGAAGAAATTCTCCAATCACAGACCAAATGCTCCTAAAAGAGAACAAGTCCTCCAAGCCCTGAACAAGTCCTCCAAGCTCTGAACAAGTCCTCCAAGCTCTGAACAATTCCCCTAACTCAAAACAAGTCCCCCAAACTCAGAACAATTCCTCCAAGCCCAGAAGAAATTTTTCAATCACACTGCAAGCTCTCCAGGCACAGAACAAATTCTCCAATCACAGACCAAATCCTCCTAAAAGAGAACAAGTCCTCCAAGCTCTGAACAAGTCCTCCAAGCTCTGAACAAGTCCTCCAAGCTCTGAACAAGTCCTAAAATATCAGAACAACCACATCAAACTCAGAACAAGTCCTCCAATCTCAAAACAAGTCCTCCAATGTCACAACAAGTCCTCCAAACTCAAAACAAGTCCTCCAATCTCAAAACAAGTCCTCCAATCTCAAAACAAGTCCTCCAGTCATCATAGTTCATGTTCACCAGGCACAGAACAAGTCCCATAATGACTTACCAAATGCTCCGATAAGAGAACATGTCCTCCAGGCTCTCAACATGTCCTCCAGGCTCTCAACATGTCCTCCAGGCTCTCAACATGTCCTCCAGGCTCTCAACATGTCCTCCAGGCTCTCAACAGGTCCTCCAGGCTCTCAACAGGTCCTCCAGGCTCTCAACAGGTCCTCCAGGCTCTCAACAGGTCCTCCAGGCTCTCAACAGGTCCTCCAAATATAGTGAAAGCTCTCCAGGCAGAGAACAAATTCTCCAATCACAGACCAAATGCTCCTAAAAGAGAACAAGCCTTCCAAGCCCTGAACA
Source organism: Ara ararauna (assembly GCA_028858755.1). Classification (NCBI taxonomy): domain Eukaryota; kingdom Metazoa; phylum Chordata; class Aves; order Psittaciformes; family Psittacidae; genus Ara; species Ara ararauna. Next base: position 513,562 of record CM054376.1, read on the forward strand.
AGTCCTCCAAGCTCTGAACAAGTCCTCCAAGCTCTGAACCAGTCCTCCAAGCTCTGAACAATTCCCCTAACTCAAAACAAGTCCCCCAAACTCAGAACAATTCCTCCAAGCCCAGAAAAAATTTTTCAATCACACTGCAAGCTCTCCAGGTACAGAACAAATTCTCCAATCACAGACCAAATCCTCCTAAAAGAGAACAAGTCCTCCAAGCTCTGAACAAGTCCTCCAAGCTCTGAACAAGTCCTCCAAGCTCTGAACAAGTCCGCCAAGCCCTGAACAAGTCCTAAAATATCAGAACAACCACATCAAACTCAGAACAAGTCCTCCAATCTCAAAACAAGTTCTCCAATATCACAACAAGTCCTCCAAACTCAAAACAAGTCCTCCAATCTCAAAACAAGTCCTCCAATCTCAAAACAAGTCCTCCAGTCATCATAGTTCATGTTCACCAGGCACAGAACAAGTCCCATAATGACTTACCAAATGCTCCGATAAGAGAACAAGTCCTCCAGGCTCTCAACATGTCCTCCAGGCTCTCAACATGTCCTCCAGGCTCTCAACATGTCCTCCAGGCTCTCAACATGTCCTCCAGGCTCTCAACATGTCCTCCAAATATACTGAAAGTTCTCCAGGCAGAGAACTAATTCTCCAATCACAGACCAAATGCTCCTAAAAGAGAACAAGTCCTCTAAGCCCTGAACAAGTCCTCCAAGCTCAGAACAATTCCTAAAATGTCAGAACAACCACATCAAACTCAGAACAAGTCCTCCAATCTCAGAACAAGTCCTCCAATCTCAAAACAAATCCTCCAATCTCAAAACAAGTCCTCCAATCTCAAAACAAGTCCTCCAATCTCAAAACAAGTCCTCCAATCATAATAGTTCATGTTCACCAGGCAGAGAACAAGTCCCCTAATGACTTACCAAATGCTCCGATAAGAGAACATGTCCTCCAGGCTCTCAACATGTCCTCCAGGCTCTCAACATGTCCTCCAGGCTTTCAACATGTCCTCCGGGCTTTCAACATATCCTCCGGGCTTTCAACATGTCCTCCGGGCTCTCAACATGTCCTCCAGGTTCTCAACATGTCCTCCAGGCTCTCAACATGTCCTCCAAATATAGTGAAAGTTCTCCAGGCAGGGAACAAATTCTCCAACCTCAGACCAAATGCTCCTAAAAGAGAACAAGTCTTCCAAGCCCTGAACAAGTCCTCCAAGCTCTGAACAATTCCCCTAACTCAAAACAAGTCCCCCAGATTCAGAACAAGTCCCCCAAACTCAGAACAATTCCTCCAAGCCCAGAAAAAATTTTTTGAAACACACTGCAAGCTCTCCAGGCACAGAAGAAATTCTCCAATCACAGACCAAATGCTCCTAAAAGAGAACAAGTCCTCCAAGCTCTGAAAAAGTCCTCCAAGCTCCGAACAAGTCCTCCAAGCTCTGAACAAGTCCTCCAAGCTCTGAACAAGTCCTCCAAGCTCTGAACACGTCTTAAAATATCAGAACAACCACATCAAACGAAGAACAAGACCTCCAATCTCAAAACAAGTCCTCCAATCTCAAAACAAGTCCTCCAATCTCAAAACAAGTCCTCCAGTCATCATAGTTCATATTCACCAGGCACAGAAGAAGTCCCCCAATGACTTACCAAATGCTCCGATAAGAGAACATGTCCTCCAGGCTCTCAACATGTCCTCCAGGCTCTCAACATGTCCTCCAGGCTCTCAACATGTCCTCCAGGCTCTCAATATGTCCTCCAAATATAGTGAAAGTTCTCCAGGCAGAGAACAAATTCTCCAATCACAGACCAAATGCTCCTAAAAGAGAACAAGTCCTCCAAGCCCTGAACAAGTCCTCCAAGCTCAGAACAATTCCTAAAATAACTAAACAACCACATCAAACTCAGAACAAGTCCTCCAATCTCACAACAAGTCCTCCAATCTCAAAACAAGTCCTCCAGTCATCATAGTTCATCTTCACCAGGCACAGAACAAGTCCCCCAATGTCTTACCATATGCTCCGCTAAGAGAACATGTCCTCTAGGCTCTCAACATGTCCTCCAGGCTCTCAACATGTCCTCCAGGCTCTCAACATGTCCTCCAGGCTCTCAACATGTCCTCCAAATATAGTGAAAGTTCTCCAGGCAGAGAACAAATTCTCCAATCACAGACCAAATGCTCCTAAAAGAGAACAAGTCCTCCAAGCCCTGAACAAGTCCTCCAAGCTCTGAACAAGTCCTCCAAGCTCTGAACAATTCCCCTAACTCAAAACAAGTCCCCCAGATTCAGAACAACTCCCCCAAACTCAGAACAAATCCTCCAAGCCCAGAAAAAATTTTACAATCACACTGCAAGCTCTCCAGGCACAGAACAAATTCTCCAATCACAGACCAAATGCTCCTAAAAGAGAACAAGTCCTCCAAGCTCTGAACAAGTCCTCCAAGCTCTGAACAAGTCCGCCAAGCTCTGAACAAGTCCGCCAAGCTCTGAACAAGTCCTCCAAGCTCTGAACAAGTCTTAAAATATCAGAACAACCACATCAAACTAAGAACAAGACCTCCAATCTCAAAACAAGTCCTCCAATCTCAAAACAAGTCCTCCAATCTCAAAACAAGTCCTCTAATCTCAAAACAAGTCCTCCAGTCATCATAGTTCATATTCACCAGGCACAGCAGAAGTCCCCCAATGACTTACCAAATGCTCCGATAAGAGAACATGTCCTCCAGGCTCTCAACATGTCCTCCAGGCTCTCAACATGTCCTCCAAGCTCTCAACATGTCCTCCAGGCTCTCAACATGTCCTCCAAATATAGTGAAAGTTCTCCAGGCAGAGAACAAATTCTCCAATCACAGACCAAATGCTCCTAAAGGAGAACAAGTCCTCTAAGCCCTGAACAAGTCCGCCAAGCTCAGAACAATTCCTAAAATATCAGAACAACCACATCAAACTCAGAACAAGTCCTCCAATCTCAAAACAAGTCCTCCAATCTCAAAACAAGTCCTCCAATCTCAAAACAAGTCCTCCAATCTCAAAACAAGTCCTCCAATCATAATAATTCATGTTCACCAGGCACAGAACAAGTCCCATAATGACTTACCAAATGCTCCAATAAGAGAACATGTCCTCCAGGCTCTCAACAGGTCCTCCAGGCTCTCAACAGGTCTTCCAGGCTCTCAACAGGTCCTCCAGGCTCTCAACAGGTCCTCCAGGCTCTCAACAGGTCCTCCAGGCTCTCAACAGGTCCTCCAAATATAGTGAAAGCTCTCCAGGCAGAGAACAAATTCTCCAATCACAGACCAAATGCTCCTAAAAGAGAACAAGTCCTCCAAGCTCAGAGAAATTCCTAAAATATCAGAACAACCACATCAAACTCAGAACAAGTCCTCCAATCTCACAACAAGTCCTCCAATCTCAAAACAAGTCCTCCAATCATCAAAGTTCATGTTCACCAGGCACAAAACAAGTCCCCCAATGACATACCAAATGCTCCGATAAGAGAACATGTCCTCCAGGCTCTCAACATGTCCTCCAGCCTCTCAACATGTCCTCCAGGCTCTCAACATGTCCTCCAGGCTCTCAACATGTCCTCCAGGCTCTCAACATGTCCTCCAAATATAGTGAAAGTTCTCCAGGCAGAGAACAAATTCTCCAATCACAGACCAAATGCTCCTAAAAGAGAACAAGTCCTCTAAGCCCTGAACAAGTCCTCCAAGCTCAGAACAATTCCTAAAATATCAGAACAACCACATCAAACTCAGAACAAGTCCTCCAATCTCAAAACAAGTCCTCCAATCTCAAAACAAGTCCTCCAATCCCAAAACAAGTCCTCCAATCCCAAAACAAGTCCTCCAATCCCAAAACAAGTCCTCCAATCCCAAAACAAGTCCTCCAATCCCAAAACAAGTCCTCCAATCATAATAGTTCATGTTCACCAGGCAGAGAACAAGTCCCCCAATGACTTACCAAATGCTCCGATAAGAGAACATGTCCTCCAGGCTCTCAACATGTCCTCCAGGCTCTCAACATGTCCTCCAGGCTCTCAACATGTCCTCCAGGCTCTCAACATGTCCTCCAGGCTCTCAACATGTCCTCCAGGCTCTCAACATGTCCTCCAGGCTCTCAACATGTCCTCCAGGCTCTCAACATGTCCTCCAAATATAGTGAAAGTTCTCCAGGCAGAGAACAAATTCTCCAATGACAGACCAAATGCTCCTAAAAGAGAACAAGTCCTCTAAGCCCTGAACAAGTCCTCCAAGCTCTGAACAAGTCCTCGAAGCTCAGAACAATTCCTAAAATTACTCAAAACAAGTCCCCCAGATTCAGAACAAGTCCCCCAAACTGAGAACAATTCCTCCAAGCCCAGAAAAAAATATTCAATCACAGTTCAATCTCTCCAGGCACAGAACAAATTCTCCAATCACAGACCAAATGCTCCTAAAAGAGAACAAGTCCTCCAAGCTCTGAGCAAGTCCTCCAAGCTCTGAAAAAGTCCTAAAATATCAGAACAACCACATCAAACTCAGAACAAGTCCTCCAATCTAAAAACAAGACCTCCAATCTCAAAACAAGTCCTCCAATCTCAAAACAAGTCCTCCAATCTCAAAACAAGTCCTCCAGTCATCATAGTTCATGTTTACCAGGCACAGAACAAGTCCCATAATGACTTACCAAATGCTCCGATAAGAGAACATGTCCTCCAGGCTCTCAACATGTCCTCCAGGCTCTCAACATGTCCTCCAGGCTCTCAACATGTCCTCCAAATATAGTGAAAGTTCTCTAGGCAGAGAAGAAATTCCCCAACCACAGACCAAATGCTCCTAAAAGAGAACAAGTCCTCCAAGCTCTGAACAAGTCCTCCAAGCTCTGAACAATTCCCCTAACTCAAAACAAGTCCCCCAAACTCAGAACAATTCCTCCAAGCCCAGAAAAAATTTTTCAATCACACTGCAAGCTCTCCAGGCACAGAACAAATTCTCCAATCACAGACCAAATCCTCCTAAAAGAGAACAAGTCCTCCAAGCTCTGAACAAGTCCTCCTAGCTCTGAACAAGTCCGCCAAGCTCTGAACAAGTCCTAAAATATCAGAACAACCACATCAAACTCAGAACAAGACCTCCAATCTCAAAACAAGTCCTCCAATGTCACAACAAGTCCTCCAAACTCAAAACAAGTCCTCCAATCTCAAAACAAGTCCTCCAATCTCAAAACAATTCCTCCAGTCATCATAGTTCATGTTCACCAGGCACAGAACAAGTCCCCCAATGACTTACCAAATGCTCCGATAAGAGAACATGTCCTCCAGGCTCTCAACATGTCCTCCAGGCTCTCAACATGTCCTCCAGGCTCTCAACAGGTCCTCCAGGCTCTCAACAGGTCCTCCAGGCTCTCAACAGGTCCTCCAGGCTCTCAACAGGTCCTCCAGGCTCTCAACAGGTCCTCCAGGCTCTCAACAGGTCCTCCAGGCTCTCAACAGGTCCTCCAAATATAGTGAAAGCTCTCCAGGCAGAGAACAAATTCTCCAATCACAGACCAAATGCTCCTAAAAGAGAACAAGTCCTCCAAGCTCAGAGAAATTCCTAAAATATCAGAACAACCACATCAAACTCAGAACAAGTCCTCCAATCTCACAACAAGTCCTCCAATCTCAAAACAAGACCTCCAATCATCATAGTTCATGTTCACCAGGCACAAAACAAGTCCCCCAATGACATACCAAATGCTCCGATAAGAGAACATGTCCTCCAGGCTCTCAACATGTCCTCCAGGCTCTCAACATCTCCTCCAAATATAGTGAAAGTTCTCCAGGCAGAGAAGAAATTCTCCAACCACAGACCAAATGCTCCTAAAAGAGAACAAGTCCTCCAAGCCCTGAACAAGTCCTCCAAGCTCTGAACAAGTCCTCCAAGCTCTGAACAATTCCTAAAATAACTCAAAACAAGACCCCCAGATTCAGAACAAGTCCTCCAAACTCAGAACTATTCCTCCACGCCCAGAAAAAATTTTTCAATCACACAGCAAGCTCTCCAGGCACAGAACAAATTCTCCAATCACAGACCAAATCCTCCTAAAAGAGAACAAGTCCTCCAAGCTCTGAACAAGTCCTCCAAGCTCTGAACAATTCCTCCAAGCTCTGAACAAGTCCGCCAAGCTCTGAACAAGTCCGCCAAGCTCTGAACAAGTCCTCAAATATCAGAACAACCACATCAAACTCAGAACAAGTCCTCCAATCTCAAAACAAGTCCTCCAATGTCACAACAAGTCCTCCAATCTCAAAACAAGTCCTCCAATCTCAAAACAAGTCCTCCAGTCATCATTGTTCATGTTCAACAGCCACAGAACAAGTCCCATAAAGACTTACCAAATGCTCCGATAAGAGAACATGTCCTCCAGGCTCTCAACATGTCCTCCAGGCTCTCAACATGTCCTCCAGGCTCTCAACATGTCCTCCAGGCTCTCAACATGTCCTCCAGGCTCTCAACATGTCCTCCAGGCTCTCAACATGTCCTCCAGGCTCTCAACATGTCCTCCAGGCTCTCAACATGTCCTCCAAATATACTGAAAGTTCTCCAGGCAGAGAACAAATTCTCCAACCACAGACCAAATGCTCCTAAAAGAGAACAAGTCCTCCAAGCTCTGAACAAGTCCTCCAAGCTCAGAACAATTCCTAAAATATCAGAACAACCACATCAAACTCAGAACAAGTCCTCCAATCTCAGAACAAGTCCTCCAATCTCAGAACAAGTCCTCCAATCTCAAAACAAGTCCTCCAATCTCAAAACAAGTCCTCCAATCTCAAAACAAGTCCTCCAATCTCAAAACAAGTCCTCCAATCTCAAAACAAGTCCTCCAATCTCAAAACAAGTCCTCCAATCTCAAAACAAGTCCTCCAATCTCAAAACAAGTCCTCCAATCTCAAAACAAGTCCTCCAATCTCAAAACAAGTCCTCCAATCTCAAAACAAGTCCTCCAATCTCAAAACAAGTCCTCCAATCTCAAAACAAGTCCTCCAATCTCAAAACAAGTCCTCCAATCATAATAGTTCATGTTCACCAGGCAGAGAACAAGTCCCCCAATGACTTACCAAATGCTCCGATAAGAGAACATATCCTCCAGGCTCTCAACATGTCCTCCAGGCTCTCAACATGTCCTCCAGGCTCTCAACATGTCCTCCAAATATAGTGAAAGTTCTCCAGGCAGAGAACAAATTCTCCAATCACAGACCAAATGCTCCTAAAAGAGAACAAGTCCTCCAAGCCCTGAACAAGTCCTCCAAGCCCTGAACAAGTCCTCCAAGCCCTGAACAAGTCCTCCAAGCCCTGAACAAGTCCTCCAAGCTCTGAACTATTCCCCTAACTCAAAACAAGTCCCCCAAACTCAGAACAATTCCTCCAAGCCCAGAAAAAATTTTTCAATCACACTGCAAGCTCTCCAGGCACAGAACAAATTCTCCAATCACAGACCAAATCCTCCTAAAAGAGAACAAGTCCTCCAAGCTCTGAACAAGTCCTCCAAGCTCTGAACAAGTCCGCCAAGCTCTGAACAAGTCCTAAAATATCAGAACAACCACATCAAACTCAGAACAAGTCCTCCAATCTCAGAACAAGTCCTCCAATGTCACAACAAGTCCTCCAATCTCAAAACAAGTCCTCCAATCTCAAAACAAGTCCTCCAATCTCAAAACAAGTCCTCCAATCCCAAAACAAGTCCTCCAATCATACTAGTTCATGTTCACCAGGCAGACAAGTCCCCCAATGACTTACCAAATGCTCCGATAAGAGAACATGTCCTCCAGGCTCTCAACATGTCCTCCAGGCTCTCAACATGTCCTCCAGGCTCTCAACATGTCCTCCAGGCTCTCAACATGTCCTCCAGGCTCTCAACATGTCCTCCAGGCTCTCAACATGTCCTCCAGGCTCTCAACATGTCCTCCAGGCTCTCAACATGTCCTCCAGGCTCTCAACATGTCCTCCAGGCTCTCAACATGTCCTCCAGGCTCTCAACATGTCCTCCAAATATAGTGAAAGTTCTCCAGGCAGAGAACAAATTCTCCAATCACAGACCAAATGCTCCTAAAAAAGAACAAGTCCTCTAAGCCCTGAACAAGTCCTCCAAGCTCAGAACAGTTCCTAAAATATCAGAACAAACACATCAAACTCAGAACAAGTCCTCCAATCTCAGAACAAGTCCTCCAATCTCAAAACAAGTCCTCCAATCTCAAAACAAGTCCTCCAATCTCAAAACAAGTCCTCCAATCATAATAGTTCATGTTCACCAGGCAGAGAACAAGTCCCCCAATGACTTACGAAATGCTCCGATAAGAGAACATGTCCTCCAGGCTCTCAACATGTCCTCCAGGCTCTCAACATGTCCTCCAGGTTCTCAACATGTCCTCCAGGCTCTCAAAATGTCCTCCAAATATAGTGAAAGTTCTCCAGGCTGAGAACAAATTCTCCAATCACAGACCAAATGCTCCTTATAGAGAACAATCCTCCAAGCCCTGAACAAGCCCTCCAAGCTCTGAACAAGTCCTCCAAGCTCTGAACAAATCCTCCAAGCTCTGAACAATTCCCCTAACTCAAAACAAGTCCCCCAGATTCAGAACAACTCCCCCAAACTCAGAACAATTCCTCCAAGCCCAGAAAAAATTTTTCAATCACACTGCAAGCTCTCCAGGCACAGAACAAATTCTCCAATCACAGACCAAATGCTCCTAAACGAGAACAAGTCCTCCAAGCTCTGAACAAGTCCTCCAAGCTCTGAACAAGTCCGCCAAGCTCTGAACAAGTCCTAAAATATCAGAACAACCACATCAAACTCAGAACAAGTCCTCCAATCTCAAAACAAGTCCTCCAATGTCACAACAAGTCCTCCAATCTCAAAACAAGTCCTCCAATCTCAAAACAAGTCCTCCAGTCATCATAGTTCATGTTCACCAGGCACAGAACAAGTCCCATAATGACTTAGCAAATGCTCCGATAAGAGAACATGTCCTCCAGGCTCTCAACATGTCCTCCAGGCTCTCAACATGTCCTCCAGGCTCTCAACATGTCCTCCAGGCTCTCAACATGTCCTCCAGGCTCTCAACATGTCCTCCAGGCTCTCAACATGTCCTCCAAATATAGTGAAAGTTCTCCAGGCAGAGAACAAATTCTCCAATCACAGACCAAATGCTCCTAAAAAAGAACAAGTCCTCTAAGCCCTGAACAAGCCCTCCAAGCTCAGAACAATTCCTGAACTATCAGAACAACCACATCAAACTCAGAACAAGTCCTCCAATCTCAGAACAAGTCCTCCAATCTCAAAACAAGTCCTCCAGTCATCATAGTTCATGTTCACCAGGCACAAAACAAGTCCCATAATGACTTACCAAATGCTCCGATAAGAGAACATGTCCTCCAGGCTCTCAACATGTCCTCCAGGCTCTCAACATGTCCTCCAGGCTCTCAACATGTCCTCCAGGCTCTCAACATGTCCTCCAGGCTCTCAACATGTCCTCCAGGCTCTCAACATGTCCTCCAGGCTCTCAACATGTCCTCCAGGCTCTCAACATGTCCTCCAGGCTCTCAACATGTCCTCCAAATATAGTGAAAGTTCTCCAGGCAGAGAACAAATTCTCCAATCACAGACCAAATGCTCCTAAAAGAGAACAAGTCCTCCAAGCCCTGAACAAGTCCTCCAAGCTCTGAACAAGTCCTACAAGCTCTGAACAAGTCCTCCAAGCTCTGAACAATTCCCCTAACTCAAAACAAGTCCCCCAAACGCAGAACAATTCCTCCAAGCCCAGAAAAAATTTTTCAATCACACTGCAAGCTCTCCAGGCACAGAACAAATTCTCCAATCACAGACCAAATCCTCCTAAAAGAGAACAAGTCCGCCAAGCTCTGAACAAGTCCGCCAAGCTCTGAACAAGTCCGCCAAGCTCTGAACAAGTCCGCCAAGCTCTGAACAAGTCCTAAAATATCAGAACAACCACATCAAACTCAGAACAAGTCCTCCAATCTCAAAACAAGTCCTCCAATGTCACAACAAGTCCTCCAATCTCAAAACAAGTCCTCCAATCTCAAAACAAATCCTCCAATCTCAAAACAAGTCCTCCAGTCATCATAGTTCATGTTCACCAGGCACAGAACAAGTCCCATAATGACTTACCAAATGCTCCGATAAGAGAACATGTCCTCCAGGCTCTCAACATGTCCTCCAGGATCTCAACATGTCCTCCAGGCTCTCAACATGTCCTCCAGGCTCTCAACATGTCCTCCAGGCTCTCAACATGTCCTCCAAATATAGTGAAAGTTCTCCAGGCAGAGAACTAATTCTCCAATCACAGACCAAATGCTCCTAAAAGAGAACAAGTCCTCTAAGCCCTGAACAAGTCCTCCAAGCTCAGAACAATTCCTAAAATATCAGAACAACCACATCAAACTCAGAACAAGTCCTCCAATCTCAGAACAAGTCCTCCAATCTCAAAACAAATCCTCCAATCTCAAAACAAGTCCTCCAATCTCAAAACAAGTCCTCCAATCTCAAAACAAGTCCTCCACTCATAATAGTTCATGTTCACCAGGCAGAGAACAAGTCCCCCAATGACTTACCAAATGCTCCGATAAGAGAACATGTCCTCCAGGCTCTCAACATGTCCTCCAGGCTCTCAACATGTCCTCCAGGCTTTCAACATGTCCTCCGGGCTTTCAACATGTCCTCCAGGCTCTCAACATGTCCTCCAGGTTCTCAACATGTCCTCCAGGCTCTCAACATGTCCTCCAAATATAGTGAAAGTTCTCCAGGCAGGGAACAAATTCTCCAACCTCAGACCAAATGCTCCTAAAAGAGAACAAGTCTTCCAAGCCCTGAACAAGTCCTCCAAGCTCTGAACAAGTCCTCCAAGCTCTGAACAATTCCCCTAACTCAAAACAAGTCCCCCAGATTCAGAACAAGTCCCCCAAACTTAGAACACTTCCTCCAAGCCCAGAAAAAATTTTTTGAAACACACTGCAAGCTCTCCAGGCACAGAAGAAATTCTCCAATCACAGACCAAATGCTCCTAAAAGAGAACAAGTCCTCCAAGCTCTGAACAAGTCCTCCAAGCTCCGAACAAGTCCTCCAAGCTCTGAACAAGTCCTCCAAGCTCTGAACAAGTCCTCCAAGCTCTGAACACGTCTTAAAATATCAGAACAACCACATCAAACTAAGAACAAGACCTCCAATCTCAAAACAAGTCCTCCAATCTCAAAACAAGTCCTCCAATCTCAAAACAAGTCCTCCAGTCATCATAGTTCATATTCACCAGGCACAGAAGAAGTCCCCCAATGACTTACCAAATCCTCCGATAAGAGAACATGTCCCCCAGGCTCTCAACATGTCCCCCAGGCTCTCAACATGTCCTCCAGGCTCTCAACATGTCCTCCAGGCTCTCAACATGTCCTCCAGGCTCTCAACATGTCCTCCAGGCTCTCAACATGTCCTCCAGGCTCTCAACATGTCCTCCAGGCTCTCAACATGTCCTCCAAATATAGTGAAAGTTCTCCAGGCAGAGAACAAATTCTCCAATCACAGACCAAATGCTCCTAAAAAAGAACAAGTCCTCTAAGCCCTGAACAAGTCCTCCAAGCTCAGAACAGTTCCTAAAATATCAGAACAAACACATCAAACTCAGAACAAGTCCTCCAATCTCAAAACAAGTCCTCCAATCACAAAACAAGTCCTCCAATCTCAAAACAAGTCCTCCAATCTCAAAACAAGTCCTCCAATCATAATAGTTCATGTTCACCAGGCAGAGAACAAGTCCCCCAATGACTTACGAAATGCTCCGATAAGAGAACATGTCCTCCAGGCTCTCAACATGTCCTCCAGGCTCTCAACATGTCCTCCAGGTTCTCAACATGTCCTCCAGGCTCTCAACATGTCCTCCAAATATAGTGAAAGTTCTCCAGGCAGAGAACAAATTCTCCAATCACAGACCAAATGCTCCTTATAGAGAACAAGTCCTCCAAGCCCTGAACAAGCCCTCCAAGCTCTGAACAAGTCCTCCAACCTCTGAACAAATCCTCCAAGCTCTGAACAATTCCCCTAACTCAAAACAAGTCCCCCAGATTCAGAACAACTCCCCCAAACTCAGAACAATTCCTCCAAGCCCAGAAAAAATTTTTCAATCACACTGCAAGCTCTCCAGGCACAGAACAAATTCTCCAACCACAGACCAAATGCTCCTAAACGAGAACAAGTCCTCCAAGCTCTGAACAAGTCCTCCAAGCTCTGAACAAGTCCGCCAAGCTCTGAACAAGTCCTAAAATATCCGAACAACCACATCAAACTCAGAACAAGTCCTCCAATCTCAAAACAAGTCCTCCAATGTCACAACAAGTCCTCCAATCTCAAAACAAGTCCTCCAATCTCAAAACAAGTCCTCCAGTCATCATAGTTCATGTTCACCAGGCAAAGAACAAGTCCCATAATGACTTACCAAATGCTCCGATAAGAGAACATGTCCTCCAGGCTCTCAACATGTCCTCCAGGCTCTCAACATGTCCTCCAGGCTCTCAACATGTCCTCCAGGCTCTCAACATGTCCTCCAGGCTCTCAACATGTCCTCCAAATATAGTGAAAGTTCTCCAGGCAGAGAACAAATTCTCCAATCACAGACCAAATGCTCTTAAAAAAGAACAAGTCCTCTAAGCCCTGAACAAGCCCTCCAAGCTCAGAACAATTCCTGAACTATCAGAACAACCACATCAAACTCAGAACAAGTCCTCCAATCTCAGAACAAGTCCTCCAATCTCAAAACAAGTCCTCCAGTCATCATAGTTCATGTTCACCAGGCACAAAACAAGTCCCATAATGACTTACCAAATGCTCCGATAAGAGAACATGTCCTCCAGGCTCTCAACATGTCCTCCAGGCTCTCAACATGTCCTCCAGGCTCTCAACATGTCCTCCAGGCTCTCAACATGTCCTCCAGGCTCTCAACATGTCCTCCAGGCTCTCAACATGTCCTCCAGGCTCTCAACATGTCCTCCAGGCTCTCAACATGTCCTCCAAATATAGTGAAAGTTCTCCAGGCAGAGAACAAATTCTCCAATCACAGACCAAATGCTCCTAAAAGAGAACAAGTCCTCCAAGCCCTGAACAAGTCCTCCAAGCTCTGAACAATTCCCCTAACTCAAAACAAGTCCCCCAAACTCAGAACAATTCCTCCAAGCCCAGAAAAAATTTTTCAATCACACTGCAAGCTCTGCAGGCACAGAACAAATTCTCCAATCACAGACCAAATCCTCCTAAAAGAGAACAAGTCCGCCAAGCTCTGAACAAGTCCGCCAAGCTCTGAGCAAGTCCGCCAAGCTCTGAACACGTCCGCCAAGCTCTGAACAAGTCCGCCAAGCTCTGAACCAGTCCGCCAAGCTCTGAACAAGTCCTAAAATATCAGAACAACCACATCAAACTCAGAACAAGTCCTCCAATCTCAAAACAAGTCCTCCAATGTCACAACAAGTCCTCCAAACTCAAAACAAGTCCTCCAATCTCAAAACAAATCCTCCAATCTCAAAACAAGTCCTCCAGTCATCATAGTTCATGTTCACCAGGCACAGAACAAGTCCCATAATGACTTACCAAATGCTCCGATAAGAGAACATGTCCTCCAGGCTCTCAACATGTCCTCCAGGCTCTCAACATGTCCTCCAGGCTCTCAACATGTCCTCCAGGCTCTCAACATGTCCTCCAGGCTCTCAACATGTCCTCCAGGCTCTCAACATGTCCTCCAAATATAGTGAAAGTTCTCCAGGCAGAGAACTAATTCTCCAATCACAGACCAAATGCTCCTAAAAGAGAACAAGTCCTCTAAGCCCTGAACAAGTCCTCCAAGCTCAGAACAATTCCTAAAATATCAGAACAACCACATCAAACTCAGAACAAGTCCTCCAATCTCAGAACAAGTCCTCCAATCTCAAAACAAGTCCTCCAATCTCAAAACAAGTCCTCCAATCTCAAAACAAGTCCTCCAATCTCAAAACAAGTCCTCCAATCCCAAAACAAGTCCTCCAATCCCAAAACAAGTCCTCCAATCATAATAGTTCATGTTCACCAGGCAGACAACAAGTCCCCCAATGACTTACCAAATGCTCCGAAAAGAGAACATGTCCTCCAGGCTTTCAACATGTCCTCCAGGCTCTCAACATGTCCTCCAGGCTCTCAACATGTCCTCCAGGCTCTCAACATGTCCTCCAGGCTCTCAACATGTCCTCCAGGCTCTCAACATGTCCTCCAGGCTCTCAACATGTCCTCCAGGCTCTCAACATGTCCTCCAGGCTCTCAACATGTCCTCCAGGCTCTCAACATATCCTCCAAATATAGTGAAAGTTCTCCAGGCAGAGAACAAATTCTCCAATCACAGACCAAATGCTCCTAAAAGAGATCAAGTCCTCCAAGCCCTGAACAAGTCCTCCAAGCTCTGAACAAGTCCTACAAGCTCTGAACAAGTCCTCCAAGCTCTGAACAATTCCCCTAACTCAAAACAATTCCCCTAACTCAAAACAATTCCCCCAAACTCAGAACAATTCCTCCAAGCCCAGAAAAAATTTTTCAATCACACTGCAAGCTCTCCAGGCACAGAACAAATTCTCCAATCACAGACCAAATCCTCCTAAAAGAGAACAAGTCCTCCAAGCTCTGAACAAGTCCTCCAAGCTCTGAACAAGTCCGCCAAGCTCTGAACAAGTCCTAAAATATCAGAACAACCACATCAAACTCAGAACAAGTCCTCCAATCTCAAAACAAGTCCTCCAATGTCACAACAAGTCCTCCAATCTCAAAACAAGTCCTCCAATCTCAAAACAAGTCCTCCAATCTCAAAACAAGTCCTTCAATCTCAAAACAAGTCCTCCAGTCATCATAGTTCATGTTCACCAGGCACAGAACAAGTCCCATAATGACTTACCAAATGCTCCGATAAGAGAACACGTCCTCCAGGCTCTCAACATGTCCTCCAGGCTCTCAACATGTCCTCCAGGCTCTCAACATGTCCTCCAGGCTCTCAACATGTCCTCCAGGCTCTCAACATGTCCTCAAGGCCCTCAACATGTCCTCAAGGCTCTCAACATCTCCTCCAGGCTCTCAACATGTCCTCCAGGCTCTCAACATGTCCTCCAAATATAGTGAAAGTTCTCCAGGCAGAGAACAAATTCTCCAATCACAGACCAAATGCTCCTAAAAAAGAACAAGTCCTCTAAGCCCTGAACAAGTCCTCCAAGCTCAGAATAATTCCTAAACTATCAGAACAACCACATCAAACTCAGAACAAGTCCTCCAATCTCAGAACAAGTCCTCCAATCTCAAAACAAGTCCTCCAGTCATCATAGTTCATGTTCACCAGGCACAGAACAAGTCCCATAATGACTTACCAAATGCTCCGATAAGAGAACATGTCCTCCAGGCTCTCAACATGTCCTCCAGGCTCTCAACATGTCCTCCAGGCTCTCAACATGTCCTCCAGGCTCTCAACATGTCCTCCAGGCTCTCAACATGTCCTCCAAATATAGTGAAAGTTCTCCAGGCAGAGAACAAATTCTCCAATCACAGACCAAATGCTCCTAAAACAGAACAAGTCCTCCAAGCCCTGAAAAAGTCCTCCAAGCTCTGAACAAGTCCAACAAGCTCTGAACAAGTCCTAAAAGCTCTGAACAATTCCCCTAACTCAAAACAAGTCCCCCAAACTCAGAACAATTCCTCCAAGCCCAGAAAAAATTTTTCAATCACACTGCAAGCTCTCCAGGCACAGAACAAATTCTCCAATCACAGACCAAATCCTCCTAAAAGAGAACACGTCCTCCAAGCTCTGAACAAGTCCGCCAAGCTCTGAACAAGTCCGCCAAGCTCTGAACAAGTCCTAAAATATCAGAACAACCACATCAAAGTCAGAACAAGTCCTCCAATCTCAAAACAAGTCCTCCAACGTCACAACAAGTCCTCCAATCTCAAAACAAGTCCTCCAATCTCAAAACAAATCCTCTAATATCAAAACAAGTCCTCCAGTCATCATAGTTCATGTTCACCAGGCACAGAACAAGTCCCATAATGACTTACCTAATGCTCCGATAAGAGAACATGTCCTCCAGGCTCTCAACTTGTCCTCCAGGCTCTCAACATGTCCTCCAGGCTCTCAACATGTCCTCCAGCCTCTCAACATGTCCTCCAGCCTCTCAACATGTCCTCCAGGCTCTCAACATGTCCTCCAGCCTCTCAACATGTCCTCCAGCCTCTCAACATGTCCTCCAGCCTCTCAACATGTCCTCCAGCCTCTCAACATGTCCTCCAGCCTCTCAACATGTCCTCCAGCCTCTCAACATGTCCTCCAAATATAGTGAAAGTTCTCCAGGCAGAGAACAAATTCTCCAATCACAGACCAAATGTTCCTAAAAGAGAACAAGTCCTCCAAGCCCTGAACAAGTCCTCCAAGCTCTGAACAAGTCCTCCAAGCTCTGAACAAGTCCTCCAAGCTCTGAACAATTCCCCTAACTCAAAACAAGTCCCCCAAACTCAGAACAATTCCTCCAAGCCCAGAAAAAATTTTTCAATCACACTGCAAGCTCTCCAGGCACAGAACAAATTCTCCAATCACAGACCAAAACCTCCTAAAAGAGAACAAGTCCTCCAAGCTCTGAACAAGTCCTCCAAGCTCTGAACAAGTCCGCCAAGCTCTGAACAAGTCCGCCAAGCTCTGAACAAGTCCTAAAATATCAGAACAACCACATCAAACTCAGAAGAAGTCCTCCAATCTCAAAACAAGTTCTCCAATGTCACAACAAGTCCTCCAATCTCAAAACAAGTCCTCCAATCTCAAAACAAGTCCTCCAATCTCAGAACAAGTCCTCCAATCTCAGAAAAAGTCCTCCAATCTCAGAACAAGTCCTCCAATCTCAAAACAAGTCCTCCAATCTCAAAACAAGTCCTCCAATCTCAAAACAAGTCCTCCAATCATAATAGTTCATGTTCACCAGGCAGAGAACAAGTCCCCCAATGACTTACGAAATTCTCCGATAAGAGAACATGTCCTCCAGGCTCTCAAAATGTCCTCCAGGCTCTCAACATGTCCTCCAGGCTCTCAACATGTCCTCCAGGCTTTCAACATGTCCTCCAGGCTCTCAACATGTCCTCCAGGTTCTCAACATGTCCTCCAGGCTCTCAACATGTCCCCCAAATATAGTGAAAGTTCTCCAGGCAGAGAACAAATTCTCCAATCACAGACCAAATGTTCCTAAAAGAGAACAAGTCCTCCAAGCCCTGAACAAGTCCTCCAAGCTCTGAACAAGTCCTCCAAGCTCTGAACAATTCCCCTAACTCAAAACAAGTCCCCCAGATTCAGAACAACTCCCCCAAACTCAGAACAATTCCTCCAAGCCCAGAAAAAATTTTTCAATCACACTGCAAGCTCTCCAGGCACAGAACAAATTCTCCAATCACAGACCAAATCCTCCTAAAAGAGAAGAAGTCCTCCAAGCCCTGAACAAGTCCTCCAAGCTCTGAACAAGTCCTCCAAGCTCTGAACAAGACCGCCAAGCTCTGAACAAGTCCTAAAATATCAGAACAACCACATCAAACTCAGAACAAGTCCTCCAATCTCAAAACAAGTCCTCCAATCTCAAAACAAGTCCTCCAATCTCAAAACAAGTCCTCCAATCTCAAAACAAGTCCTCCAGTCATCATAGTTCATGTTCACCAGGCACAGAACAAGTCCCATAATGACTTACCAAATGCTCCGATAAGAGAACATGTCCTCCAGGCTCTCAACATGTCCTCCAGGCTCTCAACATGTCCTCCAGGCTCTCAACATGTCCTCCAGGCTCTCAACATGTCCTTCAGGCTTTCAACATGTCCTCCAGGCTCTCAACATGTCCTCCAGGCACTCAACATGTCCTCCAGGCACTCAACATGTCCTCCAGGCTCTCAACATGTCCTCCAAGCTCTCAACATGTCCTCCAAATATAGTGAAAGTTCTCCAGGCAGAGAACAAATTCTCCAATCACAGACCAAAAGCTCCTAAAAGAGAACAAGTCCTCTAAGCCCTGAACAAGTCCTCCAAGCTCAGAACAATTCCTAAAATATCAGAACAACCACATCAAACTCAGAACAAGTCCTCCAATCTCAGAACAAGTCCTCCAATGTTACAACAAGTCCTCCAATGTTACAACAAGTCCTCCAATGTTACAACAAGTCCTCCAATCTCAAAACAAGTCCTCCAATCTCAAAACAAGTCCTCCAATCTCAAAACAAGTCCTCCAATCTCAAAACAAGTCCTCCAATCTCAAAACAAGTCCTCCAATCTCAGAACAAGTCCTCCAATCTCAGAACAAGTCCTCCAATCCCAAAACAAGTCCTCCAATCATAATAGTTCATGTTCACCAGGCACAGAACAAGACCCCCAATGACTTACCAAATGCTCCGATAAGAGAACATGTCCTCCAGGCTCTCAACATGTCCTCCAGGCTCTCAACATGTCCTCCAGGCTCTCAACATGTCCTCCAGGCACTCAACATGTCCTCCAAATATAGTGAAAGTTCTCCAGGCAGAGAACAAATTCTCCAATCACAGACCAAATGCTCCTAAAAGAGAACAAGTCCTCCAAGCTCAGAGAAATTCCTAAAATATCAGAACAACCACATCAAACTCAGAACAAGTCCTCCAATCTCACAACAAGTCCTCCAATCTCAAAACAAGTCCTCCAATCATCATAGTTCATGTTCACCAGGCACAAAACAAGTCCCCCAATGACATACCAAATGCTCCGATAAGAGAACATGTCCTCCAGGCTCTCAACATGTCCTCCAGGCTCTCAACATGTCCTCCAGGCTCTCAACATGTCCTCCAGGCTCTCAACATGTCCTCCAGGCTCTCAACATGTCCTCCAAATATAGTGAAAGTTCTCCAGGCAGAGAACAAATTCTCCAATCACAGACCAAATGCTCCTAAAAGAGAACAAGTCCTCTAAGCCCTGAACAAGTCCTCCAAGCTCAGAACAATTCCTAAAATATCAGAACAACCACATCAAACTCAGAACAAGTCCTCCAATCTCAAAACAAGTCCTCCAATCTCAAAACAAGTCCTCCAATCTCAAAACAAGTCCTCCAATCCCAAAACAAGTCCTCCAATCCCAAAACAAGTCCTCCAATCCCAAAACAAGTCCTCCAATCCCAAAACAAGTCCTCCAATCATAATAGTTCATGTTCACCAGGCAGAGAACAAGTCCCCCAATGACTTACCAAATGCTCCGATAAGAGAACATGTCCTCCAGGCTCTCAACATGTCCTCCAGGCTCTCAACATGTCCTCCAGGCTCTCAACATGTCCTCCAGGCTCTCAACATGTCCTCCAGGCTCTCAACATGTCCTCCAGGCTCTCAACATGTCCTCCAAATATAGTGAAAGTTCTCCAGGCAGAGAACAAATTCTCCAATCACAGACCAAATGCTCCTAAAAGAGAACAAGTCCTCTAAGCCCTGAACAAGTCCTCCAAGCTCTGAACAAGTCCTCGAAGCTCAGAACAATTCCTAAAATTACTCAAAACAAGTCCCCCAGATTCAGAACAAGTCCCCCAAACTGAGAACAATTCCTCCAAGCCCAGAAAAAAATATTCAATCACAGTTCAATCTCTCCAGGCACAGAACAAATTCTCCAATCACAGACCAAATGCTCCTAAAAGAGAACAAGTCCTCCAAGTTCTGAGCAAGTCCTCCAAGCTCTGAAAAAGTCCTAAAATATCAGAACAACCACATCAAACTCAGAACAAGTCCTCCAATCTAAAAACAAGACCTCCAATCTCAAAACAAGTCCTCCAATCTCAAAACAAGTCCTCCAGTCATCATAGTTCATGTTTACCAGGCACAGAACAAGTCCCATAATGACTTACCAAATGCTCCGATAAGAGAACATGTCCTCCAGGCTCTCAACATGTCCTCCAGGCTCTCAACATGTCCTCCAGGCTCTCAACATGTCCTCCAGGCTCTCAACATGTCCTCCAGGCTCTCAACATGTCCTCCAAATATAGTGAAAGTTCTCTAGGCAGAGAAGAAATTCCCCAACCACAGACCAAATGCACCTAAAAGAGAACAAGTCCTCCAAGCTCTGAACAAGTCCTCCAAGCTCTGAACAATTCCCCTAACTCAAAACAAGTCCCCCAAACTCAGAACAATTCCTCCAAGCCCAGAAAAAATTTTTCAATCACACTGCAAGCTCTCCAGGCACAGAACAAATTCTCCAATCACAGACCAAATCCTCCTAAAAGAGAACAAGTCCTCCAAACTCTGAACAAGTCCTCCTAGCTCTGAACAAGTCCGCCAAGCTCTGAACAAGTCCTAAAATATCAGAACAACCACATCAAACTCAGAACAAGTCCTCCAATCTCAAAACAAGTCCTCCAATGTCACAACAAGTCCTCCAAACTCAAAACAAGTCCTCCAATCTCAAAACAAGTCCTCCAATCTCAAAACAAGTCCTCCAGTCATCATAGTTCATGTTCACCAGGCACAGAACAAGTCCCCCAATGACTTACCAAATGCTCCGATAAGAGAACATGTCCTCCAGGCTCTCAACATGTCCTCCAGGCTCTCAACAGGTCCTCCAGGCTCTCAACAGGTCCTCCAGGCTCTCAACAGGTCCTCCAGGCTCTCAACAGGTCCTCCAGGCTCTCAACAGGTCCTCCAGGCTCTCAACAGGTCCTCCAAATATAGTGAAAGCTCTCCAGGCAGAGAACAAATTCTCCAATCACAGACCAAATGCTCCTAAAAGAGAACAAGTCCTCCAAGCTCAGAGAAATTCCTAAAATATCAGAACAACCACATCAAACTCAGAACAAGTCCTCCAATCTCACAACAAGTCCTCCAATCTCAAAACAAGTCCTCCAATCATCATAGTTCATGTTCACCAGGCACAAAACAAGTCCCCCAATGACATACCAAATGCTCCGATAAGAGAACATGTCCTCCAGGCTCTCAACATGTCCTCCAGGCTCTCAACATGTCCTCCAGGCTCTCAACATGTCCTCCAGGCTCTCAACATGTCCTCCAGGCTCTCAACATGTCCTCCAGGCTCTCAACATGTCCTCCAAATATAGTGAAAGTTCTCCAGGCAGAGAACAAATTCTCCAATCACAGACCAAAAGCTCCTAAAAGAGAACAAGTCCTCTAAGCCCTGAACAAGTCCTCCAAGCTCAGAACAATTCCTAAAATATCAGAACAACCACATCAAACTCAGAACAAGTCCTCCAATCTCAGAACAAGTCCTCCAATGTTACAACAAGTCCTCCAATGTTACAACAAGTCCTCCAATCTCAAAACAAGTCCTCCAATCTCAAAACAAGTCCTCCAATCTCAAAACAAGTCCTCCAATCTCAAAACAAGTCCTCCAATCTCAAAACAAGTCCTCCAATCTCAAAACAAGTCCTCCAATCTCAGAACAAGTCCTCCAATCCCAAAACAAGTCCTCCAATCATAATAGTTCATGTTCACCAGGCACAGAACAAGACCCCCAATGACTTACCAAATGCTCCGATAAGAGAACATGTCCTCCAGGCTCTCAACATGTCCTCCAGGCTCTCAACATGTCCTCCAGGCTCTCAACATGTCCTCCAAATATAGTGAAAGTTCTCCAGGCAGAGAACAAATTCTCCAACCACAGACCAAATGCTCCTAAAAGAGAACAAGTCCTCCAAGCCCTGAACAAGTCCTCCAAGCTCAGAACAATTCCTACAAGCTCTGAACAATTCCCCTAACTCAAAACAAGTCCCCCAGATTCAGAACAAGTCCCCCAAACTCAGAACAATTCCTCCAAGCCCAGAAAAAATTTTTCAATCACACTGCAAGCTGTCCAGGCACAGAACAAATTCTCCAATCACAGACCAAATCCTCCTAAAAGAGAACAAGTCCTCCAAGCTCTGAACAAGTCCTCCAAGCTCTGAACAATTCCGCCAAGCTCTAAACAAGTCCTAAAATATCAGAACAACCACATCAAACTCAGAACAAGTCCTCCAATCTCAAAACAAGTCCTCCAATGTCACAACAAGTCCTCCAATCTCAAAACAAGTCCTCCAATCTCAGAACAAGTCCTCCAATCTCAAAACAAGTCCTCCAGTCATCATAGTTCATGTTCACCAGGCACAGAACAAGTCCCCCAATGACATACCAAATGCTCCGATAAGGGAACATGTCCTCCAGGCTCTCAACATGTCCTCCAGGCTCTCAACATGTCCTCCAGGCTCTCAACATGTCCTCCAGGCTCTCAACATGTCCTCCAGGCTCTCAACATGTCCTCCAAATATAGTGAAAGTTCTCCAGGCAGAGAAAAATTCTCCAACCACAGACCAAATGCTCCTAAAAGAGAACAAGTCCTCCAAGCCCTGAACAAGTCCTCCAAGCTCTGAAGAAGTCCTCCAAGCTCTGAACAAGTCCTCCAAGCTCTGAACAAGTCCTCCAAGCTCTGAACACGTCTTAAAATATCAGAACAACCACATCAAACTAAGAAAAAGTCCTCCAATCTCAAAACAAGTCCTCCAATCTCAAAACAAGTCCTCCAATCTCAAAACAAGTCCTCCAATCTCAAAACAAGTCCTCCAATCTCAAAACAAGTCCTCCAATCTCAAAACAAGTCCTCCAATCTCAAAACAAGTCCTCCAATCTCAAAACAAGTCCTCCAATCATAACAGTTCATGTTCACCAGGCACAGAACAAGTCCCATAATGACTTACCAAATGCTCCGATAAGAGAACATGTCCTCCAGGCTCTCAACATGTCCTCCAGGCTCTCAACAGGTCCTCCAGGCTCTCAACAGGTCCTCCAGGCTCTCAACAGGTCCTCCAGGCTCTCAACAGGTCCTCCAAATATAGTGAAAGCTCTCCAGGCAGAGAACAAATTCTCCAATCACAGACCAAATGCTCCTAAAAGAGAACAAGTCCTCCAAGCTCAGAGAAATTCCTAAAATATCAGAACAACCACATCAAACTCAGAACAAGTCCTCCAATCTCACAACAAGTCCTCCAATCTCAAAACAAGTCCTCCAATCATCATAGTTCATGTTCACCAGGCACAAAACAAGTCCCCCAATGACATACCAAATGCTCCGATAAGAGAACATGTCCTCCAGGCTCTCAACATGTCCTCCAGGCTCTCAACATGTCCTCCAGGCTCTCAACATGTCCTCCAGGCTCTCAACATGTCCTCCAAATATAGTGAAAGTTCTCCAGGCAGAGAACAAATTCTCCAATCACAGACCAAATGCTCCTAAAAGAGAACAAGTCCTCTAAGCCCTGAACAAGTCCTCCAAGCTCAGAACAATTCCTAAAATATCAGAACAACCACATCAAACTCAGAACAAGTCCTCCAATCTCAAAACAAGTCCTCCAATCTCAAAACAAGTCCTCCAATCTCAAAACAAGTCCTCCAATCCCAAAACAAGTCCTCCAATCCCAAAACAAGTCCTCCAATCCCAAAACAAGTCCTCCAATCCCAAAACAAGTCCTCCAATCATAATAGTTCATGTTCACCAGGCAGAGAACAAGTCCCCCAATGACTTACCAAATGCTCCGATAAGAGAACATGTCCTCCAGGCTCTCAACATGTCCTCCAGGCTCTCAACATGTCCTCCAGGCTCTCAACATGTCCTCCAGGCTCTCAACATGTCCTCCAGGCTCTCAACATGTCCTCCAGGCTCTCAACATGTCCTCCAGGCTCTCAACATGTCCTCCAAATATAGTGAAAGTTCTCCAGGCAGAGAACAAATTCTCCAATCACAGACCAAATGCTCCTAAAAGAGAACAAGTCCTCTAAGCCCTGAACAAGTCCTCCAAGCTCTGAACAAGTCCTCGAAGCTCAGAACAATTCCTAAAATTACTCAAAACAAGTCCCCCAGATTCAGAACAAGTCCCCCAAACTGAGAACAATTCCTCCAAGCCCAGAAAAAAATATTCAATCACAGTTCAATCTCTCCAGGCACAGAACAAATTCTCCAATCACAGACCAAATGCTCCTAAAAGAGAACAAGTCCTCCAAGTTCTGAGCAAGTCCTCCAAGCTCTGAAAAAGTCCTAAAATATCAGAACAACCACATCAAACTCAGAACAAGTCCTCCAATCTAAAAACAAGACCTCCAATCTCAAAACAAGTCCTCCAATCTCAAAACAAGTCCTCCAGTCATCATAGTTCATGTTTACCAGGCACAGAACAAGTCCCATAATGACTTACCAAATGCTCCGATAAGAGAACATGTCCTCCAGGCTCTCAACATGTCCTCCAGGCTCTCAACATGTCCTCCAGGCTCTCAACATGTCCTCCAGGCTCTCAACATGTCCTCCAGGCTCTCAACATGTCCTCCAAATATAGTGAAAGTTCTCTAGGCAGAGAAGAAATTCCCCAACCACAGACCAAATGCACCTAAAAGAGAACAAGTCCTCCAAGCTCTGAACAAGTCCTCCAAGCTCTGAACAATTCCCCTAACTCAAAACAAGTCCCCCAAACTCAGAACAATTCCTCCAAGCCCAGAAAAAATTTTTCAATCACACTGCAAGCTCTCCAGGCACAGAACAAATTCTCCAATCACAGACCAAATCCTCCTAAAAGAGAACAAGTCCTCCAAACTCTGAACAAGTCCTCCTAGCTCTGAACAAGTCCGCCAAGCTCTGAACAAGTCCTAAAATATCAGAACAACCACATCAAACTCAGAACAAGTCCTCCAATCTCAAAACAAGTCCTCCAATGTCACAACAAGTCCTCCAAACTCAAAACAAGTCCTCCAATCTCAAAACAAGTCCTCCAATCTCAAAACAAGTCCTCCAGTCATCATAGTTCATGTTCACCAGGCACAGAACAAGTCCCCCAATGACTTACCAAATGCTCCGATAAGAGAACATGTCCTCCAGGCTCTCAACATGTCCTCCAGGCTCTCAACAGGTCCTCCAGGCTCTCAACAGGTCCTCCAGGCTCTCAACAGGTCCTCCAGGCTCTCAACAGGTCCTCCAGGCTCTCAACAGGTCCTCCAGGCTCTCAACAGGTCCTCCAAATATAGTGAAAGCTCTCCAGGCAGAGAACAAATTCTCCAATCACAGACCAAATGCTCCTAAAAGAGAACAAGTCCTCCAAGCTCAGAGAAATTCCTAAAATATCAGAACAACCACATCAAACTCAGAACAAGTCCTCCAATCTCACAACAAGTCCTCCAATCTCAAAACAAGTCCTCCAATCATCATAGTTCATGTTCACCAGGCACAAAACAAGTCCCCCAGTGACATACCAAATGCTCCGATAAGAGAACATGTCCTCCAGGCTCTCAACATGTCCTCCAGGCTCTCAACATCTCCTCCAAATATAGTGAAAGTTCTCCAGGCAGAGAAGAAATTCTCCAACCACAGACCAAATGCTCCTAAAAGAGAACAAGTCCTCCAAGCCCTGAACAAGTCCTCCAAGCTCTGAACAAGTCCTCCAAGCTCTGAACAATTCCTAAAATAACTCAAAACAAGACCCCCAGATTCAGAACAAGTCCTCCAAACTCAGAACGATTCCTCCACGCCCAGAAAAAATTTTTCAATCACACAGCAAGCTCTCCAGGCACAGAACAAATTCTCCAATCACAGACCAAATCCTCCTAAAAGAGAACAAGTCCTCCAAGCTCTGAACAAGTCCTCCAAGCTCTGAACAAGTCCTCCAAGCTCTGAACAAGTCCTCCAAGCTCTGAACAAGTCCTCCAAGCTCTGAACAAGTCCGCCAAGCTCTGAACAAGTCCTCAAATATCAGAACAACCACATCAAACTCAGAACAAGAACTCCAATCTCAAAACAAGTCCTCCAATGTCACAACAAGTCCTCCAATCTCAAAACAAGTCCTCCAATCTCAAAACAAGTCCTCCAGTCATCATTGTTCATGTTCAACAGCCACAGAACAAGTCCCATAAAGACTTACCAAATGCTCCGATAAGAGAACATGTCCTCCAGGCTCTCAACATGTCCTCCAGGCTCTCAACATGTCCTCCAGGCTCTCAACATGTCCTCCAGGCTCTCAACATGTCCTCCAGGCTCTCAACATGTCCTCCAGGCTCTCAACATGTCCTCCAAATATAGTGAAAGTTCTCCAGGCAGAGAACAAATTCTCCAACCACAGACCAAATGCTCCTAAAAGAGAACAAGTCCTCCAAGCTCTGAACAAGTCCTCCAAGCTCAGAACAATTCCTAAAATATCAGAACAACCACATCAAACTCAGAACAAGTCCTCCAATCTCAGAACAAGTCCTCCAATCTCAAAACAAGTCCTCCAATCTCAAAACAAGTCCTCCAATCTCAAAACAAGTCCTCCAATCTCAAAACAAGTCCTCCAATCTCAAAACAAGTCCTCCAATCTCAAAACAAGTCCTCCAATCTCAAAACAAGTCCTCCAATCTCAAAACAAGTCCTCCAATCTCAAAACAAGTCCTCCAATCTCAAAACAAGTCCTCCAATCATAATAGTTCATGTTCACCAGGCAGAGAACAAGTCCCCCAATGACTTACCAAATGCTCCGATAAGAGAACATATCCTCCAGGCTCTCAACATGTCCTCCAGGCTCTCAACATGTCCTCCAGGCTCTCAACATATCCTCCAAATATAGTGAAAGTTCTCCAGGCAGAGAACAAATTCTCCAATCACAGACCAAATGCTCCTAAAAGAGAACAAGTCCTCCAAGCCCTGAACAAGTCCTCCAAGCCCTGAACAAGTCCTCCAAGCCCTGAACAAGTCCTCCAAGCCCTGAACAAGTCCTCCAAGCTCTGAACAAGTCCTCCAAGCTCTGAACTATTCCCCTAACTCAAAACAAGTCCCCCAAACTCAGAACAATTCCTCCAAGCCCAGAAAAAATTTTTCAATCACACTGCAAGCTCTCCAGGCACAGAACAAATTCTCCAATCACAGACCAAATCCTCCTAAAAGAGAACAAGTCCTCCAAGCTCTGAACAAGTCCTCCAAGCTCTGAACAAGTCTGCCAAGCTCTGAACAATCCTAAAATATCAGAACAACCACATCAAACTCAGAACAAGTCCTCCAATCTCAGAACAAGTCCTCCAATGTCACAACAAGTCCTCCAATCTCAAAACAAGTCCTCCAATCTCAAAACAAGTCCTCCAATCTCAAAACAAGTCCTCCAATCCCAAAACAAGTCCTCCAATCATAATAGTTCATGTTCACCAGGCAGACAACAAGTCCCCCAATGACTTACCAAATGCTCCGATAAGAGAACATGTCCTCCAGGCTCTCAACATGTCCTCCAGGCTCTCAACATGTCCTCCAGGCTCTCAACATGTCCTCCAGGCTCTCAACATGTCCTCCAAATATAGTGAAAGTTCTCCAGGCAGAGAACAAATTCTCCAATCACAGACCAAATGCTCCTAAAAAAGAACAAGTCCTCTAAGCCCTGAACAAGTCCTCCAAGCTCAGAACAATTCCTAAAATATCAGAACAAACACATCAAACTCAGAACAAGTCCTCCAATCTCAAAACAAGTCCTCCAATCACAAAACAAGTCCTCCAATCTCAAAACAAGTCCTCCAATCTCAAAACAAGTCCTCCAATCATAATAGTTCATGTTCACCAGGCAGAGAACAAGTCCCCCAATGACTTACGAAATGCTCCGATAAGAGAACATGTCCTCCAGGCTCTCAACATGTCCCCCAGGCTCTCAACATGTCCTCCAGGTTCTCAACATGTCCTCCAGGCTCTCAACATGTCCTCCAAATATAGTGAAAGTTCTCCAGGCAGAGAACAAATTCTCCAATCACAGACCAAATGCTCCTAAAAGAGATCAAGTCCTCCAAGCCCTGAACAAGTCCTCCAAGCTCTGAACAAGTCCTACAAGCTCTGAACAAGTCCTCCAAGCTCTGAACAATTCCCCTAACTCAAAACAATTCCCCTAACTCAAAACAATTCCCCCAAACTCAGAACAATTCCTCCAAGCCCAGAAAAAATTTTTCAATCACACTGCAAGCTCTCCAGGCACAGAACAAATTCTCCAATCACAGACCAAATCCTCCTAAAAGAGAACAAGTCCTCCAAGCTCTGAACAAGTCCTCCAAGCTCTGAACAAGTCCGCCAAGCTCTGAACAAGTCCTAAAATATCAGAACAACCACATCAAACTCAGAACAAGTCCTCCAATCTCAAAACAAGTCCTCCAATGTCACAACAAGTCCTCCAATCTCAAAACAAGTCCTCCAATCTCAAAACAAGTCCTCCAATCTCAAAACAAGTCCTCCAATCTCAAAACAAGTCCTCCAGTCATCATAGTTCATGTTCACCAGGCACAGAACAAGTCCCATAATGACTTACCAAATGCTCCGATAAGAGAACACGTCCTCCAGGCTCTCAACATGTCCTCCAGGCTCTCAACATGTCCTCCAGGCTCTCAACATGTCCTCCAGGCTCTCAACATGTCCTCCAGGCTCTCAACATGTCCTCAAGGCCCTCAACATGTCCTCAAGGCTCTCAACATCTCCTCCAGGCTCTCAACATGTCCTCCAGGCTCTCAACATGTCCTCCAAATATAGTGAAAGTTCTCCAGGCAGAGAACAAATTCTCCAATCACAGACCAAATGCTCCTAAAAAAGAACAAGTCCTCTAAGCCCTGAACAAGTCCTCCAAGCTCAGAATAATTCCTAAACTATCAGAACAACCACATCAAACTCAGAACAAGTCCTCCAATCTCAAAACAAGTCCTCCAGTCATCATAGTTCATGTTCACCAGGCACAGAACAAGTCCCATAATGACTTACCAAATGCTCCGATAAGAGAACATGTCCTCCAGGCTCTCAACATGTCCTCCAGGCTCTCAACATGTCCTCCAGGCTCTCAACATGTCCTCCAGGCTCTCAACATGTCCTCCAAATATAGTGAAAGTTCTCCAGGCAGAGAACAAATTCTCCAATCACAGACCAAATGCTCCTAAAAGAGAACAAGTCCTCCAAGCCCTGAAAAAGTCCTCCAAGCTCTGAACAAGTCCAACAAGCTCTGAACAAGTCCTAAAAGCTCTGAACAATTCCCCTAACTCAAAACAAGTCCCCCAAACTCAGAACAATTCCTCCAAGCCCAGAAAAAATTTTTCAATCACACTGCAAGCTCTCCAGGCACAGAACAAATTCTCCAATCACAGACCAAATCCTCCTAAAAGAGAACACGTCCTCCAAGCTCTGAACAAGTCCGCCAAGCTCTGAACAAGTCCGCCAAGCTCTGAACAAGTCCTAAAATATCAGAACAACCACATCAAAGTCAGAACAAGTCCTCCAATCTCAAAACAAGTCCTCCAACGTCACAACAAGTCCTCCAATCTCAAAACAAGTCCTCCAATCTCAAAACAAATCCTCTAATATCAAAACAAGTCCTCCAGTCATCATAGTTCATGTTCACCAGGCACAGAACAAGTCCCATAATGACTTACCTAATGCTCCGATAAGAGAACATGTCCTCCAGGCTCTCAACTTGTCCTCCAGGCTCTCAACATGTCCTCCAGGCTCTCAACATGTCCTCCAGGCTCTCAACATGTCCTCCAGGCTCTCAACATGTCCTCCAGCCTCTCAACATGTCCTCCAGCCTCTCAACATGTCCTCCAGGCTCTCAACATGTCCTCCAGCCTCTCAACATGTCCTCCAGCCTCTCAACATGTCCTCCAGCCTCTCAACATGTCCTCCAGCCTCTCAACATGTCCTCCAAATATAGTGAAAGTTCTCCAGGCAGAGAACAAATTCTCCAATCACAGACCAAATGTTCCTAAAAGAGAACAAGTCCTCCAAGCCCTGAACAAGTCCTCCAAGCTCTGAACAAGTCCTCCAAGCTCTGAACAAGTCCTCCAAGCTCTGAACAAGTCCTCCAAGCTCTGAACAATTCCCCTAACTCAAAACAAGTCCCCCAAACTCAGAACAATTCCTCCAAGCCCAGAAAAAATTTTTCAATCACACTGCAAGCTCTCCAGGCACAGAACAAATTCTCCAATCACAGACCAAATCCTCCTAAAAGAGAACAAGTCCTCCAAGCTCTGAACAAGTCCTCCAAGCTCTGAACAAGTCCGCCAAGCTCTGAACAAGTCCGCCAAGCTCTGAACAAGTCCTAAAATATCAGAACAACCACATCAAACTCAGAAGAAGTCCTCCAATCTCAAAACAAGTTCTCCAATGTCACAACAAGTCCTCCAATCTCAAAACAAGTCCTCCAATCTCAAAACAAGTCCTCCAATCTCAGAACAAGTCCTCCAATCTCAGAACAAGTCCTCCAATCTCAGAACAAGTCCTCCAATCTCAAAACAAGTCCTCCAATCTCAAAACAAGTCCTCCAATCTCAAAACAAGTCCTCCAATCATAATAGTTCATGTTCACCAGGCAGAGAACAAGTCCCCCAATGACTTACGAAATTCTCCGATAAGAGAACATGTCCTCCAGGCTCTCAAAATGTCCTCCAGGCTCTCAACATGTCCTCCAGGCTCTCAACATGTCCTCCAGGCTTTCAACATGTCCTCCAGGCTCTCAACATGTCCTCCAGGTTCTCAACATGTCCTCCAGGCTCTCAACATGTCCCCCAAATATAGTGAAAGTTCTCCAGGCAGAGAACAAATTCTCCAATCACAGACCAAATGCTCCTAAAAGAGAACAAGTCCTCCAAGCCCTGAACAAGTCCTCCAAGCTCTGAACAAGTCCTCCAAGCTCTGAACAATTCCCCTAACTCAAAACAAGTCCCCCAGATTCAGAACAACTCCCCCAAACTCAGAACAATTCCTCCAAGCCCAGAAAAAATTTTTCAATCACACTGCAAGCTCTCCAGGCACAGAACAAATTCTCCAATCACAGACCAAATCCTCCTAAAAGAGAAGAAGTCCTCCAAGCCCTGAACAAGTCCTCCAAGCTCTGAACAAGTCCTCCAAGCTCTGAACAAGACCGCCAAGCTCTGAACAAGTCCTAAAATATCAGAACAACCACATCAAACTCAGAACAAGTCCTCCAATCTCAAAACAAGTCCTCCAATGTCACAACAATTCCTCCAATCTCAAAACAAGTCCTCCAATCTCAAAACAAGTCCTCCAGTCATCATAGTTCATGTTCACCAGGCACAGAACAAGTCCCATAATGACTTACCAAATGCTCCGATAAGAGAACATGTCCTCCAGGCTCTCAACATGTCCTCCAGGCTCTCAACATGTCCTCCAGGCTCTCAACATGTCCTCCAGGCTCTCAACATGTCCTCCAGGCTCTCAACATGTCCTTCAGGCTTTCAACATGTCCTCCAGGCTCTCAACATGTCCTCCAGGCACTCAACATGTCCTCCAGGCTCTCAACATGTCCTCCAGGCTCTCAACATGTCCTCCAAGCTCTCAACATGTCCTCCAAATATAGTGAAAGTTCTCCAGGCAGAGAACAAATTCTCCAATCACAGACCAAAAGCTCCTAAAAGAGAACAAGTCCTCTAAGCCCTGACGAAGTCCTCCAAGCTCAGAACAATTCCTAAAATATCAGAACAACCACATCAAACTCAGAACAAGTCCTCCAATCTCTAAACAAGTCCTCCAATCTCAAAACAAGTCCTCCAATCTCAAAACAAGTCCTCCAATCTCAGAACAAGTCCTCCAATCTCAGAACAAGTCCTCCAATCATAATAGTTCATGTTCACCAGGCACAGAACAAGACCCCCAATGACTTACCAAATGCTCCGATAAGAGAACATGTCCTCCAGGCTCTCAACATGTCCTCCAGGCTCTCAACATGTCCTCCAGGCTCTCAACATGTCCTCCAGGCTCTCAACATGTCCTCCAAATATAGTGAAAGTTCTCCAGGCAGAGAACAAATTCTCCAACCACAGACCAAATGCTCCTAAAAGAGAACAAGTCCTCCAAGCCCTGAACAAGTCCTCCAAGCTCAGAACAATTCCTACAAGCTCTGAACAATTCCCCTAACTCAAAACAAGTCCCCCAGATTCAGAACAAGTCCCCCAAACTCAGAACAATTCCTCCAAGCCCAGAAAAAATTTTTCAATCACACTGCAAGCTGTCCAGGCACAGAACAAATTCTCCAATCACAGACCAAATCCTCCTAAAAGAGAACAAGTCCTCCAAGCTCTGAACAAGTCCTCCAAGCTCTGAACAAGTCCGCCAAGCTCTGAACAAGTCCTAAAATATCAGAACAACCACATCAAACTCAGAACAAGTCCTCCAATCTCAAAACAAGTCCTCCAATGTCACAACAAGTCCTCCAATCTCAAAACAAGTCCTCCTATCTCAGAACAAGTCCTCCAATCTCAAAACAAGTCCTCCAGTCATCATAGTTCATGTTCACCAGGCACAGAACAAGTCCCCCCATGACATACCAAATGCTCCGATAAGGGAACATGTCCTCCAGGCTCTCAACATGTCCTCCAGGCTCTCAACATGTCCTCCAGGCTCTCAACATGTCCTCCAGGCTCTCAACATGTCCTCCAGGCTCTCAACATGTCCTCCAGGCTCTCAACATGTCCTCCAGGCTCTCAACATGTCCTCCAAATATAGTGAAAGTTCTCCAGGCAGAGAAAAATTCTCCAACCACAGACCAAATGCTCCTAAAAGAGAACAAGTCCTCCAAGCCCTGAACAAGTCCTCCAAGCTCTGAACAAGTCCTCCAAGCTCTGAACAAGTCCTCCAAGCTCTGAACAAGTCCTCCAAGCTCTGAACACGTCTTAAAATATCAGAACAACCACATCAAACTAAGAAAAAGTCCTCCAATCTCAAAACAAGTCCTCCAATCTCAAAACAAGTCCTCCAATCTCAAAACAAGTCCTCCAATCTCAAAACAAGTCCTCCAATCTCAAAACAAGTCCTCCAATCTCAAAACAAGTCCTCCAATCTCAAAACAAGTCCTCCAATCATAACAGTTCATGTTCACCAGGCACAGAACAAGTCCCATAATGACTTACCAAATGCTCCGATAAGAGAACATGTCCTCCAGGCTCTCAACAGGTCCTCCAGGCTCTCAACAGGTCCTCCAGGCTCTCAACAGGTCCTCCAGGCTCTCAACAGGTCCTCCAGGCTCTCAACAGGTCCTCCAAATATAGTGAAAGCTCTCCAGGCAGAGAACAAATTCTCCAATCACAGACCAAATGCTCCTAAAAGAGAACAAGTCCTCCAAGCTCAGAGAAATTCCTAAAATATCAGAACAACCACATCAAACTCAGAACAAGTCCTCCAATCTCACAACAAGTCCTCCAATCTCAAAACAAGTCCTCCAATCATCATAGTTCATGTTCACCAGGCACAAAACAAGTCCCCCAATGACATACCAAATGCTCCGATAAGAGAACATGTCCTCCAGGCTCTCAACATGTCCTCCAGGCTCTCAACATGTCCTCCAGGCTCTCAACATGTCCTCCAGGCTCTCAACATGTCCTCCAGGCTCTCAACATGTCCTCCAAATATAGTGAAAGTTCTCCAGGCAGAGAACAAATTCTCCAATCACAGACCAAATGCTCCTAAAAGAGAACAAGTCCTCTAAGCCCTGAACAAGTCCTCCAAGCTCAGAACAATTCCTAAAATATCAGAACAACCACATCAAACTCAGAACAAGTCCTCCAATCTCAAAACAAGTCCTCCAATCTCAAAACAAGTCCTCCAATCTCAAAACAAGTCCTCCAATCCCAAAACAAGTCCTCCAATCCCAAAACAAGTCCTCCAATCCCAAAACAAGTCCTCCAATCCCAAAACAAGTCCTCCAATCATAATAGTTCATGTTCACCAGGCAGAGAACAAGTCCCCCAATGACTTACCAAATGCTCCGATAAGAGAACATGTCCTCCAGGCTCTCAACATGTCCTCCAGGCTCTCAACATGTCCTCCAGGCTCTCAACATGTCCTCCAGGCTCTCAACATGTCCTCCAGGCTCTCAACATGTCCTCCAAATATAGTGAAAGTTCTCCAGGCAGAGAACAAATTCTCCAATCACAGACCAAATGCTCCTAAAAGAGAACAAGTCCTCTAAGCCCTGAACAAGTCCTCCAAGCTCTGAACAAGTCCTCGAAGCTCAGAACAATTCCTAAAATTACTCAAAACAAGTCCCCCAGATTCAGAACAAGTCCCCCAAACTGAGAACAATTCCTCCAAGCCCAGAAAAAAATATTCAATCACAGTTCAATCTCTCCAGGCACAGAACAAATTCTCCAATCACAGACCAAATGCTCCTAAAAGAGAACAAGTCCTCCAAGTTCTGAGCAAGTCCTCCAAGCTCTGAAAAAGTCCTAAAATATCAGAACAACCACATCAAACTCAGAACAAGTCCTCCAATCTAAAAACAAGACCTCCAATCTCAAAACAAGTCCTCCAATCTCAAAACAAGTCCTCCAGTCATCATAGTTCATGTTTACCAGGCACAGAACAAGTCCCATAATGACTTACCAAATGCTCCGATAAGAGAACATGTCCTCCAGGCTCTCAACATGTCCTCCAGGCTCTCAACATGTCCTCCAGGCTCTCAACATGTCCTCCAGGCTCTCAACATGTCCTCCAGGCTCTCAACATGTCCTCCAAATATAGTGAAAGTTCTCTAGGCAGAGAAGAAATTCCCCAACCACAGACCAAATGCTCCTAAAAGAGAACAAGTCCTCCAAGCTCTGAACAAGTCCTCCAAGCTCTGAACAATTCCCCTAACTCAAAACAAGTCCCCCAAACTCAGAACAATTCCTCCAAGCCCAGAAAAAATTTTTCAATCACACTGCAAGCTCTCCAGGCACAGAACAAATTCTCCAATCACAGACCAAATCCTCCTAAAAGAGAACAAGTCCTCCAAACTCTGAACAAGTCCTCCTAGCTCTGAACAAGTCCGCCAAGCTCTGAACAAGTCCTAAAATATCAGAACAACCACATCAAACTCAGAACAAGTCCTCCAATCTCAAAACAAGTCCTCCAATGTCACAACAAGTCCTCCAAACTCAAAACAAGTCCTCCAATCTCAAAACAAGTCCTCCAATCTCAAAACAAGTCCTCCAGTCATCATAGTTCATGTTCACCAGGCACAGAACAAGTCCCCCAATGACTTACCAAATGCTCCGATAAGAGAACATGTCCTCCAGGCTCTCAACATGTCCTCCAGGCTCTCAACAGGTCCTCCAGGCTCTCAACAGGTCCTCCAGGCTCTCAACAGGTCCTCCAGGCTCTCAACAGGTCCTCCAGGCTCTCAACAGGTCCTCCAGGCTCTCAACAGGTCCTCCAAATATAGTGAAAGCTCTCCAGGCAGAGAACAAATTCTCCAATCACAGACCAAATGCTCCTAAAAGAGAACAAGTCCTCCAAGCTCAGAGAAATTCCTAAAATATCAGAACAACCACATCAAACTCAGAACAAGTCCTCCAATCTCACAACAAGTCCTCCAATCTCAAAACAAGTCCTCCAATCATCATAGTTCATGTTCACCAGGCACAAAACAAGTCCCCCAATGACATACCAAATGCTCCGATAAGAGAACATGTCCTCCAGGCTCTCAACATGTCCTCCAGGCTCTCAACATCTCCTCCAAATATAGTGAAAGTTCTCCAGGCAGAGAAGAAATTCTCCAACCACAGACCAAATGCTCCTAAAAGAGAACAAGTCCTCCAAGCCCTGAACAAGTCCTCCAAGCTCTGAACAAGTCCTCCAAGCTCTGAACAATTCCTAAAATAACTCAAAACAAGACCCCCAGATTCAGAACAAGTCCTCCAAACTCAGAACGATTCCTCCACGCCCAGAAAAAATTTTTCAATCACACAGCAAGCTCTCCAGGCACAGAACAAATTCTCCAATCACAGACCAAATCCTCCTAAAAGAGAACAAGTCCTCCAAGCTCTGAACAAGTCCTCCAAGCTCTGAACAAGTCCTCCAAGCTCTGAACAAGTCCTCCAAGCTCTGAACAAGTCCTCCAAGCTCTGAACAAGTCCTCCAAGCTCTGAACAAGTCCGCCAAGCTCTGAACAAGTCCTCAAATATCAGAACAACCACATCAAACTCAGAACAAGAACTCCAATCTCAAAACAAGTCCTCCAATGTCACAACAAGTCCTCCAATCTCAAAACAAGTCCTCCAATCTCAAAACAAGTCCTCCAGTCATCATTGTTCATGTTCAACAGCCACAGAACAAGTCCCATAAAGACTTACCAAATGCTCCGATAAGAGAACATGTCCTCCAGGCTCTCAACATGTCCTCCAGGCTCTCAACATGTCCTCCAGGCTCTCAACATGTCCTCCAGGCTCTCAACATGTCCTCCAAATATAGTGAAAGTTCTCCAGGCAGAGAACAAATTCTCCAACCACAGACCAAATGCTCCTAAAAGAGAACAAGTCCTCCAA
This sequence comes from Ara ararauna, assembly GCA_028858755.1. Lineage (NCBI taxonomy): Eukaryota > Metazoa > Chordata > Aves > Psittaciformes > Psittacidae > Ara > Ara ararauna. Next base: position 549,861 of record CM054376.1, read on the forward strand.
GCTCTGAACAAGTCCTCCAAGCTCAGAACAATTCCTAAAATATCAGAACAACCACATCAAACTCAGAACAAGTCCTCCAATCTCAGAACAAGTCCTCCAATCTCAAAACAAGTCCTCCAATCTCAAAACAAGTCCTCCAATCTCAAAACAAGTCCTCCAATCTCAAAACAAGTCCTCCAATCTCAAAACAAGTCCTCCAATCTCAAAACAAGTCCTCCAATCTCAAAACAAGTCCTCCAATCTCAAAACAAGTCCTCCAATCTCAAAACAAGTCCTCCAGTCATCATAGTTCATGTTCACCAGGCACAGAACAAGTCCCCCAATTTCTTACCATATGCTCCGATAAGAGAACATGTCCTCCAGGCTCTCAACATGTCCTCCAGGCTCTCAACATGTCCTCCAGGCTCTCAACATGTCCTCCAGGCTCTCAACATGTCCTCCAGGCTCTCAACATGTCCTCCAGGCTCTCAACATGTCCTCCAGGCTCTCAACATGTCCTCCAGGCTCTCAACATGTCCTCCAGGCTCTCAACATGTCCTCCAAATATAGTGAAAGCTCTCCAGGCAGAGAACAAATTCTCCAATCACAGACCAAATGGTCCTAAAGAGAACAAGTCCTCCAAGCTCTGAACAAGTCCTCCAAGCTCTGAACACGTCTTAAAATATCAGAACAACCACATCAAACTAAGAAAAAGTCCTCCAATCTCAAAACAAGTCCTCCAATCTCAAAACAAGTCCTCCAATCTCAAAACAAGTCCTCCAATCTCAAAACAAGTCCTCCAATCTCAAAACAAGTCCTCCAATCTCAAAACAAGTCCTCCAATCTCAAAACAAGTCCTCCAATCATAACAGTTCATGTTCACCAGGCACAGAACAAGTCCCATAATGACTTACCAAATGCTCCGATAAGAGAACATGTCCTCCAGGCTCTCAACAGGTCCTCCAGGCTCTCAACAGGTCCTCCAGGCTCTCAACAGGTCCTCCAGGCTCTCAACAGGTCCTCCAGGCTCTCAACAGGTCCTCCAAATATAGTGAAAGCTCTCCAGGCAGAGAACAAATTCTCCAATCACAGACCAAATGCTCCTAAAAGAGAACAAGTCCTCCAAGCTCAGAGAAATTCCTAAAATATCAGAACAACCACATCAAACTCAGAACAAGTCCTCCAATCTCACAACAAGTCCTCCAATCTCAAAACAAGTCCTCCAATCATCATAGTTCATGTTCACCAGGCACAAAACAAGTCCCCCAATGACATACCAAATGCTCCGATAAGAGAACATGTCCTCCAGGCTCTCAACATGTCCTCCAGGCTCTCAACATGTCCTCCAGGCTCTCAACATGTCCTCCAGGCTCTCAACATGTCCTCCAGGCTCTCAACATGTCCTCCAGGCTCTCAACATGTCCTCCAAATATAGTGAAAGTTCTCCAGGCAGAGAACAAATTCTCCAATCACAGACCAAATGCTCCTAAAAGAGAACAAGTCCTCTAAGCCCTGAACAAGTCCTCCAAGCTCAGAACAATTCCTAAAATATCAGAACAACCACATCAAACTCAGAACAAGTCCTCCAATCTCAAAACAAGTCCTCCAATCTCAAAACAAGTCCTCCAATCTCAAAACAAGTCCTCCAATCCCAAAACAAGTCCTCCAATCCCAAAACAAGTCCTCCAATCCCAAAACAAGTCCTCCAATCCCAAAACAAGTCCTCCAATCATAATAGTTCATGTTCACCAGGCAGAGAACAAGTCCCCCAATGACTTACCAAATGCTCCGATAAGAGAACATGTCCTCCAGGCTCTCAACATGTCCTCCAGGCTCTCAACATGTCCTCCAGGCTCTCAACATGTCCTCCAGGCTCTCAACATGTCCTCCAAATATAGTGAAAGTTCTCCAGGCAGAGAACAAATTCTCCAATCACAGACCAAATGCTCCTAAAAGAGAACAAGTCCTCTAAGCCCTGAACAAGTCCTCCAAGCTCTGAACAAGTCCTCGAAGCTCAGAACAATTCCTAAAATTACTCAAAACAAGTCCCCCAGATTCAGAACAAGTCCCCCAAACTGAGAACAATTCCTCCAAGCCCAGAAAAAAATATTCAATCACAGTTCAATCTCTCCAGGCACAGAACAAATTCTCCAATCACAGACCAAATGCTCCTAAAAGAGAACAAGTCCTCCAAGTTCTGAGCAAGTCCTCCAAGCTCTGAAAAAGTCCTAAAATATCAGAACAACCACATCAAACTCAGAACAAGTCCTCCAATCTAAAAACAAGACCTCCAATCTCAAAACAAGTCCTCCAATCTCAAAACAAGTCCTCCAGTCATCATAGTTCATGTTTACCAGGCACAGAACAAGTCCCATAATGACTTACCAAATGCTCCGATAAGAGAACATGTCCTCCAGGCTCTCAACATGTCCTCCAGGCTCTCAACATGTCCTCCAGGCTCTCAACATGTCCTCCAGGCTCTCAACATGTCCTCCAGGCTCTCAACATGTCCTCCAAATATAGTGAAAGTTCTCTAGGCAGAGAAGAAATTCCCCAACCACAGACCAAATGCTCCTAAAAGAGAACAAGTCCTCCAAGCTCTGAACAAGTCCTCCAAGCTCTGAACAATTCCCCTAACTCAAAACAAGTCCCCCAAACTCAGAACAATTCCTCCAAGCCCAGAAAAAATTTTTCAATCACACTGCAAGCTCTCCAGGCACAGAACAAATTCTCCAATCACAGACCAAATCCTCCTAAAAGAGAACAAGTCCTCCAAACTCTGAACAAGTCCTCCTAGCTCTGAACAAGTCCGCCAAGCTCTGAACAAGTCCTAAAATATCAGAACAACCACATCAAACTCAGAACAAGTCCTCCAATCTCAAAACAAGTCCTCCAATGTCACAACAAGTCCTCCAAACTCAAAACAAGTCCTCCAATCTCAAAACAAGTCCTCCAATCTCAAAACAAGTCCTCCAGTCATCATAGTTCATGTTCACCAGGCACAGAACAAGTCCCCCAATGACTTACCAAATGCTCCGATAAGAGAACATGTCCTCCAGGCTCTCAACATGTCCTCCAGGCTCTCAACAGGTCCTCCAGGCTCTCAACAGGTCCTCCAGGCTCTCAACAGGTCCTCCAGGCTCTCAACAGGTCCTCCAGGCTCTCAACAGGTCCTCCAGGCTCTCAACAGGTCCTCCAAATATAGTGAAAGCTCTCCAGGCAGAGAACAAATTCTCCAATCACAGACCAAATGCTCCTAAAAGAGAACAAGTCCTCCAAGCTCAGAGAAATTCCTAAAATATCAGAACAACCACATCAAACTCAGAACAAGTCCTCCAATCTCACAACAAGTCCTCCAATCTCAAAACAAGTCCTCCAATCATCATAGTTCATGTTCACCAGGCACAAAACAAGTCCCCCAATGACATACCAAATGCTCCGATAAGAGAACATGTCCTCCAGGCTCTCAACATGTCCTCCAGGCTCTCAACATCTCCTCCAAATATAGTGAAAGTTCTCCAGGCAGAGAAGAAATTCTCCAACCACAGACCAAATGCTCCTAAAAGAGAACAAGTCCTCCAAGCCCTGAACAAGTCCTCCAAGCTCTGAACAAGTCCTCCAAGCTCTGAACAATTCCTAAAATAACTCAAAACAAGACCCCCAGATTCAGAACAAGTCCTCCAAACTCAGAACGATTCCTCCACGCCCAGAAAAAATTTTTCAATCACACAGCAAGCTCTCCAGGCACAGAACAAATTCTCCAATCACAGACCAAATCCTCCTAAAAGAGAACAAGTCCTCCAAGCTCTGAACAAGTCCTCCAAGCTCTGAACAAGTCCTCCAAGCTCTGAACAAGTCCTCCAAGCTCTGAACAAGTCCTCCAAGCTCTGAACAAGTCCTCCAAGCTCTGAACAAGTCCGCCAAGCTCTGAACAAGTCCTCAAATATCAGAACAACCACATCAAACTCAGAACAAGAACTCCAATCTCAAAACAAGTCCTCCAATGTCACAACAAGTCCTCCAATCTCAAAACAAGTCCTCCAATCTCAAAACAAGTCCTCCAGTCATCATTGTTCATGTTCAACAGCCACAGAACAAGTCCCATAAAGACTTACCAAATGCTCCGATAAGAGAACATGTCCTCCAGGCTCTCAACATGTCCTCCAGGCTCTCAACATGTCCTCCAGGCTCTCAACATGTCCTCCAGGCTCTCAACATGTCCTCCAAATATAGTGAAAGTTCTCCAGGCAGAGAACAAATTCTCCAACCACAGACCAAATGCTCCTAAAAGAGAACAAGTCCTCCAAGCTCTGAACAAGTCCTCCAAGCTCAGAACAATTCCTAAAATATCAGAACAACCACATCAAACTCAGAACAAGTCCTCCAATCTCAGAACAAGTCCTCCAATCTCAAAACAAGTCCTCCAATCTCAAAACAAGTCCTCCAATCTCAAAACAAGTCCTCCAATCTCAAAACAAGTCCTCCAATCTCAAAACAAGTCCTCCAATCTCAAAACAAGTCCTCCAATCTCAAAACAAGTCCTCCAATCTCAAAACAAGTCCTCCAATCTCAAAACAAGTCCTCCAGTCATCATAGTTCATGTTCACCAGGCACAGAACAAGTCCCCCAATTTCTTACCATATGCTCCGATAAGAGAACATGTCCTCCAGGCTCTCAACATGTCCTCCAGGCTCTCAACATGTCCTCCAGGCTCTCAACATGTCCTCCAGGCTCTCAACATGTCCTCCAGGCTCTCAACATGTCCTCCAGGCTCTCAACATGTCCTCCAGGCTCTCAACATGTCCTCCAGGCTCTCAACATGTCCTCCAGGCTCTCAACATGTCCTCCAAATATAGTGAAAGCTCTCCAGGCAGAGAACAAATTCTCCAATCACAGACCAAATGGTCCTAAAGAGAACAAGTCCTCCAAGCTCAAAACAAATCCTCCAAGCTCAGAGAAATTCCTAAAATATCAGAACAACAACATCAAACTCAGAACAAGTCCTCCAATCTCAGAACAAGTCCTCCAATCTCAAAACAAGTCCTCCAATCATCATAGTTCATGTTCACCAGGCACAAAACAAGTCCCCCAATGACATACCAAATGCTCCGATAAGAGAACATGTCCTCCAGGCTCTCAACATGTCCTCCAGGCTCTCAACATGTCCTCCAGGCTCTCAACATGTCCTCCAGGCTCTCAACATGTCCTCCAGGCTCTCAACATTTCCTCCAGGCTCTCAACATGTCCTCCAAATATTGTGAAAGCTCTCCAGGCAGAGAACAAATTCTCCAATCACAGACCAAATGCTCCTAAAAGAGAACATGTCCTCCAAGCCCTGAACAAGTCCTCCAATCTCAAAACAAGTTCTCCAATCTCAAAACAAGTCCTCCAATCTCAAAACAAGTCCTCCAATCATAATAGTTCATGTTCACTAGGCACAGAACAAGTCCCATAATGACTTACCAAATGCTCCGATAAGAGAACATGTCCTCCAGGCTCTCAACGTGTCCTCCAGGCTCTCAACGTGTCCTCCAGGCTCTCAACATATCCTCCAAATATAGTGAAAGTTCTCCAGGCAGAGAACAAATTCTCCAATCACAGACCAAATGCTCCTAAAAGAGAACAAGTCCTTCAAGAACTGAACAAGTCCTCCAAGCTCTGAACAATTCCTCCAAGCTCTGAACAATTCCCCTAACTCAAAACAAGTCCCCCAGATTCAGAAAAAGTCCCCCAAACTCAGAACAATTCCTCCAAGCCCAGAAAAAATTTTTCAATCACACTGCAAGCTCTCCAGGCACAGAACAAATTCTCCAATCACAGACCAAATGCTCCTAAAAGAGAACAAGTCCTCCAAGCTCTGAATAAGTCTTAAAATATCAGAACAACCACATCAAACTCAGAACAAGACCTCTAATCTAAAAACAATTCCTCCAATCTCAAAACAAGTCCTCCAATCTCAAAACAAGTCCTCCAATCTCAAAACAAGTCCTCCAGTCATCATAGTTCATGTTCACCAGGCACAGAACAAGTCCCAAAATGACTTACCAAATGCTCCGATAAGAGAACATGTCCTCCAGGATCTCAACATGTCCTCCAGGCTCTCAACATGTCCTCCAGTCTCTCAACATGTCCTCCAGGCTCTCAACATGTCCTCCAGGCTCTCAACATGTCCTCCAGGCTCTCAACATGTCCTCCAGGCGCTCAACATGTCCTCCAGGCGCTCAACATGTCCTCCAGGCGCTCAAAATGTCCTCCAAATATAGTGAAAGTTCTCCAGGCAGAGAACAAATTCTCCAATCACAGACCAAATGCTCCTAAAAGAGAAAAAGTCCTCTAAGCCCTGAACAAGTCCTCCAAGCTCTGAACAAGTCCTTCAAGCTCTGAACAAGTCCGCCAAGCTCTGAACAAGTCTAAAAATATCAGAACAACCACATCAAACTCAGAACAAGTCCTCCAATCTCAAAACAAGTCCTCCAATCTCAAAACAAGTCCTCCAATCTCAAAACAAGTCCTCCAATCTCAAAACAAGTCCACCAGTCATCATAGTTCATGTTCACCAGGCACAGAACAAGTCCCCCAATGACTTACCAAATGCTCCGATAAGAGAGCATGTCTTCCAGGCTCTCAACATGTCCTCCAGGCTCTCAACATGTCCTCCAGGCTCTCAACATGTCCTCCAAATATAGTGAAAGTTCTCCAGGCAGAGAACAAATTCTCCAATCAGAGACCAATGCTCCTGAAAGAGGACAAGTCCTCTAAGCCCTGACCAAGTCCTCCATGCTCAGAACAATTCCTAAAATATCAGAACAACAACATCAAACTCAGAACAAGTCCTCCAATCTCAAAACAAGTCCTCCAATCTCTAAACAATTCCTCCAATCTCAAAACAAGTCCTCCAATCATAATAGTTCATGTTCACCAGGCAGAGAACAAGACCCATAATGACTTACCAAATGCTCCGATAAGAGAACATGTCCTCCAGGCTCTCAACATGTCCTCCAGGCTCTCAACATGTCCTCCAGGCTCTCAACATGTCCTCCAGGCTCTCAACATGTCCTCCAGGCTCTCAACATGTCCTCCAGGCTCTCAACATGTCCTCCAGGCTCTCAACATGTCCTCCAGGCTCTCAACATTTCCTCCAGGCTCTCAACATGTCCTCCAAATATTGTGAAAGCTCTCCAGGCAGAGAACAAATTCTCCAATCACAGACCAAATGCTCCTAAAAGAGAACATGTCCTCCAAGCCCTGAACAAGTCCTCCAATCTCAAAACCAGTTCTCCAATCTCAAAACAAGTCCTCCAATCTCAAAACAAGTCCTCCAATCATAATAGTTCATGTTCACTAGGCACAGAACAAGTCCCATAATGACTTACCAAATGCTCCGATAAGAGAACATGTCCTCCAGGCTCTCAACGTGTCCTCCAGGCTCTCAACGTGTCCTCCAGGCTCTCAACATATCCTCCAAATATAGTGAAAGTTCTCCAGGCAGAGAACAAATTCTCCAATCACAGACCAAATGCTCCTAAAAGAGAACAAGTCCTTCAAGAACTGAACAAGTCCTCCAAGCTCTGAACAATTCCTCCAAGCTCTGAACAATTCCCCTAACTCAAAACAAGTCCCCCAGATTCAGAAAAAGTCCCCCAAACTCAGAACAATTCCTCCAAGCCCAGAAAAAATTTTTCAATCACACTGCAAGCTCTCCAGGCACAGAACAAATTCTCCAATCACAGACCAAATGCTCCTAAAAGAGAACAAGTCCTCCAAGCTCTGAACAAGTCCTCCAAGCTCTGAAAAAGTCCTAAAATATCAGAACAACCACATCAAACTCAGAACAAATCCTCCAATCTCTAAACAAGTCCTCCAATCTCAAAACAAGTCCTCCAGTTATCATAGTTCATGTTCACCAGGCACAGAACAAGTCCCATAATGACTTACCAAATGCTCCGATAAGAGAACATGTCTCCAGGCTCTCAACATGTCCTCCAGGCTCTCAACATGTCCTCCAGGCTCTCAACATGTCCTCCAGGCTCTCAACATGTCCTCCAGGCTCTCAACATGTCCTCCAGGCTCTCAACATGTCCTCCAAATATAGTGAAATCTGTCCAGGCAGAGAACAAATTCTCCGATCACAGACCAAATGCTCCTAAAAGAGAACAAATCCTCCAAGCTCAAAAAAAGTCCTCCAAGCTCTGAGAAATTCCTAAAATATCCGAACAACCACATCAAACTCAGAACAAGTCCTCCAAACTCTAAACAAGTCCTCCAATCTCAAAACAAGTCCTCCAATCATCATAGTTCATGTTCACCAGGCACAGAACAAGTCCCCCAATGACATACCAAATGCTCCGATAAGAGAACATGTCCTCCAGGCTCTCAACATGTCTTCCAGGGTCTCAACATGTCCTCCAGGCTCTCAACATGTCCTCCAGGCTCTCAACATGTCCTCCAGGCTCTCAACATGTCCTCCAGGCTCTCAACATGTCCTCCAGGCTCTCAACATGTCCTCCAGGCTCTCAACATGTCCTCCAGGCTCTCAACATGTCCTCCAAATATAGTGAAAGTTCTCCAGGCAGAGAACAAATTCTCCAACCACAGACCAAATGCTCCTAAAACAGAACAAGTCCTCCAAGCCCTGAACAATTCCTCCAAGCTCTGAACAAGTCCTCCAAGCTCTGAAAAATTCCTAAAATAACTCAAAACAAGTCCCCCAGATTCAGAACAAGTCCCCACATCTCAGAACAATTCCTCCAAGCCCAGAAAAATTTTTTCAATCACACTGCAAGCTCTCCAGGCACAGAACAAATTCTCCAATCACAGACCAAATGCTCCTAAAAGAGAACAAGTCCTCCAAGCTCTGAACAAGTCCTCCAAGCTCTGAATAAGTCTTAAAATATCAGAACAATCACATCAAACTCAGAACAAGTCCTCCAATCTCAAAACAAGTCCTCCAATCTCAAAACAAGTCCTCCAATCTCAAAACAAGTCCTCCAATCTCAAAACAAGTCCTCCAATCTCAAAACAAGTCCTCCAATCTCTAAACAAGTCCTCCAATCTCTAAAAAAGTACTTCAATCTCTAAACAAGTCCTCCAATCATCATAGTTCATGTTCCCCAGGCAGAGAACAAGTCCCCCAATGACTTACCAAATGCTCCGATAAGAGAACATGTCCTCCAGGCTCTCAACATGTCCTCCAGGCACTCAACATGTCCTCCAGGCTCTCAACATGTCCTCCAGGCTCTCAACATGTCCTCCAGGCTCTCAACATGTCCTCCAGGCTCTCAACATATCCTCCAGGCTCTCAACATGTAATCCAAATATTGTGAAAGCTCTCCAGGCAGAGAACAAATTCTCCAATCACAGACCAAATTCTCCTAAAAGAGAACAAGTCCTCCAAGCCCTGAACAAGTCCTCCAATCTCAAAACAATTCCTCCAATCATCATAGTTCATGTTCACTAGGCACAGAACAAGTCCCATAATGACTTCCCAAATGCTCCGATAAGAGAACATGTCCTCCAGGCTCTCAACGTGTCCTCCAGGCTCTCAACATATCCTCCAAATATAGTGAAATTTCTACAGGCAGAGAACAAATTCTCCAATCACAGACCAAATGCTCCTAAAAGAGAACAAGTCCTTCAAGCCCTAAACAAGTCCTCCAAGCTCTGAACAATTCCTCCAACCTCTGAACAATTCCCCTAACTCAAAACAAGTCCCCCAGATTCAGAACAAGTCCCCCAAACTCAGAACAATTCCTCCAAGCCCAGAAAAAATTTTTCAATCACACTGCAAGCTCTCCAGGCACAGAACAAATTCTCCAATCACAGACCAAATGCTCCAAAAAGAGAACAAGTCCTCCAAGCTCTGAAAAATTCCTCCAAGCTCTGAAACAGTCCTAAAATATCAGAACAACCACATCAAACTCAGAACAAGTCCTCCAATAAAAATACAAGTCCTCCAATCTCAAAACAAGTCCTCCAATCTCAAAACAAGTCCTCCAGTCATCATAGTTCATGTTCACCAGGCACAGAACAAGTCCCATAATGACTTACCAAATGCTCCGATAACAGAACATGTCCTCCAGGCTCTCAACATGTCCTCCAGGCTCTCAACATGTCCTCCAGGCTCTCAACATGTCCTCCAGGCTCTCAACATGTCCTCCAGGCTCTCAACATGTCCTCCAGGCTCTCAACATGTCCTCCAGGCTCTCAACATGTCCTCCAGGCTCTCAACATGTCCTCCAGGCTCTCAACATGTCCTCCAGGCTCTCAACATGTCCTCCAAATATAGTGAAAGTTCTCCAGGCAGAGAACAAATTCTCCAATCACAGACCAAATGCTCCTAAGAGAGAACAAGTCCTCTAAGCCCTGAACAAGTCCTCCAAGCACTGAACAAGTCCTCCAAGCTCTGAACAATTCCGCTAACTCAAAACAAGTCCCCCAGATTCAGAACAAGTCACCCAAACTCAGAACAATACCTCCAAGCCCAGAAAAAATTTTTCAATCACACTGCAAGTTCTCCAGGCACAGGACAAATTCTCCAATCACAGACCAAATGCTCCTAAAAGAGAACAACTCCTCCAAGCTCTGAACAAGTCCTCCAAGCTCTGAACAATTCCCCTAACTCAAAACAAGTCCCCCAGATTGAGAACACGTCCCCCAAACTCAGAAGAATTCCTCCAAGCCCAGAAAAAATTTCTCAATCACACTGCAAGCTCTCCAGGCACAGAACAAATTCTCCAACCACAGACCAAATGCTCCTAAAAGAGAGCAAGTCCTCCAAGCTCAAAACAAGTCCTCCAAGCTCTGAGAAATTCCTAAAATATCAGAACAACCACATCAAACTCAGAACAAGTCCTCCAAACTCAAAACAAGTCCTCCAATCTCAAAACAAGTCCTCCAGTCATCATAGTTCATGTTCACCAGGCACAGAACAAGTCCCCCAATGACATACCAAATGCTCTGATAAGAGAACATGTCCTCCAGGCTCTCAACATGTCCTCCAGGCTCTCAACATGTCCTCCAGGCTCTCAACATGTCCTCCAGGCTCTCAACATGTCCTCCAGGCTCTCAACATGTCCTCCAAATATAGTGAAAGTTCTCCAGGCAGAGAACAAATTCTCCAACCAGAGACCAAATGCTCCTAAAAGAGAACAAGTCCTCCAAGCTCTGAACAAGTCCTCCAATCTCTGAATAAGTCTTAAAATATCAGAACAACCACATCAAACTCAGAACAAGTCCTCCAATCTCTAAACAAGTCCTCCAATCTCTAAACAAGTCCTCCAATCTCTAAACAAGTCCTCCAATCATAATAGTTCATGTTCACCAGGCACAGAACAAGTCCCCCAATGACTTACCAAATGCTCCGATAAGAGAACATGTCCTCCAGGCTCTCAACATGTCCTCCAGGCTCTCAATATGTCCTCCAGGCTCTCAACATGTCCTCCAGGCTCTCAACATGTCCTCCAGGCTCTCAACATGTCCTCCAGGCTCTCAAAATATCCTCCAGGCTCTCAACATGTAATCCAAATATTGTGAAAGCTCTCCAGGCAGAGAACAAATTCTCCAATCACAGACCAAATTCTCCTAAAAGAGAACAAGTCCTCAAAGCCCTGAACAAGTCCTCCAATCTCAAAACAAGTCCTCCAATCATCAGAGTTCATGTTCACCAGGCACAGAACAAGTCCCCCAATGACATACCAAATGCTCCGATAAGAGAACCTGTCCTCCAGGCTCTGAACATGTCCTCCAGGCTCTCAACATGTCCTCCAAATACAGTGAAATTTCTCCAGGCACAGAAAAAATTCTCCAATCACAGACCAAATGCTCCTAAAAGAGAAAAAGTCCTCCAAGCCATGAACAAGTCCTCCAAGCTCTGAACAAGTCCACCAAGCTCTGAACAATTCCCCTAACTCAGAACAAGTCCCCCAAACTCAGAACAATTCCTCCAAGCCCAGAAAAAATTTTTCAATCACACTGCAAGCTCTCCAGGCACAGAACAAATTCTCCAATCACAGACCAAATGCTCCAAAAAGAGAACAAGTCCTCCAAGCTCTGAACAAGTCCTCCAAGCTCTGAAAAAGTCCTAAAATATCAGAACAACCACATCAAACTCAGAACAAGCCCTCCAATCTAAAAACAAGCCCTCCAGTCATCATAGTTCATGTTCACCAGGCACAGAACAAGTCCCATAATGACTTACCAAATGCTCCGATAAGAGAACATGTCCTCCAGGCTCTCAACATGTCCTCCAGGCTCTCAACATGTCCTCCAGGCTCTCAACATGTCCTCCAGGCTCTCAACATGTCCTCCAGGCTCTCAACATGTCCTCCAGGCTCTCAACATATCCTCCACGCTCTCAACATGTCCTCCAAATATAGTGAAAACTCTCCAGGCAGAGAACAAATTCTCCAATCACAGACCAAATGCTCCTAAAAGAGAACAAGTCCTCCAAGCTCAAAACAAGTCCTCCAAGCTCTGAGAAATTCCTAAAATATCAGAACAATCACATCAAACTCAGAACAAGTCCTCCAAACTCTAAACAAGTCCTCCAATCTCAAAACAAGTCCTCCAATCATCATAGTTCATGTTCACCAGGCACAGAACAAGTCCCCCAATGACATACCAAATGCTCCGATAAGAGAACATGTCCTCCAGGCTCTCAACATGTCCTCCAGGCTCTCAACATGTCCTCCAGGCTCTCAACGTGTCCTCCAGGCTCTCAACGTGTCCTCCAGGCTCTCAACGTGTCCTCCAGGCTCTCAACGTGTCCTCCAAATATAGTGAAAGTTCTCCAGGCAGAGAACAAATTCTCCAATCACAGACCAAATGCTCCTCAGAGAGAACAAGTCCTCTAAGCCCTGAACAAGTCCTCCAAGCTCTGAACAAGTCCTCCAAGCTCTGAACAATTCCCCTAACTCAAAACAAGTCCCCCAGATTCAGAACATGTCACCCAAACTCAGAACAATACCTCCAAGCCCAGAAAAAATTTTTCAATCACACTGCAAGTTCTCCAGGCACAGGACAAATTCTCCAATCACAGACCAAATGCTCCTAAAAGAGAACAAGTCCTCCAAGCTCTGAACAAGTCCGCCAAACTCTGAACAAGACTAAAAATATCAGAACAACCACATCAAACTCAGAACAAGTCCTCCAATCTCAAAACAAGTCCTCCAATCTCAAAACAAGTCCTCCAATCTCAAAACAAATCCTCCAGTCATCATAGTTCATGTTCACCAGGCAGAGAACAAGTCCCCCAATGACTTACCAAATGCTCCGATAAGAGAACATGTCCTCCAGGCTCTCAACATGTCCTCCAGGATCTCAACATGTCCTCCAGGCTCTCAACATGTCCTCCAGGCTCTCAACATGTCCTCCAGGCTCTCAACATGTCCTCCAGGCTCTCAACACGTCCTCCAGGCTCTCAACATGTCCTGCAGGCTCTCAACATGTCCTGCAGGCTCTCAACATGTCCTCCAAATATAGTGAAAGTTCTCCAGGCAGAGAACAAATTCTCCAATCACAGACCAAATGCTCCTAAAAGAGAAAAAGTCCTCCAAGCTCATAACAATTCCTAAAATATCATAACAACCACATCAAACTCAGAACAAGTCCTCCAATCTCTAAACAAGTCCTCCAATCTCAAAACAAGTCCTCCAATCATAATAGTTCATGTTCACCAGCCACAGAACAGGTCCCCCAATGACATACCAAATGCTCCGATAAGAGAACATGTCCTCCAGGCTCTCAACATGTCCTCCAGGCTCTCAACATGTCCTCCAGGCTCTCAACATGTCCTCCAGGCTCTCAACATGTCCTCCAGGCTCTCAACATGTCCTCCAGGCTCTCAACATGTCCTCCAGGCTCTCAACAGGTCCTCCAGGCTCTCAACAGGTCCTCCAGGCTCTCAACATGTCCTGCAGGCTCTCAACAGGTCCTCCAGGCTCTCAACAGGTCCTCCAAATATAGTGAAAGTTCTCCAGGCAGAGAACAAATTCTCCAACCACAGACCAAAAGCTCCTAAAAAAGAACAAGTCCTCCAAGCCCTGAAAAAGTCCTCCAAGCTCTGAACAAGTCCTCCAAGCTCTGAACAAGTCCTCCAAGCTCTGAACAAGTCCTCCATGCTCTGAACAATTCCCCTAACTCAAAACAAGTCGCCCAGATTCAGAACACGTCCCCAAAACTCAGAACAATTCCTCCAAGCGCAGAAAAAATTTTCAATCACACTGTAAGCTCTCCAGGCACAGAACAAATTCTCCAATAACAGACCAAATGCTCCTAAAAGAGAACAAGTCCTCCAAGCTCTGAACAAGTCCTCCAAGCTCTGAACAAGTCCTCCAAGCTCTGAACAATTCCCCTAACTCAAAACAAGTCCCCCAGATTCAGAACAAGTCACCCAAACTCAGAACAATACCTCCAAGCCCAGAAAAAATTTTTCAATGACACTGCAAGCTCTCCAGGCACAGGACAAATTCTCCAATCACAGACCAAATGCTCCTAAAAGAGAACAAGTCCTCCAAGCTCTGAACAAGTCCTCCAAGCTCTGAACAAGTCCGCCAAGCTCTGAACAAGTCTAAAAATATCAGAACCACCACATCAAACTCAGAACAAGTCCTCCAATCTCAAAACAAGTCCTCCAATCTCAAAACAAGTCCTCCAATCTCAAAACAAGTCCTCCAGTCATCATAGTTCATGTTCACCAGGCAGAGAACAAGTCCCCCAATGACTTACCAAATGCTCCGATAAGAGAACATGTCCTCCAGGCTCTCAACATGTCCTCCAGGCTCTCAACATGTCCTCCAGGCTCTCAACATGTCCTCCAGGCTCTCAACATGTCCTCCAGGCTCTCAACATGTCCTCCAGGCTCTCAACATGTCCTCCAAATATAGTGAAAGTTCTCCAGGCAGAGAACAAATTCTCCAATCACAGACCAAATGCTCCTAAAAGAGAACAAGTCCTCTAAGCCCTGAACACGTCCTCCAAGCTCTGAACAAGTCCTCCAAGCTCTGAACAAGTCCTCCAAGCTCTGAACAAGTCCCCCAGATTCAGAACAAGTCACCCAAACTCAGAACAATACCTCCAAGCCCAGAAAAAATTTTTCAATCACACTGCAAGCTCTCCAGGCACAGGACAAATTCTCCAATCACAGACCAAATGCTCCTAAAAGAGAACAAGTCCTCCAACCTCTGAACAAGTCCTCCAAGCTCTGAACAAGTCCGCCAAGCTCTGAACAAGTCTAAAAATATCAAAACAACCACATCAAACTCAGAACAAGTCCTCCAATCTCAAAACAAGTCCTCCAATCTCAAAACAAGTCCTCCAATCTCAAAACAAGTCCTCCACTCATCATAGTTCATGTTCACCAGGCACAGAACAAGTCCCCCAATGACTTACCAAATGCTCCGATAAGAGAACATGTCCTCCAGGCTCTCAACATGTCCTCCAGGCTCTCAACATGTCCTCCAGGCTCTCAACATGTCCTCCAAATATAGTGAAAGTTCTCCAGGCAGAGAACAAATTCTCCAATCACAGACCAAATGCTCCTAAAAGAGAACAAGTCCTCTAAGCCCTGAACAAGTCCTCCATGCTCAGAACAATTCCTAAAATATCAGAACAACAACATCAAACTCAGAACAAGTCCTCCAAAATCAGAACAAGTCCTCCAATCTCAAAACAAATCCTCCAATCATAATAGTTCATGTTCACCAGGCAGAGAACAAGTCCCCCAATGACTTACCAAATGCTCCGATAAGAGAACATGTCCTCCAGGCTCTCAACATGTCCTCCAGGCTCTCAACATGTCCTCCAGGCTCTCAACATGTCCTCCAGGCTCTCAACATGTCCTCCAGGCTCTCAACATGTCCTCCAGGCTCTCAACATGTCCTCCAGGCTCTCAACATGTCCTCCAGGCTCTCAACATGTCCTCCAGGCTCTCAACATGTCCTCCAAATATAGTGAAAGTTCTCCAGGCAGAGAACAAATTCTCCAATCACAGACCAAATGCTCCTAAAAGAGAACAAGTCCTCTAAGCCCTGAACAAGTCCTCCATGCTCAGAACAATTCCTAAAATATCAGAACAACAACATCAAACTCAGAACAAGTCCTCCAAAATCAGAACAAGTCCTCCAATCTCAAAACAAGTCCTCCAATCATAATAGTTCATGTTCACCAGGCAGAGAACAAGTCCCCCAATGACTTACCAAATGCTCCGATAATAGAACATGTCCTCCAGGCTCTCAACATGTCCTCCAGGCTCTCAACATGTCCTCCAGGCTCTCAACATGTCCTCCAGGCTCTCAACATGTCCTCCAGGCTCTCAACATGTCCTCCAGGCTCTCAACATGTCCTCCAGGCTCTCAAAATGTCCTCCAGGCTCTCAACATGTCCTCCAAATATAGTGAAAGCTCTCCAGGCAGAGAACAAATTCTCCAATCACAGACCAAATGCTCCTAAAAGAGAACAAGTCCTCCAAGCCCTGAAAAAGTCCTCCAATCTCAAAACAAGTCCTCCAATCATCATAGTTCATGTTCACCAGGCACACAACAAGTCCCCCAATGACATACCAAATGCTCCGATAAGAGAACATGTCCTCCAGGCTCTCAACATGTCCTCCAGGCTCTCAACATGTCCTCCAGGCTCTCAACATGTCCTCCAGGCTCTCAACATGTCCTCCAGGCTCTCAACATGTCCTCCAGGCTCTCAACATGTCCTCCAGGCTCTCAACATGTCCTCCAGGCTCTCAACATGTCCTCCAAATATAGTGAAAGTTCTCCAGGCAGAGAACAAATTCTCCAATCACAGACCAAATGCTCCTAAGAGAGAACAAGTCCTCTAAGCCCTGAACAAGTCCTCCAAGCTCTGAACAAGTCCTCCAAGCTCTAAACAATTCCCCTAACTCAAAACAATTCCCCCAGATTCAGAACATGTCACCCAAACTCAGAACAATACCTCCAAGCCCAGAAAAAAATTTTCAATCACACTGCAAGCTCTCCAGGCATAGGACAAATTCTCCAATCACAGACCAAATGCTCCTAAAAGAGAACAAGTCCTCCAAGCTCTGAACAAGTCCGCCAAGCTCTGAACAAGTCCGCCAAGCTCTGAAGAAGTCCTAAAATATCAGAACAACCACATCAAACTCAGACCAAGTCCTCCAATCTCAAAACAAGTCCTCCAATCTCAAAACAAGTCCTCCAATCTCAAAACAAGTCCTCCAATCTCAAAACAAATCCTCCAGTCATCATAGTTCATGTTCACCAGGCAGAGAACAAGTCCCCCAATGACTTACCAAATGCTCCGATAAGAGAACATGTCCTCCAGGCTCTCAACATGTCCTCCAGGCTCTCAACATGTCCTCCAGGCTCTCAACATGTCCTCCAGGCTCTCAACATGTCCTCCAGGCTCTCAACATGTCCTCCAGGCTCTCAACATGTCCTCCAGGCTCTCAACATGTTCTCCAGGCTCTCAACATGTCCTCCAAATATAGTGAAAGTTCTCCAGGCAGAGAACAAATTCTCCAATCACAGACCAAATGCTCCTAAAAGAGAACAAGTCCTCCAAGCTCAAAACAAGTCCTCCAAGCTCAGAACAATTCCTAAAATATCAGAACAACCACATCAAACTCAGAACAAGTCCTCCAATCTCACAACAAGTCCTCCAATCTCAAAACAAGTCCTCCAATCATCATAGTTCATGTTCACCAGGCACAAAACAGGTCCCCCAATGACATACCAAATGCTCCGATAAGAGAACATGTCCTCCAGGCTCTCAACATGTCCTCCAGGCTCTCAACATGTCCTCCAGGCTCTCAACATGTCCTCCAGGCTCTCAACATGTTCTCCAAGCTCTCAACATGTCCTCCAAACATAGTGAAATTTCTCCAGGCAGAGAACAAATTCTCCAATCACAGACCAAATGCTCCTAAAAGAGAACAAGTCCTCCAAGCTCAAAGCAAGTCCTCCAAGCTCAGAACAATTCCTAAAATATCAGAACAACCACATCAAACTCAGAACAAGTCCTCCAATCTCTAAACAAGTCCTCCAATCTCAAAACAAGTCCTCCAATCATCATAGTTCATGTTCACCAGGCACAGAACAGGTCCCCCAATGACATACCAAATGCTCCGATAAGAGAACATGTCCTCCAGGCTCTCAACATGTCCTCCAGGCTCTCAACATGTCCTCCAGGCACTCAACATGTCCTCCAGGCACTCAACATGTCCTCCAGGCTCTCAACATATCCTCCAGGCTCTCAACATGTCCTCCAAGCTCTCAATATGTCCTCCAGGCTCTCAACAGGTCCTCCAGTCTCTCAACAGGTCCTCCAAATATAGTGAAACTTCTCCAGGCAGAGAACAAATTCTCCAACCACAAACCAAAAGCTCCTAAAAAAGAACAAGTCCTCCAAGCCCTGAAAAATTCCTCCAAGCTCGGAACAAGTCCTCCAAGCTCTGAACAAGTCCTCCAAGCTCTGAACAATTCCCCTAACTCAAAACAAGTCCCCCAGATTCAGAACACGTCCCCAAAACTCAGAACAATACCTCCAAGCGCAGAAAAAATTTTTCAATCACACTGTAATCTCTCCAGGCACAGAACAAATTCTCCAATAACAGACCAAATGCTCCTAAAAGAGAACAAGTCCTCCAAGCTCTGAGCAATTCGTCCAAGGTCTGAACAAGTCCCCCAAGCTCTGAACAAGTCCGCCAAGCTCTGAACAAGTCTTAAAATATCAGAACAAACACATCAAACTCAGAACAAGTCCTCCAATCTCAAAACAAGTCCTCCAATCTCAAAACAAGTCCTCCAATGTCACAACAAGTCCTCCAATCTCAAAACAAGTCCTCCAATCTCAAAACAAGTCCTCCAGTCTTCATACTTCATGTTCACCAGGCACAGAACAAGTCCCATAATGACTTACCAACTGCTCCGATAAGAGAACACGTCCTCCAGGCTCTCAACATGTCCTCCAGGCTCTCAACATGTCCTCCAGGCTCTCAACATGTCCTCCAGGCTCTCAACATGTCCTCCAAATATAGTGAAAGTTCTCCAGGCAGAGAACAAATTCTCCAATCACAGACCAAATGCTCCTAAAAGAGAACAAGTCCTCTAAGCCCTGAACAAGTCCTCCAAGCTCAGAACAATTCCTAAAATATCAGAACAACCACATCAAACTCAGAACAAGTCCTCCAATCTCAAAACAAGTCCTCCAATCTCAAAACAAGTCCTCCAATCATAACAGTTCATGTTCACCAGGCACAGAACAAGTCCCATAATGACTTACCAAATGCTCCAATAAGAGAATATGTCCTCCAGGCTCTCAACATGTTCTCCAGGCTCTCAACATGTCCTCCAGGCTCTGAACAGGCCCTCCAGGCTCTGAACAGGCCCTCCAGGCTCTCAACAGGTCCTCTAGGCTCTCAACAGGTCCTCCAGGCTCTCAACAGGTCCTCCAAATATAGTGAAAGCTCTCCAGGCTGAGAACAATTTCTCCAACCACAGACCAAATGCTCCTAAAAGAGAACAAGTCCTCCAAGCCCTGAACAAGTCCTCCAAGCTCTGAACAAGTCCTCCAAGCTCTGAACAAGTCCTCCAAGCTCAGAACAATTCCTAAAATTCCTCAAAACAAGTCTCCCAGATACAGAACAAGTCCCCCAAACTCAGAACAATTCCTCCAAGCCCAGAAAAAAATATTCAATCACAGTTCAATCTCTCCAGGCACAGAACAAATTCTCCAATCACAGACCAAATGCTCCTAAAAGAGAACAAGTCCTCCAAGCTCTGAGCAAGTCCGCCAAGCTCTGAAAAAGTCCTAAAATATCAGAACAACCACATCAAACTCAGAACAAGTCCTCCAATCTCAAAACAAGTCCTCCAATCTCAAAACAAGTCCTCCAATCTCAAAACAAGTCCTCCAGTCATCATAGTTCATGTTTACCAGGCACAGAACAAGTCCCATAATGACTTACCAAATGCTCCGATAAGAGAACATGCCCTCCAGGCTCTCAACATGTCCTCCAGGCTCTGAACATGTCCTCCAGGCTCTCAACATGTCCTCCAAATATAGTGAAAGTTCTCCAGGCAGAGAACAAATTCTCCAACCACAGACCAAATGCTCTTAAAAGAGAACAAGTCCTCCAAGCCCTGAACAAGTCCTCCAAGCTCTGAACAAGTCCTCCAAGCTCTGAACAATTCCTAAAATAACTCAAAACAAGTCCCCCAGATTCAGAACAAGTCCCCCAAACTCAGAACAATTCCTCCAAGCCCAGAAAAAATTTTTCAACCACACTGTAAGCTCTCCAGGCACAGAACAAATTCTCCAATCACAGACCAAATGCTCCTAAAAGAGAACAAGTCCTCCAAGCTCTGAACAAGTCCTCCAAGCTCTGAACAAGTCTGCCAAGCTCTGAACAAGTCCTAAAATATCAGAACAACCACATCAAACTCAGAACAAGTCCTCCAATCTCAGAACAAGTCCTCCAATCTCAAAACAAATACTCCAATCTCAAAACAAGTACTCCAATCTCAAAACAAGTTCTCCAATCATACCAGTTCATGTTCACCAGGCACAGAACAAGTCCCATAATGACTTACCAAATACTCCGATAAGAGAACATGTCCTCCAGGCTCTCAACATATCCTCCAGGCACTCAACATGTCCTCCAGGCTCTCAACATGTCCTCCAGGCTCTCAACATGTCCTCCAGGCTCTCAACATGTCCTCCAGGCTCTCAACATGTCCTCCAGGCTCTCAACATGTCCTCCAGGCTCTCAACATGTCCTTCAAATATAGTGAAAGTTCTCTAGGCAGAGAACAAATTCTCCAGTCACAGACCAAATGCTCCTAAAAGAGAACAAGTCCTCTAAGCCCTGAACACGTCCCCCAAGCTCTGATCAAGTCCTCCAAGCTCTGAACTATTCCCCTAACTCAAAACAATTCCCCCAGATTCAGAACAAGTCACCCAAACTCAGAACAATACCTCCAAGCCCAGAAAAAATTTTTCAATCACACTGCAAGCTCTCCAGGCACAGGACAAATTCTCCAATCACAGACCAAATGCTCCTAAAAGAGAACAAGTCCTCCAAGCTCTGAACAAGTCCGCCAAGCTCTGAACAAGTCCGCCAAGCTCTGAACAAGTCTAGAAATATCAGAACAACCACATCAAACTCAGAACAAGTCCTCCAATCTCAAAACAAGTCCTCCAATCTCAAAACAAGTCCTCCAGTCATCATAGTTCATGATCACCAGGCACAGAACAAGTCCCCCAATGACTTAAAAATGCTCCGATAAGAGAACATGTCCTCCAGGCTCTCAACATGTCCTCCAGGCTCTCAACATGTCCTCCAGGCTCTCAACATGTCCTCCAGGCTCTCAACATGTCCTCCAGGCTCTCAACATGTCCTCCAGGCACTCAACATGTCCTCCAGACTCTCAACATGTCCTCCAAATATAGTGGAAGTTCTCCAGGCAGAGAACAAATTGTCCAATCACAGACCAAACGCTCCTAAAAGAGAACAAGTCCTCCAAGCTCTGAACAAGTTCTCCAAGCTCAGTACAATTCCTAAAATATCAGAACAACCACATCAAACTCAGAACAAGTCCTCCAATCTCAAAATAAGCTCTCCAATCTCAAAACAAGTCCTCCAATCTCAAAACAATTCCTCCAATCATAATAGTTCATGTTCACCAGGCACAGAACAAGTCCCATAATGACTCCCCAAATGCTCCGATAAGAGAACATGTCCTCCAGGCTCTCAACGTGTCCTCCAGGCTCTCAACGTGTCCTCCAGGCTCTCAACGTGTCCTCCAGGCTCTCAACGTGTTCTCCAGGCTCTCAACATTTCCTCCAAATATAGTGAAAGTTCTACAGGCAGAGAACAAATTCTCCAATCACAGACCAAATGCTCCTAAAAGAGAACAAGTCCTTCAAGCCCTGAACAAGTCCTCCAATCTCTAAACAAGTCCTCCAAGCTCTGAACAATTCCCCTAACTCAAAACAAGTCCCCCAGATTCAGAACAAGTCCCCCAAACTCAGAACAATTCCTCCAAGCCCAGAAAAAATTTTTCAATCACACTGCAAGCTCTCCAGGCACAGAACAAATTCTCCAATCACAGACCAAATGCTCCTAAGAGAGAACAAGTCCTCCAAGCTCTGAACAAGTCCTCCAAGCTCTGAAAAAGTCCTAAAATATCAGAACAACCACATCAAACTCAGAACAAGTCCTCCAATCTCAAAACAAGTCCTCCAATCTCAAAACAAGTCCTCCAATCTCAAAACAAGTCCTCCAATCTCAAAACAAGTCCTCCAATCTCAAAACAAGTCCTCCAATCTCAAAACAAATCCTCCAATCTCAAAACAAGTCCTCCAGTCATCATAGTTGATGTTCACCAGGCACAGAACAAGTCCCAAAATGACTTACCAAATGCTCCGATAAGAGAACATGTCCTCCAGGCTCTCAACATGTCCTCCAGGCTCTCAACATGTCCTCCAGGCTCTCAACATGTCCTCCAGGCTCTCAACATGTCCTCCAGGCTCTCAACATGTCCTCCAGGCTCTCAACATGTCCTCCAGGCTCTCAACATGTCCTCCAAATATAGTGAAAGCTCTCCAGGCATAGAACAAATTCTCCAATCACAGACCAAATGGTCCTAAAGAGAACAAGTCCTCCAAGCTCAAAACAAATCCTCCAAGCTCAGAGAAATTCCTAAAATATCAGAACAACCACATCAAACTCAGAACAAGTCCTCCAATCTCTAAACAAGTCCTCCAATCATCATAGTTCATGTTCACCAGGCACAAAACAAGTCCCGCAATGACATACAAAATGCTCCGATAAGAGAACATGTCCTCCAGGCTCTCAACATGTCCTCCAGGCTCTCAACATGTCCTCCAGGCTCTCAACATGTCCTCCAGGCTCTCAACATGTCCTCCAGGCTCTCAACATGTCCTCCAGGCTCTCAACATGTCCTCCAGGCTCTCAACATGTCCTCCAGGCTCTCAACATGTCCTCCAGGCTCTCAACATGTCCTCCAAATATAGTGAAAGTTCTCCAGGCAGAGAACAAATTCTCCAACCACAGACGAAATGCTCCTAAAAGAGAACAAGTCCTCCAAGCCCTGAACAAGTCCTCCAAGCTCTGAACAAGTCCTCCAAGCTCTGAACAATTCCCCTAACTCAAAACAAGTCCCCCAGATTCAGAACAAGTCACCCAAACTCAGAACAATTCCTCCAAGCCCAGAAAAAATTTTTCAATCACACTGCAAGCTCTCCAGGCACAGAACAAATTCTCCAATCACAGACCAAATGCTCCTAAAAGAGAACAAGTCCTCCAAGCTCTGAATAAGTCTTAAAATATCAGAACAACCACATCAAACTCAGAACAAGACGTCTAATCTCAAAACAAGTCCTCCACTCTCAAAACAAGTCCTCCAATCTCAAAACAAGTCCTCCAATCTCAAAACAAGTCCTCCAATCTCAAAACAAGTCCTCCAATCTCAAAACAAGTCCTCCAATCTCAAAACAAGTCCACCAGTCATCATAGTTCATGTTCACCAGGCACAGAGCAAGTCCCCCAATGACTTACCAAATGCTCTGATAAGAGAGCATGTCTTCCAGGCTCTCAACATGTCCTCCAGGCTCTCAACATGTCCTCCAGGCTCTCAACAAGTCCTCCAAATATAGTGAAAGTTCTCCAGGCAGAGAACAAATTCTCCAGTCAGAGACCAATGCTCCTAAAAGAGGACAAGTCCTCTAACCCTCGACCAAGTCCTCCATGCTCAGAACAATTCCTAAAATATCAGAACAACAACATCAAACTCAGAACAAGTCCTCCAATCTCAAAACAAGTCCTCCAATCTCTAAACAATTCCTCCAATCACAAAACAAGTCCTCCAATCATAATAGTTCATGTTCACCAGGCAGAGAACAAGTCCCATAATGACTTACCAAATGCTCCGATAAGAGAACATGTCCTCCAGACTCTCAACATGTCCTCCAGGCTCTCAACATGTCCTCCAGGCTCTCAACATGTCCTCCAGGCTCTCAACATGTCCTCCAGGCTCTCAACATGTCCTCCAGGCTCTCAACATGTCCTCCAGGCTCTCAACATGTCCTCCAGGCTCTCAACATGTCCTCCAGGCTCTCAACATGTCCTCCAGGCTCTCAACATGTCCTCCAGGCTCTCAACATGTCCTCCAGGCTCTCAACATGTCCTCCAGGCTCTCAACATGTCCTCCAGGCTCTCTACATGTCCTCCAGGCTCTCTACATGTCCTCCAGGCTCTCTACATGTCCTCCAAATATAGTGAAATCTCTCCAGGCAGAGAACAAATTCTCCGATCACAGACCAAATGCTCCTAAAAGAGAACAAGTCCTCCAAGCTCAAAAAAAGTCCTCCAAGCTCTGATTAATTCCTAAAATATCAGAACAACCACATCAAACTCAGAACAAGTCCTCCAAACTCTAAACAAGTCCTCCAATCTCAAAAGAAGTCCTCCAATCATCATAGTTCATGTTCACCAGGCAGAGAACAAGTCCCCCAATGACATACCAAATGCTCCGATAAGAGAACATGTCCTCCAGGCTCTCAACATGTCCTCCAGGCTCTCAACATGTCCTCCAGGCTCTCAACATGTCCTCCAGGCTCTCAACATGTCCTCCAGGCTCTCAACATGTCCTCCAGGCTCTCAACATGTCCTCCAGGCTCTCAACATGTCCTCCAGGCTCTCAACATATCCTCCAGGCTCTCAACATGTCCTCCAGGCTCTCAACATGTCCTCCAAATATAGTGAAAGTTCTCCAGGCAGAGAACAAATTCTCCAACCACAGACCAAATGCTCCTAAAAGAGAACAAGTCCTCCAAGCCCTGAACAAGTCCTCCAAGCTCTGAACAAGTCCTCCAAGCTCTGAACAATTCCTAAAATAACTCAAAACTAGTCCCCCAGATTCAGAACAAGTCCCCCAAACTCAGAACAATACCTCCAAGCCCAGAAAAAATTTTTCAATCACACTGCAAGCTCTCCAGGCACAGAACAAATTCTCCAATCACAGACCAAATGCTCCTAAAAGAGAACAAGTCCTCCAAGCTCTGAACAAATCCGCCAAGCTCTGAACAAGTCCGCCAAGCTCTGAACAAGTCTAGAAATATCAGAACAACCACATCAAACTCAGAACAAGTCCTCCAATCTCAAAACAAGTCCTCCAATCTCAAAACAAGTCCTCCAGTCATCATAGTTCATGTTCACCAGGCACAGAACAAGTCCCCCAATGACTTACCAAATGCTCCGATAAGAGAACATGTCCTCCAGGCTCTCAACATGTCCTCCAGGCTCTCAACATGTCCTCCAGGCTCTCAACATGTCCTCCAGGCTCTCAACATGTCCTCCAGGCTCTCAACATGTCCTCCAGGCTCTCAACATGTCCTCCAGGCTCTCAACATGTCCTCCAGGCTCTCAACATGTCCTCCAGGCTCTCAACATGTCCTCCAGGCTCTCAACATGTCCTCCAGGCCCTCAACATGTCCTCCAGGCTCTTAACATGTCCTCCAAATATAGTGGAAGTTCTCCAGGCAGAGAACAAATTGTCCAATCACAGACCAAATGCTCCTAAAAGAGAACAAGTCCTCCAAGCTCTGAACAAGTTCTCCAAGCTCAGTACAATTCCTAAAATATCAGAACAACCACATCAAACTCAGAACAAGTCCTCCAATCTCAAAATAAGCTCTCCAATCTCAAAACAAGTCCTCCAATCTCAAAACAAGTCCTCCAATCATAATAGTTCATGTTCACCAGGCACAGAACAAGTCCCATAATGACTCCCCAAATGCTCCGATAAGAGAACATGTCCCCCAGGCTCTCAACGTGTCCTCCAGGCTCTCAACGTGTCCTCCAGGCTCTCAATATTTCCTCCAAATATAGTGAAAGTTCTACAGGCAGAGAACAAATTCTCCAATCACAGACCAAATGCTCCTAAAAGAGAACAAGTCCTTCAAGCCCTGAACAAGTCCTCCAATCTCTAAACAAGTCCTCCAAGCTCTGAACAATTCCAATAACTAAAAACAAGTCCCCCAGATTCAGAAAAAGTCCCCCAAACTCAAAACAATGCCTCCAAGCCCAGAAAAAATTTTTCAATCACACTGCAAGCTCTCCAGGCACAGAACAAATTCTCCAAACACAGACCAAATGCTCCTAAAAGAGAACAAGTCCTCCAAGCTCTGAACAAGTCCTCCAAGCTCTGAATAAGTCTTAAAATATCAGAACAACCACATCAAACTCAGAACAATCCTCCAATCTCAAAACAAGTCCTCCAATCTCAAAACAAGTTCTCCAATCTCAAAACAAGTCCTCCAATCTCAAAACAACTCCTCCAATCTCAAAACAAGTCCTCCAGTCATCACAGTTCATGTTCACCAGGCACAGAACAAGTCCCCCAGTGACTTACCAAATGCTCCGATAAGAGAACATGTCCTCCAGGCTCTCAACATGTCCTCCAGGCTCTCAACATGTCCTCCAGGCTCTCAACATGTCCTCCAGGCTCTCAACATGTCCTCCAGGCTCTCAACATGTCCTCCAGGCTCTCAACATGTCCTCCAGGCTCTCAACATGTCCTCCAGGCTCTCAACATGTCCTCCAAATATAGTGAAAGTTCTCCAGGCAGAGAACAAATTCTCCAGTCACAGACCAAATGCTCCTAAAGGAGAACAAAACCTCCAAGCCCTGAACAAATCCTCCAAGCTCAGAACAATTCCTAAAATAACAGAACAACCACATCAAACTCAGACCAAATCCTCCAATGTCACAACAAGTCCTCCAATCTCAAAACAAGTACTCCAGTCATCATAGTTCATGTTCACCAGGCACAGAACAAGTCCCCCAATGACTTACCATATGCTCCGATAAGAGAACATGTCCTCCAGGCTCTCAACATGTCCTCCAGGCTCTCAACATGTCCTCCAGGCTCTCAACATGCCCTCCAGGCTCTCAACATGCCCTCCAGGCTCTCAACATGCCCTCCAGGCTCTCAACATGCCCTCCAGGCTCTCAACATGTCCTCCAGGCTCTCAACATGTCCTCCAGGTTCTCAACATGTCCTCCAGGCTCTCAACATGTCCTCCAAATATAGTGAAAGTTCTCCAGGCAGAGAACAAATTCTCCAATCACAGACCAAATGCTCCTAAAGGAGAACAAATCCTCCAAGCCCTGAACAAATCCTCCAACCTCAGAACAATTCCTAAAATAACAGAACAACCACATCAAACTCAGAACAAATCCTCCAATGTCACAACAAGTCCTCCAATCTCAAAACAAGTACTCCAGTCATCATAGTTCATGTTCACCAGGCACAGAACAAGTCCCCCAATGACATACCAAATGCTCCGATAAGAGAACATGTCCTCCAGGCTCTCAACATGTCCTCCAGGCTCTCAACATGTCCTCCAGGCTCTCAACATGTCCTCCAGGCTCTCAACATGTCCTCCAGGCTCTCAACAGGTCCTCCAGGCTCTCAACAGGTCCTCCAGGCTCTCAACAGGTCCTCCAGGCTCTCAACATATCCTCCAGGCTCTCAACATGTCCTCCAGGCTCTCAACATGTCCTCCAGGCTCTCAACATGTCCTCCAAATATAGTGAAAGTTCTCCAGGCAGACAACAAATTCTCCAATCACAGACCAAATGCTCCAAAAGGAGAACAAAACCTCCAAGCCCTGAACAAATCCTCCAAGCTCAGAACAATTCCTAAAATAACAGAACAACCACATCAAACTCAGAACAAATCCTCCAATGTCACAACAAGTCCTCCAATCTCAAAACAAGTACTCCAGTCATCATAGTTCATGTTCACCAGGCACAGAACAAGTCCCCCAATGACTTACCAAATGCTCCGATAAGAGAACATGTCCTCCAGGCTCTCAACATGTCCTCCAGGCTCTCAACATGTCCTCCAGGCTCTCAACATGTCCTCCAGGCTCTCAACATGTCCTCCAGGCTCTCAACATGTCCTCCAGGCTCTCAACATGTCCTCCAGGCTCTCAACATGTCCTCCAGGCTCTCAACATGTCCTCCAGGCTCTCAACATGTCCTCCAGGCTCTCAACATGTCCTCCAGGCTCTTAACATGTCCTCCAAATATAGTGGAAGTTCTCCAGGCAGAGAACAAATTGTCCAATCACAGACCAAATGCTCCTAAAAGAGAACAAGTCCTCCAAGCTCTGAACAAGTTCTCCAAGCTCAGTACAATTCCTAAAATATCAGAACAACCACATCAAACTCAGAACAAGTCCTCCAATCTCAAAATAAGCTCTCCAATCTCAAAACAAGTCCTCCAATCTCAAAACAAGTCCTCCAATCATAATAGTTCATGTTCACCAGGCACAGAACAAGTCCCATAATGACTCCCCAAATGCTCCGATAAGAGAACATGTCCCCCAGGCTCTCAACGTGTCCTCCAGGCTCTCAACGTGTCCTCCAGGCTCTCAATATTTCCTCCAAATATAGTGAAAGTTCTACAGGCAGAGAACAAATTCTCCAATCACAGACCAAATGCTCCTAAAAGAGAACAAGTCCTTCAAGCCCTGACCAAGTCCTCCAATCTCTAAACAAGTCCTCCAAGCTCTGAACAATTCCAATAACTAAAAACAAGTCCCCCAGATTCAGAAAAAGTCCCCCAAACTCAAAACAATGCCTCCAAGCCCAGAAAAAATTTTTCAATCACACTGCAAGCTCTCCAGGCACAGAACAAATTCTCCAAACACAGACCAAATGCTCCTAAAAGAGAACAAGTCCTCCAAGCTCTGAACAAGTCCTCCAAGCTCTGAATAAGTCTTAAAATATCAGAACAACCACATCAAACTCAGAACAATCCTCCAATCTCAAAACAAGTCCTCCAATCTCAAAACAAGTTCTCCAATCTCAAAACAAGTCCTCCAATCTCAAAACAACTCCTCCAATCTCAAAACAAGTCCTCCAGTCATCACAGTTCATGTTCACCAGGCACAGAACAAGTCCCCCAGTGACTTACCAAATGCTCCGATAAGAGAACATGTCCTCCAGGCTCTCAACATGTCCTCCAGGCTCTCAACATGTCCTCCAGGCTCTCAACATGTCCTCCAGGCTCTCAACATGTCCTCCAGGCTCTCAACATGTCCTCCAGGCTCTCAACATGTCCTCCAGGCTCTCAACATGTCCTCCAGGCTCTCAACATGTCCTCCAAATATAGTGAAAGTTCTCCAGGCAGAGAACAAATTCTCCAGTCACAGACCAAATGCTCCTAAAGGAGAACAAAACCTCCAAGCCCTGAACAAATCCTCCAAGCTCAGAACAATTCCTAAAATAACAGAACAACCACATCAAACTCAGACCAAATCCTCCAATGTCACAACAAGTCCTCCAATCTCAAAACAAGTACTCCAGTCATCATAGTTCATGTTCACCAGGCACAGAACAAGTCCCCCAATGACTTACCATATGCTCCGATAAGAGAACATGTCCTCCAGGCTCTCAACATGTCCTCCAGGCTCTCAACATGTCCTCCAGGCTCTCAACATGCCCTCCAGGCTCTCAACATGCCCTCCAGGCTCTCAACATGCCCTCCAGGCTCTCAACATGTCCTCCAGGCTCTCAACATGTCCTCCAGGTTCTCAACATGTCCTCCAGGCTCTCAACATGTCCTCCAAATATAGTGAAAGTTCTCCAGGCAGAGAACAAATTCTCCAATCACAGACCAAATGCTCCTAAAGGAGAACAAATCCTCCAAGCCCTGAACAAATCCTCCAACCTCAGAACAATTCCTAAAATAACAGAACAACCACATCAAACTCAGAACAAATCCTCCAATGTCACAACAAGTCCTGCAATCTCAAAACAAGTACTCCAGTCATCATAGTTCATGTTCACCAGGCACAGAACAAGTCCCCCAATGACATACCAAATGCTCCGATAAGAGAACATGTCCTCCAGGCTCTCAACATGTCCTCCAGGCTCTCAACATGTCCTCCAGGCTCTCAACATGTCCTCCAGGCTCTCAACATGTCCTCCAAATATAGTGAAAGTTCTCCAGGCAGACAACAAATTCTCCAATCACAGACCAAATGCTCCAAAAGGAGAACAAAACCTCCAAGCCCTGAACAAATCCTCCAAGCTCAGAACAATTCCTAAAATAACAGAACAACCACATCAAACTCAGAACAAATCCTCCAATGTCACAACAAGTCCTCCAATCTCAAAACAAGTACTCCAGTCATCATAGTTCATGTTCACCAGGCACAGAACAAGTCCCCCAATGACTTACCAAATGCTCCGATAAGAGAACATGTCCTCCAGGCTCTCAACATGTCCTCCAGGCTCTCAACATGTCCTCCAGGCTCTCAACATGTCCTCCAGGCTCTCAACATGTCCTCCAGGCTCTCAACATGTCCTCCAGGCTCTCAACATGTCCTCCAGGCTCTCAACATGTCCTCCAGGCTCTCAACATGTCCTCCAGGCTCTCAACATGTCCTCCAAATATGGTGAAAGTTCTCCAGGCAGAGAACAAATTCTCCAATCACAGACCAAATGCTCCAAAAGGAGAACAAAACCTCCAAGCCCTGAACAAATCCTCCAAGCTCAGAACAATTCCTAAAATAACAGAACAACCACATCAAACTCAGAACAAATTCTCCAATGTCACAACAAGCCCTCCAATCTCAAAACAAGTACTCCAGTCATCATAGTTCATGTTCACCAGGCACAGAACAAGTCCCCCAATGACTTACCAAATGCTCCGATAAGAGAACATGTCCTCCAGCCTCTCAACATGTCCTCCAGGCTCTCAACATGTCCTCCAGGCTCTCAACATGTCCTCCAGGCTCTCAACATGTCCTCCAGGCTCTCAACATGTCCTCCAGGCTCTCAACATGTCCTCCAGGCTCTCAACATGTCCTCCAGGCTCTCAACATGTCCTCCAGGCTCTCAACATGTCCTCCAGGCTCTCAACATGTCCTCCAGGCTCTCAACATGTCCTCCAGGCTCTCAACATGTCCTCCAGGATCTCAACATGTCCTCCAGGCTCTCAACATGTCCTCCAAATATAGTGAAAGTTCTCCAGACAGAGAACAAATTCTCCAATCACAGACCAAATGCTCCTAAAGGAGAACAAAACCTCCAAGCCCTGAACAAATCCTCCAAGCTCAGAACAATTCCTAAAATAACAGAACAACCACATCAAACTCAGAACAAGTCCTCCAATCTCACAACAAGTCCTCCAATCTCAAAACAAGTACTCCAGTCATCATAGTTCATGTTCACCAGGCACAGAACAAGTCCCCCAATGACTTACCATATGCTCCGATAAGAGAACATGTCCTCCAGGCTCTCAACATGTCCTCCAGGCTCTCAACATGTCCTCCAGGCTCTCAACATGTCCTCCAGGCTCTCAACATGCCCTCCAGGCTCTCAACATGTCCTCCAGGCTCTCAACATGTCCTCCAGGCTCTCAACATGTCCTCTAGGCTCTCAACATGTCCTCCAGGCTCTCAACATGTCCTCCAGGCTCTCAACATGTCCTCCAGGCTCTCAACATGTCCTCCAAATATAGTGAAAGTTCTCCAGGCAGAGAACAAATTCTCCAATCACAGACCAAATGCTCCAAAAGGAGAACAAATCCTCCAAGCCCTGAACAAATCCTCCAAGCTCAGAACAATACCTAAAATAACAGTACAACCACATCAAACTCAGAACAAATCCTCCAATGTCACAACAAGTCCTCCAATCTCAAAACAAGTACTCCAGTCATCATAGTTCATGTTCACCAGGCACAGAACAAGTCCCCCAATGACATACCAAATGCTCCGATAAGAGAACATGTCCTCCAGGCTCTCAACATGTCCTCCAGGCTCTCAACATATCCTCCAGGCTCTCAAAATGTCCTCCAGGCTCTCAAAATGTCCTCCAGGCTCTCAACATGTCCTCCAGGCTCTCAACATGTCCTCCAGGCTCTCAACATGTCCTCCAGGCTCTCAACATGTCCTCCAAATATAGTGGAAGTTCTCCAGGCAGAGAACAAATTCTCCAATCACAGACCAAATGCTCCCAAAAGAGCACAAGTCCTCTAAGCCCTGAACAAGTCCTCCAAGCTCAGAACAATTCCTAAAATAACAGAACAACCACATCAAACTCAGAACAAGTCCTCCAATCTCACAACAAGCCCTCCAATCTCAAAACAAGTACTCCAGTCATCATAGTTCATGTTCACCAGGCACAGAACAAGTCCCCCAATGACTTACCAAATGCTCCGATAAGAGAACATGTCCTCCAGGCTCTCAACATGTCCTCCAGGCTCTCAACATGTCCTCCAGGCTCTCAACATGTCCTCCAGGCTCTCAACATGTCCTCCAGGCTCTCAACATGTCCTCCAGGCTCTCAACATGTCCTCCAGGCTCTCAACATGTCCTCCAGGCTCTCAACATGTCCTCCAGGCTCTCAACATGTCCTCCAGGCTCTCAACATGTCCTCCAGGCTCTCAACATGTCCTCCAGGCTCTCAACATGTCCTCCAGGCTCTCAACATGTCCTCCAGGCTCTCAACATGTCCTCCAGGCTCTCAACATGTCCTCCAGGCTCTCAACATGTCCTCCAAATATAGTGGAAGTTCTCCAGGCAGAGAACAAATTCTCCAATCACAGACCAAATGCTCCTAAAAGAGCACAAGTCCTCTAAGCCCTGAACAAGTCCTCCAAGCTCAGAACAATTCCTAAAATAACAGAACAACCACATCAAACTCAGAACAAGTCCTCCAATCTCACAACAAGTCCTCCAATCTCAAAACAAGTACTCCACTCATCATAGTTCATGTTCACCAGGCACAGAACAAGTCCCCCAATGACTTACCATATGCTCCGATAAGAGAACATGTCCTCCAGGCTCTCAACATGTCCTCCAGGCTCTCAACATGTCCTCCAGGCTCTCAACATGTCCTCCAGGCTCTCAACATGTCCTCCAGGCTCTCAACATGTCCTCCAGGCTCTCAACATGTCCTCCAGGCTCTCAACATGTCCTCCAGGCTCTCAACATGTCCTCCAAATATAGTGAAAGTTCTCCAGGCAGAGAACAAATTCTCCAATCACAGACCAAATGCTCCAAAAGGAGAACAAAACCTCCAAGCCCTGAACAAATCCTCCAAGCTCAGAACAATTCCTAAAATAACAGAACAACCACATCAAACTCAGAACAAATCCTCCAATGTCACAACAAGCCCTCCAATCTCAAAACAAGTACTCCAGTCATCATAGTTCATGTTCACCAGGCACAGAACAAGTCCCCCAATGACTTACCAAATGCTCCGATAAGAGAACATGTCCTCCAGGCTCTCAACATCTCCTCCAGGCTCTCAACATGTCCTCCAGGCTCTCAACATGTCCTCCAGGCTCTCAACATGTCCTCCAGGCTCTCAACATGTCCTCCAGGCTCTCAACATGTCCTCCAGGCTCTCAACATGTCCTCCAGGCTCTCAACATGTCCTCCAGGCTCTCAACATGTCCTCCAGGCTCTCAACATGTCCTCCAAATATAGTGGAAGTTCTCCAGGCAGAGAACAAATTCTCCAATCACAGACCAAATGCTCCTAAAAGAGCACAAGTCCTCTAAGCCCTGAACAAGTCCTCCAAGCTCAGAACAATTCTTAAAATAACAGAACAACCACATCAAACTCAGAACAAGTCCTCCAATCTCACAACAAGTCCTCCAATCTCAAAACAAGTACTCCAGTCATCATAGTTCATGTTCACCAGGCACAGAACAAGTCCCCCAATGACTTACCATATGCTCCGATAAGAGAACATGTCCTCCAGGCTCTCAACATGTCCTCCAGGCTCTCAACATGTCCTCCAGGCTCTCAACATGTCCTCCAGGCTCTCAACATGTCCTCCAGGCTCTCAACATGTCCTCCAGGCTCTCAACATGTCCTCCAAATATAGTGAAAGTTCTCCAGGCAGAGAACAAATTCTCCAATCACAGACCAAATGCTCCAAAAGGAGAACAAAACCTCCAAGCCCTGAACAAATCCTCCAAGCTCAGAACAATTCCTAAAATAACAGAACAACCACATCAAACTCAGAACAAATCCTCCAATGTCACAACAAGCCCTCCAATCTCAAAACAAGTACTCCAGTCATCATAGTTCATGTTCACCAGGCACAGAACAAGTCCCCCAATGACTTACCAAATGCTCCGATAAGAGAACATGTCCTCCAGGCTCTCAACATGTCCTCCAGGCTCTCAACATGTCCTCCAGGCTCTCAACATGTCCTCCAGGCTCTCAACATGTCCTCCAGGCTCTCAACATGTCCTCCAGGCTCTCAACATGTCCTCCAGGCTCTCAACATGTCCTCCAGGCTCTCAACATGTCCTCCAGGCTCTCAACATATCCTCCAGGCTCTCAACATGTCCTCCAGGCTCTCAACATGTCCTCCAGGCTCTCAACATGTCCTCCAGGCTCTCAACATGTCCTCCAAATATAGTGGAAGTTCTCCAGGCAGAGAACAAATTCTCCAATCACAGACCAAATGCTCCTAAAAGAGCACAAGTCCTCTAAGCCCTGAACAAGTCCTCCAAGCTCAGAACAATTCCTAAAATAACAGAACAACCACATCAAACTCAGAACAAGTCCTCCAATCTCACAACAAGTCCTCCAATCTCAAAACAAGTACTCCAGTCATCATAGTTCATGTTCACCAGGCACAGAACAAGTCCCCCAATGACTTACCATATGCTCCGATAAGAGAACATGTCCTCCAGGCTCTCAACATGTCCTCCAGGCTCTCAACATGTCCTCCAGGCTCTCAACATGTCCTCCAGGCTCTCAACATGTCCTCCAGGCTCTCAACATGTCCTCCAGGCTCTCAACATGTCCTCCAGGCTCTCAACATGTCCTCCAGGCTCTCAACATGTCCTCCAAATATAGTGAAAGTTCTCCAGGCAGAGAACAAATTCTCCAATCACAGACCAAATGCTCCAAAAGGAGAACAAAACCTCCAAGCCCTGAACAAATCCTCCAAGCTCAGAACAATTCCTAAAATAACAGAACAACCACATCAAACTCAGAACAAATCCTCCAATGTCACAACAAGCCCTCCAATCTCAAAACAAGTACTCCAGTCATCATAGTTCATGTTCACCAGGCACAGAACAAGTCCCCCAATGACTTACCAAATGCTCCGATAAGAGAACATGTCCTCCAGGCTCTCAACATGTCCTCCAGGCTCTCAACATGTCCTCCAGGCTCTCAACATGTCCTCCAGGCTCTCAACATGTCCTCCAGGCTCTCAACATGTCCTCCAGGCTCTCAACATGTCCTCCAGGCTCTCAACATGTCCTCCAGGCTCTCAACATGTCCTCCAGGCTCTCAACATGTCCTCCAAATATAGTGAAAGTTCTCCAGGCAGAGAACAAATTCTCCAATCACAGACCAAATGCTCCTAAAGGAGAACAAATCCTCCAGGCCCTGAACAAATCCTCCAAGCTCAGAACAATTCCTAAAATAACAGAACAACCACATCAAACTCAGAACAAATCCTCCAATGTCACAACAAGTCCTCCAATCTCAAAACAAGTACTCCAGTCATCATAGTTCATGTTCACCAGGCACAGAACAAGTCTCCCAATGACATACCAAATGCTCCGATAAGAGAACATGTCCTCCAGGCTCTCAACATGTCCTCCAGGCTCTCAACATGTCCTCCAGGCTCTCAACATGTCCTCCAGGCTCTCAACATGTCCTCCAGGCTCTCAACATGTC
This sequence comes from Ara ararauna, assembly GCA_028858755.1. Classification (NCBI taxonomy): domain Eukaryota; kingdom Metazoa; phylum Chordata; class Aves; order Psittaciformes; family Psittacidae; genus Ara; species Ara ararauna. Next base: position 585,584 of record CM054376.1, read on the forward strand.
CTCCAGGCTCTCAACATGTCCTCCAGGCTCTCAACATGTCCTCCAGGCTCTCAACATGTCCTCCAGGCTCTCAACATGTCCTCCAGGCTCTCAACATGTCCTCCAGGCTCTCAACATATCCTCCAGGCTCTCAACATGTCCTCCAGGCTCTCAACATGTCCTCCAGGCTCTCAACATGTCCTCCAAATATAGTGAAAGTTCTCCAGGCAGAGAACAAATTCTCCAATCACAGACCAAATGCTCCTAAAAGATAACAAGTCCTCTAAGCCCTGAACAAGTCCTCCAAGCTCAGAACTATTCCTAAAATAACAGAACAACCACATCAAACTCAGAACAAGTCCTCCAATCTCACAACAAGTCCTCCAATCTCAAAACAAGTACTCCAGTCATCATAGTTCATGTTCACCAGGCACAGAACAAGTCCCCCAATGACTTACCATATGCTCCGATAAGAGAACATGTCCTCCAGGCTCTCAACATGTCCTCCAGGCTCTCAACATGTCCTCCAGGCTCTCAACATGTCCTCCAGGCTCTCAACATGTCCTCCAGGCTCTCAACATGTCCTCCAGGCTCTCAACATGTCCTCCAGGCTCTCAACATGTCCTCCAGGCTCTCAACATGTCCTCCAGGCTCTCAACATGTCCTCCAAATATAGTGAAAGTTCTCCAGGCAGAGAACAAATTCTCCAATCACAGACCAAATGCTCCTAAAGGAGAACAAAACCTCCAAGCCCTGAACAAATCCTCCAAGCTCAGAACAATTCCTAAAATAACAGAACAACCACATCAAACTCAGAACAAGTCCTCCAATCTCACAACAAGTCCTCCAATCTCAAAACAAGTACTCCAGTCATCATAGTTCATGTTCACCAGGCACAGAACAAGTCCCCCAATGACTTACCATATGCTCCGATAAGAGAACATGTCCTCCAGGCTCTCAACATGTCCTCCAGGCTCTCAACATGTCCTCCAGGCTCTCAACATGTCCTCCAGGCTCTCAACATGCCCTCCAGGCTCTCAACATGTCCTCCAGGCTCTCAACATGTCCTCCAGGCTCTCAACATGTCCTCTAGGCTCTCAACATGTCCTCCAGGCTCTCAACATGTCCTCCAGGCTCTCAACATGTCCTCCAGGCTCTCAACATGTCCTCCAAATATAGTGAAAGTTCTCCAGGCAGAGAACAAATTCTCCAATCACAGACCAAATGCTCCAAAAGGAGAACAAATCCTCCAAGCCCTGAACAAATCCTCCAAGCTCAGAACAATACCTAAAATAACAGTACAACCACATCAAACTCAGAACAAATCCTCCAATGTCACAACAAGTCCTCCAATCTCAAAACAAGTACTCCAGTCATCATAGTTCATGTTCACCAGGCACAGAACAAGTCCCCCAATGACATACCAAATGCTCCGATAAGAGAACATGTCCTCCAGGCTCTCAACATGTCCTCCAGGCTCTCAACATATCCTCCAGGCTCTCAAAATGTCCTCCAGGCTCTCAAAATGTCCTCCAGGCTCTCAACATGTCCTCCAGGCTCTCAACATGTCCTCCAGGCTCTCAACATGTCCTCCAGGCTCTCAACATGTCCTCCAAATATAGTGGAAGTTCTCCAGGCAGAGAACAAATTCTCCAATCACAGACCAAATGCTCCCAAAAGAGCACAAGTCCTCTAAGCCCTGAACAAGTCCTCCAAGCTCAGAACAATTCCTAAAATAACAGAACAACCACATCAAACTCAGAACAAGTCCTCCAATCTCACAACAAGCCCTCCAATCTCAAAACAAGTACTCCAGTCATCATAGTTCATGTTCACCAGGCACAGAACAAGTCCCCCAATGACTTACCAAATGCTCCGATAAGAGAACATGTCCTCCAGGCTCTCAACATGTCCTCCAGGCTCTCAACATGTCCTCCAGGCTCTCAACATGTCCTCCAGGCTCTCAACATGTCCTCCAGGCTCTCAACATGTCCTCCAGGCTCTCAACATGTCCTCCAGGCTCTCAACATGTCCTCCAGGCTCTCAACATGTCCTCCAGGCTCTCAACATGTCCTCCAGGCTCTCAACATGTCCTCCAGGCTCTCAACATGTCCTCCAGGCTCTCAACATGTCCTCCAGGCTCTCAACATGTCCTCCAGGCTCTCAACATGTCCTCCAGGCTCTCAACATGTCCTCCAAATATAGTGGAAGTTCTCCAGGCAGAGAACAAATTCTCCAATCACAGACCAAATGCTCCTAAAAGAGCACAAGTCCTCTAAGCCCTGAACAAGTCCTCCAAGCTCAGAACAATTCCTAAAATAACAGAACAACCACATCAAACTCAGAACAAGTCCTCCAATCTCACAACAAGTCCTCCAATCTCAAAACAAGTACTCCACTCATCATAGTTCATGTTCACCAGGCACAGAACAAGTCCCCCAATGACTTACCATATGCTCCGATAAGAGAACATGTCCTCCAGGCTCTCAACATGTCCTCCAGGCTCTCAACATGTCCTCCAGGCTCTCAACATGTCCTCCAGGCTCTCAACATGTCCTCCAGGCTCTCAACATGTCCTCCAGGCTCTCAACATGTCCTCCAGGCTCTCAACATGTCCTCCAGGCTCTCAACATGTCCTCCAGGCTCTCAACATGTCCTCCAAATATAGTGAAAGTTCTCCAGGCAGAGAACAAATTCTCCAATCACAGACCAAATGCTCCAAAAGGAGAACAAAACCTCCAAGCCCTGAACAAATCCTCCAAGCTCAGAACAATTCCTAAAATAACAGAACAACCACATCAAACTCAGAACAAATCCTCCAATGTCACAACAAGCCCTCCAATCTCAAAACAAGTACTCCAGTCATCATAGTTCATGTTCACCAGGCACAGAACAAGTCCCCCAATGACTTACCAAATGCTCCGATAAGAGAACATGTCCTCCAGGCTCTCAACATCTCCTCCAGGCTCTCAACATGTCCTCCAGGCTCTCAACATGTCCTCCAGGCTCTCAACATGTCCTCCAGGCTCTCAACATGTCCTCCAGGCTCTCAACATGTCCTCCAGGCTCTCAACATGTCCTCCAGGCTCTCAACATGTCCTCCAGGCTCTCAACATGTCCTCCAAATATAGTGGAAGTTCTCCAGGCAGAGAACAAATTCTCCAATCACAGACCAAATGCTCCTAAAAGAGCACAAGTCCTCTAAGCCCTGAACAAGTCCTCCAAGCTCAGAACAATTCTTAAAATAACAGAACAACCACATCAAACTCAGAACAAGTCCTCCAATCTCACAACAAGTCCTCCAATCTCAAAACAAGTACTCCAGTCATCATAGTTCATGTTCACCAGGCACAGAACAAGTCCCCCAATGACTTACCATATGCTCCGATAAGAGAACATGTCCTCCAGGCTCTCAACATGTCCTCCAGGCTCTCAACATGTCCTCCAGGCTCTCAACATGTCCTCCAGGCTCTCAACATGTCCTCCAGGCTCTCAACATGTCCTCCAGGCTCTCAACATGTCCTCCAAATATAGTGAAAGTTCTCCAGGCAGAGAACAAATTCTCCAATCACAGACCAAATGCTCCAAAAGGAGAACAAAACCTCCAAGCCCTGAACAAATCCTCCAAGCTCAGAACAATTCCTAAAATAACAGAACAACCACATCAAACTCAGAACAAATCCTCCAATGTCACAACAAGCCCTCCAATCTCAAAACAAGTACTCCAGTCATCATAGTTCATGTTCACCAGGCACAGAACAAGTCCCCCAATGACTTACCAAATGCTCCGATAAGAGAACATGTCCTCCAGGCTCTCAACATGTCCTCCAGGCTCTCAACATGTCCTCCAGGCTCTCAACATGTCCTCCAGGCTCTCAACATGTCCTCCAGGCTCTCAACATGTCCTCCAGGCTCTCAACATGTCCTCCAGGCTCTCAACATGTCCTCCAGGCTCTCAACATGTCCTCCAGGCTCTCAACATATCCTCCAGGCTCTCAACATGTCCTCCAGGCTCTCAACATGTCCTCCAGGCTCTCAACATGTCCTCCAGGCTCTCAACATGTCCTCCAAATATAGTGGAAGTTCTCCAGGCAGAGAACAAATTCTCCAATCACAGACCAAATGCTCCTAAAAGAGCACAAGTCCTCTAAGCCCTGAACAAGTCCTCCAAGCTCAGAACAATTCCTAAAATAACAGAACAACCACATCAAACTCAGAACAAGTCCTCCAATCTCACAACAAGTCCTCCAATCTCAAAACAAGTACTCCAGTCATCATAGTTCATGTTCACCAGGCACAGAACAAGTCCCCCAATGACTTACCATATGCTCCGATAAGAGAACATGTCCTCCAGGCTCTCAACATGTCCTCCAGGCTCTCAACATGTCCTCCAGGCTCTCAACATGTCCTCCAGGCTCTCAACATGTCCTCCAGGCTCTCAACATGTCCTCCAGGCTCTCAACATGTCCTCCAGGCTCTCAACATGTCCTCCAGGCTCTCAACATGTCCTCCAAATATAGTGAAAGTTCTCCAGGCAGAGAACAAATTCTCCAATCACAGACCAAATGCTCCAAAAGGAGAACAAAACCTCCAAGCCCTGAACAAATCCTCCAAGCTCAGAACAATTCCTAAAATAACAGAACAACCACATCAAACTCAGAACAAATCCTCCAATGTCACAACAAGCCCTCCAATCTCAAAACAAGTACTCCAGTCATCATAGTTCATGTTCACCAGGCACAGAACAAGTCCCCCAATGACTTACCAAATGCTCCGATAAGAGAACATGTCCTCCAGGCTCTCAACATGTCCTCCAGGCTCTCAACATGTCCTCCAGGCTCTCAACATGTCCTCCAGGCTCTCAACATGTCCTCCAGGCTCTCAACATGTCCTCCAGGCTCTCAACATGTCCTCCAGGCTCTCAACATGTCCTCCAGGCTCTCAACATGTCCTCCAAATATAGTGAAAGTTCTCCAGGCAGAGAACAAATTCTCCAATCACAGACCAAATGCTCCTAAAGGAGAACAAATCCTCCAGGCCCTGAACAAATCCTCCAAGCTCAGAACAATTCCTAAAATAACAGAACAACCACATCAAACTCAGAACAAATCCTCCAATGTCACAACAAGTCCTCCAATCTCAAAACAAGTACTCCAGTCATCATAGTTCATGTTCACCAGGCACAGAACAAGTCTCCCAATGACATACCAAATGCTCCGATAAGAGAACATGTCCTCCAGGCTCTCAACATGTCCTCCAGGCTCTCAACATGTCCTCCAGGCTCTCAACATGTCCTCCAGGCTCTCAACATGTCCTCCAGGCTCTCAACATGTCCTCCAGGCTCTCAACATGTCCTCCAGGCTCTCAACATGTCCTCCAGGCTCTCAACATGTCCTCCAGGCTCTCAACATGTCCTCCAGGCTCTCAACATATCCTCCAGGCTCTCAACATGTCCTCCAGGCTCTCAACATGTCCTCCAGGCTCTCAACATGTCCTCCAAATATAGTGAAAGTTCTCCAGGCAGAGAACAAATTCTCCAATCACAGACCAAATGCTCCTAAAAGATAACAAGTCCTCTAAGCCCTGAACAAGTCCTCCAAGCTCAGAACTATTCCTAAAATAACAGAACAACCACATCAAACTCAGAACAAGTCCTCCAATCTCACAACAAGTCCTCCAATCTCAAAACAAGTACTCCAGTCATCATAGTTCATGTTCACCAGGCACAGAACAAGTCCCCCAATGACTTACCATATGCTCCGATAAGAGAACATGTCCTCCAGGCTCTCAACATGTCCTCCAGGCTCTCAACATGTCCTCCAGGCTCTCAACATGTCCTCCAGGCTCTCAACATGTCCTCCAGGCTCTCAACATGTCCTCCAGGCTCTCAACATGTCCTCCAGGCTCTCAACATGTCCTCCAGGCTCTCAACATGTCCTCCAGGCTCTCAACATGTCCTCCAAATATAGTGAAAGTTCTCCAGGCAGAGAACAAATTCTCCAATCACAGACCAAATGCTCCAAAAGGAGAACAAAACCTCCAAGCCCTGAACAAATCCTCCAAGCTCAGAACAAATCCTAAAATAACAGAACAACCACATTAAACTCAGAACAAATCCTCCAATGTCACAACAAGCCCTCCAATCTCAAAACAAGTACTCCAGTCATCATAGTTCATGTTCACCAGGCACAGAACAAGTCCCCCAATGACTTACCAAATGCTCCGATAAGAGAACATGTCCTCCAGGCTCTCAACATGTCCTCCAGGCTCTCAACATGTCCTCCAGGCTCTCAACATGTCCTCCAGGCTCTCAACATGTCCTCCAGGCTCTCAACATGTCCTCCAGGCTCTCAACATGTCCTCCAGGCTCTCAACATGTCCTCCAGGCTCTCAACATGTCCTCCAAATATAGTGAAAGTTCTCCAGGCAGAGAACAAATTCTCCAATCACAGACCAAATGCTCCTAAAGGAGAACAAATCCTCCAGGCCCTGAACAAATCCTCCAAGCTCAGAACAATTCCTAAAATAACAGAACAACCACATCAAACTCAGAACAAATCCTCCAATGTCACAACAAGTCCTCCAATCTCAAAACAAGTACTCCAGTCATCATAGTTCATGTTCACCAGGCACAGAACAAGTCTCCCAATGACATACCAAATGCTCCGATAAGAGAACATGTCCTCCAGGCTCTCAACATGTCCTCCAGGCTCTCAACATGTCCTCCAGGCTCTCAACATGTCCTCCAGGCTCTCAACATGTCCTCCAGGCTCTCAACATGTCCTCCAGGCTCTCAACATGTCCTCCAGGCTCTCAACATGTCCTCCAGGCTCTCAACATGTCCTCCAGGCTCTCAACATGTCCTCCAGGCTCTCAACATGTCCTCCAGGCTCTCAACATGTCCTCCAGGCTCTCAACATGTCCTCCAAATATAGTGAAAGTTCTCCAGGCAGAGAACAAATTCTCCAATCACAGACCAAATGCTCCTAAAAGATAACAAGTCCTCTAAGCCCTGAACAAGTCCTCCAAGCTCAGAACTATTCCTAAAATAACAGAACAACCACATCAAACTCAGAACAAGTCCTCCAATCTCACAACAAGTCCTCCAATCTCAAAACAAGTACTCCAGTCATCATAGTTCATGTTCACCAGGCACAGAACAAGTCCCCCAATGACTTACCATATGCTCCGATAAGAGAACATGTCCTCCAGGCTCTCAACATGTCCTCCAGGCTCTCAACATGTCCTCCAGGCTCTCAACATGTCCTCCATGCTCTCAACATGTCCTCCAGGCTCTCAACATGTCCTCCAGGCTCTCAACATGTCCTCCAGGCTCTCAACATGTCCTCCAGGCTCTCAACATGTCCTCCAGGCTCTCAACATGTCCTCCAGGCTCTCAACATGTCCTCCAGGCTCTCAACATGTCCTCCAAATATAGTGAAAGTTCTCCAGGCAGAGAACAAATTCTCCAATCACAGACCAAATGCTCCAAAAGGAGAACAAAACCTCCAAGCCCTGAACAAATCCTCCAAGCTCAGAACAATTCCTAAAATAACAGAACAACCACATTAAACTCAGAACAAATCCTCCAATGTCACAACAAGCCCTCCAATCTCAAAACAAGTACTCCAGTCATCATAGTTCATGTTCACCAGGCACAGAACAAGTCCCCCAATGACTTACCAAATGCTCCGATAAGAGAACATGTCCTCCAGGCTCTCAACATGTCCTCCAGGCTCTCAACATGTCCTCCAGGCTCTCAACATGTCCTCCAGGCTCTCAACATGTCCTCCAGGCTCTCAACATGTCCTCCAGGCTCTCAACATGTCCTCCAGGCTCTCAACATGTCCTCCAGGCTCTCAACATGTCCTCCAGGCTCTCAACATGTCCTCCAAATATAGTGAAAGTTCTCCAGGCAGAGAACAAATTCTCCAATCACAGACCAAATGCTCCTAAAGGAGAACAAATCCTCCAGGCCCTGAACAAATCCTCCAAGCTCAGAACAATTCCTAAAATAACAGAACAACCACATCAAACTCAGAACAAATCCTCCAATGTCACAACAAGTCCTCCAATCTCAAAACAAGTACTCCAGTCATCATAGTTCATGTTCACCAGGCACAGAACAAGTCTCCCAATGACATACCAAATGCTCCGATAAGAGAACATGTCCTCCAGGCTCTCAACATGTCCTCCAGGCTCTCAACATGTCCTCCAGGCTCTCAACATGTCCTCCAGGCTCTCAACATGTCCTCCAGGCTCTCAACATGTCCTCCAGGCTCTCAACATGTCCTCCAGGCTCTCAACATGTCCTCCAGGCTCTCAACATGTCCTCCAGGCTCTCAACATGTCCTCCAGGCTCTCAACATATCCTCCAGGCTCTCAACATGTCCTCCAGGCTCTCAACATGTCCTCCAGGCTCTCAACATGTCCTCCAAATATAGTGAAAGTTCTCCAGGCAGAGAACAAATTCTCCAATCACAGACCAAATGCTCCTAAAAGATAACAAGTCCTCTAAGCCCTGAACAAGTCCTCCAAGCTCAGAACTATTCCTAAAATAACAGAACAACCACATCAAACTCAGAACAAGTCCTCCAATCTCACAACAAGTCCTCCAATCTCAAAACAAGTACTCCAGTCATCATAGTTCATGTTCACCAGGCACAGAACAAGTCCCCCAATGACTTACCATATGCTCCGATAAGAGAACATGTCCTCCAGGCTCTCAACATGTCCTCCAGGCTCTCAACATGTCCTCCAGGCTCTCAACATGTCCTCCAGGCTCTCAACATGTCCTCCAGGCTCTCAACATGTCCTCCAGGCTCTCAACATGTCCTCCAGGCTCTCAACATGTCCTCCAGGCTCTCAACATGTCCTCCAGGCTCTCAACATGTCCTCCAGGCTCTCAACATGTCCTCCAGGCTCTCAACATGTCCTCCAGGCTCTCAACATGTCCTCCAGGCTCTCAACATGTCCTCCAAATATAGTGAAAGTTCTCCAGGCAGAGAACAAATTCTCCAATCACAGACCAAATGCTCCAAAAGGAGAACAAAACCTCCAAGCCCTGAACAAATCCTCCAAGCTCAGAACAATTCCTAAAATAACAGAACAACCACATTAAACTCAGAACAAATCCTCCAATGTCACAACAAGCCCTCCAATCTCAAAACAAGTACTCCAGTCATCATAGTTCATGTTCACCAGGCACAGAACAAGTCCCCCAATGACTTACCAAATGCTCCGATAAGAGAACATGTCCTCCAGGCTCTCAACATGTCCTCCAGGCTCTCAACATGTCCTCCAGGCTCTCAACATGTCCTCCAGGCTCTCAACATGTCCTCCAGGCTCTCAACATGTCCTCCAGGCTCTCAACATGTCCTCCAGGCTCTCAACATGTCCTCCAGGCTCTCAACATGTCCTCCAGGCTCTCAACATGTCCTCCAGGCTCTCAACATGTCCTCCAAATATAGTGAAAGTTCTCCAGGCAGAGAACAAATTCTCCAATCACAGACCAAATGCTCCTAAAGGAGAACAAATCCTCCAGGCCCTGAACAAATCCTCCAAGCTCAGAACAATTCCTAAAATAACAGAACAACCACATCAAACTCAGAACAAATCCTCCAATGTCACAACAAGTCCTCCAATCTCAAAACAAGTACTCCAGTCATCATAGTTCATGTTCACCAGGCACAGAACAAGTCTCCCAATGACATACCAAATGCTCCGATAAGAGAACATGTCCTCCAGGCTCTCAACATGTCCTCCAGGCTCTCAACATGTCCTCCAGGCTCTCAACATGTCCTCCAGGCTCTCAACATGTCCTCCAGGCTCTCAACATGTCCTCCAGGCTCTCAACATGTCCTCCAGGCTCTCAACATGTCCTCCAGGCTCTCAACATGTCCTCCAGGCTCTCAACATGTCCTCCAGGCTCTCAACATATCCTCCAGGCTCTCAACATGTCCTCCAGGCTCTCAACATGTCCTCCAGGCTCTCAACATGTCCTCCAAATATAGTGAAAGTTCTCCAGGCAGAGAACAAATTCTCCAATCACAGACCAAATGCTCCTAAAAGATAACAAGTCCTCTAAGCCCTGAACAAGTCCTCCAAGCTCAGAACTATTCCTAAAATAACAGAACAACCACATCAAACTCAGAACAAGTCCTCCAATCTCACAACAAGTCCTCCAATCTCAAAACAAGTACTCCAGTCATCATAGTTCATGTTCACCAGGCACAGAACAAGTCCCCCAATGACTTACCATATGCTCCGATAAGAGAACATGTCCTCCAGGCTCTCAACATGTCCTCCAGGCTCTCAACATGTCCTCCAGGCTCTCAACATGTCCTCCAGGCTCTCAACATGTCCTCCAGGCTCTCAACATGTCCTCCAGGCTCTCAACATGTCCTCCAGGCTCTCAACATGTCCTCCAGGCTCTCAACATGTCCTCCAGGCTCTCAACATGTCCTCCAGGCTCTCAACATGTCCTCCAGGCTCTCAACATGTCCTCCAGGCTCTCAACATGTCCTCCAGGCTCTCAACATGTCCTCCAAATATAGTGAAAGTTCTCCAGGCAGAGAACAAATTCTCCAATCACAGACCAAATGCTCCAAAAGGAGAACAAAACCTCCAAGCCCTGAACAAATCCTCCAAGCTCAGAACAATTCCTAAAATAACAGAACAACCACATCAAACTCAGAACAAATCCTCCAATGTCACAACAAGCCCTCCAATCTCAAAACAAGTACTCCAGTCATCATAGTTCATGTTCACCAGGCACAGAACAAGTCCCCCAATGACTTACCCAATGCTCCGATAAGAGAACATGTCCTCCAGGCTCTCAACATGTCCTCCAGGCTCTCAACATGTCCTCCAAATATAGTGAAAGTTCTCCAGGCAGAGAACAAATTCTCCAATCACAGACCAAATGCTCCTAAAAGAGAACAAGTCCTCTAAGCCCTGAACAAGTCCTCCAAGCTCAGAACAATTCCTAAAATATCAGAACAAACACATCAAACTCAGAACAAGTCCTCCAATCTCAAAACAAGTCCTCCAATCTCAAAACAAGTCCTCCAATCTCAAAACAAGTCCTCCAATCTCAAAACAAGTCCGCCAATCTCAAAACAAGTCCGCCAATCTCAAAACAAGTCCGCCAATCTCAAAACAAGTCCGCCAATCTCAAAACAAGTCCTCCAATCATCATAGTTCATGTTCACATGGCACAGAACAAGTCCCCAAATAACATACCAAATGCTCCGATAAGAGAACATGTCCTCCAGGCTCTCAACATGTCCTCCAGGCTCTCAACATGTCCTCCAGGCTCTCAACATGTCCTCCAGGCTCTCAACATGTCCTCCAGGCTCTCAACATGTCCTCCAGGCTCTCAACAGGTCCTCCAGGCTCTCAACAGGTCCTCCAGGATCTCAACAGGTCCTCCAGGATCTCAACAGGTCCTCCAAATATAGTGAAAGCTCTCCAGGCAGAGAACAAATTCTCCAATCACAGACCAAATGCTCCTAAAAGAGAACAAGTCCTCCAAGCTCAAAACAAGTCCTCCAAGCTCAGAGAAATTCCTAAAATATCAGAACAACCACATCAAACTCAGAACAAGTCCTCCAATCTCACAACAAGTCCTCCAATCTCAAAACAAGTCCTCCAATCATCATAGTTCATGTTCACCAGGCACAAAACAAGTCCCCCAATGACATACCAAATGCTCCGATAAGAGAACATGTCCTCCAGGCTCTCAGCATGTCCTCCAGGCTCTCTACATGTCCTCCAGGCTCTCAACATGTCCTCCAGGCTCTCAACATGTCCTCCAGGCTCTCAACATGTCCTTCAGGCTCTCAACATGTCCTCCAGGCTCTCAACATGTCCTCCAGGCTCTCAACATGTCCTCCAAATATAGTGAATGTTTTCCAGGTAGAGAAGAAATTCTCCAACAACAGACCAAATGCTCCTAAAATAGAACAAGTCCTCCAAGCCCTGAACAAGCCCTCCAAGCTCTGAACAAGCCCTCCAAGCTCTGAACAATTCCTAAAATAACTCAAAACAAGTCCCAAAGATTCAGAACAAGTCCCCCAAACTCAGGACTATTCCTCCAAGCCCAGAAAAAAATATTCAATCACAGTTCAATCTCTCCAGGCACAGAACAAATTCTCCAATCACAGACCAAATGCTCCTAAAAGAGAACAAGTCCTCCAAGCTCTGAACAAGTCCTCCAAGCTCTGAAAAAGTCCTAAAATATCAGAACAACCACATCAAACTCAGAACAAGTCCTCCAATCTCAAAACAAGTCCTCCAATCTCAAAACAAGTCCTCCAATCTCAAAACAATTCCTCCAGTCATCATAGTTCATGTTCACCAGGCACAGAACAAGTCCCAAAATGACTTACCAAATGCTCCGATAAGAGAACATGTCCTCCAGGCTCTCAACATGTCCTCCAGGCTCTCAACATGTCCTCCAGGCTCTCAACATGTCCTCCAGGCTCTCAACATGTCCTCCAGGCTCTCAACATGTCCTCCAAATATAGTGAAAGTTCTCCAGGCAGAGAACAAATTCTCCAATCACAGACCAAATGCTCCTAAAAGAGAACAAGATCTCCAAGCCCTGAACAAGTCCTCCAAGCTTAGAACAATTCCTAAAATAACAGAACAACCACATCAAACTCAGAACAAGTCCTCCAAACTCTAAACAAGTCCTCCAATCTCAAAACAAGTCCTCCAGTCATCATAGTTCATGTTCACCAGGCACAGAAGAAGTCCCCCAATGACTTACCATATGCTCCGATAAGAGAACATGTCCTCCACGCTCTCAACAGGTCCTCCAGGCTCTCAACAGGTCCTCCAGGCTCTCAACAGGCCCTCCAGGCTCTCAACAGGCCCTCCAGGCTCTCAACAGGTCCTCCAGGCTCTCAACAGGTCCTCCAAATATAGTGAAAGCTCTCCAGGCAGAGAACAAATTCTCCAATCACAGACCAAATGCTCCTCAAAGAGAACAAGTCCTCCTAGCTCAAAACAAGTCCTCCAAGCTCAGAGAAATTCCTAAAATATCAGAACAACCACATCAAACTCAGAACAAGTCCTCCAATCTCAAAACAAGTCCTCCAATCTCAAAACAAGTCCTCCAATCTGAAAACAAGTCCTCCAATCTCAAAACAAGTCCTCCAATCTCAAAACAAGTCCTCCAATCTCAAAACAAGTCCTCCAATCTCAAAACAAGTCCTCCAATGTCACAACAAGTCCTCCAATCTCAAAACAAGTCCTCCAATCTCAAAACCAGTCCTCCAGTCATCATAGTTCATGTTCACCAGGCACAGAACAAGTCTCATAATGACTTACCAAATGCTCCGATAAGAGAACATGTCCTCCAGGCTCTCAACATGTCCTCCAGCCTCTCAACATATCCTCCAGGCTCTCAACATTTCCTCCAAATATAGTGAAAGTTCTCCAGGCAGAGAACAAATTCTCCAATCACAGACCAAGTGCTCCTAAAAGAGAACAAGTCCTCTAAGCCCTGAACAAGTCCTCTAAGCCCTGAGCAAGTCCTCTAAGCCCTGAACAAGTCCTCTAAGCCCTGAACAAGTCCTCTAAGCCCTGAACAAGTCCTCCAAGCTCTGAACAAGTCCTCCAAGCTCTGAACAATTCCCCTAACTCAAAACAAGTCCCCCAGATTCAGAACAAGTCACCCAAACTCAGAACAATACCTCCAAGCCCAGAAAAAATTTTTCAATCACACTGCAAGCTCTCCAGGCACAGGACAAATTCTCCAATCACAGACCAAATGCTCCTAAAAGAGAACAAGTCCTCCAAGCTCTGAACAAGTCTTCAAATATCAGAACAACCACATCAAACTCAGAACAAGTCCTCCAATCTCAAAACAAGTCCTTCAATCTCAAAACAAATCCTCCAATCTCAAAACAAGTCCTCCAATCTCAAAATAAGTCCTCCAGTCATCACAGTTCATGTTCACCAGGCACAGAACAAGTCCCCCAGTGACTTACCAAATGCTCCGATAAGAGAAAATGTCCTCCAGGCTCTCAACATGTCCTCCAGGCTCTCAACATGTCCTCCAAATATAGTGGAAGTTCTCCAGGCAGAGAACAAATTCTTCAATCACAGACCAATTGCTCCTAAAAGAGAACAAGTCCTCTAAGCCCTGAACAAGTCCTCCAAGCTCAGAACAATTCCTAAAATATCAGAACAACCACATCAAACTCAGAACAAGTCCTCCAATCTCACAACAAGACCTCCAATCTCAAAACAAGTCCTCCAGTCATCATAGTTCATGTTCACCAGGCACAGAACAAGTCCCCCAATGACTTACCATATGCTCCGATAAGAGAACATGTCCTCCAGGCTCTCAACATGTCCTCCAGGCTCTCAACATGTCCTCCAGGCTCTCAACATGTCCTCCAGGCTCTCAACATGTCCTCCAGGCTCTCAACATGTCCTCCAGGCTCTCAACATGTCCTCCAGGCTCTCAACATGTCCTCCAGGCTCTCAACATGTCCTCCAGGCTCTCAACATGTCCTCCAAATATAGTGAAAGTTCTCCACGCAGAGAAAAAATTCTCCAATAACAGACCAAATGCTCCTAAAAGAGAACAAGTCCTCCAAGCTCTGAACAAGTCCTCCAAGCACTGAACAAGTCCTCCAAGCTCTGAACAAGTCCTCCAAGCTCTGAACAAGTCCCCTAACTCAAAACAAGTCCCCTAACTCAATACAAGTCCCCCAGATTCAGAACAAGTCACCCAAACTCAGAACAATGCCTCCAAGCCCAGAAAAAATTTGTCAATCACACTGCAAGCTCTCCAGGCACAGAACAAATTCTCCAAACACAGACCAAATGCTCCTAAAAGAGAACAAGTCCTCCAAGCTCTGAACAAGTCCTCCACGCTCTGAATAAGTCTTAAAATATCAGAACAACCACATCAAACTCAGAACAATCCTCCAAACTCAAAACAAGTCCTCCAATCTCAAAACAAGTCCTCCAATCTCAAAACAAGTCCTCCAATCTCAAAACAAGTCCTCCAATCTCAAAACAAGTCCTCCAATCTCAAAACAAGTCCTCCAATCTCAAAACAAGTCCTCCAATCTCAAAACAAGTCCTCCAATCTCAAAACAAGTCCTCCAATCTCAAAACAAGTACTCCAGTCATCATAGTTCATGTTCACCAGGCACAGAACAAGTCCCCCAATGACTTACCATATGCTCCGATAAGAGAACATGTCCTCCAGGCTCTCAACATGTCCTCCAGGCTCTCAACATGTCCTCCAGGCTCTCAACATGTCCTCCAGGCTCTCAACATGTCCTCCAGGCTCTCAACATGTCCTCCAGGCTCTCAACATGTCCTCCAGGCTCTCAACATGTCCTCCAGGCTCTCAACATGTCCTCCAGGCTCTCAACATGTCCTCCAAATATAGTGAAAGTTCTCCAGGCAGAGAACAAATTCTCCAATCACAGACCAAATGCTCCAAAAGGAGAACAAAACCTCCAAGCCCTGAACAAATCCTCCAAGCTCAGAACAATTCCTAAAATAACAGAACAACCACATCAAACTCAGAACAAATCCTCCAATGTCACAACAAGCCCTCCAATCTCAAAACAAGTACTCCAGTCATCATAGTTCATGTTCACCAGGCACAGAACAAGTCCCCCAATGACTTACCCAATGCTCCGATAAGAGAACATGTCCTCCAGGCTCTCAACATGTCCTCCAGGCTCTCAACATGTCCTCCAAATATAGTGAAAGTTCTCCAGGCAGAGAACAAATTCTCCAATCACAGACCAAATGCTCCTAAAAGAGAACAAGTCCTCTAAGCCCTGAACAAGTCCTCCAAGCTCAGAACAATTCCTAAAATATCAGAACAAACACATCAAACTCAGACCAAGTCCTCCAATCTCAAAACAAGTCCTCCAATCTCAAAACAAGTCCTCCAATCTCAAAACAAGTCCTCCAATCTCAAAACAAGTCCTCCAATCTCAAAACAAGTCCTCCAATCTCAAAACAAGTCCGCCAATCTCAAAACAAGTCCTCCAATCATCATAGTTCATGTTCACATGGCACAGAACAAGTCCCCCAATAACATACCAAATGCTCCGATAAGAGAACATGTCCTCCAGGCTCTCAACATGTCCTCCAGGCTCTCAACATGTCCTCCAGGCTCTCAACATGTCCTCCAGGCTCTCAACATGTCCTCCAGGCTCTCAACAGGTCCTCCAGGCTCTCAACAGGTCCTCCAGGATCTCAACAGGTCCTCCAGGCTCTCAACAGGTCCTCCAAATATAGTGAAAGCTCTCCAGGCAGAGAACAAATTCTCCAATCACAGACCAAATGCTCCTAAAAGAGAACAAGTCCTCCAAGCTCAAAACAAGTCCTCCAAGCTCAGAGAAATTCCTAAAATATCAGAACAACCACATCAAACTCAGAACAAGTCCTCCAATCTCACAACAAGTCCTCCAATCTCAAAACAAGTCCTCCAATCATCATAGTTCATGTTCACCAGGCACAAAACAAGTCCCCCAATGACATACCAAATGCTCCGATAAGAGAACATGTCCTCCAGGCTCTCAACATGTCCTCCAGGCTCTCAACATGTCCTCCAGGCTCTCAACATGTCCTCCAGGCTCTCAACATGTCCTCCAGGCTCTCAACATGTCCTCCAGGCTCTCAACATGTCCTCCAGGCTCTCAACATGTCCTCCAGGCTCTCAACATGTCCTTCAGGCTCTCAACATGTCCTCCAGGCTCTCAACATGTCCTCCAAATATAGTGAATGTTTTCCAGGTAGAGAAGAAATTCTCCAACAACAGACCAAATGCTCCTAAAATAGAACAAGTCCTCCAAGCCCTGAACAAGCCCTCCAAGCTCTGAACAAGCCCTCCAAGCTCTGAACAATTCCTAAAATAACTCAAAACAAGTCCCAAAGATTCAGAACAAGTCCCCCAAACTCAGGACTATTCCTCCAAGCCCAGAAAAAAATATTCAATCACAGTTCAATCTCTCCAGGCACAGAACAAATTCTCCAATCACAGACCAAATGCTCCTAAAAGAGAACAAGTCCTCCAAGCTCTGAACAAGTCCTCCAAGCTCTGAAAAAGTCCTAAAATACCAGAACAACCACATCAAACTCAGAACAAGTCCTCCAATCTCAAAACAAGTCCTCCAATCTCAAAACAAGTCCTCCAATCTCAAAACAATTCCTCCAGTCATCATAGTTCATGTTCACCAGGCACAGAACAAGTCCCAAAATGACTTACCAAATGCTCCGATAAGAGAACATGTCCTCCAGGCTCTCAACATGTCCTCCAGGCTCTCAACATGTCCTCCAGGCTCTCAACATGTCCTCCAGGCTCTCAACATGTCCTCCAGGCTCTCAACATGTCCTCCAAATATAGTGAAAGTTCTCCAGGCAGAGAACAAATTCTCCAATCACAGACCAAATGCTCCTAAAAGAGAACAAGATCTCCAAGCCCTGAACAAGTCCTCCAAGCTTAGAACAATTCCTAAAATAACAGAACAACCACATCAAACTCAGAACAAGTCCTCCAAACTCTAAACAAGTCCTCCAATCTCAAAACAAGTCCTCCAGTCATCATAGTTCATGTTCACCAGGCACAGAAGAAGTCCCCCAATGACTTACCATATGCTCCGATAAGAGAACATGTCCTCCACGCTCTCAACAGGTCCTCCAGGCTCTCAACAGGTCCTCCAGGCTCTCAACAGGCCCTCCAGGCTCTCAACAGGCCCTCCAGGCTCTCAACAGGTCCTCCAGGCTCTCAACAGGTCCTCCAAATATAGTGAAAGCTCTCCAGGCAGAGAACAAATTCTCCAATCACAGACCAAATGCTCCTCAAAGAGAACAAGTCCTCCTAGCTCAAAACAAGTCCTCCAAGCTCAGAGAAATTCCTAAAATATCAGAACAACCACATCAAACTCAGAACAAGTCCTCCAATCTCAAAACAAGTCCTCCAATCTCAAAACAAGTCCTCCAATCTGAAAACAAGTCCTCCAATCTCAAAACAAGTCCTCCAATCTCAAAACAAGTCCTCCAATCTCAAAACAAGTCCTCCAATGTCACAACAAGTCCTCCAATCTCAAAACAAGTCCTCCAATCTCAAAACCAGTCCTCCAGTCATCATAGTTCATGTTCAACAGGCACAGAACAAGTCTCATAATGACTTACCAAATGCTCCGATAAGAGAACATGTCCTCCAGGCTCTCAACATGTCCTCCAGCCTCTCAACATATCCTCCAGGCTCTCAACATTTCCTCCAAATATAGTGAAAGTTCTCCAGGCAGAGAACAAATTCTCCAATCACAGACCAAGTGCTCCTAAAAGAGAACAAGTCCTCTAAGCCCTGAACAAGTCCTCTAAGCCCTGAGCAAGCCCTCTAAGCCCTGAACAAGTCCTCGAAGCCCTGAACAAGTCCTCTAAGCCCTGAACAAGTCCTCTAAGCCCTGAACAAGTCCTCCAAGCTCTGAACAAGTCCTCCAAGCTCTGAACAATTCCCCTAACTCAAAACAAGTCCCCCAGATTCAGAACAAGTCACCCAAACTCAGAACAATACCTCCAAGCCCAGAAAAAATTTTTCAATCACACTGCAAGCTCTCCAGGCACAGGACAAATTCTCCAATCACAGACCAAATGCTCCTAAAAGAGAACAAGTCCTCCAAGCTCTGAACAAGTCTTAAAATATCAGAACAACCACATCAAACTCAGAACAAGTCCTCCAATCTCAAAACAAGTCCTTCAATCTCAAAACAAATCCTCCAATCTCAAAACAAGTCCTCCAATCTCAAAATAAGTCCTCCAGTCATCACAGTTCATGTTCACCAGGCACAGAACAAGTCCCCCAGTGACTTACCAAATGCTCCGATAAGAGAAAATGTCCTCCAGGCTCTCAACATGTCCTCCAGGCTCTCAACATGTCCTCCAAATATAGTGGAAGTTCTCCAGGCAGAGAACAAATTCTTCAATCACAGACCAATTGCTCCTAAAAGAGAACAAGTCCTCTAAGCCCTGAACAAGTCCTCCAAGCTCAGAACAATTCCTAAAATATCAGAACAACCACATCAAACTCAGAACAAGTCCTCCAATCTCACAACAAGACCTCCAATCTCAAAACAAGTCCTCCAGTCATCATAGTTCATGTTCACCAGGCACAGAACAAGTCCCCCAATGACTTACCATATGCTCCGATAAGAGAACATGTCCTCCAGGCTCTCAACATGTCCTCCAGGCTCTCAACATGTCCTCCAGGCTCTCAACATGTCCTCCAGGCTCTCAACATGTCCTCCAGGCTCTCAACATGTCCTCCAGGCTCTCAACATGTCCTCCAGGCTCTCAACATGTCCTCCAGGCTCTCAACATGTCCTCCAGGCTCTCAACATGTCCTCCAAATATAGTGAAAGTTCTCCAGGCAGAGAAAAAATTCTCCAATAACAGACCAAATGCTCCTAAAAGAGAACAAGTCCTCCAAGCTCTGAACAAGTCCTCCAAGCACTGAACAAGTCCTCCAAGCTCTGAACAAGTCCTCCAAGCTCTGAACAAGTCCCCTAACTCAAAACAAGTCCCCTAACTCAATACAAGTCCCCCAGATTCAGAACAAGTCACCCAAACTCAGAACAATGCCTCCAAGCCCAGAAAAAATTTGTCAATCACACTGCAAGCTCTCCAGGCACAGAACAAATTCTCCAAACACAGACCAAATGCTCCTAAAAGAGAACAAGTCCTCCAAGCTCTGAACAAGTCCTCCACGCTCTGAATAAGTCTTAAAATATCAGAACAACCACATCAAACTCAGAACAATCCTCCAATCTCAAAACAAGTCCTCCAATCTCAAAACAAGTCCTCCAATCTCAAAACACGTCCTCCAATCTCAAAACAAGTCCTCCAATCTCAAAACAAGTCCTCCAATCTCAAAACAAGTCCTCCAATCTCAAAACAAGTCCTCCAATCTCAAAACAAGTCCTCCAATCTCAAAACAAGTCCTCCAGTCATCACAGTTCATGTTCACCAGGCAGAGAACAAGTCCCCTATTGACTTAAAAAATGCTCCGATAAGAGAAAATGTCCTCCAGGCTCTCAACATGTCCTCCAGGCTCTCAACATGTCCTCCAGGCTCTCAACATGTCCTCCAGGCTCTCAACATGTCCTCCAGGCTCTCAACATGTCCTCCAAATATAGTGAAAGTTCTCCAGGCAGAGAACAAATTCTCCAATCACAGACCAAATGCTCCTAAAGGAGAACAAAACCTCCAAGCCCTGAACAAATCCTCCAAGCTCAGAGCAATTCCTAAAATAACAGAACAACCACATCAAACTCAGAACAAATCCTCCAATGTCACAACAAGTCCTCCAATCTCAAAACAAGTACTCCAGTCATCATAGTTCATGTTCACCAGGCACAGAACAAGTCCCCCAATGACTTACCATATGCTCCGATAAGAGAACATGTCCTCCAGGCTCTCAACATGTCCTCCAGGCTCTCAACATGTCCTCCAGGCTCTCAACATGTCCTCCAGGCTCTCAACATGTCCTCCAGGCTCTCAACATGTCCTCCAGGCTCTCAACATGTCCTCCAGGCTCTCAACATGTCCTCCAGGCTCTCAACATGTCCTCCAAATATAGTGAAAGTTCTCCAGGCAGAGAACAAATTCTCCAATCACAGACCAAATGCTCCTAAAGGAGAACAAATCCTCCAAGCCCTGAACAAATCCTCCAAGCTCAGAACAATTCCTAAAATAACAGAACAATCACGTCAAACTCAGAACAAATCCTCCAATGTCACAACAAGTCCTCCAATCTCAAAACAAGTACTCCAGTCATCATAGTTCATGTTCACCAGGCACAGAACAAGACCCCCAATGACATACCAAATGCTCCGATAAGAGAACATGTCCTCCAGGCTCTCAACATGTCCTGCAGGCTCTCAACATGTCCTGCAGGCTCTCAACATGTCCTGCAGGCTCTCAACATGTCCTGCAGGCTCTCAACATGTCCTGCAGGCTCTCAACATGTCCTGCAGGCTCTCAACATGTCCTCCAGGCTCTCAACATGTCCTCCAGGCTCTCAACATGTCCTCCAAATATAGTGAAAGTTCTCCAGGCAGAGAACAAATTCTCCAATCACAGACCAAATGCTCCTAAAGGAGAACAAATCCTCCAAGCCCTGAACAAATCCTCCAAGCTCAGAACAATTCCTAAAATAACAGAACAACCACATCAAACTCAGAACAAATCCTCCAATGTCACAACAAGTCCTCCAATCTCAAAACAAGTACTCCAGTCATCATAGTTCATGTTCACCAGGCACAGAACAAGTCCCCCAATGACATACCAAATGCTCCGATAAGAGAACATTTCCTCCAGGCTCTCAACATGTCCTCCAGGCTCTCAACATGTCCTCCAGGCTCTCAACATGTCCTCCAGGCCCTCAACATGTCCTCCAGGCTCTCAACATGTCCTCCAGGCTCTCAACATGTCCTCCAGGCTCTCAACATATCCTCCAAATATAGTGGAAGTTCTCCAGGCAGAGAACAAATTCTCCAATCACAGACCAATTGCTCCTAAAAGAGCACAAGTCCTCTAAGCCCTGAACAAGTCCTCCAAGCTCAGAACAATTCCTAAAATAACAGAACAACCACATCAAACTCAGAACAAGTCCTCCAATCTCACAACAAGTCCTCCAATCTCAAAATAAGTCCTCCAGTCATCATAGTTCATGTTCACCAGGCACAGAACAAGTCCCCCAATGACTTACCATATGCTCCGATAAGAGAACATGTCCTCCAGGCTCTCAACATGTCCTCCAGGCTCTCAACATGTCCTCCAGGCTCTCAACATGTCCTCCAGGCTCTCAACATGTCCTCCAGGCTCTCAACATGTCCTCCAGGCTCTCAACATGTCCTCCAGGCTCTCAACATGTCCTCCAGGCTCTCAACATGTCCTCCAGGCTCTCAACATGTCCTCCAAATATAGTGAAAGTTCTCCAGGCAGAGAACAAATTCTCCAATCACAGACCACATGCTTCTAAAAGAGAACAAGTCCTCCAAGCCCTGACCAAGTCCTCTAAGCTCTGAACAATTCCTAAAATATCAGAACAACCACATCAAACTCAGAACAAGTCCTCCAATCTCACAACAAGTCCTCAATCTCAAAACAAGTCCTCCAATCATCATAGTTCATGTTCACCAGGCACAGAACAAGTCCCATAATGACTTAACAAATGCTCCAATAAGAGAACATGTCCTCCAGGCTCTCAACAGGTCCTCCAGGCTCTCAACGTGTCCTCCAGGCTCTCAACGTGTCCTCCAGGCTCTCAACGTGTCCTCCAGGCTCTCAACGTGTCCTCCAGGCTCTCAACGTGTCCTCCAGGCTCTCAACGTGTCCTGCAGGCTCTCAACGTGTCCTGCAGGCTCTCAACATGTCCTGCAGGCTCTCAACATGTCCTCCAGGCTCTCAACATGTCCTCCAGGCTCTCAACATGTCCTCCAGGCTCTCAACATGTCCTCCAGGCTCTCAACATGTCCTCCAGGCTCTCAACATGTCCTCCAAATATAGTGAAAGTTCTCCAGGCAGAGAAAAAATTCTCCAATAACAGACCAAATGCTCCTAAAAGAGAACAAGTCCTCCAAGCTCTGAACAAGTCCTCCAAGCACTGAACAAGTCCTCCAAGCTCTGAACAAGTCCTCCAAGCTCTGAACAAGTCCCCTAACTCAAAACAAGTCCCCTAACTCAATACAAGTCCCCCAGATTCAGAACAAGTCACCCAAACTCAGAACAATGCCTCCAAGCCCAGAAAAAATTTGTCAATCACACTGCAAGCTCTCCAGGCACAGAACAAATTCTCCAAACACAGACCAAATGCTCCTAAAAGAGAACAAGTCCTCCAAGCTCTGAACAAGTCCTCCACGCTCTGAATAAGTCTTAAAATATCAGAACAACCACATCAAACTCAGAACAATCCTCCAATCTCAAAACAAGTCCTCCAATCTCAAAACAAGTCCTCCAATCTCAAAACAAGTCCTCCAATCTCAAAACAAGTCCTCCAATCTCAAAACAAGTCCTCCAATCTCAAAACAAGTCCTCCAATCTCAAAACAAGTCCTCCAATCTCAAAACAAGTCCTCCAATCTCAAAACAAGTCCTCCAATCTCAAAACAAGTCCTCCAATCTCAAAACAAGTCCTCCAGTCATCACAGTTCATGTTCACCAGGCAGAGAACAAGTCCCCTATTGACTTAAAAAATGCTCCGATAAGAGAAAATGTCCTCCAGGCTCTCAACATGTCCTCCAGGCTCTCAACATGTCCTCCAGGCTCTCAACATGTCCTCCAGGCTCTCAACATGTCCTCCAGGCTCTCAACATGTCCTCCAGGCTCTCAACATGTCCTCCAAATATAGTGAAAGTTCTCCAGGCAGAGAACAAATTCTCCAATCACAGACCAAATGCTCCTAAAGGAGAACAAATCCTCCAAGCCCTGAACAAATCCTCCAAGCTCAGAACAATTCCTAAAATAACAGAACAACCACGTCAAACTCAGAACAAATCCTCCAATGTCACAACAAGTCCTCCAATCTCAAAACAAGTACTCCAGTCATCATAGTTCATGTTCACCAGGCACAGAACAAGACCCCCAATGACATACCAAATGCTCCGATAAGAGAACATGTCCTCCAGGCTCTCAACATGTCCTGCAGGCTCTCAACATGTCCTGCAGGCTCTCAACATGTCCTGCAGGCTCTCAACATGTCCTGCAGGCTCTCAACATGTCCTGCAGGCTCTCAACATGTCCTCCAAATATAGTGAAAGTTCTCCAGGCAGAGAACAAATTCTCCAATCACAGACCAAATGCTCCTAAAGGAGAACAAATCCTCCAAGCCCTGAACAAATCCTCCAAGCTCAGAACAATTCCTAAAATAACAGAACAACCACATCAAACTCAGAACAAATCCTCCAATGTCACAACAAGTCCTCCAATCTCAAAACAAGTACTCCAGTCATCATAGTTCATGTTCACCAGGCACAGAACAAGTCCCCCAATGACATACCAAATGCTCCGATAAGAGAACATTTCCTCCAGGCTCTCAACATGTCCTCCAGGCTCTCAACATGTCCTCCAGGCTCTCAACATGTCCTCCAGGCTCTCAACATGTCCTCCAGGCTCTCAACATGTCCTCCAGGCTCTCAACATGTCCTCCAGGCTCTCAACATATCCTCCAAATATAGTGGAAGTTCTCCAGGCAGAGAACAAATTCTCCAATCACAGACCAATTGCTCCTAAAAGAGCACAAGTCCTCTAAGCCCTGAACAAGTCCTCCAAGCTCAGAACAATTCCTAAAATAACAGAACAACCACATCAAACTCAGAACAAGTCCTCCAATCTCACAACAAGTCCTCCAATCTCAAAATAAGTCCTCCAGTCATCATAGTTCATGTTCACCAGGCACAGAACAAGTCCCCCAATGACTTACCATATGCTCCGATAAGAGAACATGTCCTCCAGGCTCTCAACATGTCCTCCAGGCTCTCAACATGTCCTCCAGGCTCTCAACATGTCCTCCAGGCTCTCAACATGTCCTCCAGGCTCTCAACATGTCCTCCAGGCTCTCAACATGTCCTCCAGGCTCTCAACATGTCCTCCAGGCTCTCAACATGTCCTCCAGGCTCTCAACATGTCCTCCAGGCTCTCAACATGTCCTCCAGGCTCTCAACATGTCCTCCAGGCTCTCAACATGTCCTCCAGGCTCTCAACATGTCCTCCAAATATAGTGAAAGTTCTCCAGGCAGAGAACAAATTCTCCAATCACAGACCACATGCTTCTAAAAGAGAACAAGTCCTCCAAGCCCTGACCAAGTCCTCCAAGCTCTGAACAATTCCTAAAATATCAGAACAACCACATCAAACTCAGAACAAGTCCTCCAATCTCACAACAAGTCCTCAATCTCAAAACAAGTCCTCCAATCATCATAGTTCATGTTCACCAGGCACAGAACAAGTCCCATTATGACTTAACAAATGCTCCAATAAGAGAACATGTCCTCCAGGCTCTCAACATGTCCTCCAGGCTCTCAACATGTCCTCCAGGCTCTCAACGTGTCCTCCAGGCTCTCAACGTGTCCTCCAGGCTCTCAACGTGTCCTCCAGGCTCTCAACGTGTCCTCCAGGCTCTCAACGTGTCCTCCAGGCTCTCAACGTGTCCTCCAAATATAGTGAAAGTTCTCCAGGCAGAGAACAAATTCTCCAATCACAGACCAATTGCTCCTAAAAGAGAACAAGTCCTCTAAGCCCTGAACAAGTCCTCCAAGCTCAGAACAATTCCTAAAATAACAGAACAACCACATCAAACTCAGAACAAGTCCTCCAATCTCACAACAAGTCCTCCAATCTCAAAACAAGACCTCCAGTCATCATAGTTCATGTTCACCAGGCACAGAACAAGTCCCCCAATGACTTACCAAATGCTCCGATAAGAGAACATGTCCTCCAGGCTCTCAACATGTCCTCCAGGCTCTCAACATGTCCTCCAGGCTCTCAACATGTCCTCCAGGCTCTCAACATGTCCTCCAGGCTCTCAACGGGTCCTCCAGGCTCTCAACGTGTCCTCCAGGCTCTCAACGTGTCCTCCAGGCTCTCAACATGTCCTCCAGGCTCTCAACATGTCCTCCAGGCTCTCAACATGTCCTCCAAATATAGTGAAAGTTCTCCAGGCAGAGAAGAAATTCTCCAATCACAGACCACATGCTTCTAAAAGAGAACAAGTCCTCCAAGCCCTGACCAAGTCCTCCAAGCTCTGAACAATTCCTAAAATATCAGAACAACCACATCAAACTCAGAACAAGTCCTCCAATCTCACAACAAGTCCTCAATCTCAAAACAAGTCCTCCAATCATAATAGTTCATGTTCACCAGGCACAGAACAAGTCCCATAATGACTTAACAAAAGCTCCAATAAGAGAACATGTCCTCCAGGCTCTCAACAGGTCCTCCAGGCTCTCAACAGGTCCTCCATGCTCTCAAAATGTCCTCCAGGCTCTCAACAGGTCCTCCAGGCTCTCAACAGGTCCTCCATGCTCTCAACAGGTCCTCCAGGCTCTCAACAGGTCCTCCAGGCTCTCAACATGTCCTCCAGGCTCTCAACATGTCCTCCAAATATAGTGGAAGTTCTCCAGGCAGAGAACAAATTCTCCAATCACAGACCAAATGCTCCTAAAAGAGAACAAGTCCTCCAATCCCTGAACAAGTCCTCCAAGCTCTGAACAAGTCCTCCAAGCTCTGAACAAGTCCTCCAAGCTCTGAACAAGTCCCCTAACTCAAAACAAGTCCCCCAGATTCAGAACAAGTCACCCAAATTCAGAACAATGCCTCCAAGCCCAGAAAAAATTCTTCAATGACACTGCAAGCTCTCCAGGCACAGAACAAATTCTCCAAACACAGACCAAATGCTCCTAAAAGAGAACAAGTCCTCCAAGCTCTGAACAAGTCCTCCAAGCTCTGAATAAGTCTTAAAATATCAGAACAACCACATCAAACTCAGAACATTCCTCTAATCTGAAAACAAGTCCTCCAATCTCAAAACAAGTCCTCCAATCTCAAAACAAGTCCTCCAATCTCAGAACAAGTCCTCCAATCTCAAAACAAGTCCTCCATTCTCAAAACAAGTCCTCCATAATCAAAACAAGTCCTCCAGTCATCACAGTTCATGTTCACCAGGCACAGAACAAGTCCCCCAGTGACTTACCAAATGCTCCGATAAGAGAAAATGTCCTCCAGGCTCTCAACATATCCTCCAGGCTCTCAACATGTCCTCCAGGCTCTCAACATGTCCTCCAGGCTCTCAACGTGTCCTCCAGGCTCTCAACGTGTCCTCCAGGCTCTCAACGTGTCCTGCAGGCTCTCAACGTGTCCTGCAGGCTCTCAACATGTCCTGCAGGCTCTCAACATGTCCTCCAGGCTCTCAACATGTCCTCCAGGCTCTCAACATGTCCTCCAGGCTCTCAACATGTCCTCCAGGCTCTCAACATGTCCTCCAGGCTCTCAACATGTCCTCCAAATATAGTGAAAGTTCTCCAGGCAGAGAAAAAATTCTCCAATAACAGACCAAATGCTCCTAAAAGAGAACAAGTCCTCCAAGCTCTGAACAAGTCCTCCAAGCACTGAACAAGTCCTCCAAGCTCTGAACAAGTCCTCCAAGCTCTGAACAAGTCCCCTAACTCAAAACAAGTCCCCTAACTCAATACAAGTCCCCCAGATTCAGAACAAGTCACCCAAACTCAGAACAATGCCTCCAAGCCCAGAAAAAATTTGTCAATCACACTGCAAGCTCTCCAGGCACAGAACAAATTCTCCAAACACAGACCAAATGCTCCTAAAAGAGAACAAGTCCTCCAAGCTCTGAACAAGTCCTCCACGCTCTGAATAAGTCTTAAAATATCATAACAACCACATCAAACTCAGAACAATCCTCCAATCTCAAAACAAGTCCTCCAATCTCAAAACAAGTCCTCCAATCTCAAAACAAGTCCTCCAATCTCAAAACAAGTCCTCCAATCTCAAAACAAGTCCTCCAATCTCAAAACAAGTCCTCCAATCTCAAAACAAGTCCTCCAATCTCAAAACAAGTCCTCCAATCTCAAAACAAGTCCTCCAGTCATCACAGTTCATGTTCACCAGGCAGAGAACAAGTCCCCTATTGACTTAAAAAATGCTCCGATAAGAGAAAATGTCCTCCAGGCTCTCAACATGTCCTCCAGGCTCTCAACATGTCCTCCAGGCTCTCAACATGTCCTCCAGGCTCTCAACATGTCCTCCAGGCTCTCAACATGTCCTCCAGGCTCTCAACATGTCCTCCAGGCTCTCAACATGTCCTCCAAATATAGTGAAAGTTCTCAAGGCAGAGAACAAATTCTCCAATCACAGACCAAATGCTCCTAAAGGAGAACAAAACCTCCAAGCCCTGAACAAATCCTCCAAGCTCAGAGCAATTCCTAAAATAACAGAACAACCACATCAAACTCAGAACAAATCCTCCAATGTCACAACAAGTCCTCCAATCTCAAAACAAGTACTCCAGTCATCATAGTTCATGTTCACCAGGCACAGAACAAGTCCCCCAATGACTTACCATATGCTCCGATAAGAGAACATGTCCTCCAGGCTCTCAACATGTCCTCCAGGCTCTCAACATGTCCTCCAGGCTCTCAACATGTCCTCCAGGCTCTCAACATGTCCTCCAGGCTCTCAACATGTCCTCCAGGCTCTCAACATGTCCTCCAAATATAGTGAAAGTTCTCCAGGCAGAGAACAAATTCTCCAATCACAGACCAAATGCTCCTAAAGGAGAACAAATCCTCCAAGCCCTGAACAAATCCTCCAAGCTCAGAACAATTCCTAAAATAACAGAACAACCACGTCAAACTCAGAACAAATCCTCCAATGTCACAACAAGTCCTCCAATCTCAAAACAAGTACTCCAGTCATCATAGTTCATGTTCACCAGGCACAGAACAAGACCCCCAATGACATACCAAATGCTCCGATAAGAGAACATGTCCTCCAGGCTCTCAACATGTCCTGCAGGCTCTCAACATGTCCTGCAGGCTCTCAACATGTCCTGCAGGCTCTCAACATGTCCTGCAGGCTCTCAACATGTCCTGCAGGCTCTCAACATGTCCTCCAAATATAGTGAAAGTTCTCCAGGCAGAGAACAAATTCTCCAATCACAGACCAAATGCTCCTAAAGGAGAACAAATCCTCCAAGCCCTGAACAAATCCTCCAAGCTCAGAACAATTCCTAAAATAACAGAACAACCACATCAAACTCAGAACAAATCCTCCAATGTCACAACAAGTCCTCCAATCTCAAAACAAGTACTCCAGTCATCATAGTTCATGTTCACCAGGCACAGAACAAGTCCCCCAATGACATACCAAATGCTCCGATAAGAGAACATTTCCTCCAGGCTCTCAACATGTCCTCCAGGCTCTCAACATGTCCTCCAGGCTCTCAACATGTCCTCCAGGCTCTCAACATGTCCTCCAGGCTCTCAACATGTCCTCCAGGCTCTCAACATATCCTCCAAATATAGTGGAAGTTCTCCAGGCAGAGAACAAATTCTCCAATCACAGACCAATTGCTCCTAAAAGAGCACAAGTCCTCTAAGCCCTGAACAAGTCCTCCAAGCTCAGAACAATTCCTAAAATAACAGAACAACCACATCAAACTCAGAACAAGTCCTCCAATCTCACAACAAGTCCTCCAATCTCAAAATAAGTCCTCCAGTCATCATAGTTCATGTTCACCAGGCACAGAACAAGTCCCCCAATGACTTACCATATGCTCCGATAAGAGAACATGTCCTCCAGGCTCTCAACATGTCCTCCAGGCTCTCAACATGTCCTCCAGGCTCTCAACATGTCCTCCAGGCTCTCAACATGTCCTCCAGGCTCTCAACATGTCCTCCAGGCTCTCAACATGTCCTCCAGGCTCTCAACATGTCCTCCAAATATAGTGAAAGTTCTCCAGGCAGAGAACAAATTCTCCAATCACAGACCACATGCTTCTAAAAGAGAACAAGTCCTCCAAGCCCTGACCAAGTCCTCCAAGCTCTGAACAATTCCTAAAATATCAGAACAACCACATCAAACTCAGAACAAGTCCTCCAATCTCACAACAAGTCCTCAATCTCAAAACAAGTCCTCCAATCATCATAGTTCATGTTCACCAGGCACAGAACAAGTCCCATTATGACTTAACAAATGCTCCAATAAGAGAACATGTCCTCCAGGCTCTCAACATGTCCTCCAGGCTCTCAACGTGTCCTCCAGGCTCTCAACGTGTCCTCCAGGCTCTCAACGTGTCCTCCAGGCTCTCAACGTGTCCTCCAGGCTCTCAACGTGTCCTCCAGGCTCTCAACGTGTCCTCCAGGCTCTCAACGTGTCCTCCAAATATAGTGAAAGTTCTCCAGGCAGAGAACAAATTCTCCAATCACAGACCAATTGCTCCTAAAAGAGAACAAGTCCTCTAAGCCCTGAACAAGTCCTCCAAGCTCAGAACAATTCCTAAAATAACAGAACAACCACATCAAACTCAGAACAAGTCCTCCAATCTCACAACAAGTCCTCCAATCTCAAAACAAGACCTCCAGTCATCATAGTTCATGTTCACCAGGCACAGAACAAGTCCCCCAATGACTTACCAAATGCTCCGATAAGAGAACATGTCCTCCAGGCTCTCAACATGTCCTCCAGGCTCTCAACATGTCCTCCAGGCTCTCAACGGGTCCTCCAGGCTCTCAACATGTCCTCCAGGCTCTCAACATGTCCTCCAGGCTCTCAACATGTCCTCCAGGCTCTCAACATGTCCTCCAGGCTCTCAACATGTCCTCCAAATATAGTGAAAGTTCTCCAGGCAGAGAAGAAATTCTCCAATCACAGACCACATGCTTCTAAAAGAGAACAAGTCCTCCAAGCCCTGACCAAGTCCTCCAAGCTCTGAACAATTCCTAAAATATCAGAACAACCACATCAAACTCAGAACAAGTCCTCCAATCTCACAACAAGTCCTCAATCTCAAAACAAGTCCTCCAATCATAATAGTTCATGTTCACCAGGCACAGAACAAGTCCCATAATGACTTAACAAAAGCTCCAATAAGAGAACATGTCCTCCAGGCTCTCAACAGGTCCTCCAGGCTCTCAACAGGTCCTCCATGCTCTCAAAATGTCCTCCAGGCTCTCAACAGGTCCTCCAGGCTCTCAACAGGTCCTCCATGCTCTCAACAGGTCCTCCAGGCTCTCAACAGGTCCTCCAGGCTCTCAACAGGTCCTCCAGGCTCTCAACATGTCCTCCAGGCTCTCAACATGTCCTCCAAATATAGTGGAAGTTCTCCAGGCAGAGAACAAATTCTCCAATCACAGACCAAATGCTCCTAAAAGAGAACAAGTCCTCCAATCCCTGAACAAGTCCTCCAAGCTCTGAACAAGTCCTCCAAGCTCTGAACAAGTCCTCCAAGCTCTGAACAAGTCCCCTAACTCAAAACAAGTCCCCCAGATTCAGAACAAGTCACCCAAATTCAGAACAATGCCTCCAAGCCCAGAAAAAATTCTTCAATGACACTGCAAGCTCTCCAGGCACAGAACAAATTCTCCAAACACAGACCAAATGCTCCTAAAAGAGAACAAGTCCTCCAAGCTCTGAACAAGTCCTCCAAGCTCTGAATAAGTCTTAAAATATCAGAACAACCACATCAAACTCAGAACATTCCTCTAATCTGAAAACAAGTCCTCCAATCTCAAAACAAGTCCTCCAATCTCAAAACAAGTCCTCCAATCTCAGAACAAGTCCTCCAATCTCAAAACAAGTCCTCCATTCTCAAAACAAGTCCTCCATAATCAAAACAAGTCCTCCAGTCATCACAGTTCATGTTCACCAGGCACAGAACAAGTCCCCCAGTGACTTACCAAATGCTCCGATAAGAGAAAATGTCCTCCAGGCTCTCAACATATCCTCCAGGCTCTCAACATGTCCTCCAGGCTCTCAACATGTCCTCCAGGCTCTCAACATGTCCTCCAAATCTAGTGAAAGTTCTCCAGGCAGAAAAAAAATTCTCCAATCACAAACCAAATACTCCTAAAAGAGAACAAGTCCTCTAAGCCCTGAACAAGTCCTCCAAGCTCTGAACAAGTCCTCCAAGCTCTGAACAATTCCCCTAACTCCAAACAAGTCCCCCAGATTCAGAACAAGTCACCCAAACTCAGAACAATACCTCCAAGCCCAGAAAAAATTTTTCAATCACACTGCAAGCTCTCCAGGCACAGGACAAATTCCCCAATCACAGACCAAATGCTCCTAAAAGAGAACAAGTCCTCCAAGCTCTGAACAAGTCCTCCATGCTCTGAACAAGTCTTAAAATATCAGAACAACCACATCAAACTCAGAACAAGTCCTCCAATCTCAAAACAAGTCCTCCAATCTCAAAAAAAGTCCTCCAGTCATCATAGTTCATGTTCACCAGGCACAGAACAAGTCCCCCAATGACTTACCCAATGCTCCGATAAGAGAACATGTCCTCCAGGCTCTCAACATGTCCTCCAGGCTCTCAACATGTCCTCCAGGCTCTCAACATGTCCTCCAGGCTCTCAACATGTCCTCCAGGCTCTCAACATGTCCTCCAGGCTCTCAACATGTCCTCCAAATATAGTGAAAGTTCTCCAGGCAGAGAACAAATTCTCCAATCACAGACCACATGCTTCTAAAAGAGAACAAGTCCTCCAAGCCCTGACCAAGTCCTCCAAGCTCTGAACAATTCCTAAAATATCAGAGCAACCACATCAAACTCAGAACAAGTCCTCCAATCTCACAACAAGTCCTCCAATCTCAAAACAAGTCCTCCAGTCATCATAGTTCATGTTCACCAGGCACAGAACAAGTCCCCCAATGACTTACCATATGCTCCGATAAGAGAACATGTCCTCCAGGCTCTCAACATGTCCTCCAGGCTCTCAACAGGTCCTCCAGGCTCTCAACAGGTCCTCCAGGCTCTCAACAGGTCCTCCAGGCTCTCAACAGGTCCTCCAGGCTCTCAACAGGTCCTCCAGGCTCTCAACATGTCCTCCAGGCTCTCAACATGTCCTCCAGGCTCTCAACATGTCCTCCAGGCTCTCAACATGTCCTCCAAATATAGTGAAAGTTCTCCAGGCAGAGAACAAATTCTCCAATCACAGACCACATGCTTCTAAAAGAGAACAAGTCCTCCAAGCCCTGACCAAGTCCTCCAAGCTCTGAACAATTCCTAAAATATCAGAACAACCACATCAAACTCAGAACAAGTCCTCCAATCTCACAACAAGTCCTCAATCTCAAAACAAGTCCTCCAATCATAATAGTTCATGTTCACCAGGCACAGAACAAGTCCCATAATGACTTAACAAATGCTCCAATAAGAGAACATGTCCTCCAGGCTCTCAACATGTCCTCCAGGCTCTCAACAGGTCCTCCAGGCTCTCAACAGGTCCTCCAGGCTCTCAACAGGTCCTCCAGGCTCTCAACAGGTCCTCCAGGCTCTCAACAGGTCCTCCAGGCTCTCAACATATCCTCCAAATATAGTGGAAGTTCTCCAGGCAGAGAACAAATTCTCCAATCACAGACCAAATGCTCCTAAAAGAGAACAAGTCCTCCAAGCCCTGAACAAGTCCTCCAAGCTCTGAACAAGTCCTCCAAGCTCTGAACAAGTCCTCCAAGCTCTGAACAAGTCCCCTAACTCAAAACAAGTCCCCCAGATTCAGAACAAGTCACCCAAATTC
This sequence comes from Ara ararauna, assembly GCA_028858755.1. Lineage (NCBI taxonomy): Eukaryota > Metazoa > Chordata > Aves > Psittaciformes > Psittacidae > Ara > Ara ararauna. The sequence continues at coordinate 618,864 of CM054376.1, forward strand.
AGAACAATGCCTCCAAGCCCAGAAAAAATTTTTCAATGACACTGCAAGCTCTCCAGGCACAGAACAAATTCTCCAAACACAGACCAAATGCTCCTAAAAGAGAACAAGTCCTCCAAGCTCTGAACAAGTCCTCCAAGCTCTGAATAAGTCTTAAAATATCAGAACAACCACATCAAACTCAGAACATTCCTCTAATCTGAAAACAAGTCCTCCAATCTCAAAACAAGCCCTCCAATCTCAAAACAAGTCCTCCAATCTCAGAACAAGTCCTCCAATCTCAAAACAAGTCCTCCATTCTCAAAACAAGTCCTCCAGTCATCACAGTTCATGTTCACCAGGCACAGAACAAGTCCCCCAGTGACTTATCAAATGCTCCGATAAGAGAAAATGTCCTCCAGGCTCTCAACATATCCTCCAGGCTCTCAACATGTCCTCCAGGCTCTCAACATTTCCTCCAAATATAGTGAAAGTTCTCCAGGCAGAAAACAAATTCTCCAATCACAGACCAAATGCTCCTAAAAGAGAACAAGTCCTCTAAGCCCTGAACAAGTCCTCCAAGCTCTGAACAAGTCCTCCAAGCTCTGAACAATTCCCCTAACTCCAAACAAGTCCTCCAGATTCAGAACAAGTCACCCAAACTCAGAACAATACCTCCAAGCCCAGAAAAAATTTTTCAATCACACTGCAAGCTCTCCAGGCACAGGACAAATTCCCCAATCACAGACCAAATGCTCCTAAAAGAGAACAAGTCCTCCAAGCTCTGAACAAGTCCTCCATGCTCTGAACAAGTCTTAAAATATCAGAACAACCACATCAAACTCAGAACAAGTCCTCCAATCTCAAAACAAGTCCTCCAATCTCAAAACAAGTCCTCCAATCTCAAAACAAGTCCTCCAGTCATCATAGTTCATGTTCACCAGGCACAGAACAAGTCCCCCAATGACTTACCCAATGCTCCGATAAGAGAACATGTCCTCCAGGCTCTCAACATGTCCTCCAGGCTCTCAACATGTCCTCCAGGCTCTCAACATGTCCTCCAGGCTCTCAACATGTCCTCCAGGCTCTCAACATGTCCTCCAGGCTCTCAACATGTCCTCCAGGCTCTCAACATGTCCTCCAGGCTCTCAACATGTCCTCCAGGCTCTCAACATGTCCTCCAGGCTCTCAACATGTCCTCCAGGCTCTCAACATGTCCTCCAGGCTCTCAACATGTCCTCCAGGCTCTCAACATGTCCTCCAAATATAGTGAAAGTTCTCCAGGCAGAGAACAAATTATCCAATCACAGACCACATGCTTCTAAAAGAGAACAAGTCCTCCAAGCCCTGACCAAGTCCTCCAAGCTCTGAACAATTCCTAAAATATCAGAACAACCACATCAAACTCAGAACAAGTCCTCCAATCTCAAAACAAGTCCTCCAATCTCAAAACAAGTCCTCCAATCTCAAAACAAGTCCTCCAATCTCAAAACAAGTCCTCCAATCTCAAAACAAGTCCTCCAATCTCAAAACAAGTCCTCCAATCTCAAAACAAGTCCTCCAATCTCAAAACAAGTCCTCCAATCTCAAAACAAGTCCTCCAGTCATCACAGTTCATGTTCACCAGGCACAGAACAAGTCCCCCAGTGACTTACCAAATGCTCCGATAAGAGAAAATGTCCTCCAGGCTCTCAACATGTCCTCCAGGCTCTCAACATGTCCTCCAAATATAGTGGAAGTTCTCCAGGCAGAGAACAAATTCTCCAATCACAGACCAATTGCTCCTAAATGAGAACAAGTCCTCTAAGCCCGGAACAAGTCCTCCAAGCTCAGAACAATTCCTAAAATAACAGAACAACCACATCAAACTCAGAACAAGTCCTCCAATCTCACAACAAGTCCTCCAATCTCAAAACAAGTCCTCCAATCATAATAGTTCATGTTCACCAGGCACAGAACAAGTCCCCCAATGACTTACCAAATGCTCCGATAAGAGAACATGTCCTCCAGGCTCTCAACATGTCCTCCAGGCTCTCAACGTGTCCTCCAGGCTCTCAACGTGTCCTCCAGGCTCTCAACGTGTCCTCCAGGCTCTCAACGTGTCCTCCAGGCTCTCAACGTGTCCTCCAGGCTCTCAACGTGTCCTCCAGGCTCTCAACGTGTCCTCCAGGCTCTCAACGTGTCCTCCAAATATAGTGAAAGTTCTCCAGGCAGAGAACAAATTCTCCAATCACAGACCAATTGCTCCTAAAAGAGAACAAGTCCTCTAAGCCCTGAACAAGTCCTCCAAGCTCAGAACAATTCCTAAAATAACAGAACAACCACATCAAACTCAGAACAAGTCCTCCAATCTCACAACAAGTCCTCCAATCTCAAAACAAGACCTCCAGTCATCATAGTTCATGTTCACCAGGCACAGAACAAGTCCCCCAATGACTTACCATATGCTCCGATAAGAGAACATGTCCTCCAGGCTCTCAACATGTCCTCCAGGCTCTCAACATGTCCTCCAGGCTCTCAACATGTCCTCCAGGCTCTCAACATGTCCTCCAGGCTCTCAACGGGTCCTCCAGGCTCTCAACGGGTCCTCCAGGCTCTCAACATGTCCTCCAGGCTCTCAACATGTCCTCCAGGCTCTCAACATGTCCTCCAAATCTAGTGAAAGTTCTCCAGGCAGAAAAAAAATTCTCCAATCACAAACCAAATACTCCTAAAAGAGAACAAGTCCTCTAAGCCCTGAACAAGTCCTCCAAGCTCTGAACAAGTCCTCCAAGCTCTGAACAATTCCCCTAACTCCAAACAAGTCCCCCAGATTCAGAACAAGTCACCCAAACTCAGAACAATACCTCCAAGCCCAGAAAAAATTTTTCAATCACACTGCAAGCTCTCCAGGCACAGGACAAATTCCCCAATCACAGACCAAATGCTCCTAAAAGAGAACAAGTCCTCCAAGCTCTGAACAAGTCCTCCATGCTCTGAACAAGTCTTAAAATATCAGAACAACCACATCAAACTCAGAACAAGTCCTCCAATCTCAAAACAAGTCCTCCAATCTCAAAAAAAGTCCTCCAGTCATCATAGTTCATGTTCACCAGGCACAGAACAAGTCCCCCAATGACTTACCCAATGCTCCGATAAGAGAACATGTCCTCCAGGCTCTCAACATGTCCTCCAGGCTCTCAACATGTCCTCCAGGCTCTCAACATGTCCTCCAGGCTCTCAACATGTCCTCCAGGCTCTCAACATGTCCTCCAGGCTCTCAACATGTCCTCCAGGCTCTCAACATGTCCTCCAGGCCCTCAACATGTCCTCCAGGCTCTCAACATGTCCTCCAGGCTCTCAACATGTCCTCCAGGCTCTCAACATGTCCTCCAGGCTCTCAACATGTCCTCCAGGCTCTCAACATGTCCTCCAAATATAGTGAAAGTTCTCCAGGCAGAGAACAAATTCTCCAATCACAGACCACATGCTTCTAAAAGAGAACAAGTCCTCCAAGCCCTGACCAAGTCCTCCAAGCTCTGAACAATTCCTAAAATATCAGAACAACCACATCAAACTCAGAACAAGTCCTCCAATCTCAAAACTAGTCCTCCAATCTCAAAACAAGTCCTCCAATCTCAAAACAAGTCCTCCAATCTCAAAACAAGTCCTCCAATCTCAAAACAAGTCCTCCAATCTCAAAACAAGTCCTCCAATCTCAAAACAAGTCCTCCAGTCATCACAGTTCATGTTCACCAGGCACAGAACAAGTCCCCCAGTGACTTACCAAATGCTCCGATAAGAGAAAATGTCCTCCAGGCTCTCAACATGTCCTCCAGGCTCTCAACATGTCCTCCAGGCTCTCAACATGTCCTCCAGGCTCTCAACATGTCCTCCAGGCTCTCAACATGTCCTCCAGGCTCTCAACATGTCCTCCAAATATAGTGGAAGTTCTCCAGGCAGAGAACAATTTCTCCAATCACAGACCAATTGCTCCTAAAAGAGAACAAGTCCTCTAAGCCCGGAACAAGTCCTCCAAGCTCAGAACAATTCCTAAAATAACAGAACAACCACATCAAACTCAGAACAAGTCCTCCAATCTCACAACAAGTCCTCCAATCTCAAAACAAGTCCTCCAGTCATCAAAGTTCATGTTCACCAGGCACAGAACAAGTCCCCCAATGACTTACCATATGCTCCGATAAGAGAACATGTCCTCCAGGCTCTCAACATGTCCTCCAGGCTCTCAACAGGTCCTCCAGGCTCTCAACAGGTCCTCCAGGCTCTCAACATGTCCTCCAGGCTCTCAACATGTCCTCCAGGCTCTCAACATGTCCTCCAAATATAGTGAAAGTTCTCCAGGCAGAGAACAAATTCTCCAATCACAGACCACATGCTTCTAAAAGAGAACAAGTCCTCCAAGCCCTGACCAAGTCCTCCAAGCTCTGAACAATTCCTAAAATATCAGAACAACCACATCAAACTCAGAACAAGTCCTCCAATCTCACAACAAGTCCTCAATCTCAAAACAAGTCCTACAATCATAATAGTTCATGTTCACCAGGCACAGAACAAGTCCCATAATGACTTAACAAATGCTCCAATAAGAGAACATGTCCTCCAGGCTCTCAACATGTCCTCCAGGCTCTCAACATGTCCTCCAGGCTCTCAACATGTCCTCCAGGCTCTCAACAGGTCCTCCAGGCTCTCAACAGGTCCTCCAGGCTCTCAACAGGTCCTCCAGGCTCTCAACAGGTCCTCCAGGCTCTCAACAGGTCCTCCAAATATAGTGGAAGTTCTCCAGGCAGAGAACAAATTCTCCAATCACAGACCAAATGCTCCTAAAAGAGAACAAGTCCTCCAAGCCCTGAACAAGTCCTCCAAGCTCTGAACAAGTCCTCCAAGCTCTGAACAAGTCCTCCAAGCTCTGAACAAGTCCTCCAAGCTCTGAACAAGTCCTCCAAGCTCTGAACAAGTCCCCTAACTCAAAACAAGTCCCCCAGATTCAGAACAAGTCACCCAAATTCAGAACAATGCCTCCAAGCCCAGAAAAAATTTTTCAATGACACTGCAAGCTCTCCAGGCACAGAACAAATTCTCCAAACACAGACCAAATGCTCCTAAAAGAGAACAAGTCCTCCAAGCTCTGAACAAGTCCTCCAAGCTCTGAATAAGTCTTAAAATATCAGAACAACCACATCAAACTCAGAACATTCCTCTAATCTGAAAACAAGTCCTCCAATCTCAAAACAAGCCCTCCAATCTCAAAACAAGTCCTCCAATCTCAGAACAAGTCCTCCAATCTCAAAACAAGTCCTCCATTCTCAAAACAAGTCCTCCAGTCATCACAGTTCATGTTCACCAGGCACAGAACAAGTCCCCCAATGACTTACCAAATGCTCCGATAAGAGAAAATGTCCTCCAGGCTCTCAACATATCCTCCAGGCTCTCAACATGTCCTCCAGGCTCTCAACATTTCCTCCAAATATAGTGAAAGATCTCCAGGCAGAAAACAAATTCTCCAATCACAGACCAAATGCTCCTAAAAGAGAACAAGTCCTCTAAGCCCTGAACAAGTCCTCCAAGCTCTGAACAAGTCCTCCAAGCTCTGAACAATTCCCCTAACTCCAAACAAGTCCCCCAGATTCAGAACAAGTCACCCAAACTCAGAACAATACCTCCAAGCCCAGAAAAATTTTTCAATCACACTGCAAGCTCTCCAGGCACAGGACAAATTCCCCAATCACAGACCAAATGCTCCTAAAAGAGAACAAGTCCTCCAAGCTCTGAACAAGTCCTCCATGCTCTGAACAAGTCTTAAAATATCAGAACAACCACATCAAACTCAGAACAAGTCCTCCAATCTCAAAACAAGTCCTCCAATCTCAAAACAAGTCCTCCAGTCATCATACTTCATGTTCACCAGGCACAGAACAAGTCCCCCAATGACTTACCCAATGCTCCGATAAGAGAACATGTCCTCCAGGCTCTCAACATGTCCTCCAGGCTCTCAACATGTCCTCCAGGCTCTCAACATGTCCTCCAGGCTCTCAACATGTCCTCCAGGCTCTCAACATGTCCTCCAGGCTCTCAACATGTCCTCCAGGCTCTCAACATGTCCTCCAGGCTCTCAACATGTCCTCCAAATATAGTGAAAGTTCTCCAGGCAGAGAACAAATTCTCCAATCACAGACCACATGCTTCTAAAAGAGAACAAGTCCTCCAAGCCCTGACCAAGTCCTCCAAGCTCTGAACAATTCCTAAAATATCAGAACAACCACATCAAACTCAGAACAAGTCCTCCAATCTCAAAACAAGTCCTCCAATCTCAAAACAAGTCCTCCAATCTCAAAACAAGTCCTCCAATCTCAAAACAAGTCCTCCAATCTCAAAACAAGTCCTCCAATCTCAAAACAAGTCCTCCAATCTCAAAACAAGTCCTCCAGTCATCACAGTTCATGTTCACCAGGCACAGAACAAGTCCCCCAGTGACTTACCAAATGCTCCGATAAGAGAAAATGTCCTCCAGGCTCTCAACATGTCCTCCAGGCTCTCAACATGTCCTCCAGGCTCTCAACATGTCCTCCAGGCTCTCAACATGTCCTCCAGGCTCTCAACATGTCCTCCAAATATAGTGGAAGTTCTCCAGGCAGAGAACAAATTCTCCAATCACAGACCAATTGCTCCTAAAAGAGAACAAGTCCTCTAAGCCCGGAACAAGTCCTCCAAGCTCAGAACAATTCCTAAAATAACAGAACAACCACATCAAACTCAGAACAAGTCCTCCAATCTCACAACAAGTCCTCCAATCTCAAAACAAGTCCTCCAGTCATCATAGTTCATGTTCACCAGGCACAGAACAAGTCCCCCAATGACTTACCATATGCTCCGATAAGAGAACATGTCCTCCAGGCTCTCAACATGTCCTCCAGGCTCTCAACATGTCCTCCAGGCTCTCAACAGGTCCTCCAGGCTCTCAACAGGTCCTCCAGGCTCTCAACAGGTCCTCCAGGCTCTCAACAGGTCCTCCAGGCTCTCAACAGGTCCTCCAGGCTCTCAACAGGTCCTCCAGGCTCTCAACAGGTCCTCCAGGCTCTCAACAGGTCCTCCAGGCTCTCAACAGGTCCTCCAAATATAGTGGAAATTCTCCAGGCAGAGAACAAATTCTCCAATCACAGACCAAATGCTCCTAAAAGAGAACAAGTCCTCCAAGCCCTGAAAAAGTCCTCCAAGCTCTGAACAAGTCCTCCAAGCTCTGAACAAGTCCTCCAAGCTCTGAACAAGTCCTCCAAGCTCTGAACAAGTCCTCCAAGCTCTGAACAAGTCCTCCAAGCTCTGAACAAGTCCCCTAACTCAAAACAAGTCCCCCAGATTCAGAACAAGTCACCCAAATTCAGAACAATGCCTCCAAGCCCAGAAAAAATTTTTCAATGACACTGCAAGCTCTCCAGGCACAGAACAAATTCTCCAAACACAGACCAAATGCTCCTAAAAGAGAACAAGTCCTCCAAGCTCTGAACAAGTCCTCCAAGCTCTGAATAAGTCTTAAAATATCAGAACAACCACATCAAACTCAGAACATTCCTCTAATCTGAAAACAAGTCCTCCAATCTCAAAACAAGCCCTCCAATCTCAAAACAAGTCCTCCAATCTCAGAACAAGTCCTCCAATCTCAAAACAAGTCCTCCATTCTCAAAACAAGTCCTCCAGTCATCACAGTTCATGTTCACCAGGCACAGAACAAGTCCCCCAATGACTTACCATATGCTCCGATAAGAGAACATGTCCTCCAGGCTCTCAACATGTCCTCCAGGCTCTCAACATGTCCTCCAGGCTCTCAACAGGTCCTCCAGGCTCTCAACAGGTCCTCCAGGCTCTCAACAGGTCCTCCAGGCTCTCAACATGTCCTCCAGGCTCTCAACATGTCCTCCAGGCTCTCAACATGTCCTCCAAATATAGTGAAAGTTCTCCAGGCAGAGAACAAATTCTCCAATCACAGACCACATGCTTCTAAAAGAGAACAAGTCCTCCAAGCCCTGACCAAGTCCTCCAAGCTCTGAACAATTCCTAAAATATCAGAACAACCACATCAAACTCAGAACAAGTCCTCCAATCTCACAACAAGTCCTCAATCTCAAAACAAGTCCTCCAATCATAATAGTTCATGTTCACCAGGCACAGAACAAGTCCCATAATGACTTAACAAATGCTCCAATAAGAGAACATGTCCTCCAGGCTCTCAACAGGTCCTCCAGGCTCTCAACAGGTCCTCCAGGCTCTCAGCAGGTCCTCCAGGCTCTCAACAGGTCCTGCAGGCTCTCAACAGGTCCTCCAGGCTCTCAACAGGTCCTCCAAATATAGTGGAAGCTCTCCAGGCAGAGAACAAATTCTCCAATCACAGACCAAATGCTCCTAAAAGAGAACAAGTCCTCCAAGCCCTGAACAAGTCCTCCAAGCTCTGAACAAGTCCTCCAAGCTCTGAACAAGTCCTCCAAGCTCTGAACAAGTCCCCTAACTCAAAACAAGTCCCCCAGATTCAGAACAAGTCACCCAAATTCAGAACAATGCCTCCAAGCCCAGAAAAAATTTTTCAATGACACTGCAAGCTCTCCAGGCACAGAGCAAATTCTCCAAACACAGACCAAATGCTCCTAAAAGAGAACAAGTCCTCCAAGCTCTGAACAAGTCCTCCAAGCTCTGAATAAGTCTTAAAATATCAGAACAACCACATCAAACTCAGAACATTCCTCTAATCTGAAAACAAGTCCTCCAATCTCAAAACAAGCCCTCCAATCTCAAAACAAGTCCTCCAATCTCAAAACAAGTCCTCCATTCTCAAAACAAGTCCTCCAGTCATCACAGTTCATGTTTACCAGGCACAGAACAAGTCCCCCAGTGACTTACCAAATGCTCCGATAAGAGAAAATGTCCTCCAGGCTCTCAACATATCCTCCAGGCTCTCAACATGTCCTCCAGGCTCTCAACATTTCCTCCAAATATAGTGAAAGTTCTCCAGGCAGAGAACAAATTCTCCAATCACAGACCAAATGCTCCTAAAAGAGAACAAGTCCTCTAAGCCCTGAACAAGTCCTCCAAGCTCTGAACAAGTCCTCCAAGCTCTGAACAATTCCCCTAACTCCAAACAAGTCCCCCAGATTCAGAACAAGTCACCCAAACTCAGAACAATACCTCCAAGCCCAGAAAAAATTTTTCAATCACACTGCAAGCTCTCCAGGCACAGGACAAATTCTCCAATCACAGACCAAATGCTCCTAAAAGAGAACAAGTCCTCCAAGCTCTGAACAAGTCCTCCATGCTCTGAACAAGTCCTCCATGCTCTGAACAAGTCTTAAAATATCAGAACAAACACATCAAACTCAGAACAAGTCCTCCAATCTCAAAACAAGTCCTCCAATCTCAAAACAAGTCCTCCAGTCATCATAGTTCATGTTCACCAGGCACACAACAATTCCCCCAATGACTTACCATATGCTCCGATAAGAGAACATGTCCTCCAGGCTCTCAACATGTCCTCCAGGCTCTCAACATGTCCTCCAGGCTCTCAACATGTCCTCCAGGCTCTCAACATGTCCTCCAGGCTCTCAACATGTCCTCCAGGCTCTCAACATGTCCTCCAGGCTCTCAACATGTCCTCCAGGCTCTCAACATGTCCTCCAGGCTCTCAACATGTCCTCCAGGCTCTCAACATGTCCTCCAGGCTCTCAACATGTCCTACAGGCTCTCAACATGTCCTCCAGGCTCTCAACATGTCCTCCAGGCTCTCAACATGTCCTCCAGGCTCTCAACATGTCCTCCAAATATAGTGAAAGTTCTCCAGGCAGAGAACAAATTCTCCAATCACAGACCACATGCTTCTAAAAGAGAACAAGTCCACCAAGCCCTGACCAAGTCCTCCAAGCTCTGAACAATTCCTAAAATATCAGAACAACCACATCAAACTCAGAACAAGTCCTCCAATCTCAAAACAAGTCCTCCAATCTCAAAACAAGTCCTCCAATCTCAAAACAAGTCCTCCAATCTCAAAACAAGTCCTCCATTCTCAAAACAAGTCCTCCATTCTCAAAACAAGTCCTCCAGTCATCACAGTTCATGTTCACCAGGCACAGAACAAGTCCCCCAGTGACTTACCAAATGCTCCGATAAGAGAAAATGTCCTCCAGGCTCTCAACATGTCCTCCAGGCTCTCAACATGTCCTCCAGGCTCTCAACATGTCCTCCAAATATAGTGGAACTTCTCCAGGCAGAGAACAAATTCTCCAATCACAGACCAATTGCTCCTAAAAGAGAACAAGTCCTCTAAGCCCGGAACAAGTCCTCCAAGCTCAGAACAATTCCTAAAATAACAGAACAACCACATCAAACTCAGAACAAGTCCTTCAATCTCACAACAAGTCCTCCAATCTCAAAACAAGTCCTCCAGTCATCATAGTTCATGTTCACCAGGCACAGAACAAGTCCCCCAATGACTTACCATATGCTCCGATAAGAGAACATGTCCTCCAGGCTCTCAGCATGTCCTCCAGGCTCTCAACATGTCCTCCAGGCTCTCAACATGTCCTCCAGGCTCTCAACATGTCCTCCAGGCTCTCAACATGTCCTCCAGGCTCTCAACATGTCCTCCAAATATAGTGAAAGTTCTCCAGGCAGAGAACAAATTCTCCAATCACAGACCACATGCTTCTAAAGGAGAACAAGTCCTCCAAGCCCTGACCAAGTCCTCCAAGCTCTGAACAATTCCTAAAATATCAGAACAACCACATCAAACTCAGAACAAGTCCTCCAATCTCACAACAAGTCCTCAATCTCAAAACAAGTCCTCCAATCATAATAGTTCATGTTCACCAGGCACAGAACAAGTCCCATAATGACTTAACAAATGCTCCAATAAGAGAACATGTCCTCCAGGCTCTCAACAGGTCCTCCAGGCTCTCAACAGGTCCTCCAGGCTCTCAACAGGTCCTCCAGGCTCTCAACAGGTCCTCCAAATATAGTGGAAGTTCTCCAGGCAGAGAACAAATTCTCCAATCACAGACCAAATGCTCCTAAAAGAGAACAAGTCCTAAAAGCCCTGAACAAGTCCTCCAAGCTCTGAACAAGTCCTCCAAGCTCTGAACAAGTCCTCCAAGCTCTGAACAAGTCCTCCAAGCTCTGAACAAGTCCTCCAAGCTCTGAACAAGTCCCCTAACTCAAAACAAGTCCCCCAGATTCAGAACAAGTCCCCCAAACTCAGAACAATGCCTCCAAGCCCAGAAAAAATTTTTCAATCACACTGCAAGCTCTCCAGGCACAGAACAAATTCTCCAAACACAGACCAAATGCTCCTAAAAGAGAACAAGTCCTCCAAGCTCTGAACAAGTCCTCCAAGCTCTGAATAAGTCTTAAAATATCAGAACAACCACATCAAACTCAGAACATTCCTCTAATCTGAAAACAAGTCCTCCAATCTCAAAACAAGACCTCCAATCTCAAAACAAGTCCTCCAGTCATCATAGTTCATGTACACCAGGCACACAACAAGTCCCCCAATGACTTACCATATGCTCCGATAAGAGAACATGTCCTCCAGGCTCTCAACATGTCCTCCAGGCTCTCAACATGTCCTCCAGGCTCTCAACATGTCCTCCAGGCTCTCAACATGTCCTCCAAATATAGTGAAAGTTCTCCAGGCAGAGAACAAATTCTCCAATCACAGACCACATGCTTCTAAAAGAGAACAAGTCCTCCAAGCCCTGACCAAGTCCTCCAAGCTCTGAACAATTCCTAAAATATCAGAACAACCACATCAAACTCAGAACAAGTCCTCCAATCTCAAAACAAGTCCTCCAATCTCAAAACAAGTCCTCCAATCTCAAAACAAGTCCTCCAATCTCAAAACAAGTCCTCCAATCTCAAAACAAGTCCTCCAATCTCAAAACAAGTCCTCCAATCTCAAAACAAGTCCTCCAATCTCAAAACAAGTCCTCCAATCTCAAAACAAGTCCTCCAGTCATCACAGTTCATGTTCACCAGGCACAGAACAAGTCCCCCAGTGACTTACCAAATGCTCCGATAAGAGAAAATGTCCTCCAGGCTCTCAACATGTCCTCCAGGCTCTCAACATGTCCTCCAAATATAGTGGAAGTTCTCCAGGCAGAGAAAAAATTCTCCAATCACAGACCAATTGCTCCTAAAAGAGAACAAATCCTCTAAGCCCGGAACAAGTCCTCCAAGCTCAGAACAATTCCTAAAATAACAGAACAACCACATCAAACTCAGAACAAGTCCTCCAATCTCACAACAAGTCCTCCAATCTCAAAACAAGTCCTCCAATCTCAAAACAAGTCCTCCAGTCATCATAGTTCATGTTCACCAGGCACAGAACAAGTCCCCCAATGACTTACCATATGCTCCGATAAGAGAACATGTCCTCCAGGCTCTCAACATGTCCTCCAGGCTCTCAACATGTCCTCCAGGCTCTCAACATGTCCTCCAGGCTCTCAACAGGTCCTCCAGGCTCTCAACAGGTCCTCCAGGCTCTCAACAGGTCCTCCAGGCTCTCAACAGGTCCTCCAGGCTCTCAACAGGTCCTCCAGGCTCTCAACAGGTCCTCCAGGCTCTCAACATGTCCTCCAAATATAGTGAAAGTTCTCCAGGCAGAGAACAAATTCTCCAATCACAGACCACATGCTTCTAAAAGAGAACAAGTCCTCCAAGCCCTGACCAAGTCCTCCAAGCTCTGAACAATTCCTAAAATATCAGAACAACCACATCAAACTCAGAACAAGTCCTCCAATCTCACAACAAGTCCTCAATCTCAAAACAAGTCCTCCAATCATAATAGTTCATGTTCACCAGGCACAGAACAAGTCCCATAATGACTTAACAAATGCTCCAATAAGAGAACATGTCCTCCAGGCTCTCAACAGGTCCTCCAGGCTCTCAACAGGTCCTCCAGGCTCTCAACAGGTCCTCCAGGCTCTCAACAGGTCCTCCAGGCTCTCAACAGGTCCTCCAGGCTCTCAACATATCCTCCAAATATAGTGGAAGTTCTCCAGGCAGAGAACAAATTCTCCAATCACAGACCAAATGCTCCTAAAAGAGAACAAGTCCTCCAAGCCCTGAACAAGTCCTCCAAGCTCTGAACAAGTCCTCCAAGCTCTGAACAAGTCCTCCAAGCTCTGAACAAGTCCTCCAAGCTCTGAACAAGTCCTCCAAGCTCTGAACAAGTCCCCTAACTCAAAACAAGTCCCCCAGATTCAGAAAAAGTCGCCCAAATTCAGAACAATGCCTCCAAGCCCAGAAAAAATTTTTCAATGACACTGCAAGCTCTCCAGGCACAGAGCAAATTCTCCAAACACAGACCAAATGCTCCTAAAAGAGAACAAGTCCTCCAAGCTCTGAACAAGTCCTCCAAGCTCTGAATAAGTCTTAAAATATCAGAACAACCACATCAAACTCAGAACAATCCTCTAATCTGAAAACAAGTCCTCCAATCTCAAAACAAGCCCTCCAATCTCAAAACAAGTCCTCCAATCTCAGAACAAGTCCTCCAATCTCAGAACAAGTCCTCCATTCTCAAAACAAGTCCTCCAGTCATCACAGTTCATGTTCACCAGGCACAGAACAAGTCCCCCAGTGACTTACCAAATGCTCCGATAAGAGAAAATGTCCTCCAGGCTCTCAACATATCCTCCAGGCTCTCAACATGTCCTCCAGGCTCTCAACATTTCCTCCAAATATAGTGAAAGTTCTCCAGGCAGAGAACAAATTCTCCAATCACAGACCAAATGCTCCTAAAAGAGAACAAGTCCTCTAAGCCCTGAACAAGTCCTCCAAGCTCTGAACAAGTCCTCCAAGCTCTGAACAATTCCCCTAACTCCAAACAAGTCCCCCAGATTCAGAACAAGTCACCCAAACTCAGAACAATACCTCCAAGCCCAGAAAAAATTTTTCAATCACACTGCAAGCTCTCCAGGCACAGGACAAATTCTCCAATCACAGACCAAATGCTCCTAAAAGAGAACAAGTCCTCCAAGCTCTGAACAAGTCCTCCATGCTCTGAACAAGTCCTCCATGCTCTGAACAAGTCTTAAAATATCAGAACAAACACATCAAACTCAGAACAAGTCCTCCAATCTCAAAACAAGTCCTCCAATCTCAAAACAAGTCCTCCAGTCATCATAGTTCATGTTCACCAGGCACACAACAAGTCCCCCAATGACTTACCAAATGCTCCGATAAGAGAAAATGTCCTCCAGGCTCTCAACATATCCTCCAGGCTCTCAACATGTCCTCCAGGCTCTCAACATTTCCTCCAAATATAGTGAAAGTTCTCCAGGCAGAAAACAAATTCTCCAATCACAGACCAAATGCTCCTAAAAGAGAACAAGTCCTCTAAGCCCTGAACAAGTCCTCCAAGCTCTGAACAAGTCCTCCAAGCTCTGAACAATTCCCCTAACTCCAAACAAGTCCCCCAGATTCAGAACAAGTCACCCAAACTCAGAACAATACCTCCAAGCCCAGAAAAAATTTTTCAATCACACTGCAAGCTCTCCAGGCACAGGACAAATTCCCCAATCACAGACCAAATGCTCCTAAAAGAGAACAAGTCCTCCAAGCTCTGAACAAGTCCTCCATGCTCAGAACAAGTCTTAAAATATCAGAACAACCACATCAAACTCAGAACAAGTCCTCCAATCTCAAAACAAGTCCTCCAATCTCAAAACAAGTCCTCCAGTCATCATACTTCATGTTCACCAGGCACAGAACAAGTCCCCCAATGACTTACCCAATGCTCCGATAAGAGAACATGTCCTCCAGGCTCTCAACATGTCCTCCAGGCTCTCAACATGTCCTCCAGGCTCTCAACATGTCCTCCAGGCTCTCAACATGTCCTCCAGGCTCTCAACATGTCCTCCAGGCTCTCAACATGTCCTCCAGGCTCTCAACATGTCCTCCAGGCTCTCAACATGTCCTCCAAATATAGTGAAAGTTCTCCAGGCAGAGAACAAATTCTCCAATCACAGACCACATGCTTCTAAAAGAGAACAAGTCCTCCAAGCCCTGACCAAGTCCTCCAAGCTCTGAACAATTCCTAAAATATCAGAACAACCACATCAAACTCAGAACAAGTCCTCCAATCTCAAAACAAGTCCTCCAATCTCAAAACAAGTCCTCCAATCTCAAAACAAGTCCTCCAATCTCAAAACAAGTCCTCCAGTCATCACAGTTCATGTTCACCAGGCACAGAACAAGTCCCCCAGTGACTTACCAAATGCTCCGATAAGAGAAAATGTCCTCCAGGCTCTCAACATGTCCTCCAGGCTCTCAACATGTCCTCCAGGCTCTCAACATGTCCTCCAAATATAGTGGAAGTTCTCCAGGCAGAGAACAAATACTCCAATCACAGACCAATTGCTCCTAAAAGAGAACAAGTCCTCTGAGCCCGGAACAAGTCCTCCAAGCTCAGAACAATTCCTAAAATAACAGAACAACCACATCAAACTCAGAACAAGTCCTCCAATCTCACAACAAGTCCTCCAATCTCAAAACAAGTCCTCCAGTCATCATAGTTCATGTTCACCAGGCACAGAACAAGTCCCCCAATGACTTACCATATGCTCCGATAAGAGAACATGTCCTCCAGGCTCTCAACATGCCCTCCAGGCTCTCAACATGTCCTCCAGGCTCTCAACATGTCCTCCAGGCTCTCAACATGTCCTCCAGGCTCTCAACATGTCCTCCAGGCTCTCAACATGTCCTCCAAATATAGTGAAAGTTCTCCAGGCAGAGAACAAATTCTCCAATCACAGACCACATGCTTCTAAAAGAGAACAAGTCCTCCAAGCCCTGACCAAGTCCTCCAAGCTCTGAACAATTCCTAAAATATCAGAACAACCACATCAAACTCAGAACAAGTCCTCCAATCTCACAACAAGTCCTCAATCTCAAAACAAGTCCTCCAATCATAATAGTTCATGTTCACCAGGCACAGAACAAGTCCCATAATGACTTAACAAATGCTCCAATAAGAGAACATGTCCTCCAGGCTCTCAACAGGTCCTCCAGGCTCTCAACAGGTCCTCCAGGCTCTCAACAGGTCCTCCAGGCTCTCAACAGGTCCTCCAGGCTCTCAACAGGTCCTCCAGGCTCTCAACATATCCTCCAAATATAGTGAAAGTTCTCCAGGCAGAGAACAAATTCTCCAATCACAGACCAAATGCTCCTAAAAGAGAACAAGTCCTCTAAGCCCTGAACAAGTCCTCCAAGCTCTGAACAAGTCCTCCAAGCTCTGAACAATTCCCCTAACTCCAAACAAGTCCCCCAGATTCAGAACAAGTCACCCAAACTCAGAACAATACCTCCAAGCCCAGAAAAAATTTTTCAATCACACTGCAAGCTCTCCAGGCACAGGACAAATTCTCCAATCACAGACCAAATGCTCCTAAAAGAGAACAAGTCCTCCAAGCTCTGAACAAGTCCTCCATGCTCTGAACAAGTCCTCCATGCTCTGAACAAGTCTTAAAATATCAGAACAAACACATCAAACTCAGAACAAGTCCTCCAATCTCAAAACAAGTCCTCCAATCTCAAAACAAGTCCTCCAGTCATCATAGTTCATGTTCACCAGGCACACAACAAGTCCCCCAATGACTTACCATATGCTCCGATAAGAGAACATGTCCTCCAGGCTCTCAACATGTCCTCCAGGCTCTCAACATGTCCTCCAGGCTCTCAACATGTCCTCCAGGCTCTCAACATGTCCTCCAGGCTCTCAACATGTCCTCCAGGCTCTCAACATGTCCTCCAGGCTCTCAACATGTCCTCCAGGCTCTCAACATGTCCTACAGGCTCTCAACATGTCCTCCAGGCTCTCAACATGTCCTCCAGGCTCTCAACATGTCCTCCAGGCTCTCAACATGTCCTCCAGGCTCTCAACATGTCCTCCAGGCTCTCAACATGTCCTCCAAATATAGTGAAAGTTCTCCAGGCAGAGAACAAATTCTCCAATCACAGACCACATGCTTCTAAAAGAGAACAAGTCCTCCAAGCCCTGACCAAGTCCTCCAAGCTCTGAACAATTCCTAAAATATCAGAACAACCACATCAAACTCAGAACAAGTCCTCCAATCTCAAAACAAGTCCTCCAATCTCAAAACAAGTCCTCCAATCTCAAAACAAGTCCTCCAATCTCAAAACAAGTCCTCCAATCTCAAAACAAGTCCTCCAATCTCAAAACAAGTCCTCCAGTCATCACAGTTCATGTTCACCAGGCACAGAACAAGTCCCCCAGTGACTTACCAAATGCTCCGATAAGAGAAAATGTCCTCCAGGCTCTCAACATGTCCTCCAGGCTCTCAACATGTCCTCCAGGCTCTCAACATGTCCTCCAAATATAGTGGAACTTCTCCAGGCAGAGAACAAATTCTCCAATCACAGACCAATTGCTCCTAAAAGAGAACAAGTCCTCTAAGCCCGGAACAAGTCCTCCAAGCTCAGAACAATTCCTAAAATAACAGAACAACCACATCAAACTCAGAACAAGTCCTTCAATCTCACAACAAGTCCTCCAATCTCAAAACAAGTCCTCCAGTCATCATAGTTCATGTTCACCAGGCACAGAACAAGTCCCCCAATGACTTACCATATGCTCCGATAAGAGAACATGTCCTCCAGGCTCTCAACATGTCCTCCAGGCTCTCAACATGTCCTCCAGGCTCTCAACATGTCCTCCAGGCTCTCAACATGTCCTCCAGGCTCTCAACATGTCCTCCAGGCTCTCAACATGTCCTCCAGGCTCTCAACATGTCCTCCAGGCTCTCAACATGTCCTCCAGGCTCTCAACATGTCCTCCAGGCTCTCAACATGTCCTCCAGGCTCTCAACATGTCCTCCAAATATAGTGAAAGTTCTCCAGGCAGAGAACAAATTCTCCAATCACAGACCACATGCTTCTAAAAGAGAACAAGTCCTCCAAGCCCTGACCAAGTCCTCCAAGCTCTGAACAATTCCTAAAATATCAGAACAACCACATCAAACTCAGAACAAGTCCTCCAATCTCAAAACAAGTCCTCCAATCTCAAAACAAGTCCTCCAATCTCAAAACAAGTCCTCCAATCTCAAAACAAGTCCTCCAATCTCAAAACAAGTCCTCCAATCTCAAAACAAGTCCTCCAATCTCAAAACAAGTCCTCCAGTCATCACAGTTCATGTTCACCAGGCACAGAACAAGTCCCCCAGTGACTTACCAAATGCTCCGATAAGAGAAAATGTCCTCCAGGCTCTCAACATGTCCTCCAGGCTCTCAACATGTCCTCCAGGCTCTCAACATGTCCTCCAGGCTCTCAACATGTCCTCCAGGCTCTCAACATGTCCTCCAGGCTCTCAACATGTCCTCCAAATATAGTGGAAGTTCTCCAGGCAGAGAACAAATTCTCCAATCACAGACCAATTGCTCCTAAAAGAGAACAAGTCCTCTAAGCCCGGAACAAGTCCTCCAAGCTCAGAACAATTCCTAAAATAACAGAACAACCACATCAAACTCAGAACAAGTCCTCCAATCTCACAACAAGTCCTCCAATCTCAAAACAAGTCCTCCAGTCATCATAGTTCATGTTCACCAGGCACAGAACAAGTCCCCCAATGACTTACCATATGCTCCGATAAGAGAACATGTCCTCCAGGCTCTCAACATGTCCTCCAGGCTCTCAACAGGTCCTCCAGGCTCTCAACAGGTCCTCCAGGCTCTCAACAGGTCCTCCAGGCTCTCAACAGGTCCTCCAGGCTCTCAACAGGTCCTCCAGGCTCTCAACAGGTCCTCCAGGCTCTCAACAGGTCCTCCAGGCTCTCAACAGGTCCTCCAGGCTCTCAACAGGTCCTCCAGGCTCTCAACAGGTCCTCCAGGCTCTCAACAGGTCCTCCAGGCTCTCAACAGGTCCTCCAAATATAGTGGAAATTCTCCAGGCAGAGAACAAATTCTCCAATCACAGACCAAATGCTCCTAAAAGAGAACAAGTCCTCCAAGCCCTGAAAAAGTCCTCCAAGCTCTGAACAAGTCCTCCAAGCTCTGAACAAGTCCTCCAAGCTCTGAACAAGTCCTCCAAGCTCTGAACAAGTCCCCTAACTCAAAACAAGTCCCCCAGATTCAGAACAAGTCACCCAAATTCAGAAAAATGCCTCCAAGCCCAGAAAAAATTTTTCAATGACAGTGCAAGCTCTCCAGGCACAGAACAAATTCTCCAAACACAGACCAAATGCTCCTAAAAGAGAACAAGTCCTCCAAGCTCTGAACAAGTCCTCCAAGCTCTGAATAAGTCTTAAAATATCAGAACAACCACATCAAACTCAGAACATTCCTCTAATCTGAAAACAAGTCCTCCAATCTCAAAACAAGCCCTCCAATCTCAAAACAAGTCCTCCAATCTCAGAACAAGTCCTCCAATCTCAAAACAAGTCCTCCAATCTCAAAACAAGTCCTCCAGTCATCACAGTTCATGTTCACCAGGCACAGAACAAGTCCCCCAATGACTTACCATATGCTCCGATAAGAGAACATGTCCTCCAGGCTCTCAACATGTCCTCCAGGCTCTCAACATGTCCTCCAGGCTCTCAACATGTCCTCCAGGCTCTCAACAGGTCCTCCAGGCTCTCAACATGTCCTCCAGGCTCTCAACATGTCCTCCAGGCTCTCAACATGTCCTCCAGGCTCTCAACATGTCCTCCAAATATAGTGAAAGTTCTCCAGGCAGAGAACAAATTCTCCAATCACAGACCACATGCTTCTAAAAGAGAACAAGTCCTCCAAGCCCTGACCAAGTCCTCCAAGTTCTGAACAATTCCTAAAATATCAGAACAACCACATCAAACTCAGAACAAGTCCTCCAATCTCACAACAAGTCCTCAATCTCAAAACAAGTCCTCCAATCATAATAGTTCATGTTCACCAGGCACAGAACAAGTCCCATAATGACTTAACAAATGCTCCAATAAGAGAACATGTCCTCCAGGCTCTCAACAGGTCCTCCAGGCTCTCAACAGGTCCTCCAGGCTCTCAACAGGTCCTCCAGGCTCTCAACAGGTCCTGCAGGCTCTCAACAGGTCCTCCAGGCTCTCAACATATCCTCCAAATATAGTGGAAGCTCTCCAGGCAGAGAACAAATTCTCCAATCACAGACCAAATGCTCCTAAAAGAGAACAAGTCCTCCAAGCCCTGAACAAGTCCTCCAAGCTCTGAACAAGTCCTCCAAGCTCTGAACAAGTCCTCCAAGCTCTGAACAAGTCCCCTAACTCAAAACAAGTCCCCCAGATTCAGAACAAGTCACCCAAATTCAGAACAATGCCTCCAAGCCCAGAAAAAATTTTTCAATGACACTGCAAGCTCTCCAGGCACAGAGCAAATTCTCCAAACACAGACCAAATGCTCCTAAAAGAGAACAAGTCCTCCAAGCTCTGAACAAGTCCTCCAAGCTCTGAATAAGTCTTAAAATATCAGAACAACCACATCAAACTCAGAACATTCCTCTAATCTGAAAACAAGTCCTCCAATCTCAAAACAAGCCCTCCAATCTCAAAACAAGTCCTCCAATCTCAAAACAAGTCCTCCAATCTCAAAACAAGTCCTCCATTCTCAAAACAAGTCCTCCAGTCATCACAGTTCATGTTCACCAGGCACAGAACAAGTCCCCCAGTGACTTACCAAATGCTCCGATAAGAGAAAATGTCCTCCAGGCTCTCAACATATCCTCCAGGCTCTCAACATGTCCTCCAGGCTCTCAACATTTCCTCCAAATATAGTGAAAGTTCTCCAGGCAGAGAACAAATTCTCCAATCACAGACCAAATGCTCCTAAAAGAGAACAAGTCCTCTAAGCCCTGAACAAGTC
Source organism: Ara ararauna (assembly GCA_028858755.1). Lineage (NCBI taxonomy): Eukaryota > Metazoa > Chordata > Aves > Psittaciformes > Psittacidae > Ara > Ara ararauna. Next base: position 639,699 of record CM054376.1, read on the forward strand.
CTCCAAGCTCTGAACAAGTCCTCCAAGCTCTGAACAATTCCCCTAACTCCAAACAAGTCCCCCAGATTCAGAACAAGTCACCCAAACTCAGAATACCTCCAAGCCCAGAAAAAATTTTTCAATCACACTGCAAGCTCTCCAGGCACAGGACAAATTCTCCAATCACAGACCAAATGCTCCTAAAAGAGAACAAGTCCTCCAAGCTCTGAACAAGTCCTCCATGCTCTGAACAAGTCCTCCATGCTCTGAACAAGTCTTAAAATATCAGAACAAACACATCAAACTCAGAACAAGTCCTCCAATCTCAAAACAAGTCCTCCAATCTCAAAACAAGTCCTCCACTCATCATAGTTCATGTTCACCAGGCACACAACAATTCCCCCAATGACTTACCATATGCTCCGATAAGAGAACATGTCCTCCAGGCTCTCAACATGTCCTCCAGGCTCTCAACATGTCCTCCAGGCTCTCAACATGTCCTCCAGGCTCTCAACATGTCCTCCAGGCTCTCAACATGTCCTCCAGGCTCTCAACATGTCCTCCAGGCTCTCAACATGTCCTACAGGCTCTCAACATGTCCTCCAGGCTCTCAACATGTCCTCCAGGCTCTCAACATGTCCTCCAGGCTCTCAACATGTCCTCCAAATATAGTGAAAGTTCTCCAGGCAGAGAACAAATTCTCCAATCACAGACCACATGCTTCTAAAAGAGAACAAGTCCACCAAGCCCTGACCAAGTCCTCCAAGCTCTGAACAATTCCTAAAATATCAGAACAACCACATCAAACTCAGAACAAGTCCTCCAATCTCAAAACAAGTCCTCCAATCTCAAAACAAGTCCTCCAATCTCAAAACAAGTCCTCCATTCTCAAAACAAGTCCTCCATTCTCAAAACAAGTCCTCCAGTCATCACAGTTCATGTTCACCAGGCACAGAACAAGTCCCCCAGTGACTTACCAAATGCTCCGATAAGAGAAAATGTCCTCCAGGCTCTCAACATGTCCTCCAGGCTCTCAACATGTCCTCCAGGCTCTCAACATGTCCTCCAAATATAGTGGAACTTCTCCAGGCAGAGAACAAATTCTCCAATCACAGACCAATTGCTCCTAAAAGAGAACAAGTCCTCTAAGCCCGGAACAAGTCCTCCAAGCTCAGAACAATTCCTAAAATAACAGAACAACCACATCAAACTCAGAACAAGTCCTTCAATCTCACAACAAGTCCTCCAATCTCAAAACAAGTCCTCCAGTCATCATAGTTCATGTTCACCAGGCACAGAACAAGTCCCCCAATGACTTACCATATGCTCCGATAAGAGAACATGTCCTCCAGGCTCTCAGCATGTCCTCCAGGCTCTCAACATGTCCTCCAGGCTCTCAACATGTCCTCCAGGCTCTCAACATGTCCTCCAGGCTCTCAACATGTCCTCCAGGCTCTCAACATGTCCTCCAGGCTCTCAACATGTCCTCCAGGCTCTCAACATGTCCTCCAAATATAGTGAAAGTTCTCCAGGCAGAGAACAAATTCTCCAATCACAGACCACATGCTTCTAAAGGAGAACAAGTCCTCCAAGCCCTGACCAAGTCCTCCAAGCTCTGAACAATTCCTAAAATATCAGAACAACCACATCAAACTCAGAACAAGTCCTCCAATCTCACAACAAGTCCTCAATCTCAAAACAAGTCCTCCAATCATAATAGTTCATGTTCACCAGGCACAGAACAAGTCCCATAATGACTTAACAAATGCTCCAATAAGAGAACATGTCCTCCAGGCTCTCAACAGGTCCTCCAGGCTCTCAACAGGTCCTCCAGGCTCTCAACAGGTCCTCCAGGCTCTCAACAGGTCCTCCAAATATAGTGGAAGTTCTCCTGGCAGAGAACAAATTCTCCAATCACAGACCAAATGCTCCTAAAAGAGAACAAGTCCTCCAAGCCCTGAACAAGTCCTCCAAGCTCTGAACAAGTCCTCCAAGCTCTGAACAAGTCCTCCAAGCTCTGAACAAGTCCTCCAAGCTCTGAACAAGTCCCCTAACTCAAAACAAGTCCCCCAGATTCAGAACAAGTCCCCCAAACTCAGAACAATGCCTCCAAGCCCAGAAAAAATTTTTCAATCACACTGCAAGCTCTCCAGGCACAGAACAAATTCTCCAAACACAGACCAAATGCTCCTAAAAGAGAACAAGTCCTCCAAGCTCTGAACAAGTCCTCCAAGCTCTGAATAAGTCTTAAAATATCAGAACAACCACATCAAACTCAGAACATTCCTCTAATCTGAAAACAAGTCCTCCAATCTCAAAACAAGACCTCCAATCTCAAAACAAGTCCTCCAGTCATCATAGTTCATGTACACCAGGCACACAACAAGTCCCCCAATGACTTACCATATGCTCCGATAAGAGAACATGTCCTCCAGGCTCTCAACATGTCCTCCAGGCTCTCAACATGTCCTCCAGGCTCTCAACATGTCCTCCAGGCTCTCAACATGTCCTCCAGGCTCTCAACATGTCCTCCAAATATAGTGAAAGTTCTCCAGGCAGAGAACAAATTCTCCAATCACAGACCACATGCTTCTAAAAGAGAACAAGTCCTCCAAGCCCTGACCAAGTCCTCCAAGCTCTGAACAATTCCTAAAATATCAGAACAACCACATCAAACTCAGAACAAGTCCTCCAATCTCAAAACAAGTCCTCCAATCTCAAAACAAGTCCTCCAATCTCAAAACAAGTCCTCCAATCTCAAAACAATTCCTCCAATCTCAAAACAAGTCCTCCAATCTCAAAACAAGTCCTCCAATCTCAAAACAAGTCCTCCAATCTCAAAACAAGTCCTCCAATCTCAAAACAAGTCCTCCATTCTCAAAACAAGTCCACCAGTCATCACAGTTCATGTTCACCAGGCACAGAACAAGTCCCCCAGTGACTTACCAAATGCTCCGATAAGAGAAAATGTCCTCCAGGCTCTCAACATGTCCTCCAGGCTCTCAACATGTCCTCCAGGCTCTCAACATGTCCTCCAGGCTCTCAACATGTCCTCCAGGCTCTCAACATGTCCTCCAGGCTCTCAACATGTCCTCCAAATATAGTGGAACTTCTCCAGGCAGAGAACAAATTCTCCAATCACAGACCAATTGCTCCTAAAAGAGAACAAGTCCTCTAAGCCCGGAACAAGTCCTCCAAGCTCAGAACAATTCCTAAAATAACAGAACAACCACATCAAACTCAGAACAAGTCCTTCAATCTCACAACAAGTCCTCCAATCTCAAAACAAGTCCTCCAGTCATCATAGTTCATGTTCACCAGGCACAGAACAAGTCCCCCAATGACTTACCATATCCTCCGATAAGAGAACATGTCCTCCAGGCTCTCAACATGTCCTCCAGGCTCTCAACATGTCCTCCAGGCTCTCAACATGTCCTCCAGGCTCTCAACATGTCCTCCAGGCTCTCAACATGTCCTCCAGGCTCTCAACATGTCCTCCAGGCTCTCAACATGTCCTCCAGGCTCTCAACATGTCCTCCAGGCTCTCAACATGTCCTCCAGGCTCTCAACATGTCCTCCAAATATAGTGAAAGTTCTCCAGGCAGAGAACAAATTCTCCAATCGCAGACCACATGCTTCTAAAGGAGAACAAGTCCTCCAAGCTCTGAACAATTCCTAAAATATCAGAACAACCACATCAAACTCAGAACAAGTCCTCCAATCTCACAACAAGTCCTCAATCTCAAAACAAGTCCTACAATCATAATAGTTCATGTTCACCAGGCACAGAACAAGTCCCATAATGACTTAACAAATGCTCCAATAAGAGAACATGTCCTCCAGGCTCTCAACAGGTCCTCCAGGCTCTCAACAGGTCCTCCAGGCTCTCAACAGGTCCTCCAGGCTCTCAACATATCCTCCAAATATAGTGGAAGTTCTCCAGGCAGAGAACAAATTCTCCAATCACAGACCAAATGCTCCTAAAAGAGAACAAGTCCTCCAAGCCCTGAACAAGTCCTCCAAGCTCTGAACAAGTCCTCCAAGCTCTGAACAAGTCCTCCAAGCTCTGAACAAGTCCCCCAGATTCAGAACAAGTCACCCAAACTCAGAACACTGCCTCCAAGCCCAGAAAAAATTTTTCAATCACACTGCAAGCTCTCCAGGCACAGAACAAATTCTCCAAACACAGACCAAATGCTCCTAAAAGAGAACAAGTCCTCCAAGCTCTGAACAAGTCCTCCAAGCTCTGAATAAGTCTTAAAATATCAGAACAACCACATCAAACTCAGAACATTCCTCTAATATGAAAACAAGTCCTCCAATCTCAAAACAAGACCTCCAATCTCAAAACAAGTCCTCCAATCTCAGAACAAGTCCTCCAATCTCAAAACAAGTCCTCCATTCTCAAAACAAGTCCTCCAATCATCACAGTTCATGTTCACCAGGCACAGAACAAGTCCCCCAGTGACTTACCAAATGCTCCGATAAGAGAAAATGTCCTCCAGGCTCTCAACATGTCCTCCAGGCTCTCAACATTTCCTCCAAATATAGTGAAAGTTCTCCAGGCAGAGAACAAATTCTCCAATCACAGACCAAATGCTCCTAAAAGAGAACAAGTCCTCTAAGCCCTGAACAAGTCCTCCAAGCTCTGAACAAGTCCTCCAAGCTCTGAACAATTCCCCTAACTCAAAACAATTCCCCCAGATTCAGAACAAGTCACCCAAACTCAGAACAATACCTCCAAGCCCAGAAAAAATTTTTCAATCACACTGCAAGCTCTCCAGGCACAGGACAAATTCTCCAATCACAGACCAAATGCTCCTAAAAGAGAACAAGTCCTCCAAGCTCTGAACAAGTCCTCCATGCTCTGAACAAGTCTTAAAATATCAGAACACCCACATCAAACTCAGAACAAGTCCTCCAATCTCAAAACAAGTCCTCCAGTCTCAAAACAAGTCCTCCAGTCATCATACTTCATGTTCACCAGGCACAGAACAAGTCCCCCAATGACTTACCATATGCTCCGATAAGAGAACATGTCCTCCAGGCTCTCAACATGTCCTCCAGCCTCTCAACATGTCCTCCAGGCTCTCAACATGTCCTCCAGGCTCTCAACATGTCCTCCAGGCTCTCAACATGTCCTCCAGGCTCTCAACATGTCCTCCAGGTACTCAGCATGTCCTCCAGGCTCTCAACATGTCCTCCAAATATAGTGAAAGTTCTCCAGGCAGAGAACAAATTCTCCAATCACAGACCACATGCTTCTAAAAGAGAACAAGTCCTCCAAGCCCTGACCAAGTCCTCCAAGCTCTGAACAATTCCTAAAATATCAGAACAACCACATCAAACTCAGAACAAGTCCTCCAATCTCACAACAAGTCCTCAATCTCAAAACAAGTCCTCCAATCATAATAGTTCATGTTCACCAGGCACAGAACAAGTCCCATAATGACTTAACAAATGCTCCAATAAGAGAACATGTCCTCCAGGCTCTCAACAGGTCCTCCAGGCTCTCAACAGGTCCTCCAGGCTCTCAACAGGTCCTCCAGGCTCTCAACATATCCTCCAAATATAGTGGAAGTTCTCCAGGCAGAGAACAAATTCTCCAATCACAGACCAAATGCTCCTAAAAGAGAACAAGTCCTCCAAGCCCTGAACAAGTCCTCCAAGCTCTGAACAAGTCCTCCAAGCTCTGAACAAGTCCTCCAAGCTCTGAACAAGTCCCCTAACTCAAAACAAGTCCCCCAGATTCAGAACAAGTCCCCCAAACTCAGAACAATGCCTCCAAGCCCAGAAAAAATTTTTCAATCACACTGCAAGCTCTCCAGGCACAGAACAAATTCTCCAAACACAGACCAAATGCTCCTAAAAGAGAACAAGTCCTCCAAGCTCTGAACAAGTCCTCCAAGCTCTGAATAAGTCTTAAAATATCAGAACAACCACATCAAACTCAGAACATTCCTCTAATCTGAAAACAAGTCCTCCAATCTCAAAACAAGACCTCCAATCTCAAAACAAGTCCTCCAGTCATCATAGTTCATGTACACCAGGCACACAACAAGTCCCCCAATGACTTACCATATGCTCCGATAAGAGAACATGTCCTCCAGGCTCTCAACATGTCCTCCAGGCTCTCAACATGTCCTCCAGGCTCTCAACATGTCCTCCAGGCTCTCAACATGTCCTCCAGGCTCTCAACATGTCCTCCAAATATAGTGAAAGTTCTCCAGGCAGAGAACAAATTCTCCAATCACAGACCACATGCTTCTAAAAGAGAACAAGTCCTCCAAGCCCTGACCAAGTCCTCCAAGCTCTGAACAATTCCTAAAATATCAGAACAACCACATCAAACTCAGAACAAGTCCTCCAATCTCAAAACAAGTCCTCCAATCTCAAAACAAGTCCTCCAATCTCAAAACAAGTCCTCCAATCTCAAAACAATTCCTCCAATCTCAAAACAAGTCCTCCAATCTCAAAACAAGTCCTCCAATCTCAAAACAAGTCCTCCAATCTCAAAACAAGTCCTCCAATCTCAAAACAAGTCCTCCATTCTCAAAACAAGTCCACCAGTCATCACAGTTCATGTTCACCAGGCACAGAACAAGTCCCCCAGTGACTTACCAAATGCTCCGATAAGAGAAAATGTCCTCCAGGCTCTCAACATGTCCTCCAGGCTCTCAACATGTCCTCCAGGCTCTCAACATGTCCTCCAGGCTCTCAACATGTCCTCCAGGCTCTCAACATGTCCTCCAGGCTCTCAACATGTCCTCCAAATATAGTGGAACTTCTCCAGGCAGAGAACAAATTCTCCAATCACAGACCAATTGCTCCTAAAAGAGAACAAGTCCTCTAAGCCCGGAACAAGTCCTCCAAGCTCAGAACAATTCCTAAAATAACAGAACAACCACATCAAACTCAGAACAAGTCCTTCAATCTCACAACAAGTCCTCCAATCTCAAAACAAGTCCTCCAGTCATCATAGTTCATGTTCACCAGGCACAGAACAAGTCCCCCAATGACTTACCATATCCTCCGATAAGAGAACATGTCCTCCAGGCTCTCAACATGTCCTCCAGGCTCTCAACATGTCCTCCAGGCTCTCAACATGTCCTCCAGGCTCTCAACATGTCCTCCAGGCTCTCAACATGTCCTCCAGGCTCTCAACATGTCCTCCAGGCTCTCAACATGTCCTCCAGGCTCTCAACATGTCCTCCAAATATAGTGAAAGTTCTCCAGGCAGAGAACAAATTCTCCAATCGCAGACCACATGCTTCTAAAGGAGAACAAGTCCTCCAAGCTCTGAACAATTCCTAAAATATCAGAACAACCACATCAAACTCAGAACAAGTCCTCCAATCTCACAACAAGTCCTCAATCTCAAAACAAGTCCTACAATCATAATAGTTCATGTTCACCAGGCACAGAACAAGTCCCATAATGACTTAACAAATGCTCCAATAAGAGAACATGTCCTCCAGGCTCTCAACAGGTCCTCCAGGCTCTCAACAGGTCCTCCAGGCTCTCAACAGGTCCTCCAGGCTCTCAACATATCCTCCAAATATAGTGGAAGTTCTCCAGGCAGAGAACAAATTCTCCAATCACAGACCAAATGCTCCTAAAAGAGAACAAGTCCTCCAAGCCCTGAACAAGTCCTCCAAGCTCTGAACAAGTCCTCCAAGCTCTGAACAAGTCCTCCAAGCTCTGAACAAGTCCCCCAGATTCAGAACAAGTCACCCAAACTCAGAACACTGCCTCCAAGCCCAGAAAAAATTTTTCAATCACACTGCAAGCTCTCCAGGCACAGAACAAATTCTCCAAACACAGACCAAATGCTCCTAAAAGAGAACAAGTCCTCCAAGCTCTGAACAAGTCCTCCAAGCTCTGAATAAGTCTTAAAATATCAGAACAACCACATCAAACTCAGAACATTCCTCTAATATGAAAACAAGTCCTCCAATCTCAAAACAAGACCTCCAATCTCAAAACAAGTCCTCCAATCTCAGAACAAGTCCTCCAATCTCAAAACAAGTCCTCCATTCTCAAAACAAGTCCTCCAGTCATCACAGTTCATGTTCACCAGGCACAGAACAAGTCCCCCAGTGACTTACCAAATGCTCCGATAAGAGAAAATGTCCTCCAGGCTCTCAACATGTCCTCCAGGCTCTCAACATTTCCTCCAAATATAGTGAAAGTTCTCCAGGCAGAGAACAAATTCTCCAATCACAGACCAAATGCTCCTAAAAGAGAACAAGTCCTCTAAGCCCTGAACAAGTCCTCCAAGCTCTGAACAAGTCCTCCAAGCTCTGAACAATTCCCCTAACTCAAAACAATTCCCCCAGATTCAGAACAAGTCACCCAAACTCAGAACAATACCTCCAAGCCCAGAAAAAATTTTTCAATCACACTGCAAGCTCTCCAGGCACAGGACAAATTCTCCAATCACAGACCAAATGCTCCTAAAAGAGAACAAGTCCTCCAAGCTCTGAACAAGTCCTCCATGCTCTGAACAAGTCTTAAAATATCAGAACACCCACATCAAACTCAGAACAAGTCCTCCAATCTCAAAACAAGTCCTCCAGTCTCAAAACAAGTCCTCCAGTCATCATACTTCATGTTCACCAGGCACAGAACAAGTCCCCCAATGACTTACCATATGCTCCGATAAGAGAACATGTCCTCCAGGCTCTCAACATGTCCTCCAGCCTCTCAACATGTCCTCCAGGCTCTCAACATGTCCTCCAGGCTCTCAACATGTCCTCCAGGCTCTCAACATGTCCTCCAGGCTCTCAACATGTCCTCCAGGTACTCAGCATGTCCTCCAGGCTCTCAACATGTCCTCCAAATATAGTGAAAGTTCTCCAGGCAGAGAACAAATTCTCCAATCACAGACCACATGCTTCTAAAAGAGAACAAGTCCTCCAAGCCCTGACCAAGTCCTCCAAGCTCTGAACAATTCCTAAAATATCAGAACAACCACATCAAACTCAGAACAAGTCCTCCAATCTCACAACAAGTCCTCAATCTCAAAACAAGTCCTCCAATCATAATAGTTCATGTTCACCAGGCACAGAACAAGTCCCATAATGACTTAACAAATGCTCCAATAAGAGAACATGTCCTCCAGGCTCTCAACAGGTCCTCCAGGCTCTCAACAGGTCCTCCAGGCTCTCAACAGGTCCTCCAGGCTCTCAACATATCCTCCAAATATAGTGGAAGTTCTCCAGGCAGAGAACAAATTCTCCAATCACAGACCAAATGCTCCTAAAAGAGAACAAGTCCTCCAAGCCCTGAACAAGTCCTCCAAGCTCTGAACAAGTCCTCCAAGCTCTGAACAAGTCCTCCAAGCTCTGAACAAGTCCCCTAACTCAAAACAAGTCCCCCAGATTCAGAACAAGTCCCCCAAACTCAGAACAATGCCTCCAAGCCCAGAAAAAATTTTTCAATCACACTGCAAGCTCTCCAGGCACAGAACAAATTCTCCAAACACAGACCAAATGCTCCTAAAAGAGAACAAGTCCTCCAAGCTCTGAACAAGTCCTCCAAGCTCTGAATAAGTCTTAAAATATCAGAACAACCACATCAAACTCAGAACATTCCTCTAATCTGAAAACAAGTCCTCCAATCTCAAAACAAGACCTCCAATCTCAAAACAAGTCCTCCAGTCATCATAGTTCATGTACACCAGGCACACAACAAGTCCCCCAATGACTTACCATATGCTCCGATAAGAGAACATGTCCTCCAGGCTCTCAACATGTCCTCCAGGCTCTCAACATGTCCTCCAGGCTCTCAACATGTCCTCCAGGCTCTCAACATGTCCTCCAAATATAGTGAAAGTTCTCCAGGCAGAGAACAAATTCTCCAATCACAGACCAATTGCTCCTAAAAGAGAACAAGTCCTCTAAGCCCGGAACAAGTCCTCCAAGCTCAGAACAATTCCTAAAATAACAGAACAACCACATCAAACTCAGAACAAGTCCTTCAATCTCACAACAAGTCCTCCAATCTCAAAACAAGTCCTCCAATCTCAAAACAATTCCTCCAATCTCAAAACAAGTCCTCCAATCTCAAAACAAGTCCTCCAATCTCAAAACAAGTCCTCCAATCTCAAAACAAGTCCTCCAATCTCAAAACAAGTCCTCCATTCTCAAAACAAGTCCTCCAGTCATCACAGTTCATGTTCACCAGGCACAGAACAAGTCCCCCAGTGACTTACCAAATGCTCCGATAAGAGAAAATGTCCTCCAGGCTCTCAACATGTCCTCCAGGCTCTCAACATGTCCTCCAGGCTCTCAACATGTCCTCCAGGCTCTCAACATGTCCTCCAGGCTCTCAACATGTCCTCCAAATATAGTGGAACTTCTCCAGGCAGAGAACAAATTCTCCAATCACAGACCAATTGCTCCTAAAAGAGAACAAGTCCTCTAAGCCCGGAACAAGTCCTCCAAGCTCAGAACAATTCCTAAAATAACAGAACAACCACATCAAACTCAGAACAAGTCCTTCAATCTCACAACAAGTCCTCCAATCTCAAAACAAGTCCTCCAGTCATCATAGTTCATGTTCACCAGGCACAGAACAAGTCCCCCAATGACTTACCATATCCTCCGATAAGAGAACATGTCCTCCAGGCTCTCAACATGTCCTCCAGGCTCTCAACATGTCCTCCAGGCTCTCAACATGTCCTCCAGGCTCTCAACATGTCCTCCAGGCTCTCAACATGTCCTCCAGGCTCTCAACATGTCCTCCAGGCTCTCAACATGTCCTCCAGGCTCTCAACATGTCCTCCAGGCTCTCAACATGTCCTCCAGGCTCTCAACATTTCCTCCAAATATAGTGAAAGCTCTCCAGGCAGAGAACAAATTCTCCAATCACAGACCACATGCTTCTAAAGGAGAACAAGTCCTCCAAGCCCTGACCAAGTCCTCCAAGCTCTGAACAATTCCTAAAATATCAGAACAACCACATCAAACTCAGAACAAGTCCTCAATCTCAAAACAAGTCCTCCAATCATAATAGTTCATGTTCACCAGGCACAGAACAAGTCCCATAATGACTTAACAAATGCTCCAATAAGAGAACATGTCCTCCAGGCTCTCAACAGGTCCTCCAGGCTCTCAACAGGTCCTCCAGGCTCTCAACAGGTCCTCCAGGCTCTCAACAGGTCCTCCAGGCTCTCAACATATCCTCCAAATATAGTGGAAGTTCTCCAGGCAGAGAACAAATTCTCCAATCACAGACCAAATGCTCCTAAAAGAGAACAAGTCCTCCAAGCCCTGAACAAGTCCTCCAAGCTCTGAACAAGTCCTCCAAGCTCTGAACAAGTCCCCCAGATTCAGAACAAGTCACCCAAACTCAGAACACTGCCTCCAAGCCCAGAAAAAATTTTTCAATCACACTGCAAGCTCTCCAGGCACAGAACAAATTCTCCAAACACAGACCAAATGCTCCTAAAAGAGAACAAGTCCTCCAAGCTCTGAACAAGTCCTCCAAGCTCTGAATAAGTCTTAAAATATCAGAACAACCACATCAAACTCAGAACATTCCTCTAATATGAAAACAAGTCCTCCAATCTCAAAACAAGACCTCCAATCTCAAAACAAGTCCTCCAATCTCAGAACAAGTCCTCCAATCTCAAAACAAGTCCTCCATTCTCAAAACAAGTCCTCCAGTCATCACAGTTCATGTTCACCAGGCACAGAACAAGTCCCCCAGTGACTTACCAAATGCTCCGATAAGAGAAAATGTCCTCCAGGCTCTCAACATGTCCTCCAGGCTCTCAACATTTCCTCCAAATATAGTGAAAGTTCTCCAGGCAGAGAACAAATTCTCCAATCACAGACCAAATGCTCCTAAAAGAGAACAAGTCCTCTAAGCCCTGAACAAGTCCTCCAAGCCCTGAACAAGTCCTCCAAGCTCTGAACAAGTCCTCCAAGCTCTGAACAATTCCCCTAACTCAAAACAATTCCCCCAGATTCAGAACAAGTCACCCAAACTCAGAACAATACCTCCAAGCCCAGAAAAAATTTTTCAATCACACTGCAAGCTCTCCAGGCACAGGACAAATTCTCCAATCACAGACCAAATGCTCCTAAAAGAGAACAAGTCCTCCAAGCTCTGAACAAGTCCTCCATGCTCTGAACAAGTCTTAAAATATCAGAACACCCACATCAAACTCAGAACAAGTCCTCCAATCTCAAAACAAGTCCTCCAGTCTCAAAACAAGTCCTCCAGTCATCATACTTCATGTTCACCAGGCACAGAACAAGTCCCCCAATGACTTACCATATGCTCCGATAAGAGAACATGTCCTCCAGGCTCTCAACATGTCCTCCAGGCTCTCAACATGTCCTCCAGGCTCTCAACATGTCCTCCAGGCTCTCAACATGTCCTCCAGGCTCTCAACATGTCCTCCAGGCTCTCAACATGTCCTCCAGGTACTCAGCATGTCCTCCAGGCTCTCAACATGTCCTCCAAATATAGTGAAAGTTCTCCAGGCAGAGAACAAATTCTCCAATCACAGACCACATGCTTCTAAAAGAGAACAAGTCCTCCAAGCCCTGACCAAGTCCTCCAAGCTCTGAACAATTCCTAAAATATCAGAACAACCACATCAAACTCAGAACAAGTCCTCCAATCTCACAACAAGTCCTCAATCTCAAAACAAGTCCTCCAATCATAATAGTTCATGTTCACCAGGCACAGAACAAGTCCCATAATGACTTAACAAATGCTCCAATAAGAGAACATGTCCTCCAGGCTCTCAACAGGTCCTCCAGGCTCTCAACAGGTCCTCCAGGCTCTCAACAGGTCCTCCAGGCTCTCAACATATCCTCCAAATATAGTGGAAGTTCTCCAGGCAGAGAACAAATTCTCCAATCACAGACCAAATGCTCCTAAAAGAGAACAAGTCCTCCAAGCCCTGAACAAGTCCTCCAAGCTCTGAACAAGTCCTCCAAGCTCTGAACAAGTCCTCCAAGCTCTGAACAATCCCCTAACTCAAAACAAGTCCCCCAGATTCAGAACAAGTCCCCCAAACTCAGAACAATGCCTCCAAGCCCAGAAAAAATTTTTCAATGACACTGCAAGCTCTCCAGGCACAGAACAAATTCTCCAAACACAGACCAAATGCTCCTAAAAGAGAACAAGTCCTCCAAGCTCTGAACAAGTCCTCCAAGCTCTGAATAAGTCTTAAAATATCAGAACAACCACATCAAACTCAGAACATTCCTCTAATCTGAAAACAAGTCCTCCAATCTCAAAACAAGTCCTCCAATCTCAAAACAAGTCCTCCAATCTCAGAACAAGTCCTCCAATCTCAAAACAAGTCCTCCAATCTCAAAACAAGTCCTCCAGTCATCACAGTTCATGTTCACCAGGCACAGAACAAGTCCCCCAGTGACTTACCAAATGCTCCGATAAGAGAAAATGTCCTCCAGGCTCTCAACATATCCTCCAGGCTCTCAACATGTCCTCCAGGCTCTCAACATATCCTCCAGGCTCTCAACAGGTCCTCCAGGCTCTCAACAGGTCCTCCAGGCTCTCATCAGGTCCTCCAGGCTCTCAACAGGTCCTCCAGGCTCTCAACATATCCTCCAAATATAGTGAAGTTCTCCAGGCAGAGACCAAATTCTCCAATCACAGACCAAATGCTCCTAAAAGAGAACAAGTCCTCCAAGCCCTGAACAAGTCCTCCAAGCTCTGAACAAGTCCTCCAAGCTCTGAACAAGTCCTCCAAGCTCTGAACAAGTCCTCCAAGCTCTGAACAAGTCCTCCAAGCTCTGAACAAGTCCTCCAAGCTCTGAACAAGTCCCCCAGATTCAGAACAAGTCCCCCAAACTCAGAACAATGCCTCCAAGCCCAGAAAAAATTTTTCAATCACACTGCAAGCTCTCCAGGCACAGAACAAATTCTCCAAACACAGACCAAATGCTCCTAAAAGAGAACAAGTCCTCCAAGCTCTGAACAAGTCCTCCAAGCTCTGAATAAGTCTTAAAATATCAGAACAACCACATCAAACTCAGAACATTCCTCTAATCTGAAAACAAGTCCTCCAATCTCAAAACAAGACCTCCAATCTCAAAACAAGTCCTCCAGTCATCATAGTTCATGTACACCAGGCACACAACAAGTCCCCCAATGACTTACCATATGCTCCGATAAAAGAACATGTCCTCCAGGCTCTCAACATGTCCTCCAGGCTCTCAACATGTCCTCCAGGCTCTCAACATGTCCTCCAGGCTCTCAACATGTCCTCCAGGCTCTCAACATGTCCTCCAAATATAGTGAAAGTTCTCCAGGCAGAGAACAAATTCTCCAATCACAGACCACATGCTTCTAAAAGAGAACAAGTCCTCCAAGCCCTGACCAAGTCCTCCAAGCTCTGAACAATTCCTAAAATATCAGAACAACCACATCAAACTCAGAACAAGTCCTCCAATCTCAAAACCAGTCCTCCAATCTCAAAACAAGTCCTCCAATCTCAAAACAAGTCCTCCAATCTCAAAACAAGTCCTCCAATCTCAAAACAAGTCCTCCAATCTCAAAACAAGTCCTCCAATCTCAAAACAAGTCCTCCAATCTCAAAACAAGTCCTCCAATCTCAAAACAAGTCCTCCAATCTCAAAACAAGTCCTCCATTCTCAAAACAAGTCCACCAGTCATCACAGTTCATGTTCACCAGGCACAGAACAAGTCCCCCAGTGACTTACCAAATGCTCCGATAAGAGAAAATGTCCTCCAGGCTCTCAACATGTCCTCCAGGCTCTCAACATGTCCTCCAGGCTCTCAACATGTCCTCCAGGCTCTCAACATGTCCTCCAAATATAGTGGAACTTCTCCAGGCAGAGAACAAATTCTCCAATCACAGACCAATTGCTCCTAAAAGAGAACAAGTCCTCTAAGCCCGGAACAAGTCCTCCAAGCTCAGAACAATTCCTAAAATAACAGAACAACCACATCAAACTCAGAACAAGTCCTTCAATCTCACAACAAGTCCTCCAATCTCAAAACAAGTCCTCCAGTCATCATAGTTCATGTTCACCAGGCACAGAACAAGTCCCCCAATGACTTACCATATCCTCCGATAAGAGAACATGTCCTCCAGGCTCTCAACATGTCCTCCAGGCTCTCAACATGTCCTCCAGGCTCTCAACATGTCCTCCAGGCTCTCAACATGTCCTCCAGGCTCTCAACATGTCCTCCAGGCTCTCAACATGTCCTCCAGGCTCTCAACATGTCCTCCAAATATAGTGAAAGTTCTCCAGGCAGAGAACAAATTCTCCAATCACAGACCACATGCTTCTAAAGGAGAACAAGTCCTCCAAGCCCTGACCAAGACCTCCAAGCTCTGAACAATTCCTAAAATATCAGAACAACCACATCAAACTCAGAACAAGTCCTCCAATCTCACAACAAGTCCTCAATCTCAAAACAAGTCCTCCAATCATAATAGTTCATGTTCACCAGGCACAGAACAAGTCCCATAATGACTTAACAAATGCTCCAATAAGAGAACATGTCCTCCAGGCTCTCAACAGGTCCTCCAGGCTCTCAACAGGTCCTCCAGGCTCTCAACAGGTCCTCCAGGCTGTCAACAGGTCCTCCAGGCTCTCAACAGGTCCTCCGGGCTCTCAACAGGTCCTCCAAATATAGTGGAAGTTCTCCAGGCAGAGAACAAATTCTCCAATCACAGACCAAATGCTCCTAAAAGAGAACAAGTCCTCCAATCCCTGAACAAGTCCTCCAAGCTCTGAACAAGTCCTCCAAGCTCTGAACAAGTCCTCCAAGCTCTGAACAATCCCCTAACTCAAAACAAGTCCCCCAGATTCAGAACAAGTCCCCCAAACTCAGAACAATGCCTCCAAGCCCAGAAAAAATTTTTCAATCACACTGCAAGCTCTCCAGGCACAGAACAAATTCTCCAAACACAGACCAAATGCTCCTAAAAGAGAACAAGTCTCCAAGCTCTGAACAAGTCCTCCAAGCTCTGAATAAGTCTTAAAATATCAGAACAACCACATCAAACTCAGAACATTCCTCTAATCTGAAAACAAGTCCTCCAATCTCAAAACAAGCCCTCCAATCTCAAAACAAGTCCTCCAATCTCAGAACAAGTCCTCCAATCTCAAAACAAGTCCTCCATTCTCAAAACAAGTCCTCCAGTCATCACAGTTCATGTTCACCAGGCACAGAACAAGTCCCCCAGTGACTTACCAAATGCTCCGATAAGAGAAAATGTCCTCCAGGCTCTCAACATATCCTCCAGGCTCTCAGCATATCCTCCAGGCTCTCAACAGGTCCTCCAGGCTCTCAACAGGTCCTCCAGGCTCTTATCAGGTCCTCCAGGCTCTCAACAGGTCCTCCAGGCTCTCAACATATCCTCCAAATATAGTGGAAGTTCTCCAGGCAGAGAACAAATTCTCCAATCACAGACCAAATGCTCCTAAAAGAGAACAAGTCCTCCAATCCCAGAACAAGTCCTCCAAGCTCAGAACAATTTCTAAAATAACAAAACAACCACATTAAACTCAGAACAAGTCCTCCAATCTCAAAACAAGCCCTCCAATCTCAAAACAAGTCCTCCAATCTCAAAACAAGTCCTCCAATCATCATAGTTCATGTTCACCAGGCACACAACAAGTCCCCCAATGACATACCAAATGCCCCGATAAGAGAACATGTCCTCCAGGCTCTCAACATGTCCTCCAGGCTCTCAACATGTCCTCCAGGCTCTCAACATGTCCTCCAGGCTCTCAACATGTCCTCCAGGCTCTCAACATGTCCTCCAGGCTCTCAACATGTCCTCCAGGCTCTCAACATGTCCTCCAGGCTCTCAACATGTCCTCTAGGCTCTCAACATGTCCTCCAAATATAGTGAAAGTTCTCCAGGCAGAGAACAAATTCTCCAATCACAGACCAAATGCTCCTAAAAGAGAACAAGTCCTCCAATCCCTGAACAAGTCCTCCAAGCTCAGAACAATTCCTAAAATAACAGAACAACCACATCAAACTCAGAACAAGTCCTCCAATCTCAAAACAAGTCCTCCAATCTCAAAACAAGTCCTCTAATCTCAAAACAAGTCCTCCAATCTCAAAACAAGTCCTCCAATCTCAAAACAAGTCCTCTAATCTCAAAACAAGTCCTCCAATCTCAAAACAAGTCCTACAATCATCATAGTTCATGTTCACCAGGCACAGAACAAGTCCCCCAATGACATACCAAATGCTCCGATAAGAGAACATGTCCTCCAGGCTCTCAACATGTCCTCCAGGCTCTCGACATGTCCTCCAGGCTCTCGACATGTCCTCCAGGCTCTCGACATGTCCTCCAGGCTCTCGACATGTCCTCCAGGCTCTCGACATATCCTCCAGGCCCTCAACATGTCCTCCAAATATAGTGAAAGTTCTCTAGGCAGAGAACAAATTCTCCAATCACAGACCAAATGCTCCTAAAAGAGAACAAGTCCTCCAACACCTGAACAAGTCCTCCAAGCTGAGAGAAATTCCTAAAATAACAGAACAACCACATCAAACTCAGAACAAGTCCTCCAATCTCACAACAAGTCCTCCAATCTCAAAACAAGTCCTCCAGTCATCATAGTTCATGTTCACCAGGCACAGAAAAAGTCCCATAATGACTTACCAAATACTCCGATAAGAGAACATGTCCTCCAGGCTCTCAACATGTCCTCCAGGCTCTCAACATGTCCTCCAGGCTCTCAACATATCCTCCAAATATAGTGAAAGTTCTCCAGGCAGAGAACAAATTCTCCAATCACAGACCACATGCTCCTAAAAGAGAACAAGTCCTCCAAGCCCTGACCAAGTCCTCCAAGCTCAGAACAATTCCTAAAATATCAGAACAACCACAGCAAACTCAGAACAAGTCCTCCAATCTCACAACAAGTCCTCCAATCTCAAAACAAGTCCTCCAGTCATCATAGTTCATGTTCACCAGGCACAGAAAAAGTCCCATAATGACTTACCAAATACTCCGATAAGAGAACATGTCCTCCAGGCTCTCAACAGGTCCTCCAGGCTCTCAACAGGTCCTCCAGGCTCTCAACAGGTCCTCCAGGCTCTCAACAGGTCCTCCAGGCTCTCAACAGGTCCTCCAGGCTCTCAACAGGTCCTCCAAATATAGTGAAAATTCTCTAGGCAGAGAAGAAATTCTCCAAAAACAGACCACAGGCTCCTAAAAGAGAACAAGTCCTCTAAGCCCTGAACAAGTCCTCCAAGCTCAGAACAATTCCTAAAATATCAGAAACACCACATCAAACTCAGAACAAGTCCTCCAATCTCAAAACAACTCCTCAATCTCAAAACAAGTCCTCCAATCTCAAAACAAGTCCTCCAATCATAATAGTTCATGTTCACCAGGCACAGAACAAGTCCCCCAATGACTTACCAAATGCTCCGATAAGAGAACATGTCCTCCAGGCTCTCAACATGTCCTCCAGGCTCTCAACATGTCCTCCAGGCTCTCAACAGGTCCTCCAGGCTCTCAACAGGTCCTCCAGGCTCTCAACAGGTCCTCCAGGCTCTCAACAGGTACTCCAGGCTCTCAACATGTCCTCCAGGCTCTCAACAGGTCCTCCAGGCTCTCAACAGGTCCTCCAGGCACTCAACATGTCCTCCAAATATAGTGAAAGTTCTCCAGGCAGAGAACAAATTCTCCAGTCACAGACCAAATTCTCCTAAAAGAGAACAAGTCCTCTAAGCCCTGAACAAGTCCTCCAAGCTCAGAACACTTCCTAAAATATCAGAACAACCACATCAAACTCAGAACAAGTCCTCCAATCTCAAAACAAGTCCTCAATCTCGAAACAAGTCCTCCAATCTCAAAACAAGTCCTCCAATCATAATAGTTCATGTTCACCAGGCACAGAACAAGTCCCATAATGACTTAACAAATGCTCCAATAAGAGAACATGTCCTCCAGGCTCTCAACATGTCCTCCAGGCTCTCAACATGTCCTCCAGGCTCTCAACATGTCCTCCAGGCTCTCAACATGTCCTCCAGGCTCTCAACATGTCCTCCAGGCTCTCAACAGGTCCTCCAGGCTCTCAACAGGTCCTCCAGGCTCTCAACATATCCTCCAGGCTCTCAACAGGTCCTCCAAATATAGTGGAAGTTCTCCAGGCAGAGAACAAATTCTTCAATCAAAGACCAAATGCTCCTAAAAGAGAACAAGTCCTCCAATCCCAGAACAAGTCCTCCAAGCTCAGAACAATTCCTAAAATAACAGAACAACCACATCAAACTCAGAACAAGTCCTCCAATCTCAAAACAAGTCCTCCAATCTCAAAACAAGTCCTCCAATCTCAAAACAAGTCCTCCAATCTCAAAACAAGTCCTCCAATCTCAAAACAAGTCCTCCAATCATCATAGTTCATGTTCATCAGGCACACAACAAGTCCCCCAATGACATACCAAATGCTCCGATAAGAGAACATGTCCTCCAGGCTCTCAACATGTCCTCCAGGCTCTCAACATGTCCTCCAGGCTCTCAACATGTCCTCCAGGCTCTCAACATGTCCTCCAGGCTCTCAACATGTCCTCCAGGCTCTCAACATGTCCTCCAGGCTCTCAACATGTCCTCCAAATATAGTGAAAGTTCTCCAGGCAGAGAACAAATTCTCCAATCACAGACCAAATGCTCCTAAAAGAGAACAACTCCTCCAAGCCCTGACCAAGTCCTCCAAGCTCAGAACAATTCCTAAAACATCAGAACAACCACAGCAAACTCAGAACAAGTCCTCCAATCTCAAAACAAGTCCTCCAATCATCATAGTTCATGTTCACCAGGCACAGAACAAGTCCCCCAATGACTTACCAAATGCTCCGATAAGAGAACATGTCCTCCAGGCGCTCAACATGTCCTCCAGGCGCTCAACATGTCCTCCAGGCGCTCAACATGTCCTCCAGGCTCTCAACATGTCCTCCAGGCTCTCAACATGTCCTCCAGGCTCTCAACATGTACTCCAAATATAGTGAAAGTTCTCCAGGCAGAGAACAATTTCTCCAATCACAGACCAAATGCTCCTAAAAGAGGACAAGTCCTCTAAGCCCTGAACAAGTCCTCCAAGCTCAGAACAATTCCTAAAATATCAGAACAACCACATCAAACTCAGAACATGTCCTCCAATCTCAAAAGAAGTCCTCAATCTCAAAACAAGTCCTCCAATCATGATAGTTCATGTTCACCAGGCACAGAACTAGTCCCATAATGACTTAACAAATGCTCCGATAAGAGAACATGTCCTCCAGGCTCTCAACAGGTCCTCCAGGCTCTCAACATGTCCTCCAGGCTCTCAACATGTCCTCCAGGCTCTCAACATGTCCTCCAGGCTCTCAACAGGTCCTCCAGGCTCTCAACAGGTCCTCCAGGCTCTCAACATGTCCTCCAAATATAGTGAAAGTTCTCCAGGCAGAGAACAAATTCTCCAACCACAGACCAAATGCTCCTAAAAGAGAACAAGTCCTCCAAGCCCTGAACAAGTCCTCCAAGCTCTGAACAAGTCCTCCAACCTCTGAACAAGTCCTCCAAGCTCTGAACAAGTCCTCCAACCTCTGAACAAGTCCCCTTACTCAAAACAAGTCCCCCAGATTCAGAACAAGTCCCCCAAACTCAGAAAAATTCCTCCAAGCCCAGAAAAAAAATTTCAATCACACTGCAAGCTCTCCAGGCACAAAACAAATTCTCCAATCACAGACCAAATGCTCCTAAAAGAGAACAAGTCCTCCAAGCTCTGAACAATTCCCCTAACTCAAAACAAGTCCCCCAGATTCAGAACAAGTCCCCCAAACTCAGAACAATTCCTCCAAGCCCAGAAAAAAATATTCAATCACAGTTCAAGCTCCCCAGGCACAGAACAAATTCTCCAATCACAGACCAAATGCTCCTAAAAGAGAACAAGTCCTCCAAGCTCTGAACAAGTCCTCCAAGCTCTGAAAAAGTCCTAAAATATCAGAACAACCACATCAAACTCAGAACAACTCCTCCAATCTCAAAACAATTCCTCAATCTCAAAACAAGTCCTCCAATCTCAAAACAAGTCCTCCAATCATAATAGTTCATGTTCACCAGGCACAGAACAAGTCCCATAATGACTTAACAAATGTTCCAATAAGAGAACATGTCCTCCAGGCTCTCAACATGTCCTCCAGGCTCTCAACAGGTCCTCCAGGCTCTCAACAGGTCCTCCAGGCTCTCAACAGGTCCTCCAGGCTCTCAACAGGTCCTCCAGGCTCTCAACAGGTCCTCCAGGCTCTCAACAGGTCCTCCAGGCTCTCAACAGGTCCTCCAGGCTCTCATCAGGTCCTCCAGGCTCTCAACAGGTCCTCCAGGCTCTCAACATATCCTCCAAATATAGTGGAAGTTCTCCAGGCAGAGAACAAATTCTCCAATCACAGACCAAATGCTCCTAAAAGAGAACAAGTCCTCCAATCCCAGAACAAGTCCTCCAAGCTCAGAACAATTCCTAAAATAACAAAACAACCACATCAAACTCAGAACAAGTCCTCCAATCTCAAAACAAGCCCTCCAATCTCAAAACATGTCCTCCAATCTCAAAACAAGTCCTCCAATCATCATAGTTCATGTTCACCAGGCACACAACAAGTCCCCCAATGACATACCAAATGCCCCGATAAGAGAACATGTCCTCCAGGCTCTCAACATGTCCTCCAGGCTCTCAACATGTCCTCCAGGCTCTCAACATGTCCTCCAGGCTCTCAACATGTCCTCCAGGCTCTCAACATGTCCTCCAGGCTCTCAACATGTCCTCCAAATATAGTGAAAGTTCTCCAGGCAGAGAACAAATTCTCCAATCACAGACCAAATGCTCCTAAAAGAGAACAAGTCCTCCAATCCCTGAACAAGTCCTCCAAGCTCAGAACAATTCCTAAAATAACAGAACAACCACATCAAACTCAGAACAAGTCCTCCAATCTCAAAACAAGTCCTCCAATCTCAAAACAAGTCCTCTAATCTCAAAACAAGTCCTCCAATCTCAAAACAAGTCCTCCAATCATCATAGTTCATGTTCACCAGGCACAGAACAAGTCCCCCAATGACATACCAAATGCTCCGATAAGAGAACATGTCCTCCAGGCTCTCAACATGTCCTCCAGGCTCTCAACATGTCCTCCAGGCTCTCAACATGTCCTCCAGGCTCTCAACATGTCCTCCAGGCTCTCAACATGTCCTCCAGGCTCTCAACATGTCCTCCAGGCTCTCAACATATCCTCCAGGCTCTCAACATGTCCTCCAGGTTCTCAACATGTCCTCCAAATATAGTGAAAGTTCTACAGGCAGAGAACAAATTCTCCAATCACAGACCAAATGCTCCTAAAAGAGAACAAGTCCTCCAAGCCCTGAACAAGTCCTCCAAGCTCTGAACAAGTCCTCCAAGCTCTGAACAAGTCCCCTAACTCAAAACAAATCCCCCAGATTCAGAACAAGTCACCCAAACTCAGAACAATACCTCCAAGCCCAGAAAAAATTTTTCAATCACACTGCAAGCTCTCCAGGCACAGGACAAATTCTCCAATCACAGACCAAATGCTCCTAAAAGAGAACGAGTCCTCCAAGCTCTGAACAAGTCCTCCAAGCTCTGAACAAGTCTTAAAATATCAGAATAACCACATCTAACTCAGAACAAGTCCTCCAATCTCAAAACAAGTCCTCCAATCTCAAAACAAGTCCTTCAATCTCAAAACAAATACTCCAATCTCAAAACAAGTCCTCCAGTCATCATAGTTCATGTTCACCAGGCACAGAACAAGTCCCCCAATGACTTACCAAATGCTCCGATAAGAGAACATGTCCTCCAGGCTCTCAACATGTCCTCCAGGCTCTCAACATGTCCTCCAGGCTCTCAACATGTCCTCCAGGCTCTCAACATGTCCTCCAGGCTCTCAACATGTCCTCCAGGCTCTCATCATGTCCTCCAGGCTCTCATCATGTCCTCCAGGCTCTCAACATGTCCTCCAAATATAGTGAAATTTCTCCAGGCAGAGAACAAATTCTCCAATCACAGACCAAATGCTCCTAAAGGAGAACAAAACCTCCAAGACCTGAACAAATCCTCCAAGCTCAGAACAATTCCTAAAATAACAGAACAACCACATCAAACACAGAACAAATCCTCCAATGTCACAACAAGTCCTCCAATCTCAAAACAAGTCCTCCAGTCATCATAGTTCATGTTCACCAGGCACAGAACAAGTCCCCCAATGACTTACCAAAAGCCCCGATAAGAGAACATGTCCTCCAGGCTCTCAACATGTCCTCCAGGCTCTCAACATGTCCTCCAGGCTCTCAACATGTCCTCCAGGCTCTCAACATGTCCTCCAGGCTCTCAACATGTCCTCCAAATATAGTGAAAGTTCTCCAGGCAGAGAACAAATTCTCCAATCACAGACCAAATGCCCCGAAAGGAGAACAAAACCTCCAAGCCCTGAACAAATCCTCCAAGCTCAGAACAATTCCTAAAATATCAGAACAACCACATCAAACTCAGAACAAGTCCTCCAATCTCAAAACAATTCCTCAATCTCAAAACAAGTCCTCCAATCTCACAACAAGTCCTCAATCTCAAAACAAGTCCTCCAATCATAATAGTTCATGTTCACCAGGCACAGAACAAGTCCCATAATGACTTAACAAATGTTCCAATAAGAGAACATGTCCTCCAGGCTCTCAACATGTCCTCCAGGCTCTCAACAGGTCCTCCAGGCTCTCAACAGGTCCTCCAGGCTCTCAACAGGTCCTCCAGGCTCTCAACAGGTCCTCCAGGCTCTCAACAGGTCCTCCAGGCTCTCAACATATCCTCCAAATATAGTGGAAGTTCTCCAGGCACAGAACAAATTCTCCAATCACAGACCAAATGCTCCTAAAAGAGAACAAGTCCTCCAATCCCAGAACAAGTCCTCCAAGCTCAGAACAATTCCTAAAACAACAAAACAACCACATCAAACTCAGAACAAGTCCTCCAATCTCAAAACAAGCCCTCCAATCTCAAAACATGTCCTCCAATCTCAAAACAAGTCCTCCAATCATCATAGTTCATGTTCACCAGGCACACAACAAGTCCCCCAATGACATACCAAATGCCCCGATAAGAGAACATGTCCTCCAGGCTCTCAACATGTCCTCCAGGCTCTCAACATGTCCTCCAGGCTCTCAACATGTCCTCCAGGCTCTCAACATGTCCTCCAGGCTCTCAACATGTCCTCCAAATATAGTGAAAGTTCTCCAGGCAGAGAACAAATTCTCCAATCACAGACCAAATGCTCCTAAAAGAGAACAAGTCCTCCAATCCCTGAACAAGTCCTCCAAGCTCAGAACAATTCCTAAAATAACAGAACAACCACATCAAACTCAGAACAAGTCCTCCAATCTCAAAACAAGTCCTCCAATCTCAAAACAAGTCCTCTAATCTCAAAACAAGTCCTCCAATCTCAAAACAAGTCCACCAATCATCATAGTTCATGTTCACCAGGCACAGAACAAGTCCCCCAATGACATACCAAAGGCTCTGATAAGAGAACATGTCCTCCAGGCTCTCAACATGTCCTCCAGGCTCTCAACATGTCCTCCAGGCTCTCAACAGGTCCTCCAGGCTCTCAACAGGTCCTCCAGGCTCTCAACAGGTCCTCCAGGCTCTCAACAGATCCTCCAGGCTCTCAACAGATCCTCCAAATATAGTGGAAGTTCTCCAGGCAGAGAACAAATTCTCCAATCACAGACCAAATGCTCCTAAAAGAGAACAAGTCCTCCAATCCCAGAACAAGTCCTCCAAGCTCAGAACAATTCCTAAAATATCAGAACAACCACATCAAACTCAGAACAAGTCCTCCAATCTCAAAACAAGTCCTCAATCTCAAAACAAGTCCTCCAATCTCAAAACAAGTCCTCCAATCATAATAGTTCATGTTCACCAGGCACAGAACAAGTCCCATAATGACTTAACAAATGCTCCAATAAGAGAACATGTCCTCCAGGCTCTCAACAGGTCCTCCAGGCTCTCAACAGGTCCTCCAGGCTCTCAACAGGTCCTCCAGGCTCTCAACAGGTCCTCCAGGCTCTCAACATATCCTCCAAATATAGTGGAAGTTCTCCAGGCAGAGAACAAATTCTCCAATCACAGACCAAATGCACCTAAAAGAGAACAAGTCCTCCAATCCCAGAACAAGTCCTCCAAGCTCAGAACAATTTCTAAAATAACAAAACAACCACATTAAACTCAGAACAAGTCCTCCAATCTCAAAACAAGCCCTCCAATCTCAAAACAAGTATTACAATCTCAAAACAAGTCCTCCAATCATCATAGTTCATGTTCACCAGGCACACAACAAGTCCCCCAATGACATACCAAATGCCCAGATAAGAGAACATGTCCTCCAGGCTCTCAACATGTCCTCCAGGCTCTCAACATGTCCTCCAGGCTCTCAACATGTCCTCCAGGCTCTCAACATGTCCTCCAGGCTCTCAACATGTCCTCCAGGCTCTCAACATGTCCTCCAAATATAGTGAAAGTTCTCCAGGCAGAGAACAAATTCTCCAATCAAAGACCAAATGCCCCTAAAGGAGAACAAAACCTCCAAGCCCTGAACAAATCCTCCAAGCTCAGAACAATTCCTAAAATATCAGAACAACCACATCAAACTCAGAACAAGTCCTCCAATCTCAAAACAATTCCTCAATCTCAAAACAAGTCCTCCAATCTCACAACAAGTCCTCAATCTCAAAACAAGTCCTCCAATCATAATAGTTCATGTTCACCAGGCACAGAACAAGTCCCATAATGACTTAACAAATGTTCCAATAAGAGAACATGTCCTCCAGGCTCTCAACATGTCCTCCAGGCTCTCAACATGTCCTCCAGGCTCTCAACAGGTCCTCCAGGCTCTCAACATGTCCTCCAGGCTCTCAACAGGTCCTCCAGGCTCTCAACAGGTCCTCCAGGCTCTCAACAGGTCCTCCAGGCTCTCAACAGGTCCTCCAGTCTCTCAACATGTCCTCCAAATATAGTGAAAGTTCTCCAGGCAGAGAACAAATTCTCCAACCACAGACCAAATGCTCCTAAAAGAGAACAAGTCCTCCAAGCCCTGAACAAGTCCTCCAAGCTCTGAACAAGTCCTCCAACCTCTGAACAAGTCCTCCAAGCTCTGAACAAGTCCTCCAACCTCTGAACAAGTCCCCTTACTCAAAACAAGTCCCCCAGATTCAGAACAAGTCCCCCAAACTCAGAAAAATTCCTCCAAGCCCAGAAAAAAATTTTCAATCACACTGCAAGCTCTCCAGGCACAAAACAAATTCTCCAATCACAGACCAAATGCTCCTAAAAGAGAACAAGTCCTCCAAGCTCTGAACAATTCCCCTAACTCAAAACAAGTCCCCCAGATTCAGAACAAGTCCCCCAAACTCAGAACAATTCCTCCAAGCCCAGAAAAAAATATTCAATCACAGTTCAAGCTCCCCAGGCACAGAACAAATTCTCCAATCACAGACCAAATGCTCCTAAAAGAGAACAAGTCCTCCAAGCTCTGAACAAGTCCTCCAAGCTCTGAAAAAGTCCTAAAATATCAGAACAACCACATCAAACTCAGAACAACTCCTCCAATCTCAAAACAATTCCTCAATCTCAAAACAAGTCCTCCAATCTCAAAACAAGTCCTCCAATCATAATAGTTCATGTTCACCAGGCACAGAACAAGTCCCATAATGACTTAACAAATGTTCCAATAAGAGAACATGTCCTCCAGGCTCTCAACATGTCCTCCAGGCTCTCAACAGGTCCTCCAGGCTCTCAACATGTCCTCCAGGCTCTCAACAGGTCCTCCAGGCTCTCAACAGGTCCTCCAGGCTCTCAACAGGTCCTCCAGGCTCTCAACAGGTCCTCCAGGCTCTCAACAGGTCCTCCAGGCTCTCATCAGGTCCTCCAGGCTCTCAACATATCCTCCAAATATAGTGGAAGTTCTCCAGGCAGAGAACAAATTCTCCAATCACAGACCAAATGCTCCTAAAAGAGAACAAGTCCTCCAATCCCAGAACAAGTCCTCCAAGCTCAGAACAATTCCTAAAATAACAAAACAACCACATCAAACTCAGAACAAGTCCTCCAATCTCAAAACAAGCCCTCCAATCTCAAAACATGTCCTCCAATCTCAAAACAAGTCCTCCAATCATCATAGTTCATGTTCACCAGGCACACAACAAGTCCCCCAATGACATACCAAATGCCCCGATAAGAGAACATGTCCTCCAGGCTCTCAACATGTCCTCCAGGCTCTCAACATGTCCTCCAGGCTCTCAACATGTCCTCCAGGCTCTCAACACGTCCTCCAGGCTCTCAACACGTCCTCCAGGCTCTCAACAGGTCCTCCAGGCTCTCAACATGTCCTCCAGGCTCTCAACAGGTCCTCCAGGCTCTCAACAGTTCCTCCAGGCTCTCAACAAGTCCTCCAGGCTCTCAACAGGTCCTCCAGGCTCTCAACAGGTCCTCCAGGCTCTCAACAGGTCCTCCAGGCTCTCAACAGGTCCTCCAAATATAGTGAAAATTCTCTAGGCAGAGAAGAAATTCTCCAAAAACAGACCACATGCTCCTAAAAGAGAACAAGTCCTCTAAGCCCTGAACAAGTCCTCCAAGCTCAGAACAATTCCTAAAATATCAGAAACACCACATCAAACTCAGAACAAGTCCTCCAATCTCAAAACAACTCCTCAATCTCAAAACAAGTCCTCCAATCTCAAAACAAGTCCTCCAATCATAATAGTTCATGTTCACCAGGCACAGAACAAGTCCCCCAATGACTTACCAAATGCTCCGATAAGAGAACATATCCTCCAGGCTCTCAACATGTCCTCCAGGCTCTCAACAGGTCCTCCAGGCTCTCAACATGTCCTCCAGGCTCTCAACAGGTCCTCCAGGCTCTCAACACGTCCTCCAGGCTCTCAACATGTCCTCCAGGCACTCAACATGTCCTCCAAATATAGTGAAAGTTCTCCAGGCAGAGAACAAATTCGCCAGTCACAGACCAAATGCTCCTAAAAGAGAACAAGTCCTCTAAGCCCTGAACAAGTCCTCCAAGCTCAGAACAATTCCTAAAATATCAGAACAACCACATCAAACTCAGAACAAGTCCTCCAATCTCAAAACAAGTCCTCAATCTCGAAACAAGTCCTCCAATCTCAAAACAAGTCCTCCAATCATAATAGTTCATGTTCACCAGGCACAGAACAAGTCCCATAATGACTTAACAAATGCACCAATAAGAGAACATGTCCTCCAGGCTCTCAACATGTCCTCCAGGCTCTCAACATGTCCTCCAGGCTCTCAACATGTCCTCCAGGCTCTCAACATGTCCTCCAGGCTCTCAACAGGTACTCCAGGCTCTCAACAGGTCCTCCAGGCTCTCAACAGGTCCTCCAGGCTCTCAACAGGTCCTCCAGGCTCTCAACAGGTCCTCCAAATATAGTGGAAGTTCTCCAGGCAGAGAACAAATTCTTCAATCAAAGACCAAATGCTCCTAAAAGAGAACAAGTCCTCCAATCCCAGAACAAGTCCTCCAAGCTCAGAACAATTCCTAAAATAACAGAACAACCACATCAAACTCAGAACAAGTCCTCCAATCTCAAAACAAGTCCTCCAATCTCAAAACAAGTCCTCCAATCTCAAAACAAGTCCTCCAATCTCAAAACAAGTCCTCCAATCTCAAAACAAGTCCTCCAATCTCAAAACAAGTCCTCCAATCATCATAGTTCATGTTCATCAGGCACACAACAAGTCCCCCAATGACATACCAAATGCTCCGATAAGAGAACATGTCCTCCAGGCTCTCAACATGTCCTCCAGGCTCTCAACATGTCCTCCAGGCTCTCAACATGTCCTCCAGGCTCTCAACATGTCCTCCAGGCTCTCAACATGTCCTCCAGGCTCTCAACATGTCCTCCAAATATAGTGAAAGTTCTCCAGGCAGAGAACAAATTCTCCAATCACAGACCAAATGCTCCTAAAGGAGAACAACTCCTCCAAGCCCTGACCAAGTCCTCCAAGCTCAGAACAATTCCTAAAATATCAGAACAACCACAGCAAACTCAGAAAAAGTCCTCCAATCTCAAAACAAGTCCTCCAATCATCATAGTTCATGTTCACCAGGCACAGAACAAGTCCCCCAATGACTTACCAAATGCTCCGATAAGAGAACATGTCCTCCAGGCGCTCAACATGTCCTCCAGGCTCTCAACATGTCCTCCAGGCTCTCAACATGTCCTCCAGGCTCTCAACATGTCCTCCAGGCTCTCAACATGTCCTCCAGGCTCTCAACATGTCCTCCAAATATAGTGGAAGTTCTCCAGGCAGAGAACAAATTCTCCAATCACAGACCAAATGCTCCTAAAAGAGAACAAGTCCTCCAAGCCCTGACCAAGGCCTCCAAGCTCAGAACAATTCCTAAAATATCAGAACAACCACATCAAACTCAGAACAAGTCCTCCAATCTCAAAACAAGTCCTCCAATCTCAAAACAAGTCCTCCAGTCATCATAGTTCATGTTCACCAGGCACAGAAGAAGTCCCATAATGACTTACCAAATGCTCCGATAAGAGAACATGTCCTCCAGGCTCTCAACATGTCCTCCAGGCTCTCGACATCTCCTCCAGGCTCTCGACATGTCCTCCAGGCTCTCGACATGTCCTCCAGGCTCTCAACATGTCCTCCAGGCTCTCGACATGTCCTCCAGGCTCTCGACATGTCCTCCAAATATAGTGAAAGTTCTCTAGGCAGAGAACAAATTCTCCAATCACAGACCAAATGCTCCTAAAAGAGAACAAGTCCTCCAACACCTGAACAGGTCCTCCAAGCTGAGAGAAATTCCTAAAATAACAGAACAACCACATCAAACTCAGAACAAGTCCTCCAATCTCACAACAAGTCCTCCAATCTCAAAACAAGTCCTCCAGTCATCATAGTTCATGTTCACCAGGCACAGAACAAGTCCCCCAATGACTTACCATATGCTCCGATAAGAGAACATGTCCTCCAGGCTCTCAACATGTCCTCCAGGCTCTCAACATGTCCTCCAGGCTCTCAACATGTCCTCCAAATATAGTGAAAGTTCTCCAGGCAGAGAACAAATTCTCCAATCACAGACCACATGCTCTTAAAAGAGTACAAGTCCTCCAAGCCCTGAACAAGTCCTCCAAGCTCAGAACAATTCCTAAAATATCAGAACAACCACAGCAAACTCAGAACAAGTCCTCCAATCTCACAACAAGTCCTCCAATCTCAAAACAAGTCCTCCAGTCATCATAGTTCATGTTCACCAGGCACAGAAAAAGTCCCATAATGACTTACCAAATACTCCGATAAGAGAACATGTCCTTCAGGCTCTCAACATGTCCTCCAGGCTCTCAACAGGTCCTCCAGGCTCTCAACACGTCCTCCAGGCTCTCAACACGTCCTCCAGGCTCTCAACAGGTCCTCCAGGCTCTCAACAGTTCCTCCAGGCTCTCAACAGGTCCTCCAGGCTCTCAACAGGTCCTCCAGGCTCTCAACAGGTCCTCCAAATATAGTGAAAATTCTCTAGGCAGAGAAGAAATTCTCCAAAAACAGACCACATGCTCCTAAAAGAGAACAAGTCCTCCAAGGCCTGAACAAGTCCTCCAAGCTCTGAACAAGTCCTCCAAGCTCTGAACAAGTCCCCTAACTCAAAACAAGTCCCCCAGATTCAGAACAAGTCCCCCAAACTCAGAACAATTCCTCCAAGCCCAGAAAAAATTTTTCAATCACACTGCAAGCTCTCCAGGCACAGAACAAATTCCCCAATCACAGATCAAATGCTCCTAAAAGAGAGCAAGTCCTCCAAGCCCTGACCAAGTCCTCCAAGCTCAGAACAATTCCTAAAATAACAGAACAACCACATCAAACTCAGAACAAGTCCTCCAATCTCAAAACAAGTCCTCCAATCTCAAAACAAGTCCTCCAATCTCAAAATACGTCCTCCAATCTCAAAACAAGTCCTCCAATCATAATACTTCATGTTCACCAGGCACAGAACAAGTCCCATAATGACTTCCCAAATGCTCCGATAAGAGAACATGTCCTCCAGGCTCTCAACATGTCCTCCAGGTTCTCAACATGTCCTCCAGGCTCTCAACATGTCCTCCAGGCTCTCAACATGTCCTCCAGGCTCTCAACATGTCCTCCAGGCTCTCAACATGTCCTCCAGGCTCTCAACATGTCCTCCAGGCTCTCAACATGTCCTCCACGCTCTCAACATGTCCTCCAGGCTCTCAACATGTCCTCCAGGCTCTCATCCTGTCCTCCAGGCTCTCATCATGTCCTCCAAATATAGTGAAAGTTCTCCAGGCAGAGAACAAATTCTCCAATCACAGACCAAATGCTCCTAAAGCAGAACAAAACCTCCAAGACCTGAACAAATCCTCCAAGCTCAGAACAATTCCTAAAATAACAGAACAACCACATCAAACTCAGAACAAATCCTCCAATGTCACAACAAGTCCTCCAATCTCAAAACAAGTACTCCAGTCATCATAGTTCATGTTCACCAGGCACAGAACAAGTCCCCCAATGACATACCAAATGCCCCGATAAGAGAACATGTCCTCCAGGCTCTCAACATGTCCTCCAGGCTCTCAACATGTCCTCCAGGCTCTCAACATGTCCTCCAGGCTCTCAACATGTCCTCCAGGCTCTCAACATGTCCTCCAGGCTCTCAACATGTCCTCCAGGCTCTCAACATGTCCTCCAGGCTCTCAACATGTCCTCCAAATATAGTGAAAGTTCTCCAGGCAGAGAACAAATTCTCCAATCACAGACCAAATGCTCCTAAAGGAGAACAAATCCTCCAAGCCCTGACCAAGTCCTCCAAGCTCTGAACAATTCCTAAAATAACAGAACAACCACATCAAACTCAGAACAAGTCCTCCAATCTCACAAAACAAGTCCTCCAATCTGAAAACAAGTCCTCCAATCTCAAAACAAGTCCTCTAATCTCAAAACAAGTCCTCCAATCTCAAAACAAGTCCTCCAATCATCATAGTTCATGTTCACCAGGCACAGAACAAGTCCCCCAATGACATACCAAATGCTCCGATAAGAGAACATGTCCTCCAGGCTCTCAACATGTCCTCCAGGCTCTCAACATGTCCTCCAGGCTCTCAACATGTCCTCCAGGCTCTCAACATGTCCTCCAGGCTCTCAACATGTCCTCCAGGCTCTCAACATGTCCTCCAAATATAGTGAAAGCTCTCCAGGCAGAGAACAAATTCTCCAATCACAGACCAAATGCTCCTAAAAGAGAACAAGTCCTCTAAACCCTGAACAAGTCCTCCAAGCTCTGAACAAGTCCTCCAAGCTGTGAACAAGTCCTCCAAGCTCTGAACAAGTCCTCCAAGCTCTGAACAAGTCCTCCAAGCTCTGAACAAGTCCTCCAAGCTCTGAACAAGTCCTCCAAGCTCTGAACAATTCTGCCAAGCTCTGAACAAGTCTAAAAATATCAGAACAACCACATCAAACTCAGAACAAGTCCTCCAATCGCAAAACAAGTCCTCCAATCTCAAAACAAGTCCTCCAATCTCAATACAATTCCTCCAATCTCAATACAAGTCCTCCAGTCATCATAGTTCATGTTCACCAGGCAGAGAACAAGTCCCCCAATGACTTCCCAAATGCTCCGATAAGAGAACATGTCCTCCAGGCTCTCAACAGGTCCTCCAGGCTCTCAACAGGTCCTCCAGGCTCTCAACAGGTCCTCCAGGCTCTCAACATGTCCTCCAAATATAGTGAAAGTTCTCCAGGCAGAGAACAAATTCTGCAATCACAGACCAAATGCTCCTAAAAGAGAGCAAGTCCTCCAAGCCCTGACCAAGTCCTCCAAGCTCAGAACAATTCCTAAAATAACAGAACAACCACATCAAACTCAGAACAAGTCCTCCAATCTCACAACAAGTCCTCCAATCTCGAAACAAGTCCTCCAATCTCAAAACAAGTCCTCCAATCTCAAAACAACTCCTCCAATCTCAAAACAACTCCTCCAATCTCAAAACAAGTCCTCCAATCATAATAGTTCATGTCCACCAGCCACAAAACAAGCCCCATAATGACTTCCCAAATGCTCCGATAAGAGAACATGTCCTCCAGGCTCTCAACATGTCCTCCAGGCTCTCAACATGTCCTCCAGGCTCTCAACATGTCCTCCAGGCTCTCAACATGTCCTCCAGGCTCTCAACATGTCCTCCAGGCTCTCAACATGTCCTCCAGGCTCTCAACATGTCCTCCAAATATAGTGAAAGTCCTCCAGGCGGAGAACGAATTCTCCAATCACAGACCAAATGCTCCTAAAAGAGAACAAGTCCTCCAAGCCCTAAACAAGTCCTCCAAGCTCAGAACAATTCCTAAAATAACAGAACAACCACATCAAACTCAGAACAAGTCCTCCAATCTCACAACAAGTACTCCAATCTCAAAACAAGTCCTCCAGTCATCATAGTTCATGTTCACCAGGCACAGAACAAGACCCCCAATGAGTTACCAAATGCTCCGATAAGCGAACATGTCCTCCAGGCTCTCAACATGTCCTCCAGGCTCTCAACATGTCCTCCAGGCTCTCAACATGTCCTCCAGGCTCTCAACATGTCCTCCAGGCTCTCAACATGTCCTCCAGGCTCTCAACATGTCCTCCAGGCTCTCAAAATTTCCTCCAAATATAGTGAAACTTCTCCAGGCAGAGAACAAATTCTCCAATCACAGACCAATGCTCCTAAAAGAGAACAACTCCTCCAAGCTCTGAAGAAGTCCTCCATGCTCAGAACAATTCCTAAAATATCAGAACAACCACATCAAACTCAGAACAATTCCTCCAAAATCACAACAAGTCCTCCAATCTCAAAACAAGTCATCCAATCTCTAAACAAGTCCTCCAATCTCTAAACAAGTCCTCCAATCATAATAGTTCATGTTCACCAGGCACAGAACAATTCCCATAGTGACTTACCAAATGCTCCGATAAGAGAACATGTCCTCCAGGCTCTCAACACGTCCTCCAGGCTCTCAACACGTCCTCCAGGCTCTCAACACGTCCTCCAGGCTCTCAACACGTCCTCCAGGCTCTCAACATGTCCTCCAGGCTCTCAACATGTCCTCCAAATATAGTGAAAGTTCTCCAGGCAGAGAACAATTTCTCCAATCACAGACCAAATGCTCCTAAAAGAGAACAAGTCCTCCAAGCCCTGAACAATTCCTCCAAGCTCTGAATAAGTCCTCCAAGCTCTGAACAATTCCCCTAACTGAAAACAAGTACCCCAGATTCAGAACAATTCCCCCAAACTCAGAACAATTCCTCCAAGCCCAGAAAAAATTTTTCAATCACAGTGCAAGCTCTCCAGGCACAGAACAAATTCTCCAATCACAGACCAAATGCTCCTAAAAGAAAACAAGTCCTCCAAGCTCTGAACAAGTCCTCCAAGCTCTGAAAAAGTCCTCCAA
Source organism: Ara ararauna (assembly GCA_028858755.1). Classification (NCBI taxonomy): domain Eukaryota; kingdom Metazoa; phylum Chordata; class Aves; order Psittaciformes; family Psittacidae; genus Ara; species Ara ararauna. Next base: position 674,195 of record CM054376.1, read on the forward strand.
GCTCTGAAAAAGTCCTCCAAGCACTGAAAAAGTCCTCCAAGCTCTGAAAAAGTCCTAAAATATCAGAACAACCACATCAAACTCAGAACAAGTCCTCCAATCTCAAAACAAGTCCTCCAATCTCAAAACAAGTCCTCCAATCTCAAAACAAGTCCTCCAATCTCAAAACAAGTCCTGCAACCTCAAAACAAGTCCTGCAACCTCAAAACAAGTCCTGCAATCAACATAGTTCATGTTCACCAGGCACAGAACAAGTCCCATAGTGACTTACCAAATGCTCCGATAAGAGAACATGTCCTCCAGGCTCTCAACACGTCCTCCAGGCTCTCAACACGTCCTCCAGGCTCTCAACACGTCCTCCAGGCTCTCAACACGTCCTCCAGGCTCTCAACACGTCCTCCAGGCTCTCAACACGTCCTCCAGGCTCTCAACATGTCCTCCAGGCTCTCAACATGTCCTCCAGGCTCTCAACATGCTCTCTAAATATAGTGAAAGCTCTCCAGGCAGACAACAAATTCTCCAATCACAGACCAAATGCTCCTAAAAGAGAACAAGTCCTCCAAGCCCTGAACAAGTCCTCCAATCTCAAAACAAGTCCTCCAATCATCATAGTTCATGTTCACCAGGCACAGAACAAGTCCCCCAATGACATACCAAATGCTCCGATAAGAGAACATGTCCTCCAGGTTCTCAACAAGTCCTCCAGGCTCTCAACATGTCCTCCAGGCTCTCAACATGTCCTCCAGGCTCTCAACATGTCCTCCAGGCTCTCAACATGTCCTCCAGGCTCTCAACATGTCCTCCAAATATAGTGAAAGTTCTCCAGGCAGAGAAAAAATTCTCCAATCACAGACCAAATGCTCCTAAAAGAAAACAAGTCCTCTAAACCCTGAACAAGTCCTCCAAGCTCTGAACAAGTCCTCCAAGCTCTGAACAATTCCCCTAACTCAAAACAAGTCCCCCATATTCAGAACAAGTCACCCAAACTCAGAACAATACCTCCAAGCCCAGAAAAAATTTTTCAATCACACTGCAAGCTCTCCAGGCACAGGACAAATTCTCCAATCACAGACCAAATGCTCCTAAAAGAGAACAAGTCCTCCAAGCCCTGAACAAATCCTCCAAGCTCTGAATAAGTCCTCCAAGCTCTGAACAATTCCCCTAACTGAAAACAAGTACCCCAGATTCAGAACAATTCCCCCAAACTCAGAACAATTCCTCCAAGCCCAGAAAAAATTTTTCAATCACAGTGCAAGCTCTCCAAGCACAGAACAAATTCTCCAATCACAGACCAAATGCTCCTAAAAGAAAACAAGTCCTCCAAGCTCTGAACAAGTCCTCCAAGCTCTGAAAAAGTCCTCCAAGCTCTGAAAAAGTCCTCCAAGCTCTGAAAAAGTCCTCCAAGCTCTGAAAAAGTCCTCCAAGCTCTGAAAAAGTCCTCCAAGCTCTGAAAAAGTCCTAAAATATCAGAACAACCACATCAAACTCAGAACAAGTCCTCCAATCTCAAAACAAGTCCTCCAATCTCAAAACAAGTCCTCCAATCTCAAAACAAGTCCTCCAATCTCAAAACAAGTCCTCCAATCTCAAAACAAGTCCTCCAATCTCAAAACAAGTCCTCCAATCCCAAAACAAGTCCTCCAATCTCAAAACAAGTCCTCCAATCTCAAAACAAGTCCTCCAATCTCAACACAAGACCTCCAATCTCAAAACAAGTCCTCCAATCTCAAAACAAGTCCTCCAATCATCATAGTTCCTGTTCACCAGGCACAGAACAAGACCCCCAATGACTTACCAAATGCTCCGATAAGAGAACATGTCCTCCAGGCTCTCAACATGTCCTCCAGGCTCTCAACATGTCCTCCAGGCTCTCAACATGTCCTCCAGGCTCTCAACATGTCCTCCAGGCTCTCAACATGTCCTCCAGGCTCTCAACATGTCCTCCAAATATAGTGAAAGTTCTCCAGGCAGAGAACAAATTCTCCAATCACAGACCAAATGCTCCTAAAGGAGAACAAATCCTCCAAGCCCTGACCAAGTCCTCCAAGCTCTGAACAATTCCTAAAATAACAGAACAACCACATCAAACTCAGAACAAGTCCTCCAATCTCACAAAACAAGTCCTCCAATCTGAAAACAAGTCCTCCAATCTCAAAACAAGTCCTCTAATCTCAAAACAAGTCCTCCAATCTCAAAACAAGTCCTCCAATCTCAAAACAAGTCCTCCAATCATCATAGTTCATGTTCACCAGGCACAGAACAAGTCCCCCAATGACATACCAAATGCTCCGATAAGAGAACATGTCCTCCAGGCTCTCAACATGTCCTCCAGGCTCTCAACATGTCCTCCAGGCTCTCAACATGTCCTCCAGGCTCTCAACATGTCCTCCAGGCTCTCAACATGTCCTCCAGGCTCTCAACATTTCCTCCAAATATAGTGAAAGTTCTCCAGGCAGAGAACAAATTCTCCAATCACAGACCAAATGCTCCTAAAAGAGAACAAGTCCTCCAGGCCCTGAACAAGTCCTCCAAGCTCTGAACAAGTCCTCCAAGCTCTGAACAATTCCCCTAACACAAAACAAGTCCCCCAGATTCAGAACAAATCACCCAAACTCAGAACAATTCCTCCAAGCCGAGAAAAAATTTTTCAATCCCACTGCAAGCTCTCCAGGCACAGGACAAATTCTCCAATCACACACCAAATGCTCCTAAAAGGGAACAAGTCCTCCAAGCTCTGAACAAGTCCTCCAAGCTCTGAACAAGTCCTCCAAGCTCTGAACAAGTCCTCCAAGCTCTGAACAAGTCCTCCAAGCTCTGAACAATTCTGCCAAGCTCTGAACAATTCTGCCAAGCTCTGAACAATTCTGCCAAGCTCTGAACAAGTCTAAAAATATCAGAACAACCACATCAAACTCAGAACAAGTCCTCCAATTGCAAAACAAGTCCTCCAATCTCAAAACAAGTCCTCCAATCTCAATACAATTCCTCCAATCTCAATACAAGTCCTCCAGTCATCATAGTTCATGTTCACCAGGCAGAGAACAAGTCCCCCAATGACTTCCCAAATGCTCCGATAAGAGAACATGTCCTCCAGGCTCTCAACATGTCCTCCAGACTCTCAACATGTCCTCCAGGCTCTCAACAGGTCCTCCAGGCTCTCAACAGGTCCTCCAGGCTCTCAACAGGTCCTCCAGGCTCTCAACAGCTCCTCCAGGCTCTCAACAGCTCCTCCAGGCTCTCAACAGCTCCTCCAGGCTCTCAACAGCTCCTCCAGGCTCTCAACAGCTCCTCCAGGCTCTCAACAGCTCCTCCAGGCTCTCAACAGGTCCTCCAAATATAGTGAAAGTTCTCCAGGCAGAGAACAAATTCTGCAATCACAGACCAAATGCTCCTAAAAGAGAGCAAGTCCTCCAAGCCCTGACCAAGTCCTCCAAGCTCAGAACAATTCCTAAAATAACAGAACAACCACATCAAACTCAGAACAAGTCCTCCAATCTCACAACAAGTCCTCCAATCTCAAAACAAGTCCTCCAATCTCAAAACAAGTCCTCCAATCTCAAAACAAGTCCTCCAATCTCAAAACAAGTCCTCCAATCTCAAAATAACTCCTCCAATCTCAAAACAAGTCCTCCAATCATAATAGTTCATGTCCACCAGCCACAAAACAAGCCCCATAATGACTTCCCAAATGCTCCGATAAGAGAATATGTCCTCCAGGCTCTCAACATGTCCTCCAGGCTCTCAACATGTCCTCCAGGCTCTCAACATGTCCTCCAGGCTCTCAACATGTCCTCCAGGCTCTCAACATGTCCTCCAGGCTCTCAACATGTCCTCCAGGCTCTCAACATGTCCTCCAGGCTCTCAACATGTCCTCCAGGCTCTCAACATGTCCTCCAAATATAGTGAAATTTCTCCAGGCAGAGAACAAATTCTCCAATCACAGACCAAATGCTCCTAAAAGAGAACAAGTCCTTCAACCCCTGAACAAGTCCTCCAAGCTCTGAACAAGTCCTCCAAGCTCTGAACAATTCCCCTAACTCAAAACAAGTCCCCCAGATTCAGAACAAGACACCCAAACTCAGAACAATACCTCCAAGCCCAGAAAAAAATATTCAATCACAGTTCAAGCTCTGCAGGCAGAGAACAAATTCTCCAATCACAGACCAAATGCTCCTAAAAGAGAACAAGTCCTCCAATCCCTGAACAAGTCCTCCAAGCTCAGAACAATTCCTAAAATAACAGAACAACCACATCAAACTCAGAACAAGTCCTCCAATCTAACCACAAGTCCTCCAATCTCACCACAAGTCCTCCAATCTCACCACAAGTCCTCCAATCTCAAAACAAGTCCTTCAATCTCAAAACAAATCCTCCAATCTCAAAACAAGTCCTCCAGTCATCATAGTTCATGTTCACCAGGCACAGAACAAGTCCCCCAATGACTTACCAAATGCTCCGATAAGAGAACATGTCCTCCAGGCTCTCAACATGTCCTCCAGGCTCTCAACATGTCCTCCAGGCTCTCAACATGTCCTCCAGGCTCTCATCCTGTCCTCCAGGCTCTCATCATGTCCTCCAAATATAGTGAAAGTTCTCTAGGCAGAGAACAAATTCTCCAATCACAGACCAAATGCTCCTAAAGCAGAACAAAACCTCCAAGACCTGAACAAATCCTCCAAGCTCAGAACAATTCCTAAAATAACAGAACAACCACATCAAACTCAGAACAAATCCTCCAATGTCACAACAAGTCCTCCAATCTCAAAACAAGTCCTCCAGTCATCATAGTTCATGTTCACCAGGCACAGAACAAGTCCCCCAATGACATACCAAATGCCCCGATAAGAGAACATGTCCTCCAGGCTCTCAACATGTCCTCCAGGCTCTCAACATGTCCTCCAGGCTCTCAACATGTCCTCCAGGCTCTCAACATGTCCTCCAGCCTCTCAACATGTCCTCCAGCCTCTCAACATGTCCTCCAGCCTCTCAACATGTCCTCCAAATATAGTGAAAGTTCTCCAGGCAGAGAACAAATTCTCCAATCACAGACCAAATGCTCCTAAAGGAGAACAAATCCTCCAAGACCTGACCAAGTCCTCCAAGCTCTGAACAATTCCTAAAATAACAGAACAACCACATCAAACTCAGAACAAGTCCTCCAATCTCACAAAACAAGTCCTCCAATCTGAAAACAAGTCCTCCAATCTCAAAACAAGTCCTCTAATCTCAAAACAAGTCCTCCAATCTCAAAACAAGTCCTCCAATCATCATAGTTCATGTTCACCAGGCACAGAACAAGTCCCCCAATGACATACCAAATGCTCCGATAAGAGAACATGTCCTCCAGGCTCTCAACATGTCCTCCAGGCTCTCAACATGTCCTCCAGGCTCTCAACATGTCCTCCAGGCTCTCAACATGTCCTCCAGGCTCTCAACATGTCCTCCAAATATAGTGAAAGCTCTCCAGGCAGAGAACAAATTCTCCAATCACAGACCAAATGCTCCTAAAAGAGAACAAGTCCTCTAAACCCTGAACAAGTCCTCCAAGCTGTGAACAAGTCCTCCAAGCTGTGAACAAGTCCTCCAAGCTCTGAACAAGTCCTCCAAGCTCTGAACAAGTCCTCCAAGCTCTGAACAAGTCCTCCAAGCTCTGAACAAGTCCTCCAAGCTCTGAACAAGTCCTCCAAGCTCTGAACAAGTCCTCCAAGCTCTGAACAAGTCCTCCAAGCTCTGAACAATTCTGCCAAGCTCTGAACAAGTCTAAAAATATCAGAACAACCACATCAAACTCAGAACAAGTCCTCCAATCGCAAAACAAGTCCTCCAATCTGAAAACAAGTCCTCCAATCTCAATACAATTCCTCCAATCTCAATACAAGTCCTCCAGTCATCATAGTTCATGTTCACCAGGCAGAGAACAAGTCCCCCAATGACTTCCCAAATGCTCCGATAAGAGAACATGTCCTCCAGGCTCTCAACAGGTCCTCCAGGCTCTCAACAGGTCCTCCAGGCTCTCAACAGGTCCTCCAGGCTCTCAACAGCTCCTCCAGGCTCTCAACATGTCCTCCAAATATAGTGAAAGTTCTCCAGGCAGAGAACAAATTCTCCAATCACAGACCAAATGCTCCTAAAAGAGAGCAAGTCCTCCAAGCCCTGACCAAGTCCTCCAAGCTCAGAACAATTCCTAAAATAACAGAACAACCACATCAAACTCAGAACAAGTCCTCCAATCTCACAACAAGTCCTCCAATCTCGAAACAAGTCCTCCAATCTCAAAACAAGTCCTCCAATCTCAAAACAACTCCTCCAATCTCAAAATAACTCCTCCAATCTCAAAACAAGTCCTCCAATCATAATAGTTCATGTCCACCAGCCACAAAACAAGCCCCATAATGACTTCCCAAATGCTCCGATAAGAGAACATGTCCTCCAGGCTCTCAACATGTCCTCCAGGCTCTCAACATGTCCTCCAGGCTCTCAACATGTCCTCCAGGCTCTCAACATGTCCTCCAGGCTCTCAACATGTCCTCCAGGCTCTCAACATGTCCTCCAGGCTCTCAACATGCCCTCCAGGCTCTCAACATGTCCTCCAGGCTCTCAACATGTCCTCCAAATATAGTGAAAGTTCTACAGGCAGAGAACAAATTCTCCAATCACAGACCAAATGCTCCTAAAAGAGAACAAGTCCTTCAAGCCCTGAACAAGTCCTCCAAGCTCTGAACAAGTCTTCCAAGCTCTGAACAATTCCCCTAACTCAAAACAAGTCCCCCAGATTCAGAACAAGACACCCAAACTCAGAACAATACCTCCAAGCCCAGAAAAAAATATTCAATCACAGTTCAAGCTCTGCAGGCAGAGAACAAATTCTCCAATCACAGACCAAATGCTCCTAAAAGAGAACAAGACCTCCAATCCCTGAACAAGTCCTCCAAGCTCAGAACAATTCCTAAAATAACAGAACAACCACATCAAACTCAGAACAAGTCCTCCAATCTCACCACAAGTCCTCCAATCTCACCACAAGTCCTCCAATCTCACCACAAGTCCTCCAATCTCACCACAAGTCCTCCAATCTCACCACAAGTCCTCCAATCTCAAAACAAGTCCTCCAATCTCAAAACAAGTCCTCCAATCTCAAAACAAGTCCTCCAATCATCATAGTTCCTGTTCACCAGGCACAGAACAAGACCCCCAATTACTTACCAAATGCTCCGATAAGAGAACATGTCCTCCAGGCTCTCAACATGTCCTCCAGGCTCTCAACATGTCCTCCACGCTCTCAACATGTCCTCCAGGCTCTCAACATGTCCTCCAGGCTCTCAACATGTCCTCCAGGCTCTCAACATGTCCTCCAAATATAGTGAAAGTTCTCCAGGCAGAGAACAAATTCTCCAATCACAGACCAAATGCTCCTAAAGGAGAAAAAATCCTCCAAGCCCAGAACAAATCCTCCAAGCTCAGAACAATTCCTAAAATAACAGAACAACCACATCAAACTCAGAACAAATCATCCAATGTCACAACAAGTCCTCCAATCTCAAAACAAGCCCTCCAATCTCAAAACAAGTACTCCAGTCATCATAGTTCATGTTCACCAGGCACAGAACAAGTCCCATAATGACTTCCCAAATGCTCCGATAAGAGAACATGTCCTCCAGGCTCTCAACATGTCCTCCAGGCTCTCAACATGTCCTCCAGGCTCTCAACATGTCCTCCAGCCTCTCAACATGTCCTCCAGCCTCTCAACATGTCCTCCAGCCTCTCAACATGTCCTCCAGCCTCTCAACATGTCCTCCAGCCTCTCAACATGTCCTCCAGCCTCTCAACATGTCCTCCAGCCTCTCAACATGTCCTCCAGCCTCTCAACATGTCCTCCAAATATAGTGAAAGTTCTCCAGGCAGAGAACAAATTCTCCAATCACAGATCAAATGCTCCTAAAAGAGAACAAGTCCTCCAAGCCCTGAACAAATCCTCCAAGCTCAGAACAATTCCTAAAATAACAGAACAACCACAACAAACTCAGAACAAGTCCTCCAATCTCACAACAAGTCCTCCAATCTCAAAACAAGTCCTCCAGTCATCATAGTTCATGTTCACCAGGGAGAGGACAAGTCCCCCAATGACTTCCCAAATGCTCCGATAAGAGAACATGTCCTCCAGGCTCTCAACATGTCCTCCAGGCTCTCAACATGTCCTCCACGCTCTCAACATGTCCTCCAGGCTCTCAACATGTCCTCCAGGCTCTCAACATGTCCTCCAGGCTCTCAACATGTCCTCCAGGCTCTCAACATGTCCTCCAAATATAGTGAAAGTCCTCCAGGCGGAGAACGAATTCTCCAATCACAGACCAAATGCTCCTAAAAGAGAACAAGTCCTCCAAGCCCTAAACAAGTCCTCCAAGCTCAGAACAATTCCTAAAATAACAGAACAACCACATCAAACTCAGAACAAGTCCTCCAATCTCACAACAAGTACTCCAATCTCAAAACAAGTCCTCCAGTCATCATAGTTCATGTTCACCAGGCACAGAACAAGACCCCCAATTACTTACCAAATGCTCCGATAAGCGAACATGTCCTCCAGGCTCTCAACATGTCCTCCAGGCTCTCAACATGTCCTCCAGGCTCTCAACATGTCCTCCAGGCTCTCAACATGTCCTCCAGGCTCTCAACATGTCCTCCAGGCTCTCAACATGTCCTCCAGGCTCTCAAAATTTCCTCCAAATATAGTGAAACTTCTCCAGGCAGAGAACAAATTCTCCAATCACAGACCAATGCTCCTAAAAGAGAACAACTCCTCCAAGCTCTGAAGAAGTCCTCCATGCTCAGAACAATTCCTAAAATATCAGAACAACCACATCAAACTCAGAACAATTCCTCCAAAATCACAACAAGTCCTCCAATCTCAAAACAAGTCCTCCAATCTCTAAACAAGTCCTCCAATCTCTAAACAAGTCCTCCAATCATAATAGTTCATGTTCACCAGGCACAGAACAAGTCCTATAGTGACTTACCAAATGCTCCGATAAGAGAACATGTCCTCCAGGCTCTCAACACGTCCTCCAGGCTCTCAACACGTCCTCCAGGCTCTCAACACGTCCTCCAGGCTCTCAACATGTCCTCCAGGCTCTCAACATGTCCTCCAAATATAGTGAAAGTTCTCCAGGCAGAGAACAATTTCTCCAATCACAGACCAAATGCTCCTAAAAGAGAACAAGTCCTCCAAGCCCTGAACAATTCCTCCAAGCTCTGAATAAGTCCTCCAAGCTCTGAACAATTCCCCTAACTGAAAACAAGTACCCCAGATTCAGAACAATTCCCCCAAACTCAGAACAATTCCTCCAAGCCCAGAAAAAATTTTTCAATCACAGTGCAAGCTCTCCAGGCACAGAACAAATTCTCCAATCACAGACCAAATGCTCCTAAAAGAAAACAAGTCCTCCAAGCTCTGAACAAGTCCTCCAAGCTCTGAAAAAGTCCTCCAAGCTCTGAAAAAGTCCTCCAAGCTCTGAAAAAGTCCTCCAAGCTCTGAAAAAGTCCTCCAAGCTCTGAAAAAGTCCTCCAAGCTCTGAAAAAGTCCTAAAATATCAGAACAACCACATCAAACTCAGAACAAGTCCTCCAATCTCAAAACAAGTCCTCCAATCTCAAAACAAGTCCTCCAATCTCAAAACAAGTCCTCCAATCTCAAAACAAGTCCTCCAATCTCAAAACAAGTCCTCCAATCTCAAAACAAGTCCTGCAACCTCAAAACAAGTCCTGCAACCTCAAAACAAGTCCTGCAATCAACATAGTTCATGTTCACCAGGCACAGAAAAAGTCCCATAGTGACTTACCAAATGCTCCGATAAGAGAACATGTCCTCCAGGCTCTCAACACGTCCTCCAGGCTCTCAACACGTCCTCCAGCCTCTCAACACGTCCTCCAGGCTCTCAACACGTCCTCCAGGCTCTCAACACGTCCTCCAGGCTCTCAACACGTCCTCCAGGCTCTCAACACGTCCTCCAGGCACTCAACATGTCCTCCAGGCTCTCAACATGCTCTCTAAATATAGTGAAAGCTCTCCAGGCAGACAACAAATTCTCCAATCACAGACCAAATGCTCCTAAAAGGGAACAAGTCCTCCAAGCCCTGAACAAGTCCTCCAATCTCAAAACAAGTCCTCCAATCATCATAGTTCATGTTCACCAGGCACAGAACAAGTCCCCCAATGACATACCAAATGCTCCGATAAGAGAACATGTCCTCCAGGTTCTCAACAAGTCCTCCAGGCTCTCAACATGTCCTCCAGGCTCTCAACATGTCCTCCAGGCTCTCAACATGTCCTCCAGGCTCTCAACATGTCCTCCATGCTCTCAACATGTCCTCCAAATATAGTGAAAGTTCTCCAGGCAGAGAACAAATTCTCCAATCACAGACCAAATGCTCCTAAAAGAAAACAAGTCCTCTAAACCCTGAACAAGTCCTCCAAGCTCTGAACAAGTCCTCCAAGCTCTGAACAATTCCCCTAACTCAAAACAAGTCCCCCATATTCAGAACAAGTCACCCAAACTCAGAACAATACCTCCAAGCCCAGAAAAAATTTTTCAATCACACTGCAAGCTCTCCAGGCACAGGACAAATTCTCCAATCACAGACCAAATGCTCCTAAAAGAGAACAAGTCCTCCAAGCCCTGAACAAATCCTCCAAGCTCTGAATAAGTCCTCCAAGCTCTGAACAATTCCCCTAACTGAAAACAAGTACCCCAGATTCAGAACAATTCCCCCAAACTCAGAACAATTCCTCCAAGCCCAGAAAAAATTTTTCAATCACAGTGCAAGCTCTCCAAGCACAGAACAAATTCTCCAATCACAGACCAAATGCTCCTAAAAGAAAACAAGTCCTCCAAGCTCTGAACAAGTCCTCCAAGCTCTGAAAAAGTCCTCCAAGCTCTGAAAAAGTCCTCCAAGCTCTGAAAAAGTCCTCCAAGCTCTGAAAAAGTCCTCCAAGCTCTGAAAAAGTCCTAAAATATCAGAACAACCACATCAAACTCAGAACAAGTCCTCCAATCTCAAAACAAGTCCTCCAATCTCAAAACAAGTCCTCCAATCTCAAAACAAGTCCTCCAATCCCAAAACAAGTCCTCCAATCTCAAAACAAGTCCTGCAACCTCAAAACAAGTCCTGCAACCTCAAAACAAGTCCTGCAATCAACATAGTTCATGTTCACCAGGCACAGAACAAGTCCCATAGTGACTTACCAAATGCTCCGAAAAGAGAACATGTCCTCCAGGCTCTCAACACGTCCTCCAGGCTCTCAACATGTCCTCCAGGCTCTCAACACGTCCTCCAGGCTCTCAACACGTCCTCCAGGATCTCAACATGTCCTCCAGGCTCTCAACATGTCCTCCAGGCTCTCAACATCTCCTCCAGGCTCTCAACATCTCCTCCAGGCTCTCAACATGTCCTCCAAATATAGTGAAAGTTCTCCAGGCAGAGAACAAATTGTCCAATCACAGATCAAATGCTCCTAAAAGAGAACAAGTCCTCCAAGCCCTGAACAAATCCTCCAAGCCCAGAACAATTCCTAAAATAACAGAACAACCACATCAAACTCAGAACAAGTCCTCCAATCTCACAACAAGTCCTCCAATCTCAAAACAAGTCCTCCAGTCATCATAGTTCATGTTCACCAGGGAGAAGACAAGTCCCCCAATGACTTCCCAAATGCTCCGTTAAGAGAACATGTCCTCCAGGCTCTCAACATGTCCTCCAGGCTCTCAACATGTCCTCCAGGCTCTCAACATGTCCTCCAGGCTCTCAACATGTCCTCCAGGCTCTCAACATGTCCTCCAGGCTCTCAACATGTCCTCCAGGCTCTCAACATGTCCTCCAGGCTCTCAACACGTCCTCCAGGCTCTCAACATGTCCTCCAGGCTCTCAACATGTCCTCCAGGCTCTCAACATGTCCTCCAGGCTCTCAACATGTCCTCCAGGCTCTCAACATTTCCTCCAAATATAGTGAAAGTTCTCCAGGCAGAGAACAAATTCTCCAATCACAGACCAAATGCTCCTAAATAGAACAAGTCCTCCAAGCTCTGAACAAATCCTCCAAGCTCTGAACAATTCCCCTAACTCAAAACAAGTCCCCCAGATTCAGAACAAGTCACCCAAACTCAGAACAATACCTCCAAGCCCAGAAAAAATTTTTCAATCACACTGCAAGCTCTCCAGGCACAGACCAAATGCTCCTAAAAGAGAACAAGTCCTCCAAGCTCTGAACAAGTCCTCCAAGCTCTGAAAAATTCCTAAAATATCAGCACAACCACATCAAATACAGAACAAGTCCTCCAATCTCAAAACAAGTCCTCCAATCTCAAAACAAGTCCTCCAATCTCAAAACAAGTCCTCCAGTCACCATAGTTCATGTTCACCAGGCACAGAACAAGTCCCATAATGACTTACCAAATGCTCCGATAAGAGAACATGTCCTCCAGGCTCTCAACATGTCCTCCAGAATCTCAACATGTCCTCCAGGCTCTCAACATGTCCTCCAGGATCTCAACATGTCCTCCAGGCTCTCAACAAGTCCTCCAGGCTCTTCAACAAGTCCTCCAGGCTCTCAACATGTCCTCCAGGCTCTCAACATGTCCTCCAAATATAGTGAAAGTTCTCCAGGCAGAGAACAAATTCTCCAATCTGAGATCAAATGCTCCTAAAAGAGAACAAGTCCTCCAAGCCCTGAACAAATCCTCCAAGCTCAGAACAATTCCTAAAACAACAGAACAACCACATCAAACTCAGAACAAGTCCTCCAGGCTCTCAACAAGTCCTCCAATCTCAAAACAAGTCCTCCAGTCACCATAGTTCATGTTCACCAGGGAGAGGACAAGTCCCCCAATGACTTACCAAATGCTCCGATAAGAGAACATGTCCTCCAGGCTCTCAACACGTCCTCCAGGCTCTCAACATGTCCTCCAGGCTCTCAACATGTCCTCCAGGCTCTCAACATGTCCTCCAGGCTCTCAACATGTCCTCCAGGCTCTCAACATGTCCTCCAAATATAGTGAAAGTTCTCCAGGCAGAGAACAAATTCTCCAATCACAGACCAATGCTCCTAAAAGAGAACAAGTCCTCCAAGCTCTAAACAAGTCCTCCATGCTCAGAACAATTCCTAAAATATCAGAACAACATCAAACTCAGAACAAGTCCTCCAAACTCAGAACAAGTCCTCCAATCTCAAAACAAGTCCTCCAATCTCAAAACAAGTCCTCCAATCTCAAAACAAGTCCTCCAATCATAATAGTTCATATTCACCAGGCAGAGAACAAGTCCCCCAATGACTTAACAAATGCTCCGATAAGAGAACATGTCCTCCAGGCTCTCAACAGGTCCTCCAGGCTCTCAACAGGTCCTCCAGGCTCTCAACAGGTCCTCCAGGCTCTCAACAGGTCCTCCAAATATAGTGAAAGTTCTCCAGGCAGAGAACAAATTCTCCAATCACAGACCAAATGCTCCTAAAAGAGAACAAGTCCTCCAAGCCCTGAACAAATCCTCCAAGCTCGGAACAAGTCCTCCAAACTCTGAACAATTCCCCTAACTCAAAACAAGTACCCCAGATTCAGAACAATTCCCCCAAACTCAGAACAATTCCTCCAAGCCCACAAAAAATTTTTCAATCACAGTGCAAGCTCTCCAGGCACAGAACAAATTCTCCAATCACAGACCAAATGCTCCTAAAAGAGAACAAGTCCTCCAAGCTCTGAACAAGTCCTCCAAGCTCTGAACAAGTCCTAAAATATCAGAACAACCACATCAAACTCAGAACAAGTCCTCCAATCTCAAAACAAGTCCTCCAATCTCAAAACAAGTCCTCCAATCTCAAAACAAGTCCTCCAATCTCAAAACAAGTCCTCCAATCTCAAAACAAGTCCTCCAGTCATCATAGTTCATGTTCACCAGGCACAGAACAAGTCCCATAAAGACTTACCAAATGCTCCGATAAGAGAACATGTCCTCCAGGCTCTCAACATGTCCTCCAGGCTCTCAACATGTCCTCCAGGCTCTCAACATGTCCTCCAGGCTCTCAACATGTCCTCCAGGCTCTCAACATGTCCTCCAGGCTCTCAACATGTCCTCCAAATATAGTGAAAGTTCTCCAGGCGGAGAATAAATTCTCCAATCACAGACAACATGCTCCTAAAATAGAACAAGTCCTCCAAGCCCTGACCAAGTCCTCCAAGCTCAGAACAATTCCTAAAATATCAGAACAACCACATCAAACTCAGAACAAGTCCTCCAATCTCACAACAAGTCCTCCAATCTCAAAACAAGTCCTCCAGTCATCATAGTTCATGTTCACCAGGGAGAGGACAAGTCCCCCAATGACTTACCAAATGCTCCGATAAGAGAACATGTCCTCCAGGCTCTCAACATGTCCTCCAGGCTCTCAACATGTCCTCCAGGCTCTCAACATGTCCTCCAGGCTCTCAACATGTCCTCCAGGCTCTCAACATGTCCTCCAGGCTCTCAACATGTCCTCCAGGCTCTCAACAGGTCCTCCAGGCTCTCAACAGGTCCTCCAGGCTCTCAACAGGTCCTCCAGGCTCTCAACAGGTCCTCCAGGCTCTCAACATGTCCTCCAGGCTCTCAACATGTCCTCCAGGCTCTCAACATGTCCTCCAAATATAGTGAAAGTTCTCCAGGCAGAGAACAAATTCTCCAATCACAGACCAATGCTCCTAAAAGAGAACAAGTACTCCAAGCTCTAAACAAGTCCTCCATGCTCAGAACAATTCCTAAAATATCAGAACAACCACATCAAACTCAGAACAAGTCCTCCAAATTCAGAACAAGTCCTCCAATCTCAAAACAAGTCCTCCAATCTCAAACAAGTCCTCCAATCTCAAAACAAGTCCTGCAATTTCAAAACAAATCCTCCAATCTCAAAACAAATCCTCCAATCATAATAGTTCATATTCACCAGGCAGAGAACAAGTCCCCCAATGACTTACCAAATGCTCCGATAAGAGAACATGTCCTCCAGGCTCTCAACATGTCCTCCAGGCTCTCAACATGTCCTCCAGGCTCTCAACATGTCCTCCAGGCTCTCAACAGGTCCTCCAGGCTCTCAACAGGTCCTCCAGGCTCTCAACAGGCCCTCCAGGCTCTCAACAGGCCCTCCAGGCTCTCAACAGGTCCTCCAAATATAGTGAAAGTTCTCCAGGCAGAGAACAAATTCTCCAATCACAGACCAAATGCTCCTAAAAGAGAACATGTCCTCCAAGCCCTGAACAAATCCTCCAAGCTCTGAACAAGTCCTCCAAGCTCTGAACAATTCCCCTAACTCAAAACAGGTACCCCAGATTCAGAACAATTCCCCCAAACTCAGAACAATTCCTCCAAGCCCAGAAAAAATTTTTCAATCACAGTGCAAGCTCTCCAGGCACAGAACAAATTCTCCAATCACAGACCAAATGCTCCTAAAAGAGAACAAGTCCTCCAAGCTCTGAACAAGTCCTCCAAGCTCTGAAAAAGTCCTAAAATATCAGAACAACCACATCAAACTCAGAACAAGTCCTCCAATCTCAAAACAAGTCCTCCAATCTCAAAACAAGTCCTCCAATCTCAAAACAAGTCCTCCAATCTCAAAACAAGTCCTCCAATCTCAAAACAAGTCCTCCAATCTCAAAACAAGTCCTCCAATCTCAAAACAAGTCCTCCAGTCATCATAGTTCATGTTCACCAGGCACAGAACAAGTCCCATAAAGACTTACCAAATGCTCCGATAAGAGAACATGTCCTCCAGGCTCTCAACATGTCCTCCAGGCTCTCAACATGTCCTCCAGGCTCTCAACATGTCCTCCAGGCTCTCAACATGTCCTCCAGGCTCTCAACATGTCCTCCAGGCTCTCAACATGTCCTCCAGGCTCTCAACATGTCCTCCAGGCTCTCAACATGTCCTCCAAATATAGTGAAAGTTCTCCAGGCGCAGAATAAATTCTCCAATCACAGACAACATGCTCCTAAAATAGAACAAGTCCTCCAAGCCCTGACCAAGTCCTCCAAGCTCAGAACAATTCCTAAAATATAAGAACAACCACATCAAACTCAGAACAAGTCCTCCAATCCCACAACAAGTCGTCCAATCTCAAAACAAGTCCTCCAGTCATCATAGTTCATGCTCACCAGGGAGAGGACAAGTCCCCCAATGACATACCAAATGCTCCGATAAGAGAACATGTCCTCCAGGCTCTCAACATGTCCTCCAGGCTCTCAACATGTCCTCCAGGCTCTCAACATGTCCTCCAGGCTCTCAACAGGTCCTCCAGGCTCTCAACAGGTCCTCCAGGCTCTCAACAGGTCCTCCAGGCTCTCAACAGGTCCTCCAAATATAGTGAAAGTTCTCCAGGCAGAGAACAAATTCTCCAATCACAGACCAATGCTCCTAAAAGAGAACAAGTCCTCCGAGCTATAAACAAGTCCTCCATGCTCAGAACAATTCCTAAAATATCAGAACAAAAACATCAAACTCAGAACAAGTCCTCCAAACTCAGAACAAATCCTCCAATCTCAAAACAAGTCCTCCAATCTCAAAACAAGTCCTCCAATCTCAAAAAAAGTCCTCCAATCATAATAGTTCATATTCACCAGGCAGAGAACAAGTCCCCCAATGACTTACCAAATGCTCCGATAAGAGAACATGTCCTGCAGACTCTCAACATGTCCTCCAGGCTCTCAACAGGTCCTCCAGGCTCTCAACAGGTCCTCCAGGCTCTCAACAGGTCCTCCAGGCTCTCAACAGGCCCTCCAGGCTCTCAACAGGCCCTCCAGGCTCTCAACAGGTCCTCCAGGCTCTCAACAGTTCCTCCAAATATAGTGAAAGTTCTCCAGGCAGAGAACAATTTCTCCAATCACAGACCAAATGCTCCTAAAAGAGAACAAGTCCTCCAAGCCCTGAACAAATCCTCCAAGCTCTGAACAAGTCCTCCAAGCTCTGAACAATTCCCCTAACTCAAAACAAGTACCCCAGATTCAGAACAATTCCCCCAAACTCAGAACAATTCCTCCAAGCCCAGAAAAAATTTTTCAATCACAGTGCAAGCTCTCCAGGCACAGAACAAATTCTCCAATCACAGACAAAATGCTCCTAAAAGAGCACAAGTCCTCCAAGCTCTGAACTAGTCCTGAAGCTCTGAAAAAGTCCTAAAATATCAGAACAACCACATCAAACTCAGAATAAGTCCTCCAATCTCAAAACAAGTCCTCCAATCTCAAAACAAGTCCTCCAATCTCAAAACAAGTCCTCCAATCTCAAAACAAGTCCTCCAATCTCAAAACAAGTCCTCCAATCTCAAAACAAGTCCTCCAATCTCAAAACAAGTCCTCCAATCTCAAAACAAGTCCTCCAGTCATCATAGTTCATGTTCACCAGGCAGAGAACAAGTCCCCCAATGACTTACCAAATGCTCCGATAAGAGAACATGTCCTCCAGGCTCTCAACATGTCCTCCAGGCTCTCAACATGTCCTCCAGGCTCTCAACATGTCCTCCAGGCTCTCAACATGTCCCCCAGGCTCTCAACATGTCCCCCAGGCTCTCAACATGTCCCCCAGGCTCTCAACATGTCCCCCAGGCTCTCAACGTGTCCTCCAAATAGAGTGAAAATTCTCCAGGCAGAGAACAAATTCTCCAATCACAGACCACATGCTCCTAAAAGAGAACAAGTCCTCTAAGCCCTGAACAAGTCCTCCAAGCTCAGAACAATTCCTAAAATATCAGAACAACCACATCAAAATCAGAACAAGTCCTCCAATCTCAAAACAAGTCCTCCAATCTCAAAACAAGTCCTCCAATCTCAAAACAAGTCCTCCAATCTCAAAACAAGTCCTCCAATCTCAAAACAAGTCCTCCAATCATAATAGTTCATATTCACCAGGCAGAGAACAAGTCCCCCAATGACTTACCAAATGCTCCGATAAGAGAACATGTCCTCCAGGCTCTCAACATGTCCTCCAGGCTCTCAACATGTCCTCCAGGCTCTCAACATGTCCTCCAGGCTCTCAACAGGTCCTCCAGGCTCTCAACAGGTCCTCCAGGCTCTCAACAGGTCCTCCAGGCTCTCAACAGGTCCTCCAGGCTCTCAACAGGTCCTCCAGGCTCTCAACATGTCCTCCAGGCTCTCAACATGTCCTCCAAATATAGTGAAAGTTCTCCAGGCAGAGAACAAATTCTCCAATCACAGACCAATGCTCCTAAAAGAGAACAAGTACTCCAAGCTCTAAACAAGTCCTCCATGCTCAGAACAATTCCTAAAATATCAGAACAACCACATCAAACTCAGAACAAGTCCTCCAAATTCAGAACAAGTCCTCCAATCTCAAAACAAGTCCTCCAATCTCAAACAAGTCCTCCAATCTCAAAACAAGTCCTGCAATTTCAAAACAAATCCTCCAATCTCAAAACAAATCCTCCAATCATAATAGTTCATATTCACCAGGCAGAGAACAAGTCCCCCAATGACTTACCAAATGCTCCGATAAGAGAACATGTCCTCCAGGCTCTCAACATGTCCTCCAGGCTCTCAACATGTCCTCCAGGCTCTCAACATGTCCTCCAGGCTCTCAACAGGTCCTCCAGGCTCTCAACAGGTCCTCCAGGCTCTCAACAGGCCCTCCAGGCTCTCAACAGGCCCTCCAGGCTCTCAACAGGTCCTCCAAATATAGTGAAAGTTCTCCAGGCAGAGAACAAATTCTCCAATCACAGACCAAATGCTCCTAAAAGAGAACATGTCCTCCAAGCCCTGAACAAATCCTCCAAGCTCTGAACAAGTCCTCCAAGCTCTGAACAATTCCCCTAACTCAAAACAGGTACCCCAGATTCAGAACAATTCCCCCAAACTCAGAACAATTCCTCCAAGCCCAGAAAAAATTTTTCAATCACAGTGCAAGCTCTCCAGGCACAGAACAAATTCTCCAATCACAGACCAAATGCTCCTAAAAGAGAACAAGTCCTCCAAGCTCTGAACAAGTCCTCCAAGCTCTGAAAAAGTCCTAAAATATCAGAACAACCACATCAAACTCAGAACAAGTCCTCCAATCTCAAAACAAGTCCTCCAATCTCAAAACAAGTCCTCCAATCTCAAAACAAGTCCTCCAATCTCAAAACAAGTCCTCCAATCTCAAAACAAGTCCTCCAATCTCAAAACAAGTCCTCCAATCTCAAAACAAGTCCTCCAGTCATCATAGTTCATGTTCACCAGGCACAGAACAAGTCCCATAAAGACTTACCAAATGCTCCGATAAGAGAACATGTCCTCCAGGCTCTCAACATGTCCTCCAGGCTCTCAACATGTCCTCCAGGCTCTCAACATGTCCTCCAGGCTCTCAACATGTCCTCCAGGCTCTCAACATGTCCTCCAGGCTCTCAACATGTCCTCCAGGCTCTCAACATGTCCTCCAAATATAGTGAAAGTTCTCCAGGCGCAGAATAAATTCTCCAATCACAGACAACATGCTCCTAAAATAGAACAAGTCCTCCAAGCCCTGACCAAGTCCTCCAAGCTCAGAACAATTCCTAAAATATAAGAACAACCACATCAAACTCAGAACAAGTCCTCCAATCCCACAACAAGTCGTCCAATCTCAAAACAAGTCCTCCAGTCATCATAGTTCATGCTCACCAGGGAGAGGACAAGTCCCCCAATGACATACCAAATGCTCCGATAAGAGAACATGTCCTCCAGGCTCTCAACATGTCCTCCAGGCTCTCAACATGTCCTCCAGGCTCTCAACATGTCCTCCAGGCTCTCAACAGGTCCTCCAGGCTCTCAACAGGTCCTCCAGGCTCTCAACAGGTCCTCCAGGCTCTCAACAGGTCCTCCAAATATAGTGAAAGTTCTCCAGGCAGAGAACAAATTCTCCAATCACAGACCAATGCTCCTAAAAGAGAACAAGTCCTCCGAGCTATAAACAAGTCCTCCATGCTCAGAACAATTCCTAAAATATCAGAACAAAAACATCAAACTCAGAACAAGTCCTCCAAACTCAGAACAAATCCTCCAATCTCAAAACAAGTCCTCCAATCTCAAAACAAGTCCTCCAATCTCAAAAAAAGTCCTCCAATCATAATAGTTCATATTCACCAGGCAGAGAACAAGTCCCCCAATGACTTACCAAATGCTCCGATAAGAGAACATGTCCTGCAGACTCTCAACATGTCCTCCAGGCTCTCAACAGGTCCTCCAGGCTCTCAACAGGTCCTCCAGGCTCTCAACAGGTCCTCCAGGCTCTCAACAGGCCCTCCAGGCTCTCAACAGGCCCTCCAGGCTCTCAACAGGTCCTCCAGGCTCTCAACAGTTCCTCCAAATATAGTGAAAGTTCTCCAGGCAGAGAACAATTTCTCCAATCACAGACCAAATGCTCCTAAAAGAGAACAAGTCCTCCAAGCCCTGAACAAATCCTCCAAGCTCTGAACAAGTCCTCCAAGCTCTGAACAATTCCCCTAACTCAAAACAAGTACCCCAGATTCAGAACAATTCCCCCAAACTCAGAACAATTCCTCCAAGCCCAGAAAAAATTTTTCAATCACAGTGCAAGCTCTCCAGGCACAGAACAAATTCTCCAATCACAGACAAAATGCTCCTAAAAGAGCACAAGTCCTCCAAGCTCTGAACTAGTCCTGAAGCTCTGAAAAAGTCCTAAAATATCAGAACAACCACATCAAACTCAGAATAAGTCCTCCAATCTCAAAACAAGTCCTCCAATCTCAAAACAAGTCCTCCAATCTCAAAACAAGTCCTCCAATCTCAAAACAAGTCCTCCAATCTCAAAACAAGTCCTCCAATCTCAAAACAAGTCCTCCAATCTCAAAACAAGTCCTCCAATCTCAAAACAAGTCCTCCAGTCATCATAGTTCATGTTCACCAGGCAGAGAACAAGTCCCCCAATGACTTACCAAATGCTCCGATAAGAGAACATGTCCTCCAGGCTCTCAACATGTCCTCCAGGCTCTCAACATGTCCTCCAGGCTCTCAACATGTCCTCCAGGCTCTCAACATGTCCTCCAGGCTCTCAACATGTCCCCCAGGCTCTCAACATGTCCCCCAGGCTCTCAACATGTCCCCCAGGCTCTCAACATGTCCCCCAGGCTCTCAACGTGTCCTCCAAATAGAGTGAAAATTCTCCAGGCAGAGAACAAATTCTCCAATCACAGACCACATGCTCCTAAAAGAGAACAAGTCCTCTAAGCCCTGAACAAGTCCTCCAAGCTCAGAACAATTCCTAAAATATCAGAACAACCACATCAAAATCAGAACAAGTCCTCCAATCTCAAAACAAGTCCTCCAATCTCAAAACAAGTCCTCCAATCTCAAAACAAGTCCTCCAATCTCAAAACAAGTCCTCCAATCTCAAAACAAGTCCTCCAATCATAATAGTTCATATTCACCAGGCAGAGAACAAGTCCCCCAATGACTTACCAAATGCTCCGATAAGAGAACATGTCCTCCAGGCTCTCAACATGTCCTCCAGGCTCTCAACATGTCCTCCAGGCTCTCAACATGTCCTCCAGGCCCTCAACAGGCCCTCCAGGCTCTCAACAGGCCCTCCAGGCTCTCAACAGGCCCTCCAGGCTCTCAACAGGTCCTCCAAATATAGTGAAAGTTCTCCAGGCAGAGAACAAATTCTCCAATCACAGACCAAATGCTCCTAAAAGAGAACATGTCCTCCAAGCCCTGAACAAATCCTCCAAGCTCTGAACAAGTCCTCCAAGCTCTGAACAATTCCCCTAACTCAAAACAGGTACCCCAGATTCAGAACAATTCCCCCAAACTCAGAACAATACCTCCAAGCCCAGAAAAAATTTTTCAATCACAGTGCAAGCTCTCCAGGCACAGAACAAATTCTCCAATCACAGACCAAATGCTCCTAAAAGAGAACAAATCCTCCAAGCTCTGAACAAGTCCTCCAAGCTCTGAAAAAGTCCTAAAAAATCAGAACAACCACATCAAACTCAGAACAAGTCCTCCAATCTCAAAACAAGTCCTCCAATCTCAAAACAAGTCCTCCAATCTCAAAACAAGTCCTCCAGTCATCATAGTTCATGTTCACCAGGCACAGAACAAGTCCCATAAAGACTTACCAAATCCTCCGATAAGCGAACATGTCCTCCAGGCTCTCAACATGTCCTCCAGGCTCTCAACATGTCCTCCAGGCTCTCAACATGTCCTCCAGGCTCTCAACATGTCCTCCAGGCTCTCAACATGTCCTCCAGGCTCTCAACATGTCCTCCAAATATAGTGAAAGTTCTCCAGGCGGAGAATAAATTCTCCAATCACAGACAACATGCTCCTAAAATAGAACAAGTCCTCCAAGCCCTGACCAAGTACTCCAAGCTCAGAACAATTCCTAAAATATCAGAACAACCTCATCAAACTCAGAACAAGTCCTCCAATCTCACAACAAGTCCTCCAATCTCAAAACAAGTCCTCCAGTCATCATAGTTCATGCTCACCAGGGAGAGGACAAGTCCCCCAATGACATACCAAATCCTCCGATAAGAGAACATCTCCTCCAGGCTCTCAACATGTCCTCCAGGCTCTCAACATGTCCTCCAGGCTCTCAACATGTCCTCCAGGCTCTCAACATGTCCTCCAGGCTCTCAACAGGCCCTCCAGGCTCTCAACAGGCCCTCCAGGCTCTCACCAGGCCCTCCAGGCTCTCAACAGGCCCTCCAGGCTCTCAACAGGCCCTCCAGGCTCTCAACAGGTCCTCCAGGCTCTCAACAGGTCCTCCAAATATAGTGAAAGTTCTCCAGGCAGAGAACAAATTCTCCAATCACAGACCAATGCTCCTAAAAGAGAACAAGTCCTCCGAGCTATAAACAAGTCCTCCATGCTCAGAACAATTCCTAAAATATCAGAACAACAACATCAAACTCAGAACAAGTCCTCCAAACACAGAACAAGTCCTCCAATCTCAAAACAAGTCCTCCAATCTCAAAACAAGTCCTCCAATCTCAAAACAAGTCCTCCAATCTCAAAACAAGTCCTCCAATCATCATAGTTCATGTTCACCAGGCACAGAACAAGTCCCATAATGACTTACCAAATGCTCCGATAAGAGAACATGTCCTCCAGGCTCTCAACATGTCCTCCAGGCTCTCAACAGGTCCTCCAGCCTCTCAACAGGTCCTCCAGGCTCTCAACAGGTCCTCCAGGCTCTCAACAGGCCCTCCAGGCTCTCAACAGGCCCTCCAGGCTCTCAACAGGCCCTCCAGGCTCTCAACAGGCCCTCCAGGCTCTCAACAGTTCCTCCAAATATAGTGAAAGTTCTCCAGGCAGAGAACAATTTCTCCAATCACAGACCAAATGCTCCTAAAAGAGAACAAGTCCTCCAAGCCCTGAACAAATCCTCCAAGCTCTGAACAAGTCCTCCAAGCTCTGAACAATTCCCCTAACTCAAAACAAGTACCCCAGATTCAGAACAATTCCCCCAAACTCAGAACAATTCCTCCAAGCCCAGAAAAAATTTTTCAATCACACTGCAAGCTCTCCAGGCACAGACCAAATGCTCCTAAAAGAGAACAAGTCCTCCAAGCTCTGAACAAGTCCTCCAAGCTCTGAAAAATTCCTAAAATATCAGCACAACCACATCAAATACAGAACAAGTCCTCCAATCTCAAAACAAGTCCTCCAATCTCAAAACAAGTCCTCCAATCTCAAAACAAGTCCTCCAGTCACCATAGTTCATGTTCACCAGGCACAGAACAAGTCCCATAATGACTTACCAAATGCTCCGATAAGAGAACATGTCCTCCAGGCTCTCAACATGTCCTCCAGAATCTCAACATGTCCTCCAGGCTCTCAACATGTCCTCCAGGATCTCAACATGTCCTCCAGGCTCTCAACAAGTCCTCCAGGCTCTTCAACAAGTCCTCCAGGCTCTCAACATGTCCTCCAGGCTCTCAACATGTCCTCCAAATATAGTGAAAGTTCTCCAGGCAGAGAACAAATTCTCCAATCTGAGATCAAATGCTCCTAAAAGAGAACAAGTCCTCCAAGCCCTGAACAAATCCTCCAAGCTCAGAACAATTCCTAAAACAACAGAACAACCACATCAAACTCAGAACAAGTCCTCCAGGCTCTCAACAAGTCCTCCAATCTCAAAACAAGTCCTCCAGTCACCATAGTTCATGTTCACCAGGGAGAGGACAAGTCCCCCAATGACTTACCAAATGCTCCGATAAGAGAACATGTCCTCCAGGCTCTCAACACGTCCTCCAGGCTCTCAACATGTCCTCCAGGCTCTCAACATGTCCTCCAGGCTCTCAACATGTCCTCCAGGCTCTCAACATGTCCTCCAGGCTCTCAACATGTCCTCCAAATATAGTGAAAGTTCTCCAGGCAGAGAACAAATTCTCCAATCACAGACCAATGCTCCTAAAAGAGAACAAGTCCTCCAAGCTCTAAACAAGTCCTCCATGCTCAGAACAATTCCTAAAATATCAGAACAACATCAAACTCAGAACAAGTCCTCCAAACTCAGAACAAGTCCTCCAATCTCAAAACAAGTCCTCCAATCTCAAAACAAGTCCTCCAATCTCAAAACAAGTCCTCCAATCATAATAGTTCATATTCACCAGGCAGAGAACAAGTCCCCCAATGACTTAACAAATGCTCCGATAAGAGAACATGTCCTCCAGGCTCTCAACAGGTCCTCCAGGCTCTCAACAGGTCCTCCAGGCTCTCAACAGGTCCTCCAGGCTCTCAACAGGTCCTCCAAATATAGTGAAAGTTCTCCAGGCAGAGAACAAATTCTCCAATCACAGACCAAATGCTCCTAAAAGAGAACAAGTCCTCCAAGCCCTGAACAAATCCTCCAAGCTCGGAACAAGTCCTCCAAACTCTGAACAATTCCCCTAACTCAAAACAAGTACCCCAGATTCAGAACAATTCCCCCAAACTCAGAACAATTCCTCCAAGCCCACAAAAAATTTTTCAATCACAGTGCAAGCTCTCCAGGCACAGAACAAATTCTCCAATCACAGACCAAATGCTCCTAAAAGAGAACAAGTCCTCCAAGCTCTGAACAAGTCCTCCAAGCTCTGAACAAGTCCTAAAATATCAGAACAACCACATCAAACTCAGAACAAGTCCTCCAATCTCAAAACAAGTCCTCCAATCTCAAAACAAGTCCTCCAATCTCAAAACAAGTCCTCCAATCTCAAAACAAGTCCTCCAATCTCAAAACAAGTCCTCCAATCTCAAAACAAGTCCTCCAGTCATCATAGTTCATGTTCACCAGGCACAGAACAAGTCCCATAAAGACTTACCAAATGCTCCGATAAGAGAACATGTCCTCCAGGCTCTCAACATGTCCTCCAGGCTCTCAACATGTCCTCCAGGCTCTCAACATGTCCTCCAGGCTCTCAACATGTCCTCCAGGCTCTCAACATGTCCTCCAGGCTCTCAACATGTCCTCCAGGCTCTCAACATGTCCTCCAAATATAGTGAAAGTTCTCCAGGCGCAGAATAAATTCTCCAATCACAGACAACATGCTCCTAAAATAGAACAAGTCCTCCAAGCCCTGACCAAGTCCTCCAAGCTCAGAACAATTCCTAAAATATAAGAACAACCACATCAAACTCAGAACAAGTCCTCCAATCCCACAACAAGTCGTCCAATCTCAAAACAAGTCCTCCAGTCATCATAGTTCATGCTCACCAGGGAGAGGACAAGTCCCCCAATGACATACCAAATGCTCCGATAAGAGAACATGTCCTCCAGGCTCTCAACATGTCCTCCAGGCTCTCAACATGTCCTCCAGGCTCTCAACATGTCCTCCAGGCTCTCAACAGGTCCTCCAGGCTCTCAACAGGTCCTCCAGGCTCTCAACAGGTCCTCCAGGCTCTCAACAGGTCCTCCAAATATAGTGAAAGTTCTCCAGGCAGAGAACAAATTCTCCAATCACAGACCAATGCTCCTAAAAGAGAACAAGTCCTCCGAGCTATAAACAAGTCCTCCATGCTCAGAACAATTCCTAAAATATCAGAACAAAAACATCAAACTCAGAACAAGTCCTCCAAACTCAGAACAAATCCTCCAATCTCAAAACAAGTCCTCCAATCTCAAAACAAGTCCTCCAATCTCAAAAAAAGTCCTCCAATCATAATAGTTCATATTCACCAGGCAGAGAACAAGTCCCCCAATGACTTACCAAATGCTCCGATAAGAGAACATGTCCTGCAGACTCTCAACATGTCCTCCAGGCTCTCAACAGGTCCTCCAGGCTCTCAACAGGTCCTCCAGGCTCTCAACAGGCCCTCCAGGCTCTCAACAGGCCCTCCAGGCTCTCAACAGGCCCTCCAGGCTCTCAACAGGTCCTCCAGGCTCTCAACAGGTCCTCCAAATATAGTGAAAGTTCTCCAGGCAGAGAACAATTTCTCCAATCACAGACCAAATGCTCCTAAAAGAGAACAAGTCCTCCAAGCCCTGAACAAATCCTCCAAGCTCTGAACAAGTCCTCCAAGCTCTGAACAATTCCCCTAACTCAAAACAAGTACCCCAGATTCAGAACAATTCCCCCAAACTCAGAACAATTCCTCCAAGCCCAGAAAAAATTTTTCAATCACAGTGCAAGCTCTCCAGGCACAGAACAAATTCTCCAATCACAGACAAAATGCTCCTAAAAGAGCACAAGTCCTCCAAGCTCTGAACTAGTCCTGAAGCTCTGAAAAAGTCCTAAAATATCAGAACAACCACATCAAACTCAGAATAAGTCCTCCAATCTCAAAACAAGTCCTCCAATCTCAAAACAAGTCCTCCAATCTCAAAACAAGTCCTCCAATCTCAAAACAAGTCCTCCAATCTCAAAACAAGTCCTCCAATCTCAAAACAAGTCCTCCAATCTCAAAACAAGTCCTCCAATCTCAAAACAAGTCCTCCAGTCATCATAGTTCATGTTCACCAGGCAGAGAACAAGTCCCCCAATGACTTACCAAATGCTCCGATAAGAGAACATGTCCTCCAGGCTCTCAACATGTCCTCCAGGCTCTCAACATGTCCTCCAGGCTCTCAACATGTCCTCCAGGCTCTCAACATGTCCTCCAGGCTCTCAACATGTCCTCCAGGCTCTCAACATGTCCCCCAGGCTCTCAACATGTCCCCCAGGCTCTCAACATGTCCCCCAGGCTCTCAACGTGTCCTCCAAATAGAGTGAAAATTCTCCAGGCAGAGAACAAATTCTCCAATCACAGACCACATGCTCCTAAAAGAGAACAAGTCCTCTAAGCCCTGAACAAGTCCTCCAAGCTCAGAACAATTCCTAAAATATCAGAACAACCACATCAAAATCAGAACAAGTCCTCCAATCTCAAAACAAGTCCTCCAATCTCAAAACAAGTCCTCCAATCTCAAAACAAGTCCTCCAATCTCAAAACAAGTCCTCCAATCATAATAGTTCATATTCACCAGGCAGAGAACAAGTCCCCCAATGACTTACCAAATGCTCCGATAAGAGAACATGTCCTCCAGGCTCTCAACATGTCCTCCAGGCTCTCAACATGTCCTCCAGGCCCTCAACAGGCCCTCCAGGCTCTCAACAGGCCCTCCAGGCTCTCAACAGGCCCTCCAGGCTCTCAACAGGTCCTCCAAATATAGTGAAAGTTCTCCAGGCAGAGAACAAATTCTCCAATCACAGACCAAATGCTCCTAAAAGAGAACATGTCCTCCAAGCCCTGAACAAATCCTCCAAGCTCTGAACAAGTCCTCCAAGCTCTGAACAATTCCCCTAACTCAAAACAGGTACCCCAGATTCAGAACAATTCCCCCAAACTCAGAACAATACCTCCAAGCCCAGAAAAAATTTTTCAATCACAGTGCAAGCTCTCCAGGCACAGAACAAATTCTCCAATCACAGACCAAATGCTCCTAAAAGAGAACAAATCCTCCAAGCTCTGAACAAGTCCTCCAAGCTCTGAAAAAGTCCTAAAAAATCAGAACAACCACATCAAACTCAGAACAAGTCCTCCAATCTCAAAACAAGTCCTCCAATCTCAAAACAAGTCCTCCAATCTCAAAACAAGTCCTCCAGTCATCATAGTTCATGTTCACCAGGCACAGAACAAGTCCCATAAAGACTTACCAAATCCTCCGATAAGCGAACATGTCCTCCAGGCTCTCAACATGTCCTCCAGGCTCTCAACATGTCCTCCAGGCTCTCAACATGTCCTCCAGGCTCTCAACATGTCCTCCAGGCTCTCAACATGTCCTCCAGGCTCTCAACATGTCCTCCAAATATAGTGAAAGTTCTCCAGGCGGAGAATAAATTCTCCAATCACAGACAACATGCTCCTAAAATAGAACAAGTCCTCCAAGCCCTGACCAAGTACTCCAAGCTCAGAACAATTCCTAAAATATCAGAACAACCTCATCAAACTCAGAACAAGTCCTCCAATCTCACAACAAGTCCTCCAATCTCAAAACAAGTCCTCCAGTCATCATAGTTCATGCTCACCAGGGAGAGGACAAGTCCCCCAATGACATACCAAATCCTCCGATAAGAGAACATCTCCTCCAGGCTCTCAACATGTCCTCCAGGCTCTCAACATGTCCTCCAGGCTCTCAACATGTCCTCCAGGCTCTCAACAGGCCCTCCAGGCTCTCACCAGGCCCTCCAGGCTCTCAACAGGCCCTCCAGGCTCTCAACAGGCCCTCCAGGCTCTCAACAGGTCCTCCAGGCTCTCAACAGGTCCTCCAAATATAGTGAAAGTTCTCCAGGCAGAGAACAAATTCTCCAATCACAGACCAATGCTCCTAAAAGAGAACAAGTCCTCCGAGCTATAAACAAGTCCTCCATGCTCAGAACAATTCCTAAAATATCAGAACAACAACATCAAACTCAGAACAAGTCCTCCAAACACAGAACAAGTCCTCCAATCTCAAAACAAGTCCTCCAATCTCAAAACAAGTCCTCCAATCTCAAAACAAGTCCTCCAATCTCAAAACAAGTCCTCCAATCATCATAGTTCATGTTCACCAGGCACAGAACAAGTCCCATAATGACTTACCAAATGCTCCGATAAGAGAACATGTCCTCCAGGCTCTCAACATGTCCTCCAGGCTCTCAACAGGTCCTCCAGCCTCTCAACAGGTCCTCCAGGCTCTCAACAGGTCCTCCAGGCTCTCAACAGGCCCTCCAGGCTCTCAACAGGCCCTCCAGGCTCTCAACAGTCCCTCCAGGCTCTCAACAGGCCCTCCAGGCTCTCAACAGTTCCTCCAAATATAGTGAAAGTTCTCCAGGCAGAGAACAATTTCTCCAATCACAGACCAAATGCTCCTAAAAGAGAACAAGTCCTCCAAGCCCTGAACAAATCCTCCAAGCTCTGAACAAGTCCTCCAAGCTCTGAACAATTCCCCTAACTCAAAACAAGTACCCCAGATTCAGAACAATTCCCCCAAACTCAGAACAATTCCTCCAAGCCCAGAAAAAATTTTTCAATCACACTGCAAGCTCTCCAGGCACAGAACAAATTCTCCAATCACAGACAAAATGCTCCTAAAAGAGCACAAGTCCTCCAACCTCTGAACTAGTCCTGAAGCTCTGAAAAAGTCCTAAAATATCAGAACAACCACATCAAACTCAGAACAAGTCCTCCAATCTCAAAACAAGTCCTCCAATCTCAAAACAAGTCCTCCAATCTCAAAACAAGTCCTGCAATCTCAAAACAAGTCCTCCAGTCATCATAGTTCATGTTCACCAGGCACAGAACAAGTCCCATAAAGACTTACCAAATGCTCCGATAAGAGAACATGTCCTCCAGGCTCTCAACAAGTCCTCCAGGCTCTCAAAATGTCCTCCAGGCTCTCAACAAGTCCTCCAGGCTCTCAACATGTCCTCCAGGCTCTCAACATGTCCTCCAGGCTCTCAACATGTCCTCCAGGCTCTCAACATGTCCTCCAGGCTCTCAACATGTCCTCCAGGCTCTCAACATGTCCTCCAAATATAGTGAAAGTTCTCCGGGCAGAGAACAAATTCTCCAATCACAGACCAAATGCTCCTAAAAGAGAGCAAGCCCTCCAAGCCCTGACCAAGTCCTCCAAGCTCAGAACAATTCCTAAAAAATAACAGAACAACCACATCAAACTCAGAACAAGTCCTCCAATCTCAAAACAAGTCCTCCAATCTCAAAACAAGTCCTCCAATCTCAAAACAAGTCCTCCAATCTCAAAACAAGTCCTCCAATCTCAAAACAAGTCCTCCAATCTCAAAACAACTCCTCCAATCTCAAAACAACTCCTCCAATCTCAAAACAACTCCTCCAATCTCAAAACAACTCCTCCAATCTCAAAACAAGTCCTCCAGTCATCATAGTTCATATTCACCAGGCAGAGAACAAGTCCCCCAATGACTTACCAAATGCTCCGATAAGAGAACATGTCCTCCAGGCTCTCAACATGTCCTCCAGGCTCTCAACATGTCCTCCAGGCTCTCAACATGTCCTCCAGGCTCTCAACATGTCCGCCAGGCTGTCAACATGTCCTCCAGGCTCTCAACATGTCCTCCAGGCTCTCAACATGTCCCCCAGGCTCTCAACGTGTCCTCCAAATATAGTAAAAATTCTCCAGGCAGAGAACAAATTCTCCAATCACAGACCACATGCTCCTAAAAGAGAACAAGTCCTCTAAGCCCTGAACAAGTCCTCCAAGCTCAGAACAATTCCTAAAATATCAGAACAACCACATCAAAATCAGAACAAGTCCTCCAATCTCAAAACAAGTCCTCCAATCTCAAAACAAGTCCTCCAATCTCAAAACAAGTCCTCCAATCTCAAAACAAGTCCTCCAATCTCAAAACAAGTCCTCCAATCTCAAAACAAGTCCTCCAATCTCAAAACAAGTCCTCCAGTCATCATAGTTCATGTTCACCAGGCAGAGAACAAGTCCCCCAATGACTTACCAAATGCTCCGATAAGAGAACATGTCCTCCAGGCTCTCAACATGTCCTCCAGGCTCTCAACATGTCCTCCAGGCTCTCAACATGTCCTCCAGGCTCTCAACATGTCCTCCAGGCTCTCAACATGTCCCCCAGGCTCTCAACATGTCCCCCAGGCTCTCAACATGTCCCCCAGGCTCTCAACATGTCCCCCAGGCTCTCAACGTGTCCTCCAAATAGAGTGAAAATTCTCCAGGCAGAGAACAAATTCTCCAATCACAGACCACATGCTCCTAAAAGAGAACAAGTCCTCTAAGCCCTGAACAAGTCCTCCAAGCTCAGAACAATTCCTAAAATATCAGAACAACCACATCAAAATCAGAACAAGTCCTCCAATCTCAAAACAAGTCCTCCAATCTCAAAACAAGTCCTCCAATCTCAAAACAAGTCCTCCAATCTCAAAACAAGTCCTCCAATCTCAAAACAAGTCCTCCAATCTCAAAACAAGTCCTCCAATCATAATAGTTCATATTCACCAGGCAGAGAACAAGTCCCCCAATGACTTACCAAATGCTCCGATAAGAGAACATGTCCTCCAGGCTCTCAACATGTCCTCCAGGCTCTCAACATGTCCTCCAGGCTCTCAACAGGCCCTCCAGGCTCTCAACAGGCCCTCCAGGCTCTCAACAGGTCCTCCAAATATAGTGAAAGTTCTCCAGGCAGAGAACAAATTCTCCAATCACAGACCAAATGCTCCTAAAAGAGAACATGTCCTCCAAGCCCTGAACAAATCCTCCAAGCTCTGAACAAGTCCTCCAAGCTCTGAACAATTCCCCTAACTCAAAACAGGTACCCCAGATTCAGAACAATTCCCCCAAACTCAGAACAATACCTCCAAGCCCAGAAAAAATTTTTCAATCACAGTGCAAGCTCTCCAGGCACAGAACAAATTCTCCAATCACAGACCAAATGCTCCTAAAAGAGAACAAATCCTCCAAGCTCTGAACAAGTCCTCCAAGCTCTGAAAAAGTCCTAAAAAATCAGAACAACCACATCAAACTCAGAACAAGTCCTCCAATCTCAAAACAAGTCCTCCAATCTCAAAACAAGTCCTCCAATCTCAAAACAAGTCCTCCAGTCATCATAGTTCATGTTCACCAGGCACAGAACAAGTCCCATAAAGACTTACCAAATCCTCCGATAAGCGAACATGTCCTCCAGGCTCTCAACATGTCCTCCAGGCTCTCAACATGTCCTCCAGGCTCTCAACATGTCCTCCAGGCTCTCAACATGTCCCCAGGCTCTCAACATGTCCTCCAGGCTCTCAACATGTCCTCCAGGCTCTCAACATGTCCTCCAAATATAGTGAAAGTTCTCCAGGCGGAGAATAAATTCTCCAATCACAGACAACATGCTCCTAAAATAGAACAAGTCCTCCAAGCCCTGACCAAGTACTCCAAGCTCAGAACAATTCCTAAAATATCAGAACAACCTCATCAAACTCAGAACAAGTCCTCCAATCTCACAACAAGTCCTCCAATCTCAAAACAAGTCCTCCAGTCATCATAGTTCATGCTCACCAGGGAGAGGACAAGTCCCCCAATGACATACCAAATCCTCCGATAAGAGAACATCTCCTCCAGGCTCTCAACATGTCCTCCAGGCTCTCAACATGTCCTCCAGGCTCTCAACATGTCCTCCAGGCTCTCAACAGGCCCTCCAGGCTCTCAACAGGCCCTCCAGGCTCTCAACAGGCCCTCCAGGCTCTCAACAGGCCCTCCAGGCTCTCAACAGGTCCTCCAGGCTCTCAACAGGTCCTCCAAATATAGTGAAAGTTCTCCAGGCAGAGAACAAATTCTCCAATCACAGACCAATGCTCCTAAAAGAGAACAAGTCCTCCGAGCTATAAACAAGTCCTCCATGCTCAGAACAATTCCTAAAATATCAGAACAACAACATCAAACTCAGAACAAGTCCTCCAAACACAGAACAAGTCCTCCAATCTCAAAACAAGTCCTCCAATCTCAAAACAAGTCCTCCAATCTCAAAACAAGTCCTCCAATCTCAAAACAAGTCCTCCAATCTCAAAACAAGTCCTCCAATCATCATAGTTCATGTTCACCAGGCACAGAACAAGTCCCATAATGACTTACCAAATGCTCCGATAAGAGAACATGTCCTCCAGGCTCTCAACATGTCCTCCAGGCTCTCAACAGGTCCTCCAGCCTCTCAACAGGTCCTCCAGGCTCTCAACAGGTCCTCCAGGCTCTCAACAGGCCCTCCAGGCTCTCAACAGGCCCTCCAGGCTCTCAACAGGCCCTCCAGGCTCTCAACAGGCCCTCCAGGCTCTCAACAGTTCCTCCAAATATAGTGAAAGTTCTCCAGGCAGAGAACAATTTCTCCAATCACAGACCAAATGCTCCTAAAAGAGAACAAGTCCTCCAAGCCCTGAACAAATCCTCCAAGCTCTGAACAAGTCCTCCAAGCTCTGAACAATTCCCCTAACTCAAAACAAGTACCCCAGATTCAGAACAATTCCCCCAAACTCAGAACAATTCCTCCAAGCCCAGAAAAAATTTTTCAATCACACTGCAAGCTCTCCAGGCACAGAACAAATTCTCCAATCACAGACAAAATGCTCCTAAAAGAGCACAAGTCCTCCAACCTCTGAACTAGTCCTGAAGCTCTGAAAAAGTCCTAAAATATCAGAACAACCACATCAAACTCAGAACAAGTCCTCCAATCTCAAAACAAGTCCTCCAATCTCAAAACAAGTCCTCCAATCTCAAAACAAGTCCTCCAATCTCAAAACAAGTCCTGCAATCTCAAAACAAGTCCTCCAGTCATCATAGTTCATGTTCACCAGGCACAGAACAAGTCCCATAAAGACTTACCAAATGCTCCGATAAGAGAACATGTCCTCCAGGCTCTCAACAAGTCCTCCAGGCTCTCAAAATGTCCTCCAGGCTCTCAACAAGTCCTCCAGGCTCTCAACATGTCCTCCAGGCTCTCAACATGTCCTCCAGGTTCTCAACATGTCCTCCAGGCTCTCAACATGTCCTCCAGGCTCTCAACATGTCCTCCAAATATAGTGAAAGTTCTCCGGGCAGAGAACAAATTCTCCAATCACAGACCAAATGCTCCTAAAAGAGAGCAAGCCCTCCAAGCCCTGACCAAGTCCTCCAAGCTCAGAACAATTCCTAAAAAATAACAGAACAACCACATCAAACTCAGAACAAGTCCTCCAATCTCAAAACAAGTCCTCCAATCTCAAAACAAGTCCTCCAATCTCAAAACAAGTCCTCCAATCTCAAAACAAGTCCTCCAATCTCAAAACAAGTCCTCCAATCTCAAAACAACTCCTCCAATCTCAAAACAACTCCTCCAATCTCAAAACAACTCCTCCAATCTCAAAACAACTCCTCCAATCTCAAAACAAGTCCTCCAGTCATCATAGTTCATATTCACCAGGCAGAGAACAAGTCCCCCAATGACTTACCAAATGCTCCGATAAGAGAACATGTCCTCCAGGCTCTCAACATGTCCTCCAGGCTCTCAACATGTCCGCCAGGCTGTCAACATGTCCTCCAGGCTCTCAACATGTCCTCCAGGCTCTCAACATGTCCCCCAGGCTCTCAACATGTCCCCCAGGCTCTCAACGTGTCCTCCAAATATAGTAAAAATTCTCCAGGCAGAGAACAAATTCTCCAATCACAGACCACATGCTCCTAAAAGAGAACAAGTCCTCTAAGCCCTGAACAAGTCCTCCAAGCTCAGAACAATTCCTAAAATATCAGAACAACCACATCAAAATCAGAACAAGTCCTCCAATCTCAAAACAAGTCCTCCAATCTCAAAACAAGTCCTCCAATCTCAAAACAAGTCCTCCAATCTCAAAACAAGTCCTCCAATCTCAAAACAAGTCCTCCAATCTCAAAACAAGTCCTCCAGTCATCATAGTTCATGTTCACCAGGCAGAGAACAAGTCCCCCAATGACTTACCAAATGCTCCGATAAGAGAACATGTCCTCCAGGCTCTCAACATGTCCTCCAGGCTCTCAACATGTCCTCCAGGCTCTCAACATGTCCTCCAGGCTCTCAACATGTCCTCCAGGCTCTCAACATGTCCTCCAGGCTCTCAACATGTCCCCCAGGCTCTCAACATGTCCCCCAGGCTCTCAACATGTCCCCCAGGCTCTCAACATGTCCCCCAGGCTCTCAACATGTCCCCCAGGCTCTCAACGTGTCCTCCAAATAGAGTGAAAATTCTCCAGGCAGAGAACAAATTCTCCAATCACAGACCACATGCTCCTAAAAGAGAACAAGTCCTCTAAGCCCTGAACAAGTCCTCCAAGCTCAGAACAATTCCTAAAATATCAGAACAACCACATCAAAATCAGAACAAGTCCTCCAATCTCAAAACAAGTCCTCCAATCTCAAAACAAGTCCTCCAATCTCAAAACAAGTCCTCCAATCTCAAAACAAGTCCTCCAATCTCAAAACAAGTCCTCCAATCATAATAGTTCATATTCACCAGGCAGAGAACAAGTCCCCCAATGACTTACCAAATGCTCCGATAAGAGAACATGTCCTCCAGGCTCTCAACATGTCCTCCAGGCTCTCAACATGTCCTCCAGGCTCTCAACAGGCCCTCCAGGCTCTCAACAGGCCCTCCAGGCTCTCAACAGGCCCTCCAGGCTCTCAACAGGTCCTCCAAATATAGTGAAAGTTCTCCAGGCAGAGAACAAATTCTCCAATCACAGACCAAATGCTCCTAAAAGAGAACATGTCCTCCAAGCCCTGAACAAATCCGCCAAGCTCTGAACAAGTCCTCCAAGCTCTGAACAATTCCCCTAACTCAAAACAGGTACCCCAGATTCAGAACAATTCCCCCAAACTCAGAACAATACCTCCAAGCCCAGAAAAAATTTTTCAATCACAGTGCAAGCTCTCCAGGCACAGAACAAATTCTCCAATCACAGACCAAATGCTCCTAAAAGAGAACAAATCCTCCAAGCTCTGAACAAGTCCTCCAAGCTCTGAAAAAGTCCTAAAAAATCAGAACAACCACATCAAACTCAGAACAAGTCCTCCAATCTCAAAACAAGTCCTCCAATCTCAAAACAAGTCCTCCAATCTCAAAACAAGTCCTCCAATCTCAAAACAAGTCCTCCAGTCATCATAGTTCATGTTCACCAGGCACAGAACAAGTCCCATAAAGACTTACCAAATCCTCCGATAAGCGAACATGTCCTCCAGGCTCTCAACATGTCCTCCAGGCTCTCAACATGTCCTCCAGGCTCTCAACATGTCCTCCAGGCTCTCAACATGTCCTCCAGGCTCTCAACATGTCCTCCAGGCTCTCAACATGTCCTCCAAATATAGTGAAAGTTCTCCAGGCGGAGAATAAATTCTCCAATCACAGACAACATGCTCCTAAAATAGAACAAGTCCTCCAAGCCCTGACCAAGTACTCCAAGCTCAGAACAATTCCTAAAATATCAGAACAACCTCATCAAACTCAGAACAAGTCCTCCAATCTCACAACAAGTCCTCCAATCTCAAAACAAGTCCTCCAGTCATCATAGTTCATGCTCACCAGGGAGAGGACAAGTCCCCCAATGACATACCAAATCCTCCGATAAGAGAACATGTCCTCCAGGCTCTCAACATGTCCTCCAGGCTCTCAACATGTCCTCCAGGCTCTCAACAGGCCCTCCAGGCTCTCACCAGGCCCTCCAGGCTCTCAACAGGCCCTCCAGGCTCTCAACAGGCCCTCCAGGCTCTCAACAGGTCCTCCAGGCTCTCAACAGGTCCTCCAAATATAGTGAAAGTTCTCCAGGCAGAGAACAAATTCTCCAATCACAGACCAATGCTCCTAAAAGAGAACAAGTCCTCCGAGCTATAAACAAGTCCTCCATGCTCAGAACAATTCCTAAAATATCAGAACAACAACATCAAACTCAGAACAAGTCCTCCAAACACAGAACAAGTCCTCCAATCTCAAAACAAGTCCTCCAATCTCAAAACAAGTCCTCCAATCTCAAAACAAGTCCTCCAATCATCATAGTTCATGTTCACCAGGCACAGAACAAGTCCCATAATGACTTACCAAATGCTCCGATAAGAGAACATGTCCTCCAGGCTCTCAACATGTCCTCCAGGCTCTCAACAGGTCCTCCAGCCTCTCAACAGGTCCTCCAGGCTCTCAACAGGCCCTCCAGGCTCTCAACAGGCCCTCCAGGCTCTCAACAGTCCCTCCAGGCTCTCAACATCTCCTCCAGGCTCTCAACATCTCCTCCAGGCTCTCAACATGTCCTCCAAATATAGTGAAAGTTCTCCAGGCAGAGAACAAATTGTCCAATCACAGATCAAATGCTCCTAAAAGAGAACAAGTCCTCCAAGCCCTGAACAAATCCTCCAAGCCCAGAACAATTCCTAAAATAACAGAACAACCACATCAAACTCAGAACAAGTCCTCCAATCTCACAACAAGTCCTCCAATCTCAAAACAAGTCCTCCAGTCATCATAGTTCATGTTCACCAGGGAGAAGACAAGTCCCCCAATGACTTCCCAAATGCTCCGTTAAGAGAACATGTCCTCCAGGCTCTCAACATGTCCTCCAGGCTCTCAACATGTCCTCCAGGCTCTCAACATGTCCTCCAGGCTCTCAACATGTCCTCCAGGCTCTCAACATGTCCTCCAGGCTCTCAACATGTCCTCCAGGCTCTCAACATGTCCTCCAGGCTCTCAACATGTCCTCCAGGCTCTCAACATTTCCTCCAAATATAGTGAAAGTTCTCCAGGCAGAGAACAAATTCTCCAATCACAGACCAAATGCTCCTAAATAGAACAAGTCCTCCAAGCTCTGAACAAATCCTCCAAGCTCTGAACAATTCCCCTAACTCAAAACAAGTCCCCCAGATTCAGAACAAGTCACCCAAACTCAGAACAATACCTCCAAGCCCAGAAAAAATTTTTCAATCACAGTGCAAGCTCTCCAGCCACAGGACAAATTCTCCAGGCACAGACCAAATGCTCCTAAAAGAGAACAAGTCCTCCAAGCTCTGAACAAGTCCTCCAAGCTCTGAAAAATTCCTAAAATATCAGCACAACCACATCAAATACAGAACAAGTCCTCCAATCTCAAAACAAGTCCTCCAATCTCAAAACAAGTCCTCCAATCTCAAAACAAGTCCTCCAGTCACCATAGTTCATGTTCACCAGGCACAGAACAAGTCCCATAATGACTTACCAAATGCTCCGATAAGAGAACATGTCCTCCAGGCTCTCAACATGTCCTCCAGAATCTCAACATGTCCTCCAGGCTCTCAACATGTCCTCCAGGATCTCAACATGTCCTCCAGGCTCTCAACAAGTCCTCCAGGCTCTTCAACAAGTCCTCCAGGCTCTCAACATGTCCTCCAGGCTCTCAACATGTCCTCCAAATATAGTGAAAGTTCTCCAGGCAGAGAACAAATTCTCCAATCTGAGATCAAATGCTCCTAAAAGAGAACAAGTCCTCCAAGCCCTGAACAAATCCTCCAAGCTCAGAACAATTCCTAAAACAACAGAACAACCACATCAAACTCTGAACAAGTCCTCCAGGCTCTCAACAAGTCCTCCAATCTCAAAACAAGTCCTCCAGTCACCATAGTTCATGTTCACCAGGGAGAGGACAAGTCCCCCAATGACTTACCAAATGCTCCGATAAGAGAACATGTCCTCCAGGCTCTCAACACGTCCTCCAGGCTCTCAACATGTCCTCCAGGCTCTCAACATGTCCTCCAGGCTCTCAACATGTCCTCCAGGCTCTCAACATGTCCTCCAGGCTCTCAAAATTTCCTCCAAATATAGTGAAAGTTCTCCAGGCAGAGAACAAATTCTCCAATCACAGACCAATGCTCCTAAAAGAGAACAAGTCCTCCAAGCTCTAAACAAGTCCTCCATGCTCAGAACAATTCCTAAAATATCAGAACAACATCAAACTCAGAACAAGTCCTCCAAACTCAGAACAAGTCCTCCAATCTCAAAACAAGTCCTCCAATCTCAAAACAAGTCCTCCAATCTCAAAACAAGTCCTCCAATCATAATACTTCATATTCACCAGGCAGAGAACAAGTCCCCCAATGACTTAACAAATGCTCCGATAAGAGAACATGTCCTCCAGGCTCTCAACAGGTCCTCCAGGCTCTCAACAGGTCCTCCAGGCTCTCAACAGGTCCTCCAGGCTCTCAACAGGTCCTCCAAATATAGTGAAAGTTCTCCAGGCAGAGAACAAATTCTCCAATCACAGACCAAATGCTCCTAAAAGAGAACAAGTCCTCCAAGCCCTGAACAAATCCTCCAAGCTCGGAACAAGTCCTCCAAACTCTGAACAATTCCCCTAACTCAAAACAAGTACCCCAGATTCAGAACAATTCCCCCAAACTCAGAACAATTCCTCCAAGCCCACAAAAAATTTTTCAATCACAGTGCAAGCTCTCCAGGCACAGAACAAATTCTCCAATCACAGACCAAATGCTCCTAAAAGAGAACAAGTCCTCCAAGCTCTGAACAAGTCCTCCAAGCTCTGAACAAGTCCTAAAATATCAGAACAACCACATCAAACTCAGAACAAGTCCTCCAATCTCAAAACAAGTCCTCCAATCTCAAAACAAGTCCTCCAATCTCAAAACAAGTCCTCCAATCTCAAAACAAGTCCTCCAATCT
Organism: Ara ararauna; assembly: GCA_028858755.1. Classification (NCBI taxonomy): domain Eukaryota; kingdom Metazoa; phylum Chordata; class Aves; order Psittaciformes; family Psittacidae; genus Ara; species Ara ararauna. The sequence goes on from CM054376.1 coordinate 713,819, forward strand.
CAAAACAAGTCCTCCAATCTCAAAACAAGTCCTCCAGTCATCATAGTTCATGTTCACCAGGCACAGAACAAGTCCCATAAAGACTTACCAAATGCTCCGATAAGAGAACATGTCCTCCAGGCTCTCAACATGTCCTCCAGGCTCTCAACATGTCCTCCAGGCTCTCAACATGTCCTCCAGGCTCTCAACATGTCCTCCAAATATAGTGAAATTTCTCCAGGCGGAGAATAAATTCTCCAATCACAGACAACATGCTCCTAAAATAGAACAAGTCCTCCAAGCCCTGACCAAGTCCTCCAAGCTCAGAACAATTCCTAAAATATCAGAACAACCACATCAAACTCAGAACAAGTCCTCCAATCTCACAACAAGTCCTCCAATCTCAAAACAAGTCCTCCAGTCATCATAGTTCATGTTCACCAGGGAGAGGACAAGTCCCCCAATGACTTACCAAATGCTCCGATAAGAGAACATGTCCTCCAGGCTCTCAACATGTCCTCCAGGCTCTCAACATGTCCTCCAGGCTCTCAACATGTCCTCCAGGCTCTCAACATGTCCTCCAGGCTCTCAACATGTCCTCCAGGCTCTCAACAGGTCCTCCAGGCTCTCAACAGGTCCTCCAGGCTCTCAACAGGTCCTCCAGGCTCTCAACAGGTCCTCCAGGCTCTCAACATGTCCTCCAGGCTCTCAACATGTCCTCCAAATATAGTGAAAGTTCTCCAGGCAGAGAACAAATTCTCCAATCACAGACCAATGCTCCTAAAAGAGAACAAGTACTCCAAGCTCTAAACAAGTCCTCCATGCTCAGAACAATTCCTAAAATATCAGAACAACAACATCAAACTCAGAACAAGTCCTCCAAATTCAGAACAAGTCCTCCAATCTCAAAACAAGTCCTCCAATCTCAAAACAAGTCCTCCAATCTCAAAACAAGTCCTGCAATTTCAAAACAAATCCTCCAATCTCAAAACAAATCCTCCAATCATAATAGTTCATATTCACCAGGCAGAGAACAAGTCCCCCAATGACTTACCAAATGCTCCGATAAGAGAACATGTCCTCCAGGCTCTCAACATGTCCTCCAGGCTCTCAACATGTCCTCCAGGCTCTCAACATGTCCTCCAGGCTCTCAACAGGTCCTCCAGGCTCTCAACAGGTCCTCCAGGCTCTCAACAGGTCCTCCAGGCTCTCAACAGGCCCTCCAGGCTCTCAACAGGCCCTCCAGGCTCTCAACAGGCCCTCCAGGCTCTCAACAGGTCCTCCAACTATAGTGAAAGTTCTCCAGGCAGAGAACAAATTCTCCAATCACAGACCAAATGCTCCTAAAAGAGAACATGTCCTCCAAGCCCTGAACAAATCCTCCAAGCTCTGAACAAGTCCTCCAAGCTCTGAACAATTCCCCTAACTCAAAACAGGTACCCCAGATTCAGAACAATTCCCCCAAACTCAGAACAATTCCTCCAAGCCCAGAAAAAATTTTTCAATCACAGTGCAAGCTCTCCAGGCACAGAACAAATTCTCCAATCACAGACCACATGCTCCTAAAAGAGAACAAGTCCTCCAAGCTCTGAACAAGTCCTCCAAGCTCTGAAAAAGTCCTAAAATATCAGAACAACCACATCAAACTCAGAACAAGTCCTCCAATCTCAAAACAAGTCCTCCAATCTCAAAACAAGTCCTCCAATCTCAAAACAAGTCCTCCAATCTCAAAACAAGTCCTCCAATCTCAAAACAAGTCCTCCAATCTCAAAACAAGTCCTCCAATCTCAAAACAAGTCCTCCAGTCATCATAGTTCATGTTCACCAGGCACAGAACAAGTCCCATAAAGACTTACCAAATGCTCCGATAAGAGAACATGTCCTCCAGGCTCTCAACATGTCCTCCAGGCTCTCAACATGTCCTCCAGGCTCTCAACATGTCCTCCAGGCTCTCAACATGTCCTCCAGGCTCTCAACATGTCCTCCAGGCTCTCAACATGTCCTCCAGGCTCTCAACATGTCCTCCAAATATAGTGAAAGTTCTCCAGGCGCAGAATAAATTCTCCAATCACAGACAACATGCTCCTAAAATAGAACAAGTCCTCCAAGCCCTGACCAAGTCCTCCAAGCTCAGAACAATTCCTAAAATATAAGAACAACCACATCAAACTCAGAACAAGTCCTCCAATCCCACAACAAGTCGTCCAATCTCAAAACAAGTCCTCCAGTCATCATAGTTCATGCTCACCAGGGAGAGGACAAGTCCCCCAATGACATACCAAATGCTCCGATAAGAGAACATGTCCTCCAGGCTCTCAACATGTCCTCCAGGCTCTCAACATGTCCTCCAGGCTCTCAACATGTCCTCCAGGCTCTCAACAGGTCCTCCAGGCTCTCAACAGGTCCTCCAGGCTCTCAACAGGTCCTCCAGGCTCTCAACAGGTCCTCCAGGCTCTCAACAGGTCCTCCAAATATAGTGAAAGTTCTCCAGGCAGAGAACAAATTCTCCAATCACAGACCAATGCTCCTAAAAGAGAACAAGTCCTCCGAGCTATAAACAAGTCCTCCATGCTCAGAACAATTCCTAAAATATCAGAACAAAAACATCAAACTCAGAACAAGTCCTCCAAACTCAGAACAAATCCTCCAATCTCAAAACAAGTCCTCCAATCTCAAAACAAGTCCTCCAATCTCAAAAAAAGTCCTCCAATCATAATAGTTCATATTCACCAGGCAGAGAACAAGTCCCCCAATGACTTACCAAATGCTCCGATAAGAGAACATGTCCTGCAGACTCTCAACATGTCCTCCAGGCTCTCAACAGGTCCTCCAGGCTCTCAACAGGTCCTCCAGGCTCTCAACAGGCCCTCCAGGCTCTCAACAGGCCCTCCAGGCTCTCAACAGGTCCTCCAGGCTCTCAACAGTTCCTCCAAATATAGTGAAAGTTCTCCAGGCAGAGAACAATTTCTCCAATCACAGACCAAATGCTCCTAAAAGAGAACAAGTCCTCCAAGCCCTGAACAAATCCTCCAAGCTCTGAACAAGTCCTCCAAGCTCTGAACAATTCCCCTAACTCAAAACAAGTACCCCAGATTCAGAACAATTCCCCCAAACTCAGAACAATTCCTCCAAGCCCAGAAAAAATTTTTCAATCACAGTGCAAGCTCTCCAGGCACAGAACAAATTCTCCAATCACAGACAAAATGCTCCTAAAAGAGCACAAGTCCTCCAAGCTCTGAACTAGTCCTGAAGCTCTGAAAAAGTCCTAAAATATCAGAACAACCACATCAAACTCAGAATAAGTCCTCCAATCTCAAAACAAGTCCTCCAATCTCAAAACAAGTCCTCCAATCTCAAAACAAGTCCTCCAATCTCAAAACAAGTCCTCCAATCTCAAAACAAGTCCTCCAATCTCAAAACAAGTCCTCCAATCTCAAAACAAGTCCTCCAGTCATCATAGTTCATGTTCACCAGGCAGAGAACAAGTCCCCCAATGACTTACCAAATGCTCCGATAAGAGAACATGTCCTCCAGGCTCTCAACATGTCCTCCAGGCTCTCAACATGTCCTCCAGGCTCTCAACATGTCCTCCAGGCTCTCAACATGTCCTCCAGGCTCTCAACATGTCCCCCAGGCTCTCAACATGTCCCCCAGGCTCTCAACATGTCCCCCAGGCTCTCAACGTGTCCTCCAAATAGAGTGAAAATTCTCCAGGCAGAGAACAAATTCTCCAATCACAGACCACATGCTCCTAAAAGAGAACAAGTCCTCTAAGCCCTGAACAAGTCCTCCAAGCTCAGAACAATTCCTAAAATATCAGAACAACCACATCAAAATCAGAACAAGTCCTCCAATCTCAAAACAAGTCCTCCAATCTCAAAACAAGTCCTCCAATCTCAAAACAAGTCCTCCAATCTCAAAACAAGTCCTCCAATCTCAAAACAAGTCCTCCAATCTCAAAACAAGTCCTCCAATCTCAAAACAAGTCCTCCAGTCACCATAGTTCATGTTCACCAGGCACAGAACAAGTCCCATAATGACTTACCAAATGCTCCGATAAGAGAACATGTCCTCCAGGCTCTCAACATGTCCTCCAGGCTCTCAACATGTCCTCCAGGCTCTCAACATGTCCTCCAGGCTCTCAACATGTCCTCCAGGCTCTCAACATGTCCTCCAGGCTCTCAACATGTCCTCCAAATATAGTGAAAGTTCTCCAGGCGGAGAATAAATTCTCCAATCACAGACAACATGCTCCTAAAATAGAACAAGTCCTCCAAGCCCTGACCAAGTACTCCAAGCTCAGAACAATTCCTAAAATATCAGAACAACCTCATCAAACTCAGAACAAGTCCTCCAATCTCACAACAAGTCCTCCAATCTCAAAACAAGTCCTCCAGTCATCATAGTTCATGCTCACCAGGGAGAGGACAAGTCCCCCAATGACATACCAAATCCTCCGATAAGAGAACATGTCCTCCAGGCTCTCAACATGTCCTCCAGGCTCTCAACATGTCCTCCAGGCTCTCAACATGTCCTCCAGGCTCTCACCAGGCCCTCCAGGCTCTCACCAGGCCCTCCAGGCTCTCAACAGGCCCTCCAGGCTCTCAACAGGCCCTCCAGGCTCTCAACAGGTCCTCCAGGCTCTCAACAGGTCCTCCAAATATAGTGAAAGTTCTCCAGGCAGAGAACAAATTCTCCAATCACAGACCAATGCTCCTAAAAGAGAACAAGTCCTCCGAGCTATAAACAAGTCCTCCATGCTCAGAACAATTCCTAAAATATCAGAACAACAACATCAAACTCAGAACAAGTCCTCCAAACACAGAACAAGTCCTCCAATCTCAAAACAAGTCCTCCAATCTCAAAACAAGTCCTCCAATCTCAAAACAAGTCCTCCAGTCATCATAGTTCATGTTCACCAGGCAGAGAACAAGTCCCCCAATGACTTACCAAATGCTCCGATAAGAGAACATGTCCTCCAGGCTCTCAACATGTCCTCCAGGCTCTCAACATGTCCTCCAGGCTCTCAACATGTCCTCCAGGCTCTCAACATGTCCTCCAGGCTCTCAACATGTCCTCCAGGCTCTCAACATGTCCTCCAGGCTCTCAACATGTCCCCCAGGCTCTCAACATGTCCCCCAGGCTCTCAACATGTCCCCCAGGCTCTCAACATGTCCCCCAGGCTCTCAACGTGTCCTCCAAATAGAGTGAAAATTCTCCAGGCAGAGAACAAATTCTCCAATCACAGACCACATGCTCCTAAAAGAGAACAAGTCCTCTAAGCCCTGAACAAGTCCTCCAAGCTCAGAACAATTCCTAAAATATCAGAACAACCACATCAAAATCAGAACAAGTCCTCCAATCTCAAAACAAGTCCTCCAATCTCAAAACAAGTCCTCCAATCTCAAAACAAGTCCTCCAATCTCAAAACAAGTCCTCCAATCTCAAAACAAGTCCTCCAATCTCAAAACAAGTCCTCCAATCTCAAAACAAGTCCTCCAGTCACCATAGTTCATGTTCACCAGGCACAGAACAAGTCCCATAATGACTTACCAAATGCTCCGATAAGAGAACATGTCCTCCAGGCTCTCAACATGTCCTCCAGAATCTCAACATGTCCTCCAGGCTCTCAACATGTCCTCCAGGATCTCAACATGTCCTCCAGGCTCTCAACAAGTCCTCCAGGCTCTTCAACAAGTCCTCCAGGCTCTCAACATGTCCTCCAGGCTCTCAACATGTCCTCCAAATATAGTGAAAGTTCTCCAGGCAGAGAACAAATTCTCCAATCTGAGATCAAATGCTCCTAAAAGAGAACAAGTCCTCCAAGCCCTGAACAAATCCTCCAAGCTCAGAACAATTCCTAAAACAACAGAACAACCACATCAAACTCAGAACAAGTCCTCCAGGCTCTCAACAAGTCCTCCAATCTCAAAACAAGTCCTCCAGTCACCATAGTTCATGTTCACCAGGGAGAGGACAAGTCCCCCAATGACTTACCAAATGCTCCGATAAGAGAACATGTCCTCCAGGCTCTCAACACGTCCTCCAGGCTCTCAACATGTCCTCCAGGCTCTCAACATGTCCTCCAGGCTCTCAACATGTCCTCCAGGCTCTCAAAATTTCCTCCAAATATAGTGAAAGTTCTCCAGGCAGAGAACAAATTCTCCAATCACAGACCAATGCTCCTAAAAGAGAACAAGTCCTCCAAGCTCTAAACAAGTCCTCCATGCTCAGAACAATTCCTAAAATATCAGAACAACATCAAACTCAGAACAAGTCCTCCAAACTCAGAACAAGTCCTCCAATCTCAAAACAAGTCCTCCAATCTCAAAACAAGTCCTCCAATCTCAAAACAAGTCCTCCAATCATAATAGTTCATATTCACCAGGCAGAGAACAAGTCCCCCAATGACTTAACAAATGCTCCGATAAGAGAACATGTCCTCCAGGCTCTCAACAGGTCCTCCAGGCTCTCAACAGGTCCTCCAGGCTCTCAACAGGTCCTCCAGGCTCTCAACAGGTCCTCCAGGCTCTCAACAGGTCCTCCAAATATAGTGAAAGTTCTCCAGGCAGAGAACAAATTCTCCAATCACAGACCAAATGCTCCTAAAAGAGAACAAGTCCTCCAAGCCCTGAACAAATCCTCCAAGCTCGGAACAAGTCCTCCAAACTCTGAACAATTCCCCTAACTCAAAACAAGTACCCCAGATTCAGAACAATTCCCCCAAACTCAGAACAATTCCTCCAAGCCCACAAAAAATTTTTCAATCACAGTGCAAGCTCTCCAGGCACAGAACAAATTCTCCAATCACAGACCAAATGCTCCTAAAAGAGAACAAGTCCTCCAAGCTCTGAACAAGTCCTCCAAGCTCTGAACAAGTCCTAAAATATCAGAACAACCACATCAAACTCAGAACAAGTCCTCCAATCTCAAAACAAGTCCTCCAATCTCAAAACAAGTCCTCCAATCTCAAAACAAGTCCTCCAATCTCAAAACAAGTCCTCCAATCTCAAAACAAGTCCTCCAATCTCAAAACAAGTCCTCCAGTCATCATAGTTCATGTTCACCAGGCACAGAACAAGTCCCATAAAGACTTACCAAATGCTCCGATAAGAGAACATGTCCTCCAGGCTCTCAACATGTCCTCCAGGCTCTCAACATGTCCTCCAGGCTCTCAACATGTCCTCCAGGCTCTCAACATGTCCTCCAAATATAGTGAAAGTTCTCCAGGCGGAGAATAAATTCTCCAATCACAGACAACATGCTCCTAAAATAGAACAAGTCCTCCAAGCCCTGACCAAGTCCTCCAAGCTCAGAACAATTCCTAAAATATCAGAACAACCACATCAAACTCAGAACAAGTCCTCCAATCTCACAACAAGTCCTCCAATCTCAAAACAAGTCCTCCAGTCATCATAGTTCATGTTCACCAGGGAGAGGACAAGTCCCCCAATGACTTACCAAATGCTCCGATAAGAGAACATGTCCTCCAGGCTCTCAACATGTCCTCCAGGCTCTCAACATGTCCTCCAGGCTCTCAACATGTCCTCCAGGCTCTCAACATGTCCTCCAGGCTCTCAACATGTCCTCCAGGCTCTCAACAGGTCCTCCAGGCTCTCAACAGGTCCTCCAGGCTCTCAACAGGTCCTCCAGGCTCTCAACAGGTCCTCCAGGCTCTCAACAGGTCCTCCAGGCTCTCAACATGTCCTCCAGGCTCTCAACATGTCCTCCAAATATAGTGAAAGTTCTCCAGGCAGAGAACAAATTCTCCAATCACAGACCAATGCTCCTAAAAGAGAACAAGTACTCCAAGCTCTAAACAAGTCCTCCATGCTCAGAACAATTCCTAAAATATCAGAACAACAACATCAAACTCAGAACAAGTCCTCCAAATTCAGAACAAGTCCTCCAATCTCAAAACAAGTCCTCCAATCTCAAAACAAGTCCTGCAATTTCAAAACAAATCCTCCAATCTCAAAACAAATCCTCCAATCATAATAGTTCATATTCACCAGGCAGAGAACAAGTCCCCCAATGACTTACCAAATGCTCCGATAAGAGAACATGTCCTCCAGGCTCTCAACATGTCCTCCAGGCTCTCAACATGTCCTCCAGGCTCTCAACAGGTCCTCCAGGCTCTCAACAGGTCCTCCAGGCTCTCAACAGGCCCTCCAGGCTCTCAAGAGGCCCTCCAGGCTCTCAACAGGCCCTCCAGGCTCTCAACAGGTCCTCCAAATATAGTGAAAGTTCTCCAGGCAGAGAACAAATTCTCCAATCACAGACCAAATGCTCCTAAAAGAGAACATGTCCTCCAAGCCCTGAACAAATCCTCCAAGCTCTGAACAAGTCCTCCAAGCTCTGAACAATTCCCCTAACTCAAAACAGGTACCCCAGATTCAGAACAATTCCCCCAAACTCAGAACAATTCCTCCAAGCCCAGAAAAAATTTTTCAATCACAGTGCAAGCTCTCCAGGCACAGAACAAATTCTCCAATCACAGACCAAATGCTCCTAAAAGAGAACAAGTCCTCCAAGCTCTGAACAAGTCCTCCAAGCTCTGAAAAAGTCCTAAAATATCAGAACAACCACATCAAACTCAGAACAAGTCCTCCAATCTCAAAACAAGTCCTCCAATCTCAAAACAAGTCCTCCAATCTCAAAACAAGTCCTCCAATCTCAAAACAAGTCCTCCAATCTCAAAACAAGTCCTCCAATCTCAAAACAAGTCCTCCAATCTCAAAACAAGTCCTCCAATCTCAAAACAAGTCCTCCAGTCATCATAGTTCATGTTCACCAGGCACAGAACAAGTCCCATAAAGACTTACCAAATGCTCCGATAAGAGAACATGTCCTCCAGGCTCTCAACATGTCCTCCAGGCTCTCAACATGTCCTCCAGGCTCTCAACATGTCCTCCAGGCTCTCAACATGTCCTCCAGGCTCTCAACATGTCCTCCAGGCTCTCAACATGTCCTCCAGGCTCTCAACATGTCCTCCAAATATAGTGAAAGTTCTCCAGGCGCAGAATAAATTCTCCAATCACAGACAACATGCTCCTAAAATAGAACAAGTCCTCCAAGCCCTGACCAAGTCCTCCAAGCTCAGAACAATTCCTAAAATATAAGAACAACCACATCAAACTCAGAACAAGTCCTCCAATCCCACAACAAGTCGTCCAATCTCAAAACAAGTCCTCCAGTCATCATAGTTCATGCTCACCAGGGAGAGGACAAGTCCCCCAATGACATACCAAATGCTCCGATAAGAGAACATGTCCTCCAGGCTCTCAACATGTCCTCCAGGCTCTCAACATGTCCTCCAGGCTCTCAACATGTCCTCCAGGCTCTCAACAGGTCCTCCAGGCTCTCAACAGGTCCTCCAGGCTCTCAACAGGTCCTCCAGGCTCTCAACAGGTCCTCCAGGCTCTCAACAGGTCCTCCAAATATAGTGAAAGTTCTCCAGGCAGAGAACAAATTCTCCAATCACAGACCAATGCTCCTAAAAGAGAACAAGTCCTCCGAGCTATAAACAAGTCCTCCATGCTCAGAACAATTCCTAAAATATCAGAACAAAAACATCAAACTCAGAACAAGTCCTCCAAACTCAGAACAAATCCTCCAATCTCAAAACAAGTCCTCCAATCTCAAAACAAGTCCTCCAATCTCAAAAAAAGTCCTCCAATCATAATAGTTCATATTCACCAGGCAGAGAACAAGTCCCCCAATGACTTACCAAATGCTCCGATAAGAGAACATGTCCTGCAGACTCTCAACATGTCCTCCAGGCTCTCAACAGGTCCTCCAGGCTCTCAACAGGTCCTCCAGGCTCTCAACAGGTCCTCCAGGCTCTCAACAGGCCCTCCAGGCTCTCAACAGGCCCTCCAGGCTCTCAACAGGTCCTCCAGGCTCTCAACAGTTCCTCCAAATATAGTGAAAGTTCTCCAGGCAGAGAACAATTTCTCCAATCACAGACCAAATGCTCCTAAAAGAGAACAAGTCCTCCAAGCCCTGAACAAATCCTCCAAGCTCTGAACAAGTCCTCCAAGCTCTGAACAATTCCCCTAACTCAAAACAAGTACCCCAGATTCAGAACAATTCCCCCAAACTCAGAACAATTCCTCCAAGCCCAGAAAAAATTTTTCAATCACAGTGCAAGCTCTCCAGGCACAGAACAAATTCTCCAATCACAGACAAAATGCTCCTAAAAGAGCACAAGTCCTCCAAGCTCTGAACTAGTCCTGAAGCTCTGAAAAAGTCCTAAAATATCAGAACAACCACATCAAACTCAGAATAAGTCCTCCAATCTCAAAACAAGTCCTCCAATCTCAAAACAAGTCCTCCAATCTCAAAACAAGTCCTCCAATCTCAAAACAAGTCCTCCAATCTCAAAACAAGTCCTCCAATCTCAAAACAAGTCCTCCAATCTCAAAACAAGTCCTCCAATCTCAAAACAAGTCCTCCAATCTCAAAACAAGTCCTCCAGTCATCATAGTTCATGTTCACCAGGCAGAGAACAAGTCCCCCAATGACTTACCAAATGCTCCGATAAGAGAACATGTCCTCCAGGCTCTCAACATGTCCTCCAGGCTCTCAACATGTCCTCCAGGCTCTCAACATGTCCTCCAGGCTCTCAACATGTCCTCCAGGCTCTCAACATGTCCCCCAGGCTCTCAACATGTCCCCCAGGCTCTCAACATGTCCCCCAGGCTCTCAACATGTCCCCCAGGCTCTCAACGTGTCCTCCAAATAGAGTGAAAATTCTCCAGGCAGAGAACAAATTCTCCAATCACAGACCACATGCTCCTAAAAGAGAACAAGTCCTCTAAGCCCTGAACAAGTCCTCCAAGCTCAGAACAATTCCTAAAATATCAGAACAACCACATCAAAATCAGAACAAGTCCTCCAATCTCAAAACAAGTCCTCCAATCTCAAAACAAGTCCTCCAATCTCAAAACAAGTCCTCCAATCTCAAAACAAGTCCTCCAATCTCAAAACAAGTCCTCCAATCATAATAGTTCATATTCACCAGGCAGAGAACAAGTCCCCCAATGACTTACCAAATGCTCCGATAAGAGAACATGTCCTCCAGGCTCTCAACATGTCCTCCAGGCTCTCAACATGTCCTCCAGGCTCTCAACATGTCCTCCAGGCTCTCAACAGGCCCTCCAGGCTCTCAACAGGCCCTCCAGGCTCTCAACAGGCCCTCCAGGCTCTCAACAGGTCCTCCAAATATAGTGAAAGTTCTCCAGGCAGAGAACAAATTCTCCAATCACAGACCAAATGCTCCTAAAAGAGAACATGTCCTCCAAGCCCTGAACAAATCCTCCAAGCTCTGAACAAGTCCTCCAAGCTCTGAACAATTCCCCTAACTCAAAACAGGTACCCCAGATTCAGAACAATTCCCCCAAACTCAGAACAATACCTCCAAGCCCAGAAAAAATTTTTCAATCACAGTGCAAGCTCTCCAGGCACAGAACAAATTCTCCAATCACAGACCAAATGCTCCTAAAAGAGAACAAATCCTCCAAGCTCTGAACAAGTCCTCCAAGCTCTGAAAAAGTCCTAAAAAATCAGAACAACCACATCAAACTCAGAACAAGTCCTCCAATCTCAAAACAAGTCCTCCAATCTCAAAACAAGTCCTCCAATCTCAAAACAAGTCCTCCAGTCATCATAGTTCATGTTCACCAGGCACAGAACAAGTCCCATAAAGACTTACCAAATCCTCCGATAAGCGAACATGTCCTCCAGGCTCTCAACATGTCCTCCAGGCTCTCAACATGTCCTCCAGGCTCTCAACATGTCCTCCAGGCTCTCAACATGTCCTCCAGGCTCTCAACATGTCCTCCAGGCTCTCAACATGTCCTCCAGGCTCTCAACATGTCCTCCAGGCTCTCAACATGTCCTCCAAATATAGTGAAAGTTCTCCAGGCGGAGAATAAATTCTCCAATCACAGACAACATGCTCCTAAAATAGAACAAGTCCTCCAAGCCCTGACCAAGTACTCCAAGCTCAGAACAATTCCTAAAATATCAGAACAACCTCATCAAACTCAGAACAAGTCCTCCAATCTCACAACAAGTCCTCCAATCTCAAAACAAGTCCTCCAGTCATCATAGTTCATGCTCACCAGGGAGAGGACAAGTCCCCCAATGACATACCAAATCCTCCGATAAGAGAACATGTCCTCCAGGCTCTCAACATGTCCTCCAGGCTCTCAACATGTCCTCCAGGCTCTCAACATGTCCTCCAGGCTCTCAACATGTCCTCCAGGCTCTCAACAGGCCCTCCAGGCTCTCACCAGGCCCTCCAGGCTCTCAACAGGCCCTCCAGGCTCTCAACAGGCCCTCCAGGCTCTCAACAGGTCCTCCAGGCTCTCAACAGGTCCTCCAAATATAGTGAAAGTTCTCCAGGCAGAGAACAAATTCTCCAATCACAGACCAATGCTCCTAAAAGAGAACAAGTCCTCCGAGCTATAAACAAGTCCTCCATGCTCAGAACAATTCCTAAAATATCAGAACAACAACATCAAACTCAGAACAAGTCCTCCAAACACAGAACAAGTCCTCCAATCTCAAAACAAGTCCTCCAATCTCAAAACAAGTCCTCCAATCTCAAAACAAGTCCTCCAATCTCAAAACAAGTCCTCCAATCATCATAGTTCATGTTCACCAGGCACAGAACAAGTCCCATAATGACTTACCAAATGCTCCGATAAGAGAACATGTCCTCCAGGCTCTCAACATGTCCTCCAGGCTCTCAACAGGTCCTCCAGCCTCTCAACAGGTCCTCCAGGCTCTCAACAGGTCCTCCAGGCTCTCAACAGGCCCTCCAGGCTCTCAACAGGCCCTCCAGGCTCTCAACAGTCCCTCCAGGCTCTCAACAGGCCCTCCAGGCTCTCAACAGTTCCTCCAAATATAGTGAAAGTTCTCCAGGCAGAGAACAATTTCTCCAATCACAGACCAAATGCTCCTAAAAGAGAACAAGTCCTCCAAGCCCTGAACAAATCCTCCAAGCTCTGAACAAGTCCTCCAAGCTCTGAACAATTCCCCTAACTCAAAACAAGTCCCCCAGATTCAGAACAATTCCCCCAAACTCAGAACAATTCCTCCAAGCCCAGAAAAAATTTTTCAATCACACTGCAAGCTCTCCAGGCACAGAACAAATTCTCCAATCACAGACAAAATGCTCCTAAAAGAGCACAAGTCCTCCAACCTCTGAACTAGTCCTGAAGCTCTGAAAAAGTCCTAAAATATCAGAACAACCACATCAAACTCAGAACAAGTCCTCCAATCTCAAAACAAGTCCTCCAATCTCAAAACAAGTCCTCCAATCTCAAAACAAGTCCTCCAATCTCAAAACAAGTCCTGCAATCTCAAAACAAGTCCTCCAGTCATCATAGTTCATGTTCACCAGGCACAGAACAAGTCCCATAAAGACTTACCAAATGCTCCGATAAGAGAACATGTCCTCCAGGCTCTCAACAAGTCCTCCAGGCTCTCAAAATGTCCTCCAGGCTCTCAACAAGTCCTCCAGGCTCTCAACATGTCCTCCAGGCTCTCAACATGTCCTCCAGGCTCTCAACATGTCCTCCAGGCTCTCAACATGTCCTCCAGGCTCTCAACATGTCCTCCAGGCTCTCAACATGTCCTCCAAATATAGTGAAAGTTCTCCGGGCAGAGAACAAATTCTCCAATCACAGACCAAATGCTCCTAAAAGAGAGCAAGCCCTCCAAGCCCTGACCAAGTCCTCCAAGCTCAGAACAATTCCTAAAAAATAACAGAACAACCACATCAAACTCAGAACAAGTCCTCCAATCTCAAAACAAGTCCTCCAATCTCAAAACAAGTCCTCCAATCTCAAAACAAGTCCTCCAATCTCAAAACAAGTCCTCCAATCTCAAAACAAGTCCTCCAATCTCAAAACAACTCCTCCAATCTCAAAACAACTCCTCCAATCTCAAAACAACTCCTCCAATCTCAAAACAACTCCTCCAATCTCAAAACAAGTCCTCCAGTCATCATAGTTCATATTCACCAGGCAGAGAACAAGTCCCCCAATGACTTACCAAATGCTCCGATAAGAGAACATGTCCTCCAGGCTCTCAACATGTCCTCCAGGCTCTCAACATGTCCTCCAGGCTCTCAACATGTCCTCCAGGCTCTCAACATGTCCGCCAGGCTGTCAACATGTCCTCCAGGCTCTCAACATGTCCTCCAGGCTCTCAACATGTCCCCCAGGCTCTCAACGTGTCCTCCAAATATAGTAAAAATTCTCCAGGCAGAGAACAAATTCTCCAATCACAGACCACATGCTCCTAAAAGAGAACAAGTCCTCTAAGCCCTGAACAAGTCCTCCAAGCTCAGAACAATTCCTAAAATATCAGAACAACCACATCAAAATCAGAACAAGTCCTCCAATCTCAAAACAAGCCCTCCAATCTCAAAACAAGTCCTCCAATCTCAAAACAAGTCCTCCAATCTCAAAACAAGTCCTCCAATCTCAAAACAAGTCCTCCAATCTCAAAACAAGTCCTCCAGTCATCATAGTTCATGTTCACCAGGCAGAGAACAAGTCCCCCAATGACTTACCAAATGCTCCGATAAGAGAACATGTCCTCCAGGCTCTCAACATGTCCTCCAGGCTCTCAACATGTCCTCCAGGCTCTCAACATGACCTCCAGGCTCTCAACATGTCCTCCAGGCTGTCAACATGTCCCCCAGGCTCTCAACATGTCCCCCAGGCTCTCAACATGTCCCCCAGGCTCTCAACATGTCCCCCAGGCTCTCAACGTGTCCTCCAAATAGAGTGAAAATTCTCCAGGCAGAGAACAAATTCTCCAATCACAGACCACATGCTCCTAAAAGAGAACAAGTCCTCTAAGCCCTGAACAAGTCCTCCAAGCTCAGAACAATTCCTAAAATATCAGAACAACCACATCAAAATCAGAACAAGTCCTCCAATCTCAAAACAAGTCCTCCAATCTCAAAACAAGTCCTCCAATCTCAAAACAAGTCCTCCAATCTCAAAACAAGTCCTCCAATCTCAAAACAAGTCCTCCAATCATAATAGTTCATATTCACCAGGCAGAGAACAAGTCCCCCAATGACTTACCAAATGCTCCGATAAGAGAACATGTCCTCCAGGCTCTCAACATGTCCTCCAGGCTCTCAACATGTCCTCCAGGCTCTCAACAGGCCCTCCAGGCTCTCAACAGGCCCTCCAGGCTCTCAACAGGTCCTCCAAATATAGTGAAAGTTCTCCAGGCAGAGAACAAATTCTCCAATCACAGACCAAATGCTCCTAAAAGAGAACATGTCCTCCAAGCCCTGAACAAATCCTCCAAGCTCTGAACAAGTCCTCCAAGCTCTGAACAATTCCCCTAACTCAAAACAGGTACCCCAGATTCAGAACAATTCCCCCAAACTCAGAACAATACCTCCAAGCCCAGAAAAAATTTTTCAATCACAGTGCAAGCTCTCCAGGCACAGAACAAATTCTCCAATCACAGACCAAATGCTCCTAAAAGAGAACAAATCCTCCAAGCTCTGAACAAGTCCTCCAAGCTCTGAAAATGTCCTAAAAAATCAGAACAACCACATCAAACTCAGAACAAGTCCTCCAATCTCAAAACAAGTCCTCCAATCTCAAAACAAGTCCTCCAATCTCAAAACAAGTCCTCCAATCTCAAAACAAGTCCTCCAGTCATCATAGTTCATGTTCACCAGGCACAGAACAAGTCCCATAAAGACTTACCAAATCCTCCGATAAGCGAACATGTCCTCCAGGCTCTCAACATGTCCTCCAGGCTCTCAACATGTCCTCCAGGCTCTCAACATGTCCTCCAGGCTCTCAACATGTCCTCCAGGCTCTCAACATGTCCTCCAGGCTCTCAACATGTCCTCCAGGCTCTCAACATGTCCTCCAAATATAGTGAAAGTTCTCCAGGCGGAGAATAAATTCTCCAATCACAGACAACATGCTCCTAAAATAGAACAAGTCCTCCAAGCCCTGACCAAGTACTCCAAGCTCAGAACAATTCCTAAAATATCAGAACAACCTCATCAAACTCAGAACAAGTCCTCCAATCTCACAACAAGTCCTCCAATCTCAAAACAAGTCCTCCAGTCATCATAGTTCATGCTCACCAGGGAGAGGACAAGTCCCCCAATGACATACCAAATCCTCCGATAAGAGAACATGTCCTCCAGGCTCTCAACATGTCCTCCAGGCTCTCAACATGTCCTCCAGGCTCTCAACATGTCCTCCAGGCTCTCAACAGGCCCTCCAGGCTCTCACCAGGCCCTCCAGGCTCTCAACAGGCCCTCCAGGCTCTCAACAGGCCCTCCAGGCTCTCAACAGGTCCTCCAGGCTCTCAACAGGTCCTCCAAATATAGTGAAAGTTCTCCAGGCAGAGAACAAATTCTCCAATCACAGACCAATGCTCCTAAAAGAGAACAAGTCCTCCGAGCTATAAACAAGTCCTCCATGCTCAGAACAATTCCTAAAATA
This sequence comes from Ara ararauna, assembly GCA_028858755.1. Taxonomy (NCBI): domain Eukaryota; kingdom Metazoa; phylum Chordata; class Aves; order Psittaciformes; family Psittacidae; genus Ara; species Ara ararauna. The sequence continues at coordinate 730,309 of CM054376.1, forward strand.
TCAGAACAACAACATCAAACTCAGAACAAGTCCTCCAAACACAGAACAAGTCCTCCAATCTCAAAACAAGTCCTCCAATCTCAAAACAAGTCCTCCAATCTCAAAACAAGTCCTCCAATCATCATAGTTCATGTTCACCAGGCACAGAACAAGTCCCATAATGACTTACCAAATGCTCCGATAAGAGAACATGTCCTCCAGGCTCTCAACATGTCCTCCAGGCTCTCAACAGGTCCTCCAGCCTCTCAACAGGTCCTCCAGGCTCTCAACAGGCCCTCCAGGCTCTCAACAGGCCCTCCAGGCTCTCAACAGGCCCTCCAGGCTCTCAACAGTCCCTCCAGGCTCTCAACAGGCCCTCCAGGCTCTCAACAGTTCCTCCAAATATAGTGAAAGTTCTCCAGGCAGAGAACAATTTCTCCAATCACAGACCAAATGCTCCTAAAAGAGAACAAGTCCTCCAAGCCCTGAACAAATCCTCCAAGCTCTGAACAAGTCCTCCAAGCTCTGAACAATTCCCCTAACTCAAAACAAGTACCCCAGATTCAGAACAATTCCCCCAAACTCAGAACAATTCCTCCAAGCCCAGAAAAAATTTTTCAATCACACTGCAAGCTCTCCAGGCACAGAACAAATTCTCCAATCACAGACAAAATGCTCCTAAAAGAGCACAAGTCCTCCAAGCTCTGAACTAGTCCTGAAGCTCTGAAAAAGTCCTAAAATATCAGAACAACCACATCAAACTCAGAACAAGTCCTCCAATCTCAAAACAAGTCCTCCAATCTCAAAACAAGTCCTCCAATCTCAAAACAAGTCCTGCAATCTCAAAACAAGTCCTCCAGTCATCATAGTTCATGTTCACCAGGCACAGAACAAGTCCCATAAAGACTTACCAAATGCTCCGATAAGAGAACATGTCCTCCAGGCTCTCAACAAGTCCTCCAGGCTCTCAAAATGTCCTCCAGGCTCTCAACAAGTCCTCCAGGCTCTCAACATGTCCTCCAGGCTCTCAACATGTCCTCCAGGCTCTCAACATGTCCTCCAGGCTCTCAACATGTCCTCCAGATATAGTGAAAGTTCTCCGGGCAGAGAACAAATTCTCCAATCACAGACCAAATGCTCCTAAAAGAGAGCAAGCCCTCCAAGCCCTGACCAAGTCCTCCAAGCTCAGAACAATTCCTAAAAAATAACAGAACAACCACATCAAACTCAGAACAAGTCCTCCAATCTCAAAACAAGTCCTCCAATCTCAAAACAAGTCCTCCAATCTCAAAACAAGTCCTCCAATCTCAAAACAAGTCCTCCAATCTCAAAACAAGTCCTCCAATCTCAAAACAAGTCCTCCAATCTCAAAACAAGTCCTCCAATCTCAAAACAAGTCCTCCAATCTCAAAACAAGTCCTCCAATCTCAAAACAACTCCTCCAATCTCAAAACAACTCCTCCAATCTCAAAACAACTCCTCCAATCTCAAAACAACTCCTCCAATCTCAAAACAAGTCCTCCAGTCATCATAGTTCATATTCACCAGGCAGAGAACAAGTCCCCCAATGACTTACCAAATGCTCCGATAAGAGAACATGTCCTCCAGGCTCTCAACATGTCCTCCAGGCTCTCAACATGTCCTCCAGGCTCTCAACATGTCCTCCAGGCTCTCAACATGTCCGCCAGGCTGTCTACATGTCCTCCAGGCTCTCAACATGTCCTCCAGGCTCTCAACATGTCCCCCAGGCTCTCAACGTGTCCTCCAAATATAGTGAAAATTCTCCAGGCAGAGAACAAATTCTCCAATCACAGACCACATGCTCCTAAAAGAGAACAAGTCCTCTAAGCCCTGAACAAGTCCTCCAAGCTCAGAACAATTCCTAAAATATCAGAACAACCACATCAAAATCAGAACAAGTCCTCCAATCTCAAAACAAGTCCTCCAATCTCAAAACAAGTCCTCCAATCTCAAAACAAGTCCTCCAATCTCAAAACAATCCTCCAGTCATCATAGTTCATGTTCACCAGGCACAGAACAAGTCCCATAATGACTTACCAAATGCTCCGATAAGAGAACATGTCCTCCAGGCTCTCAACATGTCCTCCAGGCTCTCAACATGTCCTCCAGGCTCTCAACATGTCCTCCAGGCTCTCAACATGTCCTCCAGGCTCTCAACATGTCCTCCAGGCTCTCAACATGTCCTCCAGGCTCTCAACATGTCCTCCAGGCTCTCAACATGTCCTCCAGGCTCTCAACATGTCTTCCAAATATAGTGAAAGTTCTCCAGGCACAGAACAAATTCTCCAATCACAGACCAAATGCTCCTGAAAGAGAACAAGTCCTCCAAGCGCTGAACATGTCCTCCAAGCTCTGAAAAATTCCTAAAATATCAGAACAACCACATCAAACTCAGAACAAGTCCTCCAATCTCAAAACAAGTCCTCCAATCTCAAAACAAGTCCTCCAGTCATCATAGTTCATGTTCACCAGGTACAGAACAAGTCCCATAATGGCTTAATAAATTCTCCGATACGAGAACATGTCCTCCAGGCTCTCAACATGTCCTGCAGGCTCTCAACATGTCCTCCAGGCTCTCAACATGTCCTCCAGGCTCTCAACATGTCCACCAGGCTCTCAACATGTCCTCCAGGCTCTCAACATGTCCTCCAGGCTCTCAACATGTCCTCCAGGCTCTCAACATGACCTCCAGGCTCTCAACATGTCCTCCAAATATAGTGAAAGTTCTCCAGGCGCAGAATAAATTCTCCAATCACAGACAACATGCTCCTAAAATAGAACAAGTCCTCCAAGCCCTGACCAAGTCCTCCAAGCTCAGAACAATTCCTAAAATATAAGAACAACCACATCAAACTCAGAACAAGTCCTCCAATCTCACAACAAGTCCTCCAATCTCAAAACAAGTCCTCCAGTCATCATACTTCATGCTCACCAGGGAGAGGACAAGTCCCCCAATGACATACCAAATGCTCCGATAAGAGAACATGTCCTCCAGGCTCTCAACATGTCCTCCAGGCTCTCAACATGTCCTCCAGGCTCTCAACAGGTCCTCCAGGCTCTCAACAGGTCCTCCAGGCTCTCAACAGGTCCTCCAGGCTCTCAACAGGTCCTCCAGGCTCTCAACAGGTCCTCCAGGCTCTCAACAGGTCCTCCAAATATAGTGAAAGTTCTCCAGGCAGAGAACAAATTCTCCAATCACAGACCAATGCTCCTAAAAGAGAACAAGTCCTCCGAGCTATAAACAAGTCCTCCATGCTCAGAACAATTCCTAAAATATCAGAACAACAACATCAAACTCAGAACAAGTCCTCCAAACTCAGAACAAATCCTCCAATCTCAAAACAAGTCCTCCAATCTCAAAACAAGTCCTCCAATCTCAAAACAAGTCCTCCAATCTCAAAACAAGTCCTCCAATCTCAAAACAAGTCCTCCAATCTCAAAACAAGTCCTCCAATCTCAAAACAAGTCCTCCAATCTCAAAACAACTCCTCCAATCTCAAAACAAGTCCTCCAATCTCAAAACAAGTCCTCCAGTCATCATAGTTCATATTCACCAGGCAGAGAACAAGTCCCCCAATGACTTACCAAATGCTCCGATAAGAGAACATGTCCTCCAGGCTCTCAACATGTCCTCCAGGCTCTCAACATGTCCTCCAGGCTCTCAACATGTCCGCCAGGCTGTCAACATGTCCTCCAGGCTCTCAACATGTCCTCCAGGCTCTCAACATGTCCTCCAGGCTCTCAACATGTCCCCCAGGCTCTCAACGTGTCCTCCAAATATAGTGAAAATTCTCCAGGCAGAGAACAAATTCTCCAATCACAGACCACATGCTCCTAAAAGAGAACAAGTCCTCTAAGCCCTGAACAAGTCCTCCAAGCTCAGAACAATTCCTAAAATATCAGAAAAAACCACATCAAAATCAGAACAAGTCCTCCAATCTCAAAACAAGTCCTCCAATCTCAAAACAAGTCCTCCAATCTCAAAACAAGTCCTCCAATCTCAAAACAATCCTCCAGTCATCATAGTTCATGTTCACCAGGCACAGAACAAGTCCCATAATGACTTACCAAATGCTCCGATAAGAGAACATGTCCTCCAGGCTCTCAACATGTCCTCCAGGCTCTCAACATGTCCTCCAGGCTCTCAACATGTCCTCCAGGCTCTCAACATGTCTTCCAAATATAGTGAAAGTTCTCCAGGCACAGAACAAATTCTCCAATCACAGACCAAATGCTTCTGAAAGAGAACAAGTCCTCCAAGCGCTGAACATGTCCTCCAAGCTCTGAAAAATTCCTAAAATATCAGAACAACCACATCAAACTCAGAACAAGTCCTCCAATCTCAAAACAAGTCCTCCAATCTCAAAACAAGTCCTCCAGTCATCATAGTTCATGTTCACCAGGTACAGAACAAGTCCCATAATGACTTAATAAATGCTCCGATAAGAGAACATGTCCTCCAGACTCTCAACATGTCCTCCAGGCTCTCAACATGTCCTCCAGGCTCTCAACATGTCCTCCAGGCTCTCAACATGTCCTCCAGGCTCTCAACATGTCCTCCAGGCTCTCAACATGTCCTCCAAATATAGTGAAAGTTCTCCAGGCGGAGAATAAATTCTCCAATCACAGACCACATGCTTCTAAAAGAGAACAAGTCCTCCAAGCCCTGACCAAGTCCTCCAAGCTCAGAACAATTCCTAAAATATAAGAACAACCACATCAAACTCAGAACAAGTCCTCCAATCTCACAACAAGTCCTCCAATCTCAAAACAAGTCCTCCAGTCATCATAGTTCATGCTCACCAGGGAGAGGACAAGTCCCCCAATGACATACCAAATGCTCCGATAAGAGAACATGTCCTCCAGGCTCTCAACATGTCCTCCAGGCTCTCAACATGTCCTCCAGGCTCTCAACATGTCCTCTAGGCTCTCAACATGTCCTCCAGGCTCTCAACATGTCCTCCAGGCTCTCAACATGTCCTCCAGGCTCTCAACAGGTCCTCCAAATATAGTGAAAGTTCTCCAGGCAGAGAACAAATTCTCCAATCACAGACCAATGCTCCTAAAAGAGAACAAGTCCTCCGAGCTATAAACAAGTCCTCCATGCTCAGAACAATTCCTAAAATATCAGAACAACAACATCAAACTCAGAACAAGTCCTCCAAACTCAGAACAAATCCTCCAATCTCAAAACAACTCCTCCAATCTCAAAACAAGTCCTCCAATCTCAAAAAAAGTCCTCCAATCATAATAGTTCATATTCACCAGGCAGAGAACAAGTCCCCCAATGACTTACCAAATGCTCCGATAAGAGAACATGTCCTGCAGACTCTCAACATGTCCTCCAGGCTCTCAACAGGTCCTCCAGGCTCTCAACAGGTCCTCCAGGCTCTCAACAGGTCCTCCAGCCTCTCAACAGGCCCTCCAGGCTCTCAACAGGCCCTCCAGGCTCTCAACAGGCCCTCCAGGCTCTCAACAGGTCCTCCAGGCTCTCAACATTTCCTCCAAATACAGTGAAAGTTCTCCAGGCAGAGAACAATTTCTCCAATCACAGACCAAATGCTCCTAAAAGAGAACAAGTCCTCCAAGCCCTGAACAAATCCTCCAAGCTCTGAACAAGTCCTCCAAGCTCTGAAAAATTCCCCTAACTCAAAACAAGTACCCCAGATTCAGAACAATTCCCCCAAACTCAGAACAATTCCTCCAAGCCCAGAAAAAATTTTTCAATCACAGTGCAAGCTCTCCAGGCACAGAACAAATTCTCCAATCACAGACAAAATGCTCCTAAAAGAGCACAAGTCCTCCAAGCTCTGAACTAGTCCTGAAGCTCTGAAAAAGTCCTAAAATATCAGAACAACCACATCAAACTCAGAACAAGTCCTCCAATCTCAAAACAAGTCCTCCAATCTCAAAACAAGTCCTCCAATCTCAAAACAAGTCCTCCAAACTCAAAACAAGTCCTGCAATCTCAAAACAAGTCCTGCAATCTCAAAACAAATCCTCCAGTCATCATAGTTCATGTTCACCAGGCACAGAACAAGTCCCATAAAGACTTACCAAATCCTCCGATAAGAGAACATGTCCTCCAGGCTCTCAACATGTCCTCCAGGCTCTCAACAAGTCCTCCAGGCTCTCAACAAGTCCTCCAGGCTCTCAACATGTCCTCCAGGCTCTCAACAAGTCCTCCAGGCTCTCAACATGTCCTCCAGGCTCTCAACATGTCCTCCAGGCTCTCAACATGTCCTCCAGGCTCTCAACAGGTCCTCCAGGCTCTCAACAGGCCCTCCAGGCTCTCAACAGGTCCTCCAAATATAGTGAAAGTTCTCCAGGCAGAGAACAAATTCTCCAATCACAGACCAAATGCTCCTAAAAGAGAACATGTCCTCCAAGCCCTGAACAAATCCTCCAAGCTCTGAAAAAGTCCTCCAAGCTCTGAACAATTCCCCTAACTCAAAACAGGTACCCCAGATTCAGAACAATTCCCCCAAACTCAGAACAATTCCTCCAAGCCCAGAAAAAATTTTTCAATCACAGTGCAAGCTCTCCAGGCACAGAACAAATTCTCCAATCACAGACCAAATGCTCCTAAAAGAGAACAAGTCCTCCAAGCTCTGAACAAGTCCTCCAAGCTCTGAAAAAGTCCTAAAATATCAGAACAACCACATCAAACTCAGAACAAGTCCTCCAATCTCAAAACAAGTCCTCCAATCTCAAAACAAGTCCTCCAATCTCAAAACAAGTCCTCCAATCTCAAAACAAGTCCTCCAGTCATCATAGTTCATGTTCACCAGGAACAGAACAAGTCCCATAAAGACTTACCAAATCCTCCGATAAGAGAACATGTCCTCCAGGCTCTCAACATGTCCTCCAGGCTCTCAACATGTCCTCCAGGCTCTCAACATGTCCTCCAGGCTCTCAACATGTCCTCCAGGCTCTCAACATGTCCTCCAGGCTCTCAACATGTCCTCCAGGCTCTCAACATGTCCTCCAAATATAGTGAAAGTTCTCCAGGCGGAGAATAAATTCTCCAATCACAGACAACATGCTCCTAAAATAGAACAAGTCCTCCAAGCCCTGACCAAGTACTCCAAGCTCAGAACAATTCCTAAAATATCAGAACAACCACATCAAACTCAGAACAAGTCCTCCAATCTCACAACAAGTCCTCCAATCTCAAAACAAGTCCTCCAGTCATCATAGTTCATGCTCACCAGGGAGAGGACAAGTCCCCCAATGACATACCAAATCCTCCGATAAGAGAACATGTCCTCCAGGCTCTCAACATGTCCTCCAGGCTCTCAACATGTCCTCCAGGCTCTCAACAGGCCCTCCAGGCTCTCAACAGGCCCTCCAGGCTCTCAACAGGCCCTCCAGGCTCTCAACAGGCCCTCTAGGCTCTCAACAGGTCCTCCAGGCTCTCAACAGGTCCTCCAGGCTCTCAACAGGTCCTCCAAATATAGTGAAAGTTCTCCAGGCAGAGAACAAATTCTCCAATCACAGACCAATGCTCCTAAAAGAGAACAAGTCCTCCGAGCTATAAACAAGTCCTCCATGCTCAGAACAATTCCTAAAATATCAGAACAACAACATCAAACTCAGAACAAGTCCTCCAAACTCAGAACAAGTCCTCCAATCTCAAAACAAGTCCTCCAATCTCAAAACAAGTCCTCCAATCTCAAAACAAGTCCTCCAATCATCATAGTTCATGTTCACCAGGCACAGAACAAGTCCCATAATGACTTACCAAATGCTCCGATAAGAGAACATGTCCTCCAGGCTCTCAACATGTCCTCCAGGCTCTCAACAGGTCCTCCAGGCTCTCAACAGGTCCTCCAGGCTCTCAACAGGTCCTCCAGGCTCTCAACAGGTCCTCCAGGCTCTCAACAGGCCCTCCAGGCTCTCAACAGGCCCTCCAGGCTCTCAACAGTTCCTCCAAATATAGTGAAAGTTCTCCAGGCAGAGAACAATTTCTCCAATCACAGACCAAATGCTCCTAAAAGAGAACAAGTCCTCCAAGCCCTGAACAAATCCTCCAAGCTCTGAACAAGTCCTCCAAGCTCTGAACAATTCCCCTAACTCAAAACAAGTACCCCAGATTCAGAACAATTCCCCCAAACTCAGAACAATTCCCCCAAACTCAGTACAATTCCTCCAAGCCCAGAAAAAATTTTTCAATCACAGTGCAAGCTCTCCAGGCACAGAACAAATTCTCCAATAACAGACAAAATGCTCCTAAAAGAGCACAAGTGCTCCAAGCTCTGAACTAGTCCTGAAGCTCTGAAAAAGTCCTAAAATATCAGAACAACCACATCAAACTCAGAACAAGTCCTCCAATCTCAAAACAAGTCCTCCAATCTCAAAACAAGTCCTCCAATCTCAAAACAAGTCCTGCAATCTCAAAACAAGTCCTGCAATCTCAAAACAAGTCCTCCAGTCATCATAGTTCATGTTCACCAGGCACAGAACAAGTCCCATAAAGACTTACCAAATGCTCCGATAAGAGAACATGTCCTCCAGGCTCTCAACAAGTCCTCCAGGCTCTCAACATGTCCTCCAGGCTCTCAACAAGTCCTCCAGGCTCTCAACAAGTCCTCCAGGCTCTCAACATGTCCTCCAGGCTCTCAACATGTCCTCCAGGCTCTCAACATGTCCTCCAGGCTCTCAACATGTCCTCCAAATATAGTGAAAGTTCTCCGGGCAGAGAACAAATTCTCCAATCACAGACCAAATGCTCCAAAAAGAGAGCAAGCCCTCCAAGCCCTGACCAAGTCCTCCAAGCTCAGAACAATTCCTAAAAAATAACAGAACAACCACATCAAACTCAGAACAAGTCCTCCAATCTCAAAACAAGTCCTCCAATCTCAAAACAAGTCCTCCAATCTCAAAACAAGTCCTCCAATCTCAAAACAAGTCCTCCAATCTCAAAACAAGTCCTCCAATCTCAAAACAAGTCCTCCAATCTCAAAACAAGTCCTCCAATCTCAAAACAAGTCCTCCAGTCATCATAGTTCATGTTCACCAGGCACAGAAGAAGTCCCCCAATGACTTACCAAATGCTCCGATAAGAGAACATGTCCTCCAGGCTCTCAACATGTCCTCCAGGCTCTCAACATGTCCTCCAGGCTCTCAACATGTCCTCCAGGCTCTCAACATGTCCTCCAGGCTCTCAACATGTCCTCCAGGCTCTCAACATGTCCGCCAGGCTGTCAACATGTCCTCCAGGCTCTCAACATGTCCTCCAGGCTCTCAACATGTCCCCCAGGCTCTCAACGTGTCCTCCAAATATAGTGAAAATTCTCCAGGCAGAGAACAAATTCTCCAATCACAGACCACATGCTCCTAAAAGAGAACAAGTCCTCTAAGCCCTGAACAAGTCCTCCAAGCTCAGAACAATTCCTAAAATATCAGAACAACCACATCAAAATCAGAACAAGTCCTCCAATCTCAAAACAAGTCCTCCAATCTCAAAACAAGTCCTCCAATCTCAAAACAAGTCCTCCAATCTCAAAACAATCCTCCAGTCATCATAGTTCATGTTCACCAGGCACAGAACAAGTCCCATAATGACTTACCAAATGCTCCGATAAGAGAACATGTCCTCCAGGCTCTCAACATGTCCTCCAGGCTCTCAACATGTCCTCCAGGCTCTCAACATGTCCTCCAGGCTCTCAACATGTCCTCCAGGCTCTCAACATGTCCTCCAGGCTCTCAACATGTCCTCCAGGCTCTCAACATGTCTTCCAAATATAGTGAAAGTTCTCCAGGCACAGAACAAATTCTCCAATCACAGACCAAATGCTCCTGAAAGAGAACAAGTCCTCCAAGCGCTGAACATGTCCTCAAAGCTCTGAAAAATTCCTAAAATATCAGAACAACCACATCAAACTCAGAACAAGTCCTCCAATCTCAAAACAAGTCCTCCAATCTCAAAACAAGTCCTCCAGTCATCATAGTTCATGTTCACCAGGTACAGAACAAGTCCCATAATGACTTAATAAATTCTCCGATAAGAGAACATGTCCTCCAGGCTCTCAACATGTCCTCCAGGCTCTCAACATGTCCTCCAGGCTCTCAACATGTCCTCCAGGCTCTCAACATGTCCTCCAGGCTCTCAACATGTCCTCCAGGCTCTCAACATGTCCTCCAGGCTCTCAACATGACCTCCAGGCTCTCAACATGTCCTCCAAATATAGTGAAAGTTCTCCAGGCGGAGAATAAATTCTCCAATCACAGACAACATGCTCCTAAAATAGAACAAGTCCTCCAAGCCCTGACCAAGTCCTCCAAGCTCAGAACAATTCCTAAAATATAAGAACAACCACATCAAACTCAGAACAAGTCCTCCAATCTCACAACAAGTCCTCCAATCTCAAAACAAGTCCTCCAGTCATCATAGTTCATGCTCACCAGGGAGAGGACAAGTCCCCCAATGACATACCAAATGCTCCGATAAGAGAACATGTCCTCCAGGCTCTCAACATGTCCTCCAGGCTCTCAACATGTCCTCCAGGCTCTCAACATGTCCTCCAGGCTCTCAACAGGTCCTCCAGGCTCTCAACAGGTCCTCCAAATATAGTGAAAGTTCTCCAGGCAGAGAACAAATTCTCCAATCACAGACCAATGCTCCTAAAAGAGAACAAGTCCTCCGAGCTATAAACAAGTCCTCCATGCTCAGAACAATTCCTAAAATATCAGAACAACAACATCAAACTCAGAACAAGTCCTCCAAACTCAGAACAAATCCTCCAATCTCACAACAAGTCCTCCAATCTCAAAACAAGTCCTCCAATCTCAAAAAAAGTCCTCCAATGATAATAGTTCATATTCACCAGGCAGAGAACAAGTCCCCCAATGACTTACAAAATGCTCCGATAAGAGAACATGTCCTGCAGACTCTCAACATGTCCTCCAGGCTCTCAACAGGTCCTCCAGGCTCTCAACAGGTCCTCCAGGCTCTCAACAGGCCCTCCAGGCTCTCAACAGGCCCTCCAGGCTCTCAACAGGCCCTCCAGGCTCTCAACAGGCCCTCCAGGCTCTCAACAGGTCCTCCAAATATAGTGAAAGTTCTCCAGGCAGAGAACAATTTCTCCAATCACAGACCAAATGCTCCTAAAAGAGAACAAGTCCTCCAAGCCCTGAACAAATCCTCCAAGCTCTGAACAAGTCCTCCAAGCTCTGAACAATTCCCCTAACTCAAAACAAGTACCCCAGATTCAGAACAATTCCCCCAAACTCAGAACAATTCCTCCAAGCCCAGAAAAAATTTTTCAATCACAGTGCAAGCTCTCCAGGCACAGAACAAATTCTCCAATCACAGACAAAATGCTCCTAAAAGAGCACAAGTCCTCCAAGCTCTGAATTAGTCCTGAAGCTCAGAAAAAGTCCTAAAATATCAGAACAACCACATCAAACTCAGAACAAGTCCTCCAATCTCAAAACAAGCCCTCCAATCTCAAAACAAGTCCTGCAATCTCAAAACAAGTCCTGCAATCTCAAAACAAGTCCTCCAGTCATCATAGTTCATGTTCACCAGGCACAGAACAAGTCCCATAAAGACTTACCAAATGCTCCGATAAGAGAACATGTCCTCCAGGCTCTCAACATGTCCTCCAGGCTCTCAACAAGTCCTCCAGGCTCTCAACAAGTCCTCCAGGCTGTCAACATGTCCTCCAGGCTCTCAACAAGTCCTCCAGGCTCTCAACATGTCCTCCAGGCTCTCAACACGTCCTCCAGGCTCTCAACATGTCCTCCAGGCTCTCAACATGTCCTCCAGGCTCTCAACATGTCCTCCAAATATAGTGAAAGTTCTCCGGGCAGAGAACAAATTCTCCAATCACAGACCAAATGCTCCTAAAAGAGAGCAAACCCTCCAAGCCCTGACCAAGTCCTCCAAGCACAGAACAATTCCTAAAAAATAACAGAACAACCACATCAAACTCAGAACAAGTCCTCCAATCTCAAAACAAGTCCTCCAATCTCAAAACAAGTCCTCCAATCTCAAAACAAGTCCTCCAATCTCAAAACAAGTCCTCCAATCTCAAAACAAGTCCTCCAATCTCAAAACAAGTCCTCCAATCTCAAAACAAGTCCTCCACTCATCATAGTTCATGTTCACCAGGCAGAGAACAAGTCCCCCAATGACTTACCAAATGCTCCGATAAGAGAACATGTCCTCCAGGCTCTCAACATGTCCTCCAGGCTCTCAACATGTCCTCCAGGCTCTCAACATGTCCTCCAGGCTCTCAACATGTCCTCCAGGCTCTCAACATGTCCTCCAGGCTCTCAACATGTCCTCCAGGCTCTCAACATGTCCGCCAGGCTGTCAACATGTCCGCCAGGCTGTCAGCATGTCCTGCAGGCTCTCAACATGTCCTCCAGGCTCTCAACGTGTCCTCCAAATATAGTGAAAATTCTCCAGGCAGAGAACAAATTCTCCAATCACAGACCACATGCTCCTAAAAGAGAACAAGTCCTCTAAGCCCTGAACACGTCCTCCAAGCTCAGAACAATTCCTAAAATATCAGAACAACCACATCAAAATCAGAACAAGTCCTCCAATCTCAAAACAAGTCCTCCAATCTCAAAACAAGTCCTCCAATCTCAAAACAAGTCCTCCAATCTCAAAACAAGTCCTCCAATCTCAAAACAAGTCCTCCAATCTCAAAACAAGTCCTCCAGTCATCATAGTTCATGTTCACCAGGGAGAGGACAAGTCCCCCAATGACTTACCAAATGCTCCGATTAGAGAACATGTCCTCCAGGCTCTCAACATGTCCTCCAGGCTCTCAACATGTCCTCCAGCCTCTCAACATGTCCTCCAGGCTCTCAACATGTCCTCCAGGCTCTCAACATGTCCTCCAGGCTCTCAACATGTCCTCCAGGCTCTCAACATGTCCTCCAGGCTCTCAACATGTCCTCCAGGCTCTCAACATGTCCTCCAGGCTCTCAACAGGTCCTCCAAATATAGTGAAAGTTCTCCAGGCAGAGAACAAATTCTCCAATCACAGACCAATGCTCCTAAAAGAGAACAAGTACTCCAAGCTCTAAACAAGTCCTCCATGCTCAGAACAATTCCTAAAATATCAGAACAACAACATCAAACTCAGAACAAGTCCTCCAAATTCAGAACAAGTCCTCCAATCTCAAAACAAGTCCTCCAATCTCAAAACAAGTCCTCCAATCTCAAAACAAGTCCTCCAATCTCAAAACAAATCCTCCAATCTCAAAACAAATCCTCCAATCATAATAGTTCATATTCACCAGGCAGAGAACAAGTCCCCCAATGACTTACCAAATGCTCCGATAAGAGAACATGTCCTCCAGGCTCTCAAAATGTCCTCCAGGCTCTCAACATGTCCTCCAGGCTCTCAACAGGTCCTCCAGGCTCTCAACAGGTCCTCCAGGCTCTCAACAGGTCCTCCAGGCTCTCAACAGGCCCTCCAGGCTCTCAACAGGCCCTCCAGGCTCTCAACAGGTCCTCCAGGCTCTCAACAGGTCCTCCAAATATAGTGAAAGTTCTCCAGGCAGAGAACAAATTCTCCAATCACAGACCAAATGCTCCTAAAAGAGAACAAGTCCTCCAAGCTCTGAACAAGTCCTCCAAGCTCTGAAAAAGTCCTAAAATATCAGAACAACCACATCAAACTCAGAACAAGTCCTCCAATCTCAAAACAAGTCCTCCAATCTCAAAACAAGTCCTCCAATCTCAAAACAAGTCCTCCAATCTCAAAACAAGTCCTCCAATCTCAAAACAAGTCCTCCAATCTCAAAACAAGTCCTCCAATCTCAAAACAAGTCCTCCAGTCATCATAGTTCATGTTCACCAGGCACAGAACAAGTCCCATAAAGACTTACCAAATCCTCTGATAAGAGAACATGTCCTCCAGGCTCTCAACATGTCCTCCAGGCTCTCAACATGTCCTCCAGGCTCTCAACATGTCCTCCAGGCTCTCAACATGTCCTCCAGGCTCTCAACATGTCCTCCAGGCTCTCAACATGTCCTCCAGGCTCTCAACATGTCCTCCAGGCTCTCAACATGTCCTCCAAATATAGTGAAAGTTCTCCAGGCGGAGAATAAATTCTCCAATCACAGACAACATGCTCCTAAAATAGAACAAGTCCTCCAAGCCCTGACCAAGTACTCCAAGCTCAGAACAATTCCTAAAATATCAGAACAACCACATCAAACTCAGAACAAGTCCTCCAATCTCACAACAAGTCCTCCAATCTCAAAACAAGTCCTCCAGTCATCATAGTTCATGCTCACCAGGGAGAGCACAAGTCCCCCAATGACATACCAAATCCTCCGATAAGAGAACATGTCCTCCAGGCTCTCAACATGTCCTCCAGGCTCTCAACATGTCCTCCAGGCTCTCAACATGTCCTCCAGGCTCTCAACAGGCCCTCCAGGCTCTCAACAGGCCCTCCAGGCTCTCAACAGGCCCTCCAGGCTCTCAACAGGCCCTCCAGGCTCTCAACAGGTCCTCCAGGCTCTCAACAGTTCCTCCAAATATAGTGAAAGTTCTCCAGGCACAGAACAAATTCTATAATCACAGACCAATGCTCCTAAAAGAGAACAAGTCCTCCAAGCGCTGAACATGTCCTCCAAGCTCTGAAAAATTCCTAAAATGACAGAACAACCACATCAAACTCAGAACAAGTCCTCCAATCTCACAACAAGTCCTCCAATCTCAAAACAAGTCCTCCAATCTCAAAACAAGTCCTCCAGTCATCATAGTTCATGTTCACCAGGGAGAGGACAAGTCCCCCAATGACTTACCAAATGCTCCGATAAGAGAACATGTCCTCCAGGCTCTCAACATGTCCTCCAGGCTCTCAACATGTCCTCCAGGCTCTCAACATGTCCTCCAGGCTCTCAACATGTCCTCCAGGCTCTCAACATGTCCTCCAGGCTCTCAACATGTCCTCCAGGCTCTCAACATGTCCTCCAGGCTCTCAACATGTCCTCCAGGCTCTCAACATGTCCTCCAGGCTCTCAACATGTCCTCCAAATATAGTGAAAGTTCTCCAGGCAGAGAACAAATTCTCCAATCACAGACCAAATGCTACTAAAAGAGAACAAGTCCTCCAAGCTCTGTAGAAGTCCTCCAAGCTCAGAACAATTCCCCTAACTCAAAGCAAATCATCCAGATTCAGAACAAGTCCCCCAAACTCAGAACAATTCCTCCAAGCCCAGAAAAAATTTTTCAATCACACTGCAATCTCTCCAGCCACAGAACAAATTCTCCAATCACAGACCAAATGCTCCTAAAAGAGAACAAGTCCTCCAAGCTCTGAACAAGTCCTCCAAGCTCTGAAGAATTCCTAAAATATCAGAACAACCACATCAAACTCAAAACAAGTCCTCCAATCTCAAAACAAGTCCTCCAATCTCAAAACAAGTTCTCCAATCTCAAAACAAGTCCTCCAGTCATCATAGTTCATGTTCACCAGGCACAGAACAAGTCCCATAATGACTTACCATATGCTCCGATAACAGAACATGCCCTCCAGGCTCTCAACATGTCCTCCAGGCTCTCAACATATCCTCCACGCTCTCAACATGTCCTCCAGGCTCTCAACATGTCCTCCAAATATAGTGAAAGTTCTCCAGGCAGAGAACAAGTTCCCCAATCACAGACCAAATGCTCCGAAAACAGAGCAAGCCCTCCAAGCCCTGAACAAATCCTCCAAGCTCAGAACAATTCCTAAAAAATAACAAAACAACCACATCAAACTCAGAACAAGTCCTCCAATCTCACAACAAGTCCTCCAATCTCAAAACAAGTCCTCCAGTCATAATAGATCATGTTCACCAGGCACAGAACAAGTCCCCCAATGACTTACCAAATACTCCGATAAGAGAACATGTCCTCCAGGCTCTCAACATGTCCTCCAGGCTCTCAACATGTCCTCCAGGCTCTCAACATGTCCTCCAGGCTCTCAACATGTCCTCCAGGCTCTCAACATGTCCTCCAGGCTCTCAACATGTCCTCCAGGCTCTCAACATGTCCTCCAGGCTCTCAACATGTCCTCCAGGCTCTCAACATGTCCTCCAAATATAGTGAAAGTTCTCCACGCAGAGAACAAATTCTCCAATCACAGACCAAATGCTCCTAAAAGAGAACAAGTTCTGCATGCCCTGAACAATTCCCCTAACTCAAAACAAGTCCCCCAGATTCAGAACAAGTCCCCCAAACTCAGAACAATTCCTCCAAGCCCAGAAAAAATTTTTCAATCACACTGCAAGCTCTCCATGCACAGAACAAATTCTCCAATCACAGACCAAATGCTCCTAAAAGAGAACAAGTCCTCCAAGCCCTAAACAAGTCCTCCAAGATCTGAACAAGTCCTAAAATATCAGAACAACCACATCA
Organism: Ara ararauna; assembly: GCA_028858755.1. Taxonomy (NCBI): domain Eukaryota; kingdom Metazoa; phylum Chordata; class Aves; order Psittaciformes; family Psittacidae; genus Ara; species Ara ararauna. The sequence goes on from CM054376.1 coordinate 746,685, forward strand.
AACTCAGAACAAATCCTCCAATGTCACAACAAGTCCTCCAATCTCACAACAAGTCCTCCAATCTCAAAACAAGTCCTCCAATCTCACAACAAGTCCTCCAATCTCAAAACAAGTCCTCCAATCTCAAAACAAGTCCTCCAATCTCAAAACAAGTCCTCCAATCTCAAAACAAGTCCTCCAATCTCAAAACAAGTCCTCCAGTCATCATAGTTCATGTTCACCAGGCACAGAACAAGTCCCATAATGACTGACCATATGCTCCGATTAGAGAACATGTCCTCCAGGCTCTCAACATGTCCTCCAGGCTCTCAACATGTCCTCCAGGCTCTCAACATGTCCTCCAGGCTCTCAACATGTCCTCCAGGCTCTCAACATGTCCTCCAGGCTCTCAACATGTCCTCCAAATATAGTGAAAGTTCTCCAGGCAGAGAACAAATTCTTCAATCACAGATCAAATGCTCCTAAAAGAGAACAAGTCCTCCAAGCCCTGAACAAATCCTCCAAGCTCAGAACAATTCCTAAAATAACGGAACAACCAGATCAAACTCAGAACAAGTCCTCCAATCTCACAACAAGTCCTCCAATCTCAAAACAACTCCTCCAGTCATCATAGTTCATGTTCACCAGGGAGAGGACAAGTCCCCCAATGACTTCCCAAATGCTCCGATAAGAGAACATGTCCTCCAGGCTCTCAACATGTCCTCCAGGCTCTCAACATGTCCTCCAGGCTCTCAACATGTCCTCCAGGCTCTCAACATGTCCTCCAGGCTCTCAACATGTCCTCCAGGCTCTCAACATGTCCTCCAGGCTCTCAACATGTCCTCCAGGCTCTCAACATGTCCTCCAGGCTCTCAACATGTCCTCCAAATATAGTGAAAGTTCTCCAGGCAGAGAAAAAATTCTCCAATCACAGACCAAATGCTCCTAAAAGACAACAAGTCCTCCAAGCCCTGAACAAGTCCTCCAAGCCCTGTACAAGTCCTCCAAGCTCTGAAAAAGTCCTCCAAGCTCTGAACAATTCCCCTAACTCAAAACAAGTCCCCCAGATACAGAACAAGTCCCCCAAACTCAGAACAATTCCTCCAAACCCAGAAAAAATTTTTCAATCTCACTGCAAGCTCTCCAGGCACAGAACAAATTCTCCAATCACAGACCAAATGCTCCTAAAAGAGAACAAGTCCTCCAAGCGCTGAACAAGTCCTCCAAGCTCTGAAAAATTCCTAAAATATCAGAACAACCACATCAAACTCAGAACAAGTCCTCCAATCTCAAAACAAGTCCTCCAATCTCAAAACAGGTCCTCCAGTCATCATAGTTCATGTTCACCAGGCACAGAACAAGTCCCATAATGACTTAATAAATGCTCCGATAAGAGAACATGTCCTCCAGACTCTCAACATGTTCTCCAGGCTCTCAACATGTCCTCCAGGCTCTCAACATGTCCACCAGGCCCTCAACATGTCCTCCAGGCTCACAACATGCCCTCCAGGCTCTCAACATGCCCTCCAGGCTCTCAACATGTCCTCCAGGCTCTCAACATGTCCTCCAGGCTCTCAACATGACCTCCAGGCTCTCAACATGTCCTCCAGATATAGTGAAAGTTCTCCAGGCAGAGAACAAATTCTCAAATCACAGACCAAATGCTCCTAAAAGAGAACAACTTCTCCAAGCTCTGAACAAGTCCTCCAAGCTCTGAACAAGTCCTCCAATCTCAGAACAAGTCCTCCAATCTCAGAACAAGTCCTCCAATCTCAGAACAAGTCCTCCAATCTCAGAACAAGTCCTCCAATCTCAGAACAAGTCCTCCAATCTCAGAACAAGTCCTACAATTCCAAAACAAATCCTCCAATCATAGTGCAAGTTCACCCGGCACGGAACAAGTCCCCCAATGACATACCAAATCCTCCGATAAGAGAACAAGTCCTCCAGGCTCTCAACATGTCCTCCAGGCTCTCAACATGTCCTCCAGGCTCTCAACATGTCCTCCAAATATAGTGCAACCTCTCCAGGCAAAGAACAAATTCTCCAATCACACACCAAATGCTCCTAAAAGAGAACAACTCCTCCAAGCTCTCAACAATTCCTAAAATCTCAGAACAAGTCCTCCAAGCTCTGAACAAGTCCTCCAAGCTCTGAACAAGTCCTCCAAGCTCTGAACAAGTCCTCCAAGCTCTGAACAAGTCCTCCAAGCTCTGAACAAGTCCTCCAAGCTCTGAACAACTCCCCCATATTCAGAACAAGCCCCAAACTCAGAACAAGTCCTCCAAGCCCAGAAAAAATTCTTCAATCACAGTGCAAGCTCCACAGGCACAGAACAATTTCTCCAATCACAGACCAAATGCTCCTAAAAGAGAACAAGTCCTCCAAGCTCTGAACAAGTCCTCCAAGCTCAGAACAATACCTAAAATCTCTGAACAACCACATCAAATTCAGAACAAGTCCCCCAATCTCAAAACAAGTCCCCCAATCTCAAAACAAGTCCTCCAATCTCAAAACAAGTCCTCCAATCCAAAACAATTGCTCCAATCTCAAAACAATTGCTCCAATCTCAAAACAATTGCTCCAATCTCAAAACAATTGCTCCAATCTCAAAACAATTGCTCCAATCTCAAAACAAGTCCTCCAATCTCAAAACAAGTCCTCCAATCTCAAAACAAGTCCTCCAATCTCAAAACAAGTCCTCCAATCTCAAAACAGGTCCTCCAATCTCAAAACAAGTCCTCCAATCTCAAAACAAGTCCTCCAATCATCATAGTTCATGTTCACCAGGCACACAACAAGTCCCCCAATGACATACCAAATGCTCGGATAAGAGAACAGGTCCTCCAGGCTCTCAACATGTCCTCCAGGCTCTCAACATGTCCTCCAGGCTCTCAACATGTCCCCCAGGCTCTCAACATGTCCTCCAGGCTCTCAACATGTCCTCCAGGCTCTCAACATTTCCTCCAAATATAGTGAAAGTTCTCCAGGCAGAGAACAAATTCTCCAATCACAGACCAAATGCTCCTAAAAGACAACAAGTCCTCCAAGCCCTGAACAAGTCCTCCAAGCTCTGAACAAGTCCACCAAGCTCTGAACAATTCCCCTAACTCAAAACAAGTCCCCCAGATTCAGAACAAGTCCCCCAAACTCAGAACAATTCCTCCAAGCCCAGAAAAAATTTTTCAATCACACTGCAAGCTCTCCAGGCACAGAACAAATTCTCCAATCACAGACCAAATGCTCCTAAAAGAGAACAAGTCCTCCAAGCTCTGAACAAGTCCTCCAAGCTCTGAAAAATTCCTAAAATATCAGAACAACCACATCAGACTCAGAAAAAGTCCTCCAATCTCAAAACAAGTCCTCCAATCTCAAAACAAGTCCTCCAATCATCATAGTTCATGTTCACCAGGCACACAACAAGTCCCCCAATGACTTACCAAATGCTCCGATAATATAACATGTCCTCCAGGCTCTCAACATGTCCTCCAGGCTCTCAACATGTCCTCCAGGCTCTCAACATGTCCTCCAGGCTCTCAACATGTCCTCCAGGCTCTCAACATGTCCTCCAGGCTCTCAACATTTCCTCCAAATATAGTGAAAGTTCTCCAGGCAGAGAACAAATTCTCCAATCACAGACCAAATGCTCCTAAATAGAACAAGTCCTCCAAGCTCTGAAAAAGTCCTCCAAGCTCTGAACAAGTCCTCCAAGCTCTGAACAATTCCCCTAACTCAAAACAAGTCCCCCAGATTCAGAACAAGTCACCCAAACTCAGAACAATACCTCCAAGCCCAGAAAAAATTTTTCAATCACAGCGCAAGCTCTCCAGCCACAGGACAAATTCTCCAGGCACAGACCAAATGCTCCTAAAAGAGAACAAGTCCTCCAATCCCTGAACAAGTCCTCCAAGCTCTGAAAAATTCCTAAAATATCAGCACAACCACATCAAATACAGAACAAGTCCTCCAATCTCACAACAAGTCCTCCAATCTCAAAACAAGTCCTCCAGTCACCATAGTTCATGTTCACCAGGCACAGAACAAGTCCCATACTGACTTACCAAATGCTCCGATAAGAGAACATGTCCTCCAGGCTCTCAACATGTCCTCCAGGCTCTCAACATGTCCTCCAGGCTCTCAACATGTCCTCCAGGCTCTCAACATGTCCTCCAGGCTCTCAACATGTCCTCCAGGCTCTCAACATGTCCTCCAAATATAGTGAAAGTTCTCCAGGCAGAGAAAAAATTCTCCAATCACAGACCAAATGCTCCTAAAAGACAACAAGTCCTCCAAGCCCTGAACAAGTCCTCCAAGCCCTGTACAAGTCCTCCAAGCTCTGAAAAAGTCCTCCAAGCTCTGAACAATTCCCCTAACTCAAAACAAGTCCCCCAGATACAGAACAAGTCCCCCAAACTCAGAACAATTCCTCCAAACCCAGAAAAAATTTTTCAATCTCACTGCAAGCTCTCCAGGCACAGAACAAATTCTCCAATCACAGACCAAATGCTCCTAAAAGAGAACAAGTCCTCCAAGCGCTGAACAAGTCCTCCAAGCTCTGAAAAATTCCTAAAATATCAGAACAACCACATCAAACTCAGAACAAGTCCTCCAATCTCAAAACAAGTCCTCCAATCTCAAAACAGGTCCTCCAGTCATCATAGTTCATGTTCACCAGGCACAGAACAAGTCCCATAATGACTTAATAAATGCTCCGATAAGAGAACATGTCCTCCAGACTCTCAACATGTTCTCCAGGCTCTCAACATGTCCTCCAGGCTCTCAACATGTCCACCAGGCCCTCAACATGTCCTCCAGGCTCACAACATGCCCTCCAGGCTCTCAACATGCCCTCCAGGCTCTCAACATGTCCTCCAGGCTCTCAACATGTCCTCCAGGCTCTCAACATGACCTCCAGGCTCTCAACATGTCCTCCAGATATAGTGAAAGTTCTCCAGGCAGAGAACAAATTCTCAAATCACAGACCAAATGCTCCTAAAAGAGAACAACTTCTCCAAGCTCTGAACAAGTCCTCCAATCTCAGAACAAGTCCTCCAATCTCAGAACAAGTCCTCCAATCTCAGAACAAGTCCTCCAATCTCAGAACAAGTCCTCCAATCTCAGAACAAGTCCTCCAATCTCAGAACAAGTCCTACAATTCCAAAACAAATCCTCCAATCATAGTGCAAGCTCACCCGGCACGGAACAAGTCCCCCAATGACATACCAAATCCTCCGATAAGAGAACAAGTCCTCCAGGCTCTCAACATGTCCTCCAGGCTCTCAACATGTCCTCCAGGCTCTCAACATGTCCTCCAAATATAGTGCAACCTCTCCAGGCAAAGAACAAATTCTCCAATCACACACCAAATGCTCCTAAAAGAGAACAACTCCTCCAAGCTCTCAACAATTCCTAAAATCTCAGAACAAGTCCTCCAAGCTCTGAACAAGTCCTCCAAGCTCTGAACAAGTCCTCCAAGCTCTGAACAAGTCCTCCAAGCTCTGAACAAGTCCTCCAAGCTCTGAACAAGTCCTCCAAGCTCTGAACAACTCCCCCATATTCAGAACAAGCCCCAAACTCAGAACAAGTCCTCCAAGCCCAGAAAAAATTCTTCAATCACAGTGCAAGCTCCACAGGCACAGAACAATTTCTCCAATCACAGACCAAATGCTCCTAAAAGAGAACAAGTCCTCCAAGCTCTGAACAAGTCCTCCAAGCTCAGAACAATACCTAAAATCTCTGAACAACCACATCAAATTCAGAACAAGTCCCCCAATCTCAAAACAAGTCCCCCAATCTCAAAACAAGTCCTCCAATCTCAAAACAAGTCCTCCAATCCAAAACAATTGCTCCAATCTCAAAACAATTGCTCCAATCTCAAAACAATTGCTCCAATCTCAAAACAATTGCTCCAATCTCAAAACAATTGCTCCAATCTCAAAACAAGTCCTCCAATCTCAAAACAAGTCCTCCAATCTCAAAACAAGTCCTCCAATCTCAAAACAAGTCCTCCAATCTCAAAACAGGTCCTCCAATCTCAAAACAAGTCCTCCAATCTCAAAACAAGTCCTCCAATCATCATAGTTCATGTTCACCAGGCACACAACAAGTCCCCCAATGACATACCAAATGCTCGGATAAGAGAACAGGTCCTCCAGGCTCTCAACATGTCCTCCAGGCTCTCAACATGTCCTCCAGGCTCTCAACATGTCCCCCAGGCTCTCAACATGTCCTCCAGGCTCTCAACATGTCCTCCAGGCTCTCAACATTTCCTCCAAATATAGTGAAAGTTCTCCAGGCAGAGAACAAATTCTCCAATCACAGACCAAATGCTCCTAAAAGACAACAAGTCCTCCAAGCCCTGAACAAGTCCTCCAAGCTCTGAACAAGTCCACCAAGCTCTGAACAATTCCCCTAACTCAAAACAACTCCCCCAGATTCAGAACAAGTCCCCCAAACTCAGAACAATTCCTCCAAGCCCAGAAAAAATTTTTCAATCACACTGCAAGCTCTCCAGGCACAGAACAAATTCTCCAATCACAGACCAAATGCTCCTAAAAGAGAACAAGTCCTCCAAGCTCTGAACAAGTCCTCCAAGCTCTGAAAAATTCCTAAAATATCAGAACAACCACATCAGACTCAGAAAAAGTCCTCCAATCTCAAAACAAGTCCTCCAATCTCAAAACAAGTCCTCCAATCATCATAGTTCATGTTCACCAGGCACACAACAAGTCCCCCAATGACATACCAAATGCTCGGATAAGAGAACAGGTCCTCCAGGCTCTCAACATGTCCTCCAGGCTCTCAACATGTCCTCCAGGCTCTCAACATGTCCTCCAGGCTCTCAACATGTCCTCCAGGCTCTCAACATGTCCTCCAGGCTCTCAACATGTCCTCCAGGCTCTCAACATTTCCTCCAAATATAGTGAAAGTTCTCCAGGCAGAGAACAAATTCTCCAATCACAGACCAAATGCTCCTAAATAGAACAAGTCCTCCAAGCTCTGAAAAAGTCCTCCAAGCTCTGAACAAGTCCTCCAAGCTCTGAACAATTCCCCTAACTCAAAACAAGTCCCCCAGATTCAGAACAAGTCACCCAAACTCAGAACAATACCTCCAAGCCCAGAAAAAATTTTTCAATCACAGCGCAAGCTCTCCAGCCATAGGACAAATTCTCCAGGCACAGACCAAATGCTCCTAAAAGAGAACAAGTCCTCCAATCCCTGAACAAGTCCTCCAAGCTCTGAAAAATTCCTAAAATATCAGCACAACCACATCAAATACAGAACAAGTCCTCCAATCTCACAACAAGTCCTCCAATCTCAAAACAAGTCCTCCAGTCACCATAGTTCATGTTCACCAGGCACAGAACAAGTCCCATACTGACTTACCAAATGCTCCGATAAGAGAACATGTCCTCCAGGCTCTCAACATGTCCTCCAGGCTCTCAACATGTCCTCCAGGCTCTCAACATGTCCTCCAGGCTCTCAACATGTCCTCCAGGCTCTCAACAAGTCCTCCAGGCTCTCAACAAGTCCTCCAGGCTCTCAACATGTCCTCCAGGCTCTCAACATGTCCTCCAAATATAGTGAAAGTCCTCCAGGCAGAGAACAAATTCTCCAATCACAGATCAAATGCTCCTAAAAGAGAACAAGTCCTCCAAGCCCTGAACAAATCCTCCAAGCTCAGAACAATTCCTAAAACAACAGAACAACCACATCAAACTCAGAACAAGTCCTCCAATCTCAAAACAAGTCCTCCAATCTCAAAACAACTCCTCCAGTCACCATAGTTCATGTTCACCAGGGAGAGGACAAGTCCCCCAATGACTTACCAAAAGCTCCGATAAGAGAACATGTCCTCCAGGCTCTCAACACGTCCTCCAGGCTCTCAACATGTCCTCCGGGCTCTCAACATGTCCTCCAGGCTCTCAACATGTCCTCCAGGCTCTCAACATGTCCTCCAGGCTCTCAAAATTTCCTCCAAATATAGTGAAAGTTCTCCAGGCAGAGAACAAATTCTCCAATCACAGACCAATGCTCCTAAAAGAGAACAAGTCCTCCAAGCTCTAAACAAGTCCTCCATGCTCAGAACAATTCCTAAAATATCAGAACAACATCAAACTCAGAACAAGTCCTCCAAACTCAGAACAAGTCCTCCAATCTCAAAACAAGTCCTCCAATCTCAAAACAAGTCCTCCAATCTCAAAACAAGTCCTCCAATCATAATAGTTCATATTCACCAGGCAGAGAACAAGTCCCCCAATGACTTACCAAATGCTCCGATAAGAGAACATGTCCTCCAGGCTCTCAACAGGTCCTCCAGGCTCTCAACAGGTCCTCCAGGCTCTCAACAGGTCCTCCAGGCTCTCAACATGTCCTCCAGGCTCTCAACATGTCCTCCAGGCTCTCAACAGGTCCTCCAAATATAGTGAAAGTTCTCCAGGCAGAGAACAAATTCTCCAATCACAGACCAAATGCTCCTAAAAGAGAACAAGTCCTCCAAGCCCTGAACAAATCCTCCAAGCTCGGAACAAGTCCTCCAAGCTCTGAACAATTCCCCTAACTCAAAACAAGTACCCCAGATTCAGAACAATTCCCCCAAACTCAGAACAATTCCTCCAAGCCCAGAAAAAATTTTTCAATCACAGTGCAAGCTCTCCAGGCACAGAACAAATTCTCCAATCACAGACCAAATGCTCCTAAAAGAGAACAAGTCCTCCAAGCTCTGAACAAGTCCTCCAAGCTCTGAAAAAGTCCTAAAATATCAGAACAACCACATCAAACTCAGAACAAGTCCTCCAATCTCAAAACAAGTCCTCCAATCTCAAAACAAGTCCTCCAGTCATCATAGTTCATGTTCACCAGGCACAGAACAAGTCCCATAAAGACTTACCAAATGCTCCGATAAGAGAACATGTCCTCCAGGCTCTCAACATGTCCTCCAGGCTCTCAACATGTCCTCCAGGCTCTCAACATGTCCTCCAGGCTCTCAACATGTCCTCCAGGCTCTCAACATGTCCTCCAGGCTCTCAACATGTCCTCCAGGCTCTCAACATGTCCTCCAGGCTCTCAACATGTCCTCCAGGCTCTCAACATGTCCTCCAAATATAGTGAAAGTTCTCCAGGCGGAGAAAAAATTCTCCAATCACAGACAACATGCTCCTAAAATAGAACAAGTCCTCCAAGCCCTGACCAAGTCCTCCAAGCTCAGAACAATTCCTAAAATATAAGAACAACCACATCAAACTCAGAACAAGTCCTCCAATCTCACAACAAGTCCTCCAATCTCAAAACAAGTCCTCCAGTCATCATAGTTCATGTTCACCAGGCACAGAACAAGTCCCCCAATGACTTACCAAATGCTCCGATTAGAGAACATGTCCTCCAGGCTCTCAACATGTCCTCCAGGCTCTCAACATGTCCTCCAGGCTCTCAACATGTCCTCCAGGCTCTCAACATGTCCTCCAGGCTCTCAACATGTCCTCCAGGCTCTCAAAATTACCTCCAAATATAGTGAAAGTTCTCCAGGCAGAGAACAAATTCTCCAATCACAGACCAATGCTCCTAAAAGAGAACAAGTACTCCAAGCTCTAAACAAGTCCTCCATGCTCAGAACAATTCCTAAAATATCAGAACAACAACATCAAACTCAGAACAAGTCCTCCAATCTCAGAACAAGTCCTCCAATCTCAAAACAAGTCCTCCAATCTCAAAACAAGTCCTCCAATCTCAAAACAAGTCCTCCAATCTCAAAACAAGTCCTCCAATCTCAAAACAAGTCCTCCAATCCCAAAACAAATCCTCCAATCATAATAGTTCATATTCACCAGGCAGAGAACAAGTCCCCCAATGACTTACCAAATGCTCCGATAAGAGAACATGTCCGCCAGGCTCTCAAAATGTCCTCCAGGCTCTCAACATGTCCTCCAGGCTCTCAACAGGTCCTCCAGGCTCTCAACAGGCCCTCCAGGCTCTCAACAGGCCCTCCAGGCTCTCAACAGGCCCTCCAGGCTCTCAACAGGCCCTCCAGGCTCTCAACAGGCCCTCCAAATATAGTGAAAGTTCTCCAGGCAGAGAACAAATTCTCCAATCACAGACCAAATGCTCCTAAAAGAGAACATGTCCTCCAAGCCCTGAACAAATCCTCCAACCTCTGAACAAGTCCTCCAAGCTCTGAACAAGTCCTCCAAGCTCTGAACAATTCCCCTAACTCAAAACAGGTACCCCAGATTCAGAACAATTCCCCCAAACTCAGAACAATTCCTCCAAGCCCAGAAAAAATTTTTCAATCACAGTGCAAGCTCTCCAGGCACAGAACAAATTCTCCAATCACAGACCAAATGCTCCTAAAAGAGAACAAGTCCTCCAAGCTCTGAACAAGTCCTCCAAGCTCTGAAAAATTCCTAAAATATCAGAACAACCACATCAAACTCAGAACAAGTCCTCCAATCTCAAAACAAGTCCTCCAATCTCAAAACAAGTCCTCCAATCTCAAAACAAGTCCTCCAATCTCAAAACAAGTCCTCCAATCTCAAAACAAGTCCTCCAATCATAATAGTTCATATTCACCAGGCACAGAACAAGTCCCATAAAGACTTACCAAATGCTCCGATAAGAGAACATGTCCTCCAGGCTCTCAACATGTCCTCCAGGCTCTCAACATGTCCTCCAGGCTCTCAACATGTCCTCCAGGCTCTCAACATGTCCTCCAGGCTCTCAACATGTCCTCCAAATATAGTGAAAGTTCTCCAGGCGGAGAATAAATTCTCCAATCACAGACAACATGCTCCTAAAATAGAACAAGTCCTCCAAGCCCTGACCAAGTCCTCCAAGCTCAGAACAATTCCTAAAATATCAGAACAACCACATCAAACTCAGAACAAGTCCTCCAATCTCACAACAAGTCCTCCAATCTCAAAACAAGTCCTCCAGTCATCATAGTTCATGCTCACCAGGGAGAGGACAAGTCCCCCAATGACATACCAAGTGCTCCGATAAGAGAACATGTCCCCCAGGCTCTCAACATGTCCTCCAGGCTCTCAACATGTCCTCCAGGCTCTCAACATGTCCTCCAGGCTCTCAACATGTCCTCCAGGCTCTCAACATGTCCTCCAGGCTCTCAAAATTTCCTCCAAATATAGTGAAAGTTCTCCAGGCAGAGAACAAATTCTCCAATCACAGACCAATTCTCCTAAAAGATAACAAGTCCTCCGAGCTCTAAACAAGTCCTCCATGCTCAGAACAATTCCTAAAATATCAGAACAACAACATCAAACTCAGAACAAGTCCTCCAAACTCAGAACAAGTCCTCCAATCTCAAAACAAGTCCTCCAATCTCAAAACAAGTCCTCCAATCTCAAAACAAGTCCTCCAATCTCAAAACAAGTCCTCCAATGATAATAGTTCATATTCACCAGGCAGAGAACAAGTCCCCCAATGACTTACCAAATGCTCCGATAAGAGAACATGTCCTCCAGACTCTCAACATGTCCTCCAGGCTCTCAACATGTCCGCCAGGCTCTCAACAGGTCCTCCAGGCTCTCAACAGGTCCTCCAGGCTCTCAACAGGTCCTCCAGGCTCTCAACAGGCCCTCCAGGCTCTCAACAGGCCCTCCAGGCTCTCAACAGGCCCTCCAGGCTCTCAACAGGTCCTCCAGGCTCTCAACAGTTCCTCCAAATATAGTGAAAGTTCTCCAGGCAGAGAACAATTTCTCCAATCACAGACCAAATGCTCCTAAAAGAGAACAAGTCCTCCAAGCCCTGAACAAATCCTCCAAGCTCTGAACAAGTCCTCCAAGCCCTGACCAAGTCCTCCAAGCTCAGAACAATTCCTAAAATATAAGAACAACCACATCAAACTCAGAACAAGTCCTCCAATCTCACAACAAGTCCTCCAATCTCAAAACAAGTCCTCCAGTCATCATAGTTCATGTTCACCAGGGAGAGGACAAGTCCCCCAATGACTTACCAAATGCTCCGATTAGAGAACATGTCCTCCAGGCTCTCAACATGTCCTCCAGGCTCTCAACATGTCCTCCAGGCTCTCAACATGCCCTCCAGGCTCTCAACATGTCTTCCAGGCTCTCAACATGTCCTCCAGGCTCTCAACATGTCCTCCAGGCTCTCAACATGTCCTCCAGGCTCTCAACATGTCCTCCAGGCTCTCAAAATTACCTCCAAATATAGTGAAAGTTCTCCAGGCAGAGAACAAATTCTCCAATCACAGACCAATGCTCCTAAAAGAGAACAAGTACTCCAAGCTCTAAACAAGTCCTCCATGCTCAGAACAATTCCTAAAATATCAGAACAACAACATCAAACTCAGAACAAGTCCTCCAATCTCAGAACAAGTCCTCCAATCTCAAAACAAGTCCTCCAATCTCAAAACAAGTCCTCCAATCTCAAAACAAGTCCTCCAATCTCAAAACAAGTCCTCCAATCTCAAAACAAGTCCTCCAATCTCAAAACAAGTCCTCCAATCTCAAAACAAATCCTCCAATCATAATAGTTCATATTCACCAGGCAGAGAACAAGTCCCCCAATGACTTACCAAATGCTCCGATAAGAGAACATGTCCGCCAGGCTCTCAACATGTCCTCCAGGCTCTCAACAGGTCCTCCAGGCTCTCAACAGGTCCTCCAGGCTCTCAACAGGCCCTCCAGGCTCTCAACAGGCCCTCCAGGCTCTCAACAGGTCCTCCAAATATAGTGAAAGTTCTCCAGGCAGAGAACAAATTCTCCAATCACAGACCAAATGCTCCTAAAAGAGAACATGTCCTCCAAGCCCTGAACAAATCCTCCAAGCTCTGAACAAGTCCTCCAAGCTCTGAACAAGTCCTCCAAGCTCTGAACAATTCCCCTAACTCAAAACAGGTACCCCAGATTCAGAACAATTCCCCCAAACTCAGAACAATTCCTCCAAGCCCAGAAAAAATTTTTCAATCACAGTGCAAGCTCTCCAGGCACAGAACAAATTCTCCAATCACAGACCAAATGCTCCTAAAAGAGAACAAGTCCTCCAAGCTCTGAACAAGTCCTCCAAGCTCTGAAAAAGTCCTAAAATATCAGAACAACCACATCAAACTCAGAACAAGTCCTCCAATCTCAAAACAAGTCCTCCAATCTCAAAACAAGTCCTCCAATCTCAAAACAAGTCCTCCAATCTCAAAACAAGTCCTCCAGTCATCATAGTTCATGTTCACCAGGCACAGAACAAGTCCCATAATGACTTACCAAATGCTCCGATAAGAGAACATGTCCTCCAGGCTCTCAACATGTCCTCCAGGCTCTCAACATGTCCTCCAGGCTCTCAACATGTCCTCCAGGCTCTCAACATGTCCTCCAGGCTCTCAACATGTCCTCCAGGCTCTCAACATGTCCTCCAGGCTCTCAACATGTCCTCCAGGCTCTCAACATGTCCTCCAAATATAGTGAAAGTTCTCCAGGCAGAGAACAAATTCTTCAATCACAGATCAAATGCTCCTAAAAGAGAACAAGTCCTCCAAGCCCTGAACAAATCCTCCAAGCTCAGAACAATTTCTAAAATAACGGAACAACCAGATCAAACTCAGAACAAGTCCTCCAATCTCACAACAAGTCCTCCAATCTCAAAACAACTCCTCCAGTCATCATAGTTCATGTTCACCAGGGAGAGGACAAGTCCCCCAATGACTTCCCAAATGCTCCGATAAGAGAACATGTCCTCCAGGCTCTCAACATGTCCTCCAGGCTCTCAACATGTCCTCCAGGCTCTCAACATGTCCTCCAGGCTCTCAACATGTCCTCCAGGCTCTCAACATGTCCTCCAGGCTCTCAACATGTCCTCCAGGCTCTCAACATGTCCTCCAGGCTCTCAACATGTCCTCCAAATATAGTGAAAGTTCTCCAGGCAGAGAAAAAATTCTCCAATCACAGACCAAATGCTCCTAAAAGACAACAAGTCCTCCAAGCCCTGAACAAGTCCTCCAAGCCCTGTACAAGTCCTCCAAGCTCTGAAAAAGTCCTCCAAGCTCTGAACAATTCCCCTAACTCAAAACAAGTCCCCCAGATTCAGAACAAGTCCCCCAAACTCAGAACAATTCCTCCAAACCCAGAAAAAATTTTTCAATCTCACTGGAAGCTCTCCAGGCACAGAACAAATTCTCCAATCACAGACCAAATGCTCCTAAAAGAGAACAAGTCCTCCAAGCGCTGAACAAGTCCTCCAAGCTCTGAAAAATTCCTAAAATATCAGAACAACCACATCAAACTCAGAACAAGTCCTCCAATCTCAAAACAAGTCCTCCAATCTCAAAACAGGTCCTCCAGTCATCATAGTTCATGTTCACCAGGCACAGAACAAGTCCCATAATGACTTAATAAATGCTCCGATAAGAGAACATGTCCTCCAGACTCTCAACATGTCCTCCAGGCTCTCAACATGTCCTCCAGACTCTCAACATGTCCTCCAGCCTCTCAACATGTCCTCCAGGCTCTCAACATGTCCACCAGGCTCTCAACATGCCCTCCAGGCTCTCAACATGCCCTCCAGGCTCTCAACATGCCCTCCAGGCTCTCAACATGTCCTCCAGGCACTCAACATGTCCTCCAGGCTCTCAACATGACCTCCAGGCTCTCACCATGTCCTCCAGATATAGTGAAAGTTCTCCAGGCAGAGAACAAATTCTCAAATCACAGACCAAATGCTCCTAAAAGAGAACAACTTCTCCAAGCTCTGAACAAGTCCTCCAAGCTCTGAACAAGTCCTCCAAGCTCTGAACAAGTCCTCCAAGCTCTGAACAAGTCCTCCAAGCTCTGAACAAGTCCTCCAATCTCAGAACAAGTCCTCCAATCTCAGAACAAGTCCTCCAATCTCAGAACAAGTCCTCCAATCTCAGAACAAGTCCTCCAATCTCAGAACAAGTCCTACAATTCCAAAACAAATCCTCCAATCATAGTGCAAGTTCACCCGGCACAGAACAAGTCCCCCAATGACATACCAAATCCTCCGATAAGAGAACAAGTCCTCCAGGCTCTCAACATGTCCTCCAGGCTCTCAACATGTCCTCCAGGCTCTCAACATGTCCTCCAAATATAGTGCAACCTCTCCAGGCAAAGAACAAATTCTCCAATCACACACCAAATGCTCCTAAAAGACAACAACTCCTCCAAGCTCTCAACAATTCCTAAAATCTCTGAACAAGTCCTCCAAGCTCTGAACAAGTCCTCCAAGCTCTGAACAAGTCCTCCAAGCTCTGAACAAGTCCTCCAAGCTCTGAACAAGTCCTCCAAGCTCTGAACAATTCCTCCAAGCTCTGAACAAGTCCTCCAAGCTCTGAACAAGTCCTCCAAGCTCTGAACAACTCCCCCATATTCAGAACAAGCCCCAAACTCAGAACAAGTCCTCCAAGCCCAGAAAAAATTCTTCAATCACAGTGCAAGCTCCACAGGCACAGAACAATTTCTCCAATCACAGACCAAATGCTCCTAAAAGAGAACAAGTCCTCCAAGCTCTGAACAAGTCCTCCAAGCTCAGAACAATACCTAAAATCTCTGAACAACCACATCAAATTCAGAACAAGTCCCCCAATCTCAAAACAAGTCCCCCAATCTCAAAACAAGTCCTCCAATCTCAAAACAAGTCCTCCAAACTCAAAACAAGTCCTCCAATCCAAAACAATTGCTCCAATCTCAAAACAATTGCTCCAATCTCAAAACAAGTCCTCCAATCTCAAAACAAGTCCTCCAATCTCAAAACAAGTCCTCCAATCTCAAAACAAGTCCTCCAATCTCAAAACAGGTCCTCCAATCTCAAAACAAGTCCTCCAATCTCAAAACAAGTCCTCCAATCATCATAGTTCACGTTCACCAGGCACAGAACAAGTCCCCCAATGACATACCAAATGCTCGGATAAGAGAACAGGTCCTCCAGGCTCTCAACATGTCCTCCAGGCTCTCAACATGTCCCCCAGGCTCTCAACATGTCCTCCAGGCTCTCAACATGTCCTCCAGGCTCTCAACATGTCCTCCAAATACAGTGAAAGTTCTCCAGGCAGAGAACAAATTCTCCAATCACAGACGAAATGCTCCTAAAAGACAACAAGTCCTCCAAGCCCTGAACAAGTCCTCCAAGCTCTGAACAAGTCCTCCAAGCTCTGAACAAGTCCCCTAACTCAAAACAAGTCCCCCAGATTCAGAACAAGTCCCCCAAACTCAGAACAATTCCTCCAAGCCCAGAAAAAATTTTTCAATCACACTGCAAGCTCTCCAGGCACAGAACAAATTCTCCAATCACAGACCAAATGCTCCTAAAAGAGAACAAGTCCTCCAAGCTCTGAACAAGTCCTCCAAGCTCTGAAAAATTCCTAAAATATCAGAACAACCACATCAGACTCAGAAAAAGTCCTCCAATCTCAAAACAAGTCCTCCAATCTCAAAACAAGTCCTCCAATCATCATAGTTCATGTTCACCAGGCACACAACAAGTCCCCCAATGACTTACCAAATGCTCCGATAATAGAACATGTCCTCCAGGCTCTCAACATGTCCTCCAGGCTCTCAACATGTCCTCCAGGCTCTCAACATGTCCTCCAGGCTCTCAACATGTCCTCCAGGCTCTCAACATGTCCTCCAGGCTCTCAACATGTCCTCCAGGCTCTCAACATGTCCTCCAGGCTCTCAACATGTCCTCCAGGCTCTCAACATTTCCTCCAAATATAGTGAAAGTTCTCCAGGCAGAGAACAAATTCTCCAATCACAGACCAAATGCTCCTAAAACAGAACAAGTCCTCCAAGCCCTGAACAAATCCTCCAAGCTCGGAACAAGTCCTCCAAGCTCTGAACAATTCCCCTAACTCAAAACAAGTACCCCAGATTCAGAACAATTCCCCCAAACTCAGAACAATTCCTCCAAGCCCAGAAAAAATTTTTCAATCACAGTGCAAGCTCTCCAGGCACAGAACAAATTCTCCAATCACAGACCAAATGCTCCTAAAAGAGAACAAGTCCTCCAAGCTCTGAACAAGTCCTCCAAGCTCTGAAAAAGTCCTAAAATATCAGAACAACCACATCAAACTCAGAACAAGTCCTCCAATCTCAAAACAAGTCCTCCAATCTCAAAACAAGTCCTCCAATCTCAAAACAAGTCCTCCAATCTCAAAACAAGTCCTCCAGTCATCATAGTTCATGTTCACCAGGCACAGAACAAGTCCCATAAAGACTTACCAAATGCTCCGATAAGAGAACATGTCCTCCAGGCTCTCAACATGTCCTCCAGGCTCTCAACATGTCCTCCAGGCTCTCAACATGTCCTCCAGGCTCTCAACATGTCCTCCAGGCTCTCAACATGTCCTCCAGGCTCTCAACATGTCCT
The DNA here is from genome assembly GCA_028858755.1 of Ara ararauna. Classification (NCBI taxonomy): domain Eukaryota; kingdom Metazoa; phylum Chordata; class Aves; order Psittaciformes; family Psittacidae; genus Ara; species Ara ararauna. The sequence continues at coordinate 764,010 of CM054376.1, forward strand.
CCAGGCTCTCAACATGTCCTCCAGGCTCTCAACATGTCCTCCAAATATAGTGAAAGTTCTCCAGGCGGAGAATAAATTCTCCAATCACAGACAACATGCTCCTAAAATAGAACAAGTCCTCCAAGCCCTGACCAAGTCCTCCAAGCTCAGAACAATTCCTAAAATATAAGAACAACCACATCAAACTCAGAACAAGTCCTCCAATCTCACAACAAGTCCTCCAATCTCAAAACAAGTCCTCCAGTCATCATAGTTCATGTTCACCAGGCACAGAACAAGTCCCCCAATGACTTACCAAATGCTCCGATTAGAGAACATGTCCTCCAGGCTCTCAACATGTCCTCCAGGCTCTCAACATGTCCTCCAGGCTCTCAACATGTCCTCCAGGCTCTCAACATGTCCTCCAGGCTCTCAACATGTCCTCCAGGCTCTCAACATGTCCTCCAGGCTCTCAACATGTCCTCCAGGCTCTCAAAATTACCTCCAAATATAGTGAAAGTTCTCCAGGCAGAGAACAAATTCTCCAATCACAGACCAATGCTCCTAAAAGAGAACAAGTACTCCAAGCTCTAAACAAGTCCTCCATGCTCAGAACAATTCCTAAAATATCAGAACAACAACATCAAACTCAGAACAAGTCCTCCAATCTCAGAACAAGTCCTCCAATCTCAGAACAAGTCCTCCAATCTCAAAACAAGTCCTCCAATCTCAAAACAAGTCCTCCAATCTCAAAACAAGTCCTCCAATCTCAAAACAAGTCCTCCAATCTCAAAACAAGTCCTCCAATCTCAAAACAAGTCCTCCAATCATAATAGTTCATATTCACCAGGCAGAGAACAAGTCCCCCAATGACTTACCAAATGCTCCGATAAGAGAACATGTCCGCCAGGCTCTCAACATGTCCTCCAGGCTCTCAACATGTCCTCCAGGCTCTCAACAGGTCCTCCAGGCTCTCAACAGGTCCTCCAGGCTCTCAACAGGTCCTCCAGGCTCTCAACAGGCCCTCCAGGCTCTCAACAGGCCCTCCAGGCTCTCAACAGGCCCTCCAGGCTCTCAACAGGTCCTCCAAATATAGTGAAAGTTCTCCAGGCAGAGAACAAATTCTCCAATCACAGACCAAATGCTCCTAAAAGAGAACATGTCCTCCAAGCCCTGAACAAATCCTCCAAGCTCTGAACAAGTCCTCCAAGCTCTGAACAAGTCCTCCAAGCTCTGAACAATTCCCCTAACTCAAAACAGGTACCCCAGATTCAGAACAATTCCCCCAAACTCAGAACAATTCCTCCAAGCCCAGAAAAAATTTTTCAATCACAGTGCAAGCTCTCCAGGCACAGAACAAATTCTCCAATCACAGACCAAATGCTCCTAAAAGAGAACAAGTCCTCCAAGCTCTGAACAAGTCCTCCAAGCTCTGAAAAAGTCCTAAAATATCAGAACAACCACATCAAACTCAGAACAAGTCCTCCAATCTCAAAACAAGTCCTCCAATCTCAAAACAAGTCCTCCAATCTCAAAACAAATCCTCCAATCTCAAAACAAGTCCTCCAATCATAATAGTTCATATTCACCAGGCACAGAACAAGTCCCATAAAGACTTACCAAATGCTCCGATAAGAGAACATGTCCTCCAGGCTCTCAACATGTCCTCCAGGCTCTCAACATGTCCTCCAGGCTCTCAACATGTCCTCCAGGCTCTCAACATGTCCTCCAGGCTCTCAACATGTCCTCCAGGCTCTCAACATGTCCTCCAGGCTCTCAACATGTCCTCCAAATATAGTGAAAGTTCTCCAGGCGGAGAATAAATTCTCCAATCACAGACAACATGCTCCTAAAATAGAACAAGTCCTCCAAGCCCTGACCAAGTCCTCCAAGCTCAGAACAATTCCTAAAATATCAGAACAACCACATCAAACTCAGAACAAGTCCTCCAATCTCACAACAAGTCCTCCAATCACAAAACAAGTCCTCCAGTCATAATAGATCATATTCACCAGGCACAGAACAAGTCCCCCAATGACTTACCAAATGCTCCGATAAGAGAACATGTCCTCCAGGCTCTCAACATGTCCTCCAGGCTCTCAACATGTCCTCCAGGCTCTCAACAGGTCCTCCAGCCTCTCAACAGGCCCTCCAGGCTCTCAACAGGCCCTCCAGGCTCTCAACAGGCCCTCCAGGCTCTCAACAGGCCCTCCAGGCTCTCAACATGTCCTCCAGGCTCTCAACATGTCCTCCAGGCTCTCAACATCTCCTCCAAATATAGGGCAAGTTCTCCAGGCAGAGAACAAATTCTCCAATCAAAGACCAAATGCTCCTAAAAGAGAACAAGTCCTCCAAGCTCTCAACAATTCCTAAAATCTCAGAACAAGTCCTCCAGGCTCTGAACAAGTCCTCCAAGCTCTGAACAACTCCCCCATATACAGAACAAGCCCCAAACTCAGAACAAGCCCTCCAAGCCCAGAAAAAATTCTTCAATCACAGAGCAAGCTCTACAGGCACAGAACAATTTCTCCAATCACAGACCAAATGCTCCTAAAAGAGAACAAGTCCTCCAAGCTCTGAACAAGTCCTCCAAGCTGTGAACAATACCTAAAATCTGTGAACAACCACATCAAAATCAGAACAATTGCTCCAATCTCAAAACAATAGCTCCAATCTCAAAACAATAGCTCCAATCTCAAAACAATTGCTCCAATCTCAAAATAATTGCTCCAATCTCAAAACAATTGCTCCAATCTCAAAACAATTGCTCCAATCTCAAAACAATTGCTCCAATCTCAAAACAATTGCTCCAATCTCAAAACAAATCCTCCAATCTCAAAACAAGTCCTCCAATCTCAAAACAAGTCCTCCAATCTCAAAACAAGTCCTCCAATCTCAAAACAAGTCCTCCAATCTCAAAACAAGTCCTCCAATCTCAAAACAAGTCCTCCAATCTCAAAACACGTCCTCCAATCTCAAAACATGTCCCCCAATCTCAAAACACGTCCTCCAATCTCAAAACACGTCCTCCAATCATAGTACAAGTTCACCAGGCACAGAACAAGTCCCCCAATGACATACCAAATGCTCCAGTAAGAAAACATGTCCTCCAGGCTCTCAACATGTCCTCCAGGCTCTCAACATGTCCTCCAGGCTCTCAACATGTCCTCCAGGCTCTCAACATGTCCTCCAGGCTCTCAACATGTCCTCCAGGCTCTCAACATCTCCTCCAAATATAGTGCAAGTTCTCCAGGCAGAGAACAAATTCTCAAATCACAGACCAAATGCTCCTAAAAGAGAACAACTTCTCCAAGCTCTGAACAAGTCCTCCAAGCTCAAAACAAGTCCTCCAAGCTCTGAACAATACCAAAAATCTCTGAACAACCACATCAAACTCAGAACAAGTCCTCCAATCTCAGAACAAGTCCTCCAATCTCAGAACAAGTCCTTCAATCTCAGAACAAGTCCTTCAATCTCAGAACAAGTCCTACAATTCCAAAACAAATCCTCCAATCATAGTGCAAGTTCACCCGGCACAGAACAAGTCCCCCAATGACATACCAAATCCTCCGATAAGAGAACAAGTCCTCCAGGCTCTCAACATGTCCTCCAGGCTCTCAACATGTCCTCCAGGCTCTCAACATGTCCTCCAGGCTCTCAACATGTCCTCCAGGCTCTCAACATGTCCTCCAAATATAGTGCAACCTCTCCAAGCAAAGAACAAATTCTCCAATCACAGACCAAATGCTCCTAAAAGAGAACAAGCCCTCCAAGCTCTCAACAATTCCTAAAATCTCAGAACAAGCCCTCCAAGCTCTGAACAAGTCCTCCAAGCACTGAACAAGTCCTCCAGGCTCTGAACAAGTCCTCCAGGCTCTGAACAAGTCCTCCAGGCTCTGAACAAGTCCTCCAAGCTCTGAACAAGTCCTCCAAACACTGAACAAGTCCTCCAAGCCCTGAACAAGTCCTCCAAGCCCTGAACAAGTCCTCCAAGCCCTGAACAAGTCCTCCAAGCCCTGAACAAGTCCTCCATGCCCTGAACAAGTCCTCCAAGCCCTGAACAAGTCCTCCAAGCTCTGAACAACTCCCCCATATTCAGAACGAGCCCCCTAACTCAGAACAAGTCCTCCAAGCCCAGAAAAAATTCTTCGATCACAGTGCAAGATCTCCAGTCACAGAACAATTTCTCCAATCACAGACCAAATGCTCCTAAAAGAGAACAAGTCCTCCAAGCTCTGAACAAGTCCTCCAAGCTCAGAACAATACCTAAAATCTCTGAACAACCACATTAAACTCAGAACAAGTCCTCCAATCTCAAAACAAGTCCTCCAATCTCAAAACAAGTCCTCCAATCTCAAAACAAGTCCTCCAATCTCAAAACAAGTCCTCCAATCTCAAAACAAGTCCTCCAATCTCAAAACAAGTCCTCCAATCTCAAAACAAGTCCTCCAATCTCAAAATAAGTCCTCCAATCATTGTGCAAGTTCACCAGGCACAGAACAAGTCCCCCAATGACATACCAAATGCTCCGATAAGAGAACAAGTCCTCCAGGCTCTCAACATGTCCTCCAGGCTCTCAACATGTCCTCCAGGCTCTCAACATGTCCTCCAGGCTCTCAACATGTCCTCCAGGCTCTCAACATGTCCTCCAGGCTCTCAACATGACCTCTAAATATAGTGCAACCTCTCCAGGCAAAGAACAAATTCTCCAATCGCAGACCAAATGCTCCTACAAGAGAACAAGACCTCCAAGCTCTGAACAAGTCCTCCAAGCTCTGAACAAGTCCTCCAAGCTCTGAACAAGTCCTCCAAGCTCTGAACAAGTCCTCCAAGCTCTGAACAAGACCCAAACTCAGAACAAGCCCTCCAAGCCCAGAAAAAATTCTTCAATCACAGAGCAAGCTCTACAGGCACAGAACAATTTCTCCAATCACAGACCAAATGCTCCTAAAAGAGAACAAGTCCTCCAAGCTCTGAACAAGTCCTCCAAGCTGTGAACAATACCTAAAATCTGTGAACAACCACATCAAAATCAGAACAATTGCTCCAATCTCAAAACAATAGCTCCAATCTCAAAACAATAGCTCCAATCTCAAAACAATTGCTCCAATCTCAAAATAATTGCTCCAATCTCAAAACAATTGCTCCAATCTCAAAACAATTGCTCCAATCTCAAAACAATTGCTCCAATCTCAAAACAATTGCTCCAATCTCAAAACAAATCCTCCAATCTCAAAACAAGTCCTCCAATCTCAAAACAAGTCCTCCAATCTCAAAACAAGTCCTCCAATCTCAAAACAAGTCCTCCAATCTCAAAACAAGTCCTCCAATCTCAAAACAAGTCCTCCAATCTCAAAACACGTCCTCCAATCTCAAAACATGTCCCCCAATCTCAAAACACGTCCTCCAATCTCAAAACACGTCCTCCAATCATAGTACAAGTTCACCAGGCACAGAACAAGTCCCCCAATGACATACCAAATGCTCCAGTAAGAAAACATGTCCTCCAGGCTCTCAACATGTCCTCCAGGCTCTCAACATGTCCTCCAGGCTCTCAACATGTCCTCCAGGCTCTCAACATGTCCTCCAGGCTCTCAACATGTCCTCCAGGCTCTCAACATCTCCTCCAAATATAGTGCAAGTTCTCCAGGCAGAGAACAAATTCTCCAATCACAGACCAAATGCTCCTAAAAGAGAACAACTTCTCCAAGCTCTGAACAAGTCCTCCAAGCTCAAAACAAGTCCTCCAAGCTCTGAACAATACCAAAAATCTCTGAACAACCACATCAAACTCAGAACAAGTCCTCCAATCTCAGAACAAGTCCTCCAATCTCAGAACAAGTCCTTCAATCTCAGAACAAGTCCTTCAATCTCAGAACAAGTCCTACAATTCCAAAACAAATCCTCCAATCATAGTGCAAGTTCACCCGGCACAGAACAAGTCCCCCAATGACATACCAAATCCTCCGATAAGAGAACAAGTCCTCCAGGCTCTCAACATGTCCTCCAGGCTCTCAACATGTCCTCCAGGCTCTCAACATGTCCTCCAGGCTCTCAACATGTCCTCCAGGCTCTCAACATGTCCTCCAAATATAGTGCAACCTCTCCAAGCAAAGAACAAATTCTCCAATCACAGACCAAATGCTCCTAAAAGAGAACAAGCCCTCCAAGCTCTCAACAATTCCTAAAATCTCAGAACAAGCCCTCCAAGCTCTGAACAAGTCCTCCAAGCACTGAACAAGTCCTCCAGGCTCTGAACAAGTCCTCCAGGCTCTGAACAAGTCCTCCAGGCTCTGAACAAGTCCTCCAAGCTCTGAACAAGTCCTCCAAACACTGAACAAGTCCTCCAAGCCCTGAACAAGTCCTCCAAGCCCTGAACAAGTCCTCCAAGCCCTGAACAAGTCCTCCAAGCCCTGAACAAGTCCTCCATGCCCTGAACAAGTCCTCCAAGCCCTGAACAAGTCCTCCAAGCTCTGAACAACTCCCCCATATTCAGAACGAGCCCCCTAACTCAGAACAAGTCCTCCAAGCCCAGAAAAAATTCTTCGATCACAGTGCAAGATCTCCAGTCACAGAACAATTTCTCCAATCACAGACCAAATGCTCCTAAAAGAGAACAAGTCCTCCAAGCTCTGAACAAGTCCTCCAAGCTCAGAACAATACCTAAAATCTCTGAACAACCACATTAAACTCAGAACAAGTCCTCCAATCTCAAAACAAGTCCTCCAATCTCAAAACAAGTCCTCCAATCTCAAAACAAGTCCTCCAATCTCAAAACAAGTCCTCCAATCTCAAAACAAGTCCTCCAATCTCAAAACAAGTCCTCCAATCTCAAAACAAGTCCTCCAATCTCAAAATAAGTCCTCCAATCATTGTGCAAGTTCACCAGGCACAGAACAAGTCCCCCAATGACATACCAAATGCTCCGATAAGAGAACAAGTCCTCCAGGCTCTCAACATGTCCTCCAGGCTCTCAACATGTCCTCCAGGCTCTCAACATGTCCTCCAGGCTCTCAACATGTCCTCCAGGCTCTCAACATGTCCTCCAGGCTCTCAACATGACCTCTAAATATAGTGCAACCTCTCCAGGCAAAGAACAAATTCTCCAATCGCAGACCAAATGCTCCTACAAGAGAACAAGACCTCCAAGCTCTGAACAAGTCCTCCAAGCTCTGAACAAGTCCTCCAAGCTCTGAACAAGTCCTCCAAGCTCTGAACAAGTCCTCCAAGCTCTGAACAAGACCCAAACTCAGAACAAGCCCTCCAAGCCCAGAAAAAATTCTTCAATCACAGTGCAAGCTCTACAGGCACAGAACAATTTCTCCAATCACAGACCAAATGCTCCTAAAAGAGAATAAGTCCTCCAAGCTCTGAACAAGTCCTCCAAGCTGTGAACAATACCTAAAATCTCTGAACAACCACATCAAAATCAGAACAAGTCCTCCAATCTCAAAACAATTGCTCCAATCTCAAAACAATTGCTCCAATCTCAAAACAATTGCTCCAATCTCAAAACAAGTCCTCCAATCTCAAAACAATTGCTCCAATCTCAAAACAATTGCTCCAATCTCAAAACAAGTCCTCCAATCTCAAAACAAGTCCTCCAATCTCAAAACAAGTCCTCCAATCTCAAAACAAGTCCTCCAATCTCAAAACAAGTCCTCCAATCTCAAAACAAGTCCTCCAATCTCAAAAGAAGACCTCCAATCTCAAAACAATTGCTCCAATCTCAAAACAAGTCCTCCTATCTCAAAACAAATCCTCCAATCATCATAGTTCATGTTCACCAGGCACACAACAAGTCCCCCAATGACATATCAAATGCTCGGATAAGAGAACAGGTCCTCCAGGCTCTCAACATGTCCTCCAGGCTCTCAACATGTCCTCCAGGCTCTCAACATGTCCCCCAGGCTCTCAACATCTCCTCCAAATATAGGGCAAGTTCTCCAGGCAGAGAACAAATTCTCCAATCACAGACCAAATGCTCCTAAAAGAGAACAAGTCCTCCAAGCTCTCAACAATTCCTAAAATCTCAGAACAAGTCCTCCAGGCTCTGAACAAGTCCTCCAAGCTCTGAACAACTCCCCCATATTCAGAACAAGCCCCAAACTCAGAACAAGCCCTCCAACCCCAGAAAAAATTCTTCAATCACAGTGCAAGCTCTACAGGCACAGAACAATTTCTCCAATCACAGACCAAATGCTCCTAAAAGAGAACAAGTCCTCCAAGCTCTGAACAAGTCCTCCAAGCTGTGAACAATACCTAAAATCTGTGAACAACCACATCAAAATCAGAACAATTGCTCCAATCTCAAAACAATTGCTCCAATCTCAAAACAATTGCTCCAATCTCAAAACAATTGCTCCAATCTCAAAACAATTGCTCCAATCTCAAAACAATTGCTCCAATCTCAAAACAAATCCTCCAATCTCAAAACAAGTCCTCCAATTTCAAAAAAAGTCCTCCAATCTCAAAACAAGTCCTCCAATCTCAAAACAAGTCCTCCAATCTCAAAACAAGTCCTCCAATCTCAAAACACGTCCTCCAATCATAGTGCAAGTTCACCAGGCACAGAACAAGTCCCCCAACGACATACCAAATGCTCCGGTAAGAAAACAAGTCCTCCAGGCTCTCAACATGTCCTCCAGGCTCTCAACATGTCCTCCAGGCTCTCAACATGTCCTCCAGGCTCTCAAAATATCCTCCAGGCTCTCAACATCTCCTCCAAATATAGGGCAAGTTCTCCAGGCAGAGAACAAATTCTCCAATCACAGACCAAATGCTCCTAAAAGAGAACAAGTCCTCCAAGCTCTCAACAATTCCTAAAATCTCAGAACAAGTCCTCCAGGCTCTGAACAAGTCCTCCAAGCTCTGAACAACTCCCCCATATTCAGAACAAGCCCCAAACTCAGAACAAGCCCTCCAAGACAAGAAAAAATTCTTCAATCACAGTGCAAGCTCTACAGGCACAGAACAATTTCTCCAATCACAGACCAAATGCTCCTAAAAGAGAACAAGTCCTCCAAGCTCTGAACAAGTCCTCCAAGATGTGAACAATACCTAAAACCTGTGAACAACCACATCAAAATCAGAACAATTGCTCCAATCTCAAAACAATTGCTCCAATCTCAAAACAATTGCTCCAATCTCAAAACAATTGCTCCAATCGCAAAACAATTGCTCCAATCTCAAAACAAGTCCTCCAATCTCAAAACAAGTCCTCCAATCTCAAAACAAGTCCTCCAATCTCAAAACAAGTCCTCCAATCTCAAAACACGTCCTCCAATCTCAAAACACGTCCTCCAATCTCAAAACACGTCCTCCAATCTCAAAACACGTCCTCCAATCTCAAAACACGTCCTCCAATCTCAAAACATGTCCTCCAATCTCAAAACAAGTCCTCCAATCTCAAAACATGTCCTCCAATCTCAAAACATGTCCTCCAATCTCAAAACACGTCCTCCAATCTCAAAACACGTCCTCCAATCATAGTGCAAGTTCACCAGGCACAGAACAAGTCCCCCAATGACATACCAAATGCTCCAGTAAGAAAACAAGTCCTCCAGGCTCTCAACATGTCCTCCAGGCCCTCAACATATCCTCCAGGCTCTCAACACGTCCTCCAAATATAGTGCAAGTTCTCCAGGCAGAGAACAAATTCTCAAATCACAGACCAAATGCACCTAAAACAGAACAACTTCTCCAAGCTCTGAACAAGTCCTCCAAGCTCAAAACAAGTCCTCCAAGCTCTGAACAATACCAAAAATCTCTGAACAACCACATCAAACTCAGAACAAGTCCTCCAATCTCAGAACAAGTCCTCCAATCTCAGAACAAGTCCTCCAATCTCAGAACAAGTCCTTCAATCTCAGAACAAGTCCTTCAATCTCAGAACAAGTCCTACAATTCCAAAACAAATCCTCCAATCATAGTGCAAGTTCACCCGGCACAGAACAAGTCCCCCAATGACATACCAAATCCTCCGATAAGAGAACAAGTCCTCCAGGCTCTCAACATGTCCTCCAGGCTCTCAACATGTCCTCCAGGCTCTCAACATGTCCTCCAAATATAGTGCAACCTCTCCAAGCAAAGAACAAATTCTCCAATCACAGACCAAATGCTCCTAAAAGAGAACAAGCCCTCCAAGCTCTCAACAATTCCTAAAATCTCAGAACAAGTCCTCCAAGCTCTGACCAAGCCCTCCAAGCTCTGAACAAGTCCTCCAAGCACTGAACAAGTCTTCCAGGCTCTGAACAAGTCCTCCAGGCTCTGAACAAGTCCTCCAAGCCCTGAACAAGTCCTCCAAGCTCTGAACAAGTCCTCCAAGCCCTGAACAAGTCCTCCAAGCCCTGAACAAGTCCTCCAAGCCCTGAACAAGTCCTCCAAGCCCTGAACAAGTCCTCCAAGCTCTGAACAAGTCCTCCAAGCTCTGAACAAGTCCTCCAAGCTCTGAACAACTCCCCCATATTCAGAACGAGCCCCCTAACTCAGAACAAGTCCTCCAAGCCCAGAAAAAATTCTTCGATCACAGTGCAAGATCTCCAGGCACAGAACAATTTCTCCAATCACAGACAAAATGCTCCTAAAAGAGAACAAGTCCTCCAAGCTCTGAACAAGTCCTCCAAGCTCAGAACAATACCTAAAATCTCTGTACAACCACATTAAACTCAGAACAAGTCCTCCAATCTCAAAACAAGTCCTCCAATCTCAAAACAAGTCCTCCAATCTCAAAACAAGTCCTCCAATCTCAAAACAAGTCCTCCAATCTCAAAACAAGTCCTCCAATCTCAAAACAAGTCCTCCAATCTCAAAACAAGTCCTCCAATCTCAAAACAAGTCCTCCAATCTCAAAACAAGTCCTTCAATCTCAGAACAAGTCCTTCAATCTCAGAACAAGTCCTACAATTCCAAAACAAATCCTCCAATCATAGTGCAAGTTCACCAGGCACAGAACAAGTCCCCCAATGACATACCAAATGCTCCGATAAGAGAACAAGTCCTCCAGGCTCTCAACATGTCCTCCAGGCTCTCAACATGTCCTCCAGGCTCTCAACATGTCCTCCAGGCTCTCAACATGTCCTCCAGGCTCTCAACATGTCCTCTAAATATAGTGCAACCTCACCAGGCAAAGAACAAATTCTCCAATCGCAGAATAAATGCTCCTACAAGACAACAAGACCTGCAAGCTCTGAACAAGTCCTCCAAGCTCTGAACAAGTCCTCCAAGCTCTGAACAAGTCCTCCAAGCTCTGAACAAGTCCTCCAAGCTCTGAACAAGTCCTCCAAGCTCTGAACAACTCCCCCATATTCACAACAAGACCCAAACTCAGAACAAGCCCTCCAAGCCCAGAAAAAATTCTTCAATCACAGTGCAAGCTCTACAGGCACAGAACAATTTCTCCAATCACAGACCAAATGCTCCTAAAAGAGAATAAGTCCTCCAAGCTCTGAACAAGTCCTCCAAGCTCTGAACAAGTCCTCCAAGCTCTGAACATGTCCTCCAAGCTCAGAACAATACCTAAAATCTCTGAACAACCACATCAAAATCAGAACAAGTCCTCCAATCTCAAAACAAGTCCTCCAATCTCAAAACAAGTCCTGAATCTCAAAACAATTGCTCCAATCTCAAAACAAGTCCTGAATCTCAAAACAATTGCTCCAATCTCAAAACAATTGCTCCAATCTCAAAACAATTGCTCCAATCTCAAAACAATTGCTCCAATCTCAAAACAATTGCTCCAATCTCAAAACAATTGCTCCAATCTCAAAACAATTGCTCCAATCTCAAAACAATTGCTCCAATCTCAAAACAAGTCCTCCAATCTCAAAACAAATCCTCCAATCCAAAACAAGTCCTCCAATCTCAAAACAATTGCTCCAATCTCAAAACAAGTCCTCCTATCTCAAAACAAATCCTCCAATCATCATAGTTCATGTTCACCAGGCACAGAACAAGTCCCCCAATGACATACCAAATGCTCGGATAAGAGAACAGGTCCTCCAGGCTCTCAACATGTCCTCCAGGCTCTCAACATGTCCTCCAGGCTCTCAACATGTCCTCCAGGCTCTCAACATGTCCTCCAGGCTCTCAACATGTCCTCTAAATATAGTGCAACCTCTCCAGGCAAAGAACAAATTCTCCAATCGCAGAATAAATGCTCCTACAAGACAACAAGACCTGCAAGCTCTGAACAAGTCCTCCAAGCTCTGAACAAGTCCTCCAAGCTCTGAACAAGTCCTCCAAGCTCTGAACAAGTCCTCCAAGCTCTGAACAAGTCCTCCAAGCTCTGAACAAGTCCTCCAAGCTCTGAACAACTCCCCCATATTCACAACAAGACCCAAACTCAGAACAAGCCCTCCAAGCCCAGAAAAAATTCTTCAATCACAGTGCAAGCTCTACAGGCACAGAACAATTTCTCCAATCACAGACCAAATGCTCCTAAAAGAGAATAAGTCCTCCAAGCTCTGAACAAGTCCTCCAAGCTCTGAACAAGTCCTCCAAGCTCTGAACAAGTCCTCCAAGCTCTGAACAAGTCCTCCAAGCTCAGAACAATACCTAAAATCTCTGAACAACCACATCAAAATCAGAACAAGTCCTCCAATCTCAAAACAAGTCCTCCAATCTCAAAACAAGTCCTCCAATCTCAAAACAAGTCCTCCAATCTCAAAACAAGTCCTGAATCTCAAAACAATTGCTCCAATCTCAAAACAATTGCTCCAATCTCAAAACAATTGCTCCAATCTCAAAACAATTGCTCCAATCTCAAAACAATTGCTCCAATCTCAAAACAATTGCTCCAATCTCAAAACAAGTCCTCCAATCTCAAAACAAGTCCTCCAATCTCAAAACAAATCCTCCAATCCAAAACAAGTCCTCCAATCTCAAAACAATTGCTCCAATCTCAAAACAAGTCCTCCTATCTCAAAACAAATCCTCCAATCATCATAGTTCATGTTCACCAGGCACACAACAAGTCCCCCAACGACATACCAAATGCTCGGATAAGAGAACAGGTCCTCCAGGCTCTCAACATGTCCTCCAGGCTCTCAACATGTCCTCCAGGCTCTCAACATGTCCCCCAGGCTCTCAACATCTCCTCCAAATATAGGGCAATTTCTCCAGGCAGAGAACAAATTCTCCAATCACAGACCAAATGCTCCTAAAAGAGAACAAGTCCTCCAAGCTCTCAACAATTCCTAAAATCTCAGAACAAGTCCTCCAGGCTCTGAACAAGTCCTCCAAGCTCTGAACAACTCCCCCATATTCAGAACAAGCCCCAAACTCAGAACAAGTCCTCCAAGCCCAGAAAAAATTCTTCAATCACAGTGCAAGCTCCACAGGCACAGAACAATTTCTCCAATCACAGACCAAATGCTCCTAAAAGAGAACAAGTCCTCCAAGATCTGAACAAGTCCTCCAAGCTGTGAACAATACCTAAAATCTGTGAACAACCACATCAAAATCAGAACAATTGCTCCAATCTCAAAACAATTGCTCCAATCTCAAAACAATTGCTCCAATCTCAAAACAATTGCTCCAATCTCAAAACAATTCCTCCAATCTCAAAACAATTCCTCCAATCTCAAAACAAATCCTCCAATCTCAAAACAAATCCTCCAATCTCAAAACAAATCCTCCAATCTCAAAACAAGTCCTCCAATCTCAAAACAAGTCCTCCAATCTCAAAACAAGTCCTCCAATCTCAAAACAAGTCCTCCAATCTCAAAACAAGTCCTCCAATCTCAAAACAAGTCCTCCTATCTCAAAACAAGTCCTCCAATCTCAAAACAAGTCCTCCAATCTCAAAACACGTCCTCCAATCATAGTGCAAGTTCACCAGGCACAGAACAAGTCCCCCAATGACATACCAAATGCTCCGGTAAGAAAGCAAGTCCTCCAGGCTCTCAACATGTCCTCCAGGCTCTCAACATATCCTCCAAATATAGGGCAAGTTCTCCAGGCAGAGAACAAATTCTCCAATCACAGACCAAAAGCTCCTAAAAGAGAACAAGTCCTCCAAGCTCTCAACAATTCCTAAAACCTCAGAACAAGTCCTCCAGGGTCTGAACAAGTCCTCCAAGCTCTGAACAACTCCCCCATATTCAGAACAAGCCCCAAACTCAGAACAAGCCCTCCAAGCCCAGAAAAAATTCTTCAATCACAGTGCAAGCTCTACAGGCACAGAACAATTTCTCCAATCACAGACCAAATGCTCCTAAAAGAGAACAAGTCCTCCAAGCTCAGAACAATACCTAAAATCTGTGAACAACCACATCAAAATCAGAACAATTGCTCCAATCTCAAAACAATTGCTCCAATCTCAAAACAAATCCTCCAATCTCAAAACAAATCCTCCAATCTCAAAACAAATCCTCCAATCTCAAAACAAATCCTCCAATCTCAAAACAAATCCTCCAATCTCAAAACAAATCCTCCAATCTCAAAACAAATCCTCCAATCTCAAAACAAGTCCTCCAATCTCAAAACAAGTCCTCCAATCTCAAAACACGTCCTCCAATCTCAAAACACTTCCTCCAATCTCAAAACACGTCCTCCAATCTCAAAACAAGTCCTCCAATCATAGTACAAGTTCACCAGGCACAGAACAAGTCCCCCAATGACATACCAAATGCTCCGGTAAGAAAACAAGTCCTCCAGGCTCTCAACATGTCCTCCAGGCTCTCAACATGTCCTCCAGGCTCTCAACATGTCCTCCAGGCTCCCAAAATGTCCTCCAGGCTCCCAAAATGTCCTCCAGGCTCCCAAAATATCCTCCAGGCTCCCAAAATGTCCTCCAGGCTCCCAAAATGTCCTCCAAATATAGTGCAAGTTCTCCAGGCAGAGAACAAATTCTCAAATCACAGACCAAATGCTCCTAAAACAGAACAACTTCTCCAAGCTCTGAACAAGTCCTCCAAGCTCAAAACAAGTCCTCCAAGCTCTGAACAATACCAAAAATCTCTGAACAACCACATCAAACTCAGAACAAGTCCTCCAATCTCAGAACAATTCCTCCAATCTCAGAACAAGTCCTCCAATTCCAAAACAAATCCTCCAATCATAGTGCAAGTTCACCCGGCACAGAACAAGTCCCCCAAAGACATAAATCCTCCGATAAGAGAACAAGTCCTCCAGGCTCTCAACATGTCCTCCAGGCTCTCAACATGTTCTCCAGGCTCTCAACATGTCCTCCAAATATAGTGCAACCTCTCCAAGCAAAGAACAAATTCTCCAATCACACACCAAATGCTCCTAAAAGAGAACAAGCCCTCCAAGCTCTCAACAATTCCTAAAATCTCAGAACAAGTCCTCCAAGCCCTGAACAAGTCCTCCAAGCCCTGAACAAGTCCTCCAAGCCCTGAACAAGTCCTCCAAGCCCTGAACAAGTCCTCCAAGCCCTGAACAAGTCCTCCAAGCCCTGAACAAGTCCTCCAAGCCCTGAACAAGTCCTCCAAGCCCTGAACAAGTCCTCCAAGCCCTGAACAAGTCCTCCAAGCCCTGAACAAGTCCTCCAAGCCCTGAACAAGTCCTCCAAGCCCTGAACAAGTCCTCCAAGCCCTGAACAAGTCCTCCAAGCTCTGAACAAGTCCTCCAAGCTCTGAACAAGTCCTAAAATACCAAAACAACCACATCAAACTCAGAACAAGTCCTCCAATCTCACAACAAGACCTCCACTCTCAAAACAAGTCCTCCACTCTCAAAACAAGTCCTCCAAACTCAAAACAAGTCCTCCAATCTCAAAACAAGTCCTCCAATCTCAAAACAAGTCCTCCAATCCCAAAACAAGTCCTCCAATCTCAAAACACGTCCTCCAATCGCAAAACACGTCCTCCAATCTCAAAACAAGTCCTCCAATCCCAAAACAAGTCCTCCAATCATTGTGCGAGTGCACCAGGCACAGAACAAGTCCCCCAATGACATACCAAATCCTCCGATAAGAGAACAAGTCCTCCTGGCTCTCAACATGTCCTCCAGGCTCTCAACATGTCCTCCAGGCTCTCAACATGTCCTCCAGGCTCTCAACATGTCCTCCAAATATAGTGCAACCTCTCCAAGCAAAGAACAAATTCTCCAATCACAGACCAAATGCTCCTAAAAGAGAACAAGTCCTCCAAGCTCTCAACAATTCCTAAAATCTCAGAACAAGCCCTCCAAGCTCTGAACAAGTCCTCCAAGCTCTGAACAAGTCCTCCAGGCTCTGAACAAGTCCTCCAAATATAATGCAAACTCTCCAGGCAAAGAACAAATTCTCCAATCGCAGACCAAATGCTCCTAAAACAGAACAACTCCGCCAAGCTCTCAACAATTCCTAAAATCTCAGAACAAGTCCTCCAAGCTCTGAACAAGTCCTCCAAGCTCTGAACAAGTCCTCCAAGCTCTGAACAAGTCCCCCATATTCAGAACAAGCCCCCAAACTGAGAACAAGTCCTCCAAGCCCAGAAAAAATTCTTCGATCACAGTGCAAGATCTCCAGGCACAGAACAATTTCTCCAATCACAGACCAAATGCTCCTCAAAGAGAACAAGTCCTCCAAGATCTGAAAAAGTCCTCCAAGCTGTGAACAATACCTAAAATCTCTGAACAACCACATTAAACTCAGAACAAGTCCTCCAATCTCAAAACAAGTCCTCCAATCTCAAAACAAGTCCTCCAATCTCAAAACAAGTCCTCCAATCTCAAAACAAGTCCTCCAATCCCAAAACAAGTCCTCCAATCATTGTGCATGTTCACCAGGCACAGAACAAGTCCCCCAATGACATACCAAATGCTCCGATAAGAGAACAAGTCCTCCAGGCTCTCAACATGTCCTCCAGGCTCTCAACATGTCCTCCAGGCTCTCAACATGTCCTCCAGGCTCTCAACATGTCCTCCAGGCTCTCAACATGTCCTCCAAATATAGTGCAACCTCTCCAAGCAAAGAACAAATTCTCCAATCACAGACCAAATGCTCCTAAAAGAGAACAAGTCCTCCAAGCTCTCAACAATTCCTAAAATCTCAGAACAAGCCCTCCAAGCTCTGAACAAGTCCTCCAAGCTCTGAACAAGTCCTCCAGGCTCTGAACAAGTCCTCCAAATATAATGCAACCTCTCCAGGCAAAGAACAAATTCTCCAATCGCAGACCAAATGCTCCTAAAAGAGAACAACTCCGCCAAGCTCTCAACAATTCCTAAAATCTCAGAACAAGTCCTCCAAGCTCTGAACAAGTCCTCCAAGCTCTGAACAAGTCCCCCATATTCAGAACAAGCCCCCAAACTGAGAACAAGTCCTCCAAGCCCAGAAAAAATTCTTCGATCACAGTGCAAGATCTCCAGGCACAGAACAATTTCTCCAATCACAGACCAAATGCTCCTCAAAGAGAACAAGTCCTCCAAGATCTGAACAAGTCCTCAAAGATCAGAACAATACCTAAAATCTCTGAACAACCACATTAAACTCAGAACAAGTCCTCCAATCTCAAAACAAGTCCTCCAATCTCAAAACAAGTCCTCCAATCTCAAAACAAGTCCTCCAATCCCAAAACAAGTCCTCCAATCATTGTGCATGTTCACCAGGCACAGAACAAGTCCCCCAATGACATACCAAATGCTCCGATAAGAGAACAAGTCCTCCAGGCTCTCAACATGTCCTCCAGGCTCTCAACATGTCCTCCAGCCTCTCAACATCTCCTCCAGCCTCTCAACATGTCCTCCAGCCTATCAACATGTCCTCCAGCCTCTCAACATGTCCTCCAGCCTCTCAACATGTCCTCCAGCCTCTCAACATGTCCTCCAGCCTCTCAACATATCCTCCAAATATAGTGAAAGTTCTCCAGGCAGAGAACAAATTCTCCAATCACAGACCAAATGCTCCTAAAAGAGAACAAGTCCTCCAAGCCCTGAACAAGTCCTCCAAGCTCTGAACAAGTCCTCCAAGCCCTGAACAATTCCCCTAATTGAAAACAAGTCCCCGAAATTCAGAACAAGTCCCCCAAACTCAGAACAATTCCTCCAAGCCCAAAAAGAATTTTTCAATCACAGTGAAAGCTCTCCAGGCACAGAACAATTTCTCCAATCACACACCAAATGCTCCTAAAAGAGAACAAGTCCTCCAAGCTCTGAACAAGTTCTCCAAGCTCAAATCAAGTCCTAAAATACCAAAACAACCACATCAAACTCAGAACAAGTCCTCCAATCTCACAACAAGACCTCCACTCTCAAAACAAGACCTCCACTCTCAAAACAAGTCCTCCACTCTCAAAACAAGTCCTCCAGGCTCTGAACAAGTCCTCCAATCTCAAAACAAGACCTCCAATCTCAAAACAAGTCCTCCAATCTCAAAACAAGTCCTCCAATCTCAAAACAAGTCCTCCAATCTCAAAACAAGTCCTCCAATCATCATGGTTCACGTTCACTAGGCACAGAACAAGTCCCCCAATGACATACCAAATGCTCCGATAAGAGAACATGTCCTCCAGGCTCTCAACATGTCCTCCAGGCTCTCAACATGTCCTCCAGGCTCTCAACATGTCCTCCAGGCTCTCAACATGTCCTCCAGGCTCTCAACATGTCCTCCAAATATAGTGCAACCTCTCCAAGCAAAGAACAAATTCTCCAATCACAGACCAAATGCTCCTAAAAGAGAACAATTCCTCCAAGCTCTCAACAATTCCTAAAATCTCAGAACAAGCCCTCCAAGCTCTGAACAAGCCCTCCAAGCTCTGAACAAGCCCTCCAAGCTCTGAACAAGTCCTCCAAGCTCTGAACAAGTCCTCCAGGCTCTGAACAAGTCCTCCAAATATAGTGCAACCTCTCCAGGCAAAGAACAAATTCTCCAATCGCAGACCAAATGCTCCTAAAAGAGAACAACTCCTCCAAGCTCTCAACAATTCCTAAAATCTCAGAACAAGTCCTCCAAGCTCTGAACAAGTCCTCCAAGCTCTGAACAAGTCCTCCAAGCTCTGAACAAGCCCCCAAACTGAGAACAAGTCCTCCAAGCCCAGAAAAAATTCTTCAATCACAGTGCAAGTTCTCCAGGCACAGAACAATTTCTCCAATCACAGACCAAATGCTCCTAAAAGAGAACAAGTCCTCCAAGATCTGAACAAGTCCTCAAAGATCAGAACAATACCTAAAATCTCTGAACAACCACATTCAACTCAGAACAAGTCCTCCAATCTCAAAACAAGTCCTCCAATCACAAAACAAGTCCTCCAATCTCAAAACAAGTCCTCCAATCTCAAAACAAGTCCTCCAATCTCAAAACAAGTCCTCCAATCTCAAAACAAGTCCTCCAATCTCAAAACAAGTCCTCCAATCTCAAAACAAGTCCTCCAATCTCAAAACAAGTCCTCCAATCTCAAAACAAGTCCTCCAATCCCAAAACAAGTCCTCCAATCCCAAAACAAGTCCTCCAATCATTGTGCAAGTTCACCAGGCACAGAACAAGTCCCCCAATGACATACCAAATGCTCCGATAAGAGAACAAGTCCTCCAGGCTCTCAACATGTCCTCCAGACTCTCAACATGTCCTCCAGCCTCTCAACATGTCCTCCAGCCTCTCAACATGTCCTCCAGCCTCTCAACATCTCCTCCAGCCTCTCAACATCTCCTCCAGCCTCTCAACATCTCCTCCAGCCTCTCAACATATCCTCCAACCTCTCAACATGTCCTCCAAATATAGTGAAAGTTCTCCAGGCAGAGAACAAATTCTCCAATCACAGACCAAATGCTCCTAAAAGAGAACAAGTCCTCCAAGCCCTGAACACGTCCTCCAAGCTCTGAACAAGTCCTCCAAGCCCTGAACAATTCCCCTAATTGAAAACAAGTCCCCGAGATTCAGAACAAGTCCCCCAAACTCAGAACAATTCCTCCAAGCCCAAAAAGAATTTTTCAATCACAGTGAAAGCTCTCCAGACACAGAACAATTTCTCCAATCACACACCAAATGCTCCTAAAAGAGAGCAAGTCCTCCAAGCTCTGAACAAGTTCTCCAAGCTCAGAACAAGTCCTCCAATCTCAAAACAAGTCCTCCAATCTCAAAACAAGTCCTCCAATCTCAAAACAAGTCCTCCAATCTCAAAACAAGTCCTCCAATCTCAAAACAAGTCCTCCAATCTCAAAACAAGTCCTCCAATCTCAAAACAAGTCCTCCAATCTCAAAACAAGTCCTCCAATCTCAAAACAAGCCCTCCAATCTCAAAACAAGCCCTCCAATCTCAAAACAAGCCCTCCAATCTCAAAACAAGCCCTCCAATCTCAAAACAAGTCCTCCAATCATCATAGTTCATGTTCACTAGGCACAGAACAAGTCCCCCAATGACATACCAAATGCTCCGATAAGAGAACATGTCCACCAGGCTCTCAACATGTCCTCCAGGCTCTCAACATGTCCTCCAGGCTCTCAACATGTCCTCCAAATATAGTGAAATTTCTCCAGGCAGAGAACAAATTCTCCAATCACAGACCAAATGCTCCTAAAAGAGAACAAGTCCTCCAAGCCCTGAACAAGACCTCCAAGCCCTGAACAAGTCCTCCAAGCCCACAACAAGTCCTCCAAGCCCTCAACAAGTCCTCCAAGCCCTCAACAAGTCCTCCAAGCCCTCAACAAGTCCTCCAAGCCCTCAACAAGTCCTCCAAGCCCTCAACAAGTCCTCCAAGCCCTCAACAAGTCCTTCAAGCCCTCAACAAGTCCTCCAAGCCCTCAACAAGTCCTCCAAGCCCTCAACAAGTCCTCCAAGCCCTCAACAAGTCCTCCAAGCCCTCAACAAGTCCTCCAAGCCCTGAACAACTCCTCCAAGCCCTGAACAACTCCTCCAAGCCCTGAACAAGTCCTAAAATATCAGAACAACCACATGAAACTCAGAACAAGTCCTCCAATCTCACAACAAGTCCTCCAATCTCAAAACAAGTCCTCCAATCATCATAGTTCATATTCACCAGGCACAGAACAAGTCCCCCAATGACATACCAAAATGCTCCAATAAGAGAACATCTCCTCCAGGCTCTCAACATGTCCTCCAGGCTCTCAACATGTCCTCCAGGCTCTCAACATGTCCTCCAGGCTCTCAACATGTCCTCCAGGCTCTCAACATGTCCTCCAGGCTCTCAACATGTCCTCCAGGCTCTCAACATATCCTCCAAATATAGTGAAATTTCTCCAGGCAGAGAACAAATTCTGCAATCACAGACGAAATGCTCCTAAAAGAGAACAAGTCCTACAAGCTCTGAACAATTCCCCTAACTCAAAACAAGTCCCCCAGATACAGAACAAGACCCTCAAACTCAGAACAATTCCTCCAAGCCCAGAAAATATTTTCAATCACAGTGAAAGCACTCCAGGCACAGAACAATTTCTCCAATCACAGACCAAATGCTCCTAAAAGAGAACAAGTCCTCCAAGCTCTGAAAAAGCCCTCCAAGCTCTGGACAAGTCCTCCAAGCTCTGGACAAGTCCTAAAATATCAGAACAACCACATCAAAATCAGAACAAGTCCTCCAATCTCAAAACAAGTCCTCCAATCTCAAAACAAGTCCTCCAATCATCATAGTTCATGTTCACCAGGCACAAAACAACTCCCTCAATGAAACACCAAATGCTCCGATAAGAGAACATGTCCTCCAGGCTCTCAACATGTCCTCCAGCCCCTCAACATGTCCTCCAGGCTCTCAACATGTCCTCCAGGCTCTCAACATGTCCTCCAGGCTCTCAACATGTCCTCCAAATATAGTGAAAGTTCTCCAGGCAGAGAACAAATTCTCCAATCACAGACCAAATGCTCCTAAAAGAGAACAAGTCCTCCAAGCTCTCAACAAGCCCTCCAAGCCCTGAACAATTCCTCTAACTGAAAACAAGTCCCCCAGATTCAGAACAAGTCCCCCAAACTCCGAACAATTCCTCCAAGCCCTGAAAAAATTTTTCAATCACAGTCCAAGCTCTCCAGGCACAGAACAATTTCTCCAATCACAGACCAAATGCTCCTAAAAGAGAACAAGTCCTCCAAGCTCTGAACAACTCCTCCAAGCTCTGAACAATACCTAAAATCTCTGAACAACCACATCAAATTCAGAACAAGTCCACCAATCTCAAAACAAGTCCTCCAATCTCAAAACAAGTCCTCCAATCTCAAAACAAGTCCTCCAATCTCAAAACAAGTCCTCCAATCTCAAAACAAGTCCTCCAATCCAAAACAAGTCCTCCAATCCAAAACAAGTCCTCCAATCTCAAAACAAGTCCTCCAATCTCAAAGGAAGACCTCCAATCTCAAAACAATTGCTCCCATCTCAAAACAAGTCCTCCAATCTCAAAACAAGTCCTCCCATCTCAAAACAAGTCCTCCCATCTCAAAACAAGTCCTCCAATCTCAAAACAAGTCCTCCAATCTCAAAACAAGTCCTCCAATCTCAAAACAAGTCCTCCAATCTCAAAACAAGTCCTCCAATCATAGTGCAAGTTCACCAGGCACAGAACAAGTCCCCCAATGACATACCAAATGCTCTGATAAGACAACAAGTCCTCCAGGCTCTCAACATGTCCTCCAGGCTCTCAACATGTCCTCCAGGCTCTCAAGATGTCCTCCAGGCTCTCAACATGTCCTCCAAATATAGTGGAAGTTCTCCAGGCAGAGAACAAATTCTCAAATCACAGACCAAATGCTCCTAAAACAGAACAACTTCTCAAAGGTCTAAACAAGTCCTCCAAGCTCTGAACAAATCCTCCAAGCTCTGTAGAATACCTAAAATCACTGAACAACCACATCAAACTCAAAACAAGTCCTCCAATCTCAAAACAAGCCCTCCAATCTCAGAACAAGTCCTCCAATCTCAGAACAAGTCCTCCAATCTCAGAACAAGTCCTACAATTCCAAAACAAATCCTCCAATCATAGTGCAAGCTCACCCGGCACAGAACAAGTCCCCCAATGACATACCAAATGCTCCGATAAGAGAACAAGTCCTCCAGGCTCTCAACATGTCCTCCAGGCTCTCAACATGTCCTCCAGGCTCTCAACATGTCCTCCAGGCTCTCAACATGTCCTCCAAATATAGTGCAACCTCTCCAGGCAAAGAACAAATTCTCCAATCACACACCAAATGCTCCTAAAAGAGAACAAGTCCTCCAAGCTCTGAACAACTCCTCCAAGCTCTGAACACGTCCTCCAAGCTCTGAACAAGTCCTCCAAGCTCTGAACAAGTCCTCCAAGCTCTGAACAAGTCCTCCAAGCTCTGAACAAGTCCTCCAAGCTCTGAACAAGTCCTCCAAGCTCTGAACAAGTCCTCCAAGCTCTGAACAACTCACCCATATTCAGAACGAGCCCCCTAACTCAGAACAAGTCCTCCAAGCCCAGAAAAAATTCTTCGATCACAGTGCAAGATCTCCAGGCACAGAACAATTTCTCCAATCACAGACCAAATGCTCCTAAAAGAGAACAAGTCCTCCAAGATCTGAACAAGTCCTCAAAGATCAGAACAATACCTAAAATCTCTGAACAACCACATTAAACTCAGAACAAGTCCTCCAATCTCAAAACAAGTCCTCCAATCTCAAAACAAGTCCTCCAATCTCAAAACAAGTCCTCCAATCTCAGAACAAGTCCTCCAATCTCAAAACAAGTCCTCCAAGCTCAAAACAAGTCCTCCAATCTCAAAACAAGTCCTCCAATCTCAAAACAAGTCCTCCAATCCCAAAACAAGTCCTCCAATCCCAAAACAAGTCCTCCAATCATTGTGCAAGTTCACCAGGCACAGAACAAGTCCCCCAATGACATACCAAATGCTCCGATACGAGAACAAGTCCTCCAGGCTCTCAACATGTCCTCCAGGCTCTCAACAGATCCTCCAAATATAGTGCAACCTCTCCAGGCAAAGAACAAATTCTCCAATCGCAGACCAAATGCTCCAAAAAGAGAACAACACCTCCAAGCTCTGAACAAGTCCTCCAAGCTCTGAACAAGTCCTCCAAGCTCTGAACAAGTCCTCCAAGCTCTGAACAAGTCCTCCAAGCTCTGAACAAGTCCTCCAAGCTCTGAACAACCACATAAAATTCAGAACAAGTCCTCCAATCTCAAAACAAGTCCTCCAATCTCAGAACAAGTCCTCCAATCTCAAAACAAGTCCTCCAATCCCAAAACAAGTCCTCCAATCCCAAAACAAGTCCTCCAATCTCAAAACAAGTCCTCCAATCTCAAAACAAGTCCTCCAATCTCAAAACAAGTCCTCCAATCTCAAAACAAGTCCTCCAATCTCAAAACAAGTCCTCCAATCTCAAAACAAGTCCTCCAATCTCAAAACAAGTCCTCCAATCTCAAAACAAGTCCTCCAATTCCAAAACAAATCCTCCAATCATAGTGCAAGTTCACCTGGCACAGAACAAGTCCGCCAATGACATACCAAATCCTCCAATAAGAGAACAAGCCCTCCAGGCTCTCAACATGTCCTCCAGGCTCTCAACATGTCCTCCAGGCTCTCAACATGTCCTCCAATTATAGTAAAAGTTCTCCAGGCAGAGAACAAATTCTCCAATCACAGACCAAATGCTCCTGAAAGAGAACAAGTCCTCCAAGCTCTCAACAATTCCTAAAATCTCAGAACAAGTCCTCCAGGCTCTGAACAAGTCCTAAAAGCTCTGAACAACTCCCCCATATTCAGAACAAGCCCCAAACTCAGAACAAGCCCTCCAAGCCCAGAAAAAATTCTTCAATCACAGTGCAAGCTCTACAGGCACAGAACAATTACTCCAATCAAAGACCAAATGCTCCTAAAAGAGAACAAGTCCTCCAAGCTCTGAACAAGTCCTCCAAGCTCAGAACAATACCTAAAATTTCTGAACAACCACATCAAAATCAGAACAATTGCTCCAATCTCAAAACAATTGCTCCAATCTCAAAACAATTGCTCCAATCTCAAAACAAGTGCTCCCACCTCAAAACAATTGCTCCCACCTCAAAACAATTGCTCCCATCTCAAAACAATTGCTCCCATCTCAAAACAATTGCTCCCATCTCAAAACAAGTCCTCCAATCTCAAAACAAGTCCTCCAATCTCAAAACAAGTCCTCCAATCTCAAAACAAGTCCTCCAATCTCAAAACAAGTCCTCCAATCTCAAAACAAGTCCTCCAATCTCAAAACAAGTCCTCCAATCTCAAAACAAGTCCTCCAATCTCAGAACAACTCCTACAATTCCAAAACAAATCCTCCAATCATAGTGCAAGCTCACCCGGCACAGAACAAGTCCCCCAATGACATACCAAATGCTCCGATAAGAGAACAAGTCCTCCAGGCTCTCAACATGTCCTCCAGGCTCTCAACATGTCCTCCAGGCTCTCAACATGTCCTCCAAATATAGTGCAACCTCTCCAGGCAAAGAACAAATTCTCCAATCACACACCAAATGCTCCTAAAAGAGAACAACTCCTCCAAGCTCTGAACAACTCCTCCAAGCTCTGAACACGTCCTCCAAGCTCTGAACAAGTCCTCCAAGCTCTGAACAAGTCCTCCAAGCTCTGAACAAGTCCTCCAAGCTCTGAACAACTCACCCATATTCAGAACGAGCCCCCTAACTCAGAACAAGTCCTCCAAGCCCAGAAAAAATTCTTCGATCACAGTGCAAGATCTCCAGGCACAGAACAATTTCTCCAATCACAGACCAAATGCTCCTAAAAGAGAACAAGTCCTCCAAGATCTGAACAAGTCCTCAAAGATCAGAACAATACCTAAAATCTCTGAACCACCACATTAAACTCAGAACAAGTCCTCCAATCTCAAAACAAGTCCTCCAATCTCAAAACAAGTCCTCCAATCTCAAAACAAGTCCTCCAAGCTCAAAACAAGTCCTCCAAGCTCAAAACAAGTCCTCCAAGCTCAAAACAAGTCCTCCAAGCTCAAAACAAGTCCTCCAATCCCAAAACAAGTCCTCCAATCCCAAAACAAGTCCTCCAATCCCAAAACAAGTCCTCCAATCCCAAAACAAGTCCTCCAATCCCAAAACAAGTCCTCCAATCCCAAAACAAGTCCTCCAATCCCAAAACAAGTCCTCCAATCATTGTGCAAGTTCACCAGGCACAGAACAAGTCCCCCAATGACATACCAAATGCTCCGATACGAGAACAAGTCCTCCAGGCTCTCAACATGTCCTCCAGGCTCTCAACAGATCCTACAAATATAGTGCAACCTCTCCAGGCAAAGAACAAATTCTCCAATCGCAGACCAAATGCTCCAAAAAGAGAACAACACCTCCAAGCTCTGAACAAGTCCTCCAAGCTCTGAACAAGTCCTCCAAGCTCTGAACAAGTCCTCCAAGCTCTGAACAAGTCCTCCAAGCTCTGAACAAGTCCTCCAAGCTCTGAACAAGTCCTCCAAGCTCTGAACAAGTCCTCCAAGCTCTGAACAAGTCCTCCAAGCTCTGAACAACCACATAAAATTCAGAACAAGTCCTCCAATCTCAAAACAAGTCCTCCAATCTCAGAACAAGTCCTCCAATCTCAAAACAAGTCCTCCAATCTCAAAACAAGTCCTCCAATCTCAAAACAAGTCCTCCAATCTCAAAACAAGTCCTCCAATCTCAAAACAAGTCCTCCACTCTCAAAACAAGTCCTCCAATCTCAAAACAAGTCCTCCAATCTCAAAACAAGTCCTCCAATTCCAAAACAAATCCTCCAATCATAGTGCAAGTTCACCTGGCACAGAACAAGTCCGCCAATGACATACCAAATCCTCCAATAAGAGAACAAGCCCTCCAGGCTCTCAACATGTCCTCCAGGCTCTCAACATGTCCTCCAGGCTCTCAACATGTCCTCCAATTATAGTAAAAGTTCTCCAGGCAGAGAACAAATTCTCCAATCACAGACCAAATGCTCCTAAAAGAGAACAAGTCCTCCAAGCTCTCAACAATTCCTAAAATCTCAGAACAAGTCCTCCAGGCTCTGAACAAGTCCTCCAAGCTCTGAACAACTCCCCCATATTCAGAACAAGCCCCAAACTCAGAACAAGCCCTCCAAGCCCAGAAAAAATTCTTCAATCACAGTGCAAGCTCTACAGGCACAGAACAATTACTCCAATCAAAGACCAAATGCTCCTAAAAGAGAACAAGTCCTCCAAGCTCTGAACAAGTCCTCCAAGCTCAGAACAATACCTAAAATTTCTGAACAACCACATCAAAATCAGAACAATTGCTCCAATCTCAAAACAAGTCCTCCCATCTCAAAACAATTGCTCCCATCTCAAAACAATTGCTCCCATCTCAAAACAATTGCTCCCATCTCAAAACAAGTCCTCCAATCTCAAAACAAGTCCTCCAATCTCAAAACAAGTCCTCCAATCTCAAAACAAGTCCTCCAATCTCAAAACAAGTCCTCCAATCTCAAAACAAGTCCTCCAATCTCAAAACAAGTCCTCCAAGCTCTGAACAAGTCCTCCAAGCTCTGAACAAGTCCTCCAAGCTCTGAACAAGTCCTCCAAGCTCTGAACAAGTCCTCCAAGCTCTGAACAAGTCCTCCAAGCTCTGAACAACTCCCCCATATTCAGAACAAGACCCAAACTCAGAACAAGCCCTCCAAGCCCAGAAAAAATTCTTCAATCACAGTGCAAGCTCTACAGGCACAGAACAATTTCTCCAATCACAGACCAAATGCTCCTAAAAGAGAATAAGTCCTCCAAGCTCAGAACAATACCTAAAATCTCTGAACAACCACATCAAAATCAGAACAAGTCCTCCAATCTCAAAACAATTGCTCCAATCTCAAAACAATTGCTCCAATCTCAAAACAATTGCTCCAATCTCAAAACAATTGCTCCAATCTCAAAACAATTGCTCCAATCTCAAAACAATTGCTCCAATCTCAAAACAATTGCTCCAATCTCAAAACAATTGCTCCAATCTCAAAACAAGTCCTCCAATCTCAAAACAAGTCCTCCAATCTCAAAACAAGTCCTCCAATCTCAAAACAAGCCCTCCAATCTCAAAACAAGTCCTCCAATCATCATAGTTCATGTTCACTAGGCACAGAACAAGTCCCCCAATGACATACCAAATGCTCCGATAAGAGAACATGTCCTCCAGGCTCTCAACATGTCCTCCAGGCTCTCAACATGTCCTCCAGGCTCTCAACATGTCCTCCAGGCTCTCAACATGTCCTCCAAATATAGTGAAATTTCTCCAGGCAGAGAACAAATTCTCCAATCACAGACCAAATGCTCCTAAAAGAGAACAAGTCCTCCAAGCCCTGAACAAGACCTCCAAGCCCTGAACAAGTCCTCCAAGCCCTCAACAAGTCCTCCAAGCCCTCAACAAGTCCTCCAAGCCCTCAACAAGTCCTCCAAGCCCTCAACAAGTCCTCCAAGCCCTCAACAAGTCCTCCAAGCCCTCAACAAGTCCTCCAAGCCCTCAACAAGTCCTCCAAGCCCTCAACAAGTCCTCCAAGCCCTCAACAAGTCCTCCAAGCCCTCAACAAGTCCTCCAAGCCCTGAACAACTTTTCCAAGCCCTGAACAACTCCTCCAAGCCCTGAACAACTCCTCCAAGCCCTGAACAAGTCCTAAAATATCAGAACAACCACATGAAACTCAGAACAAGTCCTCCAATCTCACAACAAGTCCTCCAATCTCAAAACAAGTCCTCCAATCATCATAGTTCATATTCACCAGGCACAGAACAAGTCCCCCAATGACATACCAAAATGCTCCAATAAGAGAACATCTCCTCCAGGCTCTCAACATGTCCTCCAGGCTCTCAACATGTCCTCCAGGCTCTCAACATGTCCTCCAGGCTCTCAACATGTCCTCCAGGCTCTCAACATATCCTCCAAATATAGTGAAAATTCTCCAGGCAGAGAACAAATTCTGCAATCACAGACGAAATGCTCCTAAAAGAGAACAAGTCCTACAAGCTCTGAACAATTCCCCTAACTCAAAACAAGTCCCCCAGATACAGAACAAGACCCTCAAACTCAGAACAATTCCTCCAAGCCCAGAAAATATTTTCAATCACAGTGCAAGATCTCCAGGCACAGAACAATTTCTCCAATCACAGACCAAATGCTCCTAAAAGAGAACAAGTCCTCCAAGATCTGAACAAGTCCTCAAAGATCAGAACAATACCTAAAATCTCTGAACAACCACATTAAACTCAGAACAAGTCCTCCAATCTCAAAACAAGTCCTCCAATCTCAAAACAAGTCCTCCAATCTCAGAACAAGTCCTCCAATCCCAAAACAAGTCCTCCAAGCTCAAAACAAGTCCTCCAATCTCAAAACAAGTCCTCCAATCTCAAAACAAGTCCTCCAATCCCAAAACAAGTCCTCCAATCATTGTGCAAGTTCACCAGGCACAGAACAAGTCCCCCAATGACATACCAAATGCTCCGATACGAGAACAAGTCCTCCAGGCTCTCAACATGTCCTCCAGGCTCTCAACAGATCCTCCAAATATAGTGCAACCTCTCCAGGCAAAGAACAAATTCTCCAATCGCAGACCAAATGCTCCAAAAAGAGAACAACACCTCCAAGCTCTGAACAAGTCCTCCAAGCTCTGAACAAGTCCTCCAAGCTCTGAACAAGTCCTCCAAGCTCTGAACAAGTCCTCCAAGCTCTGAACAAGTCCTCCAAGCTCTGAACAAGTCCTCCAAGCTCTGAACAAGTCCTCCAAGCTCTGAACAACCACATAAAATTCAGAACAAGTCCTCCAATCTCAAAACAAGTCCTCCAATCTCAGAACAAGTCCTCCAATCTCAAAACAAGTCCTCCAATCCCAAAACAAGTCCTCCAATCCCAAAACAAGTCCTCCAATCTCAAAACAAGTCCTCCAATCTCAAAACAAGTCCTCCAATCTCAAAACAAGTCCTCCAATCTCAAAACAAGTCCTCCAATCTCAAAACAAGTCCTCCAATCTCAAAACAAGTCCTCCAATCTCAAAACAAGTCCTCCAATCTCAAAACAAGTCCTCCAATTCCAAAACAAATCCTCCAATCATAGTGCAAGTTCACCTGGCACAGAACAAGTCCGCCAATGACATACCAAATCCTCCAATAAGAGAACAAGCCCTCCAGGCTCTCAACATGTCCTCCAGGCTCTCAACATGTCCTCCAATTATAGTAAAAGTTCTCCAGGCAGAGAACAAATTCTCCAATCACAGACCAAATGCTCCTGAAAGAGAACAAGTCCTCCAAGCTCTCAACAATTCCTAAAATCTCAGAACAAGTCCTCCAGGCTCTGAACAAGTCCTAAAAGCTCTGAACAACTCCCCCATATTCAGAACAAGCCCCAAACTCAGAACAAGCCCTCCAAGCCCAGAAAAAATTCTTCAATCACAGTGCAAGCTCTACAGGCACAGAACAATTACTCCAATCAAAGACCAAATGCTCCTAAAAGAGAACAAGTCCTCCAAGCTCTGAACAAGTCCTCCAAGCTCAGAACAATACCTAAAATTTCTGAACAACCACATCAAAATCAGAACAATTGCTCCAATCTCAAAACAATTGCTCCAATCTCAAAACAATTGCTCCAATCTCAAAACAATTGCTCCCACCTCAAAACAATTGCTCCCATCTCAAAACAATTGCTCCCATCTCAAAACAATTGCTCCCATCTCAAAACAATTGCTCCCATCTCAAAACAATTGCTCCCATCTCAAAACAAGTCCTCCAATCTCAAAACAAGTCCTCCAATCTCAAAACAAGTCCTCCAATCTCAAAACAAGTCCTCCAATCTCAAAACAAGTCCTCCAATCTCA
Source organism: Ara ararauna (assembly GCA_028858755.1). NCBI lineage: Eukaryota > Metazoa > Chordata > Aves > Psittaciformes > Psittacidae > Ara > Ara ararauna. Next base: position 794,687 of record CM054376.1, read on the forward strand.
AAACAAGTCCTCCAATCTCAAAACAAGTCCTCCAATCTCAGAACAACTCCTACAATTCCAAAACAAATCCTCCAATCATAGTGCAAGCTCACCCGGCACAGAACAAGTCCCCCAATGACATACCAAATGCTCCGATAAGAGAACAAGTCCTCCAGGCTCTCAACATGTCCTCCAGGCTCTCAACATGTCCTCCAGGCTCTCAACATGTCCTCCAGGCTCTCAACATGTCCTCCAAATATAGTGCAACCTCTCCAGGCAAAGAACAAATTCTCCAATCACACACCAAATGCTCCTAAAAGAGAACAAGTCCTCCAAGCTCTGAACAACTCCTCCAAGCTCTGAACACGTCCTCCAAGCTCTGAACAAGTCCTCCAAGCTCTGAACAAGTCCTCCAAGCTCTGAACAAGTCCTCCAAGCTCTGAACAAGTCCTCCAAGCTCTGAACAAGTCCTCCAAGCTCTGAACAACTCACCCATATTCAGAACGAGCCCCCTAACTCAGAACAAGTCCTCCAAGCCCAGAAAAAATTCTTCGATCACAGTGCAAGATCTCCAGGCACAGAACAATTTCTCCAATCACAGACCAAATGCTCCTAAAAGAGAACAAGTCCTCCAAGATCTGAACAAGTCCTCAAAGATCAGAACAATACCTAAAATCTCTGAACCACCACATTAAACTCAGAACAAGTCCTCCAATCTCAAAACAAGTCCTCCAATCTCAAAACAAGTCCTCCAATCTCAGAACAAGTCCTCCAATCTCAAAACAAGTCCTCCAAGCTCAAAACAAGTCCTCCAAGCTCAAAACAAGTCCTCCAAGCTCAAAACAAGTCCTCCAATCCCAAAACAAGTCCTCCAATCCCAAAACAAGTCCTCCAATCCCAAAACAAGTCCTCCAATCCCAAAACAAGTCCTCCAATCCCAAAACAAGTCCTCCAATCCCAAAACAAGTCCTCCAATCATTGTGCAAGTTCACCAGGCACAGAACAAGTCCCCCAATGACATACCAAATGCTCCGATACGAGAACAAGTCCTCCCGGCTCTCAACATGTCCTCCAGGCTCTCAACAGATCCTACAAATATAGTGCAACCTCTCCAGGCAAAGAACAAATTCTCCAATCGCAGACCAAATGCTCCAAAAAGAGAACAACACCTCCAAGCTCTGAACAAGTCCTCCAAGCTCTGAACAAGTCCTCCAAGCTCTGAACAAGTCCTCCAAGCTCTGAACAAGTCCTCCAAGCTCTGAACAAGTCCTCCAAGCTCTGAACAAGTCCTCCAAGCTCTGAACAAGTCCTCCAAGCTCTGAACAACCACATAAAATTCAGAACAAGTCCTCCAATCTCAAAACAAGTCCTCCAATCTCAGAACAAGTCCTCCAATCTCAAAACAAGTCCTCCAATCTCAAAACAAGTCCTCCAATCTCAAAACAAGTCCTCCACTCTCAAAACAAGTCCTCCAATCTCAAAACAAGTCCTCCAATCTCAAAACAAGTCCTCCAATTCCAAAACAAATCCTCCAATCATAGTGCAAGTTCACCTGGCACAGAACAAGTCCGCCAATGACATACCAAATCCTCCAATAAGAGAACAAGCCCTCCAGGCTCTCAACATGTCCTCCAGGCTCTCAACATGTCCTCCAGGCTCTCAACATGTCCTCCAATTATAGTAAAAGTTCTCCAGGCAGAGAACAAATTCTCCAATCACAGACCAAATGCTCCTAAAAGAGAACAAGTCCTCCAAGCTCTCAACAATTCCTAAAGTCTCAGAACAAGTCCTCCAGGCTCTGAACAACTCCTCCAAGCTCTGAACAACTCCCCCATATTCAGAACAAGCCCCAAACTCAGAACAAGCCCTCCAAGCCCAGAAAAAATTCTTCAATCACAGTGCAAGCTCTACAGGCACAGAACAATTACTCCAATCAAAGACCAAATGCTCCTAAAAGAGAACAAGTCCTCCAAGCTCTGAACAAGTCCTCCAAGCTCAGAACAATACCTAAAATTTCTGAACAACCACATCAAAATCAGAACAATTGCTCCAATCTCAAAACAATTGCTCCAATCTCAAAACAATTGCTCCCATCTCAAAACAATTGCTCCCATCTCAAAACAATTGCTCCCATCTCAAAACAATTGCTCCCATCTCAAAACAATTGCTCCCATCTCAAAACAAGTCCTCCAATCTCAAAACAAGTCCTCCAATCTCAAAACAAGTCCTCCAATCTCAAAACAAGTCCTCCAATCTCAAAACAAGTCCTCCAATCTCAAAACAAGTCCTCCAAGCTCTGAACAAGTCCTCCAAGCTCTGAACAACTCCCCCATATTCAGAACAAGACCCAAACTCAGAACAAGCCCTCCAAGCCCAGAAAAAATTCTTCAATCACAGTGCAAGCTCTACAGGCACAGAACAATTTCTCCAATCACAGACCAAATGCTCCTAAAAGAGAATAAGTCCTCCAAGCTCAGAACAATACCTAAAATCTCTGAACAACCACATCAAAATCAGAACAAGTCCTCCAATCTCAAAACAAGTCCTCCAATCTCAAAACAAGTCCTCCAATCTCAAAACAATTGCTCCAATCTCAAAACAATTGCTCCAATCTCAAAACAATTGCTCCAATCTCAAAACAATTGCTCCAATCTCAAAACAATTGCTCCAATCTCAAAACAATTGCTCCAATCTCAAAACAATTGCTCCAATCTCAAAACAATTGCTCCAATCTCAAAACAATTGCTCCAATCTCAAAACAAGTCCTCCAATCTCAAAACAAGTCCTAAAATCTCAAAACAAGTCCTCCAATCTCAAAACAAATCCTCCAATCCAAAACAAGTCCTCCAATCTCAAAACAAGTCCTCCAATCTCAAAAGAAGACCTCCAATCTCAAAACAATTGCTCCAATCTCAAAACAAGTCCTCCTATCTCAAAACAAATCCTCCAATCATCATAGTTCATGTTCACCAGGCACACAACAAGTCCCCCAATGACATACCAAATGCTCGGATAAGAGAACAGGTCCTCCAGGCTCTCAACATGTCCTCCAGGCTCTCAACATGTCCTCCAGGCTCTCAACATGTCCTCCAGGCTCTCAACATGTCCTCCAGGCTCTCAACATGTCCCCCAGGCTCTCAACATCTCCTCCAAATATAGGGCAATTTCTCCAGGCAGAGAACAAATTCTCCAATCACAGACCAAATGCTCCTAAAAGAGAACAAGTCCTCCAAGCTCTCAACAATTCCTAAAATCTCAGAACAAGTCCTCCAGGCTCTGAACAAGTCCTCCAAGCTCTGAACAACTCCCCCATATTCAGAACAAGCCCCAAACTCAGAACAAGTCCTCCAAGCCCAGAAAAAATTCTTCAATCACAGTGCAAGCTCCACAGGCACAGAACAATTTCTCCAATCACAGACCAAATGCTCCTAAAAGAGAACAAGTCCTCCAAGATCTGAACAAGTCCTCCAAGCTGTGAACAATACCTAAAATCTGTGAACAACCACATCAAAATCAGAACAATTGCTCCAATCTCAAAACAATTGCTCCAATCTCAAAACAATTGCTCCAATCTCAAAAAAAATTGCTCCAATCACAAAACAATTGCTCCAATCTCAAAACAATTGCTCCAATCTCAAAACAAGTCCTCCAATCTCAAAACAAGACCTCCAATCTCAAAACAAGTCCTCCAATCTCAAAACAAGTCCTCCAATCTCAAAACAAGTCCTCCAATCTCAAAACAAGTCCTCCAATCATCATGGTTCACGTTCACTAGGCACAGAACAAGTCCCCCAATGACATACCAAATGCTCCGATAAGAGAACATGTCCTCCAGGCTCTCAACATGTCCTCCAGGCTCTCAACATGTCCTCCAGGCTCTCAACATGTCCTCCAGGCTCTCAACATGTCCTCCAAATATAGTGCAACCTCTCCAAGCAAAGAACAAATTCTCCAATCACAGACCAAATGCTCCTAAAAGAGAACAAGTCCTCCAAGCTCTCAACAATTCCTAAAATCTCAGAACAAGCCCTCCAAGCTCTGAACAAGCCCTCCAAGCTCTGAACAAGCCCTCCAAGCTCTGAACAAGTCCTCCAAGCTCTGAACAAGTCCTCCAGGCTCTGAACAAGTCCTCCAAATATAGTGCAACCTCTCCAGGCAAAGAACAAATTCTCCAATCGCAGACCAAATGCTCCTAAAAGAGAACAACTCCTCCAAGCTCTCAACAATTCCTAAAATCTGAGAACAAATCCTCCAAGTTCTGAACAAGTCCTCCAAGCTCTGAACAACTCCCCCATATTCAGAACAAGCCCCCAAACTGAGAACAAGTCCTCCAAGCCCAGAAAAAATTCTTCAATCACAGTGCAAGTTCTCCAGGCACAGAACAATTTCTCCAATCACAGACCAAATGCTCCTAAAAGAGAACAAGTCCTCCAAGATCTGAACAAGTCCTCAAAGATCAGAACAATACCTAAAATCTCTGAACAACCACATTCAACTCAGAACAAGTCCTCCAATCTCAAAACAAGTCCTCAAATCTCAAAACAAGTCCTCCAATCTCAAAACAAGTCCTCCAATCTCAAAACAAGTCCTCCAATCTCAAAACAAGTCCTCCAATCTCAAAACAAGTCCTCCAATCTCAAAACAAGTCCTCCAATCCCAAAACAAGTCCTCCAATCCCAAAACAAGTCCTCCAATCATTGTGCAAGTTCACCAGGCACAGAACAAGTCCCCCAATGACATACCAAATGCTCCGATAAGAGAACAAGTCCTCCAGGCTCTCAACATGTCCTCCAGACTCTCAACATGTCCTCCAGCCTCTCAACATGTCCTCCAGCCTCTCAACATGTCCTCCAGCCTCTCAACATGTCCTCCAGCCTCTCAACATCTCCTCCAGCCTCTCAACATCTCCTCCAGCCTCTCAACATATCCTCCAACCTCTCAACATGTCCTCCAAATATAGTGAAAGTTCTCCAGGCAGAGAACAAATTCTCCAATCACAGACCAAATGCTCCTAAAGAGAACAAGTCCTCCAAGCCCTGAACACGTCCTCCAAGCTCTGAACAAGTCCTCCAAGCCCTGAACAATTCCCCTAATTGAAAACAAGTCCCCGAGATTCAGAACAAGTCCCCCAAACTCAGAACAATTCCTCCAAGCCCAAAAAGAATTTTTCAATCACAGTGAAAGCTCTCCAGACACAGAACAATTTCTCCAATCACACACCAAATGCTCCTAAAAGAGAACAAGTCCTCCAAGCTCTGAACAAGTTCTCCAAGCTCAGAACAAGTCCTCCAATCTCAAAACAAGTCCTCCAATCTCAAAACAAGTCCTCCAATCTCAAAACAAGTCCTCCAATCTCAAAACAAGTCCTCCAATCTCAAAACAAGTCCTCCAATCTCAAAACAAGTCCTCCAATCTCAAAACAAGCCCTCCAATCTCAAAACAAGCCCTCCAATCTCAAAACAAGTCCTCCAATCATCATAGTTCATGTTCACTAGGCACAGAACAAGTCCCCCAATGACATACCAAATGCTCCGATAAGAGAACATGTCCTCCAGGCTCTCAACATGTCCTCCAGGCTCTCAACATGTCCTCCAGCCTCTCAACATGTCCTCCAAATATAGTGAAATTTCTCCAGGCAGAGAACAAATTCTCCAATCACGGACCAAATGCTCCTAAAAGAGAACAAGTCCTCCAAGCCCTGAACAAGTCCTCCAAGCCCTGAACAAGTCCTCCAAGCCCTCAACAAGTCCTCCAAGCCCTCAACAAGTCCTCCAAGCCCTCAACAAGTCCTCCAAGCCCTCAACAAGTCCTCCAAGCCCTCAACAAGTCCTCCAAGCCCTCAACAAGTCCTCCAAGCCCTCAACAAGTCCTCCAAGCCCTCAACAAGTCCTCCAAGCCCTGAACAAGTCCTCCAAGCCCTGAACAAGACCTCCAAGCCCTGAACAAGTCCTCCAAGCCCTGAACAACTCCTCCAAGCCCTGAACAAGTCCTCCAAGCCCTGAACAAGTCCTAAAATATCAGAACAACCACATGAAACTCAGAACAAGTCCTCCAATCTCACAACAAGTCCTCCAATCTCAAAACAAGTCCTCCAATCATCATAGTTCATATTCACCAGGCACAGAACAAGTCCCCCAATGACATACCAAAATGCTCCAATAAGAGAACATCTCCTCCAGGCTCTCAACATGTCCTCCAGGCTCTCAACATGTCCTCCAGGCTCTCAACATATCCTCCAAATATAGTGAAATTTCTCCAGGCAGAGAACAAATTCTGCAATCACAGACGAAATGCTCCTAAAAGAGAACAAGTCCTACAAGCTCTGAACAATTCCCCTAACTCAAAACAAGTCCCCCAGATACAGAACAAGACCCTCAAACTCAGAACAATTCCTCCAAGCCCAGAAAAAAATTTTCAATCACAGTGAAAGCACTCCAGGCACAGAACAATTTCTCCAATCACAGACCAAATGCTCCTAAAAGAGAACAAGTCCTCCAAGCTCTGAACAAGTCCTCCAAGCTCTGAACAAGTCCTCCAAGCTCTGAACAAGTCCTCCAAGCTCTGAACAAGTCCTCCAAGCTCTGAACAAGTCCTCCAAGCTCTGAACAAGTCCTCCAAGCTCTGAACAAGTCCTCCAAGCTCTGAACAACCACATAAAATTCAGAACAAGTCCTCCAATCTCAAAACAAGTCCTCCAATCTCAGAACAAGTCCTCCAATCTCAAAACAAGTCCTCCAATCTCAAAACAAGTCCTCCAATCTCAAAACAAGTCCTCCAATCTCAAAACAAGTCCTCCAATCTCAAAACAAGTCCTCCAATCTCAAAACAAGTCCTCCAATCTCAAAACAAGTCCTCCACTCTCAAAACAAGTCCTCCAATCTCAAAACAAGTCCTCCAATCTCAAAACAAGTCCTCCAATTCCAAAACAAATCCTCCAATCATAGTGCAAGTTCACCTGGCACAGAACAAGTCCGCCAATGACATACCAAATCCTCCAATAAGAGAACAAGCCCTCCAGGCTCTCAACATGTCCTCCAGGCTCTCAACATGTCCTCCAGGCTCTCAACATGTCCTCCAATTATAGTAAAAGTTCTCCAGGCAGAGAACAAATTCTCCAATCACAGACCAAATGCTCCTAAAAGAGAACAAGTCCTCCAAGCTCTCAACAATTCCTAAAATCTCAGAACAAGTCCTCCAGGCTCTGAACAAGTCCTCCAAGCTCTGAACAACTCCCCCATATTCAGAACAAGCCCCAAACTCAGAACAAGCCCTCCAAGCCCAGAAAAAATTCTTCAATCACAGTGCAAGCTCTACAGGCACAGAACAATTACTCCAATCAAAGACCAAATGCTCCTAAAAGAGAACAAGTCCTCCAAGCTCTGAACAAGTCCTCCAAGCTCAGAACAATACCTAAAATTTCTGAACAACCACATCAAAATCAGAACAATTGCTCCAATCTCAAAACAATTGCTCCCATCTCAAAACAATTGCTCCCATCTCAAAACAATTGCTCCCATCTCAAAACAATTGCTCCCATCTCAAAACAAGTCCTCCCATCTCAAAACAAGTCCTCCCATCTCAAAACAAGTCCTCCAATCTCAAAACAAGTCCTCCAATCTCAAAACAAGTCCTCCAATCTCAAAACAAGTCCTCCAATCTCAAAACAAGTCCTCCAATCTCAAAACAAGTCCTCCAATCTCAAAACAAGTCCTCCAATCTCAAAACAAGTCCTCCAATCTCAAAACAAGTCCTCCAAGCTCTGAACAAGTCCTCCAAGCTCTGAACAACTCCCCCATATTCAGAACAAGACCCAAACTCAGAACAAGCCCTCCAAGCCCAGAAAAAATTCTTCAATCACAGTGCAAGCTCTACAGGCACAGAACAATTTCTCCAATCACAGACCAAATGCTCCTAAAAGAGAATAAGTCCTCCAAGCTCAGAACAATACCTAAAATCTCTGAACAACCACATCAAAATCAGAACAATTGCTCCAATCTCAAAACAATTGCTCCAATCTCAAAACAATTGCTCCAATCTCAAAACAATTGCTCCAATCTCAAAACAATTGCTCCAATCTCAAAACAATTGCTCCAATCTCAAAACAATTGCTCCAATCTCAAAACAATTGCTCCAATCTCAAAACAAGTCCTCCAATCTCAAAACAAGTCCTCCAATCTCAAAACAAGTCCTCCAATCTCAAAACAAATCCTCCAATCCAAAACAAGTCCTCCAATCTCAAAACAAGTCCTCCAATCTCAAAAGAAGACCTCCAATCTCAAAACAATTGCTCCAATCTCAAAACAAGTCCTCCTATCTCAAAACAAATCCTCCAATCATCATAGTTCATGTTCACCAGGCACACAACAAGTCCCCCAATGACATACCAAATGCTCGGATAAGAGAACAGGTCCTCCAGGCTCTCAACATGTCCTCCAGGCTCTCAACATGTCCTCCAGGCTCTCAACATGTCCTCCAGGCTCTCAACATGTCCCCCAGGCTCTCAACATGTCCCCCAGGCTCTCAACATCTCCTCCAAATATAGGGCAATTTCTCCAGGCAGAGAACAAATTCTCCAATCACAGACCAAATGCTCCTAAAAGAGAACAAGTCCTCCAAGCTCTCAACAATTCCTAAAATCTCAGAACAAGTCCTCCAGGCTCTGAACAACTCCTCCAAGCTCTGAACAACTCCCCCATATTCAGAACAAGCCCCAAACTCAGAACAAGTCCTCCAAGCCCAGAAAAAATTCTTCAATCACAGTGCAAGCTCCACAGGCACAGAACAATTTCTCCAATCACAGACCAAATGCTCCTAAAAGAGAACAAGTCCTCCAAGATCTGAACAAGTCCTCCAAGCTGTGAACAATACCTAAAATCTGTGAACAACCACATCAAAATCAGAACAATTGCTCCAATCTCAAAACAATTGCTCCAATCTCAAAACAAGACCTCCAATCTCAAAACAAGTCCTCCAATCTCAAAACAAGTCCTCCAATCTCAAAACAAGTCCTCCAATCTCAAAACAAGTCCTCCAATCTCAAAACAAGTCCTCCAATCTCAAAACAAGTCCTCCAATCATCATGGTTCACGTTCACTAGGCACAGAACAAGTCCCCCAATGACATACCAAATGCTCCGATAAGAGAACATGTCCTCCAGGCTCTCAACATGTCCTCCAGGCTCTCAACATGTCCTCCAGGCTCTCAACATGTCCTCCAGGCTCTCAACATGTCCTCCAGGCTCTCAACATGTCCTCCAGGCTCTCAACATGTCCTCCAGGCTCTCAACATGTCCTCCAAATATAGTGCAACCTCTCCAAGCAAAGAACAAATTCTCCAATCACAGACCAAATGCTCCTAAAAGAGAACAAGTCCTCCAAGCTCTCAACAATTCCTAAAATCTCAGAACAAGCCCTCCAAGCTCTGAACAAGCCCTCCAAGCTCTGAACAAGCCCTCCAAGCTCTGAACAAGTCCTCCAAGCTCTGAACAAGTCCTCCAGGCTCTGAACAAGTCCTCCAAATATAGTGCAACCTCTCCAGGCAAAGAACAAATTCTCCAATCGCAGACCAAATGCTCCTAAAAGAGAACAACTCCTCCAAGCTCTCAACAATTCCTAAAATCTCAGAACAAGTCCTCCAAGTTCTGAACAAGTCCTCCAAGCTCTGAACAACTCCCCCATATTCAGAACAAGCCCCCAAACTGAGAACAAGTCCTCCAAGCCCAGAAAAAATTCTTCAATCACAGTGCAAGTTCTCCAGGCACAGAACAATTTCTCCAATCACAGACCAAATGCTCCTAAAAGAGAACAAGTCCTCCAAGATCTGAACAAGTGCTCAAAGATCAGAACAATACCTAAAATCTCTGAACAACCACATTCAACTCAGAACAAGTCCTCCAATCTCAAAACAAGTCCTCAAATCACAAAACAAGTCCTCCAATCTCAAAACAAGTCCTCCAATCTCAAAACAAGTCCTCCAATCTCAAAACAAGTCCTCCAATCTCAAAACAAGTCCTCCAATCTCAAAACAAGTCCTCCAATCTCAAAACAAGTCCTCCAATCCCAAAACAAGTCCTCCAATCCCAAAACAAGTCCTCCAATCATTGTGCAAGTTCACCAGGCACAGAACAAGTCCCCCAATGACATACCAAATGCTCCGATAAGAGAACAAGTCCTCCAGGCTCTCAACATGTCCTCCAGACTCTCAACATGTCCTCCAGCCTCTCAACATGTCCTCCAGCCTCTCAACATGTCCTCCAGCCTCTCAACATGTCCTCCAGCCTCTCAACATCTCCTCCAGCCTCTCAACATCTCCTCCAGCCTCTCAACATCTCCTCCAGCCTCTCAACATATCCTCCAACCTCTCAACATGTCCTCCAAATATAGTGAAAGTTCTCCAGGCAGAGAACAAATTCTCCAATCACAGACCAAATGCTCCTAAAAAGAACAAGTCCTCCAAGCCCTGAACACGTCCTCCAAGCTCTGAACAAGTCCTCCAAGCCCTGAACAATTCCCCTAATTGAAAACAAGTCCCCGAGATTCAGAACAAGTCCCCCAAACTCAGAACAATTCCTCCAAGCCCAAAAAGAATTTTTCAATCACAGTGAAAGCTCTCCAGACACAGAACAATTAATCCAATCACACACCAAATGCTCCTAAAAGAGAACAAGTCCTCCAAGCTCTGAACAAGTTCTCCAAGCTCAGAACAAGTCCTCCAATCTCAAAACAAGTCCTCCAATCTCAAAACAAGTCCTCCAATCTCAAAACAAGTCCTCCAATCTCAAAACAAGTCCTCCAATCTCAAAACAAGTCCTCCAATCTCAAAACAAGTCCTCCAATCTCAAAACAAGTCCTCCAATCTCAAAACAAGCCCTCCAATCTCAAAACAAGTTCTCCAATCATCATAGTTCATGTTCACTAGGCACAGAACAAGTCCCCCAATGACATACCAAATGCTCCGATAAGACAACATGTCCTCCAGGCTCTCAACATGTCCTCCAGGCTCTCAACATGTCCTCCAGCCTCTCAACATGTCCTCCAGCCTCTCAACATGTCCTCCAAATATAGTGAAATTTCTCCAGGCAGAGAACAAATTCTCCAATCACAGACCAAATGCTCCTAAAAGAGAACAAGTCCTCCAAGCCCTGAACAAGTCCTCCAAGCCCTCAACAAGTCCTCCAAGCCCTCAACAAGTCCTCCAAGCCCTCAACAAGTCCTCCAAGCCCTCAACAAGTCCTCCAAGCCCTCAACAAGTCCTCCAAGCCCTCAACAAGTCCTCCAAGCCCTCAACAAGTCCTCCAAGCCCTGAACAAGTCCTCCAAGCCCTGAACAACTCCTCCAAGCCCTGAACAACTCCTCCAAGCCCTGAACAACTCCTCCAAGCCCTGAACAAGTCCTCCAAGCCCTGAACAAGTCCTAAAATATCAGAACAACCACATGAAACTCAGAACAAGTCCTCCAAACTCACAACAAGTCCTCCAATCTCAAAACAAGTCCTCCAATCATCATAGTTCATATTCACCTGGCACAGAACAAGTCCCCCAATGACATACCAAAATGCTCCAATAAGAGAACATCTCCTCCAGGCTCTCAACATGTCCTCCAGGCTCTCAACATGTCCTCCAGGCTCTCAACATGTCCTCCAGGCTCTCAACATATCCTCCAAATATAGTGAAATTTCTCCAGGCAGAGAACAAATTCTGCAATCACAGACGAAATGCTCCTAAAAGAGAACAAGTCCTACAAGCTCTGAACAATTCCCCTAACTCAAAACAAGTCCCCCAGATACAGAACAAGACCCTCAAACTCAGAACAATTCCTCCAAGCCCAGAAAAAAATTTTCAATCACAGTGAAAGCACTCCAGGCACAGAACAATTTCTCCAATCACAGACCAAATGCTCCTAAAAGAGAACAAGTCCTCCAAGCTCTGAAAAAGCCCTCCAAGCTCTGGACAAGTCCTCCAAGCTCTGGACAAGTCCTAAAATATCAGAACAACCACATCAAAATCAGAACAAGTCCTCCAATCTCAAAACAAGTCCTCCAATCTCAAAACAAGTCCTCCAATCATCATAGTTCATGTTCACCAGGCACAAAACAACTCCCTCAATGAAACACCAAATGCTCCGATAAGAGAACATGTCCTCCAGGCTCTCAACATGTCCTGCAGGCTCTCAACATGTCCTGCAGGCTCTCAACATGTCCTGCAGGCTCTCAACATGTCCTGCAGGCTCTCAACATGTCCCCCAGGCTCTCAACATCTCCTCCAAATATAGGGCAATTTCTCCAGGCAGAGAACAAATTCTCCAATCACAGACCAAATGCTCCTAAAAGAGAACAAGTCCTCCAAACTCTCAACAATTCCTAAAATCTCAGAACAAGTCCTCCAGGCTCTGAACAAGTCCTCCAAGCTCTGAACAACTCCCCCATATTCAGAACAAGCCCCAAACTCAGAACAAGTCCTCCAAGCCCAGAAAAAATTCTTCAATCACAGTGCAAGCTCCACAGGCACAGAACAATTTCTCCAATCACAGACCAAATGCTCCTAAAAGAGAACAAGTCCTCCAAGATCTGAACAAGTCCTCCAAGCTGTGAACAATACCTAAAATCTGTGAACAACCACATCAAAATCAGAACAATTGCTCCAATCTCAAAACAATTGCTCCAATCTCAAAACAATTGCTCCAATCTCAAAACAATTGCTCCAATCTCAAAACAATTGCTCCAATCTCAAAACAATTGCTCCAATCTCAAAACAATTGCTCCAATCTCAAAACAATTGCTCCAATCTCAAAACAATTGCTCCAATCTCAAAACAAATCCTCCAATCTCAAAACAAGTCCTCCAATCTCAAAACAAGTCCTCCAATCTCAAAACAAGTCCTCCAATCTCAAAACAAGTCCTCCAATCTCAAAACAAGTCCTCCAATCTCAAAACAAGTCCTCCAATCTCAAAACAAGTCCTCCAATCTCAAAACACGTCCTCCAATCATAGTGCAAGTTCACCAGGCACAGAACAAGTCCCCCAATGACATACCAAATGCTCCGGTAAGAAAACAAGTCCTCCAGGCTCTCAACATGTCCTCCAGGCTCTCAACATATCCTCCAAATATAGGGCAAGTTCTCCAGGCAGAGAACAAATTCTCCAATCACAGACCAAAAGCTCCTAAAAGAGAACAAGTCCTCCAAGCTCTCAACAATTCCTAAAATCTCAGAACAAGTCCTCCAGGGTCTGAACAAGTCCTCCAAGCTCTGAACAACTCCCCCATATTCAGAACAAGCCCCAAACTCAGAACAAGCCCTCCAAGCCCAGAAAAAATTCTTCAATCACAGTGCAAGCTCTACAGGCACAGAACAATTTCTCCAATCACAGACCAAATGCTCCTAAAAGAGAACAAGTCCTCCAAGCTGTGAACAATACCTAAAATCTGTGAACAACCACATCAAAATCAGAACAATTGCTCCAATCTCAAAACAAATCCTCCAATCTCAAAACAAATCCTCCAATCTCAAAACAAATCCTCCAATCTCAAAACAAGTCCTCCAATCTCAAAACAAGTCCTCCAATCTCAAAACAAGTCCTCCAATCTCAAAACAAGTCCTCCAATCTCAAAACAAGTCCTCCAATCTCAAAACACGCCCTCCAATCTCAAAACACGCCCTCCAATCTCAAAACAAGTCCTCCAATCTCAAAAAAAGTCCTCCAATCATAGTGCAAGTTCACCAGGCACAGAACAAGTCCCCCAATGACATACCAAATGCTCCGGTAAGAAAACAAGTCCTCCAGGCTCTCAACATGTCCTCCAGGCTCTCAACATGTCCTCCAGGCTCCCAACATGTCCTCCAGGCTCTCAACATGTCCTCCAAATATAGTGCAAGTTCTCCAGGCAGAGAACAAATTCTCAAATCACAGACCAAATGCTCCTAAAACAGAACAACTTCTCCAAGCTCTGAACAAGTCCTCCAAGATCAAAACAAGTCCTCCAAGCTCTGAACAATACCAAAAATCTCTGAACAACCACATCAAACTCAGAACAAGTCCTCCAAACTCAGAACAAGTCCTCCAATCTCAGAACAAGTCCTCCAATTCCAAAACAAATCCTCCAATCATAGTGCAAGTTCACCCGGCACAGAACAAGTCCCCCAAAGACATAACAAATCCTCCGATAAGAGAACAAGTCCTCCAGGCTCTCAACATGTCCTCCAGGCTCTCAACATGTTCTCCAGGCTCTCAACATGTCCTCCAGGCTCTCAACATGTCCTCCAGGCTCTCAACATGTCCTCCAGGCTCTCAACATGTCCTCCAGGCTCTCAACATGTCCTCCAAATATAGTGCAACCTCTCCAAGCAAAGAACAAATTCTCCAATCACAGACCAAATGCTCCTAAAAGAGAACAAGTCCTCCAAGCTCTCAACAATTCCTAAAATCTCAGAACAAGCCCTCCAAGCTCTGAACAAGTCCTCCAAGCTCTGAACAAGTTCTCCAGGCTCTGAACAAGTCCTCCAAATATAGTGCAACCTCTCCAGGCAAAGAACAAATTCTCCAATCGCAGACCAAATGCTCCTAAAAGAGAACAACTCCGCCAAGCTCTCAACAATTCCTAAAATCTCAGAACAAGTCCTCCAAGCTCTGAACAAGTCCTCCAAGCTCTGAACAAGTCCTCCAAGCTCTGAACAAGTCCCCCATATTCAGAACAAGCCCCCAAACTGAGAACAAGTCCTCCAAGCCCAGAAAAAATTCTTCGATCACAGTGCAAGATCTCCAGGCACAGAACAATTTCTCCAATCACAGACCAAATGCTCCTCAAAGAGAACAAGTCCTCCAAGATCTGAACAAGTCCTCAAAGATCAGAACAATACCTAAAATCTCTGAACAACCACATTAAACTCAGAACAAGTCCTCCAATCTCAAAACAAGTCCTCCAATCTCAAAACAAGTCCTCCAATCTCAAAACAAGTCCTCCAATCTCAAAACAAGTCCTCCAATCTCAAAACAAGTCCTCCAATCTCAAAACAAGTCCTCCAATCCCAAAACAAGTCCTCCAATCATTGTGCATGTTCACCAGGCACAGAACAAGTCCCCCAATGACATACCAAATGCTCCGATAAGAGAACAAGTCCTCCAGGCTCTCAACATGTCCTCCAGGCTCTCAACATGTCCTCCAGCCTCTCAACATGTCCTCCAGCCTCTCAACATGTCCTCCAGCCTCTCAACATGTCCTCCAGCCTCTCAACATGTCCTCCAGCCTCTCAACATGTCCTCCAGCCTCTCAACATGTCCTCCAGCCTCTCAACATGTCCTCCAGCCTCTCAACATGTCCTCCAAATATAGTGAAAGTTCTCCAGGCAGAGAACAAATTCTCCAATCACAGACCAAATGCTCCTAAAAGAGAACAAGTCCTCCAAGCCCTGAACAAGTCCTCCAAGCTCTGAACAAGTCCTCCAAGCCCTGAACAATTCCCCTAATTGAAAACAAGTCCCCGAAATTCAGAACAAGTCCCCGAAACTCAGAACAATTCCTCCAAGCCCAAAAAGAATTTTTCAATCACAGTGAAAGCTCTCCAGGCACAGAACAATTTCTCCAATCACACACCAAATGCTCCTAAAAGAGAACAAGTCCTCCAAGCTCTGAACAAGTTCTCCAAGCTCAGAACAAGTCCTAAAATACCAAAACAACCACATCAAACTCAGAACAAGTCCTCCAATCTCACAACAAGACCTCCACACTCAAAACAAGACCTCCACTCTCAAAACAAGTCCACCACTCTCAAAACAAGTCCTCCAATCTCAAAACAAGTCCTCCACTCTCAAAACAAGACCTCCAATCTCAAAACAAGTCCTCCAATCTCAAAACAAGACCTCCAATCTCAAAACAAGTCCTCCAATCTCAAAATAAGTCCTCCAATCTCAAAACAAGTCCTCCAATCTCAAAACAAGTCCTCCAATCATCATGGTTCACGTTCACCAGGCACAAAACAACTCCCTCAATGAAACACCAAATGCTCCGATAAGAGAACATGTCCTCCAGGCTCTCAACATGTCCTGCAGGCTCTCAACATGTCCTGCAGGCTCTCAACATGTCCTGCAGGCTCTCAACATGTCCTGCAGGCTCTCAACATGTCCCCCAGGCTCTCAACATCTCCTCCAAATATAGGGCAATTTCTCCAGGCAGAGAACAAATTCTCCAATCACAGACCAAATGCTCCTAAAAGAGAACAAGTCCTCCAAACTCTCAACAATTCCTAAAATCTCAGAACAAGTCCTCCAGGCTCTGAACAAGTCCTCCAAGCTCTGAACAACTCCCCCATATTCAGAACAAGCCCCAAACTCAGAACAAGTCCTCCAAGCCCAGAAAAAATTCTTCAATCACAGTGCAAGCTCCACAGGCACAGAACAATTTCTCCAATCACAGACCAAATGCTCCTAAAAGAGAACAAGTCCTCCAAGATCTGAACAAGTCCTCCAAGCTGTGAACAATACCTAAAATCTGTGAACAACCACATCAAAATCAGAACAATTGCTCCAATCTCAAAACAATTGCTCCAATCTCAAAACAATTGCTCCAATCTCAAAACAATTGCTCCAATCTCAAAACAATTGCTCCAATCTCAAAACAATTGCTCCAATCTCAAAACAATTGCTCCAATCTCAAAACAATTGCTCCAATCTCAAAACAATTGCTCCAATCTCAAAACAATTGCTCCAATCTCAAAACAAATCCTCCAATCTCAAAACAAGTCCTCCAATCTCAAAACAAGTCCTCCAATCTCAAAACAAGTCCTCCAATCTCAAAACAAGTCCTCCAATCTCAAAACAAGTCCTCCAATCTCAAAACAAGTCCTCCAATCTCAAAACAAGTCCTCCAATCTCAAAACACGTCCTCCAATCATAGTGCAAGTTCACCAGGCACAGAACAAGTCCCCCAATGACATACCAAATGCTCCGGTAAGAAAACAAGTCCTCCAGGCTCTCAACATGTCCTCCAGGCTCTCAACATATCCTCCAAATATAGGGCAAGTTCTCCAGGCAGAGAACAAATTCTCCAATCACAGACCAAAAGCTCCTAAAAGAGAACAAGTCCTCCAAGCTCTCAACAATTCCTAAAATCTCAGAACAAGTCCTCCAGGGTCTGAACAAGTCCTCCAAGCTCTGAACAACTCCCCCATATTCAGAACAAGCCCCAAACTCAGAACAAGCCCTCCAAGCCCAGAAAAAATTCTTCAATCACAGTGCAAGCTCTACAGGCACAGAACAATTTCTCCAATCACAGACCAAATGCTCCTAAAAGAGAACAAGTCCTCCAAGCTGTGAACAATACCTAAAATCTGTGAACAACCACATCAAAATCAGAACAATTGCTCCAATCTCAAAACAAATCCTCCAATCTCAAAACAAATCCTCCAATCTCAAAACAAATCCTCCAATCTCAAAACAAGTCCTCCAATCTCAAAACAAGTCCTCCAATCTCAAAACAAGTCCTCCAATCTCAAAACAAGTCCTCCAATCTCAAAACAAGTCCTCCAATCTCAAAACACGCCCTCCAATCTCAAAACACGCCCTCCAATCTCAAAACAAGTCCTCCAATCTCAAAAAAAGTCCTCCAATCATAGTGCAAGTTCACCAGGCACAGAACAAGTCCCCCAATGACATACCAAATGCTCCGGTAAGAAAACAAGTCCTCCAGGCTCTCAACATGTCCTCCAGGCTCTCAACATGTCCTCCAGGCTCCCAACATGTCCTCCAGGCTCTCAACATGTCCTCCAAATATAGTGCAAGTTCTCCAGGCAGAGAACAAATTCTCAAATCACAGACCAAATGCTCCTAAAACAGAACAACTTCTCCAAGCTCTGAACAAGTCCTCCAAGATCAAAACAAGTCCTCCAAGCTCTGAACAATACCAAAAATCTCTGAACAACCACATCAAACTCAGAACAAGTCCTCCAAACTCAGAACAAGTCCTCCAATCTCAGAACAAGTCCTCCAATTCCAAAACAAATCCTCCAATCATAGTGCAAGTTCACCCGGCACAGAACAAGTCCCCCAAAGACATAACAAATCCTCCGATAAGAGAACAAGTCCTCCAGGCTCTCAACATGTCCTCCAGGCTCTCAACATGTTCTCCAGGCTCTCAACATGTCCTCCAGGCTCTCAACATGTCCTCCAGGCTCTCAACATGTCCTCCAGGCTCTCAACATGTCCTCCAGGCTCTCAACATGTCCTCCAGGCTCTCAACATGTCCTCCAAATATAGTGCAACCTCTCCAAGCAAAGAACAAATTCTCCAATCACAGACCAAATGCTCCTAAAAGAGAACAAGTCCTCCAAGCTCTCAACAATTCCTAAAATCTC
This sequence comes from Ara ararauna, assembly GCA_028858755.1. Lineage (NCBI taxonomy): Eukaryota > Metazoa > Chordata > Aves > Psittaciformes > Psittacidae > Ara > Ara ararauna. The sequence continues at coordinate 813,006 of CM054376.1, forward strand.
AGAACAAGCCCTCCAAGCTCTGAACAAGTCCTCCAAGCTCTGAACAAGTTCTCCAGGCTCTGAACAAGTCCTCCAAATATAGTGCAACCTCTCCAGGCAAAGAACAAATTCTCCAATCGCAGACCAAATGCTCCTAAAAGAGAACAACTCCGCCAAGCTCTCAACAATTCCTAAAATCTCAGAACAAGTCCTCCAAGCTCTGAACAAGTCCTCCAAGCTCTGAACAAGTCCTCCAAGCTCTGAACAAGTCCCCCATATTCAGAACAAGCCCCCAAACTGAGAACAAGTCCTCCAAGCCCAGAAAAAATTCTTCGATCACAGTGCAAGATCTCCAGGCACAGAACAATTTCTCCAATCACAGACCAAATGCTCCTCAAAGAGAACAAGTCCTCCAAGATCTGAACAAGTCCTCAAAGATCAGAACAATACCTAAAATCTCTGAACAACCACATTAAACTCAGAACAAGTCCTCCAATCTCAAAACAAGTCCTCCAATCTCAAAACAAGTCCTCCAATCTCAAAACAAGTCCTCCAATCTCAAAACAAGTCCTCCAATCTCAAAACAAGTCCTCCAATCTCAAAACAAGTCCTCCAATCCCAAAACAAGTCCTCCAATCATTGTGCATGTTCACCAGGCACAGAACAAGTCCCCCAATGACATACCAAATGCTCCGATAAGAGAACAAGTCCTCCAGGCTCTCAACATGTCCTCCAGGCTCTCAACATGTCCTCCAGCCTCTCAACATGTCCTCCAGCCTCTCAACATGTCCTCCAGCCTCTCAACATGTCCTCCAGCCTCTCAACATGTCCTCCAGCCTCTCAACATGTCCTCCAGCCTCTCAACATGTCCTCCAGCCTCTCAACATGTCCTCCAGCCTCTCAACATGTCCTCCAAATATAGTGAAAGTTCTCCAGGCAGAGAACAAATTCTCCAATCACAGACCAAATGCTCCTAAAAGAGAACAAGTCCTCCAAGCCCTGAACAAGTCCTCCAAGCTCTGAACAAGTCCTCCAAGCCCTGAACAATTCCCCTAATTGAAAACAAGTCCCCGAAATTCAGAACAAGTCCCCGAAACTCAGAACAATTCCTCCAAGCCCAAAAAGAATTTTTCAATCACAGTGAAAGCTCTCCAGGCACAGAACAATTTCTCCAATCACACACCAAATGCTCCTAAAAGAGAACAAGTCCTCCAAGCTCTGAACAAGTTCTCCAAGCTCAGAACAAGTCCTAAAATACCAAAACAACCACATCAAACTCAGAACAAGTCCTCCAATCTCACAACAAGACCTCCACACTCAAAACAAGACCTCCACTCTCAAAACAAGTCCACCACTCTCAAAACAAGTCCTCCAATCTCAAAACAAGTCCTCCACTCTCAAAACAAGACCTCCAATCTCAAAACAAGTCCTCCAATCTCAAAACAAGACCTCCAATCTCAAAACAAGTCCTCCAATCTCAAAATAAGTCCTCCAATCTCAAAACAAGTCCTCCAATCTCAAAACAAGTCCTCCAATCATCATGGTTCACGTTCACTAGGCACAGAACAAGTCCCCCAATGACATACCAAATGCTCCGATAAGAGAACATGTCCTCCAGGCTCTCAACATGTCCTCCAGGCTCTCAACATGTCCTCCAGGCTCTCAACATGTCCTCCAGGCTCTCAACATGTCCTCCAAATATAGTGCAACCTCTCCAAGCAAAGAACAAATTCTCCAATCACAGACCAAATGCTCCTAAAAGAGAACAAGTCCTCCAAGCTCTCAACAATTCCTAAAATCTCAGAACAAGCCCTCCAAGCTCTGAACAAGCCCTCCAAGCTCTGAACAAGCCCTCCAAGCTCTGAACAAGTCCTCCAGGCTCTGAACAAGTCCTCCAAATATAGTGCAACCTCTCCAGGCAAAGAACAAATTCTCCAATCGCAGACCAAATGCTCCTAAAAGAGAACAACTCCTCCAAGCTCTCAACAATTCCTAAAATCTCAGAACAAGTCCTCCAAGCTCTGAACAAGTCCTCCAAGCTCTGAACAACTCCCCCATATTCAGAACAAGCCCCCAAACTGAGAACAAGTCCTCCAAGCCCAGAAAAAATTCTTCAATCACAGTGCAAGTTCTCCAGGCACAGAACAATTTCTCCAATCACAGACCAAATGCTCCTAAAAGAGAACAAGTCCTCCAAGCTCTGAACAAGTCCTCAAAGATCAGAACAATACCTAAAATCTCTGAACAACCACATTCAACTCAGAACAAGTCCTCAAATCACAAAACAAGTCCTCCAATCTCAAAACAAGTCCTCCAATCTCAAAACAAGTCCTCCAATCTCAAAACAAGTCCTCCAATCTCAAAACAAGTCCTCCAATCTCAAAACAAGTCCTCCAATCTCAAAACAAGTCCTCCAATCTCAAAACAAGTCCTCCAATCTCAAAGCAAGTCCTCCAATCTCAAAACAAGTCCTCCAATCCCAAAACAAGTCCTCCAATCCCAAAACAAGTCCTCCAATCATTGTGCAAGTTCACCAGGCACAGAACAAGTCCCCCAATGACATACCAAATGCTCCGATAAGAGAACAAGTCCTCCAGGCTCTCAACATGTCCTCCAGACTCTCAACATGTCCTCCAGCCTCTCAACATGTCCTCCAGCCTCTCAACATGTCCTCCAGCCTCTCAACATGTCCTCCAGCCTCTCAACATGTCCTCCAGCCTCTCAACATGTCCTCCAGCCTCTCAACATCTCCTCCAGCCTCTCAACATCTCCTCCAGCCTCTCAAAATATCCTCCAACCTCTCAACATGTCCTCCAAATATAGTGAAAGTTCTCCAGGCAGAGAACAAATTCTCCAATCACAGACCAAATGCTCCTAAAAGAGAACAAGTCCTCCAAGCTCTCAACAATTCCTAAAATCTCAGAACAAGTCCTCCAGGCTCTGAACAAGTCCTCCAAGCTCTGAACAACTCCCCCATATTCAGAACAAGCCCCAAACTCAGAACAAGCCTTCCAAGCCCAGAAAAAATTCTTCAATCACAGTGCAAGCTCTACAGGCACAGAACAATTTCTCCAATCACAGACCAAATGCTCCTAAAAGAGAACAAGTCCTCCAAGCTCTGAACAAGTCCTCCAAGCTCAGAACAATACCTAAAATTTCTGAACAACCACATCAAAATCAGAACAATTGCTCCAATCTCAAAACAATTGCTCCAATCTCAAAACAATTGCTCCAATCTCAAAACAATTGCTCCCATCTCAAAACAATTGCTCCCATCTCAAAACAAGTCCTCCCATCTCAAAACAAGTCCTCCAATCTCAAAACAAGTCCTCCAATCTCAAAACAAGTCCTCCAATCTCAAAACAAGTCCTCCAATCTCAAAACAAGTCCTCCAATCTCAAAACAAGTCCTCCAATCTCAAAACAAGTCCTTCAAGCTCTGAACAAGTCCTCCAAGCTCTGAACAAGTCCTCCAAGCTCTGAACAAGTCCTCCAAGCTCTGAACAAGTCCTCCAAGCTCTGAACAAGTCCTCCAAGCTCTGAACAACTCCCCCATATTCAGAACAAGACCCAAACTCAGAACAAGCCCTCCAAGCCAAGAAAAAATTCTTCAATCACAGTGCAAGCTCTACAGGCACAGAACTATTTCTCCAATCACAGACCAAATGCTCCTAAAAGAGAATAAGTCCTCCAAGCTCAGAACAATACCTAAAATCTCTGAACAACCACATCAAAATCAGAACAAGTCCTCCAATCTCAAAACAATTGCTCCAATCTCAAAACAATTGCTCCAATCTCAAAACAATTGCTCCAATCTCAAAACAATTGCTCCAATCTCAAAACAATTGCTCCAATCTCAAAACAATTGCTCCAATCTCAAAACAATTGCTCCAATCTCAAAACAAGTCCTCCAATCCCAAAACAAGTCCTCCAATCCCAAAACAAGTCCTCCAATCCCAAAACAAGTCCTCCAATCCCAAAACAAGTCCTCCAATCCCAAAACAAGTCCTCCAATCATTGTGCATGTTCACCAGGCACAGAACAAGTCCCCCAATGACATACCAAATGCTCCGATAAGAGAACAAGTCCTCCAGCCTCTCAACATGTCCTCCAGCCTCTCAACATGTCCTCCAGCCTCTCAACATGTCCTCCAGCCTCTCAACATGTCCTCCAGCCTCTCAACATGTCCTCCAGCCTCTCAACATGTCCTCCAGCCTCTCAACATTTCCTCCAAATATAGTGAAAGTTCTCCAGGCAGAGAACAAATTCTCCAATCACAGACCAAATGCTCCTAAAAGAGAACAAGTCCTCCAAGCCCTGAACAAGTCCTCCAAGCTCTGAACAAGTCCTCCAAGCCCTGAACAATTCCCCTAATTGAAAACAAGTCCCCGAAATTCAGAACAAGTCCCCCAAACTCAGAACAATTCCTCCAAGCCCAAAAAGAATTTTTCAATCACAGTGAAAGCTCTCCAGGCACAGAACAATTTCTCCAATCACACACCAAATGCTCCTAAAAGAGAACAAGTCCTCCAAGCTCTGAACAAGTTCTCCAAGCTCAGAACAAGTCCTAAAATACCAAAACAACCACATCAAACTCAGAACAAGTCCTCCAATCTCACAACAAGACCTCCACTCTCAAAACAAGACCTCCACTCTCAAAACAAGTCCACCACTCTCAAAACAAGTCCTCCACTCTCAAAACAAGTCCTCCACTCTCAAAACAAGACCTCCAATCTCAAAACAAGTCCTCCAATCTCAAAACAAGTCCTCCAATCTCAAAACAAGTCCTCCAATCTCAAAACAAGTCCTCCAATCATCATGGTTCACGTTCACTAGGCACAGAACAAGTCCCCCAATGACATACCAAATGCTCCGATAAGAGAACACGTCCTCCAGGCTCTCAACATGTCCTCCAGGCTCTCAACATGTCCTCCAGGCTCTCAACATGTCCTCCAGGCACTCAACATGTCCTCCAAATATAGTGCAACCTCTCCAAGCAAAGAACAAATTCTCCAATCACAGACCAAATGCTCCTAAAAGAGAACAAGTCCTCCAAGCTCTCAACAATTCCTAAAATCTCAGAACAAGTCCTCCAAGCCCTGAACACGTCCTCCAAGCTCTGAACAAGTCCTCCAAGCCCTGAACAATTCCCCTAATTGAAAACAAGTCCCCGAGATTCAGAACAAGTCCCCCAAACTCAGAACAATTCCTCCAAACCCAAAAAGAATTTTTCAATCACAGTGAAAGCTCTCCAGGCACAGAACAATTTCTCCAATCACACACCAAATGCTCCTAAAAAAGAACAAGTCCTCCAAGCTCTGAACAAATTCTCCAAGCTCAGAACAAGTCCTCCAATCTCAAAACAAGTCCTCCAATCTCAAAACAAGTCCTCCAATCTCAAAACAAGTCCTCCAATCTCAAAACAAGTCCTCCAATCTCAAAACAAGTCCTCCAATCTCAAAACAAGTCCTCCAATCTCAAAACAAGTCCTCCAATCTCAAAACAAGTCCTCCAATCTCAAAACAAGTCCTCCAATCTCAAAACAAGCCCTCCAATCATCATAGTTCATGTTCACTAGGCACAGAACAAGTCCCCCAATGACATACCAAATGCTCCGATAAGAGAACATGTCCTCCAGGCTCTCAACATGTCCTCCAGGCTCTCAACATGTCCTCCAGGCTCTCAACATGTCCTCCAGGCTCTCAACATGTCCTCCAGGCTCTCAACATGTCCTCCAGGCTCTCAACATGTCCTCCAAATAAAGTGAAATTTCTCCAGGCAGAGAACAAATTCTCCAATCACAGACCAAATGCTCCTAAAAGAGAACAAGTCCTCCAAGCCCTGAACAAGTCCTCCAAGCCCTGAACAAGTCCTCCAAGCCCTGAACAAGTCCTCCAAGCCCTGAACAAGTCCTCCAAGCCCTCAACAAGTCCTCCAAGCCCTCAACAAGTCCTCCAAGCCCTCAACAAGTCCTCCAAGCCCTCAACAAGTCCTCCAAGCCCTCAACAAGTCCTCCAAGCCCTCAACAAGTCCTCCAAGCCCTCAACAAGTCCTCCAAGCCCTCAACAAGTCCTCCAAGCCCTCAACAAGTCCTCCAAGCCCTCAACAAGTCCTCCAAGCCCTCAACAAGTCCTCCAAGCCCTCAACAAGTCCTCCAAGCCCTCAACAAGTCCTCCAAGCCCTGAACAAGTCCTCCAAGCCCTGAACAAGTCCTCCAAGCTCTGAACAAGTCCTAAAATATCAGAACAACCACATGAAACTCAGAACAAGTCCTCCAATCTCACAACAAGTCCTCCAATCTCAAAACAAGTCCTCCAATCATCATAGTTCATATTCACCAGGCACAGAACAAGTCCCCCAATGACATACCAAAATGCTCCAATAAGAGAACATCTCCTCCAGGCTCTCAACATGTCCTCCAGGCTCTCAACATGTCCTCCAGGCTCTCAACATGTCCTCCAGGCTCTCAACATGTCCTCCAGGCTCTCAACATGTCCTCCAGGCTCTCAACATATCCTCCAAATATAGTGAAATTTCTCCATGCAGAGAACAAATTCTGCAATCACAGACGAAATGCTCCTAAAAGAGAACAAGTCCTACAAGCTCTGAACAATTCCCCTAACTCAAAACAAGTCCCCCAGATACAGAACAAGACCCTCAAACTCAGAACAATTCCTCCAAGCCCAGAAAAAAATTTTCAATCACAGTGAAAGCACTCCAGGCACAGAACAATTTCTCCAATCACAGACCAAATGCTCCTAAAAGAGAACAAGTCCTCCAAGCTCTGAAAAAGCCCTCCAAGCTCTGGACAAGTCCTCCAAGCTCTGGCAAAGTCCTAAAATATCAGAACAACCACATCAAAATCAGAACAAGTCCTCCAATCTCAAAACAAGTCCTCCAATCTCAAAACAAGTCCTCCAATCATCATAGTTCATGTTCACCAGGCACAAAACAAGTCCCTCAATGAAACACCAAATGCTCCGATAAGAGAACATGTCCTCCAGGCTCTCAACATGTCCTCCAGGCTCTCAACATGTCCTCCAGGCTCTCAACATGTCCTCCAGGCTCTCAACATGTCCTCCAGGCTCTCAACATGTCCTCCAGGCTCTCAACATGTCCTCCAGGCTCTCAACATGTCCTCCAGGCTCTCAACATGTCCTCCAGGCTCTCAACATGTCCTCCAAATATAGTGAAAGTTCTCCAGGCAGAGAACAAATTCTCCAATCACAGACCAAATGCTCCTAAAAGAGAACAAGTCCTCCAAGCTCTCAACAAGCCCTCCAAGCCCTGAACAATTCCTCTAACTGAAAACAAGTCCCCCAGATTCAGAACAAGTCCCCCAAACTCCGAACAATTCCTCCAAGCCCAGAAAAAATTTTTCAATCACAGTCCAAGCTCTCCAGGCACAGAACAATTTCTCCAATCACAGACCAAATGCTCCTAAAAGAGAACAAGTCCTCCAAGCTCTGAACAACTCCTCCAAGCTCTGAACAATACCTAAAATCTCTGAACAACCACATCAAATTCAGAACAAGTCCTCCAATCTCAAAACAAGTCCTCCAATCTCAAAACAAGTCCTCCAATCTCAAAACAAGTCCTCCAATCTCAAAACAAGTCCTCCAATCTCAAAACAAGTCCTCCAATCTCAAAACAAGTCCTCCAATCTCAAAACAAGTCCTCCAATCTCAAAACAAGTCCTCCAATCCAAAACAAGTCCTCCAATCTCAAAACAAGTCCTCCAATCTCAAAGGAAGACCTCCAATCTCAAAGGAAGACCTCCAATCTCAAAACAATTGCTCCCATCTCAAAACAATTGCTCCCATCTCAAAACAAGTCCTCCCATCTCAAAACAAGTCCTCCAATCTCAAAACAAGTCCTCCAATCTCAAAACAGGTCCTCCAATCTCAAAACAAGTCCTCCAATCTCAAAACAAGTCCTCCAATCTCAAAACAAGTCCTCCAATCACAGTGCAAGTTCACCAGGCACAGAACAAGTCCCCCAATGACATACCAAATGCTCTGATAAGACAACAAGTCCTCCAGGCTCTGAACATGTCCTCCAGGCTCTCAACATGTCCTCCAGGCTCTCAAGATGTCCTCCAGGCTCTCAAGATGTCCTCCAAATATAGTGGAAGTTCTCCAGGCAGAGAACAAATTCTCCAATCACAGACCAAAAGCTCCTAAAACAGAACAACTTCTCAAAGGTCTGAACAACTCCTCCAAGCTCTGAACAAATCCTCCAAGCTCTGTAGAATACCTAAAATCACTGAACAACCACATCAAACTCAAAACAAGTCCTCCAATCTCAAAACAAGTCCTCCAATCTCAGAAAAAATTCTTCAATCACAGTGCAAGATCTCCAGGAACAGAACAATTTCTCCAATCACAGACCAAATGCTCCTCAAAGAGAACAAGTCCTCCAAGATCTGAACAAGTCCTCAAAGATCAGAACAATACCTAAAATCTCTGAACAACCACATTAAACTCAGAACAAGTCCTCCAATCTCAAAACAAGTCCTCCAATCTCAAAACAAGTCCTCCAATCTCAAAACAAGTCCTCCAATCTCAAAACAACTCCTCCAATCTCAAAACAAGTCCTCCAATCTCAAAACAAGTCCTCCAATCTCAAAACAAGTCCTCCAATCTCAGAACAAGTCCTACAATTCCAAAACAAATCCTCCAATCATAGTGCAAGCTCACCCGGCACAGAACAAGTCCCCCAATGACATACCAAATGCTCCGATAAGAGAACAAGTCCTCCAGGCTCTCATCATGTCCTCCAGGCTCTCAACATGTCCTCCAGGCTCTCAACATGTCCTCCAGGCTCTCAACATGTCCTCCAGGCTCTCAACATGTCCTCCAAATATAGTGCAACCTCTCCAGGCAAAGAACAAATTCTCCAATCACACACCAAATGCTCCTAAAAGAGAACAAGTCCTCCAAGCTCTGAACAACTCCTCCAAGCTCTGAACACGTCCTCCAAGCTCTGAACAAGTCCTCCAAGCTCTGAACAAGTCCTCCAAGCTCTGAACAAGTCCTCCAAGCTCTGAACAACTCACCCATATTCAGAACGAGCCCCCTAACTCAGAACAAGTCCTCCAAGCCCAGAAAAAATTCTTCGATCACAGTGCAAGATCTCCAGGCACAGAACAATTTCTCCAATCACAGACCAAATGCTCCTAAAAGAGAACAAGTCCTCCAAGATCTGAACAAGTCCTCAAAGATCAGAACAATACCTAAAATCTCTGAACAACCACATTAAACTCAGAACAAGTCCTCCAATCTCAAAACAAGTCCTCCAATCTCAAAACAAGTCCTCCAATCTCAGAACAAGTCCTCCAATCTCAAAACAAGTCCTCCAAGCTCAAAACAAGTCCTCCAATCTCAAAACAAGTCCTCCAATCTCAAAACAAGTCCTCCAATCCCAAAACAAGTCCTCCAATCCCAAAACAAGTCCTCCAATCCCAAAACAAGTCCTCCAATCCCAAAACAAGTCCTCCAATCATTGTGCAAGTTCACCAGGCACAGAACAAGTCCCCCAATGACATACCAAATGCTCCGATACGAGAACAAGTCCTCCAGGCTCTCAACATGTCCTCCAGGCTCTCAACATGTCCTCCAAATATAGTGCAACCTCTCCAGGCAAAGAACAAATTCTCCAATCGCAGACCAAATGCTCCAAAAAGAGAACAACACCTCCAAGCTCTGAACAAGTCCTCCAAGCTCTGAACAAGTCCTCCAAGCTCTGAACAAGTCCTCCAAGCTCTGAACAAGTCCTCCAAGCTCTGAACAAGTCCTCCAAGCTCTGAACAACTCCCCCATATTCAGAACAAGCCCCAAACTCAGAACAAGCCCTCCAAGCCCAGAAAAAATTCTTCAATCACAGTGCAAGCTCTACAGGCACAGAACAATAACTCCAATCAAAGACCAAATGCTCCTAAAAGAGAACAAGTCCTCCAAGCTCTGAACAAGTCCTCCAAGCTCAGAACAATACCTAAAATTTCTGAACAACCACATCAAAATCAGAACAATTGCTCCAATCTCAAAACAATTGCTCCAATCTCAAAACAATTGCTCCAATCTCAAAACAATTGCTCCAATCTCAAAACAAGTCCTCCAATCTCAAAACAAGTCCTCCAATCTCAAAACAAGTCCTCCAATCTCAAAACAAGTCCTCCAATCTCAAAACAAGTCCTCCAATCTCAAAACAAGTCCTCCAATCTCAAAACAAGTCCTCCAAGCTCTGAACAAGTCCTCCAAGCTCTGAACAAGTCCTCCAAGCTCTGAACAAGTCCTCCAAGCTCTGAACAACTCCCCCATATTCAGAACAAGCCCCAAACTCAGAACAAGCCCTCCAAGCCCAGAAAAAATTCTTCAATCACAGTGCAAGCTCTACAGGCACAGAACAATTTCTCCAATCACAGACCAAATGCTCCTAAAAGAGAATAAGTCCTCCAAGCTCAGAACAATACCTAAAATCTCTGAACAACCACATCAAAATCAGAACAAGTCCTCCAATCTCAAAACAATTGCTCCAATCTCAAAACAATTGCTCCAATCTCAAAACAATTGCTCCAATCTCAAAACAATTGCTCCAATCTCAAAACAATTGCTCCAATCTCAAAACAATTGCTCCAATCTCAAAACAATTGCTCCAATCTCAAAACAAGTCCTCCAATCTCAAAACAAGTCCTCCAATCTCAAAACAAGTCCTCCAATCCCAAAACAAGTCCTCCAATCATTGTGCATGTTCACCAGGCACAGAACAAGTCCCCCAATGACATACCAAATGCTCCGATAAGAGAACAAGTCCTCCAGGCTCTCAACATGTCCTCCAGCCTCTCAACATGTCCTCCAGCCTCTCAACATGTCCTCCAGCCTCTCAACATGTCCTCCAGCCTCTCAACATGTCCTCCAGCCTCTCAACATGTCCTCCAGCCTCTCAACATGTCCTCCAGCCTCTCAACATGTCCTCCAGCCTCTCAACATGTCCTCCAAATATAGTGAAAGTTCTCCAGGCAGAGAACAAATTCTCCAATCACAGACCAAATGCTCCTAAAAGAGAACAAGTCCTCCAAGCCCTGAACAAGTCCTCCAAGCTCTGAACAAGTCCTCCAAGCCCTGAACAATTCCCCTAATTGAAAACAAGTCCCCGAAATTCAGAACAAGTCCCCCAAACTCAGAACAATTCCTCCAAGCCCAAAAAGAATTTTTCAATCACAGTGAAAGCTCTCCAGGCACAGAACAATTTCTCCAATCACACACCAAATGCTCCTAAAAGAGAACAAGTCCTCCAAGCTCTGAACAAGTTCTCCAAGCTCAGAACAAGTCCTAAAATACCAAAACAACCACATCAAACTCAGAACAAGTCCTCCAATCTCACAACAAGACCTCCACTCTCAAAACAAGACCTCCACTCTCAAAACAAGTCCTCCACTCTCAAAACAAGTCCTCCACTCTCAAAACAAGTCCTCCAATCTCAAAACAAGACCTCCAATCTCAAAACAAGACCTCCAATCTCAAAACAAGTCCTCCAATCTCAAAACAAGTCCTCCAATCTCAAAATAAGTCCTCCAATCTCAAAACAAGTTCTCCAATCTCAAAACAAGTCCTCCAATCATCATGGTTCACGTTCACTAGGCACAGAACAAGTCCCCCAATGACATACCAAATGCTCCGATAAGAGAACATGTCCTCCAGGCTCTCAACATGTCCTCCAGGCTCTCAACATGTCCTCCAGGCTCTCAACATGTCCTCCAGGCTCTCAACATGTCCTCCAGGCTCTCAACATGTCCTCCAGGCTCTCAACATGTCCTCCAGGCTCTCAACATGTCCTCCAAATATAGTGCAACCTCTCCAAGCAAAGAACAAATTCTCCAATCACAGACCAAATGCTCCTAAAAGAGAACAAGTCCTCCAAGCTCTCAACAATTCCTAAAATCTCAGAACAAGCCCTCCGAGCTCTGAACAAGCCCTCCAAGCTCTGAACAAGCCCTCCAAGCTCTGAACAAGCCCTCCAAGCTCTGAACAAGTCCTCCAAGCTCTGAACAAGTCCTCCAAGCTCTGAACAAGTCCTCCAAATATAGTGCAACCTCTCCAGGCAAAGAACAAATTCTCCAATCGCAGACCAAATGCTCCTAAAAGAGAACAACTCCTCCAAGCTCTCAACAATTCCTAAAATCTCAGAACAAGTCCTCCAAGCTCTGAACAACTCCCCCATATTCAGAACAAGCCCCCAAACTGAGAACAAGTCCTCCAAGCCCAGAAAAAATTCTTCAATCACAGTGCAAGTTCTCCAGGCACAGAACAATTTCTCCAATCACAGACCAAATGCTCCTAAAAGAGAACAAGTCCTCCAAGATCTGAACAAGTCATCAAAGATCAGAACAATACCTAAAATCTCTGAACAACCACATTCAACTCAGAACAAGTCCTCCAATCTCAAAACAAGTCCTCAAATCACAAAACAAGTCCTCCAATCTCAAAACAAGTCCTCCAATCTCAAAACAAGTCCTCCAATCTCAAAAGAAGTCCACCAATCTCAAAACAAGTCCTCCAATCTCAAAACAAGTCCTCCAATCTCAGAACAAGTCCTCCAATCTCAAAACAAGTCCTCCAATCTCAAAACAAGTCCTCCAATCTCAAAACAAGTCCTCCAATCTCAAAACAAGTCCTCCAATCTCAAAACAAGTCCTCCAATCTCAGAACAAGTCCTCCAATCTCAAAACAAGTCCTCCAATCCCAAAACAAGTCCTCCAATCATTGTGCAAGTTCACCAGGCACAGAACAAGTCCCCCAATGACATACCAAATGCTCCGATAAGAGAACAAGTCCTCCAGGCTCTCAACATGTCCTCCAGACCCTCAACATGTCCTCCAGGCTCTCAACATGTCCTCCAGCCTCTCAACATGTCCTCCAGCCTCTCAACATGTCCTCCAGCCTCTCAACATGTCCTCCAGGCTCTCAACATGTCCTCCAGCCTCTCAACATGTCCTCCAGCCTCTCAACATCTCCTCCAGCCTCTCAACATCTCCTCCAGCCTCTCAACATCTCCTCCAAATATAGTGAAAGATCTCCAGGCAGAGAACAAATTCTCCAATCACAGACCAAATGCTCCTAAAAGAGAACAAGTCCTCCAAGCCCTGAACACGTCCTCCAAGCTCTGAACAAGTCCTCCAAGCCCTGAACCATTCCCCTAATTGAAAACAAGTCCCCGAGATTCAGAACAAGTCCCCCAAACTCAGAACAATTCCTCCAAGCCCAAAAAGAATTTTTCAATCACAGTGAAAGCTCTCCAGGCACAGAACAATTTCTCCAATCACACACCAAATGCTCCTAAAAGAGAACAAGTCCTCCAAGCTCTGAACAAGTTCTCCAAGCTCTGAACAAGTTCTCCAATCTCAAAACAAGTCCTCCAATCTCAAAACAAGTCCTCCAATCTCAAAACAAGTCCTCCAATCTCAAAACAAGTCCTCCAATCTCAAAACAAGTCCTCCAATCTCAAAACAAGTCCTCCAATCTCAAAACAAGTCCTCCAATCTCAAAACAAGTCCTCCAATCTCAAAACAAGTCCTCCAATCTCAAAACAAGTCCTCCAATCTCAAAACAAGCCCTCCAATCTCAAAACAAGCCCTCCAATCTCAAAACAAGTCCTCCAATCATCATAGTTCATGTTCACTAGGCACAGAACAAGTCCCCCAATGACATACCAAATGCTCCGATAAGAGAACATGTCCTCCAGGCTCTCAACATGTCCTCCAGGCTCTCAACATGTCCTCCAGGCTCTCAACATGTCCTCCAAATATAGTGAAATTTCTCCAGGCAGAGAACAAATTCTCCAATCACAGACCAAATGCTCCTAAAAGAGAACAAGTCCTCCAAGCCCTGAACAAGTCCTCCAAGCCCTGAACAAGTCCTCCAAGCCCTCAACAAGTCCTCCAAGCCCTCAACAAGTCCTCCAAGCCCTCAGCAAGTCCTCCAAGCCCTCAACAAGTCCTCCAAGCCCTCAACAAGTCCTCCAAGCCCTCAACAAGTCCTCCAAGCCCTGAACAAGTCCTCCAAGCCCTGAACAAGTCCTCCAAGCCCTGAACAAGTCCTCCAAGCTCTGAACAAGTCCAAAAATATCACAACAACCACATGAAACTCAGAACAAGTCCTCCAATCTCACAACAAGTCCTCCAATCTCAAAACAAGTCCTCCAATCATCATAGTTCATATTCACCAGGCACAGAACAAGTCCCCCAATGACATACCAAAATGCTCCAATAAGAGAACATCTCCTCCAGGCTCTCAACATGTCCTCCAGGCTCTCAACATGTCCTCCAGGCTCTCAACATGTCCTCCAGGCTCTCAACATGTCCTGCAGGCTCTCAACATGTCCTCCAGGCTCTCAACATATCCTCCAAATATAGTGAAATTTCTCCAGGCAGAGAACAAATTCTGCAATCACAGACGAAATGCTCCTAAAAGAGAACAAGTCCTACAAGCTCTGAACAATTCCCCTAACTCAAAACAAGTCCCCCAGATACAGAACAAGACCCTCAAACTCAGAACAATTCCTCCAAGCCCAGAAAAAAATTTTCAACCACAGTGAAAGCACTCCAGGCACAGAACAATTTCTCCAATCACAGACCAAATGCTCCTAAAAGAGAACAAGTCCTCCAAGCTCTGAAAAAGCCCTCCAAGCTCTGGACAAGTCCTCCAAGCTCTGGACAAGTCCTAAAATATCAGAACAACCACATCAAAATCAGAACAAGTCCTCCAATCTCAAAACAAGTCCTCCAATCTCAAAACAAGTCCTCCAATCATCATAGTTCATGTTCACCAGGCACAAAACAACTCCCTCAATGAAACACCAAATGCTCCGATAAGAGAACATGTCCTCCAGCCTCTCAACATGTCCTCCAGCCTCTCAACATGTCCTCCAGGCTCTCAACATGTCCTCCAGGCTCTCAACATGTCCTCCAGGCTCTCAACATGTCCTCCAGGCTCTCAACATGTCCTCCAGGCTCTCTACATGTCCTCCAGGCTCTCTACATGTCCTCCAGGCTCTCTACATGTCCTCCAGGCTCTCTACATGTCCTCCAGGCTCTCTACATGTCCTCCAAATATAGTGAAAGTTCTCCAGGCAGAGAACAAATTCTCCAATCACAGACCAAATGCTCCTAAAAGAGAACAAGTCCTCCAAGCTCTCAACAAGCCCTCCAAGCCCTGAACAATTCCTCTAACTGAAAACAAGTCCCCCAGATTCAGAACAAGTCCCCCAAACTCCGAACAATTCCTCCAAGCCCAGAAAAAATTTTTCAATCACAGTCCAAGCTCTCCAGGCACAGAACAATTTCTCCAATCACAGACCAAATGCTCCTAAAAGAGAACAAGTCCTCCAAGCTCTGAACAACTCCTCCAAGCTCTGAACAATACCTAAAATCTCTGAACAACCACATCAAATTCAGAACAAGTCCTCCAATCTCAAAACAAGTCCTCCAATCTCAAAACAAGTCCTCCAATCTCAAAACAAGTCCTCCAATCTCAAAACAAGTCCTCCAATCTCAAAACAAGTCCTCCAATCTCAAAACAAGTCCTCCAATCTCAAAACAAGTCCTCCAATCTCAAAACAAGTCCTCCAATCTCAAAACAAGTCCTCCAATCTCAAAACAAGTCCTCCAATCCAAAACAAGTCCTCCAATCTCAAAACAAGTCCTCCAATCTCAAAACAATTGCTCCCATCTCAAAACAAGTCCTCCCATCTCAAAACAAGTCCTCCAATCTCAAAACAAGTCCTCCAATCTCAAAACAAGTCCTCCAAGCTCTGAACAACTCCTCCAAGCTCTGAACAATACCTAAAATCTCTGAACAACCACATCAAATTCAGAACAAGTCCACCAATCTCAAAACAAGTCCTCCAATCTCAAAACAAGTCCTCCAATCTCAAAACAAGTCCTCCAATCTCAAAACAAGTCCTCCAATCTCAAAACAAGTCCTCCAATCCCAAAACAAGTCCTCCAATCCCAAAACAAGTCCTCCAATCCAAAACAAGTCCTCCAATCTCAAAACAAGTCCTCCAATCTCAAAGGAAGACCTCCAATCTCAAAGGAAGACCTCCAATCTCAAAACAATTGCTCCCATCTCAAAACAATTGCTCCCATCTCAAAACAATTGCTCCCATCTCAAAACAATTGCTCCCATCTCAAAACAAGTCCTCCAATCTCAAAACAAGTCCTCCAATCTCAAAACAAGTCCTCCAATCTCAAAACAAGTCCTCCAATCTCAAAACAAGTCCTCCAATCTCAAAACAAGTCCTCCAATCTCAAAACAAGTCCTCCAATCATAGTGCAAGTTCACCAGGCACAGAACAAGTCCCCCAATGACATACCAAATGCTCTGATAAGACAACAAGTCCTCCAGGCTCTCAACATGTCCTCCAGGCTCTCAACATGTCCTCCAGGCTCTCAAGATGTCCTCCAGGCTCTCAAGATGTCCTCCAAATATAGTGGAAGTTCTCCAGGCAGAGAACAAATTATCAAATCACAGACCAAATGCTCCTAAAACAGAACAACTTCTCAAAGGTCTGAACAAGTCCTCCAAGCTCTGAACAAATCCTCCAAGCTCTGTAGAATACCTAAAATCACTGAACAACCACATCAAACTCAAAACAAGTCCTCCAATCTCAAAACAAGCCCTCCAATCTCAGAACAAGTCCTCCAATCTCAGAACAAGTCCTCCAATCTCAGAACAAGTCCTACAATTCCAAAACAAATCCTCCAATCATAGTGCAAGCTCACCCGGCACAGAACAAGTCCCCCAGTGACATACCAAATGCTCCGATAAGAGAACAAGTCCTCCAGGCTCTCAACATGTCCTCCAGGCTCTCAACATGTCCTCCAGGCTCTCAACATGTCCTCCAAATATAGTGCAACCTCTCCAGGCAAAGAACAAATTCTCCAATCACACACCAAATGCTCCTAAAAGAGAACAAGTCCTCCAAGCTCTGAACAACTCCTCCAAGCTCTGAACACGTCCTCCAAGCTCTGAACAAGTCCTCCAAGCTCTGAACAAGTCCTCCAAGCTCTGAACAAGTCCTCCAAGCTCTGAACAAGTCCTCCAAGCTCTGAACAAGTCCTCCAAGCTCTGAACAACTCACCCATATTCAGAACAAGCCCCCTAACTCAGAACAAGTCCTCCAAGCCCAGAAAAAATTCTTCGATCACAGTGCAAGATCTCCAGGCACAGAACAATTTCTCCAATCACAGACCAAATGCTCCTAAAAGAGAACAAGTCCTCCAAGATCTGAACAAGTCCTCAAAGATCAGAACAATACCTAAAATCTCTGAACAACCACGTTAAACTCAGAACAAGTCCTCCAATCTCAAAACAAGTCCTCCAATCTCAAAACAAACAAGTCCTCCAATCTCAAAACAAGTCCTCCAAGCTCAAAACAAGTCCTCCAATCTCAAAACAAGTCCTCCAATCTCAAAACAAGTCCTCCAATCCCAAAACAAGTCCTCCAATCCCAAAACAAGTCCTCCAATCATTGTGCAAGTTCACCAGGCACAGAACAAGTCCCCCAATGACATACCAAATGCTCCGATACGAGAACAAGTCCTCCAGGCTCTCAACATGTCCTCCAGGCTCTCAACAGATCCTCCAAATATAGTGCAACCTCTCCAGGCAAAGAACAAATTCTCCAATCGCAGACCAAATGCTCCAAAAAGAGAACAAGTCCTCCAAGCTCTGAACAAGTCCTCCAAGCTCTGAACAAGTCCTCCAAGCTCTGAACAAGTCCTCCAAGCTCTGAACAACCACATAAAATTCAGAACAAGTCCTCCAATCTCAAAACAAGTCCTCCAATCTCAAAACAAGTCCTCCAATCTCAAAACAAGTCCTCCAATCTCAAAACAAGTCCTCCAATCTCAAAACAAGTCCTCCAATCTCAAAACAAGTCCTCCAATCTCAAAACAAGTCCTCCAATCTCAAAACAAGTCCTCCAATCTCAAAACAAGTCCTCCAATCTCAAAACAAGTCCTCCAATCTCAAAACAAGTCCTCCAATCTCAAAACAAGTCCTCCAATCTCAAAACAAGTCCTCCAATCTCAAAACAAGTCCTCCAATCTCAAAACAAATCCTCCAATCATAGTGCAAGCTCACCCGGCACAGAACAAGTCCCCCAATGACATACCAAATGCTCCGATAAGAGAACAAGTCCTCCAAGCTCTCAACAATTCCTAAAATCTCAGAACAAGTCCTCCAGGCTCTGAACAAGTCCTCCAAGCTCTGAACAACTCCCCCATATTCAGAACAAGCCCCAAACTCAGAACAAGCACTCCAAGCCCAGAAAAAATTCTTCAATCACAGTGCAAGCTCTACAGGCACAGAACAATTACTCCAATCAAAGACCAAATGCTCCTAAAAGAGAACAAGTCCTCCAAGCTCTGAACAAGTCCTCCAAGCTCAGAACAAGTCCTCCAATCTCAAAACAAGTCCTCCAATCTCAAAATAAGTCCTCCAATCTCAAAACAAGTTCTCCAATCTCAAAACAAGTCCTCCAATCATCATGGTTCACGTTCACTAGGCACAGAACAAGTCCCCCAATGACATACCAAATGCTCCGATAAGAGAACATGTCCTCCAGGCTCTCAACATGTCCTCCAGGCTCTCAACATGTCCTCCAGGCTCTCAACATGTCCTCCAGGCTCTCAACATGTCCTCCAGGCTCTCAACATGTCCTCCAGGCTCTCAACATGTCCTCCAGGCTCTCAACATGTCCTCCAGGCTCTCAACATGTCCTCCAAATATAGTGCAACCTCTCCAAGCAAAGAACAAATTCTCCAATCACAGACCAAATGCTCCTAAAAGAGAACAAGTCCTCCAAGCTCTCAACAATTCCTAAAATCTCAGAACAAGCCCTCCAAGCTCTGAACAAGCCCTCCAAGCTCTGAACAAGCCCTCCAAGCTCTGAACAAGCCCTCCAAGCTCTGAACAAGTCCTCCAAATATAGTGCAACCTCTCCAGGCAAAGAACAAATTCTCCAATCGCAGACCAAATGCTCCTAAAAGAGAACAACTCCTCCAAGCTCTCAACAATTCCTAAAATCTCAGAACAAGTCCTCCAAGCTCTGAACAAGTCCTCCAAACTCTGAACAACTCCCCCATATTCAGAACAAGCCCCCAAACTGAGAACAAGTCCTCCAAGCCCAGAAAAAATTCTTCAATCACAGTGCAAGTTCTCCAGGCACAGAACAATTTCTCCAATCACAGACCAAATGCTCCTAAAAGAGAACAAGTCCTCCAAGATCTGAACAAGTCCTCAAAGATCAGAACAATACCTAAAATCTCTGAACAACCACATTCAACTCAGAACAAGTCCTCCAATCTCAAAACAAGTCCTCAAATCACAAAACAAGTCCTCCAATCTCAAAACAAGTCCTCCAATCTCAAAACAAGTCCTCCAATCTCAAAAGAAGTCCACCAATCTCAAAACAAGTCCTCCAATCTCAAAACAAGTCCTCCAATCTCAAAACAAGTCCTCCAATCTCAGAACAAGTCCTCCAATCTCAAAACAAGTCCTCCAATCTCAAAACAAGTCCTCCAATCTCAAAACAAGTCCTCCAATCTCAAAACAAGTCCTCCAATCTCAAAACAAGTCCTCCAATCTCAAAACAAGTCCTCCAATCTCAAAACAAGTCCTCCAATCTCAAAACAAGTCCTCCAATCTCAAAACAAGTCCTCCAATCTCAAAACAAGTCCTCCAATCTCAGAACAAGTCCTCCAATCTCAAAACAAGTCCTCCAATCCCAAAACAAGTCCTCCAATCATTGTGCAAGTTCACCAGGCACAGAACAATTCCCCCAATGACATACCAAATGCTCCGATAAGAGAACAAGTCCTCCAGGCTCTCAACATGTCCTCCAGACCCTCAACATGTCCTCCAGACCCTCAACATGTCCTCCAGACCCTCAACATGTCCTCCAGCCTCTCAACATGTCCTCCAGCCTCTCAACATGTCCTCCAGCCTCTCAACATGTCCTCCAGCCTCTCAACATGTCCTCCAGCCTCTCAACATGTCCTCCAGCCTCTCAACATCTCCTCCAGCCTCTCAACATCTCCTCCAGCCTCTCAACATGTCCTCCAAATATAGTGAAAGATCTCCAGGCAGAGAACAAATTCTCCAATCACAGACCAAATGCTCCTAAAAGAGAACAAGTCCTCCAAGCCCTGAACACGTCCTCCAAGCTCTGAACAAGTCCTCCAAGCCCTGAACAATTCCCCTAATTGAAAACAAGTCCCCGAGATTCAGAACAAGTCCCCCAAACTCAGAACAATTCCTCCAAGCCCAAAAAGAATTTTTCAATCACAGTGAAAGCTCTCCAGGCACAGAACAATTTCTCCAATCACACACCAAATGCTCCTAAAAGAGAACAAGTCCTCCAAGCTCTGAACAAGTTCTCCAAGCTCAGAACAAGTCCTCCAATCTCAAAACAAGTCCTCCAATCTCAAAACAAGTCCTCCAATCTCAAAACAAGTCCTCCAATCTCAAAACAAGTCCTCCAATCTCAAAACAAGTCCTCCAATCTCAAAACAAGCCCTCCAATCTCAAAACAAGCCCTCCAATCTCAAAACAAGTCCTCCAATCATCATAGTTCATGTTCACTAGGCACAGAACAAGTCCCCCAATGACATACCAAATGCTCCGATAAGAGAACATGTCCTCCAGGCTCTCAACATGTCCTCCAGGCTCTCAACATGTCCTCCAGGCTCTCAACAAGTCCTCCAGGCTCTCAACATGTCCTCCAAATATAGTGAAATTTCTCCAGGCAGAGAACAAATTCTCCAATCACAGACCAAATGCTCCTAAAAGAGAACAAGTCCTCCAAGCCCTGAACAAGTCCTCCAAGCCCTGAACAAGTCCTCCAAGCCCTCAACAAGTCCTCCAAGCCCTCAACAAGTCCTCCAAGCCCTCAACAAGTCCTCCAAGCCCTCAACAAGTCCTCCAAGCCCTCAACAAGTCCTCCAAGCCCTCAACAAGTCCTCCAAGCCCTCAACAAGTCCTCCAAGCCCTCAACAAGTCCTCCAAGCCCTCAACAAGTCCTCCAAGCCCTCAACAAGTCCTCCAAGCTCTCAACAAGTCCTCCAAGCCCTCAACAAGTCCTCCAAGCCCTCAACAAGTCCTCCAAGCCCTCAACAAGTCCTCCAAGCCCTGAACAAGTCCTCCAAGCCCTGAACAAGTCCTCCAAGCCCTGAACAAGTCCTCCAAGCTCTGAACAAGTCCTAAAATATCAGAACAACCACATGAAACTCAGAACAAGTCCTCCAATCTCACAACAAGTCCTCCAATCTCAAAACAAGTCCTCCAATCATCATAGTTCATATTCACCAGGCACGGAACAAGTCCCCCAATGACATACCAAAATGCTCCAATAAGAGAACATCTCCTCCAGGCTCTCAACATGTCCTCCAGGCTCTCAACATGTCCTCCAGGCTCTCAACATGTCCTCCAGGCTCTCAACATGTCCTCCAGGCTCTCAACATGTCCTCCAGGCTCTCAACATATCCTCCAAATATAGTGAAATTTCTCCAGGCAGAGAACAAATTCTGCAATCACAGACGAAATGCTCCTAAAAGAGAACAAGTCCTACAAGCTCTGAACAATTCCCCTAACTCAAAACAAGTCCCCCAGATACAGAACAAGACCCTCAAACTCAGAACAATTCCTCCAAGCCCAGAAAAAAATTTTCAATCACAGTGAAAGCACTCCAGGCACAGAACAATTTCTCCAATCACAGACCAAATGCTCCTAAAAGAGAACAAGTCCTCCAAGCTCTGAAAAAGCCCTCCAAGCTCTGGACAAGTCCTCCAAGCTCTGGACAAGTCCTAAAATATCAGAACAACCACATCAAAATCAGAACAAGTCCTCCAATCTCAAAACAAGTCCTCCAATCTCAAAACAAGTCCTCCAATCATCATAGTTCATGTTCACCAGGCACAAAACAACTCCCTCAATGAAACACCAAATGCTCCGATAAGAGAACATGTCCTCCAGCCTCTCAACATGTCCTCCAGGCTCTCAACATGTCCTCCAGGCTCTCAACATGTCCTCCAGGCTCTCTACATGTCCTCCAGGCTCTCTACATGTCCTCCAGGCTCTCTACATGTCCTCCAGGCTCTCTACATGTCCTCCAGGCTCTCAACATGTCCTCCAGGCTCTCAACATGTCCTCCAAATATAGTGAAAGTTCTCCAGGCAGAGAACAAATTCTCCAATCACAGACCAAATGCTCCTAAAAGAGAACAAGTCCTCCAAGCTCTCAACAAGCCCTCCAAGCCCTGAACAATTCCTCTAACTGAAAACAAGTCCCCCAGATTCAGAACAAGTCCCCCAAACTCCGAACAATTCCTCCAAGCCCAGAAAAAATTTTTCAATCACAGTCCAAGCTCTCCAGGCACAGAACAATTTCTCCAATCACAAACCAAATGCTCCTAAAAGAGAACAAGTCCTCCAAGCTCTGAACAACTCCTCCAAGCTCTGAACAATACCTAAAATCTCTGAACAACCACATCAAATTCAGAACAAGTCCTCCAATCTCAAAACAAGTCCTCCAATCTCAAAACAAGTCCTCCAATCTCAAAACAAGTCCTCCAATCTCAAAACAAGTCCTCCAATCTCAAAACAAGTCCTCCAATCTCAAAACAAGTCCTCCAATCTCAAAACAAGTCCTCCAATCTCAAAACAAGTCCTCCAATCTCAAAACAAGTCCTCCAAACTCAAAACAAGTCCTCCAATCTCAAAACAAGTCCTCCAATCTCAAAACAAGTCCTCCAATCTCAAAACAAGTCCTCCAATCCAAAACAAGTCCTCCAATCTCAAAACAAGTCCTCCAATCTCAAAGGAAGACCTCCAATCTCAAAACAATTGCTCCCATCTCAAAACAAGTCCTCCCATCTCAAAACAAGTCCTCCAATCTCAAAACAAGTCCTCCAAGCTCTGAACAACTCCTCCAAGCTCTGAACAATACCTAAAATCTCTGAACAACCACATCAAATTCAGAACAAGTCCACCAATCTCAAAACAAGTCCTCCAATCTCAAAACAAGTCCTCCAATCTCAAAACAAGTCCTCCAATCTCAAAACAAGTCCTCCAATCTCAAAACAAGTCCTCCAATCCAAAACAAGTCCTCCAATCTCAAAACAAGTCCTCCAATCTCAAAGGAAGACCTCCAATCTCAAAGGAAGACCTCCAATCTCAAAACAATTGCTCCCATCTCAAAACAATTGCTCCCATCTCAAAACAAGTCCTCCAATCTCAAAACAAGTCCTCCAATCTCAAAACAAGTCCTCCAATCTCAAAACAAGTCCTCCAATCTCAAAACAAGTCCTCCAATCTCAAAACAAGTCCTCCAATCTCAAAACAAGTCCTCCAATCTCAAAACAAGTCCTCCAATCTCAAAACAAGTCCTCCAATCATAGTGCAAGTTCACCAGGCACAGAACAAGTCCCCCAATGACATACCAAATGCTCTGATAAGACAACAAGTCCTCCAGGCTCTCAACATGTCCTCCAGGCTCTCAACATGTCCTCCAGGCTCTCAAGATGTCCTCCAGGCTCTCAACATGTCCTCCAAATATAGTGGAAGTTCTCCAGGCAGAGAACAAATTCTCAAATCACAGACCAAATGCTCCTAAAACAGAACAACTTCTCAAAGGTCTGAACAAGTCCTCCAAGCTCTGAACAAATCCTCCAAGCTCTGTAGAATACCTAAAATCACTGAACAACCACATCAAACTCAAAACAAGTCCTCCAATCTCAAAACAAGTCCTCCAATCTCAGAACAAGTCCTCCAATCTCAGAACAAGTCCTCCAATCTCAGAACAAGTCCTCCAATCTCAGAACAAGTCCTCCAATCTCAGAACAAGTCCTACAATTCCAAAACAAATCCTCCAATCATAGTGCAAGCTCACCCGGCACAGAACAAGTCCCCCAATGACATACCAAATGCTCCGATAAGAGAACAAGTCCTCCAGGCTCTCAACATGTCCTCCAGGCTCTCAACATGTCCTCCAGGCTCTCAACATGTCCTCCAAATATAGTGCAACCTCTCCAGGCAAAGAACAAATTCTCCAATCACACACCAAATGCTCCTAAAAGAGAACAAGTCCTCCAAGCTCTGAACAACTCCTCCAAGCTCTGAACAAGTCCTCCAAGCTCTGAACAAGTCCTCCAAGCTCTGAACAAGTCCTCCAAGCTCTGAACACGTCCTCCAAGCTCTGAACAAGTCCTCCAAGCTCTGAACAAGTCCTCCAAGCTCTGAACAAGTCCTCCAAGCTCTGAACAAGTCCTCCAAGCTCTGAACAAGTCCTCCAAGCTCTGAACAACTCACCCATATTCAGAACAAGCCCCCTAACTCAGAACAAGTCCTCCAAGCCCAGAAAAAATTCTTCGATCACAGTGCAAGATCTCCAGGCACAGAACAATTTCTCCAATCACAGACCAAATGCTCCTAAAAGAGAACAAGTCCTCCAAGATCTGAACAAGTCCTCAAAGATCAGAACAATACCTAAAATCTCTGAACAACCACATTAAACTCAGAACAAGTCCTCCAATCTCAAAACAAGTCCTCCAATCTCAAAACAAACAAGTCCTCCAATCTCAAAACAAGTCCTCCAAGCTCAAAACAAGTCCTCCAATCTCAAAACAAGTCCTCCAATCCCAAAACAAGTCCTCCAATCCCAAAACAAGTCCTCCAATCCCAAAACAAGTCCTCCAATCATTGTGCAAGTTCACCAGGCACAGAACAAGTCCCCCAATGACATACCAAATGCTCCGATACGAGAACAAGTCCTCCAGGCTCTCAACATGTCCTCCAGGCTCTCAACAGATCCTCCAAATATAGTGCAACCTCTCCAGGCAAAGAACAAATTCTCCAATCGCAGACCAAATGCTCCAAAAAGAGAACAAGTCCTCCAAGCTCTGAACAAGTCCTCCAAGCTCTGAACAAGTCCTCCAAGCTCTGAACAAGTCCTCCAAGCTCTGAACAAGTCCTCCAAGCTCTGAACAAGTCCTCCAAGCTCTGAACAAGTCCTCCAAGCTCTGAACAAGTCCTCCAAGCTCTGAACAACCACATAAAATTCAGAACAAGTCCTCCAATCTCAAAACAAGTCCTCCAATCTCAAAACAAGTCCTCCAATCTCAAAACAAGTCCTCCAATCTCAAAACAAGTCCTCCAATCTCAAAACAAGTCCTCCAATCTCAAAACAAGTCCTCCAATCTCAAAACAAGTCCTCCAATCTCAAAACAAGTCCTCCAATCTCAAAACAAGTCCTCCAATTCCAAAACAAATCCTCCAATCATAGTGCAAGCTCACCCGGCACAGAACAAGTCCCCCAATGACATACCAAATGCTCCGATAAGAGAACAAGTCCTCCAAGCTCTCAACAATTCCTAAAATCTCAGAACAAGTCCTCCAGGCTCTGAACAAGTCCTCCAAGCTCTGAACAACTCCCCCATATTCAGAACAAGCCCCAAACTCAGAACAAGCCCTCCAAGCCCAGAAAAAATTCTTCAATCACAGTGCAAGCTCTACAGGCACAGAACAATTACTCCAATCAAAGACCAAATGCTCCTAAAAGAGAACAAGTCCTCCAAGCTCTGAACAAGTCCTCCAAGCTCAGAACAATACCTAAAATTTCTGAACAACCACATCAAAATCAGAACAATTGCTCCAATCTCAAAACAAGTCCTCCTATCTCAAAACAAGTCCTCCTATCTCAAAACAATTGCTCCCATCTCAAAACAATTGCTCCCATCTCAAAACAATTGCTCCCATCTCAAAACAATTGCTCCCATCTCAAAACAATTGCTCCCATCTCAAAACAATTGCTCCCATCTCAAAACAATTGCTCCCATCTCAAAACAATTGCTCCCATCTCAAAACAATTGCTCCCATCTCAAAACAATTGCTCCCATCTCAAAACAATTGCTCCCATCTCAAAACAATTGCTCCCATCTCAAAACAATTGCTCCCATCTCAAAACAATTGCTCCCATCTCAAAACAATTGCTCCCATCTCAAAACAATTGCTCCCATCTCAAAACAAGTCCTCCCATCTCAAAACAAGTCCTCCAATCTCAAAACAAGTCCTCCAATCTCAAAACAAGTCCTCCAATCTCAAAACAAGTCCTCCAATCTCAGAACAAGTCCTACAATTCCAAAACAAATCCTCCAATCATAGTGCAAGCTCACCCGGCACAGAACAAGTCCCCCAATGACATACCAAATGCTCCGATAAGAGAACAAGTCCTCCAGGCTCTCAACATGTCCTCCAGGCTCTCAACATGTCCTCCAAATATAGTGCAACCTCTCCAGGCAAAGAACAAATTCTCCAATCACACACCAAATGCTCCTAAAAGAGAACAAGTCCTCCAAGCTCTGAACAACTCCTCCAAGCTCTGAACACGTACTCCAAGCTCTGAACAAGTCCTCCAAGCTCTGAACAAGTCCTCCAAGCTCTGAACAAGTCCTCCAAGCTCTGAACAAGTCCTCCAAGCTCTGAACAACTCACCCATATTCAGAACGAGCCCCCTAACTCAGAACAAGTCCTCCAAGCCCAGAAAAAATTCTTCGATCACAGTGCAAGATCTCCAGGCACAGAACAATTTCTCCAATCACAGACCAAATGCTCCTAAAAGAGAACAAGTCCTCCAAGATCTGAACAAGTCCTCAAAGATCAGAACAATACCTAAAATTTCTGAACAACCACATTAAACTCAGAACAAGTCCTCCAATCTCAAAACAAGTCCTCCAATCTCAAAACAAGTCCTCCAATCTCAGAACAAGTCCTCCAATCTCAAAACAAGTCCTCCAATCTCAAAACAAGTCCTCCAATCTCAAAACAAGTCCTCCAATCTCAAAACAAGTCCTCCAATCCCAAAACAAGTCCTCCAATCCCAAAACAAGTCCTCCAAACCCAAAACAAGTCCTCCAATCCCAAAACAAGTCCTCCAATCCCAAAACAAGTCCTCCAATCATTGTGCAAGTTCACCAAGCACAGAACAAGTCCCCCAATGACATACCAAATGCTCCGATACGAGAACAAGTCCTCCAGGCTCTCAACATGTCCTCCAGGCTCTCAACAGATCCTCCAAATATAGTGCAACCTCTCCAGGCAAAGAACAAATTCTCCAATCGCAGACCAAATGCTCCTAAAAGAGAACAACACCTCCAAGCTCTGAACAAGTCCTCCAAGCTCTGAACAAGTCCTCCAAGCTCTGAACAAGTCCTCCAAGCTCTGAACAAGTCCTCCAAGCTCTGAACAAGTCCTCCAAGCTCTGAACAACCACATAAAATTCAGAACAAGTCCTCCAATCTCAAAACAAGTCCTCCAATCTCAGAACAAGTCCTCCAATCTCAAAACAAGTCCTCCAATCTCAAAACAAGTCCTCCAATCCCAAAACAAGTCCTCCAATCTCAAAACAAGTCCTCCACTCTCAAAACAAGTCCTCCAATCTCAAAACAAGTCCTCCAATCTCAAAACAAGTCCTCCAATTCCAAAACAAATCCTCCAATCATAGTGCAAGTTCACCTGGCACAGAACAAGTCCGCCAATGACATACCAAATCCTCCAATAAGAGAACAAGCCCTCCAGGCTCTCAACATGTCCTCCAGGCTCTCAACATGTCCTCCAGGCTCTCAACATGTCCTCCAATTATAGTAAAAGTTCTCCAGGCAGAGAACAAATTCTCCAATCACAGACCAAATGCTCCTAAAAGAGAACAAGTCCTCCAAGCTCTCAACAATTCCTAAAATCTCAGAACAAGTCCTCCAGGCTCTGAACAAGTCCTCCAAGCTCTGAACAACTCCCCCATATTCAGAACAAGACCCAAACTCAGAACAAGCCCTCCAAGCCCAGAAAAAATTCTTCAATCACAGTGCAAGCTCTACAGGCACAGAACAATTACTCCAATCAAAGACCAAATGCTCCTAAAAGAGAACAAGTCCTCCAAGCTCTGAACAAGTCCTCCAAGCTCAGAACAATACCTAAAATTTCTGAACAACCACATCAAAATCAGAACAATTGCTCCAATCTCAAAACAATTGCTCCAATCTCAAAACAATTGCTCCAATCTCAAAACAATTGCTCCAATCTCAAAACAATTGCTCCCATCTCAAAACAATTGCTCCCATCTCAAAACAATTGCTCCCATCTCAAAACAATTGCTCCCATCTCAAAACAATTGCTCCCATCTCAAAACAATTGCTCCCATCTCAAAACAATTGCTCCCATCTCAAAACAATTGCTCCCATCTCAAAACAAGTCCTCCCATCTCAAAACAAGTCCTCCCATCTCAAAACAAGTCCTCCCATCTCAAAACAAGTCCTCCCATCTCAAAACAAGTCCTCCAATCTCAAAACAAGTCCTCCAAGCTCAAAACAAGTCCTCCAAGCTCTGAACAAGTCCTCCAAGCTCTGAACAAGTCCTCCAAGCTCTGAACAAGTCCTCCAAGCTCTGAACAACTCCCCCATATTCAGAACAAGACCCAAACTCAGAACAAGCCCTCCAAGCCCAGAAAAAATTCTTCAATCACAGTGCAAGCTCTACAGGCACAGAACAATTTCTCCAATCACAGACCAAATGCTCCTAAAAGAGAACAAGTCCTCCAAGATCTGAACAAGTCCTCAAAGATCAGAACAATACCTAAAATCTCTGAACAACCACATTAAACTCAGAACAAGTCCTCCAATCTCAAAACAATTGCTCCAATCTCAAAACAATTGCTCCAATCTCAAAACAATTGCTCCAATCTCAAAACAAGTCCTCCAATCTCAAAACAAGTCCTCCAATCTCAAAACAATTGCTCCGATCTCAAAACAATTGCTCCGATCTCAAAACAATTGCTCCAATCTCAAAACAATTGCTCCAATCTCAAAACAAGTCCTCCAATCTCAAAACAAATCCTCCAATCTCAAAACAAATCCTCCAATCCAAAACAAGTCCTCCAATCTCAAAACAAGTCCTCCAATCTCAAAAGAAGACCTCCAATCTCAAAACAATTGCTCCAATCTCAAAACAAGTCCTCCTATCTCAAAACAAATCCTCCAATCATCATAGTTCATGTTCACCAGGCACACAACAAGTCCCCCAATGACATACCAAATGCTCGGATAAGAGAACAGGTCCTCCAGGCTCTCAACATGTCCTCCAGGCTCTCAACATGTCCCCCAGGCTCTCAACATGTCCCCCAGGCTCTCAACATCTCCTCCAAATATAGGGCAATTTCTCCAGGCAGAGAACAAATTCTCCAATCACAGACCAAATGCTCCTAAAAGAGAACAAGTCCTCCAAGCTCTCAACAATTCCTAAAATCTCAGAACAAGTCCTCCAGTCTCTGAACAAGTCCTCCAAGCTCTGAACAACTCCCCCATATTCAGAACAAGCCCCAAACTCAGAACAAGTCCTCCAAGCCCAGAAAAAATTCTTCAATCACAGTGCAAGCTCCACAGGCACAGAACAATTTCTCCAATCACAGACCAAATGCTCCTAAAAGAGAACAAGTCCTCCAAGATCTGAACAAGTCCTCCAAGCTCAGAACAATACCTAAAATCTCTGAACAACCACATCAAATTCAGAACAAGTCCTCCAATCCCAAAACAAGTCCTCCAATCCCAAAACAAGTCCTCCAATCCCAAAACAAGTCCTCCAATCCCAAAACAAGTCCTCCAATCCCAAAACAAGTCCTCCAATCTCAAAACAAGTCCTCCAATCTCAAAACAAGTCCTCCAATCATAGTGCAAGTTCACCAGGCACAGAACAAGTCCCCCAATGACATACCAAATGCTCCGGTAAGAAAACAAGTCTTCCAGGCTCTCAACATGTCCTCCAGGCTCTCAACATGTCCTCCAGGCTCTCAACATGTCCTCCAGGCTCTCAAAATGTCCTCCAAATATAGTGCAAGTTCTCCAGGCAGAGAACAAATTCTCAAATCACAGACCAAATGCTCCTAAAAGAGAACAAGTCCTCCAAGCTCTGAACAAGTCCTCCAAGCTCTGAACAATACCAAAAATCTCTGAACAACCACATCAAACTCAGAACAAGCCCTGCAATCTCAAAACAAGTCCTCCAATCTCAGAACAAGTCCTCCAATCTCAGAACAAGTCCTCCAATCTCAGAACAAGTCCTCCAATCTCAAAACAAGTCCTACAATCTCAAAACAAATCCTCCAATCACAGTGCAAGTTCACCCGGCACAGAACAAGTCCCCCAATGACATAGCAAAACCTCCGATAAGAGAACAATTCCTCCAGGCTCTCAACATGTCCTCCAGGCTCTCAACATGTCCTCCAGGCTCTCAACATGTCCTCCAGGCTCTCAACATGTCCTCCAGGCTCTCAACATGTCCTCCAGGCTCTCAACATGTCCTCCAGGCTCTCAACATGTCCTCCAAATATAGTGCAACCTCTCCAGGCAAAGAACAAATTCTCCAATCACAGAACAAATGCTCCTAGAAGAGAACAAGTCCTCCATGCTCTCAAGAATTCCTAAAATCTCAGAACAAGTCCTCCAGGCTCTGAACAAGTCCTCCAGGCTCTGAACAAGTCCTCCAAGCTCTGAACAAGTCCTCCAAGCTCTGAACAAGTCCTCCAGGCTCTGAACAAGTCCTCCAAGCTCTGAACAAGTCCTCCAAGCTCTGAACAAGACCTCCAAGCTCTAAACAAACCCTCCAATATCAGAACAAGTCCTCCAATCATAGTGCAAGTTCACCCGGCACAGAACAAGTCCCCCAATGACATACCAAATCCTCCGATAACAGAACAAGTCCTCCAGGCTCTCAACATGTCCTCCAGGCTCTCAACATGTCCTCCAAATATAGTGCAACCTCTCCAGGCACAGAACAAATCCCCCAATGACATACCAAATCCTCCGATAACAGAACAAGTCCTCCAGGCTCTCAACATGTCCTCCAGGCTCTCAACATGTCCTCCAAATATAGTGCAACCTCTCCAGGCAAAGAACAAATTCTCCAATCACACACCAAATGCTCCTAAAAGAGAACAACTCCTCCAAGCTCTCAACAATTCCTAAAATCTCAGAACAAGTCCTCCAAGCTCTGAACAAGTCCTCCAAGCTCTGAACAAGTCCTCCAAGCTCTGAACAAGTCCTCCAAGCTCTGAACAAGTCCTCCAAGCTCTGAACAAGTCCTCCAAGCTCTGAACAAGTCCTCCAAGCTCTGAACAAGTCCTCCAAGCTCTGAACAACTCCCCCATATTCAGAACAATCCCCAAACTCAGAACAAGTCCTCCAAGCCCAGAAAAAATTCTTCAATCACAGTGCAAGCTCCACAGGCACAGAACAATTTCTCCAATCACAGACCAAAAGCTCCTAAAAGAGAACAAGTCCTCGAAGCTCTGAACAAGTCCTCCAAGCTCAGAACAATACCTAAAATCTCTGAACAACCACATCAAATTCAGAAGAAGTCCTCCAATCCCAAAACAAGTCCTCCAATCCCAAAACAAGTCCTCCAATCTCAAAACAAGTCCTCCAATCGCAAAACAAGTCCTCCAATCGCAAAACAAGTCCTCCAATCGCAAAACAAGTCCTCCAATCGCAAAACAAGTCCTCCAATCTCAAAACAAGTCCTCCAATCTCAAAACAAGTCCTCCAATCATAGTGCAAGTTCACCCGGCACAGAACAAGTCCCCCAATGACATACCAAATGCTCCGGTAAGAAAACAAGTCCTCCAGGCTCTCAACATGTCCTCCAGGCTCTCAACATGTCCTCCAAATATAGTGCAAGTTCTCCAGGCAGAGAACAAATTCTCAAATCACAGACCAAATGCTGCTAAATGAGAACACCTTCTCCAAGCTCTGAACAAGTCCTCCAAGCTCTGAACAAGTCCTCCAAGCTCTGAACAACCACATAAAATTCAGAACAAGTCCTCCAATCTCAAAACAAGTCCTCCAATCTCAGAACAAGTCCTCCAATCTCAAAACAAGTCCTCCAATCTCAAAACAAGTCCTCCAATCTCAAAACAAGTCCTCCAATCTCAAAACAAGTCCTCCAATCTCAAAACAAGTCCTCCAATCTCAAAACAAGTCCTCCAATCTCAAAACAAGTCCTCCAATCTCAAAACAAGTCCTCCAATCTCAAAACAAGTCCTCCAATTCCAAAACAAATCCTCCAATCATAGTGCAAGCTCACCCGGCACAGAACAAGTCCCCCAATGACATACCAAATGCTCCGATAAGAGAACAAGTCCTCCAAGCTCTCAACAATTCCTAAAATCTCAGAACAAGTCCTCCAGGCTCTGAACAAGTCCTCCAAGCTCTGAACAACTCCCCCATATTCAGAACAAGCCCCAAACTCAGAACAAGCCCTCCAAGCCCAGAAAAAATTCTTCAATCACAGTGCAAGCTCTACAGGCACAGAACAATTACTCCAATCAAAGACCAAATGCTCCTAAAAGAGAACAAGTCCTCCAAGCTCTGAACAAGTCCTCCAAGCTCAGAACAATACCTAAAATTTCTGAACAACCACATCAAAATCAGAACAATTGCTCCAATCTCAAAACAATTGCTCCAATCTCAAAACAAGTCCTCCTATCTCAAAACAATTGCTCCCATCTCAAAACAATTGCTCCCATCTCAAAACAATTGCTCCCATCTCAAAACAATTGCTCCCATCTCAAAACAATTGCTCCCATCTCAAAACAATTGCTCCCATCTCAAAACAAGTCCTCCAATCTCAAAACAAGTCCTCCAATCTCAAAACAAGTCCTCCAATCTCAAAACAAGTCCTCCAATCTCAAAACAAGTCCTCCAATCTCAAAACAAGTCCTACAATTCCAAAACAAATCCTCCAATCATAGTGCAAGCTCACCCGGCACAGAACAAGTCCCCCAATGACATACCAAATGCTCCGATAAGAGAACAAGTCCTCCAGGCTCTCAACATGTCCTCCAGGCTCTCAACATGTCCTCCAGGCTCTCAACATGTCCTCCAAATATAGTGCAACCTCTCCAGGCAAAGAACAAATTCTCCAATCACACACCAAATGCTCCTAAAAGAGAACAAGTCCTCCAAGCTCTGAACAAGTCCTCCAAGCTCTGAACAAGTCCTCCAAGCTCTGAACAACTCCTCCAAGCTCTGAACAACTCCTCCAAGCTCTGAACAACTCCTCCAAGCTCTGAACAAGTCCTCCAAGCTCTGAACAAGTCCTCCAAGCTCTGAACAAGTCCTCCAAGCTCTGAACAAGTCCTCCAAGCTCTGAACAAGTCCTCCAAGCTCTGAACAAGTCCTCCAAGCTCTGAACAAGTCCTCCAAGCTCTGAACAAGTCCTCCAAGCTCTGAACAACTCACCCATATTCAGAACGAGCCCCCTAACTCAGAACAAGTCCTCCAAGCCCAGAAAAAATTCTTCGATCACAGTGCAAGATCTCCAGGCACAGAACAATTTCTCCAATCACAGACCAAATGCTCCTAAAAGAGAACAAGTCCTCCAAGATCTGAACAAGTCCTCAAAGATCAGAACAATACCTAAAATCTCTGAACAACCACATTAAACTCAGAACAAGTCCTCCAATCTCAAAACAAGTCCTCCAATCTCAAAACAAGTCCTCCAATCTCAGAACAAGTCCTCCAATCTCAAAACAAGTCCTCCAATCTCAAAACAAGTCCTCCAATCTCAAAACAAGTCCTCCAATCCCAAAACAAGTCCTCCAATCCCAAAACAAGTCCTCCAATCCCAAAACAAGTCCTCCAATCCCAAAACAAGTCCTCCAATCCCAAAACAAGTCCTCCAATCATTGTGCAAGTTCACCAGGCACAGAACAAGTCCCCCAATGACATACCAAATGCTCCGATACGAGAACAAGTCCTCCAGGCTCTCAACATGTCCTCCAGGCTCTCAACAGATCCTCCAAATATAGTGCAACCTCTCCAGGCAAAGAACAAATTCTCCAATCGCAGACCAAATGCTCCTAAAAGAGAACAACACCTCCAAGCTCTGAACAAGTCCTCCAAGCTCTGAACAAGTCCTCCAAGCTCTGAACAAGTCCTCCAAGCTCTGAACAAGTCCTCCAAGCTCTGAACAAGTCCTCCAAGCTCTGAACAAGTCCTCCAAGCTCTGAACAAGTCCTCCAAGCTCTGAACAACCACATAAAATTCAGAACAAGTCCTCCAATCTCAAAACAAGTCCTCCAATCTCAGAACAAGTCCTCCAATCTCAAAACAAGTCCTCCAATCTCAAAACAAGTCCTCCAATCTCAAAACAAGTCCTCCAATCTCAAAACAAGTCCTCCAATCTCAAAACAAGTCCTCCAATCTCAAAACAAGTCCTCCAATCTCAAAACAAGTCCTCCAATCTCAAAACAAGTCCTCCAATCTCAAAACAAGTCCTCCAATCTCAAAACAAGTCCTCCAATTCCAAAACAAATCCTCCAATCATAGTGCAAGTTCACCTGGCACAGAACAAGTCCGCCAATGACATACCAAATCCTCCAATAAGAGAACAAGCCCTCCAGGCTCTCAACATGTCCTCCAGGCTCTCAACATGTCCTCCAGGCTCTCAACATGTCCTCCAATTATAGTAAAAGTTCTCCAGGCAGAGAACAAATTCTCCAATCACAGACCAAATGCTCCTAAAAGAGAACAAGTCCTCCAAGCTCTCAACAATTCCTAAAATCTCAGAACAAGTCCTCCAGGCTCTGAACAAGTCCTCCAAGCTCTGAACAACTCCCCCATATTCAGAACAAGCCCCAAACTCAGAACAAGCCCTCCAAGCCCAGAAAAAATTCTTCAATCACAGTGCAAGCTCTACAGGCACAGAACAATTACTCCAATCAAAGACCAAATGCTCCTAAAAGAGAACAAGTCCTCCAAGCTCTGAACAAGTCCTCCAAGCTCAGAACAATACCTAAAATTTCTGAACAACCACATCAAAATCAGAACAATTGCTCCAATCTCAAAACAATTGCTCCAATCTCAAAACAATTGCTCCCATCTCAAAACAATTGCTCCCATCTCAAAACAATTGCTCCCATCTCAAAACAATTGCTCCCATCTCAAAACAATTGCTCCCATCTCAAAACAATTGCTCCCATCTCAAAACAATTGCTCCCATCTCAAAACAATTGCTCCCATCTCAAAACAATTGCTCCCATCTCAAAACAAGTCCTCCCATCTCAAAACAAGTCCTCCCATCTCAAAACAAGTCCTCCCATCTCAAAACAAGTCCTCCCATCTCAAAACAAGTCCTCCCATCTCAAAACAAGTCCTCCAAGCTCTGAACAAGTCCTCCAAGCTCTGAACAAGTCCTCCAAGCTCTGAACAAGTCCTCCAAGCTCTGAACAAGTCCTCCAAGCTCTGAACAAGTCCTCCAAGCTCTGAACAAGTCCTCCAAGCTCTGAACAACTCCCCCATATTCAGAACAAGACCCAAACTCAGAACAAGCCCTCCAAGCCCAGAAAAAATTCTTCAATCACAGTGCAAGCTCTACAGGCACATAACAATTTCTCCAATCACAGACCAAATGCTCCTAAAAGAGAACAAGTCCTCCAAGATCTGAACAAGTCCTCAAAGATCAGAACAATACCTAAAATCTCTGAACAACCACATTAAACTCAGAACAAGTCCTCCAATCTCAAAACAATTGCTCCAATCTCAAAACAATTGCTCCAATCTCAAAACAATTGCTCCAATCTCAAAACAATTGCTCCAATCTCAAAACAATTGCTCCAATCTCAAAACAATTGCTCCAATCTCAAAACAATTGCTCCAATCTCAAAACAAGTCCTCCAATCTCAAAACAAATCCTCCAATCCAAAACAAGTCCTCCAATCTCAAAACAAGTCCTCCAATCTCAAAAGAAGACCTCCAATCTCAAAACAATTGCTCCAATCTCAAAACAAGTCCTCCTATCTCAAAACAAATCCTCCAATCATCATAGTTCATGTTCACCAGGCACACAACAAGTCCCCCAATGACATACCAAATGCTCGGATAAGAGAACAGGTCCTCCAGGCTCTCAACATGTCCTCCAGGCTCTCAACATGTCCCCCAGGCTCTCAACATGTCCCCCAGGCTCTCAACATCTCCTCCAAATATAGGGCAATTTCTCCAGGCAGAGAACAAATTCTCCAATCACAGACCAAATGCTCCTAAAAGAGAACAAGTCCTCCAAGCTCTCAACAATTCCTAAAATCTCAGAACAAGTCCTCCAAGCTCTGAACAAGTCCTCCAAGCTCTGAACAACTCCCCCATATTCAGAACAAGCCCCAAACTCAGAACAAGTCCTCCAAGCCCAGAAAAAATTCTTCAATCACAGTGCAAGCTCCACAGGCACAGAACAATTTCTCCAATCACAGACCAAATGCTCCTAAAAGAGAACAAGTCCTCCAAGATCTGAACAAGTCCTCCAAGCTCAGAACAATACCTAAAATCTCTGAACAACCACATCAAATTCAGAACAAGTCCTCCAATCCCAAAACAAGTCCTCCAATCCCAAAACAAGTCCTCCAATCCCAAAACAAGTCCTCCAATCCCAAAACAAGTCCTCCAATCCCAAAACAAGTCCTCCAATCCCAAAACAAGTCCTCCAATCTCAAAACAAGTCCTCCAATCTCAAAACAAGTCCTCCAATCATAGTGCAAGTTCACCAGGCACAGAACAAGTCCCCCAATGACATACCAAATGCTCCGGTAAGAAAACAAGTCTTCCGGGCTCTCAACATGTCCTCCAGGCTCTCAACATGTCCTCCAGGCTCTCAACATGTCCTCCAAATATAGTGCAAGTTCTCCAGGCAGAGAACAAATTCTCAAATCACAGACCAAATGCTCCTAAAAGAGAACAAGTCCTCCAAGCTCTGAACAAGTCC
The DNA here is from genome assembly GCA_028858755.1 of Ara ararauna. Taxonomy (NCBI): domain Eukaryota; kingdom Metazoa; phylum Chordata; class Aves; order Psittaciformes; family Psittacidae; genus Ara; species Ara ararauna. Next base: position 849,837 of record CM054376.1, read on the forward strand.
TCCAAGCTCTGAACAATACCAAAAATCTCTGAACAACCACATCAAACTCAGAACAAGCCCTGCAATCTCAAAACAAGTCCTCCAATCTCAGAACAAGTCCTCCAATCTCAGAACAAGTCCTCCAATCTCAAAACAAGTCCTCCAATCTCAAAACAAGTCCTCCAATCTCAAAACAAGTCCTCCAATCTCAAAACAAGTCCTCCAATCATAGTGCAAGTTCACCCGGCACAGAACAAGTCCCCCAATGACATAGCAAAACCTCCGATAAGAGAACAAGTCCTCCAGGCTCTCAACATGTCCTCCAGGCTCTCAACATGTCCTCCAGGCTCTCAACATGTCCTCCAGGCTCTCAACATGTCCTCCAGGCTCTCAACATGTCCTCCAGGCTCTCAACATGTCCTCCAGGCTCTCAACATGTCCTCCAAATATAGTGCAACCTCTCCAGGCAAAGAACAAATTCTCCAATCACAGAACAAATGCTCCTAGAAGAGAACAAGTCCTCCATGCTCTCAAGAATTCCTAAAATCTCAGAACAAGTCCTCCAGGCTCTGAACAAGTCCTCCAGGCTCTGAACAAGTCCTCCAGGCTCTGAACAAGTCCTCCAGGCTCTGAACAAGTCCTCCAGGCTCTGAACAAGTCCTCCAGGCTCTGAACAAGTCCTCCAGGCTCTGAACAAGTCCTCCAAGCTCTGAGCAAGTCCTCCAAGCTCTGAACAAGACCTCCAAGCTCTAAACAAACCCTCCAATATCAGAACAAGTCCTCCAATCATAGTGCAAGTTCACCCGGCACAGAACAAGTCCCCCAATGACATACCAAATCCTCCGATAACAGAACAAGTCCTCCAGGCTCTCAACATGTCCTCCAGGCTCTCAACATGTCCTCCAAATATAGTGCAACCTCTCCAGGCACAGAACAAATCCCCCAATGACATACCAAATCCTCCGATAACAGAACAAGTCCTGCAGGCTCTCAACAAGTCCTCCAGGCTCTCAACATGTCCTCCAAATATAGTGCAACCTCTCCAGGCAAAGAACAAATTCTCCAATCACACACCAAATGCTCCTAAAAGAGAACAACTCCTCCAAGCTCTCAACAATTCCTAAAATCTCAGAACAAGTCCTCCAAGCTCTGAACAAGTCCTCCAAGCTCTGAACAAGTCCTCCAAGCTCTGAACAAGTCCTCCAAGCTCTGAACAAGTCCTCCAAGCTCTGAACAAGTCCTCCAAGCTCTGAACAACTCCCCCATATTCAGAACAATCCCCAAACTCAGAACAAGTCCTCCAAGCCCAGAAAAAATTCTTCAATCACAGTGCAAGCTCCACAGGCACAGAACAATTTCTCCAATCACAGACCAAAAGCTCCTAAAAGAGAACAAGTCCTCGAAGCTCTGAACAAGTCCTCCAAGCTCAGAACAATACCTAAAATCTCTGAACAACCACATCAAATTCAGAAGAAGTCCTCCAATCCCAAAACAAGTCCTCCAATCCCAAAACAAGTCCTCCAATCGCAAAACAAGTCCTCCAACCGCAAAACAAGTCCTCCAATCGCAAAACAAGTCCTCCAATCGCAAAACAAGTCCTCCAATCGCAAAACAAGTCCTCCAATCTCAAAACAAGTCCTCCAATCATAGTGCAAGTTCACCCGGCACAGAACAAGTCCCCCAATGACATACCAAATGCTCCGGTAAGAAAACAAGTCCTCCAGGCTCTCAACATGTCCTCCAGGCTCTCAACATGTCCTCCAAATATAGTGCAAGTTCTCCAGGCAGAGAACAAATTCTCAAATCACAGACCAAATGCTGCTAAATGAGAACACCTTCTCCAAGCTCTGAACAAGTCCTCCAAGCTCTGAACAAGTCCTCCAAGCTCTGAACAATACCAAAGATCTCTGAACAACCACATCAATCTCAGAACAAATCCTCCAATCTCAAAACAAGTCCTCCAATCTCAGAACAAGTCCTCCAATCTCAGAACAAGTCCTCCAATCTCAGAACAAGTCCTCCAATCTCAGAACAAGTCCTCCAATCTCAGAACAAGTCCTCCAATCTCAGAACAAGTCCTACAATTCCAAAACAAATCCTCCAATCATAGTGCAAGTTCACCCGGCACAGAACAAGTCCCCCAATGACATACCAAATGCTCCGGTAAGAAAACAAGTCCTCCAGGCTCTCAACATGTCCTCCAGGCTCTCAACATGTCCTCCAGGCTCTCAACATGTCCTCCAGGCTCTCAACATGTCCTCCAGGCTCTCAACATGTCCTCCAGGCTCTCAACATGTCCTCCAAATATAGGGCAAGTTCTCCAGGCAGAGAACAAATTCTCAAATCACAGACCAAATGCTCATAAAAGAGAACAACTTCTCCAAGGTCTGAACAAGTCCTCCAAGCTCTGAACAAGTCCTCCAAGCTCAGAACAATACCTAAAATCTCTGAACAACCACATCAAATTCAGAACAAGTCCTCCAATCTCAAAACAAGTCCTCCAATCTCAGAACAAGTCCTCCAATCTCAGAACAAGTCCTCCAATCTCAGAACAAGTCCTCCAATCTCAGAACAAGTCCTCCAATCTCAGAACAAGTCCTCCAATCTCAGAACAAGTCCTCCAATCTCAGAACAAGTCCTCCAATCTCAGAACAAGTCCTCCAATCTCAGAACAAGTCCTACAATTCCAAAACAAATCCTCCAATCATAGTGCAAGTTCACCCGGCACAGAACAAGTCCCCCAATGACATACTAAATCCTCCGATAACAGAACAAGTCCTCCAGGCTCTCAACATGTCCTCCAGGCTCTCAACATGTCCTCCAGGCTCTCAACATGTCCTCCAAATATAGTGCAACCTCTCCAGGCAAAGAACAAATTCTCCAATCACAGACCAAATGCTCCTAGAAGAGAACAAGTCCTCCATGCTCTCAAGAATTCCTAAAATCTCAGAACAAGTCCTCCAGGCTCTGAACAAGTCCTCCAGGCTCTGAACAAGTCCTCCAGGCTCTGAACAAGTCCTCCAGGCTCTGAACAAGTCCTCCAGGCTCTGAACAAGTCTTCCAGGCTCTGAACAAGTCTTCCAGGCTCTGAACAAGTCCTCCAGGCTTTGAACAAGTCCTCCAGGCTCTGAACAAGTCCTCCAGGCTTTGAACAAGTCCTCCAGGCTCTGAACAAGTCCTCCAGGCTCTGAACAAGTCCTCCAAGCTCTGAACAAGTCCTCCAAGCTCTGAACAAGTCCTCCAAGCTCTGAACAAATCCTCCAAGCTCTGAACAACTCCTCCAAGCTCTGAACAAATCCTCCAAGCTCTGAACAAATCCTCCAAGCTCTGAACAAGTCCTCCAATCTCAGAACAAGTCCTCCAATTCCAAAACAAATCCTCCAATTCCAAAACAAATCCTCCAATCATAGTGCAAGTTCATCCGGCACAGAACAAGTCCCCCAATGACATACCAAATCCTCCGATAAGAGAACAAGTCCTCCTGGCTCTCAACATTTCCTCCAGATTCTCAACATGTCCTCCAGGCTCTCAACATGTCCTCCAGGCTCTCAACATGTCCTCCAGGCTCTCAACATGTCCTCCAAATATAGTGCAACCTCTCCAGGCAAAGAACATATTCTCCAATCACAGACCAAATGCTCCTAAAAGAGAACAACTCCTCCAAGCTCTCAACAATTCCTAAAATCTCAGAACAAGTCCTCCAAGCTCTGAACAAGTCCTCCAAGCTCTCAACAAGTCCTCCAAGCTCTGAACAACTCCCCCATATTCAGAACAAGCCCCAAACTCAGAACAAGCCCTCCAAGCCCAGAAAAAATTCTTCAATCACAGTGCAAGCTCCACAGGCACAGAACAATTTCTCCAATCACAGACCAAATGCTCCTAAAAGAGAACAAGTCCTCCAAGCTCTGAGCAAGTCCTCCAAGCTCAGAACAAGTCCTCCAATCTCTGAACAAGTCCTCCAACCTCAGAACAAGTCCTCCAATCTCAGAACAAGTCCTCCAATCTCAGAACAAGTCCTACAATTCCAAAACAAATCCTCCAATCATAGTGCAAGTTCACCCGGCACAGAACAAGTCCCCCAATGACATACCAAATCCTCCGATAAGAGAACAAGTCCTCCAGGCTCTCAACATGTCCTCCAGGCTCTCAACATGTCCTCCAAATATAGTGCAACCTCTCCAGGCAAAGAACATATTCTCCAATCACAGACCAAATCCTCCTAGAAGACAACAAGTCCTCCATGCTCTCAAGAATTCCTAAAATCTCAGAACAAGTCCTCCAGGCTCTGAACAAGCCCTCCAGGCTCTGAACAAGTCCTCCAGGCTCCGAACAAGTCCTCCAGGCTCCGAACAAGTCCTCCAGGCTCCGAACAAGTCCTCCAGGCTCCGAACAACTCCTCCAGGCTCTGAACAAGTCCTCCAGGCTCTGAACAAGTCCTCCAGGCTCTGAACAAGTCCTCCAGGCTCTGAACAAGTCCTCCAAGCTCAGAAAAAGTCCTCCAATCATAGTGCAGCTTCACCCGGCACAAAACAAGTCCCCCAATGACATACCAAATCCTCCAATAAGAGAACAAGTCCTCCAGGCTCTCAACATGTCCTCCAGGCTCTCAACATGTCCTCCAGGCTCTCAACATGTCCTCCAGGCTCTCAACATGTCCTCCAGGCTCTCAACATGTCCTCCAGGCTCTCAACATGTCCTCCAAATATAGTGCAACCTCTCCAGGCAAAGAACAAATTCTCCAATCACAGACCAAATGCTCCTAAAAGAGAACAACTCCTCCAAGCTCTCAACAATTCCTAAAATCTCAGAACAAGTCCTCCAAGCTCTGAACAAGTCCTCCAAGCTCTCAACAAGTCCTCCAAGCTCTGAACAAGTCCTCCAAGCTCTGAACAAGTCCTCCAAGCTCTGAACAAGTCCTCCAAGCTCTGAACAACTCCCCCATATTCAGAACAACCCCAAACTCAGAACAAGCCCTCCAAGCCAAGAAAAAATTCTTCAATCACAGTGCAAGCTCTACAGGCACAGAACAATTTCTCCAATCACAGACCAAATGCTCCTAAAAGAGAACAAGTCCTCCAAGCTCTGAACAAGTCCTCCAAGCTCAGAACAATACCTAAAATCTATGAACAACCACATCAAAATCAGAACAAGTCCTCCAATCTCAAAACAAATCCTCCAATCTCAAAACAAATCCTCCAATCTCAAAACAAGTCCTCCAATCTCAAAACAAGTCCTCCAATCCCAAAACAAGTCCTCCAATCCCAAAACAAGTCCTCCAATCCCAAAACAAGTCCTCCAATCTCAAAACAAGTCCTCCAATTCCAAAACAAATCCTCCAATCATAGTGCAAGTTCACCTGGCACAGAACAAGTCCGCCAATGACATACCAAATCCTCCAATAAGAGAACAAGCCCTCCAGGCTCTCAACATGTCCTCCAGGCTCTCAACATGTCCTCCAGGCTCTCAACATGTCCTCCAATTATAGTAAAAGTTCTCCAGGCAGAGAACAAATTCTCCAATCACAGACCAAATGCTCCTAAAAGAGAACAAGTCCTCCAAGCTCTCAACAATTCCTAAAATCTCAGAACAAGTCCTCCAGGCTCTGAACAAGTCCTCCAAGCTCTGAACAACTCCCCCATATTCAGAACAAGCCCCAAACTCAGAACAAGCCCTCCAAGCCCAGAAAAAATTCTTCAATCACAGTGCAAGCTCTACAGGCACAGAACAATTACTCCAATCAAAGACCAAATGCTCCTAAAAGAGAACAAGTCCTCCAAGCTCTGAACAAGTCCTCCAAGCTCAGAACAATACCTAAAATTTCTGAACAACCACATCAAAATCAGAACAATTGCTCCAATCTCAAAACAATTGCTCCAATCTCAAAACAATTGCTCCCATCTCAAAACAATTGCTCCCATCTCAAAACAATTGCTCCCATCTCAAAACAATTGCTCCCATCTCAAAACAATTGCTCCCATCTCAAAACAATTGCTCCCATCTCAAAACAATTGCTCCCATCTCAAAACAATTGCTCCCATCTCAAAACAATTGCTCCCATCTCAAAACAATTGCTCCCATCTCAAAACAATTGCTCCCATCTCAAAACAAGTCCTCCCATCTCAAAACAAGTCCTCCCATCTCAAAACAAGTCCTCCCATCTCAAAACAAGTCCTCCCATCTCAAAACAAGTCCTCCCATCTCAAAACAAGTCCTCCAAGCTCTGAACAAGTCCTCCAAGCTCTGAACAAGTCCTCCAAGCTCTGAACAAGTCCTCCAAGCTCTGAACAAGTCCTCCAAGCTCTGAACAAGTCCTCCAAGCTCTGAACAACTCCCCCATATTCAGAACAAGACCCAAACTCAGAACAAGCCCTCCAAGCCCAGAAAAAATTCTTCAATCACAGTGCAAGCTCTACAGGCACATAACAATTTCTCCAATCACAGACCAAATGCTCCTAAAAGAGAACAAGTCCTCCAAGATCTGAACAAGTCCTCAAAGATCAGAACAATACCTAAAATCTCTGAACAACCACATTAAACTCAGAACAAGTCCTCCAATCTCAAAACAATTGCTCCAATCTCAAAACAATTGCTCCAATCTCAAAACAATTGCTCCAATCTCAAAACAATTGCTCCAATCTCAAAACAATTGCTCCAATCTCAAAACAATTGCTCCAATCTCAAAACAATTGCTCCAATCTCAAAACAAGTCCTCCAATCTCAAAACAAATCCTCCAATCCAAAACAAGTCCTCCAATCTCAAAACAAGTCCTCCAATCTCAAAAGAAGACCTCCAATCTCAAAACAATTGCTCCAATCTCAAAACAAGTCCTCCTATCTCAAAACAAATCCTCCAATCATCATAGTTCATGTTCACCAGGCACACAACAAGTCCCCCAATGACATACCAAATGCTCGGATAAGAGAACAGGTCCTCCAGGCTCTCAACATGTCCTCCAGGCTCTCAACATGTCCCCCAGGCTCTCAACATGTCCCCCAGGCTCTCAACATCTCCTCCAAATATAGGGCAATTTCTCCAGGCAGAGAACAAATTCTCCAATCACAGACCAAATGCTCCTAAAAGAGAACAAGTCCTCCAAGCTCTCAACAATTCCTAAAATCTCAGAACAAGTCCTCCAAGCTCTGAACAAGTCCTCCAAGCTCTGAACAACTCCCCCATATTCAGAACAAGCCCCAAACTCAGAACAAGTCCTCCAAGCCCAGAAAAAATTCTTCAATCACAGTGCAAGCTCCACAGGCACAGAACAATTTCTCCAATCACAGACCAAATGCTCCTAAAAGAGAACAAGTCCTCCAAGATCTGAACAAGTCCTCCAAGCTCAGAACAATACCTAAAATCTCTGAACAACCACATCAAATTCAGAACAAGTCCTCCAATCCCAAAACAAGTCCTCCAATCCCAAAACAAGTCCTCCAATCCCAAAACAAGTCCTCCAATCCCAAAACAAGTCCTCCAATCCCAAAACAAGTCCTCCAATCCCAAAACAAGTCCTCCAATCTCAAAACAAGTCCTCCAATCTCAAAACAAGTCCTCCAATCATAGTGCAAGTTCACCAGGCACAGAACAAGTCCCCCAATGACATACCAAATGCTCCGGTAAGAAAACAAGTCTTCCGGGCTCTCAACATGTCCTCCAGGCTCTCAACATGTCCTCCAGGCTCTCAACATGTCCTCCAAATATAGTGCAAGTTCTCCAGGCAGAGAACAAATTCTCAAATCACAGACCAAATGCTCCTAAAAGAGAACAAGTCCTCCAAGCTCTGAACAAGTCCTCCAAGCTCTGAACAATACCAAAAATCTCTGAACAACCACATCAAACTCAGAACAAGCCCTGCAATCTCAAAACAAGTCCTCCAATCTCAGAACAAGTCCTCCAATCTCAGAACAAGTCCTCCAATCTCAAAACAAGTCCTCCAATCTCAAAACAAGTCCTCCAATCTCAAAACAAGTCCTCCAATCTCAAAACAAGTCCTCCAATCATAGTGCAAGTTCACCCGGCACAGAACAAGTCCCCCAATGACATAGCAAAACCTCCGATAAGAGAACAAGTCCTCCAGGCTCTCAACATGTCCTCCAGGCTCTCAACATGTCCTCCAGGCTCTCAACATGTCCTCCAGGCTCTCAACATGTCCTCCAGGCTCTCAACATGTCCTCCAGGCTCTCAACATGTCCTCCAAATATAGTGCAACCTCTCCAGGCAAAGAACAAATTCTCCAATCACAGAACAAATGCTCCTAGAAGAGAACAAGTCCTCCATGCTCTCAAGAATTCCTAAAATCTCAGAACAAGTCCTCCAGGCTCTGAACAAGTCCTCCAGGCTCTGAACAAGTCCTCCAGGCTCTGAACAAGTCCTCCAGGCTCTGAACAAGTCCTCCAGGCTCTGAACAAGTCCTCCAGGCTCTGAACAAGTCCTCCAAGCTCTGAGCAAGTCCTCCAAGCTCTGAACAAGACCTCCAAGCTCTAAACAAACCCTCCAATATCAGAACAAGTCCTCCAATCATAGTGCAAGTTCACCCGGCACAGAACAAGTCCCCCAATGACATACCAAATCCTCCGATAACAGAACAAGTCCTCCAGGCTCTCAACATGTCCTCCAGGCTCTCAACATGTCCTCCAAATATAGTGCAACCTCTCCAGGCACAGAACAAATCCCCCAATGACATACCAAATCCTCCGACAACAGAACAAGTCCTGCAGGCTCTCAACAAGTCCTCCAGGCTCTCAACATGTCCTCCAAATATAGTGCAACCTCTCCAGGCAAAGAACAAATTCTCCAATCACACACCAAATGCTCCTAAAAGAGAACAACTCCTCCAAGCTCTCAACAATTCCTAAAATCTCAGAACAAGTCCTCCAAGCTCTGAACAAGTCCTCCAAGCTCTGAACAAGTCCTCCAAGCTCTGAACAAGTCCTCCAAGCTCTGAACAAGTCCTCCAAGCTCTGAACAAGTCCTCCAAGCTCTGAACAACTCCCCCATATTCAGAACAATCCCCAAACTCAGAACAAGTCCTCCAAGCCCAGAAAAAATTCTTCAATCACAGTGCAAGCTCCACAGGCACAGAACAATTTCTCCAATCACAGACCAAAAGCTCCTAAAAGAGAACAAGTCCTCGAAGCTCTGAACAAGTCCTCCAAGCTCAGAACAATACCTAAAATCTCTGAACAACCACATCAAATTCAGAAGAAGTCCTCCAATCCCAAAACAAGTCCTCCAATCGCAAAACAAGTCCTCCAATCGCAAAACAAGTCCTCCAATCGCAAAACAAGTCCTCCAATCGCAAAACAAGTCCTCCAATCGCAAAACAAGTCCTCCAATCTCAAAACAAGTCCTCCAATCATAGTGCAAGTTCACCCGGCACAGAACAAGTCCCCCAATGACATACCAAATGCTCCGGTAAGAAAACAAGTCCTCCAGGCTCTCAACATGTCCTCCAGGCTCTCAACATGTCCTCCAAATATAGTGCAAGTTCTCCAGGCAGAGAACAAATTCTCAAATCACAGACCAAATGCTGCTAAATGAGAACACCTTCTCCAAGCTCTGAACAAGTCCTCCAAGCTCTGAACAAGTCCTCCAAGCTCTGAACAATACCAAAGATCTCTGAACAACCACATCAATCTCAGAACAAATCCTCCAATCTCAAAACAAGTCCTCCAATCTCAGAACAAGTCCTCCAATCTCAGAACAAGTCCTCCAATCTCAGAACAAGTCCTCCAATCTCAGAACAAGTCCTCCAATCTCAGAACAAGTCCTACAATTCCAAAACAAATCCTCCAATCATAGTGCAAGTTCACCCGGCACAGAACAAGTCCCCCAATGACATACCAAATGCTCCGGTAAGAAAACAAGTCCTCCAGGCTCTCAACATGTCCTCCAGGCTCTCAACATGTCCTCCAGGCTCTCAACATGTCCTCCAGGCTCTCAACATGTCCTCCAGGCTCTCAACATGTCCTCCAGGCTCTCAACATGTCCTCCAAATATAGGGCAAGTTCTCCAGGCAGAGAACAAATTCTCAAATCACAGACCAAATGCTCATAAAAGAGAACAACTTCTCCAAGGTCTGAACAAGTCCTCCAAGCTCTGAACAAGTCCTCCAAGCTCAGAACAATACCTAAAATCTCTGAACAACCACATCAAATTCAGAACAAGTCCTCCAATCTCAAAACAAGTCCTCCAATCTCAGAACAAGTCCTCCAATCTCAGAACAAGTCCTCCAATCTCAGAACAAGTCCTCCAATCTCAGAACAAGTCCTCCAATCTCAGAACAAGTCCTCCAATCTCAGAACAAGTCCTCCAATCTCAGAACAAGTCCTCCAATCTCAGAACAAGTCCTCCAATCTCAGAACAAGTCCTACAATTCCAAAACAAATCCTCCAATCATAGTGCAAGTTCACCCGGCACAGAACAAGTCCCCCAATGACATACTAAATCCTCCGATAACAGAACAAGTCCTCCAGGCTCTCAACATGTCCTCCAGGCTCTCAACATGTCCTCCAGGCTCTCAACATGTCCTCCAAATATAGTGCAACCTCTCCAGGCAAAGAACAAATTCTCCAATCACAGACCAAATGCTCCTAGAAGAGAACAAGTCCTCCATGCTCTCAAGAATTCCTAAAATCTCAGAACAAGTCCTCCAGGCTCTGAACAAGTCCTCCAGGCTCTGAACAAGTCCTCCAGGCTCTGAACAAGTCCTCCAGGCTCTGAACAAGTCCTCCAGGCTCTGAACAAGTCTTCCAGGCTCTGAACAAGTCTTCCAGGCTCTGAACAAGTCCTCCAGGCTTTGAACAAGTCCTCCAGGCTCTGAACAAGTCCTCCAGGCTTTGAACAAGTCCTCCAGGCTCTGAACAAGTCCTCCAGGCTCTGAACAAGTCCTCCAAGCTCTGAACAAGTCCTCCAAGCTCTGAACAAGTCCTCCAAGCTCTGAACAAATCCTCCAAGCTCTGAACAACTCCTCCAAGCTCTGAACAAATCCTCCAAGCTCTGAACAAATCCTCCAAGCTCTGAACAAGTCCTCCAATCTCAGAACAAGTCCTCCAATTCCAAAACAAATCCTCCAATTCCAAAACAAATCCTCCAATCATAGTGCAAGTTCATCCGGCACAGAACAAGTCCCCCAATGACATACCAAATCCTCCGATAAGAGAACAAGTCCTCCTGGCTCTCAACATTTCCTCCAGATTCTCAACATGTCCTCCAGGCTCTCAACATGTCCTCCAGGCTCTCAACATGTCCTCCAGGCTCTCAACATGTCCTCCAAATATAGTGCAACCTCTCCAGGCAAAGAACATATTCTCCAATCACAGACCAAATGCTCCTAAAAGAGAACAACTCCTCCAAGCTCTCAACAATTCCTAAAATCTCAGAACAAGTCCTCCAAGCTCTGAACAAGTCCTCCAAGCTCTCAACAAGTCCTCCAAGCTCTGAACAACTCCCCCATATTCAGAACAAGCCCCAAACTCAGAACAAGCCCTCCAAGCCCAGAAAAAATTCTTCAATCACAGTGCAAGCTCCACAGGCACAGAACAATTTCTCCAATCACAGACCAAATGCTCCTAAAAGAGAACAAGTCCTCCAAGCTCTGAGCAAGTCCTCCAAGCTCAGAACAAGTCCTCCAATCTCTGAACAAGTCCTCCAACCTCAGAACAAGTCCTCCAATCTCAGAACAAGTCCTCCAATCTCAGAACAAGTCCTACAATTCCAAAACAAATCCTCCAATCATAGTGCAAGTTCACCCGGCACAGAACAAGTCCCCCAATGACATACCAAATCCTCCGATAAGAGAACAAGTCCTCCAGGCTCTCAACATGTCCTCCAGGCTCTCAACATGTCCTCCAAATATAGTGCAACCTCTCCAGGCAAAGAACATATTCTCCAATCACAGACCAAATCCTCCTAGAAGACAACAAGTCCTCCATGCTCTCAAGAATTCCTAAAATCTCAGAACAAGTCCTCCAGGCTCTGAACAAGCCCTCCAGGCTCTGAACAAGTCCTCCAGGCTCCGAACAAGTCCTCCAGGCTCCGAACAAGTCCTCCAGGCTCCGAACAAGTCCTCCAGGCTCCGAACAACTCCTCCAGGCTCTGAACAAGTCCTCCAGGCTCTGAACAAGTCCTCCAGGCTCTGAACAAGTCCTCCAGGCTCTGAACAAGTCCTCCAAGCTCAGAAAAAGTCCTCCAATCATAGTGCAGCTTCACCCGGCACAAAACAAGTCCCCCAATGACATACCAAATCCTCCAATAAGAGAACAAGTCCTCCAGGCTCTCAACATGTCCTCCAGGCTCTCAACATGTCCTCCAGGCTCTCAACATGTCCTCCAGGCTCTCAACATGTCCTCCAGGCTCTCAACATGTCCTCCAGGCTCTCAACATGTCCTCCAGGCTCTCAACATGTCCTCCAAATATAGTGCAACCTCTCCAGGCAAAGAACAAATTCTCCAATCACAGACCAAATGCTCCTAAAAGAGAACAACTCCTCCAAGCTCTCAACAATTCCTAAAATCTCAGAACAAGTCCTCCAAGCTCTGAACAAGTCCTCCAAGCTCTCAACAAGTCCTCCAAGCTCTGAACAAGTCCTCCAAGCTCTGAACAAGTCCTCCAAGCTCTGAACAAGTCCTCCAAGCTCTGAACAACTCCCCCATATTCAGAACAACCCCAAACTCAGAACAAGCCCTCCAAGCCAAGAAAAAATTCTTCAATCACAGTGCAAGCTCTACAGGCACAGAACAATTTCTCCAATCACAGACCAAATGCTCCTAAAAGAGAACAAGTCCTCCAAGCTCTGAACAAGTCCTCCAAGCTCAGAACAATACCTAAAATCTATGAACAACCACATCAAAATCAGAACAAGTCCTCCAATCTCAAAACAAATCCTCCAATCTCAAAACAAATCCTCCAATCTCAAAACAAGTCCTCCAATCTCAAAACAAGTCCTCCAATCCCAAAACAAGTCCTCCAATCCCAAAACAAGTCCTCCAATCCCAAAACAAGTCCTCCAATCTCAAAACAAGTCCTCCAATTCCAAAACAAATCCTCCAATCATAGTGCAAGTTCACCTGGCACAGAACAAGTCCGCCAATGACATACCAAATCCTCCAATAAGAGAACAAGCCCTCCAGGCTCTCAACATGTCCTCCAGGCTCTCAACATGTCCTCCAGGCTCTCAACATGTCCTCCAATTATAGTAAAAGTTCTCCAGGCAGAGAACAAATTCTCCAATCACAGACCAAATGCTCCTAAAAGAGAACAAGTCCTCCAAGCTCTCAACAATTCCTAAAATCTCAGAACAAGTCCTCCAGGCTCTGAACAAGTCCTCCAAGCTCTGAACAACTCCCCCATATTCAGAACAAGCCCCAAACTCAGAACAAGCCCTCCAAGCCCAGAAAAAATTCTTCAATCACAGTGCAAGCTCTACAGGCACAGAACAATTACTCCAATCAAAGACCAAATGCTCCTAAAAGAGAACAAGTCCTCCAAGCTCTGAACAAGTCCTCCAAGCTCAGAACAATACCTAAAATTTCTGAACAACCACATCAAAATCAGAACAATTGCTCCAATCTCAAAACAATTGCTCCAATCTCAAAACAATTGCTCCCATCTCAAAACAATTGCTCCCATCTCAAAACAATTGCTCCCATCTCAAAACAATTGCTCCCATCTCAAAACAATTGCTCCCATCTCAAAACAATTGCTCCCATCTCAAAACAATTGCTCCCATCTCAAAACAATTGCTCCCATCTCAAAACAATTGCTCCCATCTCAAAACAATTGCTCCCATCTCAAAACAATTGCTCCCATCTCAAAACAAGTCCTCCCATCTCAAAACAAGTCCTCCCATCTCAAAACAAGTCCTCCCATCTCAAAACAAGTCCTCCCATCTCAAAACAAGTCCTCCCATCTCAAAACAAGTCCTCCAAGCTCTGAACAAGTCCTCCAAGCTCTGAACAAGTCCTCCAAGCTCTGAACAAGTCCTCCAAGCTCTGAACAAGTCCTCCAAGCTCTGAACAAGTCCTCCAAGCTCTGAACAACTCCCCCATATTCAGAACAAGACCCAAACTCAGAACAAGCCCTCCAAGCCCAGAAAAAATTCTTCAATCACAGTGCAAGCTCTACAGGCACATAACAATTTCTCCAATCACAGACCAAATGCTCCTAAAAGAGAACAAGTCCTCCAAGATCTGAACAAGTCCTCAAAGATCAGAACAATACCTAAAATCTCTGAACAACCACATTAAACTCAGAACAAGTCCTCCAATCTCAAAACAATTGCTCCAATCTCAAAACAATTGCTCCAATCTCAAAACAATTGCTCCAATCTCAAAACAATTGCTCCAATCTCAAAACAATTGCTCCAATCTCAAAACAATTGCTCCAATCTCAAAACAATTGCTCCAATCTCAAAACAAGTCCTCCAATCTCAAAACAAATCCTCCAATCCAAAACAAGTCCTCCAATCTCAAAACAAGTCCTCCAATCTCAAAAGAAGACCTCCAATCTCAAAACAATTGCTCCAATCTCAAAACAAGTCCTCCTATCTCAAAACAAATCCTCCAATCATCATAGTTCATGTTCACCAGGCACACAACAAGTCCCCCAATGACATACCAAATGCTCGGATAAGAGAACAGGTCCTCCAGGCTCTCAACATGTCCTCCAGGCTCTCAACATGTCCCCCAGGCTCTCAACATGTCCCCCAGGCTCTCAACATCTCCTCCAAATATAGGGCAATTTCTCCAGGCAGAGAACAAATTCTCCAATCACAGACCAAATGCTCCTAAAAGAGAACAAGTCCTCCAAGCTCTCAACAATTCCTAAAATCTCAGAACAAGTCCTCCAAGCTCTGAACAAGTCCTCCAAGCTCTGAACAACTCCCCCATATTCAGAACAAGCCCCAAACTCAGAACAAGTCCTCCAAGCCCAGAAAAAATTCTTCAATCACAGTGCAAGCTCCACAGGCACAGAACAATTTCTCCAATCACAGACCAAATGCTCCTAAAAGAGAACAAGTCCTCCAAGATCTGAACAAGTCCTCCAAGCTCAGAACAATACCTAAAATCTCTGAACAACCACATCAAATTCAGAACAAGTCCTCCAATCCCAAAACAAGTCCTCCAATCCCAAAACAAGTCCTCCAATCCCAAAACAAGTCCTCCAATCCCAAAACAAGTCCTCCAATCCCAAAACAAGTCCTCCAATCCCAAAACAAGTCCTCCAATCTCAAAACAAGTCCTCCAATCTCAAAACAAGTCCTCCAATCATAGTGCAAGTTCACCAGGCACAGAACAAGTCCCCCAATGACATACCAAATGCTCCGGTAAGAAAACAAGTCTTCCGGGCTCTCAACATGTCCTCCAGGCTCTCAACATGTCCTCCAGGCTCTCAACATGTCCTCCAAATATAGTGCAAGTTCTCCAGGCAGAGAACAAATTCTCAAATCACAGACCAAATGCTCCTAAAAGAGAACAAGTCCTCCAAGCTCTGAACAAGTCCTCCAAGCTCTGAACAATACCAAAAATCTCTGAACAACCACATCAAACTCAGAACAAGCCCTGCAATCTCAAAACAAGTCCTCCAATCTCAGAACAAGTCCTCCAATCTCAGAACAAGTCCTCCAATCTCAAAACAAGTCCTCCAATCTCAAAACAAGTCCTCCAATCTCAAAACAAGTCCTCCAATCTCAAAACAAGTCCTCCAATCATAGTGCAAGTTCACCCGGCACAGAACAAGTCCCCCAATGACATAGCAAAACCTCCGATAAGAGAACAAGTCCTCCAGGCTCTCAACATGTCCTCCAGGCTCTCAACATGTCCTCCAGGCTCTCAACATGTCCTCCAGGCTCTCAACATGTCCTCCAGGCTCTCAACATGTCCTCCAGGCTCTCAACATGTCCTCCAAATATAGTGCAACCTCTCCAGGCAAAGAACAAATTCTCCAATCACAGAACAAATGCTCCTAGAAGAGAACAAGTCCTCCATGCTCTCAAGAATTCCTAAAATCTCAGAACAAGTCCTCCAGGCTCTGAACAAGTCCTCCAGGCTCTGAACAAGTCCTCCAGGCTCTGAACAAGTCCTCCAGGCTCTGAACAAGTCCTCCAGGCTCTGAACAAGTCCTCCAGGCTCTGAACAAGTCCTCCAAGCTCTGAGCAAGTCCTCCAAGCTCTGAACAAGACCTCCAAGCTCTAAACAAACCCTCCAATATCAGAACAAGTCCTCCAATCATAGTGCAAGTTCACCCGGCACAGAACAAGTCCCCCAATGACATACCAAATCCTCCGATAACAGAACAAGTCCTCCAGGCTCTCAACATGTCCTCCAGGCTCTCAACATGTCCTCCAAATATAGTGCAACCTCTCCAGGCACAGAACAAATCCCCCAATGACATACCAAATCCTCCGACAACAGAACAAGTCCTGCAGGCTCTCAACAAGTCCTCCAGGCTCTCAACATGTCCTCCAAATATAGTGCAACCTCTCCAGGCAAAGAACAAATTCTCCAATCACACACCAAATGCTCCTAAAAGAGAACAACTCCTCCAAGCTCTCAACAATTCCTAAAATCTCAGAACAAGTCCTCCAAGCTCTGAACAAGTCCTCCAAGCTCTGAACAAGTCCTCCAAGCTCTGAACAAGTCCTCCAAGCTCTGAACAAGTCCTCCAAGCTCTGAACAAGTCCTCCAAGCTCTGAACAACTCCCCCATATTCAGAACAATCCCCAAACTCAGAACAAGTCCTCCAAGCCCAGAAAAAATTCTTCAATCACAGTGCAAGCTCCACAGGCACAGAACAATTTCTCCAATCACAGACCAAAAGCTCCTAAAAGAGAACAAGTCCTCGAAGCTCTGAACAAGTCCTCCAAGCTCAGAACAATACCTAAAATCTCTGAACAACCACATCAAATTCAGAAGAAGTCCTCCAATCCCAAAACAAGTCCTCCAATCGCAAAACAAGTCCTCCAATCGCAAAACAAGTCCTCCAATCGCAAAACAAGTCCTCCAATCGCAAAACAAGTCCTCCAATCGCAAAACAAGTCCTCCAATCTCAAAACAAGTCCTCCAATCATAGTGCAAGTTCACCCGGCACAGAACAAGTCCCCCAATGACATACCAAATGCTCCGGTAAGAAAACAAGTCCTCCAGGCTCTCAACATGTCCTCCAGGCTCTCAACATGTCCTCCAAATATAGTGCAAGTTCTCCAGGCAGAGAACAAATTCTCAAATCACAGACCAAATGCTGCTAAATGAGAACACCTTCTCCAAGCTCTGAACAAGTCCTCCAAGCTCTGAACAAGTCCTCCAAGCTCTGAACAATACCAAAGATCTCTGAACAACCACATCAATCTCAGAACAAATCCTCCAATCTCAAAACAAGTCCTCCAATCTCAGAACAAGTCCTCCAATCTCAGAACAAGTCCTCCAATCTCAGAACAAGTCCTCCAATCTCAGAACAAGTCCTCCAATCTCAGAACAAGTCCTCCAATCTCAGAACAAGTCCTCCAATCTCAGAACAAGTCCTACAATTCCAAAACAAATCCTCCAATCATAGTGCAAGTTCACCCGGCACAGAACAAGTCCCCCAATGACATACCAAATGCTCCGGTAAGAAAACAAGTCCTCCAGGCTCTCAACATGTCCTCCAGGCTCTCAACATGTCCTCCAGGCTCTCAACATGTCCTCCAGGCTCTCAACATGTCCTCCAGGCTCTCAACATGTCCTCCAGGCTCTCAACATGTCCTCCAAATATAGGGCAAGTTCTCCAGGCAGAGAACAAATTCTCAAATCACAGACCAAATGCTCATAAAAGAGAACAACTTCTCCAAGGTCTGAACAAGTCCTCCAAGCTCTGAACAAGTCCTCCAAGCTCAGAACAATACCTAAAATCTCTGAACAACCACATCAAATTCAGAACAAGTCCTCCAATCTCAAAACAAGTCCTCCAATCTCAGAACAAGTCCTCCAATCTCAGAACAAGTCCTCCAATCTCAGAACAAGTCCTCCAATCTCAGAACAAGTCCTCCAATCTCAGAACAAGTCCTCCAATCTCAGAACAAGTCCTCCAATCTCAGAAAAAGTCCTCCAATCTCAGAACAAGTCCTCCAATCTCAGAACAAGTCCTACAATTCCAAAACAAATCCTCCAATCATAGTGCAAGTTCACCCGGCACAGAACAAGTCCCCCAATGACATACTAAATCCTCCGATAACAGAACAAGTCCTCCAGGCTCTCAACATGTCCTCCAGGCTCTCAACATGTCCTCCAGGCTCTCAACATGTCCTCCAAATATAGTGCAACCTCTCCAGGCAAAGAACAAATTCTCCAATCACAGACCAAATGCTCCTAGAAGAGAACAAGTCCTCCATGCTCTCAAGAATTCCTAAAATCTCAGAACAAGTCCTCCAGGCTCTGAACAAGTCCTCCAGGCTCTGAACAAGTCCTCCAGGCTCTGAACAAGTCCTCCAGGCTCTGAACAAGTCCTCCAGGCTCTGAACAAGTCCTCCAGGCTCTGAACAAGTCCTCCAGGCTCTGAACAAGTCTTCCAGGCTCTGAACAAGTCTTCCAGGCTCTGAACAAGTCCTCCAGGCTCTGAACAAGTCCTCCAGGCTCTGAACAAGTCCTCCAGGCTCTGAACAAGTCCTCCAGGCTCTGAACAAGTCCTCCAGGCTCTGAACAAGTCCTCCAAGCTCTGAACAAGTCCTCCAAGCTCTGAACAAGTCCTCCAAGCTCTGAACAAATCCTCCAAGCTCTGAACAACTCCTCCAAGCTCTGAACAAATCCTCCAAGCTCTGAACAAGTCCTCCAATCTCAGAACAAGTCCTCCAATTCCAAAACAAATCCTCCAATTCCAAAACAAATCCTCCAATCATAGTGCAAGTTCATCCGGCACAGAACAAGTCCCCCAATGACATACCAAATCCTCCGATAAGAGAACAAGTCCTCCTGGCTCTCAACATTTCCTCCAGATTCTCAACATGTCCTCCAGGCTCTCAACATGTCCTCCAGGCTCTCAACATGTCCTCCAGGCTCTCAACATGTCCTCCAAATATAGTGCAACCTCTCCAGGCAAAGAACATATTCTCCAATCACAGACCAAATGCTCCTAAAAGAGAACAACTCCTCCAAGCTCTCAACAATTCCTAAAATCTCAGAACAAGTCCTCCAAGCTCTGAACAAGTCCTCCAAGCTCTCAACAAGTCCTCCAAGCTCTGAACAACTCCCCCATATTCAGAACAAGCCCCAAACTCAGAACAAGCCCTCCAAGCCCAGAAAAAATTCTTCAATCACAGTGCAAGCTCCACAGGCACAGAACAATTTCTCCAATCACAGACCAAATGCTCCTAAAAGAGAACAAGTCCTCCAAGCTCTGAGCAAGTCCTCCAAGCTCAGAACAAGTCCTCCAATCTCTGAACAAGTCCTCCAACCTCAGAACAAGTCCTCCAATCTCAGAACAAGTCCTCCAATCTCAGAACAAGTCCTACAATTCCAAAACAAATCCTCCAATCATAGTGCAAGTTCACCCGGCACAGAACAAGTCCCCCAATGACATACCAAATCCTCCGATAAGAGAACAAGTCCTCCAGGCTCTCAACATGTCCTCCAGGCTCTCAACATGTCCTCCAAATATAGTGCAACCTCTCCAGGCAAAGAACATATTCTCCAATCACAGACCAAATCCTCCTAGAAGACAACAAGTCCTCCATGCTCTCAAGAATTCCTAAAATCTCAGAACAAGTCCTCCAGGCTCTGAACAAGCCCTCCAGGCTCTGAACAAGTCCTCCAGGCTCCGAACAAGTCCTCCAGGCTCCGAACAAGTCCTCCAGGCTCCGAACAAGTCCTCCAGGCTCCGAACAACTCCTCCAGGCTCTGAACAAGTCCTCCAGGCTCTGAACAAGTCCTCCAGGCTCTGAACAAGTCCTCCAGGCTCTGAACAAGTCCTCCAGGCTCTGAACAAGTCCTCCAAGCTCAGAAAAAGTCCTCCAATCATAGTGCAGCTTCACCCGGCACAAAACAAGTCCCCCAATGACATACCAAATCCTCCAATAAGAGAACAAGTCCTCCAGGCTCTCAACATGTCCTCCAGGCTCTCAACATGTCCTCCAGGCTCTCAACATGTCCTCCAGGCTCTCAACATGTCCTCCAGGCTCTCAACATGTCCTCCAGGCTCTCAACATGTCCTCCAGGCTCTCAACATGTCCTCCAGGCTCTCAACATGTCCTCCAAATATAGTGCAACCTCTCCAGGCAAAGAACAAATTCTCCAATCACAGACCAAATGCTCCTAAAAGAGAACAACTCCTCCAAGCTCTCAACAATTCCTAAAATTTCAGGACAAGTCCTCCAAGCTCTGAACAAGTCCTCCAAGCTCTCAACAAGTCCTCCAAGCTCTGAACAAGTCCTCCAAGCTCTGAACAAGTCCTCCAAGCTCTGAACAAGTCCTCCAAGCTCTGAACAACTCCCCCATATTCAGAACAACCCCAAACTCAGAACAAGCCCTCCAAGCCAAGAAAAAATTCTTCAATCACAGTGCAAGCTCTACAGGCACAGAACAATTTCTCCAATCACAGACCAAATGCTCCTAAAAGAGAACAAGTCCTCCAAGCTCTGAACAAGTCCTCCAAGCTCAGAACAATACCTAAAATCTATGAACAACCACATCAAAATCAGAACAAGTCCTCCAATCTCAAAACAAATCCTCCAATCTCAAAACAAATCCTCCAATCTCAAAACAAGTCCTCCAATCTCAAAACAAGTCCTCCAATCCCAAAACAAGTCCTCCAATCCCAAAACAAGTCCTCCAATCCCAAAACAAGTCCTCCAATCCCAAAACAAGTCCTCCAATCCCAAAACAAGTCCTCCAATCCCAAAACAAGTCCTCCAATCTCAAAACAAGTCCTCCAATCATAGTGCAAGTTCACCAGGCACAGAACAAGTCCCCCAATGACATACCAAATGCTCTGGTAAGAAAACAAGTCCTCCAGGCTCTCAACATGCCCTCCAGGCTGTCAACATGTCCTCCAGGCTCTCAACATGTCCTCCAGGCTCTCAACATGTCCTCCAGGCTCTCAACATGTCCTCCAGGCTCTCAACATGTCCTCCAAATATAGTGCAAGTTCTCCAGGCAGAGAACAAATTCTCAAATCACAGACCAAATGCTCCTAAAACAGAACAACTTCTCCAAGCTCTGAACAACTCCTCCAAGCTCTGAACAACTCCTCCAAGCTCTGAACAACTCCTCCAAGCTCTGAACAATACCAAAAATCTCTGAACAACCACATCAAACTCAGAACAAGTCCTCCAATCTCAAAACAAGTCCTCCAATCTCAGAACAAGTCCTCCAATCTCAGAACAAGTCCTCCAATCTCAGAACAAGTCCTCCAATCTCAGAACAAGTCCTACAATTCCAAAACAAATCCTCCAATCATAGTGCAAGTTCACCCGGCACAGAACAAGTCCCCCAATGACATACCAAATCCTCCGATAAGAGAACAAGTCCTCCAGGCTCTCAACATGTCCCCCAGGCTCTCAACATGTCCTCCAGGCTCTCAACATGTCCTCCATATATAGTGCAACCTCTCTAGGCAAAGAACAAATTCTCCAATCACAAAACAAATGCTCCTAGAAGAGAACAAGTCCTCCATGCTCTCAAGAATTCCTAAAATCTCAGAACAAGTCCTCCAGGCTCTGAACAAGTCCTCCAGGCTCTGAACAAGTCCTCCAGGCTCTAAACAAGTCCTCCAGGCTCTGAACAAGTCCTCCAGGCTCTGAACAAGTCCTCCAGGCTCTGAACAAGTCCTCCAAGCTCTGAACAAGTCCTCCAAGCTCTGAACAAGACCTCCAAGCTCTAAACAAACCCTCCAATCTCAAAACAATTCCTCCAATCTCAGAACAAGTCCTCCAATCTCGGAACAAGTCCTCCAATTCCAAAACAAATCCTCCAATCATAGTGCAAGTTCACCCGGCACAGAACACGTCCCCCAATGACATACCAAATCCTCCGATAAGAGAACACGTCCTCCAGGCTCTCAACATGTCCTCCAGGCTCTCAACATGTCCTCCAGGCTCTCAACATGTCCTCCAGGCTCTCAACATGTCCTCCAGGCTCTCAACATGTCCTCCAGGCTCTCAACATGTCCTCCAAATATAGTGCAAGTTCTCCAGGCAGAGAACAAATTCTCAAATCACAGACCAAATGCTCCTAAATGAGAACACCTTCTCCAAGCTCTGAACAAGTCCTCCAAGCTCTGAACAATACCAAAGATCTCTGAACAACCACATCAAACTCAGAACAAATCCACCAATCTCAGAACAAGTCCTCCAATCTCAGAACAAGTCCTACAATTCCAAAACAAATCCTCCAATCATAGTGCAAATTCACCCGGCACAGAACAAGTCCCCCAATGACATACCAAATACTCCGGTAAGAAAACAAGTCCTCCAGGCTCTCAACATGTCCTCCAGGCTCTCAACATGTCCTCCAGGCTCTCAACATGTCCTCCAGGCTCTCAACATGTCCTCCAGGCTCTCAACATGTCCTCCAGGCTCTCAACATGTCCTCCAGGCTCTCAACATGTCCTCCAGGCTCTCAACATGTCCTCCAGGCTCTCAACATGTCCTCCAAATATAGTGCAACCTCTCCAGGCAAAGAACAAATTCTCCAATCACAGACCAAATGCTCCTAAAAGAGAACAACTCCTCCAAGCTCTCAACAATTCCTAAAATCTCAGAAGAAGTCCTCCAAGCTCTCAACAAGTCCTCCAAGCTCTCAACAAGTCCTCCAAGCTCTGAACAACTCCCCCATATTCAGAACAAGCCCCAAACTCAGAACAAGCCCTCCAAGCCCAGAAAAAATTCTTCAATCACAGTGCAAGCTCTACAGGCACAGAACAATTTCTCCAATCACAGACCAAATGCTCCTAAAAGAGAACAAGTCCTCCAAGCTCTGAACAAGTCCTCCAAGCTCAGAACAATACCTAAAATCTATGAACAACCACATCAAAATCAGAACTAGTCCTCCAATCTCAAGACAAGTCCTCCAATCTCAAGACAAGTCCTCCAATCTCAAAACAAATCCTCCAATCTCAAAACAAATCCTCCAATCTCAAAACAAATCCTCCAATCCCAAAACAAGTCCTCCAATCCCAAAACAAGTCCTCCAATCCCAAAACAAGTCCTCCAATCCCAAAACAAGTCCTCCAATCCCAAAACAAGTCCTCCAATCCCAAAACAAGTCCTCCAATCTCAAAACAAGTCCTCCAATCATAGTGCAAGTTCACCAGGCACAGAACAAGTCCCCCAATGACATACCAAATGCTCCGGTAAGAAAACAAGTCCTCCAGGCTCTCAACATGTCCTCCAGGCTCTCAACATGTCCTCCAGGCTCTCAACATGTCCTCCAGGCTCTCAACATGTCCTCCAGGCTCTCAACATGTCCTCCAGGCTCTCAACATGTCCTCCAAATATAGTGCAAGTTCTCCAGGCAGAGAACAAATTCTCAAATCACAGACCAAATGCTCCTAAAACAGAACAACTTCTCCAAGCTCTGAACAACTCCTCCAAGCTCTGAACAACTCCTCCAAGCTCTGAACAACTCCTCCAAGCTCTGAACAATACCAAAAATCTCTGAACAACCACATCAAACTCAGAACAAGTCCTCCAATCTCAAAACAAGTCCTCCAATCTCAGAACAAGTCCTCCAATCTCAGAACAAGTCCTCCAATCTCAGAACAAGTCCTACAATTCCAAAACAAATCCTCCAATCATAGTGCAAGTTCACCCGGCACAGAACAAGTCCCCCAATGACATACCAAATCCTCCGATAAGAGAACAAGTCCTCCAGGCTCTCAACATGTCCTCCAGGCTCTCAACATGTCCTCCAGGCTCTCAACATGTCCTCCAGGCTCTCAACATGTCCTCCAGGCTCTCAACATGTCCTCCAGGCTCTCAACATGTCCTCCATATATAGTGCAACCTCTCTAGGCAAAGAACAAATTCTCCAATCACAAAACAAATGCTCCTAGAAGAGAACAAGTCCTCCATGCTCTCAAGAATTCCTAAAATCTCAGAACAAGTCCTCCAGGCTCTGAACAAGTCCTCCAGGCTCTGAACAAGTCCTCCAGGCTCTGAACAAGTCCTCCAGGCTCTGAACAAGTCCTCCAGGCTCTGAACAAGTCCTCCAGGCTCTGAACAAGTCCTCCAGGCTCTGAACAAGTCCTCCAAGCTCTGAACAAGTCCTCCAAGCTCAGAACAAGTCCTCCAAGCTCTGAACAAGACCTCCAAGCTCTAAACAAACCCTCCAATCTCAAAACAAGTCCTCCAATCTCAGAACAAGTCCTCCAATCTCGGAACAAGTCCTCCAATTCCAAAACAAATCCTCCAATCATAGTGCAAGTTCACCCGGCACAGAACACGTCCCCCAATGACATACCTAATCCTCCGATAAGAGAACACGTCCTCCAGGCTCTCAACATGTCCTCCAGGCTCTCAACATGTCCTCCAGGCTCTCAACATGTCCTCCAGGCTCTCAACATGTCCTCCAAATATAGTACAACCTCTCCAGGAAAAGAACAAATTCTCCAATCACAGACCAAATGCTCCTAAAAGAGAACAACTCCTCCAAGCTCTCAACAATTCCTAAAATCTCAGAACAAGTCCTCCAAGCTCAGAACAAGTCCTCCAAGCTCTGAACAAGTCCTCCAAGCTCTGAACAAGTCCTCCAAGCTCTGAACAAGTCCTCCAAGCTCTGAACAAGTCCTCCAAGCTCTGAACAAGTCCTCCAAGCTCTGAACAAGTCCTCCAAGCTCTGAACAAGTCCTCCAAGCTCTGAACAACTCCCCCATATTCAGAACAAGCCCCAAACTCAGAACAAGTCCTCCAAGCCCAGAAAAAATTCTTCAATCACAGTGCAAGCTTCACAGGCACAGAACAATTTCTCCAATCACAGACCAAAAGCTCCTAAAAGAGAACAAGTCCTCGAAGCTCTGAACAAGTCCTCCAAGCTCAGAACAATACCTAAAATCTCTGAACAACCACATCAAATTCAGAAGAAGTCCTCCAATCCCAAAACAAGTCCTCCAATCCCAAAACAAGTCCTCCAATCGCAAAACAAGTCCTCCAATCGCAAAACAAGTCCTCCAATCGCAAAACAAGTCCTCCAATCGCAAAACAAGTCCTCCAATCTCAAAACAAGTCCTCCAATCTCAAAACAAGTCCTCCAATCATAGTGCAAGTTCACCAGGCACAGAACAAGTCCCCCAATGACATACCAAATGCTCCTAAAAGAGAACAAGTCCTCCAGGCTCTCAACATGTCCTCCAGGCTCTCAACATGTCCTCCAAATATAGTGCAAGTTCTCCAGGCAGAGAACAAATTCTCAAATCACAGACCAAATGCTCCTAAATGAGAACACCTTCTCCAAGCTCTGAACAAGTCCTCCAAGCTCTGAACAAGTCCTCCAAGCTCTGAACAATACCAAAGATCTCTGAACAACCACATCAAACTCAGAACAAATCCACCAATCTCAGAACAAGTCCTCCAATCTCAGAACAAGTCCTACAATTCCAAAACAAATCCTCCAATCATAGTGCAAATTCACCCGACACAGAACAAGTCCCCCAATGACATACCAAATGCTCCGGTAAGAAAACAAGTCCTCCAGGCTCTCAACATGTCCTCCAGGCTCTCAACATGTCCTCCAGGCTCTCAACATGTCCTCCAGGCTCTCAACATGTCCTCCAGGCTCTCAACATGTCCTCCAAATATAGGGCAAGTTCTCCAGGCAGAGAACAAATTCTCAAATCACAGACCAAATGCTCATAAAAGAGAACAACTTCTCCAAGCTCTGAACAAGTCCTCCAAGCTCTGAACAAGTCCTCCAAGCTCAGAACAATACCTAAAATCCCTGAACAACCACATCAAATTCAGAACAAGTCCTCCAATCTCAAAACAAGTCCTCCAATCTCAGAACAAGTCCTCCAATCTCAGAACAAGTCCTCCAATCTCAGAACAAGTCCTACAATTCCAAAACAAATCCTCCAATCATAGTGCAAGTTCACCCGGCACAGAACAAGTCCCCCAATGACATACCAAATCCTACGATAACAGAACAAGTCCTCCAGGCTCTGAACATGTCCTCCAGGCTCTCAACATGTCCTCCAGGCTCTCAACATGTCCTCCAAATATAGTGCAACCTCTCCAGGCAAAGAACAAATTCTCCAATCACAGACCAAATGCTCCTAGAAGAGAACAAGTCCTCCATGCTCTCAAGAATTCCTAAAATCTCAGAACAAGTCCTCCAGGCTCTGAACAACTCCTCCAGGCTCTGAACAAGTCTTCCAGGCTCTGAACAAGTCCTCCAGGCTCTGAACAAGTCCTCCAAGCTCTGAACAAGTCCTCCAAGCTCTGAACAAGTCCTCCAAGCTCTGAACAAGTCCTCCAAGCTCTGAACAAATCCTCCAAGCTCTGAACAAATCCTCCAAGCTCTGAACAAGTCCTCCAAGCTCTGAACAAGTCCTCCAAGCTCTGAACAAGTCCTCCAAGCTCTGAACAAGTCCTCCAAGCTCTGAACAAGTCCTCCAAGCTCTGAACAAGTCCTCCAAGCTCTGAACAAGTCCTCCAATTCCAAAACAAATCCTCCAATTCCAAAACAAATCCTCCAATCATAGTGCAAGTTCATCCGGCACAGAACAAGTCCCCAATGACATACCAAATCCTCCGATAAGAGAACAAGTCCTCCAGGCTCTCAACATTTCCTCCAGATTCTCAACATGTCCTCCAGGCTCTCAACATGTCCTCCAGGCTCTCAACATGTCCTCCAGGCTCTCAACATGTCCTCCAGGCTCTCAACATGTCCTCCAAATATAGTGCAACCCCTCCAGGCAAAGAACAAATTCACCAATCACAGACCAAATGCTCCTAGAAGAGAACAAGTCCTCCATGCTCTCAAGAATTCCTAAAATCTCAGAACAAGTCCTCCAGGCTCTGAAGAAGTCCTCCAGGCTCTGAACAAGTCCTCCAGGCTCTGAACAAGTCCTCCAGGCTCTGAACAAGTCCTCCAGGCTCTGAACAAGTCCTCCAGGCTCTGAACAAGTCCTCCAGGCTCTGAACAAGTCCTCCAGGCTCTGAACAAGTCCTCCAGGCTCTGAACAAGTCCTCCAGGCTCTGAACAAGTCCTCCAGGCTCTGAACAAGTCCTCCAAACTCTGAACAAGTCCTCCAAGCCCAGAAAACATTCTTCAATCACAGTGCAAGCTCCACAGGCACAGAACAATTTCTCCAATCACAGACCAAATGCTCCTAAAAGAGAGCAAGTCCTCCAAGCTCTGAGCAAGTCCTCCAAGCTCAGAACAAGTCCTCCAATCTCAGAACAAGTCCTCCAATCTCAGAACAAGTCCTCCAATCTCAGAACAAGTCCTCCAATCTCAGAACAAGTCCTCCAATCTCAGAACAAGTCCTCCAATCTCAGAACAAGTCCTCCAATCATAGTGCAAGTTCACCCGGCACAGAACAAGTCCCCCAATGACATACCAAATCCTCCGATAACAGAACAAGTCCTCCAGGCTCTCAACATGTCCTCCAGGCTCTCAACATGTCCTCCAGGCTCTCAACATGTCCTCCAGGCTCTCAACATGTCCTCCAAATATAGTGCAACCTCTCCAGGCAAAGAACATATTCTCCAATCACAGACCAAATCCTCCTAGAAGACAACAAGTCCTCCATGCTCTCAAGAATTCCTAAAATCTCAGAACAAGTCCTCCAGGCTCTGAACAAGTCCTCCAGGCTCTGAACAAGTCCTCCAGGCTCTGAACAAGTCCTCCAGGCTCTGAACAAGTCCTCCAGGCTCCGAACAAGTCCTCCAGGCTCCGAACAAGTCCTCCAGGCTCCGAACAAGTCCTCCAGGCTCCGAACAAGTCCTCCAGGCTCCGAACAAGTCCTCCAGGCTCCGAACAACTCCTCCACGCTCTGAACAAGTCCTCCACGCTCTGAACAAGTCCTCCAGGCTCTGAACAAGTCCTCCAAGCTCTGAACAAGTCCTCCAAGCTCTGAACAAGTCCTCCAATCATAGTGCAGCTTCACCCGGCACAGAACAAGTCCCCCAATGACATACCAAATCCTCCAATAAGAGAACAAGTCCTCCAGGCTCTCAACATGTCCTCCAGGCTCTCAACATGTCCTCCAGGCTCTCAACATGTCCTCCAGGCTCTCAACATGTCCTCCAGGCTCTCAACATGTCCTCCAAATATAGTGCAAATTCTCCAGGCAGAGAACAAATTCTCAAATCACAGACCAAATGCTCCTAAAACAGAACAACTTCTCCAAGCTCTGAACAACTCCTCCAAGCTCTGAACAACTCCTCCAAGCTCTGAACAATACCAAAAATCTCTGAACAACCACATCAAACTCAGAACAAGCCCTTCAATCTCAAAACAAGTCCTCCAATCTCAGAACAAGTCCTCCAATCTCAGAACAAATCCTCCAATCTCAGAACAAGTCCTCCAATCTCAGAACAAGTCCTCCAATCTCAGAACAAGTCCTCCAATTCCAAAACAAATCCTCCAATCATAGTGCAAGTTCACCCGGCACAGAACAAGTCCCCCAATGACATACCAAATGC
Source organism: Ara ararauna (assembly GCA_028858755.1). Classification (NCBI taxonomy): domain Eukaryota; kingdom Metazoa; phylum Chordata; class Aves; order Psittaciformes; family Psittacidae; genus Ara; species Ara ararauna. The sequence continues at coordinate 878,423 of CM054376.1, forward strand.
TCCGGTAAGAAAACAAGTCATCCAGGCTCTCAACATGTCCTCCAGGCTCTCAACATGTCCTCCAGGCTCTCAACATGTCCTCCAGGCTCTCAACATGTCCTCCAGGCTCTCAACATGTCCTCCAGGCTCTCAACATATCCTCCAAATATAGTGCAAATTCTCCAGGCAGAGAACAAATTCTCAAATCACAGACCAAATGCTCCTAAAACAGAACAACTTCTCCAAGATCTGAACAACTCCTCCAAGCTCTGAACAACTCCTCCAAGCTCTGAACAACTCCTCCAAGCTCTGAACAATACCAAAAATCTCTGAACAACCACATCAAACTCAGAACAAGCCCTTCAATCTCAAAACAAGTCCTCCAATCTCAGAACAAATCCTCCAATCTCAGAACAAGTCCTCCAATCTCAGAACAAGTCCTCCAATCTCAAAACAAGTCCTACAATCATCATGGTTCACGTTCACTAGGCACAGAACAAGTCCCCCAATGACATACCAAATGCTCCGATAAGAGAACATGTCCTCCAGGCTCTCAACATGTCCTCCAGGCTCTCAACATGTCCTCCAGGCTCTCAACATGTCCTCCAGGCTCTCAACATGTCCTCCAGGCTCCCAACATGTCCTCCAGGCTCTCAACATGTCCTCCAGGCTCTCAACATGTCCTCCAGGCTCTCAACATGTCCTCCATATATAGTGCAAACTCTCTAGGCAAAGAACAAATTCTCCAATCACAAAACAAATGCTCCTAGAAGAGAACAAGTCCTCCATGCTCTCAAGAATTCCCAAAATCTCAGAACAAGTCCTCCAGGCTCTGAACAAGTCCTCCAGGCTCTGAACAAGTCCTCCAGGCTCTGAACAAGTCCTCCAGGCTCTGAACAAGTCCTCCAGGCTCTGAACAAGTCCTCCAGGCTCTGAACAAGTCCTCCAGGCTCTGAACAAGTCCTCCAATCTCAGAACAAGTCCTACAATTCCAAAACAAATCCTCCAATCATAGTGCAAGTTCACCCGGCACAGAACAAGTCCCCCAATGACATACCAAATGCTCCGGTAAGAAAACAAGTCATCCAGGCTCTCAACATGTCCTCCAGGCTCTCAACATGTCCTCCAGGCTCTCAACATGTCCTCCAGGCTCTCAACATGTCCTCCAAATATAGTGCAAGTTCTCCAGGCAGAGAACAAATTCTCAAATCACAGACCAAATGCTCATAAAAGAGAACAACTTCTCCAAGCTCTGAACAACTCCTCCAAGCTCTGAACAAGTCCTCCAAGCTCAGAACAATACTAAAATCTCTGAACAACCACATCAAATTCAGAACAAGTCCTCCAATCTCAGAACAAGTCCTCCAATCTCAGAACAAGTCCTACAATTCCAAAACAAATCCTCCAATCATAGTGCAAGTTCACCCGGCACAGAACAAGTCCCCCAATGACATACCAAATCCTCCGATAACAGAACAAGTCCTCCAGGCTCTCAACATGTCCTCCAGGCTCTCAACATGTCCTCCAGGCTCTCAACATGTCCTCCAGGCTCTCAACATGTCCTCCAGGCTCTCAACATGTCCTCCAAATATAGTGCAACCTCTCCAGGCAAAGAACAAATTCTCCAATCACAGACCAAATGCTCCTAGAAGAGAACAAGTCCTCCATGCTCTCAAGAATTCCTAAAATCTCAGAACAAGTCCTCCAGGCTCTGAACAAGTCCTCCAGGCTCTGAACAAGTCCTCCAGGCTCTGAACAAGTCCTCCAGGCTCTGAACAAGTCCTCCAGGCTCTGAACAAGTCCTCCAGGCTCTGAACAAGTCCTCCAGGCTCTGAACAAGTCCTCCAGGCTCTGAACAAGTCCTCCAAGCTCTGAACAACTCCTCCAAGCTCTGAACAAGTCCTCCAATCTCAGAACAAGTCCTCCAATCTCAGAACAAGTCCTCCAATTCCAAAACAAATCCTCCAATCATAGTGCAAGTTCATCCGGCACAGAACAAGTCCCCCAATGACATACCAAATCCTCCGATAAGAGAACAAGTCCTCCAGGCTCTCAACATTTCCTCCAGATTCTCAACATGTCCTCCAGGCTCTCAACATGTCCTCCAGGCTCTCAACATGTCCTCCAAATATAGTGCAACCTCTCCAGGCAAAGAACAAATTCACCAATCACAGACCAATTGCTCCTAGAAGAGAACAAGTCCTCCATGCTCTCAAGAATACCTAAAATCTCAGAACAAGTCCTCCAGGCTCTGAACAAGTCCTCCAGGCTCTGAACAAGTCCTCCAGGCTCTGAACAAGTCCTCCAGGCTCTGAACAAGTCCTCCAGGCTCTCAACAAGTCCTCCAGGCTCTCAACAAGTCCTCCAGGCTCTCAACAAGTCCTCCAGGCTCTCAACAAGTCCTCCAGGGTCTCAACAAGTCCTCCAGGCTCTCAACAAGTCCTCCAGGCTCTCAACAAGTCCTCCAAGCTCTGAACAAGTCCTCCAAGCTCTGAACAAGTCCTCCAAGCTCTGAACAAGTCCTCCAAGCCCAGAAAAAATTCTTCAATCACAGTGCAAGCTCCACAGGCACAGAACAATTTCTCCAATCACAGACCAAATGCTCCTAAAAGAGAACAAGTCCTCCAAGCTCTGAGCAAGTCCTCCAATCTCAGAACAAGTCCTCCAATCTCAGAACAAGTCCTCCAATCTCAGAACAAGTCCTACAATTCCAAAACAAGTCCTCCAATCATAGTGCAAGTTCACCCGGCACAGAACAAGTCCCCCAATGACATACCAAATCCTCCGATAAGAGAACAAGTCCTCCAGGCTCTCAACATGGCCTCCAGGCTCTCAACATGTCCTCCAGGCTCTCAACATGTCCTCCAGGCTCTCAACATGTCCTCCAGGCTCTCAACATGTCCTCCAGGCTCTCAACATGTCCTCCAAATATAGTGCAACCTCTCCAGGCAAAGAACATATTCTCCAATCACAGACCAAATCCTCCTAGAAGACAACAAGTCCTCCATGCTCTCAAGAATTCCTAAAATCTCAGAACAAGTCCTCCAGGCTCTGAACAAGTCCTCCAGGCTCTGAACAAGTCTTCCAGGCTCCGAACAAGTCCTCCAGGCTCTGAACAACTCCTCCAGGCTCTGAACAACTCCTCCAGGCTCTGAACAACTCCTCCAGGCTCCGAACAAGTCCTCCAGGCTCTGAACAACTCCTCCAGGCTCTGAACAACTCCTCCAGGCTCTGAACAACTCCTCCAGGCTCTGAACAATTCCTCCAGGCTCTGAACAAGTCCTCCAGGCTCTGAACAAGTCCTCCAGGCTCTGAACAAGTCCTCCAATCATAGTGCAGCTTCACCCGGCACAGAACAAGTCCCCCAATGACATACCAAATCCTCCAATAAGAGAACAAGTCCTCCAGGCTCTCAACATGTCCTCCAGGCTCTCAACATGTCCTCCAGGCTCTCAACATGTCCTCCAGGCTCTCAACATGTCCTCCAGGCTCTCAACATGTCCTCCAAATATAGTGCAACCTCTCCAGGCAAAGAACAAATTCTCCAATCACAGACCAAATGCTCCTAAAAGAGAACAACTCCTCCAAGCTCTCAACAATTCCTAAAATCTCAAAACAAGTCCTCCAAGCTCTGAACAAGTCCTCCAAGCTCTCAACAAGTCCTCCAAGCTCTGAACAAGTCCTCCAAGCTCTGAACAAGTCCTCCAAGCTCTGAACAAGTCCTCCAAGCTCTGAACAAGTCCTCCAAGCTCTGAACAACTCCCCCATATTCAGAACAAGCCCCAAACTCAGAACAAGTCCTCCAAGCCCAGAAAAAATTCTTCAATCACAGTGCAAGCTCCACAGGCACAGAACAATTTCTCCAATCACAGACCAAAAGCTCCTAAAAGAGAACAAGTCCTCCAAGCTCTGAACAAGTCCTCCAAGCTCAGAACAATACCTAAAATATCTGAACAACCACATCAAATTCAGAACAAGTCCTCCAATCCCAAAACAAGTCCTCCAATCCCAAAACAAGTCCTCCAATCTCAAAACAAGTCCTCCAATCTCAAAACAAGTCCTCCAATCTCAAAACAAGTCCTCCAATCATAGTGCAAGTTCACCAGGCACAGAACAAGTCCCCCAATGACATACCAAATGCTCCGGTAAGAAAACAAGTCCTCCAGGCTCTCAACATGTCCTCCAGGCTCTCAACATGTCCTCCAAATATAGTGCAAGTTCTCCAGGCAGAGAACAAATTCTCAAATCACAGACCAAATGCTCCTAAAAGAGAACAACTTCTCCAAGCTCTGAACAAGTCCTCCAAGCTCTGAACAATACCAAAGATCTCTGAACAACCACATCAAACTCAGAACAAGTCCTCCAATCACAAAACAAGTCCTCCAATCTCAAAACAAGTCCTCCAATCTCAGAACAAGTCCTCCAATCTCAGAACAAGTCCTCCAATCTCAGAACAAGTCCTCCAATCTCAGAACAAGTCCTCCAATCTCAGAACAAGTCCTACAATTCCAAAACAAATCCTCCAATCATAGTGCAAGTTCACCCGGCACAGAACAAGTCCCCCAATGACATACCAAATGCTCCGGTAAGAAAACAAGTCCTCCAGGCTCTCAACATGTCCTCCAGGCTCTCAACATGTCCTCCAGGCTCTCAACATGTCCTCCAGGCTCTCAACATGTCCTCCAGGCTCTCAACATGTCCTCCAGGCTCTCAACATGTCCTCCAAATATAGTGCAACCTCTCCAGGCAAAGAACAAATTCACCAATCACAGACCAAATGCTCCTAGAAGAGAACAAGTCCTCCATGCTCTCAAGAATTCCTAAAATCTCAGAACAAGTCCTCCAGGCTCTGAACAAGTCTTCCAGGCTCTGAACAAGTCCTCCAGGCTCTGAACAAGTCCTCCAGGCTCTGAACAAGTCCTCCAGGCTCTGAACAAGTCCTCCAGGCTCTGAACAAGTCCTCCAGGCTCTGAACAAGTCCTCCAGGCTCTGAACAAGTCCTCCAGGCTCTGAACAAGTCCTCCAGGCTCTGAACAAGTCCTCCAAGCTCTGAACAAGTCCTCCAAGCTCTGAACAAGTCCTCCAATTCCAAAACAAATCCTCCAATCATAGTGCAAGTTCATCCGGCACAGAACAAGTCCCCCAATGACATACCAAATCCTCCGATAAGAGAACAAGTCCTCCAGGCTCTCAACATTTCCTCCAGATTCTCAACATGTCCTCCAGGCTCTCAACATGTCCTCCAGGCTCTCAACATGTCCTCCAAATATAGTGCAACCTCTCCAGGCAAAGAACAAATTCACCAATCACAGACCAAATGCTCCTAGAAGAGAACAAGTCCTCCATGCTCTCAAGAATTCCTAAAATCTCAGAACAAGTCCTCCAGGCTCTGAACAAGTCCTCCAGGCTCTGAACAAGTCCTCCAGGCTCTGAACAAGTCCTCCAGGCTCTGAACAAGTCCTCCAGGCTCTGAACAAGTCCTCCAGGCTCTGAACAAGTCCTCCAGGCTCTGAACAAGTCCTCCAGGCTCTGAACAAGTCCTCCAGGCTCTGAAAAAGTCCTCCAAGCTCTGAACAAGTCCTCCAGGCTCTGAACAAGTCCTCCAGGCTCTGAACAATTCCTCCAGGCTCTGAACAAGTCCTCCAGGCTCTGAACAAGTCCTCCAAGCTCTGAACAAGTCCTCCAATCATATAGTGCAGCTTCACCCGGCACAGAACAAGTCCCCCAATGACATACCAAATCCTCCAATAAGAGAACAAGTCCTCAGGCTCTCAACATGTCCTCCAGGCTCTCAACATGTCCTCCAGGCTCTCAACATGTCCTCCAGGCTCTCAACATGTCCTCCAGGCTCTCAACATGTCCTCCAAATATAGTGCAACCTCTCCAGGCAAAGAACAAATTCTCCAATCACACACCAAATGCTCCTAAAAGAGAACAACTCCTCCAAGCTCTCAACAATTCCTAAAATCTCAGAACAAGTCCTCCAAGCTCTGAACAAGTCCTCCAAGCTCTCAACAAGTCCTCCAAGCTCTCAACAAGTCCTCCAAGCTCTCAACAAGTCCTCCAAGCTCTGAACAAGTCCTCCAAGCTCTGAACAAGTCCTCCAAGCTCTGAACAACTCCCCCATATTCAGAACAAGCCCCAAACTCAGAACAAGTCCTCCAAGCCCAGAAAAAATTCTTCAATCACAGTGCAAGCTCCACAGGCACAGAACAATTTCTCCAATCACAGACCAAAAGCTCCTAAAAGAGAACAAGTCCTCCAAGCTCTGAACAAGTCCTCCAAGCTCAGAACAATACCTAAAATATCTGAACAACCACATCAAATTCAGAACAAGTCCTCCAATCCCAAAACAAGTCCTCCAATCCCAAAACAAGTCCTCCAATCTCAAAACAAGTCCTCCAATCATAGTGCAAGTTCACCAGGCACAGAACAAGTCCCCCAATGACATACCAAATGCTCCGGTAAGAAAACAAGTCCTCCAGGCTCTCAACATGTCCTCCAGGCTCTCAACATGTCCTCCAAATATAGTGCAAGTTCTCCAGGCAGAGAACAAATTCTCAAATCACAGACCAAATGCTCCTAAAAGAGAACAACTTCTCCAAGCTCTGAACAAGTCCTCCAAGCTCTGAACAAGTCCTCCAAGCTCTGAACAATACCAAAGATCTCTGAACAACCACATCAAACTCAGAACAAGTCCTCCAATCACAAAACAAGTCCTCCAATCTCAAAACAAGTCCTCCAATCTCAGAACAAGTCCTCCAATCTCAGAACAAGTCCTCCAATCTCAGAACAAGTCCTCCAATCTCAGAACAAGTCCTCCAATCTCAGAACAAGTCCTCCAATCTCAGAACAAGTCCTCCAATCTCAGAACAAGTCCTACAATTCCAAAACAAATCCTCCAATCATAGTGCAAGTTCACCCGGCACAGAACAAGTCCCCCAATGACATACCAAATGCTCCTGTAAGAAAACAAGTCCTCCAGGCTCTCAACATGTCCTCCAGGCTCTCAACATGTCCTCCAGGCTCTCAACATGTCCTCCAGGCTCTCAACATGTCCTCCAGGCTCTCAACATGTCCTCCAGGCTCTCAACATGTCCTCCAGGCTCTCAACATGTCCTCCAGGCTCTCAACATGTCCTCCAAATATAGTGCAAGTTCTCCAGGCAGAGAACAAATTCTCAAATCACAGACCAAATGCTCCTAAAAGAGAACACCTTCTCCAAGCTCTGAACAAGTCCTCCAAGCTCTGAACAAGTCCTCCAAGCTCTGAACAATACCAAAGATCTCTGAACAACCACATCAAACTCAGAACAAATCCTCCAATCTCAAAACAAGTCCTCCAATCTCAGAACAAGTCCTCCAATCTCAGAACAAGTCCTCCAATCTCAGAACAAGTCCTCCAATCTCAGAACAAGTCCTACAATTCCAAAACAAATCCTCCAATCATAGTGCAAGTTCACCCGGCACAGAACAAGTCCCCCAATGACATACCAAATGCTCCGGTAAGAAAACAAGTCATCCAGGCTCTCAACATGTCCTCCAGGCTCTCAACATGTCCTCCAGGCTCTCAACATGTCCTCCAGGCTCTCAACATGTCCTCCAGGCTCTCAACATGTCCTCCAAATATAGTGCAAGTTCTCCAGGCAGAGAACAAATTCTCAAATCACAGACCAAATGCTCCTAAAAGAGAACAACTTCTCCAAGCTCTGAACAAGTCCTCCAAGCTCTGAACAAGTCCTCCAAGCTCTGAACAATACCTAAAATCTCTGAACAACCACATCAAATTCAGAACAAGTCCTCCAATCTCAAAACAAGTCCTCCAATCTCAGAACAAGTCCTCCAATCTCAGAACAAGTCCTCCAATCTCAGAACAAGTCCTCCAATCTCAGAACAAGTCCTCCAATCTCAGAACAAGTCCTCCAATCTCAGAACAAGTCCTCCAATCCCAAAACAAGTCCTCCAATCTCAGAACAAGTCCTCCAATCTCAGAACAAGTCCTACAATTCCAAAACAAATCCTCCAATCATAGTGCAAGTTCACCCGGCACAGAACAAGTCCCCCAGTGACATACCAAATGCTCCGGTAAGAAAACAAGTCCTCCAGGCTCTCAACATGTCCTCCAGGCTCTCAACATGTCGTCCAGGCTCTCAACATGTCCTCCAAATATAGTGCAACCTCTCCAGGCAAAGAACAAATTCTCCAATCACAGACCAAATGCTCCTAGAAGAGAACAAGTCCTCCAAGCTCTCAACAATTCCTAAAATCTCTGAACAAGTCCTCCAGGCTCTGAACAAGTCCTCCAGGCTCTGAACAAGTCCTCCAGGCTCTGAACAAGTCCTCCAGGCTCTGAACAAGTCCTCCAGGCTCTGAACAAGTCCTCCAAGCTCTGAACAAGTCCTCCAAGCTCTGAACAACTCCTCCAGGCTCTGAACAAGTCCTCCAAGCTCTGAACAAGTCCTCCAAGCTCTGAACAAGTCCTCCAATCTCAGAACAAGTCCTCCAATCTCAGAACAAGTCCTCCAATTCCAAAACAAATCCTCCAATCATAGTGCAAGTTCATCCGGCACAGAACAAGTCCCCCAATGACATACCAAATCCTCCGATAAGAGAACAAGTCCTCCAGGCTCTCAAGAATTCCTAAAATCTCAGAACAAGTCCTCCAGGCTCTGAACAAGTCCTCCAGGCTCTGAACAAGTCCTCCAGGCCCTGAACAAGTCCTCCAGGCTCTGAACAAGTCCTCCAGGCTCTGAACAAGTCCTCCAGGCTCTGAACAAGTCCTCCAGGCTTTGAAAAAGTCCTCCAGGCTCTGAACAAGTCCTCCAAGCTCTGAACAAGTCCTCCAAGCTCTGAACAAGTCCTCCAAGCCCTGAACAAGTCCTCCAAGCTCTGAACAAGTCCTCCAAGCCCAGAAAAAATTCTTCAATCACAGTGCAAGCTCCACAGGCACAGAACAATTTCTCCAATCACAGACCAAATGCTCCTAAAAGAGAACAAGTCCTCCAAGCTCTGAGCAAGTCCTCCAAGCTCTGAGCAAGTCCTCCAATCTCAGAACAAGTCCTCCAATCTCAGAACAAGTCCTCCAATCTCAGAACAAGTCCTCCAATCTCAGAACAAGTCCTCCAATCTCAGAACAAGTCCTACAATTCCAAAACAAATCCTCCAATCATAGTGCAAGTTCACCCGGCACAGAACAAGTCCCCCAATGACATACCAAATCCTCCGATAAGAGAACAAGTCCTCCAGGCTCTCAACATGTCCTCCAGGCTCTCAACATGTCCTCCAGGCTCTCAACATGTCCTCCAGGCTCTCAACATGTCCTCCAGGCTCTCAACATGTCCTCCAGGCTCTCAACATGTCCTCCAGGCTCTCAACATGTCCTCCAGGCTCTCAACATGTCCTCCAAATATAGTGCAACCTCTCCAGGCAAAGAACAAATTCTCCAATCACAGACCAAATGCTCCTAAAAGAGAACAACTCCTCCAAGCTCTCAACAATTCCTAAAATCTCAGAACAAGTCCTCCAAGCTCTGAACAAGTCCTCCAAGCTCTCAACAAGTCCTCCAAGCTCTCAACAAGTCCTCCAAGCTCTCAACAAGTCCTCCAAGCTCTCAACAAGTCCTCCAAGCTCTCAACAAGTCCTCCAAGCTCTCAACAAGTCCTCCAAGCTCTCAACAAGTCCTCCAAGCTCTCAACAAGTCCTCCAAGCTCTCAACAAGTCCTCCAAGCTCTCAACAAGTCCTCCAAGCTCTCAACAAGTCCTCCAAGCTCTCAACAAGTCCTCCAAGCTCTCAACAAGTCCTCCAAGCTCTGAACAAGTCCTCCAAGCTCTGAACAACTCCCCCATATTCAGAACAAACCCCAAACTCAGAACAAGTCCTCCAAGCCCAGAAAAAATTCTTCAATCACAGTGCAAGCTCCACAGGCACAGAACAATTTCTCCAATCACAGACCAAATGCCCCTAAAAGAGAACAAGTCCTCCAAGCTCTGAACAAGTCCTCCAAGCTCAGAACAGTACCTAAAATCTCTGAACAAGCACATCAAATTCAGAACAAGTCCTCCAATCCCAAAACAAGTCCTCCAATCTCAAAACAAGTCCTCCAATCCCAAAACAAGTCCTCCAATCCCAAAACAAGTCCTCCAATCCCAAAACAAGTCCTCCAATCCCAAAACAAGTCCTCCAATCCCAAAACAAGTCCTCCAATCTCAAAACAAGTCCTCCAATCATAGTGCAAGTTCACCAGGCACAGAACAAGTCCCCCAATGACATACCAAAAGCTCCGGTAAGAAAACAAGTCCTCCAGGCTCTCAACATGTCCTCCAGGCTCTCAACATGTCCTCCAAATATAGTGCAAGTTCTCCAGGCAGAGAACAAATTCTCAAATAACAGACCAAATGCTCCTAAAAGAGAACAACTTCTCCAACCTCTGAACAAGTCCTCCAAGCTCTGAACAACTCCTCCAAGCTCTGAACAACTCCTCCAAGCTCTGAACAAGTCCTCCAGGCTCTGAACAAGTCCTCCAGGCTCTGAACAAGTCCTCCAGGCTCTGAACAAGTCCTCCAGGCTCTGAACAAGACCTCCAAGCTCTGAACAAGACCTCCAAGCTCTGAACAAGACCTCCAAGCTCTAAAAAAACCCTCCAATCTCAGAACAAGTCCTCCAATCTCAGAACAAGTCCTCCAAGCATAGTGCAAGTTCACCCGGCACAGAACAAGTCCCCCAATGACATACCAAATCCTCCGATAAGAGAACAAGTCCTCCAGGCTCTCAACATGTCCTCCAGGCTCTCAACATGTCCTCCAGGCTCTCAACATGTCCTCCAGGCTCTCAACATGTCCTCCAGGCTCTCAACATGTCCTCCAGGCTCTCAACATGTCCTCCAGGCTCTCAACATGTCCTCCAGGCTCTCAACATGTCCTCCAGGCTCTCAACATGTCCTCCAGGCTCTCAACATGTCCTCCAAATATAGTGCAACCTCTCCAGGCAAAGAACAAATTCTCCAATCACACACCAAATGCTCCTAAAAGAGAACAACTCCTCCAAGATCTCAACAATTCCTAAAATCTCAGAACAAGTCCTCCAAGCTCTGAACAATTCCTAAAATCTCAGAACAAGTCCTCCAAGCTCTGAACAATACCAAAGATCTCTGAACAACCACATCAAACTCAGAACAAGTCCTCCAATCTCAAAACAAGTCCTCCAATCTCAAAACAAGTCCTCCAATCTCAGAACAAGTCCTCCAATCTCAGAACAAGTCCTCCAATCTCAGAACAAGTCCTCCAATCTCAGAACAAGTCCTACAATTCCAAAACAAATCCTCCAATCATAGTGCAAGTTCACCCGGCACAGAACAAGTCCCCCAATGACATACCAAATGCTCCGGTAAGAAAACAAGTCCTCCAGGCTCTCAACATGTCCTCCAGGCTCTCAACATGTTTTCCAGGCTCTCAACATGTCCTCCAGGCTCTCAACATGTCCTCCAGGCTCTCAACATGTCCTCCAGGCTCTCAACATGTCCTCCAAATATAGTGCAAGTTCTCCAGGCAGAGAACAAATTCTCAAATCACAGACCAAATGCTCCTAAAAGAGAACAACTTCTCCAAGCTCTGAACAAGTCCTCCAAGCTCAGAACAATACCTAAAATCTCTGAACAACAACATGAAATTCAGAACAAGTCCTCCAATCTCAAAACAAGTCCTCCAATCTCAGAACAAGTCCTCCAATCTCAGAACAAGTCCTCCAATCTCAGAACAAGTCCTCCAATCTCAGAACAAGTCCTCCAATCACAGAACAAGTCCTGCAATTCCAAAACAAATCCTCCAATCATAGTGCAAGTTCACCCGGCACAGAACAAGTCCCCCAATGACATACCAAATCCTCCGATAACAGAGCAAGTACTCCAGGCTCTCAACATGTCCTCCAGGCTCTCAACATGTCCTCCAGGCTCTCAACATGTCCTCCAGGCTCTCAACATGTCCTCCAGGCTCTCAACATGTCCTCCAAATATAGTGCAACCTCTCCAGGCAAAGAACAAATTCTCCAATCACAGACCAAATCCTCCTAGAAGAGAACAAGTCCTCCATGCTCTCAAGAATTCCTAAAATCTCAGAACAAGTCCTCCAGGCTCTGAACAAGTCCTCCAGGCTCTGAACAAGTCCTCCAGGCTCTGAACAAGTCCTCCAGGCTCTGAACAAGTCCTCCAGGCTCTGAACAAGTCCTCCAGGCTCTGAACAAGTCCTCCAGGCTCTGAACAACTCCTCCAGGCTCTGAACAACTCCTCCAGGCTCTGAACAACTCCTCCAAGCTCTGAACAACTCCTCCAAGCTCTGAACAAGTCCTCCAATCTCAGAACAAGTCCTCCAATTCCAAAACAAATCCTCCAATCATAGTGCAAGTTCATCCGGCACAGAACAAGTCCCCCAATGACATACCAAATCCTCCGATAAGAGAACAAGTCCTCCAGGCTCTCAAAATGTCCTCCAGGCTCTCAACATGTCCTCCAGGCTCCCAACATGTCCTCCAGGCTCTCAACATGTCCTCCAAATATAGTGCAAGTTCTCCAGGCAGAGAACAAATTCTCAAATCACAGACCAAATGCTCCTAAAAGAGAACAACTTCTCCAAGCTCTGAACAAGTCCTCCAAGCTCTGAACAAGTCCTCCAAGCTCTGAACAATACCAAAGATGTCTGAACAACCACATCAAACTCAGAACAAGTCCTCCAATCTCAAAACAAGTCCTCCAATCTCAGAACAAGTCCTCCAATCTCAGAACAAGTCCTCCAATCTCAGAACAAGTCCTCCAATCTCAGAACAAGTCCTCCAATCTCAGAACAAGTCCTCCAATCTCAGAACAAGTCCTACAATTCCAAAACAAGTCCTCCAATCATAGTGCAAGTTCACCCGGCACAGAACAAGTCCCCCAATGACATACCAAATGCTCCGGTAAGAAAACAAGTCCTCCAGGCTCTCAACATGTCCTCCAGGCTCTCAACATGTCCTCCAGGCTCTCAACATGTCCTCCAGGCTCTCAACATGTCCTCCAGGCTCTCAACATGTCCTCCAGGCTCTCAACATGTCCTCCAGGCTCTCAACATGTCCTCCAGGCTCTCAACATGTCCTCCAAATATAGTGCAAGTTCTCCAGGCAGAGAACAAATTCTCAAATCACACACCAAATGCTCATAAAAGAGAACACCTTCTCCAAGCTCTGAACAAGTCCTCCAAGCTCTGAACAAGTCCTCCAAGCTCTGAACAATACCAAAGATCTCTGAACAACCACATCAAACTCAGAACAAATCCTCCAATCTCAAAACAAGTCCTCCAATCTCAGAACAAGTCCTCCAATCTCAGAACAAGTCCTACAATTCCAAAACAAATCCTCCAATCATAGTGCAAGTTCACCCGGCACAGAACAAGTCCCCCAGTGACATACCAAATGCTCCGGTAAGAAAACAAGTCATCCAGGCTCTCAACATGTCCTCCAGGCTCTCAACATGTCCTCCAGGCTCTCAACATGTCCTCCAGGCTCTCAACATGTCCTCCAGGCTCTCAACATGTCCTCCAAATATAGTGCAAGTTCTCCAGGCAGAGAACAAATTCTCAAATCACAGACCAAATGCTCCTAAAAGAGAACAACTTCTCCAAGCTCTGAACAAGTCCTCCAAGCTCTGAACAAGTCCTCCAAGCTCTGAACAATACCTAAAATCTCTGAACAACCACATCAAATTCAGAACAAGTCCTCCAATCTCAAAACAAGTCCTCCAATCTCAGAACAAGTCCTCCAATCTCAGAACAAGTCCTCCAATCTCAGAACAAGTCCTCCAATCTCAGAACAAGTCCTCCAATCTCAGAACAAGTCCTACAATTCCAAAACAAATCCTCCAATCATAGTGCAAGTTCACCCGGCACAGAACAAGTCCCCCAATGACATACCAAATGCTCCGGTAAGAAAACAAGTCCTCCAGGCTCTCAACATGTCCTCCAGGCTCTCAACATGTCCTCCAGGCTCTCAACATGTCCTCCAGGCTCTCAACATGTCCTCCAAATATAGTGCAACCTCTCCAGGCAAAGAACAAATTCTCCAATCACAGACCAAATGCTCCTAGAAGAGAACAAGTCCTCCATGCTCTCAAGAATTCCTAAAATCTCAGAACAAGTCCTCCAGGCTCTGAACAAGTCCTCCAGGCTCTGAACAAGTCCTCCAGGCTCTGAACAAGTCCTCCAGGCTCTGAACAAGTCCTCCAGGCTCTGAACAAGTCCTCCAGGCTCTGAACAAGTCCTCCAAGCTCTGAACAACTCCTCCAAGCTCTGAACAACTCCTCCAGGCTCTGAACAACTCCTCCAAGCTCTGAACAAGTCCTCCAAGCTCTGAACAAGTCCTCCAAGCTCTGAACAAGTCCTCCAATCTCAGAACAAGTCCTCCAATCTCAGAACAAGTCCTCCAATCTCAGAACAAGTCCTCCAATTCCAAAACAAATCCTCCAATCATAGTGCAAGTTCATCCGGCACAGAACAAGTCCCCCAATGACATACCAAATCCTCCGATAAGAGAACAAGTCCTCCAGGCTCTCAACATTTCCTCCAGATTCTCAACATGTCCTCCAGGCTCTCAACATGTCCACCAGGCTCTCAACATGTCCTCCAAATATAGTGCAACCTCTCCAGGCAAAGAACAAATTCACCAATCACAGACCAAATGCTCCTAGAAGAGAACAAGTCCTCCATGCTCTCAAGAATTCCTAAAATCTCAGAACAAGTCCTCCAGGCTCTGAACAAGTCCTCCAGGCTCTGAACAAGTCCTCCAGGCTCTGAACAAGTCCTCCAGGCTCTGAACAAGTCCTCCAGGCTCTGAACAAGTCCTCCAGGCTCTGAACAAGTCCTCCAGGCTCTGAACAAGTCCTCCAGGCTCTGAACAAGTCCTCCAGGCTCTGAACAAGTCCTCCAAGCTCTGAACAAGTCCTCCAAGCCCTGAACAAGTCCTCCAAGCCCTGAACAAGTCCTCCAAGCTCTGAACAAGTCCTCCAAGCTCTGAACAAGTCCTCCAAGCCCAGAAAAAATTCTTCAATCACAGTGCAAGCTCCACAGGCACAGAACAATTTCTCCAATCACAGACCAAATGCTCCTAAAAGAGAACAAGTCCTCCAAGCTCTGAGCAAGTCCTCCAAGCTCAGAACAAGTCCTCCAAGCTCTGAACAAGCCCTCCAATCTCAGAACAAGTCCTCCAATCTCAGAACAAGTCCTACAATTCCAAAACAAATCCTCCAATCATAGTGCAAGTTCACCCGGCACAGAACAAGTCCCCCAATGACATACCAAATCCTCCGATAAGAGAACAAGTCCTCCAGGCTCTCAACATGTCCTCCAGGCTCTCAACATGTCCTCCAGGCTCTCAACATGTCCTCCAGGCTCTCAACATGTCCTCCAGGCTCTCAACATGTCCTCCAGGCTCTCAACATGTCCTCCAGGCTCTCAACATGTCCTCCAAATATAGTGCAACCTCTCCAGGCAAAGAACATATTCTCCAATCACAGACCAAATCCTCCTAGAAGACAACAAGTCCTCCATGCTCTCAAGAATTCCTAAAATCTCAGAACAAGTCCTCCAGGCTCTGAACAAGTCCTCCAGGCTCTGAACAAGTCCTCCAGGCTCTGAACAAGTCCTCCAGGCTCTGAACAAGTCCTCCAGGCTCTGAACAAGTCCTCCAGGCTCTGAACAAGTCCTCCAGGCTCTGAACAAGTCCTCCAGGCTCTGAACAAGTCCTCCAAGCTCTGAACAAGTCCTCCAAGCTCTGAACAAGTCCTCCAATCATAGTGCAGCTTCACCCGGCACAGAACAAGTCCCCCAATGACATACCAAATCCTCCAATAAGAGAACAAGTCCTCCAGGCTCTCAACATGTCCTCCAGGTTCTCAACATGTCCTCCAGGCTCTCAACATGTCCTCCAGGCTCTCAACATGTCCTCCAGGCTCTCAACATGTCCTCCAAATATAGTGCAACCTCTCCAGGCAAAGAACAAATTCTCCAATCACAGACCAAATGCTCCTAAAAGAGAACAACTCCTCCAAGCTCTCAACAATTCCTAAAATCTCAGAACAAGTCCTCCAAGCTCTGAACAAGTCCTCCAAGCTCTGAACAAGTCCTCCAAGCCCTGAACAAGTCCTCCAAGCCCTGAACAAGTCCTCCAAGCTCTGAACATCTCCCCCATATACAGAACAAGCCCCAAACTCAGAACAAGTCCTCCAAGCCCAGAAAAAATTCTTCAATCACAGAGCAAGCTCCACAGGCACAGAACAATTTCTCCAATCACAGACCAAATGCCCCTAAAAGAGAACAAGTCCTCCAAGCTCTGAACAAGTCCTCCAAGCTCAGAACAGTACCTAAAATCTCTGAACAAGCACATCCAATTCAGAACAAGTCCTCCAATCCCAAAACAAGTCCTCCAATCCCAAAACAAGTCCTCCAATCTCAAAACAAGTCCTCCAATCCCAAAACAAGTCCTCCAATCCCAAAACAAGTCCGCCAATCCCAAAACAAGTCCTCCAATCTCAAAACAAGTCCTCCAATCATAGTGCAAGTTCACCAGGCACAGAACAAGTCCCCCAATGACATACCAAATGCTCCGGTAAGAAAACAAGTCCTCCAGGCTCTCAACATGTCCTCCAGGCTCTCAACATGTCCTCCAAATATAGTGCAAGTTCTCCAGGCAGAGAACAAATTCTCAAATAACAGACCAAATGCTCCTAAAAGAGAACAACTTCTCCAAGCTCTGAACAAGTCCTCCAAGCTCTGAACAACTCCTCCAAGCTCTGAACAACTCCTCCAAGCTCTGAACAAGTCCTCCAGGCTCTGAACAAGTCCTCCAACCTCTGAACAAGTCCTCCAAGCTCTGAACAAGACCTCCAAGCTCTAAACAAACCCTCCAATCTCAGAACAAGTCCTCCAATCTCAGAACAAGTCCTCCAAGCATAGTGCAAGTTCACCCGGCACAGAACAAGTCCCCCAATGACATACCAAATCCTCCGATAAGAGAACAAGTCCTCCAGGCTCTCAACACGTCCTCCAGGCTCTCAACATGTCCTCCAGGCTCTCAACATGTCCTCCAGGCTCTCAACATGTCCTCCAAATATAGTGCAACCTCTCCAGGCAAAGAACAAATTCTCCAATCACACACCAAATGCTCCTAAAAGAGAACAACTCCTCCAAGATCTCAACAATTCCTAAAATCTCAGAACAAGTCCTCCAAGCTCTGAACAAGTCCTCCAAGCTCTGAACAAGTCCTCCAAGCTCTGAACAAGTCCTCCAAGCTCTGAACAAGTCCTCCAAGCTCTGAACAAGTCCTCCAAGCTCTGAACAAGTCCTCCAAGCTCTGAACAAGTCCTCCAAGCTCTGAACAAGTCCTCCAAGCTCTGAACAAGTCCTCCAAGCTCTGAACAAGTCCTCCAAGCTCTGAACAAGTCCTCCAAGCTCTGAACAAGTCCTCCAAGCTCTGAACAAGTCCTCCAAGCTCTGAACAAGTCCTCCAAGCTCTGAACAAGTGTTCCAAGCTCTGAACAAGTCCTCCAAGCTCTGAACAAGTCCTCCAAGCTCTGAACAAGTCCTCCAAGCTCTGAACAAGTCCTCCAAGCCCAGAAAAAATTCTTCAATCACAGTGCAAGCTCCACAGGCACAGAACAATTTCTCCAATCACAGACAAAATGCTCCTAAAAGAGAACAAGTCCTCCAAGCTCTGAACAAGTCCTCCAATCCCAGAACAAGTCCTCCAATCCCAAAACAAGTCCTCCAATCCCAAAACAAGTCCTCCAATCCCAAAACAAGTCCTCCAATCTCAAAACAAGTCCTCCAATCTCAAAACAAGTCCTCCAATCTCAAAACAAGTCCTCCAATCTCAAAACAAGTCCTCCAATCTCAAAACAAGTCCTCCAATCTCAAAACAAGTCCTCCAATCTCAAAACAAGTCCTCCAATCTCAAAACAAGTCCTCCAATCTCAAAACAAGTCCTCCAATCTCAAAACAAGTCCTCCAATCTCAAAACAAGTCCTCCAATCATAGTGCAAGTTCACCAGGCACAGAACAAGTCCCCCAATGACATACCAAATGCTCCGATAAGAGAACAAGTCCTCCAGGCTCTCAACATGTCCTCCAGGCTCTCAACATGTCCTCCAGGCTCTCAACATGTCCTCCAGGCTCTCAACATGTCCTCCAAATATAGTGCAACCTCTCCAGGCAAAGAACAAATTCTCCAATCACAGACCAAATGCTCCTAAAAGAGAACAAGACCTCCAAGCTCTGAACAAGTCCTCCAAGCTCTGAACAACTCCTCCAAGCTCTGAACAAGTCCTCCAAGCTCTGAACAAGTCCTCCAAGCTCTGAACAAGTCCTCCAAGCTCTGAACAAGTCCTCCAAGCTCTGAACAATACCTAAAATATCTGAACAACCACACAAAATTCAGAACAAGTCCTCCAATCTCAAAACAAGTCCTCCAATCTCAAAACAAGTCCTCCAATCTCAAAACAAGTCCTCCAATCTCAAAACAAGTCCTCCAATCTCAAAACAAGTCCTCCAATCTCAAAACAAGTCCTCCAATCTCAAAACAAGTCCTCCAATCTCAAAACAAGTCCTCCAATCATAGTGCAAGTTCACCTGGCACAGAACAAGTCCCCCAATGACATACCAAATCCTCCAATAAGAGAACAAGCCCTCCAGGCTCTCAACATGTCCTCCAGGCTCTCAACATGTCCTCCAGGCTCCCAACATGTCCTCCAGGCTCTCAACATGTCCTCCAGGCTCTCAACATGTCCTCCAGGCTCTCAACATGTCCTCCAAATATAGTGCAACCTCTCCAAGCAAAGAACAAATTCTCCAATCACAGACCAAATGCTCCTAAAAGAGAACAAGTCCTCCAAGCTCTCAACAATTCCTAAAATCTCAGAACAAGCCCTCCAAGCTCTGAACAAGCCCTCCAAGCTCTGAACAAGCCCTCCAAGCTCTGAACAAGCCCTCCAAGCTCTGAACAAGTCCTCCAAGCTCTGAACAAGTCCTCCAAGCTCAGAACAATACCTAAAATCTCTCAAAAACCACATTAAACTCAGAACAAGTCCTCCAATCTCAAAACAAGTCCTCCAATATCAAAACAAGTCCTCCAATCTCAAAACAAGTCCTCCAATCTCAAAACAAGTCCTCCAATCTCAAAACAAGTCCTCCAATCCCAAAACAAGTCCTCCAATCATTGTGCAAGTTCACCAGGCACAGAACAAGTCCCCCAATGACATACCAAATGCTCCGATAAGAGAACAAGTCCTCCAGGCTCTCAACATGTCCTCCACGCTCTCAACATGTCCTCCACGCTCTCAACATGTCCTCCAGGCTCTCAACATGTCCTCCAGGCTCTCAACATGTCCTCCACGCTCTCAACATGTCCTCCAAATATAGTGCAACCTCTCCAGGCAGAGAACAAATTCTCCAATCACAGACCAAATGCTCCTAAAGGAGAACAAGTCCTCCAAGCCGTGAACAAGTCCTCCAAGCTCTGAACAAGTCCTCCAAGCTCTGAACAAGTCCTCCAAGCTCTGAACAAGTCCTCCAAGCTCTGAACAAGTCCTCCAAGCTCTGAACAAGTCCTCCAAGCTCTGAACAAGTCCTCCAAGCTCTGAACAAGTCCTCCAAGCCCTGAACAAGTCCTCCAAGCTCTGAACAAGTCCTCCAATCTCAGAACAAGTCCTCCAATCTCAGAACAAGTCCTCCAATCTCAGAACAAGTCCTCCAATTCCAAAACAAATCCTCCAATCATAGTGCAAGTTCATCCGGCACAGAACAAGTCCCCCAATGACATACCAAATCCTCCGATAAGAGAACAAGTCCTCCAGGCTCTCAACATTTCCTCCAGATTCTCAACATGTCCTCCAGGCTCTCAACATGTCCACCAGGCTCTCAACATGTCCTCCAAATATAGTGCAACCTCTCCAGGCAAAGAACAAATTCACCAATCACAGACCAAATGCTCCTAGAAGAGAACAAGTCCTCCATGCTCTCAAGAATTCCTAAAATCTCAGAACAAGTCCTCCAGGCTCTGAACAAGTCCTCCAGGCTCTGAACAAGTCCTCCAGGCTCTGAACAAGTCCTCCAGGCTCTGAACAAGTCCTCCAGGCTCTGAACAAGTCCTCCAGGCTCTGAACAAGTCCTCCAGGCTCTGAACAAGTCCTCCAGGCTCTGAACAAGTCCTCCAAGCTCTGAACAAGTCCTCCAAGCCCTGAACAAGTCCTCCAAGCCCTGAACAAGTCCTCCAAGCTCTGAACAAGTCCTCCAAGCTCTGAACAAGTCCTCCAAGCCCAGAAAAAATTCTTCAATCACAGTGCAAGCTCCACAGGCACAGAACAATTTCTCCAATCACAGACCAAATGCTCCTAAAAGAGAACAAGTCCTCCAAGCTCTGAGCAAGTCCTCCAAGCTCAGAACAAGTCCTCCAATCTCAGAACAAGTCCTCCAATCTCAGAACAAGTCCTCCAATCTCAGAACAAGTCCTACAATTCCAAAACAAATCCTCCAATCATAGTGCAAGTTCACCCGGCACAGAACAAGTCCCCCAATGACATACCAAATCCTCCGATAAGAGAACAAGTCCTCCAGGCTCTCAACATGTCCTCCAGGCTCTCAACATGTCCTCCAGGCTCTCAACATGTCCTCCAGGCTCTCAACATGTCCTCCAGGCTCTCAACATGTCCTCCAGGCTCTCAACATGTCCTCCAAATATAGTGCAACCTCTCCAGGCAAAGAACATATTCTCCAATCACAGACCAAATCCTCCTAGAAGACAACAAGTCCTCCATGCTCTCAAGAATTCCTAAAATCTCAGAACAAGTCCTCCAGGCTCTGAACAAGTCCTCCAGGCTCTGAACAAGTCCTCCAGGCTCTGAACAATTCCTCCAGGCTCTGAACAAGTCCTCCAGGCTCTGAACAAGTCCTCCAAGCTCTGAACAAGTCCTCCAAGCTCTGAACAAGTCCTCCAATCATAGTGCAGCTTCACCCGGCACAGAACAAGTCCCCCAATGACATACCAAATCCTCCAATAAGAGAACAAGTCCTCCAGATTCTCAACATGTCCTCCAGGCTCTCAACATGTCCTCCAGGCTCTCAACATGTCCTCCAGGCTCTCAACATGTCCTCCAGGCTCTCAACATGTCCTCCAGGCTCTCAACATGTCCTCCAGGCTCTCAACATGTCCTCCAGGCTCTCAACATGTCCTCCAAATATAGTGCAACCTCTCCAGGCAAAGAACAAATTCTCCAATCACAGACCAAATGCTCCTAAAAGAGAACAACTCCTCCAAGCTCTCAACAATTCCTAAAATCTCAGAACAAGTCCTCCAAGCTCTGAACAAGTCCTCCAAGCTCTGAACAAGTCCTCCAAGCTCTGAACAAGTCCTCCAAGCTCTGAACAAGTCCTCCAAGCTCTGAACAAGTCCTCCAAGCTCTGAACAAGTCCTCCAAGCTCTGAACAAGTCCTCCAAGCTCTGAACATCTCCCCCATATTCAGAACAAGCCCCAAACTCAGAACAAGTCCTCCAAGCCCAGAAAAAATTCTTCAATCACAGAGCAAGCTCCACAGGCACAGAACAATTTCTCCAATCACAGACCAAATGCCCCTAAAAGAGAACAAGTCCTCCAAGCTCTGAACAAGTCCTCCAAGCTCAGAACAGTACCTAAAATCTCTGAACAAGCACATCAAATTCAGAACAAGTCCTCCAATCCCAAAACAAGTCCTCCAATCTCAAAACAAGTCCTCCAATCCCAAAACAAGTCCTCCAATCCCAAAACAAGTCCTCCAATCCCAAAACAAGTCCGCCAATCCCAAAACAAGTCCTCCAATCTCAAAACAAGTCCTCCAATCATAGTGCAAGTTCACCAGGCACAGAACAAGTCCCCCAATGACATACCAAATGCTCCGGTAAGAAAACAAGTCCTCCAGGCTCTCAACATGTCCTCCAGGCTCTCAACATGTCCTCCAAATATAGTGCAAGTTCTCCAGGCAGAGAACAAATTCTCAAATAACAGACCAAATGCTCCTAAAAGAGAACAACTTCTCCAAGCTCTGAACAAGTCCTCCAAGCTCTGAACAACTCCTCCAGGCTCTGAACAAGTCCTCCAGGCTCTGAACAAGTCCTCCAACCTCTGAACAAGTCCTCCAAGCTCTGAACAAGACCTCCAAGCTCTAAACAAACCCTCCAATCTCAGAACAAGTCCTCCAATCTCAGAACAAGTCCTCCAAGCATAGTGCAAGTTCACCCGGCACAGAACAAGTCCCCCAATGACATACCAAATCCTCCGATAAGAGAACAAGTCCTCCAGGCTCTCAACATGTCCTCCAGGCTCTCAACATGTCCTCCAGGCTCTCAACATGTCCTCCAGGCTCTCAACATGTCCTCCAGGCTCTCAACATGTCCTCCAGGCTCTCAACATGTCCTCCACGCTCTCAACATGTCCTCCAAATATAGTGCAACCTCTCCAGGCAGAGAACAAATTCTCCAATCACAGACCAAATGCTCCTAAAGGAGAACAAGTCCTCCAAGCCGTGAACAAGTCCTCCAAGCTCTGAACAAGTCCTCCAAGCTCTGAACAAGTCCTCCAAGCTCTGAACAAGTCCTCCAAGCTCTGAACAAGTCCTCCAAGCTCTGAACAAGTCCTCCAAGCCCTGAACAAGTCCTCCAAGCTCTGAACAAGTCCTCCAATCTCAGAACAAGTCCTCCAATCTCAGAACAAGTCCTCCAATCTCAGAACAAGTCCTCCAATCTCAGAACAAGTCCTCCAATTCCAAAACAAATCCTCCAATCATAGTGCAAGTTCATCCGGCACAGAACAAGTCCCCCAATGACATACCAAATCCTCCGATAAGAGAACAAGTCCTCCAGGCTCTCAACATTTCCTCCAGATTCTCAACATGTCCTCCAGGCTCTCAACATGTCCACCAGGCTCTCAACATGTCCTCCAAATATAGTGCAACCTCTCCAGGCAAAGAACAAATTCACCAATCACAGACCAAATGCTCCTAGAAGAGAACAAGTCCTCCATGCTCTCAAGAATTCCTAAAATCTCAGAACAAGTCCTCCAGGCTCTGAACAAGTCCTCCAGGCTCTGAACAAGTCCTCCAGGCTCTGAACAAGTCCTCCAGGCTCTGAACAAGTCCTCCAGGCTCTGAACAAGTCCTCCAGGCTCTGAACAAGTCCTCCAGGCTCTGAACAAGTCCTCCAAGCTCTGAACAAGTCCTCCAAGCCCTGAACAAGTCCTCCAAGCCCTGAACAAGTCCTCCAAGCTCTGAACAAGTCCTCCAAGCCCAGAAAAAATTCTTCAATCACAGTGCAAGCTCCACAGGCACAGAACAATTTCTCCAATCACAGACCAAATGCTCCTAAAAGAGAACAAGTCCTCCAAGCTCTGAGCAAGTCCTCCAAGCTCAGAACAAGTCCTCCAATCTCAGAACAAGTCCTCCAATCTCAGAACAAGTCCTCCAATCTCAGAACAAGTCCTACAATTCCAAAACAAATCCTCCAATCATAGTGCAAGTTCACCCGGCACAGAACAAGTCCCCCAATGACATACCAAATCCTCCGATAAGAGAACAAGTCCTCCAGGCTCTCAACATGTCCTCCAGGCTCTCAACATGTCCTCCAGGCTCTCAACATGTCCTCCAGGCTCTCAACATGTCCTCCAGGCTCTCAACATGTCCTCCAGGCTCTCAACATGTCCTCCAGGCTCTCAACATGTCCTCCAGGCTCTCAACATGTCCTCCAAATATAGTGCAACCTCTCCAGGCAAAGAACATATTCTCCAATCACAGACCAAATCCTCCTAGAAGACAACAAGTCCTCCATGCTCTCAAGAATTCCTAAAATCTCAGAACAAGTCCTCCAGGCTCTGAACAAGTCCTCCAGGCTCTGAACAAGTCCTCCAGGCTCTGAACAAGTCCTCCAGGCTCTGAACAAGTCCTCCAGGCTCTGAACAAGTCCTCCAGGCTCTGAACAAGTCCTCCAGGCTCTGAACAAGTCCTCCAAGCTCTGAACAAGTCCTCCAAGCTCTGAACAAGTCCTCCAATCATAGTGCAGCTTCACCCGGCACAGAACAAGTCCCCCAATGACATACCAAATCCTCCAATAAGAGAACAAGTCCTCCAGATTCTCAACATGTCCTCCAGGCTCTCAACATGTCCTCCAGGCTCTCAACATGTCCTCCAGGCTCTCAACATGTCCTCCAGGCTCTCAACATGTCCTCCAGGCTCTCAACATGTCCTCCAGGCTCTCAACATGTCCTCCAAATATAGTGCAACCTCTCCAGGCAAAGAACATATTCTCCAATCACAGACCAAATGCTCCTAAAAGAGAACAACTCCTCCAAGCTCTCAACAATTCCTAAAATCTCAGAACAAGTCCTCCAAGCTCTGAACAAGTCCTCCAAGCTCTGAACAAGTCCTCCAAGCTCTGAACAAGTCCTCCAAGCTCTGAACAAGTCCTCCAAGCTCTGAACAAGTCCTCCAAGCTCTGAACAAGTCCTCCAAGCTCTGAACAAGTCCTCCAAGCTCTGAACAAGTCCTCCAAGCTCTGAACATCTCCCCCATATTCAGAACAAGCCCCAAACTCAGAACAAGTCCTCCAAGCCCAGAAAAAATTCTTCAATCACAGAGCAAGCTCCACAGGCACAGAACAATTTCTCCAATCACAGACCAAATGCCCCTAAAAGAGAACAAGTCCTCCAAGCTCTGAACAAGTCCTCCAAGCTCAGAACAGTACCTAAAATCTCTGAACAAGCACATCAAATTCAGAACAAGTCCTCCAATCCCAAAACAAGTCCTCCAATCTCAAAACAAGTCCTCCAATCCCAAAACAAGTCCTCCAATCCCAAAACAAGTCCTCCAATCCCAAAACAAGTCCGCCAATCCCAAAACAAGTCCTCCAATCTCAAAACAAGTCCTCCAATCATAGTGCAAGTTCACCAGGCACAGAACAAGTCCCCCAATGACATACCAAATGCTCCGGTAAGAAAACAAGTCCTCCAGGCTCTCAACATGTCCTCCAGGCTCTCAACATGTCCTCCAAATATAGTGCAAGTTCTCCAGGCAGAGAACAAATTCTCAAATAACAGACCAAATGCTCCAAAAAGAGAACAACTTCTCCAAGCTCTGAACAAGTCCTCCAAGCTCTGAACAACTCCTCCAAGCTCTGAACAACTCCTCCAGGCTCTGAACAAGTCCTCCAGGCTCTGAACAAGTCCTCCAACCTCTGAACAAGTCCTCCAAGCTCTGAACAAGACCTCCAAGCTCTAAACAAACCCTCCAATCTCAGAACAAGTCCTCCAATCTCAGAACAAGTCCTCCAAGCATAGTGCAAGTTCACCCGGCACAGAACAAGTCCCCCAATGACATACCAAATCCTCCGATAAGAGAACAAGTCCTCCAGGCTCTCAACATGTCCTCCAGGCTCTCAACATGTCCTCCAGGCTCTCAACATGTCCTCCAGGCTCTCAACATGTCCTCCAGGCTCTCAACATGTCCTCCAAATATAGTGCAACCTCTCCAGGCAAAGAACAAATTCTCCAATCACACACCAAATGCTCCTAAAAGAGAACAACTCCTCCAAGATCTCAACAATTCCTAAAATCTCAGAACAAGTCCTCCAAGCTCTGAACAAGTCCTCCAAGCTCTGAACAAGTCCTCCAAGCTCTGAACAAGTCCTCCAAGCTCTGAACAAGTCCTCCAAGCTCTGAACAAGTCCTCCAAGCTCTGAACAAGTCCTCCAAGCTCTGAACAAGTCCTCCAAGCTCTGAACAAGTCCTCCAAGCTCTGAACAAGTCCTCCAAGCTCTGAACAAGTCCTCCAAGCTCTGAACAAGTCCTCCAAGCTCTGAACAAGTCCTCCAAGCTCTGAACAAGTCCTCCAAGCTCTGAACAAGTCCTCCAAGCTCTGAACAAGTCCTCCAAGCTCTGAACAAGTCCTCCAAGCTCTGAACAAGTCCTCCAAGCCCAGAAAAAATTCTTCAATCACAGTGCAAGCTCCACAGGCACAGAACAATTTCTCCAATCACAGACAAAATGCTCCTAAAAGAGAACAAGTCCTCCAAGCTCTGAACAAGTCCTCCAATCCCAGAACAAGTCCTCCAATCCCAAAACAAGTCCTCCAATCCCAAAACAAGTCCTCCAATCCCAAAACAAGTCCTCCAATCTCAAAACAAGTCCTCCAATCTCAAAACAAGTCCTCCAATCTCAAAACAAGTCCTCCAATCTCAAAACAAGTCCTCCAATCTCAAAACAAGTCCTCCAATCTCAAAACAAGTCCTCCAATCTCAAAACAAGTCCTCCAATCTCAAAACAAGTCCTCCAATCTCAAAACAAGTCCTCCAATCATTGTGCAAGTTCACCAGGCACAGAACAAGTCCCCCAATGACATACCAAATGCTCCGATAAGAGAACAAGTCCTCCAGGCTCTCAACATGTCCTCCAGGCTCTCAACATGTCCTCCAGGCTCTCAACATGTCCTCCAGGCTCTCAACATGTCCTCCAGGCTCTCAACATGTCCTCCAGGCTCTCAACATGTCCTCCAGGCTCTCAACATGTCCTCCAAATATAGTGCAACCTCTCCAGGCAAAGAACAAATTCTCCAATCGCAGACCAAATGCTCCTAAAAGAGAACAAGACCTCCAAGCTCTGAACAAGTCCTCCAAGCTCTGAACAAGTCCTCCAAGCTCTGAACAAGTCCTCCAAGCTCTGAACAAGTCCTCCAAGCTCTGAACAAGTCCTCCAAGCTCTGAACAATACCTAAAATATCTGAACAACCACACAAAATTCAGAACAAGACCTCCAATCTCAAAACAAGTCCTCCAATCTCAGAACAAGTCCTCCAATCTCAAAACAAGTCCTCCAATCTCAAAACAAGTCCTCCAATCTCAAAACAAGTCCTCCAATCTCAAAACAATTGCTCCAATCATAGTGCAAGTTCACCTGGCACAGAACAAGTCCCCCAATGACATACCAAATCCTCCAATAAGAGAACAAGCCCTCCAGGCTCTCAACATGTCCTCCAGGCTCTCAACATGTCCTCCAGGCTCCCAACATGTCCTCCAGGCTCCCAACATGTCCTCCAGGCTCTCAACATGTCCTCCAGGCTCTCAACATGTCCTCCAGGCTCTCAACATGTCCTCCAAATATAGTGCAACCTCTCCAAGCAAAGAACAAATTCTCCAATCACAGACCAAATGCTCCTAAAAGAGAACAAGTCCTCCAAGCTCTCAACAATTCCTAAAATCTCAGAACAAGCCCTCCAAGCTCTGAACAAGCCCTCCAAGCTCTGAACAAGCCCTCCAAGCTCTGAACAAGCCCTCCAAGCTCTGAACAAGCCCTCCAAGCTCTGAACAAGCCCTCCAAGCTCTGAACAAGTCCTCCAAGCTCAGAACAATACCTAAAATCTCTCAAAAACCACATTAAACTCAGAACAAGTCCTCCAATCTCAAAACAAGTCCTCCAATCTCAAAACAAGTCCTCCAATCTCAAAACAAGTCCTCCAATCTCAAAACAAGTCCTCCAATCTCAAAACAAGTCCTCCAATCCCAAAACAAGTCCTCTAATCATTGTGCAAGTTCACCAGGCACAGAACAAGTCCCCCAATGACATACCAAATGCTCCGATAAGGGAACAAGTCCTCCAGGCTCTCAACATGTCCTCCACGCTCTCAACATGTCCTCCACGCTCTCAACATGTCCTCCAGGCTCTCAACATGTCCTCCAGGCTCTCAACATGTCCTCCACGCTCTCAACATGTCCTCCAAATATAGTGCAACCTCTCCAGGCAGAGAACAAATTCTCCAATCACAGACCAAATGCTCCTAAAGGAGAACAAGTCCTCCAAGCCGTGAACAAGTCCTCCAAGCTCTGAACAAGTCCTCCAAGCTCTGAACAAGTCCTCCAAGCTCTGAACAAGTCCTCCAAGCTCTGAACAAGTCCTCCAAGCTCTGAACAAGTCCTCCAAGCTCTGAACAAGTCCTCCAAGCTCTGAACAAGTCCTCCAAGCCCTGAACAAGTCCTCCAAGCTCTGAACAAGTCCTCCAAGCTCTGAACAAGTCCTCCAAGCCCAGAAAAAATTCTTCAATCACAGTGCAAGCTCCACAGGCACAGAACAATTTCTCCAATCACAGACCAAATGCTCCTAAAAGAGAACAAGTCCTCCAAGCTCTGAACAAGTCCTCCAAGCTCAGAACAAGTCCTCCAATCTCAGAACAAGTCCTCCAATCTCAGAACAAGTCCTCCAATCTCAGAACAAGTCCTACAATTCCAAAACAAATCCTCCAATCATAGTGCAAGTTCACCCGGCACAGAACAAGTCCCCCAATGACATACCAAATCCTCCGATAAGAGAACAAGTCCTCCAGGCTCTCAACATGTCCTCCAGGCTCTCAACATGTCCTCCAGGCTCTCAACATGTCCTCCAGGCTCTCAACATGTCCTCCAGGCTCTCAACATGTCCTCCAGGCTCTCAACATGTCCTCCAGGCTCTCAACATGTCCTCCAAATATAGTGCAACCTCTCCAGGCAAAGAACATATTCTCCAATCACAGACCAAATCCTCCTAGAAGACAACAAGTCCTCCATGCTCTCAAGAATTCCTAAAATCTCAGAACAAGTCCTCCAGGCTCTGAACAAGTCCTCCAGGCTCTGAACAAGTCCTCCAGGCTCTGAACAAGTCCTCCAGGCTCTGAACAAGTCCTCCAGGCTCTGAACAAGTCCTCCAGGCTCTGAACAAGTCCTCCAGGCTCTGAACAAGTCCTCCAGGCTCTGAACAAGTCCTCCAGGCTCTGAACAAGTCCTCCAGGCTCTGAACAAGTCCTCCAGGCTCTGAACAAGTCCTCCAGGCTCTGAACAAGTCCTCCAGGCTCTGAACAAGTCCTCCAAGCTCTGAACAAGTCCTCCAATCATAGTGCAGCTTCACCCGGCACAGAACAAGTCCCCCAATGACATACCAAATCCTCCAATAAGAGAACAAGTCCTCCAGGCTCTCAACATGTCCTCCAGGTTCTCAACATGTCCTCCAGGCTCTCAACATGTCCTCCAGGCTCTCAACATGTCCTCCAGGCTCTCAACATGTCCTCCAGGCTCTCAACATGTCCTCCAGGCTCTCAACATGTCCTCCAAATATAGTGCAACCTCTCCAGGCAAAGAACAAATTCTCCAATCACAGACCAAATGCTCCTAAAAGAGAACAACTCCTCCAAGCTCTCAACAATTCCTAAAATCTCAGAACAAGTCCTCCAAGCTCTGAACAAGTCCTCCAAGCTCTGAACAAGTCCTCCAAGCTCTGAACAAGTCCTCCAAGCTCTGAACAAGTCCTCCAAGCTCTGAACAAGTCCTCCAAGCTCTGAACAAGTCCTCCAAGCTCTGAACATCTCCCCCATATTCAGAACAAGCCCCAAACTCAGAACAAGTCCTCCAAGCCCAGAAAAAATTCTTCAATCACAGAGCAAGCTCTACAGGCACAGAACAATTTCTCCAATCACAGACCAAATGCCCCTAAAAGAGAACAAGTCCTCCAAGCTCTGAACAAGTCCTCCAAGCTCAGAACAGTACCTAAAATCTCTGAACAAGCACATCAAATTCAGAACAAGTCCTCCAATCCCAAAACAAGTCCTCCAATCCCAAAACAAGTCCTCCAATCCCAAAACAAGTCCTCCAATCCCAAAACAAGTCCTCCAATCCCAAAACAAGTCCTCCAATCCCAAAACAAGTCCTCCAATCTCAAAACAAGTCCTCCAATCATAGTGCAAGTTCACCAGGCACAGAACAAGTCCCCCAATGACATACCAAATGCTCCGGTAAGAAAACAAGTCCTCCAGGCTCTCAACATGTCCTCCAGGCTCTCAACATGTCCTCCAAATATAGTGCAAGTTCTCCAGGCAGAGAACAAATTCTCAAATAACAGACCAAATGCTCCTAAAAGAGAACAACTTCTCCAAGCTCTGAACAAGTCCTCCAAGCTCTGAACAACTCCTCCAAGCTCTGAACAACTCCTCCAGGCTCTGAACAAGTCCTCCAGGCTCTGAACAAGTCCTCCAACCTCTGAACAAGTCCTCCAAGCTCTGAACAAGACCTCCAAGCTCTAAACAAACCCTCCAATCTCAGAACAAGTCCTCCAATCTCAAAACAAGTCCTCCAAGCATAGTGCAAGTTCACCCGGCACAGAACAAGTCCCCCAATGACATACCAAATCCTCCGATAAGAGAACAAGTCCTCCAGGCTCTCAACATGTCCTCCAGGCTCTCAACATGTCCTCCAGGCTCTCAACATGTCCTCCAGGCTCTCAACATGTCCTCCAGGCTCTCAACATGTCCTCCAGGCTCTCAACATGTCCTCCAAATATAGTGCAACCTCTCCAGGCAAAGAACAAATTCTCCAATCACAGACCAAATGCTCCTAAAAGAGAACAACTCCTCCAAGCTCTGAACAAGTCCTCCAAGCTCTGAACAAGTCCTCCAAGCTCTGAACAAGTCCTCCAAGCTCTGAACAAGTCCTCCAAGCTCTGAACAAGTCCTCCAAGCTCTGAACAAGTCCTCCAAGCTCTGAACAAGTCCTCCAAGCTCTGAACAAGTCCTCCAAGCTCTGAACAAGTCCTCCAAGCTCTGAACAAGTCCTCCAAGCTCTGAACAAGTCCTCCAAGCTCTGAACAAGTCCTCCAAGCTCTGAACAAGTCCTCCAAGCTCTGAACAAGTCCTCCAAGCTCTGAACAAGTCCTCCAAGCTCTGAACAAGTCCTCCAAGCTCTGAACAAGTCCTCCAAGCTCTGAACAAGTCCTCCAAGCTCTGAACAAGTCCTCCAAGCTCTGAACAAGTCCTCCAAGCCCAGAAAAAATTCTTCAATCACAGTGCAAGCTCCACAGGCACAGAACAATTTCTCCAATCACAGACAAAATGCTCCTAAAAGAGAACAAGTCCTCCAAGCTCTGAACAACTCCTCCAATCCCAGAACAAGTCCTCCAATCCCAAAACAAGTCCTCCAATCCCAAAACAAGTCCTCCAATCTCAAAACAAGTCCTCCAATCTCAAAACAAGTCCTCCAATCTCAAAACAAGTCCTCCAATCTCAAAACAAGTCCTCCAATCTCAAAACAAGTCCTCCAATCTCAAAACAAGTCCTCCAATCTCAAAACAAGTCCTCCAATCTCAAAACAAGTCCTCCAATCTCAAAACAAGTCCTCCAATCTCAAAACAAGTCCTCCAATCATTGTGCAAGTTCACCAGGCACAGAACAAGTCCCCCAATGACATACCAAATGCTCCGATAAGAGAACAAGTCCTCCAGGCTCTCAACATGTCCTCCAGGCTCTCAACATGTCCTCCAGGCTCTCAACATGTCCTCCAGGCTCTCAACATGTCCTCCAGGCTCTCAACATGTCCTCCAGGCTCTCAACATGTCCTCCAAATATAGTGCAACCTCTCCAGGCAAAGAACAAATTCTCCAATCGCAGACCAAATGCTCCTAAAAGAGAACAAGACCTCCAAGCTCTGAACAAGTCCTCCAAGCTCTGAACAAGTCCTCCAAGCTCTGAACAAGTCCTCCAAGCTCTGAACAATACCTAAAATATCTGAACAACCACACAAAATTCAGAACAAGTCCTCCAATCTCAAAACAAGTCCTCCAATCTCAGAACAAGTCCTCCAATCTCAGAACAAGTCCTCCAATCTCAAAACAAGTCCTCCAATCTCAAAACAAGTCCTCCAATCTCAAAACAAGTCCTACAATCTCAAAACAATTGCTCCAATCATAGTGCAAGTTCACCTGGCACAGAACAAGTCCCCCAATGACATACCAAATCCTCCAATAAGAGAACAAGCCCTCCAGGCTCTCAACATGTCCTCCAGGCTCTCAACATGTCCTCCAGGCTCCCAACATGTCCTCCAGGCTCTCAACATGTCCTCCAGGCTCTCAACATGTCCTCCAGGCTCTCAACATGTCCTCCAAATATAGTGCAACCTCTCCAAGCAAAGAACAAATTCTCCAATCACAGACCAAATGCTCCTAAAAGAGAACAAGTCCTCCAAGCTCTCAACAATTCCTAAAATCTCAGAACAAGCCCTCCAAGCTCTGAACAAGCCCTCCAAGCTCTGAACAAGCCCTCCAAGCTCTGAACAAGCCCTCCAAGCTCTGAACAAGTCCTCCAAGCTCAGAACAATACCTAAAATCTCTCAAAAACCACATTAAACTCAGAACAAGTCCTCCAATCTCAAAACAAGTCCTCCAATCTCAAAACAAGTCCTCCAATCTCAAAACAAGTCCTCCAATCTCAAAACAAGTCCTCCAATCCCAAAACAAGTCCTCCAATCATTGTGCAAGTTCACCAGGCACAGAACAAGTCCCCCAATGACATACCAAATGCTCCGATAAGAGAACAAGTCCTCCAGGCTCTCAACATGTCCTCCAGGCTCTCAACATGTCCTCCACGCTCTCAACATGTCCTCCAGGCTCTCAACATGTCCTCCAGGCTCTCAACATGTCCTCCAAATATAGTGCAACCTCTCCAGGCAGAGAAAAAATTCTCCAATCACAGACCAAATGCTCCTAAAAGAGAACAAGTCCTCCAAGCCGTGAACAAGTCCTCCAAGCTCTGAACAAGTCCTCCAAGCTCTGAACAAGTCCTCCAAGCTCTGAACAAGTCCTCCAAGCTCTGAACAAGTCCTCCAAGCTCTGAACAAGTCCTCCAAGCTCTGAACAAGTCCTCCAAGCTCTGAACAAGTCCTCCAAGCTCTGAACAAGTCCTCCAAGCTCTGAACAAGTCCTCCAAGCTCTGAACAACCACATCAAATTCAGAACAAGTCCTCCAATCTCAAAACAAGTCCTCCAATCTCAAAACAAGTCCTCCAATCTCAAAACAAGTCCTCCAATCTCAAAACAGGTCCTCCAATCATCATAGTTCATGTTCACCAGGCACACAACAAGTCCCCCAATGACATACCAAATGCTCGGATAAGAGAACAGGTCCTCCAGGCTCTCAACATGTCCTCCAGGCTCTCAACATGTCCTCCAGGCTCTCAACATGTCCTCCAGGCTCTCAACATGTCCTCCAGGCTCTCAACATGTCCTCCAAATATAGGGCAAGTTCTCCAGGCAGAGAACAAATTCTCCAATCACAGACCAAATGCTCCTAAAAGAGAACAAGTCCTCCAAGCTCTCAACAATTCCTAAAATCTCAGAACAAGTCCTCCAGGCTCTGAACAAGTCCTCCAAGCTCTGAACAACTCCCCCATATTCAGAACAAGCCCCAAACTCAGAACAAGCCCTCCAAGCCCAGAAAAAATTCTTCAATCACAGTGCAAGCTCTACAGGCACAGAACAATTTCTCCAATCACAGACCAAATGCTCCTAAAAGAGAACAAGTCCTCCAGGCCCTGAACAAGTCCTCCAGGCCCTGAACAAGTCCTCCAGGCCCTGAACAACTCCTCCAGGCCCAGAACAAGTCCTCCAGGCCATGAACAAGTCCTCCAGGCCCTGAACAATTCCTCCAGGCCCGGAACAAGTCCTCCAAGCTCTGAACAAGTCCTCCAAGCTCTGAACAAGACCTCCAAGCTCTAAACAAACCCTCCAATCTCAAAACAAGTCCTCCAATCTCAGAACAAGTCCTCCAATCTCAGAACAAGTCCTACAATTAAAAAACAAATCCTCCAATCATAGTGCAAGTTCACCCGGCACAGAACAATTCCCCCAATGACATACCAAATCCTCCGATAAGAGAACAAGTCCTCCAGGCTCTCAACATGTCCCCCAGGCTCTCAACATGTCCTCCAGGCTCTCAACATGTCCTCCAGGCTCTCAACATGTCCTCCAGGCTCTCAACATGTCCTCCAGGCTCTCAACATGTCCTCCAGGCTCTCAACATGTCCTCCAAATATAGTGCAACCTCTCCAGGCAAAGAACAAATTCTCCAATCACAGACCAAATGCTCCTAGAAGAGAACAAGTCCTCCATGCTCTCAAGAATTCCTAAAATCTCAGAACAAGTCCTCCAGGCTCTGAACAAGTCCTCCAGGCTCTGAACAAGTCCTCCAGGCTCTGAACAAGTCCTCCAAGCTCTGAAAAAATCCTCCAAGCTCTGAAAAAATCCTCCAGGCTCTGAACAATTCCTCCAAACTCTAAACAAACCCTCCAATCTCAGAACAAGTCCTCCAATCTCAGAACAAGTCCTCCAATCATAGTGCAAGTTCACCCGGCACAGAACAAGTCCCCCAATGACATACCAAATCCTCCGATAAGAGAACATGTCCTCCAGGCTCTCAACATGTCCTCCAGGCTCTCAACATGTCCTCCAGGCTCTCAACATGTCCTCCAGGCTCTCAACATGTCCTCCAGGCTCTCAACATGTCCTCCAGGCTCTCAACATGTCCTCCAGGCTCTCAACATGTCCTCCAGGCTCTCAACATGTCCTCCAAATATAGTGCAACCTCTCCAGGCAAAGAACAAATTCTCCAATCACACACCAAATGCTCCTAAAAGAGAACAACTCCTCCAAGCTCTCAACATTTCCTAAA
Source organism: Ara ararauna (assembly GCA_028858755.1). Lineage (NCBI taxonomy): Eukaryota > Metazoa > Chordata > Aves > Psittaciformes > Psittacidae > Ara > Ara ararauna. The sequence continues at coordinate 912,937 of CM054376.1, forward strand.
ATCTCAGAAGAAGTCCTCCAAGCCCTGAATACGTCCTCCAAGCCCTGAACAAGTCCTCCAAGCTCTGAACAAGTCCTCCAAGCTCTGAACAACTCCCCCATATTCAGAACAAGCCCCAAACTCAGAACAAGTCCTACAAGCCCCGAAAAAATTCTTCAATCACAGTGCAAGCTCCACAGGCACAGAACAATTTCTCCAATCACAGACCAAATGCTCCTAAAAGAGAACAACTTCTCCAAGCTCTGAACAAGTCCTCCAAGCTCTGAACAAGTCCTCCAAGCTCTGAACAACCACATCAAACTCAGAACAAGTCCTCCAATCTCAAAACAAGTCCTCCAATCTCAGAACAAGTCCTCCAATCTCAGAACAAGTCCTCCTACAATTCCAAAACAAATCCTCCAATCATAGTGCAAGTTCACCCGGCACAGAACAAGTCCCCCAATGACATACCAAATCCTCCGATAACAGAACAAGTCCTCCAGGCTCTCAACATGTCCTCCAGGCTCTCAACATGTCCTCCAGGCTCTCAACATGTCCTCCAGGCTCTCAACATGTCCTCCAGGCTCTCAACATGTCCTCCAGGCTCTCAACATGTCCTCCAGGCTCTCAACATGTCCTCCAAATATAGTGCAACCTCTCCAGGCAAAGAACAAATTCTCCAATCACAGAACAAATGCTCCTAGAAGAGAACAACTCCTCCAAGCTCTCAACAATTCCTAAAATCTCAGAACAAGTCCTCCAGGCTCTGAACAAGTCCTCCAGGCTCTGAACAAATCCTCCAGGCTCTGAACAAATCCTCCAGGCTCTGAACAAATCCTCCAGGCTCTGAACAAATCCTCCAGGCTCTGAACAAATCCTCCAGGCTCTGAACAAATCCTCCAGGCTCTGAACAAGACCTCCAAGCTCTAAACAAGTCCTCCAATCTCAGAACAAGTCCTCCAATCTCAGAAGAAGTCCTACAATTCCAAAACAAATCCTCCAATCATAGTGCAAGTTCACCTGGCACAGAACAAGTCCCCCAATGACATACCAAATCCTCCGATAAGAGAACAAGTCCTCCAGGCTCTCAACATGTCCTCCAGGCTCTCAACATGTCCTCCACGCTCTCAACATGTCCTCCACGCTCTCAACATGTCCTCCACGCTCTCAACATGTCCTCCACGCTCTCAACATGTCCTCCACGCTCTCAAGAATTCCTAAAATCTCTGAACAAGTCCTCCAGGCTCTGAACAAGTCCTCCAGGCTCTGAACAAGTCCTCCAGGCTCTGAACAAGTCCTCCAGGCTCTGAACAAGTCCTCCAGGCTCTGAACAAGTCCTCCAGGCTCTGAACAAGTCCTCCAGGCTCTGAACAAGTCCTCCAGGCTCTGAACAAGTCCTCCAGGCTCTGAACAAGTCCTCCAGGCTCTGAACAAGTCCTCCAGGCTCTGAACAAGTCCTCCAAGCTCTGAACAAGTCCTCCAAGCATAGTGCAAGTTCACCCGGCACAGAACAAGTCCCCCAATGACATACCAAATCCTCCGATAAGAGAACAAGTCCTCCAGGCTCTCAACATGTCCTCCAGGCTCTCAACATGTCCTCCAGGCTCTCAACATGTCCTCCAGGCTCTCAACATGTCCTCCAGGCTCTCAACATGTCCTCCAGGCTCTCAACATGTCCTCCAAATATAGTGCAACCTCTCCAGGCAAAGAACAAATTCTCCAATCACACACCAAATGCTCCTAAAAGAGAACAACTCCTCCAAGCTCTCAACAATTCCTAAAATCTCAGAACAAGTCCTCCAAGCTCTGAACAATTCCTAAAATCTCAATACAAGACCTCCAAGCTCTGAACAAGTCCTCCAAGCTGTGAACAAGTCCTCCAAGCTCTGAACAAGTCCTCCAAGCGCTGAACAAGTCCTCCAAGCGCTGAACAAGTCCTCCAAGCGCTGAACAAGTCCTCCAAGCGCTGAACAAGTCCTCCAAGCTCTGAACAAGTCCTCCAAGCTCTGAACAACTCCCCCATATTCAGAACAAGCCCCAAACTCAGAACAAGTCCTCCAAGCCCAGAAAAAATTCTTCAATCACAGTGCAAGCTCCACAGGCACAGAACAATTTCTCCAATCACAGACCAAAAGCTCCTAAAAGAGAACAAGTCCTCCAAGCTCTGAACAAGTCCTCCAAGCTCAGAACAATACCTAAAATCTCTGAACAACCACATCAAATTCAGAACAAGTCCTCCAATCCCAAAACAAGTCCTCCAATCCCAAAACAAGTCCTCCAATCTCAAAACAAGTCCTCCAATCTCAAAACAAGTCCTCCAATCTCAAAACAAGTCCTCCAATCTCAAAACAAGTCCTCCAATCTCAAAACAGTAGCTCCAATCTCAAAACAATAGCTCCAATCTCAAAACAAGTCCTCCTATCTCAAAACAAGTCCTCCTATCTCAAAACAAATCCTCCAATCTCAAAACAAATCCTCCAATCTCAAAACAAGTCCTCCAATCTCAAAACAAGTCCTCCAATCTCAAAACAAGTCCTCCAATCTCAAAACAAATCCTCCAATCATCATAGTTCATGTCCACCAGGCACACAACAAGTCCCCCTATGACATACCAAATGCTCGGATAAAAGAACAGGTCCTCCAGGCTCTCAACATGTCCTCCAGGCTCTCAACATGTCCTCCAGGCTCTCAACATGTCCTCCAGGCTCTCAACATGTCCTCCAGGCTCTCAACATGTCCTCCAAATATAGTGCAAGTTCTCCAGGCAGAGAACAAATTCTCAAATCACAGACCAAATGCTCCTAAAAGAGAACAAATTCTCCAAGCTCTAAACAACTCCTCCAAGCTCTGAACAACTCCTCCAAGCTCTGAACAACTCCTCCAAGCTCTGAGCAACTCCTCCAAGCTCTGAACAATACCAAAAATCTCAAAACAACCACATCAAACTCAGAACAAGTCCTCCAATCTCAAAACAAGTCCTCCAATCTCAGAACAAGTCCTCCAATCTCAGAACAAGTCCTCCAATCTCAGAACAAGTCCTCCAATCTCAGAACAAGTCCTCCAATTCCAAAACAAATCCTCCAATCATAGTGCAAGTTCACCCGGCACAGAACAAGTCCCCCAATGACATACCAAATCCTCCGATAAGAGAACAAGTCCTCCAGGCTCTCAACATGTCCTCCAGGCTCTCAACATGTCCTCCAGGCTCTCAACATGTCCTCCAGGCTCTCAACATGTCCTCCAGGCTCTCAACATGTCCTCCAAATATAGTGCAACCTCTCCAGGCAAAGAACAAATTCCCCAATCACACACCAAAGGCTCCTAAAAGAGAACAACTCCTCCAAGCTCTCAACAATTCCTAAAATCTCAGAACAATTCCTAAAATCTCAGAACAATTCCTAAAATCTCAGAACAATTCCTAAAATCTCAGAACAATTCCTAAAATCTCAGAACAAGTCCTCCAAGCTCTGAACAAGTCCTCCAAGCTCTGAACAAGTCCTCCAAGCTCTGAACAAGTCCTCCAAGCTCTGAACAAGTCCTCCAAGCTCTGAACAAGTCCTCCAAGCTCTGAACAAGTCCTCCAAGCTCTGAACAAGTCCTCCAAGCTCTGAACAAGTCCTCCAAGCTCTGAACAAGTCCTCCAAGCTCTGAACAAGTCCTCCAAGCTCTGAACAAGTCCTCCAAGCTCTGAACAAGTCCTCCAAGCTCTGAACAAGTCCTCCAAGCTCTGAACAAGTCCTCCAAGCTCTGAACAAGTCCTCCAAGCTCTGAACAAGTCCTCCAAGCTCTGAACAAGTCCTCCAAGCTCTGAACAAGTCCTCCAAGCTCTGAACAAGTCCTCCAAGCTCTGAACAAGTCCTCCAAGCTCTGAACAAGTCCTCCAAGCTCTGAACAAGTCCTCCAAGCTCTGAACAAGTCCTCCAAGCTCTGAACAAGTCCTCCAAGCTCTGAACAAGTCCTCCAAGCTCTGAACAACTCCCCCATATTCAGAACAAGCCCCAAACTCAGAACAAGCCCTACAAGCCCAGAAAAAATTCTTCAATCACAGTGCAAGCTCCACAGGCACAGAACAATTTCTCCAATCACAGACCAAATGCTCCTAAAAGAGAACAAGTCCTCGAAGCTCTGAACAAGTCCTCCAAGCTCAGAACAATACCTAAAATCTCTGAACAACCACATCAAATTCAGAACAAGTCCTCCAATCTCAAAACAAGTCCTCCAATCTCAAAACAAGTCCTCCAATCTCAAAACAAGTCCTCCAAACTCAAAACAAGTCCTCCAATCTCAAAACAAGTCCTCCAATCATAGTGCAAGTTCACTAGGCACAGAACAAGTCCCCCAATGACATACCAAATGCTCCGGTAAGAAAACAAGTCCTCCAGGCTCTCAACATGTCCTCCAGGCTCTCAACATGTCCTCCAAATATAGTGCAAGTTCTCCAGGCAGAGAACAAATTCTCAAATCACAGACCAAATGCTCCTAAAAGAGAACAACTTCTCCAAGCTCTGAACAAGTCCTCCAAGCTCTGAACAACTCCTCCAAGCTCTGAACAACTCCTCCAAGCTCTGAACAACCACATCAAACTCAGAACAAGTCCTCCAATCTCAAAACAAGTCCTCCAATCTCAGAACAAGTCCTCCAATCTCAGAACAAGTCCTCCAATCTCAGAACAAGTCCTCCAATCTCAGAACAAGTCCTCCAATCTCAGAAGAAGTCCTCCAATCTCAGAACAAGTCCTCCAATCTCAAAACAAGTCCTACAATTCCAAAACAAATCCTCCAATCATAGTGCAAGTACACCCGGCACAGAACAAGTCCCCCAATGACATACCAAATGCTCCGGTAAGAAAACAAGTCCTCCAGGCTCTCAACATGTCCTCCAGGCTCTCAACATGTCCTCCAGGCTCTCAACATGTCCTCCAGGCTCTCAACATGTCCTCCAAATATATTGCAAGTTCTCCAGGCAGAGAACAAATTCTCAAATCACAGACCAAATGCTCCTAAAAGAGAACAACTTCTCCAAGCTCTGAACAACTCCTCCAAGCTCTGAACAACTCCTCCAACCTCTGAACAACTCCTCCAACCTCTGAACAACTCCTCCAACCTCTGAACAACTCCTCCAACCTCTGAACAACTCCTCCAACCTCTGAACAACTCCTCCAACCTCTGAACAACTCCTCCAACCTCTGAACAACTCCTCCAACCTCTGAACAACCACATCAAACTCAGAACAAATCCTCCAATCTCAAAACAAGTCCTCCAATCTCAGAACAAGTCCTCCAATCTCAGAACAAGTCCTCCAATCTCAGAACAAGTCCTCCAATCTCAGAACAAGTCCTCCAATTCCAAAACAAATCCTCCAATCATAGTGCAAGTTCACCCGGCACAGAACAAGTCCCCCAATGACATACGAAATCCTCCGATAAGAGAACAAGTCCTCCAGGCTCTCAACATGTCCTCCAGGCTCTGAACAAGTCCTCCAGGCTCTGAACAAGTCCTCCAGGCTCTGAACAAGTCCTCCAGGCTCTCAACATGTCCTCCAGGCTCTCAACATGTCCTCCAGGCTCTCAACATGTCCTCCAACTATAGTGCAACCTCTCCAGGCAAAGAACAAATTCTCCAATCACAGACCAAATGCTCCTAAAAGAGAACAAGTCCTCCAAGCTCTCAACAATTCCTAAAATCTCAGAACAAGTTCTCGAGGCTCTGAACAAGTCCTCCAAGCTCTGAACAACTCCCCCATATTCAGAACAAGCCCCAAACTCAGAACAAGCCCTCCAAGCCCGGAAAAAATTCTTCAAACACAGTGCAAGCTCTACATGCACAGAACAATTTCTCCAATCACAGACCAAATGCTCCTAAAAGAGAACAAGTCCTCCAAGCTCTGAACAAGTCCTCCAAGCTCAGAACAATACCTAAAATCTCTGAACAACCACTTCAAAATCAGAACAAGTCCTCCAATCTCAAAACAAATCCTCCAATCTCAAAACAAATCCTCCAATCTCAAAACAAGTCCTCCAATCCCAAAACAAGTCCTCCAATCCCAAAACAAGTCCTCCAATCCCAAAACAAGTCCTCCAATCCCAAAACAAGTCCTCCAATCCCAAAACACGTCCTCCAATCTCAAAACAAATCCTCCAATCCCAAAACAAGTCCTCCAATCCCAAAACAAGTCCTCCAATCCCAAAACAAGTCCTCCAATCCCAAAACAAGTCCTCCAATCCCAAAACAAGTCCTCCAATCCCAAAACAAGTCCTCCAATCCCAAAACAAGTCCTCCAATCCCAAAACACGTCCTCCAATCTCAAAACACGTCCTCCAATCTCAAAACAAGTCCTCCAATCTCAAAACAAGTCCTCCAATCATAGTGCAAGTTCACCAGGCACAGAACAAGTCCCCCAATGACATACCAAATGCTCCGGTAAGAAAACAAGTCCTCCAGGCTCTCAACATGTCCTCCAGGCTCTCAACATGTCCTCCAGGCTCTCAACATGTCCTCCAGGCTCTCAACATGTCCTCCAGGCTCTCAACATGTCCTCCAGGCTCTCAACATGTCCTCCAGGCTCTCAACATGTCCTCCAGGCTCTCAACATGTCCTCCAGGCTCTCAACATGTCCTCCAGGCTCTCAACATGTCCTCCAAATACAGTGCAAGTTCTCCAGGCAGAGAACAAATTCTCAAATCACAGACCAAATGCTCCTCAAAGAGAACAACTTCTCCAAGCTCTGAACAAGTCCTCCAACCTCTGAAAAACTCCTCCAAGCTCTGAACAATACCAAAAATCCCTGAACAACCACATCAAACTCAGAACAAGTCCTCCAATCTCAGAACAAGTCCTCCAATCTCAGAACAAGTCCTCCAATCTCAGAACAAGTCCTCCAATCTCAGAACAAGTCCTCCAATCTCAGAACAAGTCCTCCAATCTCAGAACAAGTCCTACAATTCCAAAACAAATCCTCCAATCATAGTGCAAGTTCACCCGGCACAGAACAAGTCCCCCAATGACATACCAAATCCTCCAATAAGAGAACAAGTCCTCCAGGCTCTCAACATGTCCTCCAGGCTCTCAACATGTCCTCCAGGCTCTCAACATGTCCTCCAGGCTCTCAACATGTCCTCCAGGCTCTCAACATGTCCTCCAAATACAGTGCAAGTTCTCCAGGCAGAGAACAAATTCTCAAATCACAGACCAAATGCTCCTCAAAGAGAACAACTTCTCCAAGCCCTGAACAAGTCCTCCAACCTCTGAAAAACTCCTCCAAGCTCTGAACAATACCAAAAATCCCTGAACAACCACATCAAACTCAGAACAAGTCCTCCAATCTCAGAACAAGTCCTCCAATCTCAGAACAAGTCCTCCAATCTCAGAACAAGTCCTCCAATCTCAGAACAAGTCCTCCAATCTCAGAACAAGTCCTCCAATCTCAGAACAAGTCCTCCAATCTCAGAACAAGTCCTCCAATCTCAGAACAAGTCCTACAATTCCAAAACAAATCCTCCAATCATAGTGCAAGTTCACCCGGCACAGAACAAGTCCCCCAATGACATACCAAATCCTCCGATAAGAGAACAAGTCCTCCAGGCTCTCAACATGTCCTCCAGGCTCTCAACATGTCCTCCAGGCTCTCAACATGTCCTCCAAATATAGTGCAACCTCTCCAGGCAAAGAACAAATTCTCCAATCACAGAACAAATGCTCCTAGAAGAGAACAAGTCCTCCATGCTCTCAAGAATTCCTAAAATCTCTGAACAAGTCCTCCAGGCTCTGAACAAGTCCTCCAGGCTCTGAACAAGTCCTCCAGGCTCTGAACAAGTCCTCCAGGCTCTGAACAAGTCCTCCAGGCTCTGAACAAGTCCTCCAGGCTCTGAACAAGTCCTCCAGGCTCTGAACAAGTCCTCCAGGCTCTGAACAAGTCCTCCAGGCTCTGAACAAGTCCTCCAGGCTCTGAACAAGACCTCCAGGCTCTGAACAAGTCCTCCAATCTCAGAACAAGTCCTCCAATCTCAGAACAAGTCCTCCAAGCTCTGAACAAGTCCTTCAATCTCAAAACAAATCCTCCAATCTCAAAACAAGTCCTCCAGTCATCATAGTTCATGTTCACCAGGCACAGAACAAGTGTCCCAATGACTTACCAAATGCTCCGATAAGAGAACATGTCCTCCAGGCTCTCAACATGTCCTCCAGGCTCTCAACATGTCCTCCAGGCTCTCAACATGTCCTCCAGGCTCTCAACATGTCCTCCAGGCTCTCAACATGTCCTCCAGGCTCTCAACATGTCCTCCAGGCTCTCAACATGTCCTCCAGGCTCTCAACATGTCCTCCAGGCTCTCAACATGTCCTCCAGGCTCTCAACATGTCCTCCAGGCTCTCAACATGTCCTCCAGGCTCTCAACATGTCCTCCAGGCTCTCAACATGTCCTCCAGGCTCTCAACATGTCCTCCAAATATAGTGCAAGTTCTCCAGGCAGAGAACAAATTCTCCAATCACACACCAAATGCTCCTAAAAGAGAACAACTCCTCCAAGCTCTCAACAATTCCTAAAATCTCAGAACAAGTCCTCCAAGCTCTGAACAAGTCCTCCAAGCTCTGAACAAGTCCTCCAAGCTCTGAACAAGTCCTCCAAGCTCTGAACAAGTCCTCCAAGCTCTGAACAAGTCCTCCAAGCTCTGAACAAGTCCTCCAAGCTCTGAACAAGTCCTCCAAGCCCAGAAAAAATTCTTCAATCACAGTGCAAGCTCCACAGGCAGAGAACAATTTCTCCAATCACAGACCAAATGCTCCTAAAAGAGAACAAGTCCTCCAAGCTCTGAACAAGTCCTCCAAGCTCTGAACAAGTCCTCCAAGCTCTGAACAAGTCCTCCAAGCTCTGAACAAGCACATCAAATTCAGAACAAGTCCTCCAATCCCAAAACAAGTCCTCCAATCCCAAAACAAGTCCTCCAATCCCAAAACAAGTCCTCCAATCCCAAAACAAGTCCTCCAATCCCAAAACAAGTCCTCCAATCCCAAAACAAGTCCTCCAATCCCAAAACAAGTCCTCCAATCCCAAAACAAGTCCTCCAATCCCAAAACAAGTCCTCCAATTCCAAAACAAGTCCTCCAATCCCAAAACAAGTCCTCCAATCTCAAAACAAGTCCTCCAATCATAGTGCAAGTTCACCATTCACAGAACAAGTCCCCCAATGACATACCAAATGCTTCGGTAAGAAAACAAGTCCTCCAGGCTCTCAACATGTCCTCCAGGCTCTCAACATGTCCTCCAGGCTCTCAACATGTCCTCCAGGCTCTCAACATTTCCTCCAGGCTCTCAACATGTCCTCCAGGCTCTCAACATGTCCTCCAGGCTCTCAACATGTCCTCCAAATATAGTGCAAGTTCTCCAGGCAGAGAACAAATTGTCAAATCACAGACCAAATGCTCCTAAAAGAGAACAACTTCTCCAAGCTCTGAACAAGTCCTCCAAGCTCTGAACAAGTCCTCCAAGCTCTGAACAAGTCCTCCAAGCTCTGAACAAGTCCTCCAAGCTCTGAACAAGTCCTCCAAGCTCTGAACAAGTCCTCCAAGCTCTGAACAACCACATCAAACTCAGAACAAGTCCTCCAATCTCAGAACAAGTCCTCCAATCTCAGAACAAGTCCTCCAATCTCAGAACAAGTCCTCCAATCTCAGAACAAGTCCTCCAATCTCAGAACAAGTCCTCCAATCTCAGAACAAGTCCTCCAATCTCAGAACAAGTCCTCCAATCTCAGAACAAGTCCTCCAATCTCAGAACAAGTCCTACAATTCCAAAACAAGTCCTACAATTCCAAAACAAATCCTCCAATCATAGTGCAAGTTCACCCGGCACAGAACAAGTCCCCCAATGACATACCAAATCCTCCGATAACAGAACAAGTCCTCCAGGCTCTCAACATGTCCTCCAGGCTCTCAACATGTCCTCCAGGCTCTCAACATGTCCTCCAGGCTCTCAACATGTCCTCCAGGCTCTCAACATGTCCTCCAGGCTCTCAACATGTCCTCCAAATATAGTACAAACTCTCCAGGCAAAGAACAAATTCTCCAATCACAGACCAAATGCTCCTAAAAGAGAACAACTCCTCCAAGCTCTCAACAATTCCTAAAATCTCAGAACAAGTCCTCCAAGCTCTGAACAAGTCCTCCAAGCTCTGAACAAGTCCTCCAAGCTCTGAACAAGTCCTCCAAGCTCTGAACAAGTCCTCCAAGCTCTGAACAAGTCCTCCAAGCTCTGAACAAGTCCTCCAAGCTCTGAACAAGTCCTCCAAGCTCTGAACAAGTCCTCCAAGCTCTGAACAAGTCCTCCAAGCTCTGAACAAGTCCTCCAAGCTCTGAACAAGTCCTCCAAGCTCTGAACAATACCTAAAATCTCTGAACACCCACATCAAATTCAGAACAAGTCCTCCAATCTCAAAACAAGTCCTCCAATCTCAAAACAAGTCCTCCATTCTCAAAACAAGTCCTCCATTCTCAAGACAAGTCCTCCAATCTCAAAACAAATCCTCCAATCATCATAGTTCATGTTCACCAGGCACACAAGTCCCCCAATGACATACCAAATGCTCGGATAAGAGAACAGGTCCTCCAGGCTCTCAACATGTCCTCCAGGCTCTCAACATGTCCTCCAGGCTCTCAACATGTCCTCCAGGCTCTCAACATGTCCTCCAGGCTCTCAACATGTCCTCCAAATATAGGGCAAGTTCTCCAGGCAGAGAACAAATTCTCCAATCACAGACCAAATGCTCCTAAAAGAGAACAAGTCCTCCAAGCTCTCAACAATTCCTAAAATCTCAGAACAAGTCCTCCAGGCTCTGAACAAGTCCTCCGAGCTCTGAACAACTCCCCCATATTCAGAACAAGCCCCAAACTCAGAACAAGCCCTCCAAGCCCAGAAAAAATTCTTCAATCACAGTGCAAGCTCCACAGGCACAGAACAATTTCTCCAATCACAGACCAAATGCTCCTAAAAGAGAACAAGTCCTCCAAGCTCTGAACAAGTCCTCCAAGCTCAGAACAATACCTAAAATCTCTGAACAACCACATCAAAATGAGAACAAGTCCTCAAATCTCAAAACAAGTCCTCCAACCTCAAAACAAAACCTCCAATCTCAAAACAAATCCTCCAATCCCAAAACAAGTCCTCCAATCCCAAAACAAGTCCTCCAATCCCAAAACAAGTCCTCCAATCCCAAAACAAGTCCTCCAATCCCAAAACAAGTCCTCCAATCCCAAAACAAGTCCTCCAATCCCAAAACAAGTCCTCCAATCCCAAAACAAGTCCTCCAATCATAGTGCAAATTCACCAGGCACAGAACAAATCCCCCAATGACATACCAAATGCTCCGGTAAGAAAACAAGTCCTCCAGGCATTCAACATGTCCTCCAGGCTCTCAACATGTCCTCCAGGCTCTCAACATGGCCTCCAGGCTCTCAACATGGCCTCCAGGCTCTCAACATGGCCTCCAGGCTCTCAACATGGCCTCCAAATATAGTGCAAGTTCTCCAGGCAGAGAACAAATTCTCAAATCACAGACCAAATGCTCCTAAAAGAGAACAACTTCTCCAAGCTCTGAACAAGTCCTCCAAGCTCTGAACAAGTCCTCCAAGCTCTGAACAACTCCTCCAAGCTCTGAACAACTCCTCCAAGCTCTGAACAATACCAAAAATCTCTGAACAACCACATCAAACTCAGAAAAGTCCTCCAATCTCAAAACAAGCCCTCCAATCTCAGAACAAGTCCTCCAATCTCAGAACAAGTCCTCCAATCTCAGAACAAGTCCTCCAATCTCAGAACAAGTCCTACAATTCCAAAACAAATCCTCCAATCATAGTGCAAGTTCACCCAGCACAGAACAAGTCCCCCAATGACATACCAAATCCTCCGATAAGAGAACATGTCCTCCAGGCTCTCAACATGTCCTCCAGGCTCTCAACATGTCCTCCAGGCTCTCAACATGTCCTCCAGGCTCTCAACATGTCCTCCAGGCTCTCAACATGTCCTCCAAATATAGTGCAACCTCTCCAGGCAAAGAACAAATTCTCCAATCACAGACCAAATACTCCTAGATGAGAACAAGTCCTCCATGCTCTCAAGAATTCCTAAAATCTCAGAACAAGTCCTCCAGGCTCTGAACAAGTCCTCCAGGCTCTGAACAAGTCCTCCAGGCTCTGAACAAGTCCTCCAGGCTCTGAACAAGTCCTCCAGGCTCTGAACAAGTCCTCCAGGCTCCGAACAAGTCCTCCACGCTCTGAACAACTCCTCCAAGCTCTGAACAACTCCTCCAAGCTCTGAACAAGTCCTCCAAGCTCTGAACAAGACCTCCAAGCTCTAAACAAACCCTCCAATCTCAGAACAAGTCCTCCAAGCTCTGAACAAGTCCTCCAATCATAGTGCAAATCCACCCGGCACAGAACAAGTCCCCCAATGACATACCAAATCTTCCGATAAGAGAACATGTCCTCCAGGCTCTCAACATGTCCTCCAGGCTCTCAACATGTCCTCCAGGCTCTCAACATGTCCTCCAGGCTCTCAACATGTCCTCCAGGCTCTCAACATGTCCTCCAGGCTCTCAACATGTCCTCCAGGCTCTCAACATGTCCTCCAGGCTCTCAACATGTCCTCCAAATATAGTGCAACCTCTCCAGGCAAAGAACAAATTCTCCAATCGCAGACCAAATGCTCCTAAAAGAGAACAACTCCTCCAAGCTCTCAACAATTCCTAAAATCTCAGAACAAGTCCTCCAGGCTCTGAACAAGCCCTCCAGGCTCTGAACAAGCCCTCCAGGCTCTGAACAAGCCCTCCAGGCTCTGAACAAGCCCTCCAGGCTCTGAACAAGCCCTCCAGGCTCTGAACAAGCCCTCCAGGCTCTGAACAAGCCCTCCAGGCTCTGAACATGTCCTCCAGGCTCTGAACATGTCCTCCAGGCTCTGAACATGTCCTCCAGGCTCTGAACAAGTCCTCCAGGCTCTGAACAAGTCCTCCAGGCTCTGAACAAGTCCTCCAGGCTCTGAACAAGTCCTCCAGGCTCTGAAAAAGTCCTCCAAGCTCTGAACAAGTCCTCCAAGCTCTGAACAAGTCCTCCAATCTCAGAACAAGTCCTCCAATCTCAGAAAAAGTCCTCCAATCTCAGAAAAAGTCCTCCAATCTCAGAAAAAGTCCTCCAATCTCAGAACAAGTCCTCCAATCTCAGAACAAGTCCTCCAATCTCAGAAAAAGTCCTTCAATCTCAAAACAAATCCTCCAATCTCAAAACAAATCCCCCAATCTCAAAACAAGTCCTCCAGTCATCATAGTTCATGTTCACCAGGCACAGAACAAGTGTCCCAATGACTTACCAAATGCTCCGATAAGAGAACATGTCCTCCAGGCTCTCAACATGTCCTCCAGGCTCTCAACATGTCCTCCAGGCTCTCAACATGTCCTCCAGGCTCTCAACATGTCCTCCAGGCTCTCAACATGTCCTCCAGGCTCTCAACATGTCCTCCAGGCTCTCAACATGTCCTCCAGGCTCTCAACATGTCCTCCAGGCTCTCAACATGTCCTCCAGGCTCTCAACATGTCCTCCAGGCTCTCAACATGTCCTCCAGGCTCTCAACATGTCCTCCAGGCTCTCAACATGTCCTCCAAATATAGGGCAAGTTCTCCAGGCAGAGAACAAATTCTCCAATCACAGACCAAATGCTCCTAAAAGAGAACAAGTCCTCCAAGCTCTCAACAATTCCTAAAATCTCAGAACAAGTCCTCCAGGCTCTGAACAAGTCCTCCGAGCTCTGAACAACTCCCCCATATTCAGAACAAGCCCCAAACTCAGAACAAGCCCTCCAAGCCCAGAAAAAATTCTTCAATCACAGTGCAAGCTCCACAGGCACAGAACAATTTCTCCAATCACAGACCAAATGCTCCTAAAAGAGAACAAGTCCTCCAAGCTCTGAACAAGTCCTCCAAGCTCAGAACAATACCTAAAATCTCTGAACAACCACATCAAAATGAGAACAAGTCCTCAAATCTCAAAACAAGTCCTCCAACCTCAAAACAAAACCTCCAATCTCAAAACAAATCCTCCAATCTCAAAACAAATCCTCCAATCTCAAAACAAGTCCTCCAATCCCAAAACAAGTCCTCCAATCCCAAAACAAGTCCTCCAATCCCAAAACAAGTCCTCCAATCCCAAAACAAGTCCTCCAATCCCAAAACAAGTCCTCCAATCCCAAAACAAGTCCTCCAATCATAGTGCAAGTTCACCAGGCACAGAACAAATCCCCCAATGACATACCAAATGCTCCGGTAAGAAAACAAGTCCTCCAGGCTCTCAACATGTCCTCCAGGCTCTCAACATGTCCTCCAGGCTCTCAACATGGCCTCCAGGCTCTCAACATGGCCTCCAGGCTCTCAACATGGCCTCCAGGCTCTCAACATGGCCTCCAGGCTCTCAACATGGCCTCCAAATATAGTGCAAGTTCTCCAGGCAGAGAACAAATTCTCAAATCACAGACCAAATGCTCCTAAAAGAGAACAACTTCTCCAAGCTCTGAACAAGTCCTCCAAGCTCTGAACAACTCCTCCAACCTCTGAACAACTCCTCCAAGCTCTGAACAACTCCTCCAAGCTCTGAACAACTCCTCCAAGCTCTGAACAACCACATCAAACTCAGAAAAGTCCTCCAATCTCAAAACAAGCCCTCCAATCTCAGAACAAGTCCTCCAATCTCAGAACAAGTCCTCCAATCTCAGAACAAGTCCTCCAATCTCAGAACAAGTCCTACAATTCCAAAACAAATCCTCCAATCATAGTGCAAGTTCACCCAGCACAGAACAAGTCCCCCAATGACATACCAAATCCTCCGATAAGAGAACATGTCCTCCAGGCTCTCAACATGTCCTCCAGGCTCTCAACATGTCCTCCAGGCTCTCAACATGTCCTCCAGGCTCTCAACATGTCCTCCAGGCTCTCAACATGTCCTCCAGGCTCTCAACATGTCCTCCAGGCTCTCAACATGTCCTCCAGGCTCTCAACATGTCCTCCAGGCTCTCAACATGTCCTCCAGGCTCTCAACATGTCCTCCAGGCTCTCAACATGTCCTCCAGGCTCTCAACATGTCCTCCAAATATAGTGCAACCTCTCCAGGCAAAAAACAAATTCTCCAATCACAGACCAAATGCTCCTAAAAGAGAACAAGTCCTCCAAGCTCTCAACAAGTCCTAAAATCTCAGAACAAGTCCTCCAGGCTCTGAACAAGTCCTCCAGGCTCTGAACAAGTCCTCCAGGCTCTGAACAAGTCCTCCAGGCTCTGAACAAGTCCTCCAGGCTCTGAACAAGTCCTCCAGGCTCTGAACAAGTCCTCCAGGCTCTGAACAAGTCCTCCAGGCTCTGAACAAGTCCTCCAGGCTCTGAACAAGTCCTCCACGCTCTGAACAAGTCCTCCACGCTCTGAACAAGTCCTCCACGCTCTGAACAACTCCTCCAAGCTCTGAACAACTCCTTCAAGCTCTGAACAAGACCTCCAAGCTCTAAACAAACCCTCCAATCTCAGAACAAGTCCTCCAATCTCAGAACAAGTCCTCCAATCATAGTGCAAATCCACCCGGCACAGAACAAAACCCCCAATGACATACCAAATCTTCCGATAAGAGAACAAGTCCTCCAGGCTCTCAACATGTCCTCCAGGCTCTCAACATGTCCTCCAGGCTCTCAACATGTCCTCCAGGCTCTCAACATGTCCTCCAGGCTCTCAACATGTCCTCCAGGCTCTCAACATGTCCTCCAGGCTCTCAACATGTCCTCCAGGCTCTCAACATGTCCTCCAAATATAGTGCAACCTCTCCAGGCAAAGAACAAATTCTCCAATCGCAGACCAAATGCTCCTAAAAGAGAACAACTCCTCCAAGCTCTCAACAATTCCTAAAATCTCAGAACAAGCCCTCCAGGCTCTGAACATGTCCTCCAGGCTCTGAACATGTCCTCCAGGCTCTGAACATGTCCTCCAGGCTCTGAACATGTCCTCCAGGCTCTGGACAAGTCCTCCAGGCTCTGGACAAGTCCTCCAGGCTCTGAACAAGTCCTCCAGGCTCTGAACAAGTCCTCCAGGCTCTGAACAAGTCCTCCAATCTCAGAAAAAATCCTCCAATCTCAGAACAAGTCCTCCAATCTCAGAACAAGTCCTCCAATCTCAGAACAAGTCCTCCAATCTCAGAAAAAGTCCTTCAATCTCAAAACAAATCCTCCAATCTCAAAACAAATCCTCCAATCTCAAAACAAGTCCTCCAGTCATCATAGTTCATGTTCACCAGGCACAGAACAAGTGTCCCAATGACTTACCAAATGCTCCGATAAGAGAACATGTCCTCCAGGCTCTCAACATGTCCTCCAGGCTCTCAACATGTCCTCCAGGCTCTCAACATGTCCTCCAGGCTCTCAACATGTCCTCCAGGCTCTCAACATGTCCTCCAGGCTCTCAACATGTCCTCCAGGCTCTCAACATGTCCTCCAGGCTCTCAACATGTCCTCCAGGCTCTCAACATGTCCTCCAAATATAGTGCAACCTCTCCAGGCAAAGAACAAATTCTCCAATCACACACCAAATGCTCCTACAAGAGAACAACTCCTCCAAGCTCTCAACAAGTCCTCCAAGCTCTGAACAAGTCCTCCAAGCTCTGAACAAGTCCTCCAAGCTCTGAACAAGTCCTCCAAGCTCTGAACAAGTCCTCCAAGCTCTGAACAAGTCCTCCAAGCTCTGAACAAGTCCTCCAAGCCCTGAACAAGTCCTCCAAGCTCTGAACAAGTCCTCCAAGCTCTGAACAAGTCCTCCAAGCTCTGAACAAGTCCTCCAAGCTCTGAACAAGTCCTCCAAGCTCTGAACAAGTCCTCCAAGCTCTGAACAAGTCCCTCCAAGCTCTGAACAAGTCCTCCAAATTCTGAACAAGTCCTCCAAATTCTGAACAAGTCCTCCAAGCTCTGAACAAGTCCTCCAAGCCCAGAAAAAATTCTTCAATCACAGTGCAAGCTCCACAGGCACAGAACAATTTCTCCAATCACAGACCAAATGCTCCTAAAAGAGAACAAGTCCTCCAAGCTCTGAACAAGTCCTCCAAGCTCTGAACAAGTCCTCCAAGCTCTGAACAAGTCCTCCAAGCTCTGAACAGTACCTAAAATCTCTGAACAAGCACATCAAATTCAGAACAAGTTCTCCAATCCCAAAACAAGTCCTCCAATCTCAAAACAAGTCCTCCAATCCCAAAACAAGTCCTCCAATCCCAAAACAAGTCCTCCAATCTCAAAACAAGTCCTCCAATCATAGTGCAAGTTCACCAGGCACAGAACAAGTCCCCCAATGACATACCAAATGCTTCGGTAAGAAAACAAGTCCTCCAGGCTCTCAACATGTCCTCCAGGCTCTCAACATGTCCTCCAGGCTCTCAACATGTCCTCCAGGCTCTCAACATGTCCTCCAGGCTCTCAACATGTCCTCCAGGCTCTCAACATGTCCTCCAAATATAGTCCAACCTCTACAGGCAAAGAACAAATTCTCCAATCACAGACCAAATGCTCCTAAAAGAGAACAACTCCTCCAAGCTCTCAACAACTCCTAAAATCTCAGAACAAGTCCTCCAAGCTCTGAACAAGTCCTCCAAGCTCTGAACAAGTCCTCCAAGCTCTGAACAAGTCCTCCAAGCTCTGAACAAGTCCTCCAAGCTCTGAACAAGTCCTCCAAGCTCTGAACAAGTCCTCCAAGCTCTGAACAAGTCCTCCAATCTCTGAACAAGTCCTCCAAGCTCAGAACAATACCTAAAATCTCTGAACAACCACATCAAATTCAGAACAAGTCCTCCAATCCCAAAAGAAGTCCTCCAATCTCAAAACAAGTCCTCCATTCTCAAAACAAGTCCTCCATTCTCAAAACAGGTCCACCAATCTCAAAACAAGTCCTCCAATCTCAAAACAAATCCTCCAATCATCATAGTTCATGTTCACCAGGCACACAACAAGTCCCCCAATGACATACCAAATGCTCGGATAAGAGAACAGGTCCTCCAGGCTCTCAACATGTCCTCCAGGCTCTCAACATGTCCTCCAGGCTCTCAACATGTCCTCCAGGCTCTCACCATGTCCTCCAGGCTCTCAACATGTCCTCCAGGCTCTCAACATGTCCTCCAGGCTCTCAACATGTCCTCCAAATATAGGGCAAGTTCTCCAGGCAGAGAACAAATTCTCCAATCACACACCAAATGCTCCTAAAAGAGAACAAGTCCTCCAAGCTCTCAACAATTCCTAAAATCTCAGAACAAGTCCTCCAGGCTCTGAACAAGTCCTCCAAGCTCTGAACAACTCCCCCATATTCAGAACAAGCCCCAAACTCAGAACAAGCCCTCCAAGCCCAGAAAAAATTCTTCAATCACAGTGCAAGCTCTACAGGCACAGAACAATTTCTCCAATCACAGACCAAATGCTCCTAAAAGAGAACAAGTCCTCCAAGCTCTGAACAAGTCCTCCAAGCTCAGAACAATACCTAAAATCTCTGAACAACCACATCAAAATCAGAACAAATCCTCCAATCCCAAAACAAGTCCTCCAATCCCAAAACAAGTCCTCCAATCCCAAAACAAGTCCTCCAATCCCAAAACAAGTCCTCCAATCCCAAAACAAGTCCTCCAATCCCAAAACAAGTCCTCCAATCATAGTGCAAGTTCACCAGGCACAGAACAAGTCCCCCAATGACATACCAAATGCTCCGGTAAGAAAACAAGTCCTCCAGGCTCTCAACATGTCCTCCAGGCTCTCAACATGGCCTCCAGGCTCTCAACATGGCCTCCAGGCTCTCAACATGGCCTCCAGGCTCTCAACATGGCCTCCAGGCTCTCAACATGTCCTCCAAATATAGTGCAACCTCTCCAGGCAAAGAACAAATTCTCCAATCACAGACCAAATGCTCCTAGATGAGAACAAGTCCTCCATGCTCTCAAGAATTCCTAAAATCTCAGAACAAGTCCTCCAGGCTCTGAACAAGTCCTCCAGGCTCTGAACAAGTCCTCCAGGCTCTGAACAAGTCCTCCAGGCTCTGAACAAGTCCTCCAGGCTCTGAACAAGTCCTCCAGGCTCTGAACAAGTCCTCCAGGCTCTGAACAAGTCCTCCAGGCTCCGAACAAGTCCTCCAGGCTCCGAACAAGTCCTCCAGGCTCCGAACAAGTCCTCCAGGCTCCGAACAAGTCCTCCAGGCTCCGAACAAGTCCTCCAGGCTCTGAACAACTCCTCCAAGCTCTGAACAACTCCTCCAAGCTCTGAACAACTCCTCCAAGCTCTGAACAAGTCCTCCAAGCTCTGAACAAGTCCTCCAAGCTCTAAACAAACCCTCCAATCTCAGAACAAGTCCTCCAATCATAGTGCAAATCCACCCGGCACAGAACAAGTCCCCCAATGACATACCAAATCTTCCGATAAGAGAACATGTCCTCCAGGCTCTCAACATGTCCTCCAGGCTCTCAACATGTCCTCCAGGCTCTCAACATGTCCTCCAGGCTCTCAACATGTCCTCCAGGCTCTCAACATGTCCTCCAGGCTCTCAACATGTCCTCCAGGCTCTCAACATGTCCTCCAGGCTCTCAACATGTCCTCCAGGCTCTCAACATGTCCTCCAAATATAGTGCAACCTCTCCAGGCAAAGAACAAATTCTCCAATCGCAGACCAAATGCTCCTAAAAGAGAACAACTCCTCCAAGCTCTCAACAATTCCTAAAATCTCAGAACAAGTCCTCCAAGCTCTGAACAAGTCCTCCAGACTCTGAACAAGCCCTCCAGGCTCTGAACAAGCCCTCCAGGCTCTGAACAAGCCCTCCAGGCTCTGAACATGTCCTCCAGGCTCTGAACATGTCCTCCAGGCTCTGAACATGTCCTCCAGGCTCTGAACATGTCCTCCAGGCTCTGAACATGTCCTCCAGGCTCTGAACATGTCCTCCAGGCTCTGAACAAGTCCTCCAGGCTCTGAACAAGTCCTCCAGGCTCTGAACAAGTCCTCCAGGCTCTGAACAAGTCCTCCAGGCTCTGAACAAGTCCTCCAAGCTCTGAACAAGTCCTCCAATCTCAGAAAAAGTCCTCCAATCTCAGAAAAAGTCCTCCAATCTCAGAACAAGTCCTCCAATCTCAGAACAAGTCCTCCAATCTCAAAACAAATCCTCCAATCTCAAAACAAATCCCCCAATCTCAAAACAAATCCTCCAATCTCAAAACAAATCCTCCAATCTCAAAACAAATCCTCCAATCTCAAAACAAGTCCTCCAGTCATCATAGTTCATGTTCACCAGGCACAGAACAAGTGTCCCAATGACTTACCAAATGCTCCGATAAGAGAACATGTCCTCCAGGCTCTCAACATGTCCTCCAGGCTCTCAACATGTCCTCCAGGCTCTCAACATGTCCTCCAGGCTCTCAACATGTCCTCCAGGCTCTCAACATGTCCTCCAGGCTCTCAACATGTCCTCCAGGCTCTCAACATGTCCTCCAGGCTCTCAACATGTCCTCCAGGCTCTCAACATGTCCTCCAGGCTCTCAACATGTCCTCCAGGCTCTCAACATGTCCTCCAGGCTCTCAACATGTCCTCCAGGCTCTCAACATGTCCTCCAAATATAGGGCAAGTTCACCAGGCAGAGAACAAATTCTCCAATCACAGACCAAATGCTCCTAAAAGAGAACAAGTCCTCCAAGCTCTCAACAATTCCTAAAATCTCAGAACAAGTCCTCCAGGCTCTGAACAAGTCCTCCGAGCTCTGAACAACTCCCCCATATTCAGAACAAGCCCCAAACTCAGAACAAGCCCTCCAAGCCCAGAAAAAATTCTTCAATCACAGTGCAAGCTCCACAGGCACAGAACAATTTCTCCAATCACAGACCAAATGCTCCTAAAAGAGAACAAGTCCTCCAAGCTCTGAACAAGTCCTCCAAGCTCAGAACAATACCTAAAATCTCTGAACAACCACATCAAAATGAGAACAAGTCCTCCAATCTCAAAACAAGTCCTCCAACCTCAAAACAAAACCTCCAATCTCAAAACAAATCCTCCAATCTCAAAACAAATCCTCCAATCTCAAAACAAGTCCTCCAATCCCAAAACAAGTCCTCCAATCCCAAAACAAGTCCTCCAATCCCAAAACAAGTCCTCCAATCCCAAAACAAGTCCTCCAATCCCAAAACAAGTCCTCCAATCCCAAAACAAGTCCTCCAATCATAGTGCAAGTTCACCAGGCACAGAACAAATCCCCCAATGACATACCAAATGCTCCGGTAAGAAAACAAGTCCTCCAGGCATTCAACATGTCCTCCAGGCTCTCAACATGTCCTCCAGGCTCTCAACATGTCCTCCAGGCTCTCAACATGTCCTCCAGGCTCTCAACATGTCCTCCAGGCTCTCAACATGTCCTCCAGGCTCTCAACATGTCCTCCAGGCTCTCAACATGTCCTCCAGGCTCTCAACATGTCCTCCAAATATAGTGCAAGTTCTCCAGGCAGAGAACAAATTCTCAAATCACAGACCAAATGCTCCTAAAAGAGAACAACTTCTCCAAGCTCTGAACAAGTCCTCCAAGCTCTGAACAAGTCCTCCAAGCTCTGAACAACTCCTCCAAGCTCTGAACAACTCCTCCAAGCTCTGAACAACTCCTCCAAGCTCTGAACAACTCCTCCAAGCTCTGAACAATACCAAAAATCTCTGAACAACCACATCAAACTCAGAAAAGTCCTCCAATCTCAAAACAAGCCCTCCAATCTCAGAACAAGTCCTCCAATCTCAGAACAAGTCCCCCAATCTCAGAACAAGTCCTCCAATCTCAGAACAAGTCCTACAATTCCAAAACAAATCCTCCAATCATAGTGCAAGTTCACCCAGCACAGAACAAGTCCCCCAATGACATACCAAATCCTCCGATAAGAGAACATGTCCTCCAGGCTCTCAACATGTCCTCCAGGCTCTCAACATGTCCTCCAGGCTCTCAACATGTCCTCCAGGCTCTCAACATGTCCTCCAGGCTCTCAACATGTCCTCCAGGCTCTCAACATGTCCTCCAGGCTCTCAACATGTCCTCCAGGCTCTCAACATGTCCTCCAGGCTCTCAACATGTCCTCCAGGCTCTCAACATGTCCTCCAAATATAGTGCAACCTCTCCAGGCAAAGAACAAATTCTCCAATCACAGACCAAATGCTCCTAAAAGAGAACAAGTCCTCCAAGCTCTCAACAAGTCCTAAAATCTCAGAACAAGTCCTCCAGGCTCGGAACAAGTCCTCCAGGCTCGGAACAAGTCCTCCAGGCTCGGAACAAGTCCTCCAGGCTCGGAACAAGTCCTCCAGGCTCGGAACAAGTCCTCCAGGCTCTGAACAAGTCCTCCAGGCTCTGAACAAGTCCTCCAGGCTCTGAACAAGTCCTCCACGCTCTGAACAACTCCTCCAAGCTCTGAACAACTCCTCCAAGCTCTGAACAAGACCTCCAAGCTCTAAACAAACCCTCCAATCTCAGAACAAGTCCTCCAATCTCAGAACAAGCCCTCCAATCATAGTGCAAATCCACCCGGCACAGAACAAGTCCCCCAATGACATACCAAATCTTCCGATAAGAGAACAAGTCCTCCAGGCTCTGAACAAGTCCTCCAGGCTCTGAACAAGTCCTCCAAGCTCTGAACAAGTCCTCCAATCTCAGAAAAAATCCTCCAATCTCAGAATAAGTCCTCCAATCTCAGAACAAGTCCTCCAATCTCAGAACAAGTCCTCCAATCTCAGAACAAGTCCTCCAATCTCAGAAAAAGTCCTTCAATCTCAAAACAAATCCTCCAATCTCAAAACAAATCCTCCAATCTCAAAACAAATCCTCCAATCTCAAAACAAATCCTCCAGTCATCATAGTTCATGTTCACCAGGCACAGAACAAGTGTCCCAATGACTTACCAAATGCTCCGATAAGAGAACATGTCCTCCAGGCTCTCAACATGTCCTCCAGGCTCTCAACATGTCCTCCAGGCTCTCAACATGTCCTCCAGGCTCTCAACATGTCCTCCAGGCTCTCAACATGTCCTCCAGGCTCTCAACATGTCCTCCAGGCTCTCAACATGTCCTCCAGGCTCTCAACATGTCCTCCAGGCTCTCAACATGTCCTCCAGGCTCTCAACATGTCCTCCAGGCTCTCAACATGTCCTCCAGGCTCTCAACATGTCCTCCAGGCTCTCAACATGTCCTCCAGGCTCTCAACATGTCCTCCAGGCTCTCAACATGTCCTCCAGGCTCTCAACATGTCCTCCAGGCTCTCAACATGTCCTCCAGGCTCTCAACATGTCCCCCAAATATAGTGCAACCTCTCCAGGCAAAGAACAAATTCTCCAATCACACACCAAATGCTCCTAAAAGAGAACAACTCCTCCAAGCTCTCAACAATTCCTAAAATCTCAGAACAAGTCCTCCAAGCTCTGAACAATTCCTAAAATCTCAATACAAGACCTCCAAGCTCTGAACAAGTCCTCCAAGCTCTGAACAAGTCCTCCAAGCTCTGAACAAGTCCTCCAAGCTCTGAACAAGTCCTCCAAGCGCTGAACAAGTCCTCCAAGCTCTGAACAAGTCCTCCAAGCTCTGAACAAGTCCTCCAAGCTCTGAACAAGTCCCTCCAAGCTCTGAACAAGTTCTCCAAATTCTGAACAAGTCCTCCAAATTCTGAACAAGTCCTCCAAGCTCTGAACAAGTCCTCCAAGCCCAGAAAAAATTCTTCAATCACAGTGCAAGCTCCACAGGCACAGAACAATTTCTCCAATCACAGACCAAATGCTCCTAAAAGAGAACAAGTCCTCCAAGCTCTGAACAAGTCCTCCAAGCTCTGAACAAGTCCTCCAAGCTCTGAACAGTACCTAAAATCTCTGAACAAGCACATCAAATTCAGAACAAGTTCTCCAATCCCAAAACAAGTCCTCCAATCCCAAAACAAGTCCTCCAATCCCAGAACAAGTCCTCCAATCCCAAAACAAGTCCTCCAATCTCAAAACAAGTCCTCCAATCATAGTGCAAGTTCACCAGGCACAGAACAAGTCCCCCAATGACATACCAAATGCTTCGGTAAGAAAACAAGTCCTCCAGGCTCTCAACATGTCCTCCAGGCTCTCAACATGTCCTCCAGGCTCTCAACATGTCCTCCAGGCTCTCAACATGTCCTCCAGGCTCTCAACATGTCCTCCAAATATAGTCCAACCTCTACAGGCAAAGAACAAATTCTCCAATCACAGACCAAATGCTCCTAAAAGAGAACAACTCCTCCAAGCTCTCAACAATTCCTAAAATCTCAGAACAAGTCCTCCAAGCTTTGAACAAGTCCTCCA
This sequence comes from Ara ararauna, assembly GCA_028858755.1. Taxonomy (NCBI): domain Eukaryota; kingdom Metazoa; phylum Chordata; class Aves; order Psittaciformes; family Psittacidae; genus Ara; species Ara ararauna. The sequence continues at coordinate 937,264 of CM054376.1, forward strand.
AGCTCTGAACAAGTCCTCCAAGCTCTGAACAAGTCCTCCAAGCTCTGAACAAGTCCTCCAAGCTCAGAACAATACCTAAAATCTCTGAACAACCACATCAAATTCAGAACAAGTCCTCCAATCCCAAAACAAGTCCTCCAATCTCAAAACAAGTCCTCCATTCTCAAAACAAGTCCTCCATTCTCAAAACAAGTCCTCCATTCTCAAAACAGGTCCACCAATCTCAAAACAAGTCCTCCAATCTCAAAACAAATCCTCCAATCATCATAGTTCATGTTCACCAGGCACACAACAAGTCCCCCAATGACATACCAAATGCTCGGATAAGAGAACAGGTCCTCCAGGTTCTCAACATGTTCTCCAGGCTCTCAACATGTTCTCCAGGCTCTCAACATGTCCTCCAGGCTCTCAACATGTCCTCCAGGCTCTCAACATGTCCTCCAGGCTCTCAACATGTCCTCCAGGCTCTCAACATGTCCTCCAGGCTCTCAACATGTCCTCCAGGCTCTCAACATGTCCTCCAAATATAGGGCAAGTTCTCCAGGCAGAGAACAAATTCTCCAATCACACACCAAATGCTCCTAAAAGAGAACAAGTCCTCCAAGCTCTCAACAATTCCTAAAATCTCAGAACAAGTCGTCCACGCTCTGAACAAGTCCTCCAAGCTCTGAACAACTCCCCCATATTCAGAACAAGCCCCAAATTCAGAACAAGCCCTCCAAGCCCAGAAAAAATTCTTCAATCACAGTGCAAGCTCTACAGGCACAGAACAATTTCTCCAATCACAGACCAAATGCTCCTAAAAGAGAACAAGTCCTCCAAGCTCTGAACAAGTCCTCCAAGCTCAGAACAATACCTAAAATCTCTGAACAACCACATCAAAATCAGAACAAATCCTCCAATCCCAAAACAAGTCCTCCAATCCCAAAACAAGTCCTCCAATCCCAAAACAAGTCCTCCAATCCCAAAACAAGTCCTCCAATCCCAAAACAAGTCCTCCAATCCCAAAACAAGTCCTCCAATCCCAAAACAAGTCCTCCAATCCCAAAACAAGTCCTCCAATCCCAAAACAAGTCCTCCAATCTCAAAACAAGTCCTCCAATCATAGTGCAAGTTCACCAGGCACAGAACAAGTCCCCCAATGACATACCAAATGCTCCGGTAAGAAAACAAGTCCTCCAGGCTCTCAACATGGCCTCCAGGCTCTCAACATGGCCTCCAGGCTCTCAACATGGCCTCCAGGCTCTCAACATGGCCTCCAGGCTCTCAACATGGCCTCCAGGCTCTCAACATGGCCTCCAGGCACTCAACATGTCCTCCAAATATAATGCAAGTTCTCCAGGCAGAGAACAAATTCTCAAATCACAGACCAAATGCTCCTAAAAGAGAACAACTTCTCCAAGCTCTGAACAAGTCCTCCAAGCTCTGAACAACCCCTCCAAGCTCTGAACAACTCCTCCAAGCTCTGAACAATACCAAAAATCTCTGAACAACCACATCAAACTAAGAACAAGTCCTCCAATCTCAAAACAAGTCCTCCAATCTCAGAACAAGTCCTCCAATCTCAGAACAAGTCCTCCAATCTCAGAACAAGTCCTCCAATCTCAGAACAAGTCCTCCAATCTCAGAACAAGTCCTCCAATCTCAGAACAAGTCCTCCAATTCCAAAACAAATCCTCCAATCATAGTGCAAGCTCACCAGGCACAGAACAAGTCCCCCAATGACATACCAAATCCTCCGATAAGAGAACATGTCCTCCAGGCTCTCAACATGTCCTCCAGGCTCTCAACATGTCCTCCAGGCTCTCAACATGTCCTCCAGGCTCTCAACATGTCCTCCAGGCTCTCAACATGTCCTCCAGGCTCTCAACATGTCCTCCAGGCTCTCAACATGTCCTCCAGGCTCTCAACATGTCCTCCAGGCTCTCAACATGTCCTCCAGGCTCTCAACATGTCCTCCAGGCTCTCAACATGTCCTCCAGGCTCTCAACATGTCCTCCAGGCTCTCAACATGTCCTCCAGGCTCTCAACATGTCCTCCAGGCTCTCAACATGTCCTCCAGGCTCTCAACATGTCCTCCAAATATAGTCCAACCTCTCCAGGCAAAGAACAAATTCTCCAATCACAGACCAAATGCTCCTAAAAGAGAACAACTCCTCCAAGCTCTCAACAATTCCTAAAATCTCACAACAAGTCCTCCAAGCTCTGAACAAGTCCTCCAAGCTCTGAACAAGTCCTCCAAGCTCTGAACAAGTCCTCCAAGCTCTGAACAAGTCCTCCAAGCTCTGAACAAGTCCTCCAAGCTCTGAACAAGTCCTCCAAGCTCTGAACAAGTCCTCCAAGCTCTGAACAAGTCCTCCAAGCTCTGAACAAGTCCTCCAAGCTCTGAACAATACCTAAAATCTCTGAACAACCACATCAAATTCAGAACAAGTCCTCCAATCTCAAAACAAGTCCTCCAATCTCAAAACAAGTCCTCCATTCTCAAAACAGGTCCTCCAATCTCAAAACAAGTCCTCCAATCTCAAAACAAATCCTCCAATCATCATAGTTCATGTTCACCAGGCACACAACAAGTCCCCCAATGACATACCAAATGCTCGGATAAGAGAACAGGTCCTCCAGGCTCTCAACATGTCCTCCAGGTTCTCAACATGTCCTCCAGGCTCTCAACATGTCCTCCAAATATAGGGCAAGTTCTCCAGGCAGAGAACAAATTCTCCAATCACAGACCAAATGCTCCTAAAAGAGAATAAGTCCTCCAAGCTCTCAACAATTCCTAAAATCTCAGAACAATTCCTCCAAGCTCTGAACAAGTCCTCCAAGCTCTGAACAACTCCCCCATATTCAGAACAAGCCCCAAACTCAGAACAAGCCCTCCAAGCCCAGAAAAAATTCTTCAATCACAGTGCAAGCTCCACAGGCACAGAACAATTTCTCCAATCACAGACCAAATGCTCCTAAAAGAGACCAAGTCCTCCAAGCTCTGAACAAGTCCTCCAAGCTCTGAACAAGTCCTCCAAGCTCTGAACAAGTCCTCCAAGCTCTGAACAAGTCCTCCAAGCTCTGAACAAGTCCTCCAAGCTCTGAACAAGTCCTCCAAGCTCTGAACAAGTCCTCCAAGCTCTGAACAAGTCCTCCAAGCTCTGAACAAGTCCTCCAAGCTCTGAACAAGTCCTCCAAGCTCTGAACAAGTCCTCCAAGCTCTGAACAAGTCCTCCAAGCTCTGAACAAGTCCTCCAAGCTCTGAACAAGTCCTCCAAGCTCTGAACAAGTCCTCCAAGCTCTGAACAAGTCCTCCAAGCTCTGAACAAGTCCTCCAAGCTCTAAACAAGTCCTCCAAGCTCTAAACAAGTCCTCCAAGCTCTAAACAAGTCCTCCAAGCTCTAAACAAGTCCTCCAAGCTCTGAACAAGTCCTCCAAACTCTGAACAACTCCCCCATATTCAGAACAAGCCCCAAACTCAGAACAAGTCCTCCAAGCCCAGAAAAAATTCTTCAATCACAGTGCAAGCTCCACAAGCCCAGAACAATTTCTCCAATCACAGACCAAATGTTCCTAAAAGAGAACAAGTCCTCCAAGCTCTCAACAATTCCTAAAATCTCAGAACAAGTCCTCCAGGCTCTGAACAAGTCCTCCAAGCTCTGAACAACTCCCCCATATTCAGAACAAGCCCCAAACTCAGAACAAGTCCTCCAAGCCCCGAAAAAATTCCTCAATCACAGTGCAAGCTCCACAGGCACAGAACAATTTCTCCAATCACAGACCAAATGCTCCTAAAAGAGAACAAGTCCTCCAAGCTCTGAACAAGTCCTCCAAGCTCAGAACAATACCTAAAATCTCTGAACAACCACATCAAATTCAGAACAAGTCCTCCAATCTCAAAACAAGTCCTCCAATCTCAAAACAAGTCCTCCAATCTCAAAACAAGTCCTCCAATCTCAAAACAAGTCCTCCAATCTCAAAACAAGTCCTCCAATCTCAAAACAAGTCCTCCAATCTCAAAACAAGTCCTCCAATCTCAAAACAAGTCCTCCAATCTCAAAACAAGTCCTCCAATCTCAAAACAAGTCCTCCAATCTCAAAACAAGTCCTCCAATCTCAAAACAAGTCCTCCAATCTCAAAACAAGTCCTCCAATCTCAAAACAAGTCCTCCAATCTCAAAACAAGTCCTCCAATCTCAAAACAAGTCCTCCAATCTCAAAACAAGTCCTCCAATCTCAAAACAAGTCCTCCAATCTCAAAACAAGTCCTCCAATCTCAAAACAAATCCTCCAATGTCAAAACAAATCCTCCAATCTCAAAACAAGTCCTCCAATCTCAAAACAAGTCCTCCATTCTCAAAACAGGTCCTCCAATCTCAAAACAAGTCCTCCATTCTCAAAACAGGTCCTCCAATCTCAAAACAAGTCCTCCAATCTCAAAACAAATCCTCCAATCTCAAAACAAATCCTCCAATCTTCATACTTCATGTTCACCAGGCACACAACAAGTCCCCCAATGACATACCAAATGCTCGGATAAGAGAACAGGTCCTCCAGGCTCTCAACATGTCCTCCAGGCTCTCAACATGTCCTCCAGGCTCTCAACATGTCCTCCAGGCTCTCAACATGTCCTCCAGGCTCTCAACATGTCCTCCAGGCTCTCAACATGTCCTCCAGGCTCTCAACATGTCCTCCAGGCTCTCAACATGTCCTCCAGGCTCTCAACATGTCCTCCAGGCTCTCAACATGTCCTCCAAATATAGGGCAAGTTCTCCAGGCAGAGAACAAATTCTCCAATCACAGACCAAATGCTCCTAAAAGAGAACAAGTCCTCCAAGCTCTCAACAATTCCTAAAATCTCAGAACAAGTCCTCCAGGCTCTGAACAAGTCCTCCAAGCTCTGAACAACTCCCCCATATTCAGAACAAGCCCCAAATTCAGAACAAGCCCTCCAAGCCCAGAAAAAATTCTTCAATCACAGTGCAAGCTCTACAGGCACAGAACAATTTCTCCAATCACAGACCAAATGCTCCTAAAAGAGAACAAGTCCTCCAAGCTCTGAACAAGTCCTCCAAGCTCAGAACAATACCTAAAATCTCTGAACAACCACATCAAAATCAGAACAAGTCCTCCAATCTCAAAACAAGTCCTCCAATCTCAAAACAAATCCTCCAATCTCAAAACAAATCCTCCAATCTCAAAACAAATCCTCCAATCTCAAAACAAGTCCTCCAATCCCAAAACAAGTCCTCCAATCCCAAAACAAGTCCTCCAATCCCAAAGCAAGTCCTCCAATCCCAAAGCAAGTCCTCCAATCCCAAAACAAGTCCTCCAATCCCAAAACAAGTCCTCCAATCCCAAAACAAGTCCTCCAATCCCAAAACAAGTCCTCCAATCATAGTGCAAGTTCACCAGGCACAGAACAAGTCCCCCACTGACATACCAAATGCTCCGGTAAGAAAACAAGTCCTCCAGGCTCTCAACATGTCCTCCAGGCTCTCAACATGTCCTCCAGGCTCTCAACATGTCCTCCAGGCTCTCAACATGTCCTCCAGGCTCTCAACATGTCCTCCAGGCTCTCAACATGTCCTCCAGGCTCTCAACATGTCCTCCAGGCTCTCAACATGTCCTCCAAATATAGTGCAAGTTCTCCAGGCAGAGAACAAATTCTCAAATCACAGACCAAATGCTCCTAAAAGAGAACAACTTCTCCAAGATCTGAACAAGTCCTCCAAGCTCTGAACAACTCCTCCAAGCTCTGAACAACTCCTCCAAGCTCTGAACAATACCAAAAATCTCTGAACAACCACATCAAACTCAGAACAAGTCCTCCAATCTCAAAACAAGCCCTCCAATCTCAGAACAAGTCCTCCAATCTCAGAACAAGTCCTACAATTCCAAAACAAATCCTCCAATCATAGTGCAAGTTCACCCGGCACAGAACAAGTCCCCCAATGACATACCAAATCCTCCGATAAGAGAACAAGTCCTCCAGGCTCTCAACATGTCCTCCAGGCTCTCAACATGTCCTCCAGGCTCTCAACATGTCCTCCAGGCTCTCAACATGTCCTCCAGGCTCTCAACATGTCCTCCAGGCTCTCAACATGTCCTCCAGGCTCTCAACATGTCCTCCAGGCTCTCAACATGTCCCCCAAATATAGTGCAACCTCTCCAGGCAAAGAACAAATTCTCCAATCACACACCAAATGCTCCTAAAAGAGAACAACTCCTCCAAGCTCTCAACAATTCCTAAAATCTCAGAACAAGTCCTCCAAGCTCTGAACAATTCCTAAAATCTCAATACAAGACCTCCAAGCTCTGAACAAGTCCTCCAAGCTGTGAACAAGTCCTCCAAGCTGTGAACAAGTCCTCCAAGCTGTGAACAAGTCCTCCAAGCTGTGAACAAGTCCTCCAAGCTGTGAACAAGTCCTCCAAGCTGTGAACAAGTCCTCCAAGCTCTGAACAAGTCCTCCAAGCTCTGAACAAGTCCTCCAAGCTCTGAACAAGTCCTCCAAGCTCTGAACAAGTCCTCCAAGCTCTGAACAAGTCCCTCCAAGCTCTGAACAAGTCCTCCAAATTCTGAACAAGTCCTCCAAATTCTGAACAAGTCCTCCAAGCTCTGAACAAGTCCTCCAAGCCCAGAAAAAATTCTTCAATCACAGTGCAAGCTCCACAGGCACAGAACAATTTCTCCAATCACAGACCAAATGCTCCTAAAAGAGAACAAGTCCTCCAAGCTCTGAACAAGTCCTCCAAGCTCTGAACAAGTCCTCCAAGCTCTGAACAGTACCTAAAATCTCTGAACAAGCACATCAAATTCAGAACAAGTTCTCCAATCCCAAAACAAGTCCTCCAATCCCAAAACAAGTCCTCCAATCCCAGAACAAGTCCTCCAATCCCAAAACAAGTCCTCCAATCTCAAAACAAGTCCTCCAATCATAGTGCAAGTTCACCAGACACAGAACAAGTCCCCCAATGACATACCAAATGCTTCGGTAAGAAAACAAGTCCTCCAGGCTCTCAACATGTCCTCCAGGCTCTCAACATGTCCTCCAGGCTCTCAACATGTCCTCCAGGCTCTCAACATGTCCTCCAGGCTCTCAACATGTCCTCCAAATATAGTCCAACCTCTACAGGCAAAGAACAAATTCTCCAATCACAGACCAAATGCTCCTAAAAGAGAACAACTCCTCCAAGCTCTCAACAATTCCTAAAATCTCAGAACAAGTCCTCCAAGCTCTGAACAAGTCCTCCAAGCTTTGAACAAGTCCTCCAAGCTCTGAACAAGTCCTCCAAGCTCTGAACAAGTCCTCCAAGCTCTGAACAAGTCCTCCAAGCTCTGAACAAGTCCTCCAAGCTCAGAACAATACCTAAAATCTCTGAACAACCACATCAAATTCAGAACAAGTCCTCCAATCCCAAAACAAGTCCTCCAATCTCAAAACAAGTCCTCCAATCTCAAAACAAGTCCTCCATTCTCAAAACAGGTCCACCAATCTCAAAACAAGTCCTCCAATCTCAAAACAAATCCTCCAATCATCATAGTTCATGTTCACCAGGCACACAACAAGTCCCCCAATGACATACCAAATGCTCGGATAAGAGAACAGGTCCTCCAGGTTCTCAACATGTTCTCCAGGCTCTCAACATGTCCTCCAGGCTCTCAACATGTCCTCCAGGCTCTCAACATGTCCTCCAGGCTCTCAACATGTCCTCCAGGCTCTCAACATGTCCTCCAAATATAGGGCAAGTTCTCCAGGCAGAGAACAAATTCTCCAATCACACACCAAATGCTCCTAAAAGAGAACAACTCCTCCAAGCTCTCAACAATTCCTAAAATCTCAGAACAAGTCGTCCACGCTCTGAACAAGTCCTCCAAGCTCTGAACAACTCCCCCATATTCAGAACAAGCCCCAAATTCAGAACAAGCCCTCCAAGCCCAGAAAAAATTCTTCAATCACAGTGCAAGCTCTACAGGCACAGAACAATTTCTCCAATCACAGACCAAATGCTCCTAAAAGAGAACAAGTCCTCCAAGCTCTGAACAAGTCCTCCAAGCTCAGAACAATACCTAAAATCTCTGAACAACCACATCAAAATCAGAACAAATCCTCCAATCCCAAAACAAGTCCTCCAATCCCAAAACAAGTCCTCCAATCCCAAAACAAGTCCTCCAATCCCAAAACAAGTCCTCCAATCCCAAAACAAGTCCTCCAATCTCAAAACAAGTCCTCCAATCATAGTGCAAGTTCACCAGGCACAGAACAAGTCCCCCAATGACATACCAAATGCTCCGGTAAGAAAACAAGTCCTCCAGGCTCTCAACATGGCCTCCAGGCTCTCAACATGGCCTCCAGGCTCTCAACATGGCCTCCAGGCTCTCAACATGGCCTCCAGGCTCTCAACATGGCCTCCAGGCTCTCAACATGGCCTCCAGGCACTCAACATGTCCTCCAAATATAATGCAAGTTCTCCAGGCAGAGAACAAATTCTCAAATCACAGACCAAATGCTCCTAAAAGAGAACAACTTCTCCAAGCTCTGAACAAGTCCTCCAAGCTCTGAACAACCCCTCCAAGCTCTGAACAACTCCTCCAAGCTCTGAACAATACCAAAAATCTCTGAACAACCACATCAAACTAAGAACAAGTCCTCCAATCTCAAAACAAGTCCTCCAATCTCAGAACAAGTCCTCCAATCTCAGAACAAGTCCTCCAATCTCAGAACAAGTCCTCCAATCTCAGAACAACTCCTCCAATCTCAGAACAAGTCCTCCAATTCCAAAACAAATCCTCCAATCATAGTGCAAGCTCACCAGGCACAGAACAAGTCCCCCAATGACATACCAAATCCTCCGATAAGAGAACATGTCCTCCAGGCTCTCAACATGTCCTCCAGGCTCTCAACATGTCCTCCAGGCTCTCAACATGTCCTCCAGGCTCTCAACATGTCCTCCAGGCTCTCAACATGTCCTCCAGGCTCTCAACATGTCCTCCAGGCTCTCAACATGTCCTCCAGGCTCTCAACATGTCCTCCAGGCTCTCAACATGTCCTCCAGGCTCTCAACATGTCCTCCAGGCTCTCAACATGTCCTCCAAATATAGTCCAACCTCTCCAGGCAAAGAACAAATTCTCCAATCACAGACCAAATGCTCCTAAAAGAGAACAACTCCTCCAAGCTCTCAACAATTCCTAAAATCTCACAACAAGTCCTCCAAGCTCTGAACAAGTCCTCCAAGCTCTGAACAAGTCCTCCAAGCTCTGAACAAGTCCTCCAAGCTCTGAACAAGTCCTCCAAGCTCTGAACAAGTCCTCCAAGCTCCGAACAAGTCCTCCAAGCTCTGAACAAGTCCTCCAAGCTCTGAACAAGTCCTCCAAGCTCTGAACAAGTCCTCCAAGCTCTGAACAAGTCCTCCAAGCTCTGAACAAGTCCTCCAAGCTCAGAACAATACCTAAAATCTCTGAACAACCACATCAAATTCAGAACAAGTCCTCCAATCTCAAAACAAGTCCTCCAATCTCAAAACAAGTCCTCCAATCTCAAAACAAGTCCTCCAATCTCAAAACAGGTCCTCCAATCTCAAAACAAGTCCTCCAATCTCAAAACAAATCCTCCAATCATCATAGTTCATGTTCACCAGGCACACAACAAGTCCCCCAATGACATACCAAATGCTCGGATAAGAGAACAGGTCCTCCAGGCTCTCAACATGTCCTCCAGGTTCTCAACATGTCCTCCAGGCTCTCAACATGTCCTCCAAATATAGGGCAAGTTCTCCAGGCAGAGAACAAATTCTCCAATCACAGACCAAATGCTCCTAAAAGAGAATAAGTCCTCCAAGCTCTCAACAATTCCTAAAATCTCAGAACAATTCCTCCAAGCTCTGAACAAGTCCTCCAAGCTCTGAACAACTCCCCCATATTCAGAACAAGCCCCAAACTCAGAACAAGCCCTCCAAGCCCAGAAAAAATTCTTCAATCACAGTGCAAGCTCCACAGGCACAGAACAATTTCTCCAATCACAGACCAAATGCTCCTAAAAGAGACCAAGTCCTCCAAGCTCTGAACAAGTCCTCCAAGCTCTGAACAAGTCCTCCAAGCTCTGAACAAGTCCTCCAAGCTCTGAACAAGTCCTCCAAGCTCTGAACAAGTCCTCCAAGCTCTGAACAAGTCCTCCAAGCTCTGAACAAGTCCTCCAAGCTCTGAACAAGTCCTCCAAGCTCTGAACAAGTCCTCCAAGCTCTGAACAAGTCCTCCAAGCTCTGAACAAGTCCTCCAAGCTCTGAACAAGTCCTCCAAGCTCTGAACAAGTCCTCCAAGCTCTGAACAAGTCCTCCAAGCTCTGAACAAGTCCTCCAAGCTCTGAACAAGTCCTCCAAGCTCTGAACAAGTCCTCCAAACTCTGAACAAGTCCTCCAAGCTCTAAACAAGTCCTCCAAGCTCTAAACAAGTCCTCCAAGCTCTAAACAAGTCCTCCAAGCTCTGAACAAGTCGTCCAAACTCTGAACAACTCCCCCATATTCAGAACAAGCCCCAAACTCAGAACAAGTCCTCCAAGCCCAGAAAAAATTCTTCAATCACAGTGCAAGCTCCACAAGCCCAGAACAATTTCTCCAATCACAGACCAAATGTTCCTAAAAGAGAACAAGTCCTCCAAGCTCTCAACAATTCCTAAAATCTCAGAACAAGTCCTCCAGGCTCTGAACAAGTCCTCCAAGCTCTGAACAACTCCCCCATATTCAGAACAAGCCCCAAACTCAGAACAAGTCCTCCAAGCCCCGAAAAAATTCCTCAATCACAGTGCAAGCTCCACAGGCACAGAACAATTTCTCCAATCACAGACCAAATGCTCCTAAAAGAGAACAAGTCCTCCAAGCTCTGAACAAGTCCTCCAAGCTCAGAACAATACCTAAAATCTCTGAACAACCACATCAAATTCAGAACAAGTCCTCCAATCTCAAAACAAGTCCTCCAATCTCAAAACAAGTCCTCCAATCTCAAAACAAGTCCTCCAATCTCAAAACAAGTCCTCCAATCTCAAAACAAGTCCTCCAATCTCAAAACAAGTCCTCCAATCTCAAAACAAGTCCTCCAATCTCAAAACAAGTCCTCCAATCTCAAAACAAGTCCTCCAATCTCAAAACAAGTCCTCCAATCTCAAAACAAGTCCTCCAATCTCAAAACAAGTCCTCCAATCTCAAAACAAGTCCTCCAATCTCAAAACAAGTCCTCCAATCTCAAAACAAGTCCTCCAATCTCAAAACAAGTCCTCCAATCTCAAAACAAGTCCTCCAATCTCAAAACAAGTCCTCCAATCTCAAAACAAGTCCTCCAATGTCAAAACAAATCCTCCAATCTCAAAACAAGTCCTCCAATCTCAAAACAAGTCCTCCATTCTCAAAACAGGTCCTCCAATCTCAAAACAAGTCCTCCATTCTCAAAACAGGTCCTCCAATCTCAAAACAAGTCCTCCAATCTCAAAACAAATCCTCCAATCTCAAAACAAATCCTCCAATCTTCATACTTCATGTTCACCAGGCACACAACAAGTCCCCCAATGACATACCAAATGCTCGGATAAGAGAACAGGTCCTCCAGGCTCTCAACATGTCCTCCAGGCTCTCAACATGTCCTCCAGGCTCTCAACATGTCCTCCAGGCTCTCAACATGTCCTCCAGGCTCTCAACATGTCCTCCAGGCTCTCAACATGTCCTCCAGGCTCTCAACATGTCCTCCAGGCTCTCAACATGTCCTCCAAATATAGGGCAAGTTCTCCAGGCAGAGAACAAATTCTCCAATCACAGACCAAATGCTCCTAAAAGAGAACAAGTCCTCCAAGCTCTCAACAATTCCTAAAATCTCAGAACAAGTCCTCCAGGCTCTGAACAAGTCCTCCAAGCTCTGAACAACTCCCCCATATTCAGAACAAGCCCCAAATTCAGAACAAGCCCTCCAAGCCCAGAAAAAATTCTTCAATCACAGTGCAAGCTCTACAGGCACAGAACAATTTCTCCAATCACAGACCAAATGCTCCTAAAAGAGAACAAGTCCTCCAAGCTCTGAACAAGTCCTCCAAGCTCAGAACAATACCTAAAATCTCTGAACAACCACATCAAAATCAGAACAAGTCCTCCAATCTCAAAACAAGTCCTCCAATCTCAAAACAAGTCCTCCAATCTCAAAACAAATCCTCCAATCTCAAAACAAATCCTCCAATCTCAAAACAAGTCCTCCAATCCCAAAACAAGTCCTCCAATCCCAAAACAAGTCCTCCAATCCCAAAGCAAGTCCTCCAATCCCAAAGCAAGTCCTCCAATCCCAAAACAAGTCCTCCAATCCCAAAACAAGTCCTCCAATCCCAAAACAAGTCCTCCAATCATAGTGCAAGTTCACCAGGCACAGAACAAGTCCCCCACTGACATACCAAATGCTCCGGTAAGAAAACAAGTCCTCCAGGCTCTCAACATGTCCTCCAGGCTCTCAACATGTCCTCCAGGCTCTCAACATGTCCTCCAGGCTCTCAACATGTCCTCCAGGCTCTCAACATGTCCTCCAGGCTCTCAACATGTCCTCCAGGCTCTCAACATGTCCTCCAGGCTCTCAACATGTCCTCCAGGCTCTCAACATGACCTCCAAATATAGTGCAAGTTCTCCAGGCAGAGAACAAATTCTCAAATCACAGACCAAATGCTCCTAAAAGAGAACAACTTCTCCAAGATCTGAACAAGTCCTCCAAGCTCTGAACAACTCCTCCAAGCTCTGAACAACTCCTCCAAGCTCTGAACAACTCCTCCAAGCTCTGAACAATACCAAAAATCTCTGAACAACCACATCAAACTCAGAACAAGTCCTCCAATCTCAAAACAAGCCCTCCAATCTCAGAACAAGTCCTCCAATCTCAGAACAAGTCCTCCAATCTCAGAACAAGTCCTCCAATCTCAGAACAAGTCCTACAATTCCAAAACAAATCCTCCAATCATAGTGCAAGTTCACCCGGCACAGAACAAGTCCCCCAATGACATACCAAATCCTCCGATAAGAGAACAAGTCCTCCAGGCTCTCAACATGTCCTCCAGGCTCTCAACATGTCCTCCAGGCTCTCAACATGTCCTCCAGGCTCTCAACATGTCCTCCAGGCTCTCAACATGTCCTCCAAATATAGTCCAACCTCTCCAGGCAAAGAACAAATTCTCCAATCACAGACCAAATGCTCCTAGAAGAGAACAAGTCCTCCATGCTCTCAAGAATTCCTAAAATCTCAGAACAAGTCCTCCAGGCTCTGAACAAGTCCTCCAGGCTCTGAACAAGTCCTCCAGGCTCTGAACAAGTCCTCCAGGCTCTGAACAAGTCCTCCAGGCTCTGAACAAGTCCTCCAGGCTCTGAACAAGTCCTCCAGGCTCTGAACAAGTCCTCCAGGCTCTGAACAAGTCCTCCAGGCTCTGAACAAGTCCTCCAGGCTCTGAACAAGTCCTCCAATCTCAGAACAAACCCTCCAATCTCAGAACAAACCCTCCAATCTCAGAACAAACCCTCCAATCTCAGAACAAGTCCTCCAATCATAGTGCAAGTTCACCCGGCACAGAACAAGTCCCCCAATGACATACCAAATCCTCCGATAAGAGAACAAGTCCTCCAGGCTCTCAACATGTCCTCCAGGCTCTCAACATGTCCTCCAGGCTCTCAACATGTCCTCCAGGCTCTCAACATGTCCTCCAGGCTCTCAACATGTCCTCCAGGCTCTCAACATGTCCTCCAGGCTCTCAACATGTCCTCCAGGCTCTCAACATGTCCTCCAAATATAGTGCAACCTCTCCAGGCAAAGAACAAATTCTCCAATCACACACCAAATGCTCCTAAAAGAGAACAACTCCTCCAAGCTCTCAACAATTCCTAAAATCTCAGAACAAGTCCTCCAAGCTCTGAACAAGTCCTCCAAGCTCTGAACAAGTCCTCCAAGCTCTGAACAAGTCCTCCAAGCTCTGAACAAGTCCTCCAAGCTCTGAACAAGTCCTCCAAGCTCTGAACAAGTCCTCCAAGCTCTCAACAAGTCCTCCAAGCTCTCAACAAGTCCTCCAACCTCTCAACAAGTCCTCCAAGCTCTCAACAAGTCCTCCAAGCTCTGAACAAGTCCTCCAAGCTCTGAACAAGTCCTCCAAGCTCTGAACAAGTCCTCCAAGCTCTGAACAAGTCCTCCAAACTCTGAACAAGTCCTCCAAACTCTGAACAACTCCCCCATATTCAGAACAAGCCCCAAACTCAGAACAAGTCCTACAAGCCCCGAAAAAATTCTTCAATCACAGTGCAAGCTCCACAGGCACAGAACAATTTCTCCAATCACAGACCAAATGCTCCTAAAAGAGAACAAGTCCTCCAAGCTCTGAACAAGTCCTCCAAGCTCAGAACAATATCTAAAATCTCTGAACAACCACATCAAATTCAGAACAAGTCCTCCAATCTCAAAACAAGTCCTCCAATCTCAAAACAAGTCCTCCAATCTCAAAACAAGTCCTCCAATCTCAAAACAAGTCCTCCAATCTCAAAACAAGTCCTCCAATCTCAAAACAAGTCCTCCAATCTCAAAACAAGTCCTCCAATCTCAAAACAAGTCCTCCAATCTCAAAACAAGTCCTCCAATCTCAAAACAAGTCCTCCAATCTCAAAACAAGTCCTCCAATCTCAAAACAAGTCCTCCAATCTCAAAACAAGTCCTCCAATCTCAAAACAAGTCCTCCAATCTCAAAACAAGTCCTCCAATCTCAAAACAAGTCCTCCAATCTCAAAACAAGTCCTCCAATCTCAAAACAAGTCCTCCAATCTCAAAACAAGTCCTCCAATCTCAAAACAAGTCCTCCAATCTCAAAACAAGTCCTCCAATCTCAAAACAAGTCCTCCTATCTCAAACAAGTCCTCCTATCTCAAAACAAATCCTCCAATCTCAAAACAAATCCTCCAATCCCAAAACAAGTCCTCCAATCTCAAAACAAGTCCTCCAATCTCAAAACAGGTCCTCCAATCTCAAAACAAGTCCTCCAATCTCAAAACAAATCCTCCAATCATCATAGTTCATGTTCACCAGGCACACAACAAGTCCCCCAATGACATACCAAATGCTCGGATAAGAGAACAGGTCCTCCAGGCTCTCAACATGTCCTCCAGGCTCTCAACATGTCCTCCAGGCTCTCAACATGTCCTGCAGGCTCTCAACATGTCCTCCAAATATAGTGCAACCTCTCCAGGCAAAGAACAAATTCTCCAATCACAGACCAAATGCTCCTAGAAGAGACCAAGTCCTCCATGCTCTCAAGAATTCCTAAAATCTCAGAACAAGTCCTCCAGGCTCTGAACAAGTCCGCCAGGCTCTGAACAAGTCCGCCAGGCTCTGAACAAGTCCGCCAGGCTCTGAACAAGTCCTCCAAGCTCTGAACAACTCCCCCATATTCAGAACAAGCCCCAAACTCAGAACAAGTCCTCCAAGCCCAGAAAAAATTCTTCAATCACAGTGCAAGCTCCACAGGCACAGAACAATTTTTCCAATCACAGACCAAATGCTCCTAAAAGAGAACAAGTCCTCCAAGCTCTGAACAAGTCCTCCAAGCTCAGAACAATACCTAAAATCTCTGAACAACCACATCAAATTCAGAACAAGTCCTCCAATCTCAAAACAAGTCCTCCAATCTCAAAACAAGTCCTCCAATCTCAAAACAAGTCCTCCAATCTCAAAACAAGTCCTCCAATCTCAAAACAAGTCCTCCAATCTCAAAACAAGCCCTCCAATCTCAAAACAAGTCCTCCAATCTCAAAACAAGTCCTCCAATCTCAAAACAAGTCCTCCAATCTCAAAACAAGTCCTCCAATCTCAAAACAAGTCCTCCAATCTCAAAACAAGTCCTCCAATCTCAAAACAAGTCCTCCAATCTCAAAACAAGTCCTCCAATCTCAAAACAAATCCTCCAATCTCAAAACAAGTCCTCCAATCTCAAAACAAGTCCTCCAATCTCAAAACAAGTCCTCCTATCTCAAAACAAGTCCTCCTATCTCAAAACAAGTCCTCCTATCTCAAAACAAGTCCTCCTATCTCAAAACAAGTCCTCCTATCTCAAAACAAGTCCTCCAATCTCAAAACAAATCCTCCAATCTCAAAACAAATCCTCCAATCTCAAAACAAGTCCTCCAATCTCAAAACAGGTCCTCCAATCTCAAAACAAGTCCTCCAATCTCAAAACAAATCCTCCAATCATCATAGTTCATGTTCACCAGGCACACAACAAGTCCCCCAATGACATACCAAATGCTCGGATAAGAGAACAGGTCCTCCAGGCTCTCAACATGTCCTCCAGGCTCTCAACATGTCCTCCAGGCTCTCAACATGTCCTCCAGGCTCTCAACATGTCCTCCAGGCTCTCAACATGTCCTCCAAATATAGGGCAAGTTCTCCAGGCAGAGAACAAATTCTCCAATCACAGACCAAATGCTCCTAAAAGAGAACAAGTCCTCCAAGCTCTCAACAATTCCTAAAATCTCAGAACAAGTCCTCCAGGCTCTGAACAAGTCCTCCAAGCTCTGAACAACTCCCCCATATTCAGAACAAGCCCCAAATTCAGAACAAGCCCTCCAAGCCCAGAAAAAATTCTTCAATCACAGTGCAAGCTCTACAGGCACAGAACAATTTCTCCAATCACAGACCAAATGCTCCTAAAAGAGAACAAGTCCTCCAAGCTCTGAACAAGTCCTCCAAGCTCAGAACAATACATAAAATCTCTGAACAACCACATCAATCTCAAAACAAGTCCTCCAATCTCAAAACAAGTCCTCCAATCTCAAAACAATTGCTCCAATCTCAAAACAAGTCCTCCTATCTCAAACAAGTCCTCCTATCTCAAAACAAATCCTCCAATCTCAAAACAAATCCTCCAATCTCAAAACAAATCCTCCAATCTCAAAACAAGTCCTCCAATCTCAAAACAGGTCCTCCAATCTCAAAACAAGTCCTCCAATCTCAAAACAAATCCTCCAATCATCATAGTTCATGTTCACCAGGCACACAACAAGTCCCCCAATGACTTACCAAATGCTCCGATAAGAGAACAGGTCCTCCAGGCTCTCAACATGTCCTCCAGGCTCTCAACATGTCCTCCAGGCTCTCAACATGTCCTCCAGGCTCTCAACATGTCCTCCAAATATAGTGCAACCTCTCCAGGCAAAGAACAAATTCTCCAATCACAGACCAAATGCTCCTAGAAGAGACCAAGTCCTCCATGCTCTCAAGAATTCCTAAAATCTCAGAACAAGTCCTCCAGGCTCTGAACAAGTCCTCCAGGCTCTGAACAAGTCCGCCAGGCTCTGAACAAGTCCGCCAGGCTCTGAACAAGTCCGCCAGGCTCTGAACAAGTCCGCCAGGCTCTGAACAAGTCCGCCAGGCTCTGAACAAGTCCCCCATATTCAGAACAAGCCCCAAACTCAGAACAAGTCCTCCAAGCCCAGAAAAAATTCTTCAATCACAGTGCAAGCTCCACAGGCACAGAACAATTTTTCCAATCACAGACCAAATGCTCCTAAAAGAGAACAAGTCCTCCAAGCTCTGAACAAGTCCTCCAAGCTCAGAACAATACCTAAAATCTCTGAACAACCACATCAAATTCAGAACAAGTCCTCCAATCTCAAAACAAGTCCTCCAATCTCAAAACAAGTCCTCCAATCTCAAAACAAGTCCTCCAATCTCAAAACAAGTCCTCCAATCTCAAAACAAGTCCTCCAATCTCAAAACAAGTCCTCCAATCTCAAAACAAGTCCTCCAATCTCAAAACAAGTCCTCCAATCTCAAAACAAGTCCTCCAATCTCAAAACAAGTCCTCCAATCTCAAAACAAGTCCTCCAATCTCAAAACAAGTCCTCCAATCTCAAAACAAGTCCTCCAATCTCAAAACAAGTCCTCCAATCTCAAAACAAGTCCTCCTATCTCAAAACAAGTCCTCCTATCTCAAAACAAGTCCTCCTATCTCAAAACAAGTCCTCCTATCTCAAAACAAGTCCTCCTATCTCAAAACAAGTCCTCCAATCTCAAAACAAATCCTCCAATCTCAAAACAAATCCTCCAATCTCAAAACAAATCCTCCAATCTCAAAACAAGTCCTCCAATCTCAAAACAAGTCCTCCAATCTCAAAACAAATCCTCCAATCATCATAGTTCATGTTCACCAGGCACACAACAAGTCCCCCAATGACATACCAAATGCTCGGATAAGAGAACAGGTCCTCCAGGCTCTCAACATGTCCTCCAGGCTCTCAACATGTCCTCCAGGCTCTCAACATGTCCTCCAGGCTCTCAACATGTCCTCCAGGCTCTCAACATGTCCTCCAGGCTCTCAACATGTCCTCCAGGCTCTCAACATGTCCTCCAGGCTCTCAACATGTCCTCCAAATATAGTGCAAGTTCTCCAGGCAGAGAACAAATTCTCCAATCACAGACCAAATGCTCCTAAAAGAGAACAAGTCCTCCAAGCTCTCAACAATTCCTAAAATCTCAGAACAAGTCCTCCAGGCTCTGAACAAGTCCTCCAAGCTCTGAACAACTCCCCCATATTCAGAACAAGCCCCAAATTCAGAACAAGCCCTCCAAGCCCAGAAAAAATTCTTCAATCACAGTGCAAGCTCTACAGGCACAGAACAATTTCTCCAATCACAGACCAAATGCTCCTAAAAGAGAACAAGTCCTCCAAGCTCTGAACAAGTCCTCCAAGCTCAGAACAATACCTAAAATCTCTGAACAACCACATCAAATTCAGAACAAGTCCTCCAATCTCAAAACAAGTCCTCCAATCTCAAAACAAGTCCTCCAATCTCAAAACAAGTCCTCCAATCTCAAAACAAGTCCTCCAATCTCAAAACAAGTCCTCCAATCTCAAAACAAGTCCTCCTATCTCAAAACAAGTCCTCCTATCTCAAAACAAGTCCTCCTATCTCAAAACAAGTCCTCCTATCTCAAAACAAGTCCTCCTATCTCAAAACAAGTCCTCCTATCTCAAAACAAGTCCTCCTATCTCAAAACAAGTCCTCCTATCTCAAAACAAGTCCTCCTATCTCAAAACAAATCCGCCAATCTCAAAACAAATCCGCCAATCTCAAAACAAATCCGCCAATCTCAAAACAAGTCCTCCATTCTCAAAACAGGTCCTCCAATCTCAAAACAAGTCCTCCAATCATCATAGTTCATGTTCACCAGGCACACAACAAGTCCCCCAATGACATACCAAATGCTCGGATAAGAGAACAGGTCCTCCAGGCTCTCAACATGTCCTCCAGGCTCTCAACATGTCCTCCAGGCTCTCAACATGTCCTCCAGGCTCTCAACATGTCCTCCAGGCTCTCAACATGTCCTCCAAATATAGGGCAAGTTCTCCAGGCAGAGAACAAATTCTCCAATCACAGACCAAATGCTCCTAAAAGAGAACAAGTCCTCCAAGCTCTCAACAATTCCTAAAATCTCAGAACAAGTCCTCCAGGCTCTGAACAAGTCCTCCAAGCTCTGAACAACTCCCCCATATTCAGAACAAGCCCCAAATTCAGAACAAGCCCTCCAAGCCCAGAAAAAATTCTTCAATCACAGTGCAAGCTCTACAGGCACAGAACAATTTCTCCAATCACAGACCAAATGCTCCTAAAAGAGAACAAGTCCTCCAAGCTCTGAACAAGTCCTCCAAGCTCAGAACAATACCTAAAATCTCTGAACAACCACATCAAAATCAGAACAAGTCCTCCAATCTCAAAACAAGTCCTCCAATCTCAAAACAAGTCCTCCAATCTCAAAACAAGTCCTCCAATCTCAAAACAAGTCCTCCAATCTCAAAACAAGTCCTCCAATCTCAAAACAAGTCCTCCAATCTCAAAACAAGTCCTCCAATCTCAAAACAAGTCCTCCAATCCCAAAACAAGTCCTCCAATCCCAAAACAAGTCCTCCAATCCCAAAGCAAGTCCTCCAATCCCAAAGCAAGTCCTCCAATCCCAAAGCAAGTCCTCCAATCCCAAAGCAAGTCCTCCAATCCCAAAACAATTCCTCCAATCCCAAAACAAGTCCTCCAATCTCAAAACAAGTCCTCCAATCTCAAAACAAGTCCTCCAATCATAGTGCAAGTTCACCAGGCACAGAACAAGTCCCCCAATGACATACCAAATGCTCCGGTAAGAAAACAAGTCCTCCAGGCTCTCAACATGTCCTCCAGGCTCTCAACATGTCCTCCAGGCTCTCAACATGTCCTCCAGGCTCTCAACATGTCCTCCAGGCTCTCAACATGTCCTCCAGGCTCTCAACATGTCCTCCAGGCTCTCAACATGTCCTCCAGGCTCTCAACATGTCCTCCAAATATAGTGCAACCTCTCCAGGCAAAGAACAAATTCTCCAATCACAGACCAAATGCTCCTAAAAGAGAACAAGTCCTCCAGGCTCGGAACAAGTCCTCCAGGCTCGGAACAAGTCCTCCAGGCTCGGAACAAGTCCTCCAGGCTGGGAACAAGTCCTCCAGGCTCGGAACAAGTCCTCCAGGCTCGGAACAAGTCCTCCAGGCTCGGAACAAGTCCTCCAGGCCCTGAACAAGTCCTCCAAACTCTGAACAAGTCCTCCAAACTCTGAACAAGTCCTCCAAACTCTGAACAAGTCCTCCAAACTCTGAACAAGTCCTCCAAACTCTGAACAAGTCCTCCAAACTCTGAACAAGTCCTCCAAACTCTGAACAAGCCCTCCAAGCCCAGAAAAAATTCTTCAATCACAGTGCAAGCTCTACAGGCACAGAACAATTTCTCCAATAACAGACCAAATGAACCTAAAAGAGAACAAGTCCTCCAAGCTCTGAACAAGTCCTCCAAGCTCAGAACAACACCTAAAATCTGTGAACAACCACATCAAAATCAGAAAAAGTCCTCCAATCTCAAAACAAATCCTCCAGGCTCTGAACAAGTCCTCCAGGCTCTGAACAAGTCCTCCAGGCTCTGAACAAGTCCTCCAGGCTCTGAACAAGTCCTCCAGGCTCTGAACAAGTCCTCCAGGCTCTGAACAAGTCCTCCAGGCTCTGAACAAGTCCTCCAGGCTCTGAACAAGTCCTCCAGGCTCTGAACAAGTCCTCCAGGCTCTGAACAAGTCCTCCAGGCTCTGAACAAGTCCTCCAATCTCAAAACAAGTCCTCCATTCTCAAAACAAGTCCTCCATTCTCAAAACAAGTCCTCCAATCATAGTGAAAAGTCACCAGGCACAGAACAAGTCCCCCAATGACATACCAAATCCTCCGGTAAGAAAACAAGTCCTCCAGGCTCTCAACATGTCCTCCAGGCTCTCAACATGTCCTCCAGGCTCTCAACATGTCCTCCAGGCTCTCAACATGTCCTCCAGGCTCTCAACATGTCCTCCAGGCTCTCAACATGTCCTCCAGGCTCTCAACATGTCCTCCAGGCTCTCAACATGTCCTCCAAATATAGTGCAAGTTCTCCAGGCAGAGAACAAATTCTCAAATCACAGACCAAATGCTCCTAAAAGAGAACAACTTCTCCAAGCTCTGAACAAGTCCTCCAAGCTCCGAACAACTCCTCCAAGCTCTGAACAACTCCTCCAAGCTCTGAACAACTCCTCCAAGCTCTGAACAACCCCTCCAAGCTCTGAACAACCCCTCCAAGCTCTGAACAACTCCTCCAAGCTCTGAACAACTCCTCCAAGCTCTGAACAATACCAAAAATCTCTGAACAACCACATCAAACTCAGAACAAGTCCTCCAATCTCAGAACAAGTCCTCCAATCTCAGAACAAGTCCTCCAATCTCAGAACAAGTCCTCCAATCTCAGAACAAGTCCTCCAATCTCAGAACAAGTCCTCCAATCTCAGAACAAGTCCTCCAATCTCAGAACAAGTCCTCCAATTCCAAAACAAATCCTCCAATCATAGTGCAAGCTCACCAGGCACAGAACAAGTCCCCCAATGACATACCAAATCCTCCGATAAGAGAACATGTCCTCCAGGCTCTCAACATGTCCTCCAGGCTCTCAACATGTCCTCCAGGCTCTCAACATGTCCTCCAGGCTCTCAACATGTCCTCCAGGCTCTCAACATGTCCTCCAGGCTCTCAACATGTCCTCCAGGCTCTCAACATGTCCTCCAGGCTCTCAACATGTCCTCCAGGCTCTCAACATGTCCTCCAGGCTCTCAACATGTCCTCCAGGCTCTCAACATGTCCTCCAGGCTCTCAACATGTCCTCCAGGCTCTCAACATGTCCTCCAGGCTCTCAACATGACCTCCAAATATAGTGCAACCTCTCCAGGCAAAGAACAAATTCTCCAATCACACACCAAATGCTCCTAAAAGAGAACAACTCCTCCAAGCTCTCAACAATTCCTAAAATCTCAGAACAAGTCCTCCAAGCTCTGAACAAGTCCTCCAAGCTCTGAACAAGTCCTCCAAGCTCTGAACAAGTCCTCCAAGCTCTGAACAAGTCCTCCAAGCTCTGAACAAGTCCTCCAAGCTCTGAACAAGTCCTCCAAGCTCTGAACAAGTCCTCTAAGCTCTGAACAAGTCCTCCAAGCTCTGAACAAGTCCTCCAAGCTCTGAACAAGTCCTCCAAGCCCAGAAAAAATTCTTCAATCACAGTGCAAGCTCCACAGGCACAGAACAATTTCTCCAATCACAGACCAAATGCTCCTAAAAGAGAACAAGTCCTCCAAGCTCTGAACAAGTCCTCCAAGCTCTGAACAAGTCCTCCAAGCTCTGAACAAGTCCTCCAAGCTCTGAACAAGTCCTCCAAGCTCTGAACAGTACCTAAAATCTCTGAACTAGCACATCAAATTCAGAACAAGTCCTCCAATCCCAAAACAAGTCCTCCAATCCCAAAACAAGTCCTCCAATCCCAAAACAAGTCCTCCAATCCCAATACAAGTCCTCCAATCCCAAAACAAGTCCTCCAATCCCAAAACAAGTCCTCCAATCCCAAAACAAGTCCTCCAATCTCAAAACAAGTCCTCCAATCTCAAAACAAGTCCTCCAATCTCAAAACAAGTCCTCCAATCTCAAAACAAGTCCTCCAATCATAGTGCAAGTTCACCAGGCACAGAACAAGTCCCCCAATGACATACCAAATGCTTCGGTAAGAAAACAAGTCCTCCAGGCTCTCAACATGTCCTCCAGGCTCTCAACATGTCCTCCAGGCTCTCAACATGTCCTCCAGGCTCTCAACATGTCCTCCAGGCTCTCAACATGTCCTCCAGGCTCTCAACATGTCCTCCAAATATAGTGCAAGTTCTCCAGGCAGAGAACAAATTCTCAAATCACAGACCAAATGCTCCTAAAAGAGAACAACTTCTCCAAGCTCTAAACAAGTCCTCCAAGCTCTAAACAATACCTAAAATCTCTGAACAACCACATCAAACTCAGAACAAGTCCTCCAATCTCAGAACAAGTCCTCCAATCTCAGAACAAGTCCTCCAATCTCAGAACAAGTCCTCCAATCTCAGAACAAGTCCTCCAATCTCAGAACAAGTCCTCCAATCTCAGAACAAGTCCTCCAATCTCAGAACAAGTCCTCCAATCTCAGAACAAGTCCTACAATCTCAGAACAAGTCCTACAATTCCAAAACAAATCCTCCAATCATAGTGCAAGTTCACCCGGCACAGAACAAGTCCCCCAATGACATACCAAATCCTCCGATAACAGAACAAGTCCTCCAGGCTCTCAACATGTCCTCCAGGCTCTCAACATGTCCTCCAGGCTCTCAACATGTCCTCCAAATATAGTCCAACCTCTCCAGGCAAAGAACAAATTCTCCAATCACAGACCAAATGCTCCTAAAAGAGAACAACTCCTCCAAGCTCTCAACAATTCCTAAAATCTCAGAACAAGTCCTCCAAGCTCAGAACAAGTCCTCCAAGCTCTGAACAAGTCCTCCAAGCTCTGAACAAGTCCTCCAAGCTTTGAACAAGTCCTCCAAGCTCTGAACAAGTCCTCCAAGCTCTGAACAAGTCCTCCAAGCTCTGAACAAGTCCTCCAAGCTCTGAACAAGTCCTCCAAGCTCTGAACAACCACATCAAATTCAGAACAAGTCCTCCAATCTCAAAACAAGTCCTCCAATCTCAAAACAAGTCCTCCATTCTCAAAACAGGTCCTCCAATCTCAAAACAAGTCCTCCAATCTCAAAACAAATCCTCCAATCATCATAGTTCATGTTCACCAGGCACACAACAAGTCCCCAAATGACATACCAAATGCTCGGATAAGAGAACAGGTCCTCCAGGCTCTCAACATGTCCTCCAGGCTCTCAACATGTCCTCCAGGCTCTCAACATGTCCTCCAAATATAGGGCAAGTTCTCCAGGCAGAGAACAAATTCTCCAATCACAGACCAAATGCTCCTAAAAGAGAACAACTCCTCCAAGCTCTCAACAATTCCTAAAATCTCAGAACAATTCCTCCAAGCTCTGAACAAGTCCTCCAAGCTCTGAACAACTCCCCCATATTCAGAACAAGCCCCAAACTCAGAACAAGCCCTCCAAGCCCAGAAAAAATTCTTCAATCACAGTGCAAGCTCCACAGGCACAGAACAATTTCTCCAATCACAGACCAAATGCTCCTAAAAGAGACCAAGTCCTCCAAGCTCTGAACAAGTCCTCCAAGCTCTGAACAAGTCCTCCAAGCTCTGAACAAGTCCTCCAAGCTCTGAACAAGTCCTCCAAGCTCTGAACAAGTCCTCCAAGCTCTGAACAAGTCCTCCAAGCTCTGAACAAGTCCTCCAAGCTCTGAACAAGTCCTCCAAGCTCTGAACAAGTCCTCCAAGCTCTGAACAAGTCCTCCAAGCTCTAAACAAGTCCTCCAAGCTCTAAACAAGTCCTCCAAGCTCTAAACAAGTCCTCCAAGCTCTAAACAAGTCCTCCAAGCTCTAAACAAGTCCTCCAAGCTCTGAACAACTCCCCCATATTCAGAACAAGCCCCAAACTGAGAACAAGTCCTCCAAGCCCAGAAAAAATTCTTCAATCACAGTGCAAGCTCCACAAGCCCAGAAAAATTTCTCCAATCACAGACCAAATGTTCCTAAAAGAGAACAAGTCCTCCAAGCTCTCAACAATTCCTAAAATCTCAGAACAAGTCCTCCAGGCTCTGAACAAGTCCTCCAAGCTCTGAACAACTCCCCCATATTCAGAACAAGCCCCAAACTCAGAACAAGTCCTCCAAGCCCCGAAAAAATTCTTCAATCACAGTGCAAGCTCCACAGGCACAGAACAATTTCTCCAATCACAGACCAAATGCTCCTAAAAGAGTACAAGTCCTCCAAGCTCTGAACAAGTCCTCCAAGCTCTGAACAAGTCCTCCAATCTCAAAACAAGTCCTCCAATCTCAAAACAAGTCCTCCAATCTCAAAACAAGTCCTCCAATCTCAAAACAAGTCCTCCAATCTCAAAACAAGTCCTCCAATCTCAAAACAAGTCCTCCAATCTCAAAACAAGTCCTCCAATCTCAAAACAAGACCTCCAATCTCAAAACAAGTCCTCCAATCTCAAAACAAGTCCTCCAATCTCAAAACAAGTCCTCCAATCTCAAAACAAGTCCTCCAATCTCAAAACAAATCCTCCAATCTCAAAACAAGTCCTCCAATCTCAAAACAAGTCCTCCAATCTCAAAACAGGTCCTCCAATCTCAAAACAAGTCCTCCAATCTCAAAACAAGTCCTCCAATCTCAAAACAAATCCTCCAATCTTCATACTTCATGCTCACCAGGCACACAACAAGTCCCCCAATGACATACCAAATGCTCGGATAAGAGAACAGGTCCTCCAGGCTCTCAACATGTCCTCCAGGCTCTCAACATGTCCTCCAGGCTCTCAACATGTCCTCCAGGCTCTCAACATGTCCTCCAGGCTCTCAACATGACCTCCAAATATAGTGCAACCTCTCCAGGCAAAGAACAAATTCTCCAATCACACACCAAATGCTCCTAAAAGAGAACAACTCCTCCAAGCTCTCAACAATTCCTAAAATCTCAGAACAAGTCCTCCAAGCTCTGAACAAGTCCTCCAAGCTCTGAACAAGTCCTCCAAGCTCTGAACAAGTCCTCCAAGCTCTGAACAAGTCCTCCAAGCTCTGAACAAGTCCTCCAAGCTCTGAACAAGTCCTCCAAACTCTGAACAAGTCCTCCAAGCCCAGAAAAAATTCTTCAATCACAGTGCAAGCTCCACAGGCACAGAACAATTTCTCCAATCACAGACCAAATGCTCCTAAAAGAGAAAAAGTCCTCCAAGCTCTGAACAAGTCCTCCAAGCTCTGAACAAGTCCTCCAAGCTCTGAACAAGTCCTCCAAGCTCTGAACAAGTCCTCCAAGCTCTGAACAAGTCCTCCAAGCTCTGAACAGTACCTAAAATCTCTGAACTAGCACATCAAATTCAGAACAAGTCCTCCAATCCCAAAACAAGTCCTCCAATCCCAAAACAAGTCCTCCAATCCCAAAACAAGTCCTCCAATCCCAAAACAAGTCCTCCAACCCCAAAACAAGTCCTCCAACCCCAAAACAAGTCCTCCAATCCCAAAACAAGTCCTCCAATCCCAAAACAAGTCCTCCAATCCCAAAACAAGTCCTCCAATCCCAAAACAAGTCCTCCAATCTCAAAACAAGTCCTCCAATCATAGTGCAAGTTCACCAGGCACAGAACAAGTCCCCCAATGACATACCAAATGCTTCGGTAAGAAAACAAGTCCTCCAGGCTCTCAACATGTCCTCCAGGCTCTCAACATGTCCTCCAGGCTCTCAACATGTCCTCCAGGCTCTCAACATGTCCTCCAGGCTCTCAACATGTCCTCCAGGCTCTCAACATGTCCTCCAGGCTCTCAACATGTCCTCCAGGCTCTCAACATGTCCTCCAGGCTCTCAACATGTCCTCCAAATATAGTGCAAGTTCTCCAGGCAGAGAACAAATTCTCAAATCACAGACCAAATGCTCCTAAAAGAGAACAACTTCTCCAAGCTCTGAACAAGTCCTCCAAGCTCTAAACAATACCTAAAATCTCTGAACAACCACATCAAACTCAGAACAAGTCCTCCAATCTCAGAACAAGTCCTCCAATCTCAGAACAAGTCCTCCAATCTCAGAACAAGTCCTCCAATCTCAGAACAAGTCCTCCAATCTCAGAACAAGTCCTCCAATCTCAGAACAAGTCCTCCAATCTCAGAACAAGTCCTACAATTCCAAAACAAATCCTCCAATCATAGTGCAAGTTCACCCGGCACAGAACAAGTCCCCCAATGACATACCAAATCCTCCGATAAGAGAACAAGTCCTCCAGGCTCTCAACATGTCCTCCAGGCTCTCAACATGTCCTCCAGGCTCTCAACATGTCCTCCAGGCTCTCAACATGTCCTCCAGGCTCTCAACATGTCCTCCAGGCTCTCAACATGTCCTCCAAATATAGTCCAACCTCTCCAGGCAAAGAACAAATTCTCCAATCACAGACCAAATGCTCCTAAAAGAGAACAACTCCTCCAAGCTCTCAACAATTCCTAAAATCTCAGAACAAGTCCTCCAAGCTCTGAACAAGTCCTCCAAGCTCTGAACAAGTCCTCCAAGCTCTGAACAAGTCCTCCAAGCTCTGAACAAGTCCTCCAAGCTCTGAACAAGTCCTCCAAGCTCTGAACAAGTCCTCCAAGCTCTGAACAAGTCCTCCAAGCTCTGAACAAGTCCTCCAAGCTCTGAACAAGTCCTCCAAGCTTTGAACAAGTCCTCCAAGCTCTGAACAAGTCCTCCAAGCTCAGAACAATACCTAAAATCTCTGAACAACCACATCAAATTCAGAACAAGTCCTCCAATCTCAAAACAAGTCCTCCAATCTCAAAACAAGTCCTCCATTCTCAAAACAGGTCCTCCATTCTCAAAACAGGTCCTCCAATCTCAAAACAAATCCTCCAATCATCATAGTTCATGTTCACCAGGCACACAACAAGTCCCCAAATGACATACCAAATGCTCGGATAAGAGAACAGGTCCTCCAGGCTCTCAACATGTCCTCCAGGCTCTCAACATGTCCTCCAAATATAGGGCAAGTTCTCCAGGCAGAGAACAAATTCTCCAATCACAGACCAAATGCTCCTAAAAGAGAACAAGTCCTCCAAGCTCTCAACAATTCCTAAAATCTCAGAACAATTCCTCCAAGCTCTGAACAAGTCCTCCAAGCTCTGAACAACTCCCCCATATTCAGAACAAGCCCCAAACTCAGAACAAGCCCTCCAAGCCCAGAAAAAATTCTTCAATCACAGTGCAAGCTCCACAGGCACAGAACAATTTCTTCAATCACAGACCAAATGCTCCTAAAAGAGACCAAGTCCTCCAAGCTCTGAACAAGTCCTCCAAGCTCTGAACAAGTCCTCCAAGCTCTGAACAAGTCCTCCAAGCTCTGAACAAGTCCTCCAAGCTCTGAACAAGTCCTCCAAGCTCTGAACAAGTCCTCCAAGCTCTGAACAAGTCCTCCAAGCTCTGAACAAGTCCTCCAAGCTCTGAACAAGTCCTCCAAGCTCTGAACAAGTCCTCCAAGCTCTGAACAAGTCCTCCAAGCTCTGAACAAGTCCTCCAAGCTCTAAACAAGTCCTCCAAGCTCTAAACAAGTCCTCCAAGCTCTGAACAAGTCCTCCAAACTCTGAACAACTCCCCCATATTCAGAACAAGCCCCAAACTCAGAACAAGTCCTCCAAGCCCAGAAAAAATTCTTCAATCACAGAGCAAGCTCCACAAGCCCAGAACAATTTCTCCAATCACAGACCAAATGTTCCTAAAAGAGAACAAGTCCTCCAAGCTCTCAACAATTCCTAAAATCTCAGAACAAGTCCTCCAGGCTCTGAACAAGTCCTCCAAGCTCTGAACAACTCCCCCATATTCAGAACAAGCCCCAAACTCAGAACAAGTCCTCCAAGCCCCGAAAAAATTCTTCAATCACAGTGCAAGCTCCACAGGCACAGAACAATTTCTCCAATCACAGACCAAATGCTCCTAAAAGAGAACAAGTCCTCCAAGCTCTGAACAAGTCCTCCAAGCTCTGAACAAGTCCTCCAAGCTCAGAACAATACCTAAAATCTCTGAACAACCACATCAAATTCAGAACAAGTCCTCCAATCTCAAAACAAGTCCTCCAATCTCAAAACAAGTCCTCCAATCTCAAAACAAGTCCTCCAATCTCAAAACAAGTCCTCCAATCTCAAAACAAGTCCTCCAATCTCAAAACAAGTCCTCCAATCTCAAAACAAGTCCTCCAATCTCAAAACAAGTCCTCCAATCTCAAAACAAGTCCTCCAATCTCAAAACAAGTCCTCCAATCTCAAAACAAGTCCTCCAATCTCAAAACAAGTCCTCCAATCTCAAAACAGGTCCTCCATTCTCAAAACAGGTCCTCCATTCTCAAAACAGGTCCTCCAATCTCAAAACAAGTCCTCCAATCTCAAAACAAGTCCTCCAATCTCAAAACAAATCCTCCAATCTCAGAACAAGTCCTCCAATCTCAGAACAAGTCCTCCAATTCCAAAACAAATCCTCCAATCATAGTGCAAGCTCACCAGGCACAGAACAAGTCCCCCAATGACATACCAAATCCTCCGATAAGAGAACATGTCCTCGAGGCTCTCAACATGTCCTCGAGGCTCTCAACATGTCCTCGAGGCTCTCAACATGTCCTCGAGGCTCTCAACATGTCCTCGAGGCTCTCAACATGTCCTCGAGGCTCTCAACATGTCCTCGAGGCTCTCAACATGTCCTCGAGGCTCTCAACATGTCCTCGAGGCTCTCAACATGTCCTCGAGGCTCTCAACATGTCCTCGAGGCTCTCAACATGTCCTCGAGGCTCTCAACATGTCCTCGAGGCTCTCAACATGTCCTCGAGGCTCTCAACATGTCCTCCAGGCTCTCAACATGTCCTCCAGGCTCTCAACATGTCCTCCAGGCTCTCAACATGTCCTCCAGGCTCTCAACATGTCCTCCAGGCTCTCAACATGTCCTCCAGGCTCTCAACATGACCTCCAAATATAGTGCAACCTCTCCAGGCAAAGAACAAATTCTCCAATCACACACCAAATGCTCCTAAAAGAGAACAACTCCTCCAAGCTCTCAACAATTCCTAAAATCTCAGAACAAGTCCTCCAAGCTCTGAACAAGTCCTCCAAGCTCTGAACAAGTCCTCCAAGCTCTGAACAAGTCCTCCAAGCTCTGAACAAGTCCTCCAAGCTCTGAACAAGTCCTCCAAGCTCTGAACAAGTCCTCCAAGCTCTGAACAAGTCCTCCAAGCTCTGAACAAGTCCTCTAAGCTCTGAACAAGTCCTCTAAGCTCTGAACAAGTCCTCCAAGCTCTGAACAAGTCCTCCAAGCCCAGAAAAAATTCTTCAATCACAGTGCAAGCTCCACAGGCACAGAACAATTTCTCCAATCACAGACCAAATGCTCCTAAAAGAGAACAAGTCCTCCAAGCTCTGAACAAGTCCTCCAAGCTCTGAACAAGTCCTCCAAGCTCTGAACAAGTCCTCCAAGCTCTGAACAAGTCCTCCAAGCTCTGAACAGTACCTAAAATCTCTGAACTAGCACATCAAATTCAGAACAAGTCCTCCAATCCCAAAACAAGTCCTCCAATCCCAAAAAAGTCCTCCAATCCCAAAACAAGTCCTCCAATCCCAAAACAAGTCCTCCAATCCCAAAACAAGTCCTCCAATTCCAAAACATGTCCTCCAATCCCAAAACAAGTCCTCCAATCCCAAAACAAGTCCTCCAATCCCAAAACAAGTCCTCCAATCCCAAAACAAGTCCTCCAATCCCAAAACAAGTCCTCCAATCTCAAAACAAGTCCTCCAATATCAAAACAAGTCCTCCAATATCAAAACAAGTCCTCCAATCTCAAAACAAGTCCTCCAATCATAGTGCAAGTTCACCAGGCACAGAACAAGTCCCCCAATGACATACCAAATGCTTCGGTAAGAAAACAAGTCCTCCAGGCTCTCAACATGTCCTCCAGGCTCTCAACATGTCCTCCAGGCTCTCAACATGTCCTCCAGGCTCTCAACATGTCCTCCAGGCTCTCAACATGTCCTCCAGGCTCTCAACATGTCCTCCAGGCTCTCAACATGTCCTCCAAATATAGTGCAAGTTCTCCAGGCAGAGAACAAATTCTCAAATCACAGACCAAATGCTCCTAAAAGAGAACAACTTCTCCAAGCTCTGAACAAGTCCTCCAAGCTCTAAACAATACCTAAAATCTCTGAACAACCACATCAAACTCAGAACAAGTCCTCCAATCTCAGAACAAGTCCTCCAATCTCAGAACAAGTCCTCCAATCTCAGAACAAGTCCTCCAATCTCAGAACAAGTCCTCCAATCTCAGAACAAGTCCTCCAATCTCAGAACAAGTCCTCCAATCTCAGAACAAGTCCTCCAATCTCAGAACAAGTCCTCCAATCTCAGAACAAGTCCTACAATTCCAAAACAAATCCTCCAATCATAGTACAAGTTCACCCGGCACAGAACAAGTCCCCCAATGACATACCAAATCCTCCGATAACAGAACAAGTCCTCCAGGCTCTCAACATGTCCTCCAGGCTCTCAACATGTCCTCCAGGCTCTCAACATGTCCTCCAGGCTCTCAACATGTCCTCCAAATATAGTCCAACCTCTCCAGGCAAAGAAAAAATTCTCCAATCACAGACCAAATGCTCCTAAAAGAGAACAACTCCTCCAAGCTCTCAACAATTCCTAAAATCTCAGAACAAGTCCTCCAAGCTCTGAACAAGTCCTCCAAGCTCTGAACAAGTCCTCCAAGCTCTGAACAAGTCCTCCAAGCTCTGAACAAGTCCTCCAAGCTCTGAACAAGTCCTCCAAGCTCTGAACAAGTCCTCCAAGCTCTGAACAAGTCCTCCAAGCTCTGAACAACCACATCAAATTCAGAACAAGTCCTCCAATCTCAAAACAAGTCCTCCAATCTCAAAACAAGTCCTCCATTCTCAAAACAGGTCCTCCATTCTCAAAACAGGTCCTCCAATCTCAAAACAAGTCCTCCAATCTCAAAACAAATCCACCAATCATCATAGTTCATGTTCACCAGGCACACAACAAGTCCCCCAATGACATACCAAATGCTCGGATAAGAGAACAGGTCCTCCAGGCTCTCAACATGTCCTCCAGGCTCTCAACATGTCCTCCAAATATAGGGCAAGTTCTCCAGGCAGAGAACAAATTCTCCAATCACAGACCAAATGCTCCTAAAAGAGAACAAGTCCTCCAAGCTCTCAACAATTCCTAAAATCTCAGAACAAGTCCTCCAAGCTCTGAACAAGTCCTCCAAGCTCTGAACAACTCCCCCATATTCAGAACAAGCCCCAAACTCAGAACAAGCCCTCCAAGCCCAGAAAAAATTCTTCAATCACAGTGCAAGCTCCACAGGCACAGAACAATTTCTCCAATCACAGACCAAATGCTCCTAAAAGAGACCAAGTCCTCCAAGCTCTGAACAAGTCCTCCAAGCTCTGAACAAGTCCTCCAAGCTCTGAACAAGTCCTCCAAGCTCTGAACAAGTCCTCCAAGCTCTGAACAAGTCCTCCAAGCTCTGAACAAGTCCTCCAAGCTCTGAACAAGTCCTCCAAGCTCTGAACAAGTCCTCCAAGCTCTGAACAAGTCCTCCAAGCTCTGAACAAGTCCTCCAAGCTCTGAACAAGTCCTCCAAGCTCTGAACAAGTCCTCCAAGCTCTGAACAAGTCCTCCAAGCTCTGAACAAGTCCTCCAAGCTCTGAACAAGTCCTCCAAGCTCTAAACAAGTCCTCCAAGCTCTAAACAAGTCCTCCAAGCTCTAAACAAGTCCTCCAAACTCTGAACAACTCCCCCATATTCAGAACAAGCCCCAAACTCAGAACAAGTCCTCCAAGCCCAGAAAAAATTCTTCAATCACAGTGCAAACTCCACAAGCCCAGAACAATTTCTCCAATCACAGACCAAATGTTCCTAAAAGAGAACAAGTCCTCCAAGCTCTCAACAATTCCTAAAATCTCAGAACAAGTCCTCCAGGCTCTGAACAAGTCCTCCAAGCTCTGAACAACTCCCCCATATTCAGAACAAGCCCCAAACTCAGAACACGTCCTCCAAGCCCCGAAAAAATTCTTCAATCACAGTGCAAGCTCCACAGGCACAGAACAATTTCTCCAATCACAGACCAAATGCTCCTAAAAGAGAACAAGTCCTCCAAGCTCTGAACAAGTCCTCCAAGCTCAGAACAATACCTAAAATCTCTGAACAACCACATCAAATTCAGAACAAGTCCTCCAATCTCAAAACAAGTCCTCCAATCTCAAAACAAGTCCTCCAATCTCAAAACAAGTCCTCCAATCTCAAAACAAGTCCTCCAATCTCAAAACAAGTCCTCCAATCTCAAAACAAGTCCTCCAATCTCAAAACAAGTCCTCCAATCTCAAAACAAGTCCTCCAATCTCAAAACAAGTCCTCCAATCTCAAAACAAGTCCTCCAATCTCAAAACAAGTCCTCCAATCTCAAAACAAGTCCTCCAATCTCAAAACAAGTCCTCCAATCTCAAAACAAGTCCTCCAATCTCAAAACAAGTCCTCCAATCTCAAAACAAGTCCTCCAATCTCAAAACAAGTCCTCCAATCTCAAAACAAGTCCTCCAATCTCAAAACAAGTCCTCCAATCTCAAAACAAGTCCTCCAATCTCAAAACAAGTCCTCCAATCTCAAAACAAGTCCTCCAATCTCAAAACAAGTCCTCCAATCTCAAAACAAGTCCTCCAATCTCAAAACAAGTCCTCCAATCTCAAAACAAGTCCTCCAATCTCAAAACAAGTCCTCCAATCTCAAAACAAGTCCTCCAATCTCAAAACAGGTCCTCCAATCTCAAAACAGGTCCTCCAATCTCAAAACAAGTCCTCCAATCTCAAAACAAGTCCTCCAATCTCAAAACAAATCCTCCAATCTTCATACTTCATGTTCACCAGGCACACAACAAGTCCCCCAATGACATACCAAATGCTCGGATAAGAGAACAGGTCCTCCAGGCTCTCAACATGTCCTCCAGGCTCTCAACATGTCCTCCAGGCTCTCAACATGTCCTCCAGGCTCTCAACATGTCCTCCAGGCTCTCAACATGTCCTCCAGGCTCTCAACATGTCCTCCAGGCTCTCAACATGTCCTCCAGGCTCTCAACATGTCCTCCAGGCTCTCAACATGTCCTCCAGGCTCTCAACATGACCTCCAAATATAGTGCAACCTCTCCAGGCAAAGAACAAATTCTCCAATCACACACCAAATGCTCCTAAAAGAGAACAACTCCTCCAAGCTCTCAACAATTCCTAAAATCTCAGAACAAGTCCTCCAGGCTCTGAACAAGTCCTCCAAGCTCTGAACAACTCCCCCATATTCAGAACAAGCCCCAAATTCAGAACAAGCCCTCCAAGCCAAGAAAAAATTCTTCAATCACAGTGCAAGCTCTACAGGCACAGAACAATTTCTCCAATCACAGACCAAATGCTCCTAAAAGAGAACAAGTCCTCCAAGCTCTGAACAAGTCCTCCAAGCTCAGAACAATACCTAAAATCTCTGAACAACCACATCAAAATCAGAACAAGTCCTCCAATCTCAAAACAAGTCCTCCAATCTCAAAACAAGTCCTCCAATCTCAAAACAAGTCCTCCAATCTCAAAACAAGTCCTCCAATCTCAAAACAAGTCCTCCAATCTCAAAACAAGTCCTCCAATCTCAAAACAAGTCCTCCAATCTCAAAACAAGTCCTCCAATCTCAAAACAAGTCCTCCAATCCCAAAACAAGTCCTCCAATCCCAAAACAAGTCCTCCAATCCCAAAGCAAGTCCTCCAATCCCAAAGCAAGTCCTCCAATCCCAAAACAAGTCCTCCAATCCCAAAACAAGTCCTCCAATCCCAAAACAAGTCCTCCAATCCCAAAACAAGTCCTCCAATCCCAAAACAAGTCCTCCAATCATAGTGCAAGTTCACCAGGCACAGAACAAGTCCCCCAATGACATACCAAATGCTCCGGTAAGAAAACAAGTCCTCCAGGCTCTCAACATGTCCTCCAGGCTCTCAACATGTCCTCCAGGCTCTCAACATGTCCTCCAGGCTCTCAACATGTCCTCCAGGCTCTCAACATGTCCTCCAGGCTCTCAACATGTCCTCCAAATATAGTGCAAGTTCTCCAGGCAGAGAACAAATTCTCAAATCACAGACCAAATGCTCCTAAAAGAGAACAACTTCTCCAAGATCTGAACAAGTCCTCCAAGCTCTGAACAACTCCTCCAAGCTCTGAACAACTCCTCCAAGCTCTGAACAACTCCTCCAAGCTCTGAACAATACCAAAAATCTCTGAACAACCACATCAAACTCAGAACAAGTCCTCCAATCTCAAAACAAGCCCTCCAATCTCAGAACAAGCCCTCCAATCTCAGAACAAGCCCTCCAATCTCAGAACAAGTCCTCCAATCTCAGAACAAGTCCTCCAATTCCAAAACAAATCCTCCAATCATAGTGCAAGTTCACCCGGCACAGAACAAGTCCCCCAATGACATACCAAATCCTCCGATAACAGAACAAGTCCTCCAGGCTCTCAACATGTCCTCCAGGCTCTCAACATGTGCTCCAGGCTCTCAACATGTGCTCCAGGCTCTCAACATGTCCTCCAAATATAGTGCAACCTCTCCAGGCAAAGAACAAATTCTCCAATCACACACCAAATGCTCCTTGAAGAGAACAAGTCCTCCATGCTCTCAAGAATTCCTAAAATCTCAGAACAAGTCCTCCAGGCTCTGAACAAGTCCTCCAGGCTCTGAACAAGTCCTCCAGGCTCTGAACAAGTCCTCCAGGCTCTGAACAAGTCCTCCAGGCTCTGAACAAGTCCTCCAGGCTCTGAACAAGTCCTCCAGGCTCTGAACAAGTCCTCCAGGCTCTGAACAAGTCCTCCAGGCTCTGAACAAGTCC
Source organism: Ara ararauna (assembly GCA_028858755.1). Classification (NCBI taxonomy): domain Eukaryota; kingdom Metazoa; phylum Chordata; class Aves; order Psittaciformes; family Psittacidae; genus Ara; species Ara ararauna. The sequence continues at coordinate 973,214 of CM054376.1, forward strand.
TCCAGGCTCTGAACAAGTCCTCCAGGATCTGAACAAGTCCTCCAGGCTCTGAACAAGTCCTCCAATCTCAGAACAAACCCTCCAATCTCAGAACAAACCCTCCAATCTCAGAACAAGTCCTCCAATCTCAGAACAAGTCCTCCAATCATAGTGCAAGTTCACCCGGCACAGAACAAGTCCCCCAATGACATACCAAATCCTCCGATAAGAGAACAAGTCCTCCAGGCTCTCAACATGTCCTCCAGGCTCTCAACATGTCCTCCAGGCTCTCAACATGTCCTCCAGGCTCTCAACATGTCCTCCAGGCTCTCAACATGTCCTACAGGCTCTCAACATGTCCTACAGGCTCTCAACATGTCCTCCAGGCTCTCAACATGTCCTCCAGGCTCTCAACATGTCCTCCAAATATAGTGCAACCTCTCCAGGCAAAGAACAAATTCTCCAATCACACACCAAATGCTCCTAAAAGAGAACAACTCCTCCAAGCTCTCAACAATTCCTAAAATCTCAGAACAAGTCCTCCAAGCTCTGAACAAGTCCTCCAAGCTCTGAACAAGTCCTCCAAGCTCTGAACAAGTCCTCCAAGCTCTGAACAAGTCCTCCAAGCTCTGAACAAGTCCTCCAAGCTCTGAACAAGTCCTCCAAGCTCTGAACAAGTCCTCCAAGTTCTGAACAAGTCCTCCAATCTCAAAACAAGTCCTCCAATCTCAAAACAAGTCCTCCAATCTCAAAACAAGTCCTCCAATCTCAAAACAAGTCCTCCAATCTCAAAACAAGTCCTCCAATCTCAAACAAGTCCTCCTATCTCAAAACAAATCCTCCAATCTCAAAACAAATCCTCCAATCCCAAAACAAGTCCTCCAATCTCAAAACAGGTCCTCCAATCTCAAAACAAGTCCTCCAATCTCAAAACAAATCCTCCAATCATCATAGTTCATGTTCACCAGGCACACAACAAGTCCCCCAATGACATACCAAATGCTCGGATAAGAGAACAGGTCCTCCAGGCTCTCAACATGTCCTCCAGGCTCTCAACATGTCCTCCAGGCTCTCAACATGTCCTCCAGGCTCTCAACATGTCCTCCAGGCTCTCAACATGTCCTCCAGGCTCTCAACATGTCCTCCAGGCTCTCAACATGTCCTCAAAATATAGTGCAACCTCTCCAGGCAAAGAACAAATTCTCCAATCACAGACCAAATGCTCCTAGAAGAGACCAAGTCCTCCATGCTCTCAAGAATTCCTAAAATCTCAGAACAAGTCCTCCAGGCTCTGAACAAGTCCGCCAGGCTCTGAACAAGTCCGCCAGGCTCTGAACAAGTCCGCCAGGCTCTGAACAAGTCCGCCAGGCTCTGAACAACTCCCCCATATTCAGAACAAGCCCCAAACTCAGAACAAGTCCTCCAAGCCCAGAAAAAATTCTTCAATCACAGTGCAAGCTCCACAGGCACAGAACAATTTTTCCAATCACAGACCAAATGCTCCTAAAAGAGAACAAGTCCTCCAAGCTCTGAACAAGTCCTCCAAGCTCTGAACAAGTCCTCCAAGCTCAGAACAATACCTAAAATCTCTGAACAACCACATCAAATTCAGAACAAGTCCTCCAATCTCAAAACAAGTCCTCCAATCTCAAAACAAGTCCTCCAATCTCAAAACAAGTCCTCCAATCTCAAAACAAGTCCTCCAATCTCAAAACAAGTCCTCCAATCTCAAAACAAGTCCTCCAATCTCAAAACAAGTCCTCCAATCTCAAAACAAGTCCTCCAATCTCAAAACAAGTCCTCCAATCTCAAAACAAGTCCTCCAATCTCAAAACAAGTCCTCCAATCTCAAAACAAGTCCTCCAATCTCAAAACAAGTCCTCCAATCTCAAAACAAGTCCTCCAATCTCAAAACAAGTCCTCCTATCTCAAAACAAGTCCTCCTATCTCAAAACAAATCCTCCAATCTCAAAACAAATCCTCCAATCTCAAAACAAATCCTCCAATCTCAAAACAAGTCCTCCATTCTCAAAACAGGTCCTCCAATCTCAAAACAAGTCCTCCAATCTCAAAACAAATCCTCCAATCATCATAGTTCATGTTCACCAGGCACACAACAAGTCCCCCAATGACATACCAAATGCTCGGATAAGAGAACAGGTCCTCCAGGCTCTCAACATGTCCTCCAGGCTCTCAACATGTCCTCCAGGCTCTCAACATGTCCTCCAGGCTCTCAACATGTCCTCCAGGCTCTCAACATGTCCTCCAGGCTCTCAACATGTCCTCCAGGCTCTCAACATGTCCTCCAGGCTCTCAACATGTCCTCCAAATATAGGGCAAGTTCTCCAGGCAGAGAACAAATTCTCCAATCACAGACCAAATGCTCCTAAAAGAGAACAAGTCCTCCAAGCTCTCAACAATTCCTAAAATCTCAGAACAAGTCCTCCAGGCTCTGAACAAGTCCTCCAAGCTCTGAACAACTCCCCCATATTCAGAACAAGCCCCAAATTCAGAACAAGCCCTCCAAGCCCAGAAAAAATTCTTCAATCACAGTGCAAGCTCTACAGGCACAGAACAATTTCTCCAATCACAGACCAAATGCTCCTAAAAGAGAACAAGTCCTCCAAGCTCTGAACAAGTCCTCCAAGCGCAGAACAATACCTAAAATCTCTGAACAACCACATCAAAATCAGAACAAGTCCTCCAATCTCAAAACAAGTCCTCCAATCTCAAAACAAGTCCTCCAATCTCAAAACAAGTCCTCCAATCTCAAAACAAGTCCTCCAATCCCAAAGCAACTCCTCCAATCCCAAAGCAACTCCTCCAATCCCAAAGCAACTCCTCCAATCCCAAAGCAACTCCTCCAATCCCAAAGCAACTCCTCCAATCCCAAAACAAGTCCTCCAATCCCAAAGCAAGTCCTCCAATCTCAAAACAAGTCCTCCAATCATAGTGCAAGTTCACCAGGCACAGAACAAGTCCCCCAGTGACATACCAAATGCTCCAGTAAGAAAACAAGTCCTCCAGGCTCTCAACATGTCCTCCAGGCTCTCAACATGTCCTCCAGGCTCTCAACATGTCCTCCAGGCTCTCAACATGTCCTCCAGGCTCTCAACATGTCCTCCAGGCTCTCAACATGTCCTCCAAATATAGTGCAACCTCTCCAGGCAAAGAACAAATTCTCCAATCACAGACCAAATGCTCCTAAAAGAGAACAAGTCCTCCAGGCTCGGAACAAGTCCTCCAGGCTCGGAACAAGTCCTCCAGGCTCGGAACAAGTCCTCCAGGCTCGGAACAAGTCCTCCAGGCTCGGAACAAGTCCTCCAGGCTCGGAACAAGTCCTCCAGGCTCGGAACAAGTCCTCCAGGCTCGGAACAAGTCCTCCAGGCTCGGAACAAGTCCTCCAGGCTCGGAACAAGTCCTCCAAGCCCTGACCACGTCCTCCAAGCCCTGAACAAGTCCTCCAAGCTCTGAACAAGTCCTCCAAGCTCTGAACAAGTCCTCCAAGCTCTGAACAAGTCCTCCAAGCTCTGAACAAGTCCTCCAAACTCTGAACAACTCCCCCATATTCAGAACAAGCCCCAAACTCAGAACAAGCCCTCCAAGCCCAGAAAAAATTCTTCAATCACAGTGCAAGCTCTACAGGCACAGAACAATTTCTCCAATAACAGACCAAATGAACCTAAAAGAGAACAAGTCCTCCAAGCTCAGAACAACACCTAAAATCTGTGAACAACCACATCAAAATCAGAAAAAGTCCTCCAATCTCAAAACAAATCCTCCAGGCTCTGAACAAGTCCTCCAGGCTCTGAACAAGTCCTCCAGGCTCTGAACAAGTCCTCCAGGCTCTGAACAAGTCCTCCAGGCTCTGAACAAGTCCTCCAGGCTCTGAACAAGTCCTCCAGGCTCTGAACAAGTCCTCCAGGCTCTGAACAAGTCCTCCAGGCTCTGAACAAGTCCTCCAGGCTCTGAACAAGTCCTCCAGGCTCTGAACAAGTCCTCCAATCATAGTGAAAGGTCACCAGGCACAGAACAAGTCCCCCAATGACATACCAAATGCTCCGGTAAGAAAACAAGTCCTCCAGGCTCTCAACATGTCCTCCAGGCTCTCAACATGTCCTCCAAATACAGTGCAAGTTCTCCAGGCAGAGAACAAATTCTCAAATCACAGACCAAATGCTCCTAAAAAGAGAATAACTTCTCCAAGCTCTGAACAAGTCCTCCAAGCTCTGAACAACACCTCCAAGCTCTGAACAACCACATCAAACTCAGAACAAGTCCTCCAATCTCAAAACAAGTCCTCCAATCTCAAAACAAGTCCTCCAGGCTCTCAACATGTCCTCCAGGCTCTCAACATGTCCTCCAGGCTCTCAACATGTCCTCCAGGCTCTCAACATGTCCTCCAGGCTCTCAACATGTCCTCCAGGCTCTCAACATGTCCTCCAGGCTCTCAACATGTCCTCCAGGCTCTCAACATGTCCTCCAGGCTCTCAACATGTCCTCCAGGCTCTCAACATGTCCTCCAGGCTCTCAACATGTCCTCCAGGCTCTCAACATGTCCTCCAGGCTCTCAACATGTCCTCCAAATATAGGGCAAGTTCTCCAGGCAGAGAACAAATTCTCCAATCACACACCAAATGCTCCTAAAAGAGAACAACTCCTCCAAGCTCTCAACAATTCCTAAAATCTCAGAACAATTCCTCCAAGCTCTGAACAAGTCCTCCAAGCTCTGAACAACTCCCCCATATTCAGAACAAGCCCCAAACTCAGAACAAGCCCTCCAAGCCCAGAAAAAATTCTTCAATCACAGTGCAAGCTCTACAGGCACAGAACAATTTCTCCAATCACAGACCAAATGCTCCTAAAAGAGAACAAGTCCTCCAAGCTCTGAACAAGTCCTCCAAGCTCTGAACAAGTCCTCCAAGCTCTGAACAAGTCCTCCAAGCTCTGAACAAGTCCTCCAAGCTCTGAACAAGTCCTCCAAGCTCTGAACAAGTCCTCCAAGCTCTGAACAAGTCCTCCAAGCTCTGAACAAGTCCTTCAAGCTCTGAACAAGTCCTCCAAGCTCTGAACAAGTCCTCCAAGCTCTGAACAAGTCCTCCAAGCTCTGAACAAGTCCTCCAAGCTCTGAACAAGTCCTCCAAGCTCTGAACAAGTCCTCCAAGCTCTGAACAAGTCCTCCAAGCTCTGAACAAGTCCTCCAAGCTCTAAACAAGTCCTCCAAGCTCTGAACAACTCCCCCATATTCAGAACAAGCCCCAAACTCAGAACAAGTCCTCCAAGCCCAGAAAAAATTCTTCAATCACAGTGCAAGCTCCACAAGCCCAGAACAATTTCTCCAATCACAGACCAAATGTTCCTAAAAGAGAACAAGTCCTCCAAGCTCTGAACAAGTCCTCCAAGCTCAGAACAATACCTAAAATCTCTGAACAACCACATCAAATTCAGAACAAGTCCTCCAATCCCAAATCAAGTCCTCCAATCCCAAATCAAGTCCTCCAATCCCAAATCAAGTCCTCCAATCCCAAATCAAGTCCTCCAATCTCAAAACAAGTCCTCCAATCTCAAAACAAGTCCTCCAATCTCAAAACAAGTCCTCCAATCTCAAAACAAGTCCTCCAATCTCAAAACAAGTCCTCCAATCTCAAAACAAGTCCTCCAATCTCAAAACAAGTCCTCCAATCTCAAAACAAGTCCTCCAATCTCAAAACAAGTCCTCCAATCATAGTGCAAGTTCACCCGGCACAGAACAAGTCCCCCAATGACATACCAAATGCTCCGGTAAGAAAACAAGTCCTCCAGGCTCTCAACATGTCCTCCAGGCTCTCAACATGTCCTCGAAATATAGTGCAAGTTCTCCAGGCAGAGAACAAATTCTCAAATCACAGACCAAATGCTCCTAAAAGAGAACAACTTCTCCAAGCTCTGAACAAGTCCTCCAAGCTCTGAACAAGTCCTCCAGGCTCTGAACAAGTCCTCCAGGCTCTGAACAAGTCCTCCAGGCTCTGAACAAGTCCTCCAGGCTCTGAACAAGTCCTCCATTCTCAAAACAAGTCCTCCATTCTCAAAACAAGTCCTCCAATCATAGTGAAAGGTCACCAGGCACAGAACAAGTCCCCCAATGACATACCAAATGCTCCGGTAAGAAAACAAGTCCTCCAGGCTCTCAACATGTCCTCCAGGCTCTCAACATGTCCTCCAAATACAGTGCAAGTTCTCCAGGCAGAGAACAAATTCTCAAATCACAGACCAAATGCTCCTAAAAGAGAATAACTTCTCCAAGCTCTGAACAAGTCCTCCAAGCTCTGAACAACTCCTCCAAGCTCTGAACAACCACATCAAACTCAGAACAAGTCCTCCAATCTCAAAACAAGTCCTCCAATCTCAAAACAAGTCCTCCAGGCTCTCAACATGTCCTCCAGGCTCTCAACATGTCCTCCAGGCTCTCAACATGTCCTCCAGGCTCTCAACATGTCCTCCAGGCTCTCAACATGTCCTCCAGGCTCTCAACATGTCCTCCAGGCTCTCAACATGTCCTCCAGGCTCTCAACATGTCCTCCAGGCTCTCAACATATCCTCCAGGCTCTCAACATGTCCTCCAGGCTCTCAACATGTCCTCCAGGCTCTCAACATGTCCTCCAAATATAGGGCAAGTTCTCCAGGCAGAGAACAAATTCTCCAATCACACACCAAATGCTCCTAAAAGAGAACAACTCCTCCAAGCTCTCAACAATTCCTAAAATCTCAGAACAATTCCTCCAAGCTCTGAACAAGTCCTCCAAGCTCTGAACAACTCCCCCATATTCAGAACAAGCCCCAAACTCAGAACAAGTCCTCCAAGCCCAGAAAACATTCTTCAATCACAGTGCAAGCTCCACAAGCCCAGAACAATTTCTCCAATCACAGACCAAATGTTCCTAAAAGAGAACAAGTCCTCCAAGCTCTGAACAAGTCCTCCAAGCTCAGAACAATACCTAAAATCTCTGAACAACCACATCAAATTCAGAACAAGTCCTCCAATCCCAAATCAAGTCCTCCAATCCCAAAACAAGTCCTCCAATCTCAAAACAAGTCCTCCAATCTCAAAACAAGTCCTCCAATCTCAAAACAAGTCCTCCAATCTCAAAACAAGTCCTCCAATCTCAAAACAAGTCCTCCAATCTCAAAACAAGTCCTCCAATCTCAAAACAAGTCCTCCAATCTCAAAACAAGTCCTCCAATCTCAAAACAAGTCCTCCAATCTCAAAACAAGTCCTCCAATCTCAAAACAAGTCCTCCAATCTCAAAACAAGTCCTCCAATCTCAAAACAAGTCCTCCAATCTCAAAACAAGTCCTCCAATCTCAAAACAAGTCCTCCAATCATAGTGCAAGTTCACCCGGCACAGAACAAGTCCCCCAATGACATACCAAATGCTCCGGTAAGAAAACAAGTCCTCCAGGCTCTCAACATGTCCTCCAGGCTCTCAACATGTCCTCGAAATATAGTGCAAGTTCTCCAGGCAGAGAACAAATTCTCAAATCACAGACCAAATGCTCCTAAAAGAGAACAACTTCTCCAAGCTCTGAACAAGTCCTCCAGGCTCTGAACAAGTCCTCCAGGCTCTGAACAAGTCCTCCAGGCTCTGAACAAGTCCTCCAATCTCAAAACAAGTCCTCCATTCTCAAAACAAGTCCTCCATTCTCAAAACAAGTCCTCCCATCTCAAAACAAATCCTCCGATCTCAAAACAAATCCTCCGATCTCAACACAAGTCCTCCGATCCCAAAACAAGTCCTCCGATCCCAAAACAAGTCCTCCACTCTCAAAACAAGTCCTCCACTCTCAAAACAAGTCCTCCACTCTCAAAACAAGTCCTCCACTCTCAAAACAAGTCCTCCAATCTCAAAACAAGTCCTCCCATCTCAAAACAAGTCCTCCCATCTCAAAACACATCCTCCGATCTCAAAACAAGTCCTCCGATCTCAAAACAAGTCCTCCGATCTCAAAACAAATCCTCCGATCCCAAAACAAATACTCCAATCCCAAAACAAGTCCTCCAATCTCAAAACAAGTCCTCCAACCTCAAAACAAGTCCTCCAATCTCAAAACAAGTCCTCCAATCATAGTGCAAGTTCACCAGGCACAGAACAAGTCCCCCAATGACATACCAAATGCTCCGGTAAGAAAACAAGACCTCCAGGCTCTCAACATATCCTCCGGGCTCTCAACATGTCCTCCAAATATAGTGCAAGTTCTCCAGGCAGAGAACAAATTCTCAAATCACAGACCAAATGCTCCCAAAAGAGAACAAGTCCTCCAAGCTCTGAACAAGTCCTCCAAGCTCTGAACAAGTCCTCCAAGCTCTGAACAAGTCCTCCAAGCTCTGAACAAGTCCTCCAAGCTCTGAACAACCACATCAAACTCAGAACAACTCCTCCAATCTCAAAACAAGTCCTACACTTCCAAAACAAATCCTCCAATCATAGTGCAAGTTCACCCTGCACAGAACAAGTCCCCCAATGACATACCAAATCCTCCGATAAGAGAACAAGTCCTACAGGCTCTCAACATGTCCTCCAGGCTCTCAACATGTCCTCCAGGCTCTCAACATGTCCTCCAGGCTCTCAACATGTCCTCCAGGCTCTCAACATGTCCTCCAGGCTCTCAACATGTCCTCCAGGCTCTCAACATGTCCTCCAAATATAGTGCAACCTCTCCAGGCAAAGAACAAATTCTCCAATCGCAGACCAAATGCTCCTAAAAGAGAACAACTCCTCCAAGCTCTCAACAATTCCTAAAATCTCAGAACAAGTCCTCCAAGCTTTGAACAAGTCCTCCAAGCTCTGAACAAGTCCTCCAAGCTCTGAACAAGTCCTCCAAGCTCTGAACAAGTCCTCCAAGCTCTGAACAAGTCCTCCAAGCTCTGAACAAGTCCTCCAAGCTCTGAACAAGTCCTCCAAGCTCTGAACAAGTCCTCCAAGCTCTGAACAAGTCCTCCAAGCTCTGAACAACTTCCCCATATTCAGAACAAGCCCCCAAACTGAGAACAAGTCCTCCAAGCCCAGAAAAAATTCTTCAATCACAGTGCAAGCTCCACAGGCACAGAACAATTTCTCCAATCACAGACCAAATGCTCCTAAAAGAGAACAAGTCCTCCAAGATCTGAACAAGTCCTCAAAGATCAGAACAATACCTAAAATCTCTGAACAAACACATTAAAATCAGAACAAGTCCTCCAATCTCAAAACAAGTCCTCCAATCTCAAAACAAGTCCTCCAATCTCAAAACAAGTCCTCCAATCTCAAAACAAGTCCTCCAATCTCAAAACAAGTCCTCCAATCTCAAAACAAGTCCTCCAATCTCAAAACAAGTCCTCCAATCTCAAAACAAGTCCTCCAATCTCAAAACAAGTCCTCCAATCTCAAAACAAGTCCTCCAATCTCAAAACAAGTCCTCCAATCTCAAAACAAGTCCTCCAATCTCAAAACAAGTCCTCCAATCTCAAAACAAGTCCTCCAATCTCAGAACAAGTCCTCCAATCTCAGAACAAGTCCTCCAATCTCAGAACAAGTCCTCCAATCTCAGAACAAGTCCTCCAATCATAGTGCAAGTTCACCCGGCACAGAACAAGTCCCCCAATGACGTACCGAATCCTCCGATAAGAGAACAAGTCCTCCAGGCTCTCAACATGTCCTCCAGGCTCTCAACATGTCCTCCAGGCTCTCAACATGTCCTCCAGGCTCTCAACATGTCCTCCAGGCTCTCAACATGTCCTCCAGGCTCTCAACATGTCCTCCAAATATAGGGCAAGTTCTCCAGGCAGAGAACAAATTCTCCAATCACAGACCAAATGCTCCTAAAAGAGAACAAGTCCTCCAAGCTCTCAACAATTCCTAAAATCTCAGAACAAGTCCTCCAGGCTCTGAACAACTCCCCCATATTCAGAACAAGCCCCAAACTCAGAACAATCCCTCCAAGCCCAGAAAAAATTCTTCAATCACAGTGCAAGCTCTACAGGCACAGAACAATTTCTCCAATCACAGACCAAATGCTCCTAAAAGAGAACAAGTCCTCCAAGCTCTGAACAAGTCCTCCAAGCTCAGAACAATACCTAAAAACTCTGAACAACCACATCAAAATCAGAACAATTGCTCCAATCTCAAAACAATTGCTCCATTCTCAAAACAATTGCTCCATTCTCAAAACAATTGCTCCATTCTCAAAACAATTGCTCCATTCTCAAAACAATTGCTCCATTCTCAAAACATTTGCTCCAATCTCAAAACATTTGCTCCAATCTCTAAACAATTGCCCCAATCTCTAAACAATTGCCCCAATCTCTAAACAATTGCCCCAATCTCTAAACAATTGCCCCAATCTCTAAACAATTGCCCCAATCTCTAAACAATTGCTCCAATCTCAAAACAATTGCTCCAATCCCAAAACAAGTCCTCCAATCATAGTGCAAGTTCACCAGGCACAGAACAAGTCCCTCAATGACATACCAAATTCTCCGGTAAGAAAAAAAGTCCTCCAGGCTCTCAACATGTCCTCCAGGCTCTCAACATGTCCTCCAGGCTCTCAACATGTCCTCCAGGCTCTCAACATGTCCTCCAGGCTCTCAACATGTCCTCCAGGCTCTCAACATGTCCTCCAGGCTCTCAACATGTCCTCCAGGCTCTCAACATGTCCTCCAAATATAGTGAAAGGTCTCCAGGCAGAGAACAAATTCTCAAATCACAGACCAAATGCTCCTAAAAGAGAACAAGTCCTCCAAGCTCTGAACAAGTCCTCCAAGCTCTGAACAAGTCCTCCAAGCTCTGAACAAGTCCTCCAAGCTCTGAACAAGTCCTCCAAGCTCTGAACAAGTCCTCCAAGCTCTGAACAAGTCCTCCAAGCTCTGAACAAGTCCTCCAAGCTCTGAACAAGTCCTCCAAGCTCTGAACAAGTCCTCCAAGCTCTGAACAAGTCCTCCAAGCTCTGAACAAGTCCTCCAAGCTCTGAACAAGTCCTCCAAGCTCTGAACAAGTCCTCCAAGCTCTGAACAACCACATCAAACTCAGAACAACTCCTCCAATCTCAGAACAAGCCCTCCAATCTCAGAACAAGTCCTCCAATCTCAGAACAATTCCTACAATTCCAAAACAAATCCTCCAATCATAGTGCAAGTTCACCCGGCACACAACAAGTCCCCCAATGACATACCAAATCCTCCGATAAGAGAACAAGTCCTCCAGGCTCTCAACATGTCCTCCAGGCTCTCAACATGTCCTCCAGGCTCTCAACATGTCCTCCAGGCTCTCAACATGTCCTCCAGGCTCTCAACATGTCCTCCAGGCTCTCAACATGTCCTCCAGGCTCTCAACATGTCCTCCAGGCTCTCAACATGTCCTCCAGGCTCTCAACATGTCCTCCAAATATAGTGCAACCTCTCCAGGCAAAGAACAAATTCTCCAATTGCAGACCAAATGCTCCTAAAAGAGAACAAGTCCTCCAAGATCTGAACAAGTCCTCAAAGATCAGAACAATACCTAAAATCTCTGAACAACCACATTAAAATCAGAACAAGTCCTCCAATCTCAAAACAAGTCCTCCAATCTCAAAACAAGTCCTCTAATCTCAAAACAAGTCCTCCAATCTCAAAACAAGTCCTCCAATCTCAAAACAAGTCCTTCAATCTCAAAACAAGTCCTCCAATCTCAAAACAAGTCCTCCAATCTCAAAACAAGTCCTCCAATCATAGTGCAAGTTCACCCGGCACAGAACAAGTCCCCCAATGACGTACCAAATCCTCCGATAAGAGAACAAGTCCTCCAGGCTCTCAACATGTCCTCCAGGCTCTCAACATGTCCTCCAGGCTCTCAACATGTCCTCCAGGCTCTCAACATGTCCTCCAGGCTCTCAACATGTCCTCCAGGCTCTCAACATGTCCTCCAAATATAGGGCAAGTTCTCCAGGCAGAGAACAAATTCTCCAATCACAGACCAAATGCTCCTAAAAGAGAACAAGTCCTCCAAGCTCTCAACAATTCCTAAAATCTCAGAACAAGTCCTCCAGGCTCTGAACAACTCCCCCATATTCAGAACAAGCCCCAAACTCAGAACAATCCCTCCAAGCCCAGAAAAAATTCTTCAATCACAGTGCAAGCTCTACAGGCACAGAACAATTTCTCCAATCACAGACCAAATGCTCCTAAAAGAGAACAAGTCCTCCAAGCTCAGAACAATACCTAAAAACTCTGAACAACCACATCAAAATCAGAACAATTGCTCCAATCTCAAAACAATTGCTCCATTCTCAAAACAATTGCTCCATTCTCAAAACAATTGCTCCAATCTCAAAACATTTGCTCCAATCTCAAAACAATTGCTCCAATCTCAAAACAATTGCTCCAATCTCAAAACAATTGCTCCAATCTCTAAACAATTGCTCCAATCTCTAAACAATTGCCCCAATCTCTAAACAATTGCCCCAATCTCTAAACAATTGCCCCAATCTCTAAACAATTGCCCCAATCTCTAAACAATTGCCCCAATCTCTAAACAATTGCCCCAATCTCTAAACAATTGCTCCAATCTCAACACAATTGCTCCAATCTCAACACAATTGCTCCAATCCCAAAACAAGTCCTCCAATCATAGTGCAAGTTCACCAGGCACAGAACAAGTCCCTCAATGACATACCAAATTCTCCGGTAAGAAAAAAAGTCCTCCAGGCTCTCAACATGTCCTCCAGGCTCTCAACATGTCCTCCAGGCTCTCAACATGTCCTCCAGGCTCTCAACATGTCCTCCAGGCTCTCAACATGTCCTCCAGGCTCTCAACATGTCCTCCAAATATAGTGAAAGCTCTCCAGGCAGAGAACAAATTCTCCAATCACAGACCAAATGCTCCTAAAAGAGAACAAGTCCTCCAAGCTCTGAACAAGTCCTCCAACCTCAGAACAAAACCTAAAATCTGTGAACAACCACATCAAAATCAGAACAAGTCCTCCAGGCTCTGAACAAGTCCTCCAGGCTCTGAACAAGTCCTCCAGGCTCTGAACAAGTCCTCCAGGCTCTGAACAAGTCCTCCAGGCTCTGAACAAGTCCTCCAGGCTCTGAACAAGTCCTCCAGGCTCTGAACAAGTCCTCCAGGCTCTGAACAAGTCCTCCAATCTCAACACAAGTCCTCCAATCTCAAAACAAGTCCTCCAATCTCAAAACAAGTCCTCCAATCAAAGTGCAAGTTTACCAGGCACAGAACAAGTCCCCCAATGACATACCAAATGCTCCGGTAAGAAAACAAGTCCTCCAGGCTCTCAACATGTCCTCCAGGCTCTCAACATGTCCTCCAGGCTCTCAACATGTCCTCCAGGCTCTCAACATGTCCTCCAGGCTCTCAACATGTCCTCCAGGCTCTCAACATGTCCTCCAGGCTCTCAACATGTCCTCCAGGCTCTCAACATGTCCTCCAGGCTCTCAACATGTCCTCCAGGCTCTCAACATGTCCTCCAAATACAGTGCAAGTTCTCCAGGCAGAGAACAAATTCTCAAATCACAGACCAAATGCTCCTAAAAGAGAACAACTTCTCCAAGCTCTGAACAAGTCCTCCAAGCTCTGAACAACTCCACCAAGCTCTGAACAATACCAAAAATCTCTGAACAAACACATCAAACTCAGAACAAGTCCTCCAATCTCAAAACAAGTCCTCCAATCTCAGAACAAGTCCTCCAATCTCAGAACAAGTCCTCCAATCTCAGAACAAGTCCTCCAATCTCAGAACAAGTCCTCCAATCTCAGAACAAGTCCTCCAATCTCAGAACAAGTCCTCCAATCTCAGAACAAGTCCTCCAATCTCAGAACAAGTCCTCCAATCATAGTGCAAGTTCACCCGGCACAGAACAAGTCCCCCAATGACGTACCAAATCCTCCGATAAGAGAACAAGTCCTCCAGGCTCTCAACATGTCCTCCAGGCTCTCAACATGTCCTCCAGGCTCTCAACATGTCCTCCAGGCTCTCAACATGTCCTCCAGGCTCTCAACATGTCCTCCAGGCTCTCAACATGTCCTCCAGGCTCTCAACATGTCCTCCAGGCTCTCAACATGTCCTCCAGGCTCTCAACATGTCCTCCAGGCTCTCAACATGTCCTCCAGGCTCTCAACATGTCCTCCAGGCTCTCAACATGTCCTCCAGGCTCTCAACATGTCCTCCAGGCTCTCAACATGTCCTCCAAATATAGTGAAAGGTCTCCAGGCAGAGAACAAATTCTCAAATCACAGACCAAATGCTCCTAAAAGAGAACAACTTCTCCAAGCTCTGAACAAGGCCTCCAAGCTCTGAACAAGTCCTCCAAGCTCTGAACAAGTCCTCCAAGCTCTGAACAAGTCCTCCAAGCTCTGAACAAGTCCTCCAAGCTCTGAACAAGTCCTCCAAGCTCTGAACAAGTCCTCCAAGCTCTGAACAACCACATCAAACTCAGAACAACTCCTCCAATCTCAGAACAAGCCCTCCAATCTCAGAACAAGCCCTCCAATCTCAGAACAAATCCTCCAATCATAGTGCAAGTTCACCCGGCACAGAACAAGTCCCCCAATGACATACCAAATCCTCCGATAAGAGAACAAGTCCTCCAGGCTCTCAACATGTCCTCCAGGCTCTCAACATGTCCTCCAGGCTCTCAACATGTCCTCCAGGCTCTCAACAAGTCCTCCAGGCTCTCAACAAGTCCTCCAGGCTCTCAACAAGTCCTCCAGGCTCTCAACATGTCCTCCAGGCTCTCAACATGTCCTCCAAATATAGTGCAACCTCTCCAGGCAAAGAACAAATTCTCCAATTGCAGACCAAATGCTCCTAAAACAGAACAAGTCCTCCAAGATCTGAACAAGTCCTCCAAGATCTGAACAAGTCCTCAAAGATCAGAACAATACCTAAAATCTCTGAACAACCACATTAAAATCAGAACAAGTCCTCCAATCTCAAAACAAGTCCTCCAATCTCAAAACAAGTCCTCCAATCTCAAAACAAGTCCTCCAATCTCAAAACAAGTCCTCCAATCTCAAAACAAGTCCTCCAATCTCAAAACAAGTCCTCCAATCTCAAAACAAGTCCTCCAATCTCAAAACAAGTCCTCCAATCTCAAAACAAGTCCTCCAATCTCAAAACAAGTCCTCCAATCTCAAAACAAGTCCTCCAATCTCAAAACAAGTCCTCCAATCTCAAAACAAGTCCTCCAATCTCAAAACAAGTCCTCCAATCTCAAAACAAGTCCTCCAATCTCAAAACAAGTCCTCCAATCTCAGAACAAGTCCTCCAATCTCAGAACAAGTCCTCCAATCATAGTGCAAGTTCACCCGGCACAGAACAAGTCCCCCAATGACGTACCAAATCCTCCGATAAGAGAACAAGTCCTCCAGGCTCTCAACATGTCCTCCAGGCTCTCAACATGTCCTCCAGGCTCTCAACATGTCCTCCAGGCTCTCAACATGTCCTCCAGGCTCTCAACATGTCCTCCAGGCTCTCAACATGTCCTCCAGGCTCTCAACATGTCCTCCAGGCTCTCAACATGTCCTCCAGGCTCTCAACATGTCCTCCAGGCTCTCAACATGTCCTCCAGGCTCTCAACATGTCCTCCAGGCTCTCAACATGTCCTCCAGGCTCTCAACATGTCCTCCAAATATAGGGCAAGTTCTCCAGGCAGAGAACAAATTCTCCAATCACAGACCAAATGCTCCTAAAAGAGAACAAGTCCTCCAAGCTCTCAACAATTCCTAAAATCTCAGAACAAGTCCTCCAGGCTCTGAACAACTCCCCCATATTCAGAACAAGCCCCAAACTCAGAACAATCCCTCCAAGCCCAGAAAAAATTCTTCAATCACAGTGCAAGCTCTACAGGCACAGAACAATTTCTCCAATCACAGACCAAATGCTCCTAAAAGAGAACAAGTCCTCCAAGCTCTGAACAAGTCCTCCAAGCTCAGAACAATACCTAAAAACTCTGAACAACCACATCAAAATCAGAACAATTGCTCCAATCTCAAAACAATTGCTCCAATCTCAAAACAATTGCTCCATTCTCAAAACAATTGCTCCATTCTCAAAACAATTGCTCCATTCTCAAAACAATTGCTCCATTCTCAAAACATTTGCTCCAATCTCTAAACATTTGCTCCAATCTCTAAACATTTGCTCCAATCTCTAAACAATTGCCCCAATCTCTAAACAATTGCCCCAATCTCTAAACAATTGCCCCAATCTCTAAACAATTGCCCCAATCTCTAAACAATTGCCCCAATCTCTAAACAATTGCTCCAATCTCAAAACAATTGCTCCAATCCCAAAACAAGTCCTCCAATCATAGTGCAAGTTCACCAGGCACAGAACAAGTCCCTCAATGACATACCAAATTCTCCGGTAAGAAAAAAAGTCCTCCAGGCTCTCAACATGTCCTCCAGGCTCTCAACATGTCCTCCAGGCTCTCAACATGTCCTCCAGGCTCTCAACATGTCCTCCAGGCTCTCAACATGTCCTCCAGGCTCTCAACATGTCCTCCAAATATAGTGAAAGGTCTCCAGGCAGAGAACAAATTCTCAAATCACAGACCAAATGCTCCTAAAAGAGAACAAGTCCTCCAAGCTCTGAACAAGTCCTCCAAGCTCTGAACAAGTCCTCCAAGCTCTGAACAAGTCCTCCAAGCTCTGAACAAGTCCTCCAAGCTCTGAACAAGTCCTCCAAGCTCTGAACAAGTCCTCCAAGCTCTGAACAAGTCCTCCAAGCTCTGAACAAGTCCTCCAAGCTCTGAACAAGTCCTCCAAGCTCTGAACAAGTCCTCCAAGCTCTGAACAAGTCCTCCAAGCTCTGAACAACCACATCAAACTCAGAACAACTCCTCCAATCTCAGAACAAGCCCTCCAATCTCAGAACAAGTCCTCCAATCTCAGAACAAGTCCTACAATTCCAAAACAAATCCTCCAATCATAGTGCAAGTTCACCCGGCACAGAACAAGTCCCCCAATGACATACCAAATCCTCCGATAAGAGAACAAGTCCTCCAGGCTCTCAACATGTCCTCCAGGCTCTCAACATGTCCTCCAGGCTCTCAAAATGTCCTCCAGGCTCTCAACATGTCCTCCAGGCTCTCAACATGTCCTCCAAATATAGTGCAACCTCTCCAGGCAAAGAACAAATTCTCCAATTGCAGACCAAATGCTCCTAAAAGAGAACAAGTCCTCCAAGATCTGAACAAGTCCTCAAAGATCAGAACAATACCTAAAATCTCTGAACAACCACATTAAAATCAGAACAAGTCCTCCAATCTCAAAACAAGTCCTCCAATCTCAAAACAAGTCCTCCAATCTCAAAACAAGTCCTCCAATCTCAAAACAAGTCCTCCAATCTCAAAACAAGTCCTCCAATCTCAAAACAAGTCCTTCAATCTCAAAACAAGTCCTCCAATCTCAAAACAAGTCCTCCAATCATAGTGCAAGTTCACCCGGCACAGAACAAGTCCCCCAATGACGTACCAAATCCTCCGATAAGAGAACAAGTCCTCCAGGCTCTCAACATGTCCTCCAGGCTCTCAACATGTCCTCCAGGCTCTCAACATGTCCTCCAGGCTCTCAACATGTCCTCCAGGCTCTCAACATGTCCTCCAGGCTCTCAACATGTCCTCCAGGCTCTCAACATGTCCTCCAGGCTCTCAACATGTCCTCCAGGCTCTCAACATGTCCTCCAGGCTCTCAACATGTCCTCCAAATATAGGGCAAGTTCTCCAGGCAGAGAACAAATTCTCCAATCACAGACCAAATGCTCCTAAAAGAGAACAAGTCCTCCAAGCTCTCAACAATTCCTAAAATCTCAGAACAAGTCCTCCAGGCTCTGAACAACTCCCCCATATTCAGAACAAGCCCCAAACTCAGAACAATCCCTCCAAGCCCAGAAAAAATTCTTCAATCACAGTGCAAGCTCTACAGGCACAGAACAATTTCTCCAATCACAGACCAAATGCTCCTAAAAGAGAACAAGTCCTCCAAGCTCTGAACAAGTCCTCCAAGCTCAGAACAATACCTAAAAACTCTGAACAACCACATCAAAATCAGAACAATTGCTCCAATCTCAAAACAATTGCTCCATTCTCAAAACAATTGCTCCATTCTCAAAACATTTGCTCCAATCTCAAAACAATTGCTCCAATCTCAAAACAATTGCTCCAATCTCTAAACAATTGCTCCAATCTCTAAACAATTGCTCCAATCTCTAAACAATTGCTCCAATCTCTAAACAATTGCCCCAATCTCTAAACAATTGCCCCAATCTCTAAACAATTGCCCCAATCTCTAAACAATTGCCCCAATCTCTAAACAATTGCCCCAATCTCTAAACAATTGCCCCAATCTCTAAACAATTGCCCCAATCTCTTAACAATTGCTCCAATCTCAACACAATTGCTCCAATCTCAACACAATTGCTCCAATCCCAAAACAAGTCCTCCAATCATAGTGCAAGTTCACCAGGCACAGAACAAGTCCCTCAATGACATACCAAATTCTCCGGTAAGAAAAAAAGTCCTCCAGGCTCTCAACATGTCCTCCAGGCTCTCAACATGTCCTCCAGGCTCTCAACATGTCCTCCAGGCTCTCAACATGTCCTCCAGGCTCTCAACATGTCCTCCAAATATAGTGAAAGCTCTCCAGGCAGAGAACAAATTCTCCAATCACAGACCAAATGCTCCTAAAAGAGAACAAGTCCTCCAAGCTCTGAATAGTCCTCCAACCTCAGAACAAAACCTAAAATCTGTGAACAACCACATCAAAATCAGAACAAGTCCTCCAGGCTCTGAACAAGTCCTCCAGGCTCTGAACAAGTCCTCCAGGCTCTGAACAAGTCCTCCAGGCTCTGAACAAGTCCTCCAGGCTCTGAACAAGTCCTCCAGGCTCTGAACAAGTCCTCCAGGCTCTGAACAAGTCCTCCAGGCTCTGAACAAGTCCTCCAATCTCAACACAAGTCCTCCAATCTCAACACAAGTCCTCCAATCAAAGTGCAAGTTTACCAGGCACAGAACAAGTCCCCCAATGACATACCAAATGCTCCGGTAAGAAAACAAGTCCTCCAGGCTCTCAACATGTCCTCCAGGCTCTCAACATGTCCTCCAGGCTCTCAACATGTCCTCCAGGCTCTCAACATGTCCTCCAGGCTCTCAACATGTCCTCCAGGCTCTCAACATGTCCTCCAGGCTCTCAACATGTCCTCCAGGCTCTCAACATGTCCTCCAAATACAGTGCAAGTTCTCCAGGCAGAGAACAAATTCTCAAATCACAGACCAAATGCTCCTAAAAGAGAACAACTTCTCCAAGCTCTGAACAAGTCCTCCAAGCTCTGAACAACTCCACCAAGCTCTGAACAATACCAAAAATCTCTGAACAAACACATCAAAATCAGAACAAGTCCTCCAATCTCAAAACAAGTCCTCCAATCTCAGAACAAGTCCTCCAATCTCAGAACAAGTCCTCCAATCTCAGAACAAGTCCTCCAATCTCAGAACAAGTCCTCCAATCTCAGAACAAGTCCTCCAATCTCAGAACAAGTCCTCCAATCTCAGAACAAGTCCTCCAATCTCAGAACAAGTCCTCCAATCATAGTGCAAGTTCACCCGGCACAGAACAAGTCCCCCAATGACGTACCAAATCCTCCGATAAGAGAACATGTCCTCCAGGCTCTCAACATGTCCTCCAGGCTCTCAACATGTCCTCCAGGCTCTCAACATGTCCTCCAGGCTCTCAACATGTCCTCCAGGCTCTCAACATGTCCTCCAGGCTCTCAACATGTCCTCCAGGCTCTCAACATGTCCTCCAGGCTCTCAACATGTCCTCCAGGCTCTCAACATGTCCTCCAGGCTCTCAACATGTCCTCCAGGCTCTCAACATGTCCTCCAGGCTCTCAACATGTCCTCCAGGCTCTCAACATGTCCTCCAGGCTCTCAACATGTCCTCCAGGCTCTCAACATGTCCTCCAGGCTCTCAACATGTCCTCCAAATATAGTGAAAGCTCTCCAGGCAGAGAACAAATTCTCCAATCACAGACCAAATGCTCCTAAAATAGAACAACTTCTCCAAGCTCTGAACAAGTCCTCCAAACTCAGAACAATACCTAAAATCTGTGAACAACCACATCAAAATCAGAACAAGTCCTCCAATCTCAAAACAAGTCCTCCAATCTCAAAACAAGTCCTCCAATCTCAAAACAAGTCCTCCAATCTCAAAACAAGTCCTCCAATCTCAAAACAAGTCCTCCAATCTCAAAACAAGTCCTCCAATCTCAAAACAAGTCCTCCAATCTCAAAACAAGTCCTCCAATCTCAAAACAAGTCCTCCAATCTCAAAACAAGTCCTCCAATCTCAAAACAAGTCCTCCAATCTCAAAACAAGTCCTCCAATCTCAAAACAAGTCCTCCAATCTCAAAACAAGTCCTCCAATCTCAAAACAAGTCCTCCAATCTCAAAACAAGTCCTCCAATCTCAAAACAAGTCCTCCAATCTCAAAACAAGTCCTCCAATCTCAAAACAAGTCCTCCAATCTCAAAACAAGTCCTCCAATCTCAAAACAAGTCCTCCAATCTCAAAACAAGTCCTCCAATCTCAAAACAAGTCCTCCAATCTCAAAACAAGTCCTCCAATCTCAAAACAAGTCCTCCAATCTCAAAACAAGTCCTCCAATCTCAAAACAAGTCCTCCAATCTCAAAACAAGTCCTCCAATCTCAAAACAAGTCCTCCAATCATAGTGCAAGTTCACCCGGCACAGAACAAGTCCCCCAATCACATACCAAATCCTCCGATAAGAGAACAAGTCCTCCAGGCTCTCAACATATCCTCCAGGCTCTCAACATGTCCTCCAGGCTCTCAACATGTCCTCCAGGCTCTCAACATGTCCTCCAGGCTCTCAACATGTCCTCCAGGCTCTCAACATGTCCTCCAGGCTCTCAACATGTCCTCCAGGCTCTCAACATGTCCTCCAGGCTCTCAACATGTCCTCCAAATATAGTGCAACCTCTCCAGGCAAAGAACAAATTCTCCAATCACACACCAAATGCTCCTAAAAGAGAACAACTCCTCCAAGCTCTCAACAATTCCTTAAATCACAGAAAAAGTCCTCCAAGCTCTGAACAAGTCCTCCAAGCTCTGAACAAGTCCTCCAAGCTCTGAACAAGTCCTCCAAGCTCTGAACAAGTCCTCCAAGCTCTGAACAAGTCCTCCAAGCTCTGAACAAGTCCTCCAAGCTCTGAACAAGTCCTCCAAGCTCTGAACAAGTCCTCCAAGCTCTGAACAAGTCCTCCAAGCTCTGAACAAGTCCTCCAAGCTCTGAACAAGTCCTCCAAGCTCTGAACAAGTCCTCCAAGCTCTGAACAAGTCCTCCAAGACCAGAAAAATTTCTTCAATCACAGTGCAAGCTCTCCAGGCACAGAACAATTTCTCTAATCACAGACCAAATGCTCCTAAAAGAGAACAAGTCCTCCAAGCCCTAAACAAGTCCTCCAAGCTCAGAACAAGTCCGAAAATACCAAAACAAACACATCAAAATCAGAACAAGTCCTCCAATCTCAAAACAAGTCCTCCAATCTCAAAACAAGTCCTCCAATCTCAAAACAAGTCCTCCAATCTCAAAACAAGTCCTCCAATCTCAAAACAAGTCCTCCAATCTCAAAACAAGTCCTCCAATCTCAAAACAAGTCCTCCAATCTCAAAACAAGTCCTCCAATCTCAAAACAAGTCCTCCAATCTCAAAACAAGTCCTCCAATCTCAAAACAAGTCCTCCAATCTCAAAACAAGTCCTCCAATCATCATAGTTCATGTTCACCAGGCACAGAACAAGTCCCCCAATGACATACCAAATCCTCCGATAACAGAACAAGTCCTCCAGGCTCTCAACATGTCCTCCAGGCTCTCAACATGTCCTCCAGGCTCTCAACATGTCCTCCAGGCTCTCAACATGTCCTCCAGGCTCTCAACATGTCCTCCAGGCTCTCAACATGTCCTCCAGGCTCTCAACATGTCCTCCAAATATAGTGCAAGTTCTCCTGGCAGAGAACAAATTCTCCTATCACAGACCAAATGCTCCTAAAAGAGAACAAGTCCTCTAAGCCCTGAACAAGTCCTCCAAGCTCTGAACAATTCCCATAACTCAAAACAAGTCCCCCAGATTCAGAACAAGACTCCCAAACTCAGAACAAATCCTCCAAGCCCAGAAAAAATTTTTCAATCACATTGCAAGCTCTCCAGGCACAGAAAAAAATCTCCAATCACAGACCAAATGCTCCTAAAAGAGATCAAGTCCTCCAAGCTCTGAACAAGTACTAAAATATCAGAACAACCACATCAAACTCAGAACAAGTCCTCCAATCTCAAAACAAGTCCTCCAATCTCAAAACAAGTCCTCCAATCTCAAAACAAGTCCTCCAATCTCAAAACAAGTCCTCCAATCTCAAAACAAGTCCTCCAATCTCAAAACAAGTCCTCCAATCACCATAGTTCATGTTCACCAGGCACAGAACAAGTCCCCCAATGACATACCAAATGCTCCGATAAGAGAACATGTCCTCCAGGCTCTCAACATGTCCTCCAGGCTCTCAACATGTCCTCCAGGCTCTCAACATGTCCTCCAGGCTCTCAACATGTCCTCCAGGCTCTCAACATGTCCTCCAGGCTCTCAACATGTCCTCCAGGCTCTCAACATGTCCTCCAGGCTCTCAACATGTCCTCCAAATATAGTGCAACCTCTCCAGGCAAAGAACAAATTCTCCAATCACAGACCAAATGCTCCTAAAAGAGAACAAGTCCTCCAAGCTCTGAACAAGTCCTCCAAGCTCTGAACAACTCCCCCATATTCAGAACAAGCACCAAACTCAGAACAAGTCCTCCAAGCCCAGAAAAAATTCTTCAATCACAGTGCAAGCTCCACAGGCACAGAACAATTTCTCCAATCACAGACCAAATGCTCCTAAAAGAGAACAAGTCCTCCAAGCTCTGAACAAGTCCTCCAAGCTCAGAACAATACCTAAAATCTCTGACAACCACATCAAATTAAGAACAAGTCCTCCAATCCCAAAACAAGTCCTCCAATCCCAAAACAAGTCCTCCAATCCCAAAACAAGTCCTCCAATCCCACAACAAGTCCTCCAATCCCACAACAAGTCCTCCAATCTCAAAACAAGTCCTCCAATCTCAAAACAAGTCCTCCAATCTCAAAACAAGTCCTCCAATCTCAAAACAAGTCCTCCAATCATAGTGCAAGTTCACCAGGCACAGAACAAGTCCCCCAATGACATACCAAATGCTCCAGTAAGAAAACAAGTCCTCCAGGCTCTCAACATGTCCTCCAGGCTCTCAACATGTCCTCCAGGCTCTCAACATGTCCTCCAGGCTCTCAACATGTCCTCCAGGCTCTCAACATGTCCTCCAGGCTCTCAACATCTCCTCCAGGCTCTCAACATCTCCTCCAAATATAGTGCAACCTCTCCAGGCAAAGAACAAATTCTCCAATCACAGACCAAATGCTCCTAAAAGAGAACAACTCCTCCAAGCTCTCAACAATTCCTAAAATCTCAGAACAAGTCCTCCAGGCTCTGAACAAGTCCTCCAGGCTCTGAACAAGTCCTCCAGGCTCTGAACAAGTCCTCCAGGCTCTGAACAAGTCCTCCAGGCTCTGAACAAGTCCTCCAGGCTCTGAACAAGTCCTCCAGGCTCTGAACAAGTCCTCCAGGCTCTGAACAAGTCCTCCAGGCTCTGAACAAGTCCTCCAGGCTCTGAACAAGTCCTCCAGGCTCTGAACAAGTCCTCCAGGCTCTGAACAAGTCCTCCAAGCCCTGAACAAGTCCTTCAAGCCCTGAACAAGTCCTCCAAGCTCTGAACAACTCCCCCATATTCAGAACAAGCCCCAAACTCAGAACAAGTCCTCCAAGCCCAGAAAAAATTCTTCAATCACAGTGCAAGCTCTACAGGCACAGAACAATTTCTCCAATCACAGACCAAATGCTCCTAAAAGAGAACAAGTCCTCCAAGCTCTGAACAAGTCCTCCAAGCTCAGAACAACACCTAAAATCTGTGAACAAACACATCAAAATCAGAACAAATCCTCCAATCTCAAAACATGTCCTCCAGGCTCTGAACAAGTCCTCCAGGCTCTGAACAAGTCCTCCAGGCTCTGAACAAGTCCTCCAGGCTCTGAACAAGTCCTCCAGGCTCTGAACAAGTCCTCCAGGCTCTGAACAAGTCCTCCAGGCTCTGAACAAGTCCTCCAGGCTCTGAACAAGTCCTCCAGGCTCTGAACAAGTCCTCCAGGCTCTGAACAAGTCCTCCAGGCTCTGAACAAGTCCTCCAGGCTCTGAACAAGTCCTCCAGGCTCTGAACAAGTCCTCCAATCATAGTGCAAGTTCACCAGGCACAGAACAAGTCCCCCAATGACATACCAAATGCTCCGGTAAGAAAACAAGTCCTCCAGGCTCTCAACATGTCCTCCAGGCTCTCAACATGTCCTCCAGGCTCTCAACATGTCCTCCAGGCTCTCAACATGTCCTCCAGGCTCTCAACATGTCCTCCAGGCTCTCAACATGTCCTCCAGGCTCTCAACATGTCCTCCAGTGCAAGTTCTCCAGGCAGAGAACAAATTCTCAAATCACAGACCAAATGCTCCTAAAAGAGAACAACTTCTCCAAGCTCTGAACAAGTCCTCCAAGCTCTGAACAACTCCTCCAAGCTCTGAACAATACCAAAGATCTCTGAACAACCACATCAAACTCAGAACAAGTCCTCCAATCTCAAAACAAGTCCTCCAATCTCAGAACAAGTCCTCCAATCTCAGAACAAGTTCACCCGGCACAGAACAAGTCCCCCAATGACATACCAAATCCTCCGATAAGAGAACAAGTCCTCCAGGCTCTCAACATGTCCTCCAAATATAGTGCAACCTCTCCAGGCAAAGAACAAATTCTCCAATCACAGACCAAATGCTCCTAAAAGAGAACAACTCCTCCAAGCTCTCAACAATTCCTAAAATCTCTGAACAAGTCCTCCAGGCTCTGAACAAGTCCTCCAGGCTCTGAACAAGTCCTCCAGGCTCTGAACAAGTCCTCCAGGCTCTGAACAAGTCCTCCAGGCTCTGAACAAGTCCTCCAGGCTCTGAACAAGTCCTCCAGGCTCTGAACAAGTCCTCCAGGCTCTGAACAAGTCCTCCAAGCCCTGAACAAGTCCTTCAAGCCCTGAACAAGTCCTCCAAGCTCTGAACAAGTCCTCCAAGCTCTGAACAAGTCCTCCAAGCTCTGAACAAGTCCTCCAAGCTCTGAACAACTCCCCCATATTCAGAACAAGCCCAAAACTCAGAACAAGTCCTCCAAGCCCAGAAAAAATTCTTCAATCACAGTGCAAGCTCTACAGGCACAGAACAATTTCTCCAATCACAGACCAAATGCTCCTAAAAGAGAACAAGTCCTCCAAGCTCTGAACAAGTCCTCCAAGCTCTGAACAAGTCCTCCAAGCTCTGAACAAGTCCTCCAAGCTCTGAACAAGTCCTCCAAGCTCTGAACAAGTCCTCCAAGCTCTGAACAAGTCCTCCAAGCTCTGAACAAGTCCTCCAAGCTCTGAACAAGTCCTCCAAGCTCTGAACAAGTCCTCCAAGCTCTGAACAAGTCCTCCAAGCTCTGAACAAGTCCTCCAAGACCAGAAAAATTTCTTCAATCACAGTGCAAGCTCTCCAGGCACAGAACAATTTCTCTAATCACAGACGAAATGCTCCTAAAAGAGAACAAGTCCTCCAAGCCCTAAACAAGTCCTCCAAGCTCAGAACAAGTCCGAAAATACCAAAACAAACACATCAAAATCAGAACAAGTCCTCCAATCTCAAAACAAGTCCTCCAATCTCAAAACAAGTCCTCCAATCTCAAAACAAGTCCTCCAATCTCAAAACAAGTCCTCCAATCTCAAAACAAGTCCTCCAATCTCAAAACAAGTCCTCCAATCTCAAAACAAGTCCTCCAATCTCAAAACAAGTCCTCCAATCTCAAAACAAGTCCTCCAATCTCAAAACAAGTCCTCCAATCTCAAAACAAGTCCTCCAATCTCAAAACAAGTCCTCCAATCTCAAAACAAGTCCTCCAATCTCAAAACAAGTCCTCCAATCTCAAAACAAGTCCTCCAATCATCATAGTTCATGTTCACCAGGCACAGAACAAGTCCCCCAATGACATACCAAATGCTCCGATAAGAGAACATGTCTTCCGGGCTCTCAACATGTCCTCCAGGCTCTCAACATGTCCTCCAGGCTCTCAACATGTCCTCCAGGCTCTCAACATGTCCTCCAGGCTCTCAACATGTCCTCCAAATATAGTGCAAGTTCTCCAGGCAGAGAACAAATTCTCCAATCACAGACCAAATGCTCCTAAAAGAGAACAAGTCCTCCAAGCTCTAAACAATTCCTAAAATCTCAGAACAAGTCCTCCACTCTCAGAACAAGTCCTCCACTCTCAGAACAAGTCCTCCACTCTCAGAACAAGTCCTCCAAACATAGTGCAAGTTCACCAGGCACAGAACAAGTCCCCCAATGACATACTAAATGCTCCGATAAGAGAACAAGTCCTCCAGGCTCTCAGCATGTCCTCCAGGCTCTCAGCATGTCCTCCAGGCTCTCAGCATGTCCTCCAGGCTCTCAGCATGTCCTCCAAATATAGTGAAATTTCTCCAGGCAGAGAAAAAATTCTCCAATCACAGCCCAAATGCTCCTAAAAGAGAACAAGTCCTCCAAGCTCTCAACAACTCCTAAATTCTCAGAACAAGTCCTCCAAGCTCTGAACAAGTCCTCCAAGCTCTGAACAAGTCCTCCAAGCTCTGAACAAGTCCTCCAAGCTCTGAACAAGTCCTCCATATTCAGAACAAACCCCCAAACTCAGAACAAGTACTCCAAGCCCAGAAAAAATTCTTCGATCACACTGCAAGATCTCCAGGCACAGAACAATTTCTCCAATCACAGACCAAATGCTCCTAAAAGAGAACAAGTCCTCAAAGCTCAGAACAATACCTAAAATCTCTGAACAACCACATTAAACTCAGAACAAGTCCTCCGAGCTCAAACCAAGTCCTCCGAGCTCAAACCAAGTCCTCCGAGCTCAAACCAAGTCCTCCGAGCTCAAACCAAGTCCTCCGAGCTCAAACCAAGTCCTCCGAGCTCAAACCAAGTCCTCCGAGCTCAAACCAAGTCCTCCGAGCTCAAACCAAGTCCTCCGAGCTCAAACCAAGTCCTCCGAGCTCAAACCAAGTCCTCCAATCATAGTGCAAGTTCACCAGGCACAGAACAAGTCCCCCAATGACAGACCAAATCCTCCGATAAGAGAACATGTCCTCCAGGCTCTCAACATGTCCTCCAGGCTCTCAACATGTCCTCCAGGCTCTCAACACGTCCTCCAGGCTCTCAACACGTCCTCCAGGCTCTCAACACGTCCTCCAGGCTCTCAACACGTCCTCCAGGCTCTCAACACGTCCTCCTAATTCAAAACAAGTCTTCCAATCTCTGAACAAGTCCTTCAAGCCCAGAAAAATTTCTTCAATCGCAGTGCAAGCTCTCCAGGCACAGAAAAAATTCTCCAATCACAGACCATATGCTCTTGAAAGAGAACAAGTCCTCCGAGCTCTGAACAAGACATCCAAACTCAGAACAAGAAGTGCTCCAAACTCAGAACAAGAAGTGCTCCAAACTCAGAACAAGAAGTGCTCCAAACTCAGAACAAGAAGTGCTCCAAACTCAGAACAAGAAGTGCTCCAAACTCAGAACATGAAGTGAAGTGCTCCAAACTCAGAACAAGAAGTGCTCCAAACTCAGAACATGAAGTGAAGTGCTCCAAACTCAGAACAAGAAGTGCTCCAAACTCAGAACATGAAGTGAAGTGCTCCAAACTCAGAACATGAAGTGAAGTGCTCCAAACTCAGAACATGAAGTGAAGTGCTCCAAACTCAGAACAAGAAGTGCTCCAAACTCAGAACAAGAAGTGCTCCAAACTCAGAACAAGAAGTGCTCCAAACTCAGAACAAGAAGTGCTCCAAACTCAGAACAAGAAGTGCTCCAAACTCAGAACAAGAAGTCCTCCAAACTCAGAACAAGAAGTCCTCCAAACTCAGAACAAGAAGTCCTCCAAACTCAGAACAAGAAGTCCTCCAAACTCAGAACAAGAAGTCCTCCAAACTCAGAACAAGAAGTCCTCCAAACTCAGAACAAGAAGTCCTCCAAACTCAGAACAATTCCCCCAAGCTGAGACAAACTTCTCCAACCACAAGTTCTCCAATCAAATACCAAATTCTCCTAAAAGAGAACAAGTCCTCCAAAGTCAGAACAAACAGAAGTCCTCCAAACTCAGAACAAACAGAAGTCCTCCAACCTCAAAACCACTCCTCCAACCAAAGACAAATTTCTCCAATAACGGAAAAAGTTCTTCAATCTGAGAAAAAGTTCTCCAATCTCAGAAAAAGTTCTCCAATCAAAGACCAAATTCTCTAATCACAGAACAAGTTCTCCAATCACAGAATAAGTTATCAAATCAAGGACCAAATTTTGCAATGAAACACAAAGTTCTCCATTCTCAGAACAAGTTCACCAATCTCAGAATAAGTCCTCTGATCTCAGAACATGTTCTCCAGTCTCTAACCCTGAGCCAGCCTGTGCCCAAACCTGGATGATGAATGTCGCCTTGCAGATTGTCTGGGACCTGGGAAAAAATACCCAGCTGGGTGAGGAAAAAAAAAAAATCCCCAGCTGTGGGGCTTTGTTTTTCCCCTTGGGTTTCTGGTTTGTTTTTTTTTTTTTTTTTTCCTAAAAATCTTTTAAGGAAAAAATTTTAAATTCAACAACAACTCACAGGCCACCCACAAGTAAAGCACTAAGCCTACACCCATTCACACACGCTGACACGCATCTGCATATGCTTGCACTCATCCCAGATGCAACCCCATGCGATCTACCTTGCAGGCCAAATTTTATTGCACGTCATCTGCGCCTGTAACTAGCCGTCTCTCGCTCTGAAAAGCAACACGGGAACAACGATCCCAGGAATGCTGAGAATGCCCTGCCTGCAAAAACCCCGTCCCTGCACTGGCCTGCACCCGAACTTAGGCGATCAATGTTGCTTCGCAGACCGGCCGGGACCCGGGGAAAAAAATCACCCAACTGGGGGAGAAAAAAAAAATCCTGTGGCTGGGTTTTTGGGGTTTTTTTGTTTTGTTTTGTTTTGTTTCTTTTTTTTCCTAAAAAACTGAAAAGAAAAAATTTTTTAGTCTACAACCCACAGCCCACCCACAAGTAAATCACTGAGCCTACACCCGCTCACGCACGCTGACATATCTATGCACGCTCACGTGTGCCAAATGCCTACCACTGCTGCCTGTCTCTCTCAGGCCTGACTAGGAGCTGTGCCCGTATGATCAAAGCAAACCGACTCCCCAGATGCTCCCGTTGTTACTGTTCCGCCTCCCCCGACTACATATGGTGGGCATAACGGCTTCTAAGCAAACACATATATATACACACACACACACAAACAGAACGCTACACACTCTGTGACACCAAAAAGCCATAAACTCTCTTGTGGAAGACTGCCTCCCAAATGGAACGCTCCATCGGCCCAAATAGCCGGTGGGCCGATGAGACCGAGACAAAGAGGCTCCCGTGGAGCCCCGGAACCCAGTCTGACTTGACCATGCGATTTCCACACCAACTGCCAAAACTGTCATGATGGTCCGGTGACAAGCTCAACTTCAAGACTGTAAAGGCTGCAATGTAACACTCTCCCTTTCCCTCTCCCCCATGCTACATTTCAAACCACTTCCTGCCATCCTGATCTTGTCCCGCACTCCCCAGCCCCAAAAACGACACCCTGTGCTTACCTTCCGTAGTAACGTGGGTCTTGAGCCAGCTTCGTGGCTCAGAGCTCCCGCGTCACGGTCCCAGATCATCGTCTTTGTTGCCGAGTTCCTCTTCATCATCTGTAGCGAACTAACGAATGGAAACACACCGTGCTTGACCATCGTCACCACCGCCCCAGCCGTCCATTCCGGCCTCTTCCATAATGACCATCTGCCTCCTCCGAAGCTGCTCGACCTTTTATTTGCTGGCTCCTAAGTGACTGTGGAGTACGACACCAGGCACACACAACGTTCGACCAACGCGGCACAAAACCTCCTTAGCTTCTCACAGCCCTCCTCAGGGTGCAGCTTCACCTCTCCCAGGTAGGATGCGACATCTGAAAAAGAAATGGAAACAGATGCATGCCTAGATTGGGCTCAAAGAGGCCGCCCACCCTGTGCAATACTCATCTCCTGCTTCAGTACATTGGCTGCTCAGTGGCCAGGCCTCCCATATTTCTGCCAGCTGTATCTGGGCCTGAATGTTCATCAGGAAAACACACATAAATATTGCCTTCAGCTACTTCAAGCCTTTTCACCTAGAGCTGCTGCTACAGCCACCTAATCAGTTCTCACATTAATCAGCAAGATCAGCAAACACAGTCAGGTCTGTGAAAATTGACGCAAACAGAGCTGCACAGGACATCCGGAGCCATGCCTCAAAATAAAACTGACCTGAAGGCTCTGAGCCACAAGCCTCATCTACACTTGAACTTTGTGAAGCAAGATAAGCTCAAGCTGAATAGTAACCTGCTCCCATCCCCTGACCAAAGAGACCAGTTCTTTCAGAGACTCTCTCCCGCACCGACCTTACATCTTTTACAGGCCCCTCCCCAAGCCCAGTCTTTTGCCTTAGCTTTCAAAGGGGCAGAGGTCCAAAGCCATCCTTTACAAAAGCCTCTTCTCAGCTAACTGGGATATTCCTTCAGTAGCCACATTCCTCTTCATCATCTGCAAAATAAAACAGGAATGGTCTATAGGTCATCACTACCTTGTCCAAAGGTGACCTTTGCCACAACTCCTCAGAACAGACACAGGGCTGCCATTAGCTCAGTACCACCAACAAATGTAACACCTAAAAGAAAAAGGAAAAAAAAAAGAAAACAAAAAACAAACCAACAACACCCTAAACAAAGATACTACTGTATGCACTAGTGAGTCTTGACGTAGCCTGAGGGTCTTAATTCAGACAAGACCATTCCAAAAAACCCAAGAAAAAAACAACAGCAGAAATAAACCACAAAGCTCTAACCCCACGAACCCCAAAATAACCACCACCAAACTTACCCTGATGAAAGCCAAATACTAAAAGAGCTCCCTGGTGAATGGCTGTGCCTCGTGTACCCCAGGACCCACCCACAACCACTCCCTCAAAGCCGTGGTTCAGCAGTGGGGCAAGCCACCAGCTGGAAAAGAAGCACCCGGATAAGCCACAGCCTGGTCTGTTTCCTATCTGACTCTGGCTCTCTGCCTTTAATTTCCATGCTCTCATTCTCTGGTTCAGACTCGCAATCAAAACTCAAAAACCACAACGCCAAAAAAAAGTTTAATCAGCCTCTAACTCTCAGGCCGCACTTACACCAAGACGTAGCTTGAAATGCACACACAAACTGACAGCCAGACACTCTGAAGCCAGACAGTCTGACTCTGACATTGACTCCAGATAAACTACCACACCCATTCCCAAGCTGACTCTCTGGCCTGGACCCATTAAAAGCAAGCTTATTCCCAGAGCTCTTCTGTCACTGACCCATTAAAGGCAGTCTTTGTCCCAGACCTATTCTGTCCATGTATGCAGATCATCAAGAGTAGACAGCTACACTGAGATTCTAAAAGCCCATCACACCTGTTCCAGAGCTCCAGGATTCCAGGTGAGAGAAAACCAGAGACATATACAGAATTCTCCACTAGTTTATTAATGTAGGAAACTCTAGAGAGAGTAAAGGATACAGTAAAGGACGCTTCTGATACTTGCTTATCTTACCAACCCCAAGGACCCTGCGAAGACCTTCAGGAAACCAGCTCCGAGAATCATTACAGCAGCACGAGGTGGCAGGCTCAACCTGAACGGCTGTCCCTGCGGAGGCAACGTTGACCTGGGTGGGATGAGTTTCTGCCTCCCTCACATCGCGTGAGGCTCAGGCTTTTATGCACACAAAAAAGCACATTCATTCCGATGCAGGGGGCCAGCCGCCATCGGAAGAAGCGGCCAGCAACATCTAGAGAGGTCTCCGAGAGTCGTGACTTTTCCAGGGATTTCTAAAGCAGAACTTTCTGGGTAGGAACCAAAGCTAGACTTTCTGGGCAGCAGCAAAAGCGGGACTTCCCGGGGAGGAGCCAAAAGAGACAGCCTCCCACACGGAACACTTACATGCGCCCAGATCACTTGCAGGGTCACAAGAGCAAGGAAACCCAGCTCCTAAGGAGCCCCGGAATAAAGCCTGACATGACCATGCTATCCCTACAGCGACCGCCCAAACTGGCAAAATGGACACGCAGCAAACACAACTTCAAGACCTACAAGCATGAAGATGTAGTGACGAAGTCCTATCCAATGAACAGGGATGCCAAGAGAACGGAGCTTCCAAGGCAGCCTGGAACTAAGCCCCAAAATACTAATGACCAAATGACTCCAAGACAAAAGCCCTAGCATGCTTTACACTTGTAAAGCTAGAAAAGGAATGCCCAACAGGCACTTGGGCAACCTACACGAGTGGTCGGCACCCAGAGGATGGGGCCTGAGAAGCAGGCTTAAACCCCTTCAGCTCAAGGAGATACAAAGACAGCAAGACCTGAGGAAGAACCAATATAGAACATGGGCCGCACGCAGACCATAAAGCAACCAAGCTGGAACTGCCCTGCTCACAGTAAGTTCACACTGCAATTTAACATGCTGCCTTTCCCTCTGCCCCATATTACATTTTCAACCCCTTCCTGTTATCCTGAACTCATCCCCCACACCCCAGCCCCAAAAAGGAGTCCCTCTACTTAGCTTCCATAGTGCCATGGCTCTCAAGACAGCCTCAGTGTTCAGAACTCTCCCATCAGACACCAGCATTGTTGCAACCATTGCCAAGTTCCTCTTTATCAGCTGCCAGAAACAAAACAAGGCCAATACCCTGTGGTACCATCATCACCACCACCCCAGCTGTCGACCTCCACCTGTTCCTTACAAAGCCTCTGCCTCCACCAAAGCTCCTCAACACTGTGCTTGCCTGTTCCAAAGAGATATCCGAGTCTGACACCAGGCCTCACCTGCCCTCTGTGGCCTAGAAGTACAACAAAGGCAAACGACCATGGCTCTCGCAAAAAGTGACCGACGCCACAATCCTTCTTACCACCCTGACTCACATGAAGCACTCATCTGACGTCGAATGTAGAGGTCAAGACTTGGAATACGAAACACAAATACCGAATCCCTTTGCCATGTCTCTCTCAACTCTAAGCCACCGCCCCGACAAACAAGCCCCTTACCTACTCACAGCTGCAAAGGTAGCCTGGAGCAACGCCCCAAAAGACTACTGACCAAATGACTCAAAACAAAAACCCTACTCTGCTTTACGCACATAAACCTGCAAAAAAAAAATGCCTCACCACCCTTAGGCAACGAGCTCAAGCAATCACTAACTAAAAGACAAGGTCCAAGGAGCAGGCTGAGCACCTTTAACTCAATAAGCTACATGGAAGCACGAATGCAGAATACAAGCAAACTCACTCCATAACACAGTGTCATAGTTTAAGCCCCTCACACAGCTTGTTCACTCACTCCCCCCTCTTTCTTCCCCCAGTCCCAGGGGGATGGGGAGGAGAATCGAAAGAATGCAACTCCCACAGGTTGAGGTAAGAACAGTTTAGTAACTAAGTTATAACACAAGACCACTACTGCTGCCCCCAATAATAATAATGACAAGGCAAATACAAGGAAAGAATACAATCGCTCACCACCTATACCCAGCCCCACCAAGCAGCACACCCCCACCCTTCTGGCTCTTTGCTCTCTGTTTTACCTCCTGGGCATGACGTGCTGTGGCACTGAATACCTCTTTGGTCAGTTCGGGTCAGGTGTCCTGTCTCTGCTTCCTCCCGACTTCCCCTCCTCAGTGGCAGAGCGTGAGACTCAGAAAGTCCTTGGTCAAACCAAAACATTACCAAGCAGTAACTGAAAACACTGGTGTTATCAGCGCTGTTCCCAGGCCGCAAGTCAAAAACACAGCGCTGCACCAGCTACCAAGGAGGAGAAAAAAGTGACTGCTGCTGCTGAACCCATGACACAGAGTCAAGCTGTACCACCCTGACCACTGTAGGACGATGCTATTAAGCGCCTCACTTCTTTTTCCTCACCCCCATGGTACATTTAAAACCTGTCCCTGCTAGACTGATATTGTCCCCCACCCCCCTGCTCCCAAAAAGTAGTCCCTCAGTATAGTTTCCATAGTGCCATAGATCTCTAGCCAGACTTACTATTCGGAACTCTCATACCAGACACCTGCCTGATAGCTGCATTTGCCCATTTTATCTTCATCATCTACAGTAAGGGAAGCAAAAACTACAAAAGAAAAAAAAAGGCAAAACAAAAAATTCAGCCATACAACAGTCTGTAATCAGACAAACAGAAGAAAAACACTGGTTTGGCTGTCATTCTCACCACCACCAGACCAGTCAGTGCTCACCTATTTCTGTAACACCTTACTGCCTCACATTTAACTCTGCAAACATTTGCTCAGCTGATCCTAAATTACTTCTGAATGCTACACCAGGGTTCTCCTCCTCTGCAAGACTTAAAAAACTAGACATTAGTGAGCATTGCTCTGGTGATAAGGAATTGATCCCACCGTCCTTGTCATGACCTCTCTGACACACTGGAAACAGTTAACAGACTTCACAAGGAACAGCACAGAACCTACAAGAAAAACTAAAACCCATCACAAAATTACATTCAACTGTTAGTCACCCACCTCACACAAAATCCTCCAGATTTTTAACAGTCCTCCTCACTTCAGCACTTCATTTCTCAGGATATGGATGCGACTCCATAAAAGGAAATGGAATCAGATGCAAACGGAAGAGAGCTAGAAAAAACTGTCTTTCGTGTGAAGTATCTAACCCCAGCTTGATCGTACAGGCTGCTCA
This sequence comes from Ara ararauna, assembly GCA_028858755.1. Lineage (NCBI taxonomy): Eukaryota > Metazoa > Chordata > Aves > Psittaciformes > Psittacidae > Ara > Ara ararauna. The sequence continues at coordinate 1,008,211 of CM054376.1, forward strand.
TACACCAAGCATCCAACAGGTATATCTGCTACACCCACCCTTGTATGCCACTTAGAAAACAGCAACAGAAACTGACTTAAAGTACTTTAAACCAAGGAAAATTTACTAGCTCTATAGCCACCCAGTCACTGTTCACATCAACCAGAGTACAACAGGAAAAAGTCAGCTCTGTGAAAACAAACCATGAGAAAGTACACCTACAGAGACAATTTACAACTATACCCCAAAACGCCACACACATATAAACTCTAAAGAACAAACCCTACGTACACTGGAACCTTCCCTAGCAAAAAAAAAGCAAAGGCAAAAACTACTATTCTTTTTAAAAAAAATTACAACAAAAAAAGTTCCTCAAACGAAGCACACACAGAAACAAACAAAACCAAACAACTTCCTAAGAGACAAAACCCCTACAGAAAACCCAAAGAAACAAAAGCAGAAACAACACCCCCAACCAACATACCTGCAAGAGAGCCAAATCCAAAATAACCACACCAGCAAAAGGCTGGGCCTTATATACCTCAGGCCCTAACCACAACCCTTCCCTCAGTGCCCTGGGTCAGGGCTGGGGCAAACCAGCAGGTGGGATAAAAGCAGCTTGACAAGCCACACCTGGGTCCTTTTTTCTATCTGGTTCCTTGGCTGCTCCCTGGCTTTAATTTTTTGCATTTATTTCTCTGGCTTAGATTCACATTCAAAACTCACAGGCCCCACAGGCTCACTCCCACAGACTGGCCCATAATCATACTCGCTTTCAGACCACGCAGGCACTCTCTTGTCAAGGCTCTGGGGCTGAAACTCTGAGGCTCAGACTCACATTCTAACTCCACAGACCCACAAAGGCCCCCAGTCACACAGACTGGCTCAGACTCTTACATTTAAACTGCACAGACACTGTAGCTCAGACTTTGGCTCACACTCAGGCTCAGTCTGACACTGAGTAGCTCACACATCCACACAAATCTCACACTGAGACTAACACAGACTCCCTGGCTCAGACTTTCCAGCACATTCTAACTGAAAAATGACTTTCAGGTGACTCAGAGAAGGGAAGCCATGCTTAAAAAACCCAAGTAGCAATTTATTTCAGGGTTTTGTCGTTTTCAGAAAACTACAAGCATTCTTTCTCTGTTACTGTTTTCCAGGTGGTGCACAAGTCAGAATAAAAGGATGGACAACCTCCAAAGGCTAGCGGAGGGGCAGTAAACCTAAAGAAGATGGGACTTGCAGAGAGATGGCTGCACCTTCAATCCCTCTCTCAGCGTGCGCCTCCTTTCATTTCTTTTACAGGCGCCTCAGATAACAGATTAGGGCTTCCCGGGAAGCAACCATTGGCTGAGGCACCTGTCAATCACCCTGAGCCCGGCCCCCCATTCAGCAGGCGGAGCCGCGGGGGGGGGGCTAAGGGTGATTGACAGGGGCCTCAGCCAATCGCAATCGCGGAGGGCTCTGGCCAATCGGAGCTGCGGGAGGGCCGGGCTAAGGGTGATTGACAGGGGCCTCAGCCAATCGCAATTGCGGAGGGCTCTGGCCAATCGGAGCTGCGGGAGGGCCGGGCTAAGGGTGATTGACAGGTGCCTCAGCCAATCGCGATTGTGGCAGGCTCTGGCCAATCGGAGCTGTGGGGGGGGCCGAGCTAAGAGTGATTGACAGGCTTCTCAGCCAATGGCAACAGTATGGGTGGTGGCCAATCAGAGCAGAGAGAGAGCCGGGCTAAGAGTGATTTACAGGCATCTCAGCCAATGGCGGCCGTGGAGGGCTCTTGCCAATGAGAGCAGAGGGAGCGCTGGGCTAGGAGTGATTGACAGGCTTCTCAGCCAATGGCAGTGCAGAAGGCTAGGGCCAATCAAAGCGGAGGGAGGGCTGGGCTAAGAGTGATTGACAGGTTTCTCAGCCAATGGCGACTGTGGAGGGCTCTGGCCAATCAAAGCGGAGGGAGGGCCGGGCTACGAGTGATTGACAGGCACTCAGCCAATGGCGGCCGCGGATGGCTCTGGCCAATCAAAGTGGAGGGAGGGCTGGGCTAGGAGTGATTGACAGGCTTCTCAGCCAATGGCGGTGCAGAGGACTCTGTCCAATCAGAGTGGATGGAGGCCGGGCTACAAGCGATTGCCAGGAGTCCAGGCCAAGGACGGCCGCAAAGGGGCGGTGCCCATTCAGAGCAGCGCGGGAGGGTCCGAGCTAAGACTGATTGGCCAATGGCGGACGCCTGCCGCCTGGAAGCTGTTTCCGGGGCCACACTGCTGCTTCCCCACCTGCAGTACAGAGTTTTGGCCACATGACGGCAGCAGCTACTGCTGCACTGAGCCACACCGTAGCCCCTCCCATCTCCACCACCTGCAGTACCGAGATTAGGACACGTGGTGGCAGCACCGAGCAGCACCCGGCACCGCCCCTTGGCCCCTCCCATCCTCATCACCTGCAGTACCGATATTTGGACACGTGGTGGCAGCACACGCTCACTTTTCGGTACCGAACAGGCGAGGGGCGGCAAAACGGCCGCTCCCCGCCCACTTTACGTCCTCCGGGGACACCGACTGCTGCCTGGGGACAGGGCTGACTCTTCTCCGTCCCCGGCTCCTCCGTACCAAAAACCATTCCAGGCCGTTGCCGCTGCCGACGGGACGAGGCTGCGGCTGTTCTGCCCACGCTCCCCAAGCACAGAAAGCGGAGAGGTGCGTTCACGTACACGATGCTGCTCAGCACATCTGCCCCCCCCGTGCAGCGCTGGCGGTTCCGGCTGTGCTGCGCATGGGAGCGGAGCTCCGCACCCCCTGCCGCTGGGATGGGGAAGGGAACAGCAGGTGAGAGGGAGAACACCGCTGGCGTGAGATCAAACAGTTTAACAACCACCAACCACACAGATCCCAAACGGGACGGTTGTCTCTCCAGAACTCGGGGTGGGTATCTCCCACCTCCCCTGCACACCCAGAATCGCAGGAGTGGGAGGGCTCGTGGGCTCCACAAGCACAGCCTCTGTCACAGAAGGTCTCTGAAGGAATCGGACCCAAATCAAACTGTTACCCCCCTTTTTTCAGCGGACCCACCCCATCCTCACCTGCTGCTCTGCCGAATCATCCCCCCTCTGCCCAGTGACACTGGGGTGCCCCAAATGACACCGTCCATCCCCAGATTCCCCCACATCCCCCTCTTATGTCACACACCACCCCAACAAAACACCTCCAAAACATGAGGAAAGCTGCCCCAAGCCACAGTGGTGCCACAGCTCTTGATCAGGCCCTGCTCCACCACGTTCCCTCTTTGTTCCTGTGCTGGGAGAGGCACCCCAGAGCAGCACGGCCCCGGTCCCCATCTGCCGGGGGTACCTACTGAGCATCACGAGACAGCTGCAGCAAAAGCCCTTGAAGTTGCTTTTCTTTTCCCCCTCCTCCATGGAGCTATGGACAGTGCTACCAAAGACCCTCGAATTCAAGCCCCTCGTCTACTGAGGACCGTTTAGAGGTAATGTTAACATAAGTCTGAAAGCATCTACTCCATCTTTTTGTGTTCTGGTCCTGCTCCTTGGCATACAGATGACAGTGAGAAAACACAGCAAAACCAAACTCCTTTAACATCTGTTTCAAGAGAGCAGTGCACAGAGTAGGTAAACACAGAGTCCTGACGGGCTGGAAGCAAGCCCAAGGCCCTGAAATAAGGTGCACAGAAGAGGGGAACGGTTCTGATGGGGTCAAACTATGAGGGGCTTCCAGGCACATGCCCCAGAACTGTTCTTCCTGGTGCTGCAGTGGCTGACCCCAACAGGGACGTGCACCCTGCCTAGTCAACATCTGAAATACGCACCACTTCCCCTCTGGGTCCTCTTGTTAAGAACCCTGAACACAAAACACTTCTTTCTGTCATGGCCCTCACTGGGGCACACAACAAATACAGTACTTACTGATGGAGGTGATGAGTGAGAGACTTGGCAATGACGGCCTGAAGAGAGGTGAACTGCGGTTAATAGCTTAAATCAGTAAAAAACCTTCTTTAGTAAAAAACCACAGCGCACCCATTACAAGTGTTATTCTGTTGCACCAGTATGTTTACAAAGACAGATACATTAAAAGGAAATGGATGCTATAAATACATATAAAATACATTTTTTGTTACATATTGCGCTGTTCTATGTTACCCATTTAATAGATAAATGCATAGTGAATTCTATATAAGCACACATGCATAAATGAAAAGTAAGAACCCTTGGCAAAAGTTGGGTAGAAGGAAGCAAAGAAAGATACATTCATTCACGCTGGAATACGTGGCCACAGTCACTCGGTGAAGCTGGACTAAAAAGAACCCATAAACCCCAAGGAGGAAGGATATTCAACTCCTCATTGATCTCCTGTTACTTTCTAAACAAAAAGTGATCAACCGCATCAATACCACAGTAATTTCCTGTTACTGTGTTACAAAAAAGCTGGGACCGCCCAGTTCTGGAGAGGAAGCACTGCTGGACTTTATGTTGCGTTAAGAGTAATGACTGAGAGAGCTGGAACCCGCCTGGAATAGGGAACAATGGGATTTATGGATGCATGTTCAACAGAGCAAACAGAGCGTGCCTGTGCAAGACAAGCGGACCACCTGTTTCAACGACTGCTTTTCGTCAGGCAAGATCTTTGCTATCAGATGTAAGAACCATAATAGCAGATACATGGGAAGAAAATACTAAACGTTATATAGCTTCTTTGTCTCTAGAAAATAATGAAATGGATGCAGTCCATTCTCAGAAAGTACTGTGCTCCTCCTCTCGAGGAAATGCTTTTATTTCAGGTGTGGTTTGGGGAAAAAACCCATGAAGGATATGGTCTTTCAGTAGTGAATATAATTCAGAGTAAGCATGAAGAAATTAAACACACGTGGAAAGCAGTGTTTTCTAATGCTACAGGAAAAACCAGAATCACCTTGCAGTTGTTAAAATTAGAGCAACAGCCTGTGCAATGCATTCCTGTGGCTCATCGCTCTGTCCAGGTGCAGGAAAACTGCTTCATACTTCATCTTCAAGCCTTTCAAACATATCCGCAAACTGTCTGCTTCCAATCGAGAATTTCTGTCAGTCTGAACCAATCTCATTGCTAAATGGCACACAGCTCTCTGTCTCATCATCTCAGGAGTGCTCTTCTGCCTGTGCTGTTCTCAAAAACACACCCATGCAGTACAGTAGGAAATCAATTCTCTTCTGCTATTAAAATGCTAATAATTAGCTATTTTCCAGCCTCCTTCAGACCTCCTGATTCTCGACTTGTACACCAACACTCCATCCTAAACTCCTTCACCCTAAGGACTGCTTTGGGCTGCCACCTAACAGCAACCTTCAGTATAGTATTTTATAATTGGTTCAGAAATACAGATTTTACTGACATCTACTTTGCTTAAACCAGCGGCGGTGCCTCCCCCATATCCTTCCAGGAACTGAAAAGGCCTTTGAGTTTTATGAAAACTGTGAATTGCTCCATTACAATTTTCTATTACATACCAAAATTTGTTTTGCGATGTGATTTGTGATTTCCTTTGCACCCACAATGAGAGATGATGGTAGGGAGGAAACTGTTAATCCTAAATTAAAAGACAAATCAGGGGGGTTGATGCCATTTTCCCCTACCTTCCACACTATGTCTGCCAGAATTACCTTGGCCTATTTTTGAAGGGAGAAATGTTAATTTTTATTAAAATAATTTTTATATACATTTTCTCTTTGTGTCTCTTTTTGTTTTTAATAAGCAGTACGGTTTTAGGAGTTACAAACGAAATGTCTCCTGTGTTACCTCTGAGATAGGCTTCCACAAGAAGTTACTGCTGGTAACTGTGCAGGATGGAGCACATGAGAGGTTAAAGCTGGAATATGACAAGCTGGTGCCAGCAGCTTCTGTGTTCAATTCTTTTAATTGGGCAGGCCAGAAAATGCTGTGGTTGTGCTAAATGCATTCTCCCTTAAACCCAGATATCCAGTGGATACAGATGTCGTGCTGCCCTCTTGCCAGCAGCCAAACTCCCGCACACTCAGGGTAAGGAAGGGATGTACGTTTTTTTCCCTGCACTAACATAGGTTTTTCCCCTCTGCCCATGGCCCTGGCTGCTCTGAAGAAGCTGTGCTTCCTCAGGTGCTCCCATATTGTACGGTTAAAAATGAAAAAGGGTCAAGAAGGGAACCTGCCCTCTTTCTTAGAATGTAACTTTGCTCAAGTAAGGACTGTTGCAGCGTCTGAAACTGAGCTTGTGCAGACAAAGGGAAGGAAACTTGTTCTAAAATTCTGATAAAGAAACATTTTAAGTCCAGTTAATCAAAGCCTGACAGGAATAATTCCTAGGCCTCAGTTACCACTAGTCTGCAGAAGTCATGCATAGCTAATTTTCTATTGATTAAATGTCACCTAAATCAAACTCCAGAACCTAGTATTTGGAAATGTATGGGTTTCTCCTTAAATATGTAGCTATGCCTTACTATCACTCATTTCTTTACTGACCCATTATTGGTCAATCTGCGCAGTCTTCAGTTTGACTTATTCTGAAGTTAAAAGAGAAGTAAACGCACTTTCCTGAGAACACCGCTGCTTCAGTGGAACCTCTCAAAATCAGCCTTCGGCTGAGACACTGTAAAATTCCTGCCATTTTTAAAAGAAACTCTGTGCTTTTTTGCTACCCGAAAAGGGCCAAGCTGCTGTTTAAGTGATATATCATTACATATGGCAGACACGTGAGAGAGGTTCACATAAGCCCCAGCATTCACAGCTTTAAGCCTCTCCAGAACTTTCACTCACTGCCATCATTGACTCGAGCAGTGTGCTGAGTTTCATTCATCTCATTCAGAGGTGAATCAAGTAGCTACTCACATTATTAAAATGTTTTTTTTCATAGAATCACAGAACAGTTTGGGTTGGAAGGGACATAAAGGTCATCTAATTCCACTCCCATACCACAGGCAGATTTCTCTTCACCAACAGCATAGAATCATAGAATCATAGAATAGTTAGGGTTGGAAAGGACCTTAAGATCATCCAGTTCCAACCCCCCTGCCAGGGGCAGGGACATCTCCCACTAAACCATGCCACCCAAGGCTATGGCCAATCCAGCCTTGAACATCGCCAGCGATGGAGCATTCACAATTTCCCTGGGCAACCCATTCCAGCACCTCACCACCCTTACAGTAAAGAGTTTCTTCCTCATATCCAGTCTAAACTTCCCCTGCTAAAGTTTGAACCCATTACCCCTTGTCCTATCACTACAGTTCCTCATGAAGAATCCCTCCCCAGCATCCCTATAGGCCCCCTTCAGATGCTGGAAGGATGCTATAAGGTCTCCAGGCAGCCTTCTCTTCTACAGGCTGAACAGCCCCAACTTTCTCATCCTATCTTCATACAGGAGGTGCTCCAGTCCCTGATCATCCTTGTGGCCCTCCTTTGGACTTGTTCCAACAGTTCCACATCCTTTTTATGTTGAGGACACCAGAACTGCACACAATATTCCAAGTGAGGTCTCACAAGAGCAGAGCAGACGGGCAGGATCACCTCCCTCGACCTGCTGGTCACGCTCCTTTTGATGCAGCCCTTCTAAAACCATCTTCCTATTTTTCTAAACAAGCCTCTAGCCTGCGTGACCACTGTGTGGAACTACCGCTGTACTTTGGAAAGGCAACAGCCGAGTAAAGAGCTTCAACATTTGAGCATTCAAAGCTGTACGAAGCAAAACTAAAGAGACCAGGTTGTTCTCTTTCTAGATAGAAATGCAAACTTGCATTTATGATAAAATAATTCGAAGGGGTTGCTCACGGTTTTTTGGGTTTGTTTTTTTTTCCAAAACAGAATTATTTTTAAGTTCAAGAGATATTCACAGGCAGCGTAACAAATGCCAATTCCTTCTTCAGCACTGGTACCTCTGCCAAGTCCGTCAATTACGATGAGTGATTTGTCATTAGCTTTTTGTATGCTGTATGTTATCTAGGAAAATATTTCCTTGTTACCATCCCTACAAACGCATTTCTGAAGAACCCCCATTAGGAACAGTGCTCAGAGGGATGCCCAGAGGGATACTCCAGGAATACTCTGCCTTATTCGGATGAAACTTGAAACAGAAATTCTTTAAAATCTTGTCAGAGCCACAAATTTTACCTTTTCACAGCTTTCCAACAGCCGCCAATTCTAATCAAGCAAAGACTCCTCTTGCAGCACTCTTCCTCTTGTCCATTGAATATATCACTTTCCCTCAAGACTGTATCAGTTTGGGAAAGGAAACTGAGGGAGCTTAGGCTCATTTAAGGTCCAAGAAACAACAAAATGCCAAAACTACTGTCCAACGGAGCACTGATTTTCACTTGTATTGGCCTATCTTGTTATTTACAATATGCCCTGGGTTTCTGTGGTTTATCATCAAGTAACAGATGAAAGCTGAATTTCTGACTACTTTCCAAAGTACATGCATTCAGTGGAAATACACAATTCTTATTGGCCTAACAGTAAAAATGGGCCCTGGACCCTGGCTTAGACATGTTTAATGCCTCTTTCATTTCCTTCACAAATGTTAATGATTTGTTTCTATATCATCAACCATACCTATTCTGGTCAAAAGGAACGATACTCTGCTGGGACACAGGAACCTACAAAACAAGTAAAATATGAGATTTTTCGTATCAGTGTGACATGACAATCTGCCTGAACATGTCAGCAGGGAAAAATGTTAGGTTTACACTGGGTCATTGTGCACTGTAGAGAATGCATCTTCTTTGATAAAGTTTCATGGGATTATGTTCTACCACTACTTTGTAAGAAAATATTATTATATAGGTACCATAATTAAAGAAGTTAATCTGTAAAACCTTAAGAAATCATATGCCTGATTATGATTTCTTTATCAGAAAAAGAAATCAGTCTTTCTGATTTCAGTCCTTTCAGTCCTTTAGACTGATACAAAAAGGTGAGAATAACACTAGGATGAATTTACATTTCTGTAACCATTGAGTTATTCATCCCAAGGAATCTTAGTTTCCCCAAAACAAGATTATATTGCCTTTATGAAACTTCAAGGCTCAATAGTCTTATTGAATAGAAAAGAACAGGAAACCTGACAAAAAGACTTTACAGTCTCCTTTATTCATATTAAGTTCACGTTTTTTGAGAGCAATTCCTGAAGAACTTGCAGTTATTGGGGACTGGACTCACAAACAAATGGTGGACAAATTTTATGCACCACTGCTAAGTAGAGACAGGGTCAGCCTATTAAGGTATTTCTTCTGTGCTACCAGCCTGCTGTGGAACAGGTGCTTACCTCCATCTTTCAGGTAAAAAACACAAGGATTCTGACATTCATCCCTATACTCAGGAACTCCTCATGTTCCTTTTGGATTACCAACATGTATGTAGCTTGATGAGCATACTTCAAGGACACTCGCTATCAATCTAATATAAGGTGCTAGGTTGGGTTAAGGCACCCAAAACGGTTAAAGCACACAACTGTACCTCTCCTAAAAACAGACTGGGGAGGCTTCCAGACACACAAACAGGGCCAATGGCAGACCCAAAACCTTGCAGTGGCTTCTGTCCGCAACACAAGAGTTGGTAGGAGCAAACAGACTAAAAAACACCTGGTACTATTCAGACAGAATCTTATTCTAGAAGACAAATCATTCAACTCCATAAATATTCTGAAGTAGGAAACAACTGTCTGCAGAAGATCAGTACCACGGTACATTACTATTCACCAATCTGTGCCATAATTTGACAAAGAGCAATCTGCTTTAGGTATGTTGATTTTCCACTCGTAGCTGGTGCTGTAACAATGACAAAACTGTTACCCTCTGTCAGGTATGTGCTGTTAGGCACAGGTTTTTCCACAGCTATCTTTTCAAGAATTGGATGCCATCCCTGCTTGACCGCTACAGTTATCTGTAAATTCTGGACAAAACTAAAGGAGAAAACAGATACAGAACACTGCAGAGTTGGTATGGAAAGCTTCACATCTTTGAACTAGTGAGTTCTGAAACAAAGTCATTCTTGCAGAGCAAAAGCCAAACTCAGACTCGATTCCCTGATTTTTACATTCTTGTAGCGAGCAAGACTGACATGCAGCACTTGGCAAGAATTCCCAGCCACTTTCAGGTACAGATTCTGTCATGCAAATCTTCATGACTTGTTACTACAGAAAGAATCCCGTAACACTTCATTTCTAAATGAACACTGTGTTTGTGTTCTGTAGTACGTATGGTTAAACTCCAGTAATAAAGAAAACTACAAAGAGCAAAACTTGAAAAGTAGTTAAAACAGAAAACCTGAAAGCCGGTATCATAACTAAAGCATCCTTATTAATTTATTTTTATACTGCTATGAGCACATCAAGTACAGGGGTCATCAACTCTGCTACTACTACATCTGTACCTCATTACACAAACACAGGAAACAAGGAAGTAGCATTCCTTCTAGTTCTGTTCTATGTTATTGCATTGATTATCTGGGTGGGTACTATGCCTACAAAGACCCACTTGATACTGGCACTATCTGTATGCATTTCTGTCAGAACACAGCTCTTCTCTGAACCTGTTCCATATGTCCTCTTTGTCCCCTCAATAGCAGTACCCCAGGCTAACAAAGAAGCGTTGCTAAATTTGGTGGTCCGCTTAAATGGAGCAGACTTCAAGAGCGAAGTGCTAAAACAGCTTCTCAGCTTTAAACATTGGGGAACTCGCCCAGTGTAGGTTTTAGTCATTTAATGATTTAGATGAGACAGTCAACTGGTAAAGGGGACTGAAAGCTACACATGACAGTCCATTTCTTTTGGCAGATGCACATTCATGCCTGGCTGTGCAAAATGTACGTGTAGATTTATCGGAGAAGCTAAGTGGCTTTGGTCTTATTACTGCTGAAGACTTGTGCTCTGATTCATCTGGTGGGAAAGATTGTGATGCCTCGACCACATCTGGTAGTGCTCAGTTCAGTCACATACCAATTCATATGCTATGACTGGAATCATCAAAGCATGAAGATTCACAGTCCACACTGCAAAGTAAACTGAGCCTGCTCCCGAGCTAAGAATTACATAGCAGCATCAGTCATGATGTGCTAATACATCTTCTGAAATGGCTTCTAGACCTGATGAAGTATCCACACCGCACTGTACCGGAGCTAGGTATTGCAGCTCAGAATTAATTGAAGACAACGTGACCATTTGTACATTGCAGAACTCAGCAAGAGAAGCAGGAAAAACAATATGACAGTAAGCATGTGATCCTGGATTCCTTAGGAGACTCTCCTTCCAAACACATCTGATGTGCTACAGAAACTGAAGCAGATAAACAAAGATAGCCGTATATTTTGTTCTATGCTATATACTTAGTGTTGATTCGCACTAACATTTTCCAGCAGATTCTAGTACCCTGGCTGCTGAGCAACTAGGAGTGGCTAGGGTAGTTTAGTGCCCCAGACAGGGGAGACCTGCAGAAACAGCACATACCACAATGCAGGCATTTCTGGTTGTAAGTTTGAAGAATTTTTCCAAACACCAAAACCAGCATTTGAGGCAGCACAGTAGAAATCCAGTGAAGGAGTTCTGCATACCTGGAAAAGAGGAGAGTACATCATACACAGAGCTCCTGAAGTGTCTGTCTCAGAACACGGAAAGGTATTCGTAAGAAAATCTTACATTATGAGAAAAGCAGAAACATTACTTCTTTTCTTCTAGGTATGGACTCTCTTTCTCGACCAAATTTAGCTCAGTAGCTTTCAATTAGAGCAGATCCACATCCCCCACACAAGCTTTGCATTAGGTTCCCAAGGACACAGACTCAGCTTGAGTAAATCAGCATAAATTCACTGGCTTCAAATGCAATTACAACAGCTAAAGCTCTCTCTGCATTGATGAAAAAACATCTTGGAAGAGGAAGGAAGGAATTTACCCGAGGAGGTCTTGATAAGCTAGGGTAGATTCATAAATCCCACCTTTCAGTTTGTGATCCAAGTACTCCAGTATTACTCTAATAAACTGTACAGTTGCAAGAATTAAGGCTCCAAATGCCAGCAAACTTGTATGGGATCTAAAACAAAATAAATGACTGTTATGTTGCACATATGTGCATATTTAGAGATATACATGTATGTGCATGTGTGTGTATATATAGAAATAAAATTATAACTGGAAGAAGGCCCATTAGTGGGAATTACACATACTAACAGACCATTACCCTGATCCACAAGAGAGAGGAACAGGATGAAGCCATCAGTGCTTTTGGTGTTTGAGTGCTGTGTCTGTCTGTGCGGCCAGCTGGGTATACATGTGTTGTATACCTGCATTTGGGTGTGTGTGCCTCCTGCAAATACCTACTAAGCCTTGTACTTGGCTGGAGCTGGGATCATGGAGCTGCAGCAGCCTTGCTGCTGTTGGGCTACAGGATCCAGCCTCCACTTAATTACATTTTCCTGACTGGATGGAAGAGAGGTAGATTTCTTCATAGTAGCTTGTACATTACTGTGTTTTGGACTTGTGATGAAAACAAGCGTTGATAACAGAGATGTTTTAGCCACTGCTGAGCAGCGCTTATACAGCATAAAGGCCTTTCCTCCTCCTCACCCCAGCAAGCACACTGGGGGTACACGATGAGTCTAGAGGGGACAAACTCACCCCTGCCATGCCCCATCCCTGGCAGCGTCCCAAGGCCAGCTTGGAGCAACCTGCTCTAGTGGAAGGTGTCCCTGCCAGAGGCAGGGGGTTAGAACTGGATGAGCTTTAAGGTCCCTTCCAACCCAAACAGTTCCATGATTCTGTGATTCAATATGATTCTATGGCACAGCCAGGACAGCTGACCCCAGCTGACCAAAGGGATATCCCACACCATATGGTGTGCTCAACAGTAACAGCTGGGGGAAGAAGAAGGAAGAGGAGGTGGGACACACATTTGGAGTGATGGTGCTTGTCCTCCAAGTCACTGGTACACGTGATGGAGCTGTGCTGCCCTGGGGATGGCTGAACACCCACCTGCTGAAGGGAAGTGGTGAATGGATTCCGCATTGCGCTTTGCTTGCACACACAGCTCTGCTTTACCTATTGAATGCTCTGTATCTCAGCCCATGCATTCTCACACTCTCACCTTTCTGATTCTCTCCCATGTCTCACTGTGTGGAGGGATCGAGCGGCTGGGTGGGACATGGCTGCCCACCGAGAGGAAAGCACAGTGCTGACTCATCATTTGCCTTTGATATTCCAAGTCTGGCTTCCCTACATGTAAAACGTGCACTTGCTGGATATGTAACAGGGCTCCACAGTCTTACCGTACTGCTCGTTCGAATGAAGTGTGGCCATAGTGGAACATCAGTACTATGCAACCTGTTTGCATATATAAGGATTCATATTAATAGCTAATGCGGGTGTTTAAACTATACACTTGGCAAACAAGGCTGTTTATCACATGCCTGAAACCTAGAGATATGGAATTTGAAAGTCAGAAATTTACTTTTAAGATACACAAACACTTCAGTGTCATTAAAGAAAAGCTGCTCACATAAAAAGCAATAGTAAGGAAAAAAGAATATTTGAAAATCAAGAGGCCAAATCTGCCGCTTGTGTAAATCACCAAGTCCGAACTGAAATCAACTGAGCTGTGCCATTCTGTACAAGCTGTGGAAGTGCCACAGCTTCCCTTACCTATCTCACGGTATTAAAACAGGACAAGACTTTACATCAAATTACTCTTCCCTAATTCTGTTGTTCAATTCATGTATTTGCTCAGTTTGGACGTTAAATAAAACCAGTGAATTCCTAATCCCTTTCTTTTTTAGTGTTCAGGTAGCAGGACGGTGGGGAATTGTCTGCAATGTACCTAAGCAGAGCAGTACATTGGCATTTAAACACCTGAAAATAACCCTGACAGAACATTTGATAAATATTTCCAGTTTTCAAAAAGCACTTCCATTCAACCCCACACTCAAGTCAAAAGAGAAGTATTTTTGGAGCTTCATAAAAGTCATCACTGTGCCAAAAGCAGCCGAGCCTCTGCTTTGAAACCTGGCTGGTCTTTGGGCAAGTTTGAGGCATGGCTTTCAAATTATTCCATTGTCTTTTGAGAACTACAAAAATAGAAATCCTCCCGAGTTGAGGAACACTTTTCCAAATAAACCTGTATTTCTGCATCCTCCTTTTCCACCCAGTAAATGAGACTGGTTGATACCTCTCGCAGGACACTGCAGGAAAAGAACTGCTTTATACCTCTAAATTGCTTTGAACAAGGGAGGCTTAGCTGAACATGAAGCACTGTTTTCAGATTTAACACGAGGAACACTACTTAAGATAGGCACATTTTCCCACACTGCATTTAATAGCAATTAAGAACTACAATTAGTATAGCTCTCACAGCAGGGAAGTGTTTGTAACACCTACCTCTGGGTCACAAGTCAGTTTTGCATACTTGCACAGTGTTTGATTAGCCACTACTTTGTACACAGGTTCTCCTGATGTAGCCAGAAAACAGAATGATATATTTTAAGTAGGAATCACAGAGCTGTGGGCTTTGAGCAATGCAGGAGTCTGCACTGGGTAACCACGAGCTCTAAAACACTTGTGCTAGTAACAGAAAAACTGCTCTTGCTATGCAGAGATGCGTATGAAGGGCCACAGACAAGACTGAATACTTTCGTTACTTACAGAACTAAGGCAGACTTCATCCCAGAGCTGTATGCCATGGCCAGAATGGGCATGGGGAATAACCTTGAAAACTGACTCAGTCTCTCCTGCACACCCACCTCTGACAAGGCACATTATGTAGGAGTAGTTCTTTGACAGCCAGGATTTGGTGGCAGTAGGCGCAGAGTGCAACGATGAATCAACACTGTCCTGTACAGCAGTAACTGACACTCTTTGAATGAGAAAGAACAATTTGTTTCCAAAAAGTGACTGTCCCCTTTCTGACACCTTGCCAAAGCCTTGCCTTTCCAGGAACAGAGAGTGGCTGCTGTCAGGCAATTTAGAGGACTCAGGGCGCTCTATATTCTCTCAATTCCTTCCCACATTTTTCTGTACAAAACACACATGGAGCCCACCCAAGCTAACTAAGCGACCATTAACATCAGGTCAATCGAGCATACAGCCAAGAAAGGGCATATTCACTCTTTGCTGAGGTTCCTTCTTCACCCCTTGAAGCCAACCTTATGTAGTATAAAAGAGCATGTAGGATCCTCTGCCTTGGCACGGGTTTAGTCCAGTTCTTTCTAATGAAATTAAATTCACTGTCCAGTTGGTTCATCACACACAAATGCCCAGTGAGGAAGAGTGCACAGGTGCAGCAAGTGCCAAGTGACCAAATAGCCCTTTTAAGGCTGGTTTGGCTAAGGTGAAATAGCAGAGAATTATCTGGCCTTGTAGGCCAGAAGACTGCTCCTCCAGAGCGGTACACAAACAGAAGGATACACAGCTGTCACGGCACCGTAGCAAATATAAACTGCAGTGAGTACGAAGGTGGTGACTGGGTATAACAACGTGGACATTATATAGCCAGTAGCCCTGTGAAAGAAAAAAACATGTCAGTAAGCTGCAGCAATTTAGGAAACAAGCTTTTTATCAGTCCTCTTCTAGCATCATCCTTTTTACTCAGAGCTACTTGTTGATAGTGGTAGCATAATCTAGACCTGGGATCTCAGAATACTGCGGGTTCTTTCTTCAGATGTCTTTATATCTTCACTTTGTCATTTCTACCACTCCACTTTGATCACCAGCACTACAATTAACATTAGCAATTTGCCACATTCCAGCCTTCCTCCTTCTCCATTACTGCTTCACAGATCCAGCTCTTCCCAGGCCACAAACCCATTTCAATCACATCTTCTTGCTGCAGTAATGACCCTTTATTTCCTTGTCCCACACTCCTCAGTTCATATGCTCTTCCCTCGGCTCCTACACACCTGTAACTACCTCTTGCTACTTGGCATTTGAGGACTCTGTTCCCAGCCCCTTTCCTGCCTTAAGTCCTAACTATTTTGGGCCAGCGACATTCAGTTTATCCTTGTAATGCCAGGACATGCTAACACCTTCCTGTGACTATGTGACTTTACTTGCATGTGCTCTAAATGGATGGTGCCTGCCTTTGGCGGTTGGCAGGCAGAAAAAAGAATGGCCTTTCACTGTTGGCAGCTTAGAGCGCTCCTTTTAACATCAAGGCTGATGTTCTAGAGGCTGACATTCTGCTAACAGTTCTTGTTAGAATGAAACTACTGAGCAGGAACTGGAGCATGCTGGCTCCTACTCCTCCAGGGACTCCTCTCTGTAAGCAACTGAGTGGATACAGCCCTGCTGCGTCAACCAGTCCCAGCAACCTCAGAGGTGAGTGCCTCCAGCTGGGTTATCTCATGGGATAGGATTTCAGAGAGCAGGGGTTTATTCACTGAAGCTTACAGATTGGTTCTCTTCACATTCTGGCCATCTACCTCTTCCTGTTACTCTAAATTGTCTTGCCAATGACCCTGTAAGCTTACCACAAGCTTTTTTGTCTCCTAGTATTTCCTACAGGATTGACTTGTGGCATTTCTGATGCTATGTGTTTGGAAGGAGGTACCTTCCAAAATGTAAAAGCAGACAAAGTTACCCAATTCCTGCTGCTAAACTAGTAAATGCTAGGGAGAACGCAAGAGAACCCCTGTGTGCAATCAGGAGGTGAAGAGCAACACATTGATTTCTGTTTGAGTCTAGAGATACAGAAGTCCGGTAAGAGGCACACATGAGAAAGTCACTACACACTAGCAGTGTGCAGCAACTTGTGGTGGTAGGCCTCTTGGTTTCCACTGACACCATGGACGGAGTAATGACTGTTAACTGTTTGTACCTATGGATTTCAAGACAATTGTAATAGTTTTGAAAGAGTAGTTAAAGGTATTGAAAAATGCAATTTTATTTCCAGTCGTCAGCAGCTTGTTTTGCGGCTTTCCGAATACAGGGCATGGGCTGTTATGTTTACAGTAACTGCACACAGAGCTTCACTTCATGCCCTATGCATGAGAGTAAAAATGTCACCCTCAAGTGACCTTTCCATGCTACTGAAGTACTACAGAATGTTATCACTTCCCAGCAGGAAGTTTATGAACTTCCTGAAATCCTTCTACCTGTCAAGGCTGTGAACAAAAGTGTTGCAGGCAGTTAAAAGTGTTCTTGGATTGTCACGAACAGGAACTAAAGAGGATAATTCAGTGCTGCCAAAATTAATTGCTATGCTTGAACTGCACAGTAGCAGAAGACAGGAAACAGGTACCTGGCCAAATGAAGAACTTCAGTGTTTCCTAATCCCATTATAAAAATCCTAAATCCTGACACCTGAGAACCATAATGTCAACAGAGGTCAGAAAACTACAAGCAAGTGCACACAGATAAACTCAAAGCTAACTCCATGTGCTCTAACACAGCCCTACTTCGGAGGCCTATGAGACCTTAGCCTATTTGCAAAGAAAACCAAGGGTGTGGTAAGTCATTTCTCCTTTCTTATATTCCCATTAAAACAAACCCAAACCAAACTCAAACCAGAACTAAGAGTTGGCACTGGATAAACCAGGAATCACTGTGAATAAAGCCTATCCAGATTTCGGAAAACACAAAATGAAGAGGCCTCCCAGGCCCTCAACTCTCACATCCTGCTCTGCTTTCCTCTGTACTCAGAGTTGAAAAGAAGAGCCTTCAACTGCACCCCATTACAATGTCTGGTCATGGAATTCTCCTTTTCCCTCTGCAGATTTATGCATGTCCAGACAAAAGGTTGATTGGAGCCATAAGGATCCAGTCTTTCCTAAATTAAAAGCCCCAGCCAAAACAACACCACTCCTCTACCACTAGCATAAGTCTCTCTGGAAACAACCCAGTGACAGAGTAAAGCTGGCAGCTACAGGTCTTAGGCTCCTATTAAGTGTCCCACACTTGGCACACGCCTCCTTGCACCAAGGATACATGGTGCTGCTAACAGTGTATGTACTCTTAAGGCAGGGAGCTGGGGAATAAGAAATGTCTTACTGCAAAAGAGAAAGCTCTTATAAACACAATCTCAGTAACAGAGAACTGGCACTTTTTATACTATCTGTGTGGCTCAACAAATCCACTGTTGCACTTCGACCTCAACTTCCTGCCCTCGGTAGTGCAAGATGAAGCTCAACAAGAGTAGACTCCAGAGATCGCTTAACAAAATTCAAAATATATTCCCAAAACTCAGGCAAACGTACCTATTGCTTTCCTGCAAGAGTGCAATGGTGTCGTGGTTCAAGCCCTGCCATAACTCAGAAAAAAGCACACAGTCTCTCTCTCACTCCCCTCCCCTTCCTCCCCCCCACTCCCAGAGGGATGGGGAGAAGAATCGAAAGAATGCAACTCCTATGGCTTGAGATAAGAACAGTCCAGTAACTAAGGTATAACACAAACCACTACTGCTACCACCAAAAATAATAATGATGAGGGAAATAACAAGGGAAGAGAATACAACCACTCACCACCCGCTAACTGATACCCAGACCCACCTAGCAGTAATCTAACCCTTCCAGGTAACTGCCTCCAGTTTATATACTGGGCATGACGTGCTGTGGTATGGAATACCTCTTTGGTCAGTTTGGGTCAGGTGTCCTGTCTCTGCTTCCTCCTGGCTTCCCCTCCTCCCTGGCAGAGCATGAGACTCAGAAAGTCCTTGCTCAGACTAAACATTACTGAGCAGCAACTAAAAACATCAGTGTTATCAGCGCTGTTCCCAGGCCGAAAGTCAAAAACACAGCACTGCACCAGCTACTCAGAAGGAGAAAAATGACTGCTGTTGCTGAACCCAGGACAAATGGTGATCCAGATCCCTTTCCTTAGGAAGATCAGCATCAACACCACAAAGTATTATCACTGGAAACAAACAAAAGTTAGATTTATCAAGAATCAAACCAATAGGCTGCCTCTGTAATTCACCCCCTCCACACACACACCCTTGTGTTTCGCACTATTGCTCATGAACTCAGTTGAACTCCCTGCTAGAGCAACTCTCCTTCTCTCACTGCAGCTGCCATTTCATAGCTTTGGGGGGGAAAATTCTACATGCCCAGAGTTTGTCAGAATGGGCAGGACCCTGACAGTTCACCCTTAACGAATGCTGTTTTTTATAACAAGCATTTTGCATGTTTATACTCTAATGCTGCTCATCTGTAGTATTTCAATACAATAAATAAAAAGGAGATGAAGAGTCAACTTTTTCCTGAAGAGTGCAATTTTCTGAAACACACTCTCCTATAACATGTAGATTTAGATCAATAGGCTTGCCTGAGCATTAGCTTGGCGTGAGCTCCTTTCCCCTCATTTGAGTTAAAAAAACCAAAGTGGGCAAGACAGTACAGTTTTGGACAAATGATTTTCACCTTCCAGTTGTGCTGCTGAAATCACACAAACTTGCTCTAAGGTTAGAGAGCTGAGAGCACCATGTCCCAGAACATTTCCTCTCTTAGTTGTCAGCAGTGTTTGATTCATAACCCAGATCTTGTTTAAAGAGTCGGCTTCCATCTGATTTCTATTTGTGTCAGTTCAAATCCTACTGCTGCAATAGGAAATAAAAGAATTCTCTGGACACTACCACCAGAAGGCAGAGTCTTAAACGTCTGAAGCACACCTCTGACCCTGAGATACATCCGTTAATCCTGGGCACCTCAGAGGGTTAGACAGCATTTAAACTAGCCCAGCAGTGGTGGATGGTTACACACAGCAGGCCCCGTCTCTTCCAGCTGAAACCAAGAAGTTTTGTGGAGGGAGAGGAAGACACAGGGATGGTATCCCTCAGCCGTGGCATGTCTGGAAGTTTGCACAGGGACAGGGGAATTGGCTTCAGGTCCCACAGATATGACACAGTCTCAGGTCAGCCTCCAAGAAAATTCAGTGACCTGAATGTAAACAGGTCTACAAAAGATGCATAGAGTTATTAATCTCAGTTCTGGAGCCCTCAAGGAGAGGGCATAAGCAGACTGAGAGATAAAAATGCTCCTCCTTATCTTCATTAGGACTTAGCTATTGCCTTCTGCTTCCTCATTGTGAAGACTGAACATACATGAAGTAGAATGCTGGCAACACAAGTGTTTTTCACTCTCATCACTAGTGCAACTGCACTATGTCCCCTTACAAATACACTAGCAGCCTTGCAGAAAAAGTAGATTTTTGTACTATACAAAGAAAAAGAATTCTGCTTACTTCTATGAGCACCTTATGTAGAGGAGGAGATTTAACAAGGCAGAAACTGTAGCAAGACAGTGACCGAATCTCCTGAATATTCATTAACGGATACCAAGTTTAAAGGGCACTTACTAAATGCTAACCATGTTTGCCTCAGCTGCAGGTACACTCTGAAGTCTCTCTGGAATCCACTATCAGAAACAATGAGGTCAGATCCAGCTATTCCTTTAAGGTGGTCATAACAATGCTAGATGCCTGTTAAAAAACAATATCAAATGAGTGTTTCTGAAGAGTGCAAAGACAAGGCTGGGGTTGCTCTAAATCTTTGACAAGTGAAGTGTTTTGTCCTCAGCACGTCAGATAAGCAAAACCCAAACGCGCATTACTGCGAGACTAGCCAGCTATAACATCACATCTATAGAAAAGCAAGACGAGTACAAGTGAATGCGGACTAAGCACACAGCGGGTAGCTAGTTCAGGTTACTACGTCTGGTGCTAAGTACCAGCACAGCTGGATTCTTACTAAATTTCCATGCCATTTAAGCCCTTCTCACTTAATCGTGCTTAAACCTAGGCACTAGTTCTCCCAACTACAGCATTTAATTGATGTAATCACTTACTTTCCTTGCCCAAAATTAAGCAATACATAACTCAGCACATAACTCATTAAGCACATAAGTCAGGAGCCTTAAGAACTGGTTTGAGACACTTTGCTCTACTGCTGTGGAGTACTTCAGTACTAAAGCATACTTGCCACAGTACTGCAAACACATGGAAGTATTCCATCATCTCCTGATACACACAGACCTTGTGCCGCTGGGAGCCCCTTTCCGGTGCTACCCGGTGTCTAAAACACGGCACTGCAGGAGCGGAAGCAGAGGTACGGCACCGCTAGGCTATCGCTGCTGTCATCATGCGATCAAAATTCGGCGCTACACGTGGTGCAGGCAGGGGGCTGTGCATGGGGCACTGAACCAATCCGAGCGCGGGGGTAGGAGAGGCTGGGCTACGAGTGATTGACAGGCTTCTCGGCCAATGGTGGTCACCCGGGGTGGTGACCAGTCAGAGCGGCGAGGGTGCGTGTCCTGGAGGGATTAATGGGCCACGTTGCCCCCCCCCCCCCCCAAACGAGTTCCTATCATGTTCATTACGATGTTTTGCCCACATGAAGGCAGCAGAATGCGGCTCACGTGTTAGGCAGCTGCTCCCAAACCTGCAGTAACGCATTTTGGCCACAGGACGGCAGCAGCGAGCTGTGTACAGAGCCACACCGTAGCCCCTCCCATCTCCACCACCTGCAGTACCGAGATTAGGACACGTGGTGGCAGCACCGAGCAGCACCCGGCACCGCCCCTTGGCCCCTCCCATCCTCATCACCTGCAGTACCGATATTTGGACACGTGGTGGCAGCACACGCTCACTTTTCGGTACCGAACAGGTGAGGGGCGGCAAAACGGCCGCTCCCCGCCCACTTTACGTCCTCCGGGGACACCGACTGCTGCCTGGGGACAGGGCTGACTCTTCTCCGTCCCCGGCTCCTCCGTACCAAAAACCATTCCAGGCCGTTGCCGCTGCCGACGGGACGAGGCTGGGGCTGTTCTGCCCACGCTCCCCAAGCACAGAAAGCGGAGAGGTGCGTTCACGTACACGATGCTGCTCAGCACATCTGCCCCCGTGCAGCGCTGGCGGTTCCGGCTGTGCTGCGCCCGGGAGCGGAGCTCCGCACCCGCTGCCGCTGGGATGGGGAAGAGAACAGCAGGTGAGAGGGAGAACACCGCTGGCGTGAGATCAAACAGTTTAACAACCACCAACCACACAGATCCCAAACGGGACGGTTGTCTCTCCAGAACTCGGTGTGGGTATCTCCCACCTCCCCTGCACACCCAGAATCGCAGGAGTGGGAGGGCTCGCGGGCTCCACAAGCACAGCCTCTGTCACAGAAGGTCTCTGTTTGGAGGAACTGGACCCAAATAAAGCTGCTACCCCACTTTTTTCAGGGGACCCACCCCATCCTCACCTGCTCCTCTGCCGAATCATTGCCCCCCGCCCACTGACACTGCGGTTCCCCAAACGACACCGTCCATCCCCAGAATCCCCCACATCTCCCTTTTTATTTTACCCCTCACCTCATAAAACACCTGCAAAGAAATGAGGAAAGCTGCTCCAAGCAGCAGCTCATCACTTCAGTAACTGCCATTTACACAGGCACATGCACCCTGAAGAAAAGGCCAGAAAGACAAGGGGGAAAGCACCCACAAGCCCTGTCCCGCAGGCTGCGGAGGATGGTGCCAAGTCTCTTGATCAGGCTCTGCTCCACAAGATTCCCTCTTTGTTGCCATGCTGAGACAGGCACCCCAGAGCACCATGGCCCCTGTCCCAGGCAGCCCTGTTGGCCAGGGGGTATCTGTTAAGCATCACGAGACATCTGCAACAAGTCACCTGAAAAACAGATATCCTAAATTATATTTCAGCACGTTAGAAAAAGAGCACAGAAGAAAGCAGACAAATGCAATCAGAGAAAGAGAGATGACAGAATAATCAGTGAGGTAAGAGATCCCTGACACGGTTTTACTTGGGAGGGAGATCAGTCCCCAGTGCTGCATCCATTAGGCTACCAAACAGGACTGGCAGATTTGCCTGTGCTTTTGGCTGTCCCAGAGTATGCAGAGGGGAACACGTTTTGATGCTGTCTCAACTGTTACAACTGAGAACCCAAAGACAAGGAATGCCATCAACTTTTGGGAGATGTGCTGTGCTTAGGTCTTTGGAAGGAAATTGACTTTATTTCTTTGCTTGTAAAAGGTGAAAAGTCCTGCTGCTGTTGACTTTTACTATCTAGTACGGCAGAAGGGATCTGAAGATCCGCTCTAATGGAGAGTTCCACAAATGCAATTTCTTTGAGAAAGAAAGATTTATGTCCCAGAAAATCCTTCCAACTGAAGCAAAACTTTACACACCCCAAGGAAAAAGGACATCATCATAGCAATAACTCACCAAAAGCACAACCAGAGTCACCATCCCTGCTCACGAGATTGCCATCGTTTGTTGGGAAAGACTGGAAACCAACACAGAAGCTATGCGGGTTTACACCTTGGGTCCACGGCTGCTCTTCAATACGGATGTGCTAAAAGAGGAGAGGAAGTGCCCCTCACAGCTTTGCTCCTTCAAGCTCTGGCCCGAACACAACTCACGGGAACTCCCGAGGCTGCCCCGCCCCGCCCCGCCTCCACTGACCGGGACCGGCCGCACCGGGCGGGTCGAAGCTTCCCCCCCCCCAGGGAGCCGGGGGCAGGAGGCGCCCCTGCGCCCGCGAGGGGACTCGCCTCGCTCGTCGATGACCCCCGCCGGTGCCGGGACCCGCGCACTGCGCATGCGCTGCACCCCACCGGCGCGCCGGACGGAGCAGAGCCGGCGCGCGAGCAGCAGCGTCCCGGGCCCGGAGGCCTCGCTCGGCCCCGCCCCGGGAGTCTGAGTTTCCAAAGGGAAAACGAATCGCGGCGGGCACCGGCTCCGCGCGCGGGAGCGGCTGCGCTCCTGTGCCCACCCCCCTGGGAAGACGTCACGTGCAACGCGCCTGTTTGAAAGCACACCCAAGGAGGCGGCAGAAGGAGCTCTGTTTCCAGGAGTGCCCTCCAGAGGCGTCACTGCCGATGGTTACAACTGGGGGGAGAAAAAAGGGGAATCTGCGCTTCGGTGGGAACTGGACAGTTGATAAACACTTGCTCTTTTCTCCTGCCCGTTTAAAGCATCCAAACCCTGAAGAACAGCAGCATCAGGCACCGGTAAACATACGGCAAACTTGAGTGTGAATGTGGGAAAACCAAAACCAAACAAAATGCTAATAACAACTCGGGAGTGGAATGTTTGAATTTACCTTCAAAAAATCAAAAGAGCAGAGATCAAGCAGAGGGTTTCATTCCTGCTTTTCCTTTTATTGCCATGCTTAAATACACATCCAAATTCCCAGGGCAGGAGAAAGCTGTACCCCTCTGGAGACATATCCAGGAACCCCTTTAGAGCCAAGGGCTGCATCCCTCCTGCACTGCAGGAAGCACCTCGGGAGCACAAACTGGGAGCCCTTTGCACACCAATCTTCACTTGAAGGGGTTGTGCCCAGCTGTATACTAAAGGATGGCTTCCCTGCTAAAATTCCGTGAGGCTGATAAAAGGAACAAACACATGGTGCTTACCTCCCCAGTCCATGCCTCACACAATGACGACAACAGAGATCGATGCCATGACAGCATGGAATAATGTATAAAAAACACAGATTGGATGGGAAAGACTCTAGCAAAACTGCTGCTTTGCCCCGCCACAGCTCTGAAGCTTGGCCACCCTGCTCGTCTGTATTCCAGTGAGTTCTGAAGGGAGATGTGGTTTGCCTTGTCACCCCGACAAAGCACTTTTCCTCATGTTATAAAATTGCTGCTTGGATTGCCACGTCTCCATTCTGTTTGGTAACAATGGGCTGGTTGCTGGAACACATCACAACAGCTGTCCCACCGGATGGCCTGCTTTATTTTCCAGTAATTTTTAGAAGCACAATTTGAGTAATTCTCAGAAGCTCATACATTCAGAATGTGTGAGGCATTTCATGTACAGCAGCAGTGAACTATCTACTCTCAGAGGCCTTTCACTGTGAGATTGTTTTCCCTCCCTGGTGAAATCACATCCAGTATAGTATGTAAATGGGTGCAGAGACTATTTAAGAAGCCTCACATAATCCTCCAGAAAACGGATTTTTATTATTGTCTTTAATGTAATTATGCAAATTCCGAGCAATTACTGTGGAGCAGTAACATACCCCTTGGAGCCTGCTGAATTTTATGATGGACTGAGTCAAATTTGCCCTCTTCATGTAGACCAGACAGTGCCCCTTATATCGTACCACCTCCTCTCCTCTTTTCTCAGGTTTCTCAGAGCACACACCAGTCCTTTGACTTCAGCATGTGCCAGCCAGGAAAAATGGGGAGAGGGAGCAGAATATGGGTCTGGAACTACACACAGCCTCCCTGGGGAACTGTCCTGGTTTCAGATGGGATAGAGTTCATTTCCTTCCTAGTAGCTGGTGCAGGGCTGTGTTTGGGCTTTAGTCTGAGAAAATGCTGATTATGCACTGATGTTTAGTTGTTGCTCAGTAGCACTTGCCCTGATTAAGAACTTTTCAGTCTCATGCTCTGCAGTGAGGAGGGGCACAAGAAGCCAGAGAGAGCTGGACAGGACACTGGACCTGAACTAGCCAAAAAGGTATTCTGAGCCCGTTGCTTATCATAATAAATTACCTTTGGGGAACTAGGTTAGATCAAGGCCCTGTCTGCCCAGCACAGCGCTTCTGGCAGTAGTCAGGAGGAGATGCTGACAGTAGGAATGTAAGCACTGAGCATGTACAGGTGATAATCCCTCTGAAACATCCGAGATTAGGAACTTTTTCTAGGGCAAAGGTTTTATCTGTATCTTTCAGTTTAACAGCCACAGATGCAGTCTCATTTTGTGAAGTAATTCCAAAGCCATCTGGAACTCATTCATGTTTTTGGCCTCCACATCATCCTCTGCCTATGAACTCTTAATTATGCCCTTTATGAGAAAATGCTTTTTTCTCCTTTGTTTTACATTTCTGCCAGATCATTTTTATTCAATGTTTCCTACCTCTTTTGTTAAGAGAAATATGAATAAGCATTTGTTTGCTTTCTTAACACCACTCCCAACCTTAAATGTCTTTGTCACATGTCCCCATTTCCTTCCTAAAAAACATGGAATCAGAATCTATTTCATCTCTCCTTACCCAGAAACTCTGACATGTATTTCATAACTGACTTTCTAATTGTACTCTGACCCTTTCACAAGGGTAGGACCAGAAGGACCTGAATCCTCTAACAGTGGTTTCACAAACAATGCAAAATGTTGATCACTTTTATACTCCCAGCTTTCTGTAGTCTCTTAGGGATTCATTCCGTGTTTAAACAGTGTTCAGTGACATTAACCCCTGCTAGATGGCTGTATAATATATGTATATAATCATATAAACGCAGTATTACTATGACTACTGAAGGTTCAGAGACTCCAGCCATGCTTTCCCTGAGGAAATATTCTCAAAGTTAAATAATTTTCTAGCTTCAGCTTCCAGTCACTGGATTTGCACCTCTTCAGTCTGAGAGATTAAAGAATCGTCTGCACTAGAATACGGAGACATTGTACTTCTGTACTTATGATCTGAAATCTCCTTAACTACGACAGAGGATAGCGACGCCTCTCTTAAAACCTGTGTCCCTCTAAGATGTTCTGCAATTTTCACATTGATCCAGATTCTCTTCTTGTTTCCCACAAATTGGCCGCAACTCAACTATTTGTCAAATAAGACCTAGACATTTCTATTCCAGCCAATCTATTTATTATTATTTACTGCTCTGGTTATTGTCTTATTTGTAACCTTCATCCACAATGACTAGAGATGCCTGACTGTGTTCAAATGAGTGATAAAGACATGGGAGGTAACAGACTGTTGTGCTGATGAGGTATCAGAAGGTAACAGAAATTCAATGCATATTTATTTGATTTTTGTTTATAGTTAACTTTATTCTTTAACTGCCATGTTTATTTATATATTAGTATATAATGTTCTGACACATTATATACTAATATATACATAATTTTAGCTCGAGATCACCAGCATGTATTCTTAGACTAAAACCCCTTCTGAAAAACGCAGGTTCTCCTTCAAACACCCATTACCGGGGAGATGAGAGGGCACAGACACCACGGCTGCTTCCGTGCAGAAGCGACTGTCAGTCCTTCTCCCAGTTCAGCCTCGCGGGTTCCTGCTGTCTCCCTGCGTGTCCACACACGTGTGTGCACCCGCCTACATGTGCCAGCGCACGCCTCTGCCGTGCCCAGGCCCACCCCATGCACGCCTGTGCAGGGAGGCGGGGTCTGGCCCAGCACCACTGCCCAGGCTGCTGCCCTGCCAGCGGCTGCCCGGAGCCGCGCCAGCCAGGCCCCCTTCCCCGGGGGACTGCAGGTAACCCCGAGCCCACCGCATGCCCGTGCTGGGCTCCCTTTGCACTACAGACCCCGACCGGGTTCTTCTGGCCCAGCATGGCCACAGGCACGTCCCCTACAGCGAGGCAATGCCCAACCCAGTGTGGAGGCACAGCACGGCCTCAGTGGGCAGGGTCCCCTCGGGTGGAGAGAACCTCGGGGGTGGGGGGAACCGGTGTTTGTAGACAAGGTGCCTGGGGACGTGGTTTAGAGGTGGACTTGGCAGTGTCAGGTTAAGGGTTGGACTTGCTGATCTTTTCCAACTGAAATGCTTCTACGATTCTGCTTCTGGAGGAGGAATGGCGCAGGCAGAGACTCCCCCATTCCATCTACCCTGCCATTTATAGTGAAACCCAACTGTGCTCTCTTCTCCAGTAGGCATCCCCCCGGGCAGAGCAGAGAGGATCCACAGCCACGTGATAGCTGCTCTGTCTGCACTGCAGCAGAGCAGCCCCTGCCTGCAGTGGGGCAGGTTGCATGATTATAGACACAGCCACAGCTGCCACAGCTGCCCTGGCACTTCCTCGTATTCCAGGTGGGAGATGCAGCTCCAGTGTGCAGATTTTGCCGTGTCAAGCTGTGGGCCGGAGAACAAGTGCCGCAGGCTGCTGTGTGCTGTGTTCCGTTGTGCTGGGCATCCAGCCACAGGGCCCATCTGATAGTGTGGCTTTCTAAAGCTTTTTAAAAAATAATACAGGAACTGTGAAACTATGGGAATGCTGCAGCAAGACTGAACATTTAGAGGCTGAGAGGTCATATCCAGGATACAATGGTTTTGGGTTGTAGCACGCAATCTAAACACACAGAACTGTGTTTTTAAGCTGCTGGTACATGTTAGTGTTCTAGGGATTCTAGTCTCGATTAACAAGAATTGCTGTTAACACACATTAACACATAAATCATGCTTTCACTTCTCTGCTGAAGCGGATGTGCTTATTGCCACTAATCATTATGTACACTGAATTAATGGCTGGGAAAGACATCCAGAACGTGAGGTATACATTCAGTGCTGTTCTCAGGGTGAAGAGTTCACATAAGATACCCTTCTTCTCAGAAAAGTGCCCGGACTGTCAGATCAAAGGCTATTTCAAGGTGCAATGGAAGGGAAAGTCCTTCTTGCTCCATTCTGTTTCATTGCATTGAAAAGGATTCATGGTGCCTCATGTCAGGGAGCAGGAGAAAAGAAAGAACAGTGGGCCTGTCTGTCAGGCATTATTACAGCGAATAACCAGTCTGCTCTGATCCATGCCTGTATCTCATGATTTCCTCAGTGAGGATTGCCTGTCTACAGTTATGCTTTCAGGCTTATGAATTATGCAGGTTTTATCCTTTTAATGTGTATGTTGACTTCCTATCATTCTAGTTTCTTAATCAAGATGCCAGGCGAGATAGAGCATATGCCCTATGAGGCTTCATTAATCATACATATAATCTCATAAAAAAGATATTACAATACCTAAAAAGTTTTAATTCTGAGAGCTCCAGCACATCACTCAGCAGGCCCCCATGACAACACGCTTTCCTCCGAGCATTCTTGATGGGTTTTATGAGTTGGCTGCGTGTTCTGTAGGGGCACTTGGGCACATGTATTATGCATCAGCTTGTCCTTAGTTTGCTCTATCTGTCAACATGCTGGTTGATGAGCATTCATGGGCATTTGCTGCATCATTTTCAGCGATTCAGAATTAGAAAATGCCTCTTTTCTAAAGACCTATAATGCTAAAATTCCTCTAATTTAAGGAAAAAAACCCAAACTATAAAGGGTATGACAAGTGATTTTAACAGTATGATAAAGTGACTATTTTACTAAGATTTAGTGATTTGTCAATAAAAGCACAAACTTAAGGCCACTTATTTATTATTGATTATAGCACTGATGTATATAAGAATATACAGCACCTTCTGTCATATAGAATCTTGAATAATTTTGTTTTCATTAGCTTGATTTTATGCTATTTTTTTGTTTGTTTTCATTTCCATGTTCACCCTGACCTGTTTAAATAAATGCCTTCCTGTCTAGGCTAGGTAGACAAAAATATGTACACCAGAGGCCACTGCACAACAGCTTCACAGCTCAGGCCTTCTCCTTGGCTTGCTGCTTTTTTTGTCTAGTAAGCCCACCTATTTATACAGCTTGATCTGTTTTCCATGTGAGAATATTCATATTTCCCAGGCTGAATCAGACAATGGCATGTTTGAAACTCAAAATGAGAAATACATGAAAACGGTGACACAGGGTAAGACCTAAGGTCCATCTCCTCCATGAACTTGGGGCCCACAGCAAATGTTTTGGGAGGAGTGTAGGAAGAGGGTGAGCTCTCACTGCTCCAATGATCGGGGACTTCCCGAGTTGAAGGTAACGCAAGCTCTTGCCTTCTGCTGCCTCTGCTGCTCCTGCAGTTAACTGCATTTTTTCTAAATGCAGATCAGAATATTTACTGGACACTTATGCTGCATCATTCAAGAAATTCATATCCTTAGAAGCTAATAGCAGGTTTATACTATTTTGAGATTGTTTTCTGTTCTTGATGTGTTTAAGGAGTAGCTTTTACTCTTTCATAATTTACAGGGGTTTATTATAAAGTTTTTATTGTTCTTAAATCTGTTGACTGTCACTGTTCATGCCTTTTGTTCACCATTTGGGTGCGTTCCCTTGCCAATAGCTTGTATTTGTATTTATCACGTCTCAAGGTTTTCCTGGCTCTACTCCCTGCTTCTGTCGGGTTTAGCTACCCAGTAAGGAATTCTTATACTCGTTACTCACTTTTTGTGAGTAATATTATTTGTCTTACTTCTGAGAGTGAGGTTGGGTCCAAATTTTGCTGGTTCTTATACTAGAAAGAAGATGGAGACTATTCTTAGTATTCTTTAACCCACAACTTTGATACTGCTTCTCATTTACACATTTTTAGACTTAGATATTCTTTAATGGTTTTATATAATGGGAACAAATTCAGCACATAGGATAATATGCAACTGCAGAATATCATCAGCACTCACAGGTCACTCAATGTGGCAAAGCTTTCCTTCTGTCCCTGTCTTTCTAGTTCTGCAAAATGTCTTATTGCATTGAGCAAAATGTACACCAGTACTGGCAACTAGCTCTGACAGGTGATACATTCTGTTTTATTGAGCAATAAGCTGATGTCTTATCAGCTGCTAGGACTAACAGTTTTCACTCATGCACACTGAATTATGGTGTAATCCCTTAGGCCAGGCTCTCTGTCAGTTACCTACGGTTTAAATGAAGATGTGAGTTTATCATAGGAACCAGTTAGACTGTTACAGAGTTTTCCAGTTACCCAGCCTCATCATAGCAAAGAGTAACTGGTGTAGGCTGCAAGAGAGGTGGGAAGTTTACCCTGTACAGCAGTGTTGGAACAGAGAACTGCATATAACTCCTAGCAATATTGCTAAGCAAAGATTCATTAAGATACCACAATTACAAAGAAATGAAATTCAGTCGCTGGAGAGCACAGCTGGTGAGGGATCCATTTTACTAAAGACAGTTTAAAATAAGCATAGTGCTCTACAGCATCAAGAATGAGAGAATTCATTCAAATGTGGGAAAACTGTGTCTTTTTCAGAATCAAGGCTCATTTTTCTCTCTGAAACCAATGTACATCCAAGACCCAAATTTTCTAGATTTCTGCCTGGTGGATGGGTTTTGTTTCCTTGCTCAAGAAAGCCCTGGGGGCTTGCAGAGCTCAGTGGTAGGCAGTCTCCTCACAAAATCCACAGACAGACAACTATTTCCTCAGGTTCAGTGAATTTAATAAACTCTCCTGTAAACCGTAAGGCTCCAGAAGAGACACTGATTAAAGTGGTAGCTGGCAGGTTTTCATTTTCCAATTAAATGATATTGGGTTACTAGTCAAAGCAAGATACTTTCACATATCTGTGTGATCTATCTATCTATCTATCTGTCTGTCTATCTGTCTGTCTACCCATCTGTCTATCCATCTATCCGCCCAATACATTTTCATCAGTTATAACATGTTATAACAAATGTTATAACATTTCACCAGTGAAATGTTAGCCTCAAGTTTTGAAAGTCAATCTCTGATGAGCCTGTTTTGCCTTCACTGAAAAACATTCAAATCTTTTTTCTGGTGTCAAACAGAAATGCATTTCTTGCTCTTTTCAAGACTCTCAGAAATTTGTACTCTGAAGTGCTGGAGGCAGTAGCAAATACAGTGGCTTGTCTCCTTGGTGAGCATAAAGGAGTTCTTTGTCTCAGCTGAACATACCACATGAGTTCCAGGAATGCATACTGGCCTGGGTTCTGAGCACAGCCCAACTATGTAAACCCAGGGGCACTTCAGACTTTTACCAAGCCTGCTGGGGATTTACACAGCTGTTGGAAGAAAGACTTCATTCTAGTTCATGTTGAGAAGGTATGTGCAGTTATACAAGCACTTTCTGGGCACAGATAGACTTGTATGGTTACACACTACTGTTATTATCAAGACCAAGACACATTTTTAAAGCATTTTCTGTATCCTTAGAAACAGCCCTGAATGCTTTGTGCAGGTATTGTTGCATTTAGTGAAGGAGATTTTAGGCAGGGGCTTTGTTCATGAAGAAGGAAAAAAGAAAAACCCAAATCAGCAAAATGCTGGCTCTTGAGCTTAAGATGTGTGCATTGAAGGGAAAGAGGGCAGGGAACAAACATCATATTCAAGGGCTGAGGATGAGTGCATGTGAATACTTTGCCCCTAAGCCTTTACGCCTAGCTACAAGGTGTTGGCTGTGGGCTAAGGCTGAGTGGTTTCCTCTGTTCCCTACAGGTGAGTGCAGGAGGTACGCAGGGCTCAGCAGCACATTCCTGTTTGCCCCTGGCTTCTCCTCTGCTTACCCTTTCCCAGAAGCAGTCAGATTTTCGTAAAGACTGTGGGGAATTCCCACAGAGCACCAGCTGAGCCTTGTGCACAGAGGTACATGATGGTGCTGCTGGGTGAAAGGCTGGTTACTGGAAAGGGAAATACATGCACTCTGCTCGTGTGCTGAAGGGGCCCACGGTCTCGCAGGGCACTGCAGCAGGAGCCACCTCTCTTCCCACAGACACAGGGCTGGGAACTGCAGAGCCCTAATCTTCCCTTTCCTTCCTTGAGCAAGCTGTCGCCTGAACACTGACAGCACCATGGAGCTGTTCCAGTGAATCTCTGCATTGCCTGGTGCATCTCTGTGACGCGTGAAGCACAAGCCACCTCTGTGCATAGCATTCCCAGCTTCTCCAGCCAGCTCTGGAAATCAAAGCTGGTGTTTGGCTGAAAGTACTTTCTGTTTGTTTCTGATATACAGATTTTTTCAGGCTTGCAGCACTCCCAAGCTCTTGAACAGTGTGAGATACTGCTGGCAGCCGTAGTGCTGCATTCATTGAAGCTTTAGTCAGAGCAGAGCCAACCCCAGGTGTTAGAACCTCTGAAGGACAAAGGTCGGTTCTCCACCATCCTCAGAGTAAAATCTATGTGTGTGCAGTATTTTCTTGCTGCATCATGCTGGCCTTTTCTAGCTATGAGAGCTACTTGTCTCATGCTGGTCTTATGGACTGGGGGCTGTGTTCTCATCAGAGTGTTTGGGTGTAATCTCCTGTCCACTGCAGGAGTTCAAAGTCTTGCTGTCCACCAGCTGCTGGAGGTCACTCCTCTGCTGGAGACTGATGCCAGGCAGCTGAGCCACACTGGCTGTGCATGTGAAGTATCACAGCTCATCCTTGGGCTATGGCTAAGCTGTTAACACTTTCAGCTGCTCCAGCTGCATCTGTAAGAGAATATCTGCCATGCATTTTGTTTTCTGAATGGATACATTTCCCCTTGTCTTTGTGTGAATTTATCTTAGAGCATGGGCAATGATTGCTTTTGGAGAAAGCTGTAAGAGCCTTAATTCTTTACTGTCTATGTCTCAGGTTGCTATTAAGTGAATAGGAAAATATGAGCCCCTTCACTGCTATTATTTGTTATTTTTTTCCTGTTCAGATGCAGATGGATAACCAGACATCTAATGCACATCTTCAGAAGCCATGAGTTCCAGAAAATTACTCTCAGAAACACGGAGAACATTTCCTGCTACTAAAGTACACTGCCAGCAGCCATCGCGGATTCTCATTGTGGATGTCACATCACCTTCCTGGACCAACACTTGTTCTGTACTCTCTGAAGCTCTGGAAAACACACTGTATTTGGCGCACAGCTTGACTGGCTCCTGCCGTGTGCCCCTGCTGAGCCTCTACATTGTGCAGAACCAGCAAGAGTGTCTGCTCCCCTTTACGGTAGGTGTGAAATTAGGTTTGTTGGGATTTAACAAACATGAATGCAACAGATTGTTGCGGTTCAGAAAAGAAAGTTATGATTTACTCCAAATGTATATCTAAAAATCAGTCATTCTCAGAGAGCAGTTTCATAGGCTTCATGGAAGAGGTGAATTTTTATGAAGAATGATGTTTAAAAGAAGTGTTATATCTTTAATCTGTGAAGTTGATCGTGTGCAAAAGTTAGGTTTTGTGCTGTCCCCTCTCTAAAGCATCTGTTGTACCTCTCCCTTTCCTGTGCTGTTTTCTGCACTATCTAAACTGCTTCTCTACCAAAATTATCAAACACAGCTCTAAAGCTGTAATAATTCGGGTGGTGAAATGATCAACAGACCTGTTGATTATACAAAAATTACCACTCTGGGAGCGGTTCCAGTCATTTTAGGGGAAAGGATCAGAATTCAAAATGTTTTTGCCAAAATCGAGAAGTATCCTGAAATCATAGAATTGCAGAATAATAGATCATTGAGGTTGGAAAAGACCCTTAAGTTCATCGAGACCCTTAAGTTCATCAAGTCCAACTGTAAACCTAACGCTGCCAAGTCCACCACTAAACCATATCCCCAAGTGCCACATCTACATGACTTTTAAATACACAGATCTAAGGCAGTAAGAACAAGCATTTCACTCATCTGGGGTATGCAGTACTATAAATATAGATGGAGAGTGACTAGCAGCTCTACAATAAAAGTTTGGGATTACAAAGCATCATGAAGTTCACAAGAGTCTATGAATTCATACTACTATAAACAGCCATGGTGAGCACTCTCATTTACAGCACACTGGTGTAAACACACAGGATTAACCCTTCCACTTGTGAGAACATTATGAAAAACTGTCAAGTTTTCACATCTCAGGAAAGGTTGAGGCCAACTAGGAAGAAAAAACAGAGGTCAACAGTAATTTAGCAAATGTGATCTGTGAGAGACTGTGGTTAATGGTGATGTTTGGTTTGTAGAATAGGTTATAGATAATGTGATAAGGAAAACTTCAGGGGATACCAAAGAAACATATTCTGGAGATACTCTGAAATCACTGATTAGGGACTTTAAGAATAGACACTTGTCTTGCTTCCTTGCTTTTCTATTTAGGCAACAGTTCCTCAGGATGATAGTCACAGTTTTTACAGACAGAAGAACCCTTACATCATTGTTTGGCTTCCTGCGTATTACATATTTCACTGAAGTACCCATATAAGATTGAAGCACTTCCTCCAGAAAGACATCTAGTGTTGATCTGAAGATGTTACAAGATGGAGAACCAAGCAGTTATCAAGAGAGAATTTCTTCCAGTGGTTTATCACTGTCATTGTGAAACTTGCACCTGGTTCCTAATTTGCATTTATTGACTTCAGCTTCCAGGGATTTTTTAAAGTATTTTCCCTTTTGCCTAGGCTGAAGATCCTGCTTGTATTTTATCCTCCCTTCCTTCCTCTAAATAGAAGCAGGTTCCTAGCAGGTCTTCTAGCTGGTAAATAAAAGAGGACAAAGTCTAAGTCTAGCTGCAAGGCATTTCCACAGGCCCTTAATAATTTCCAATGCTCTGGTTTTTTGGATGCTACATTCTGATACTGCACTCAGCAACGCTTAGAGAGACCTAAAAAATACCCCCTCCTCCTCTTTGCATGACTGGTAATGACATCTTTTTTTGCCATAATACTGTGTTTCTCTGGGTCTTATCCAAGAAGCAAAGTTCACACTCAAAGACTTGAGCCTGTAGCACACACTGGGCTGATGGCACAAGCTCTAGTGTGAGGCCCTTCTCCCTTCTCCTCAGCTCTGCTTGGCTGCTCTGCCTCATGAGCCAACTCTGTTTCAGGCACCTGATGAAGGCTTTTTCAGAACTGTTCTTTCTCCATTAGGAACAATAATGTATAGCAAGATGAGTATCTTCTTCAGTGGACCCAATTTCACTAATAATGATATCTGGTCCTCTGCAGCTTCTGGAATCAGGAGCAGTTTTCCATCTGTCTGATAAAGATCTGTCCCGAGGGCTCTGTTGCTTTTCCTGCAGTCCTGAATTGCCCCTTTGTCCCATCAGGGCATGCTGTCTACCACACTGATGTTCTCACCTAGCTGGAGGAAAACTTGATACTTCTCAGCGAGGAACCAAGATAGATATATATTAAAGGTTTCTTATTAGACAAATCATACTAAGTCAGGACAGTCCCAAAGCTGAAAATAGAGAGTGGGAGAATACAAGGGGAAGTTTCAGATAAAAGGTAACCCTTTTCTTAGTTTTTCCTGGGCGCTTGTTTGCGCTCTCTGTTCCTACTGGTCTCTCCTACTGGCCTGACTGACAAGTCCAAAGAGCTTCCCTGGAAAGAGCAGGGGGATGCCAAAGAAAAGGAAAGCAGGAAGAAAGTAAATAACTGTGGAAGACGACTGATGGTGACAAGAGGGGAAGCAACCACTAAAGCATCAAAAAATTTAAATGTGGGACTAAGTAAGGACTCTGAGTGCCTCCAGCTGATGGGTCCTGTTCCTACTATTTTTCCCTTGGGATGGGCAGCCCCCACCCACAACTCCTAGGCTCTCTCTGATAAAAAGGGCTAAAAAAGAAACAAGGGAGAAAGACATTAGCTACAGGGACTAGCAAATTGAGGAGGTCAAGTGGGTGAGGGCACAACATGTGAAGGAGCCAGACAGGGCAGTGAACACAGTGCCTGTCCCAGCTCATGGCCAGCTTCAATCTGTCTTTTGGTAGCTCTTCTCTGGAAGCCGTGAAGTGATATGAAATAAAATGTTTTGCTAGACATGTGATGTGAAATGATGAATTCTTGGAGTTCTGTACTGAAGGAGCAGGGTCGCATGTGAAGAGACGTATCATGGCTATGCACCAGGCTGGGCGTCAGCACCCAGAAGAGGGGTGCAGTCATAAATATTTAATACAGTTTGTGCTTAGAAATTTAACTGATGTCCCAGGTACATTCCAGAGCTGAAACTGCAGCTTGCATAGGCTCACCTAAGTTAACATGTAAAGTAGCTGTGCATTTACAAGAGAAACTACAACTCTGCTGTGCCAGCTCCAAATGGCAAGAACTTGACTGGACTTGAGGCTGCCTGCAACCCACACTGAGCCCTGTTCTGTCACAGTTAGGAGCTATACTTGACCTGAGAGTTCTGTGTGAGCTACATCTGTGTGAGCTGCAGCAGCCTCCTGGATTGCAGGAGAAGCATCTGTGCTGCAGGGAATTTGGATGTAGCACTTTGAAGAGGCTACTGGCCACATTGTGCATTTGTCACAGATTGCTGAACCTCACAGCAGAACTGACATACTGGTATGTCACTGCTTGCACTGTAGAGAACAAAGCATGGTGAACGCAAGTTCCAGATGTCTACAGCTCAATGGGTAGAGGAGCACAGATACAGCAGGGGTAACTATGGCCTAGGGATAGCACACTGCCTCAGTACTCCCTCTTGTCTTAAGCTCTGCCTCTCTGCTATGCAAGGTCAGAGGAGAGAGCCGTGCTGAACCACTATATTTTGGCTAGCAGCAGGCAACAGGTAGACAATTGAAAATTGGAGGAGTGATCATGTATGTTTTACTAGTATAAAAACAGGTTGGTTTTAATTCCTGTCCATGTTCCCTGCTTTATGACTTGGCTCCTGCCCCCAGTCTTAACTCAGTGCTGTGAATTCAAAAGCCTCCTTCTACATTATGGAAAATGACTTCATAATGCTAGTTTGACACTTCCAGTCTTTCAGTTTCATTGGATACTGTTTTTGCAGCAAGTGAAAGAAAACTTTGCACGAATCCAAGCCTGCATTTCGGAGCTCCGTTCGCTACCAAGAGAAGGCTGTTTCCCACAGGGGGGAAATGGAGTGGTACAAGCTGTGCAGGATGGTTTGCAACAGTTCAAGCAGTACAGCAGACACACAGCAGCAGGAAGCTCAGCAAACAGTTCTGTTGAGGTAAGAAAAGATTGTGAAGGTAGCAGGAGCTGTCCACCAGACTTGCTGCTAGCCAGCACATTCTGATGATGGTCTGTGTGGTATCAAGGTCCACAGGAGGGGGTAATGAAGACAATAAGTCCTACCAAAAAAATCCCACAGGGCAATCTCAGAATGCTCATGGAAACCAGACAGGTTCAAGTTGGAGTCATTTATGGAGACTGACTTACTTTGCAGTTAGAAAAATGCATCTGATTTCAGGCATTTAAGATTGGATGGTTTTCCCAGTTTTGTTTTGATTACTTTCACAGAACTGTGTCAAAGGCAAAACCATTCACAGTACTTACGGACATGATTTTCCTTTCAGCCTACAGTGATATTCTGTGGTTACAGTATCAGGACCTTCCACTGATACAACAGGACCTTTGTACAAAGGCCTGCACCAGTGGCTGTATTCTCAGCTGGGTGCGTGTACTTGCCTTAGTGGGAGGGAGGTTGCTAAAAGCATGAGAACATTTGTGCAGATGTAGAAAGCAGAGCAAGGTTCACAGGAAGAACTGGGTTTTTTTAAGTCGTATCAACTGATGTGAAAGGGCACACTTGTCAAGAGGGGAGTGACTCATAAGTGGTATTTTCTGCTGGACATAAGGAAACATCGGCTCTAAACTATTTCCATTTCAGACTTCACAGGCTTATTGTCCACCTGATTTTGGAGTTTTGTCAGTCCTATAAAGGAATCCAGACCCCAAGGAGTGAAATTTTCCCAGTCCTTCTACTTTATTTAGGTCCTTAAACCCTTCCAGAGTTGTGCTTTGATTAGGCTGACTCTCCCAGCTGTAACTCAGACTCACTTCTAGTATCTATCCAGAAAGCCTCTGTGTTTTCTTAAGGCCTTGAGGTATTTTTTCCCAACTGTTTCAAATGCAATTTGTGCATTAACTTCAAAGCTGGGGCTTGGAACAAACAGTACACTTTTGAAATCCAACCTCTTTCAACACACAACAAAATCCAGGACCTCTTCTAGTTGAAGGAATGAAATGGCTACATTCAAAATTAAGTTATCCATGAATATAGGGAGTTTTTATCCACTAAGCAATCCTGTTCCTCTAGATTATGCAGCTATATTATACTTTCCATTGCATGTGGATGCCAGGCACCTGCTGCAGTGAGAGGCTGTGGTATTAATATTCTTATTTGAAAGCGTTGATCACCATTTGTATAACCTAACTTGATTTTCTCATAGGAACAGCGTACACAGGTGCAACACTAATTCCCCCTCTTCTGACTATTTACGAGGTTGTATTTGCTCTCATGTACTTGGCTCAGCATGGAAAATTGGATGTCCTCCACTCTTCTGGAGTTAGTTTGACCATGTGCCACTTTGTTGATCATTTTGATAGATAACCAAATGTTTTTCTTCCTGGTACCAGAAAATAGAGAGTTCACATGGTTTGTTATTGCAAAGGGCCTGGATATACTCAGTTCCATCTAAAGACGACCCCAGAGGAGAGGTCCTCATCTACAAAATGCTCTGTGCAGCCTGCAGAGATGCTGAGCTGGAGCACAATCTGACCCACATCTGTATGGTGAATTCCCCTATACCCAAACCACAGAATGATATAGCAGAGTTTTGTATTAAATAAAACCCAAACCAAACAAACAAAACCCCCAAACCCAGCAGTAAAACCACAACACTCAAACAATCGGCAAACAAAAACCCACTCTCAAACATGCACAGATTCTAACTTAAAAGATTTCTTAGGCAGGACAAGAACTCTGTAACCCAGGAGATGTGGCTATTCTTCAGCAGCTTCATGCAGCAAACTGTACTTAAATTGCTGCATAGAAATCTCTGCCAGCAAACATCTCATACAGTAATAGAGAGCTCTTGTTGAGGTCAGCTACAGACCTCCAATAGAAGCCTCTCACTGGCAGCTGAACACATGATCCCTTTCCCTTCACCACAAACTAGTATCCACACTGGAGACTTTGCATTTTCCTGATTTCTATACAACAGCAAACACCACAAACACCAGTCACACTTGCCAGCTCCAGGCCTCCCTTCGAGTTGCTCCATGCTAACTCTATTTCATTCCCCATTTCCACTGCCTTGCTTCACTTTGAGCTGATAGTGACAGACATCAAATGTTTCTTCCAAGAAACCATGCCTTATAAAGCAAAGGGAAAGAAAAATTAAGAATAGCTTTTTTGTGGCTTCATTAGTGGGCACTATTTATAGCGATCCTATCTCATTTGAAAAATATCCAAAATAAAACTAGAAAGAATTCAAATAATGTAGAGATCTGAAGTATTATAGTAAACTTGACTCTAGCACAGGTACTGGAGAAGGTACTTCCAAAAGGCAACCCATCATACTTGCTTACCTTGAGGAAACTTCACCTCAGAGTTTTTAGTTCTGTAGAGAATCTCAAGGAGAAGGACATCTCTCAAAGCTAACGAACCTTCCTGATCTGTGTGCTGCAGAAATCCAACTTGTGGATGAAATTCAGTCTTCTGCAAATCCCAACAAAAGGTGTTTCAACAGTCCTAAATGGGATTTAAGGGGTGGCCTTGGTATTTTACATAAGGGTGAATAAGCACCATCAGATCACCAAGGAGCCAGGAAATGAGCAGAAGAGCACCTACAATTCTCAGATCTTTGTTGAAAAATAAAAGCTGGTGATCTCAGAAAGGCTAAAGCTATTTCACCCTTGCAAAAGGCCAAGCACTCTTTTTTGCTTTTTGCTGTTACACTTCTAAAGCAACACAAGTTAATCCAAAAGCTTTCCACATGCTTCCATCCATATGGAAAAGACCACTCCAGAGCTGTGCCAGGAAGACAGAGGCACTGCACTGCCTGTGGCACCAGCCCACTTGGCACCGCAGTGGTGGCAAGGCCAAGGGCAGCAGCCATGGGGCATGTTGCAGGAAGCTCAGTGGGAAGAGGCAGGACAGGACTATGAACAGCAGTTGGATGAAGAAATGGAGCATGCTGGAAGCTGTTGATGAAGTATGCTCATGTGTGACCCAGCAGAAGCACAAGCACTTAAGGAGGTGCTAGTTATATTAGAAGCACAGTTTCTGTAGTGCAAGACAATGATAGCCAAGATTTATAAAACAAAGGCACCTCTGGCAATTTGCTTGTGCCAATGAGATGTAGTCCTTAGGCAAATGTGCCTTTTCCTAACAGTTAAACCACAGAGAGGCAAGAATATTCCTTCCTGACTAGTGAACTATGTTACAACCATCTGTTATTTAAAACCCAAATA
Organism: Ara ararauna; assembly: GCA_028858755.1. Lineage (NCBI taxonomy): Eukaryota > Metazoa > Chordata > Aves > Psittaciformes > Psittacidae > Ara > Ara ararauna. The sequence continues at coordinate 1,048,842 of CM054376.1, forward strand.
TTTGTTAGAAGTATTGAAAATACTTACTCTTTTGAGACCATGACTTCACAGGGAAAAAGCTACCAGCATCAGCAAAGTCCCGGCAGCAGCTACGGAGCAGGAAGTGTGGCCAATCTGCAGTAGGATGAAAAGCATCTTTCAAGCCACCAGTAGCACATCTGTTGTTAGATTAGCAACTATAGTGGCCTTAAGGGATCCTATCTAGAAACTGTGATAATATGAAGGGAAGTCACAGCAGCTACCTCAGGTTCTGTATGTGTTAAAATATTTCTCCTGGTCTGTGTCTGCCATGTGCTAGGGTGACTCAGGCTGTGAAGAGGGTAAATTGGAGGTGATATGGTACAGATGTAATGCAGCCATGGTTTTGATGAATCAGGGTCCATCAGTGTAGCAGATGCTCTGTCTATAGCTCTGCAAGAGATAATTATGTCTTTTAAAGAGTTCAGCTACCCCCAGCTCCAGAACAGCCCCTGTTCCCCATTTTCATTAGTTTCTAATTAGTTCCTAGATCAATACTTCCAACCTCTGCCACAGGCAGGGAGACCTTCTACTAGAGCAGGTTGCTCCAAGCCCTGTCCAACCTGGCCTTGAACACTGCCAGGGATGGGGCAGCCACAGCTTCTCTGGGCACCCTGTGCCAGCGCCTCAGCAGCCTCACAGTATATACACACTCATCTTCATTTGTATAACGTGGATCCCTCCAGCAAGCATCTGGGCTCAGACACTCAGTCTGCCCAGTAGCTGCTCCTGCATCCTAGTGTCCCCAGTTGCTTGCATCTGGGCATTCAGGCCCCAAGGCTGCAGTCCTGTTCCCTGCCCTGAGAGGGCAATACTCCCTGCCCCATCCCAAGAAAAATCCTTCACTCTTGAACTGTCACTTCTGTTTGTTGGCATTAATATCTTTGTAGTAGAATTCATTTGTGAAGGTCTACTGTTAAGTTTGCCCAGATTCTCCCTATAGGAGCAGCCTTGCCTAAAATACACCTTATTCTTTAGAGCTAATCAGTCCTTTGAAGCAATGAGCAGATGTGCTGAGAAGACTTGGTACTTCACCATCACTAAATAACAGGCAAGGTCAGAACTCAAAACTCTCTCAAACTACTCTTAGGGTAGAAGCTGGGGCCAAACATGCCTGACCCGCTTCTAGAAACCGATGCTGATTGTTAATGATGAAGAAAGTCTTTGCAGTCATTTACTTAGCATAACATCAAAACTGGAAGGTGGGAATCACACCTACTGTTGCTCTCAAGAAAAATCTTTAGGATAAACTATATACTTAAAAACCCACCCAAACACCAACCTATACACAAAAAAAAGCAACTCCCATTCAGCCTTCAAGTGAGAAGGACAGATTCAGTCTAGCTGAACTACAGTTGATGCAGTAATGGGAAGTGGCACTGTCCCTCAGAAAGTCTCAGGCACTAAGTCTCTCCTATGCACAGACTCAATGCCCTTATGCACAAAGCATAGAACATAAGACAGTTCTGGATTGTTTCAGCTTCTTCCAGTAGTGGCACAAAATGGCACATGTTGGCTTAAATACAGGCTAAAGAAAAATGCTTTTAAATCTGCCTTTGAATAGATATTTTAACAAGATTTCTCTTCATAGTGGGACCTGTGCTGTTCGAGCAGACCAGGCATCATCACCTATGAAGAGAGCATTAGGGCAGAGGCAACTTTTGCACTAATTTGTGTTTCAGATTACAATTTTGACAAGCCAGTCCAGCCAAGAAATGGCAAAGCAGCTGGAAAAGAAGTTAAAAGATGTAGACCTGGTGAGTCTGCGAAGCATACAAGTAATTGAGGTTTTGAAGAGAGATTTTCTGCAGCCGGAGGATGTAGAACAGCACATGCCAGCAGAAGAGCCTGATAGCAATGGTGAGTATTAGACAGACAGGATACTGAGGAAATTTGCAGCTATAGATAGCAGCGCAACCACTAGTTCTTGCATTTGTCCCACTTTCCTTTGTGCCATTTTGTGTCACTCACATAAGCAGAACTACTGTGCCTGGAGCAACAGCAACAAGTTTGTAACCACAGCACTTCTCTGGGGCTTTGTCACATTTGAGCAAAATTAGCATAGACTTGATACAGTAACTTGATACTGCATCTCTTGGTATTGCCCAAAATGGATTTCATGTGCAACACAGCTTTATTGAGGAGTTAAAGAGAGCCTGGAGTTCATGGGGTAACACACTCTCAGGCACACATACTGCTGGACATCACCTTGTGCAATTGACTAGCAGATCAAAAGGTCTGTGGTGCAGACAGAGGCAACCAGAATCCTTGAAGCATGCAGTGGGGGCAGAGAGAAGCAGGCAGAACATTTACAGCTTTAGTGATCCTACAGAGGCAACCCTTTCCTCCCCTTTCACCAACCCAAGATCTTGTTCTTTTACAAGATGTTTGGTTCCCAGACAGTTCTTACCCTTTTGTCCTTTCCCCCAGACTACATATTGCACAATAGAGTTACGTTCCCAGACCAAGCAGATACCTTGTCGATTAGCTGGGCTTTGTTACTAACACTGTTCTTAGCTGCTGCTGCTTCTTTTCTCTGTTCTTAGAATAGTTTTTCTTGAGCTCTTGAGGCTTTACTTCTTTAGAAACCAGTAGTTGTACACTGATAAGTTCTTTGTAGCCCTACAACCTCTGCTTTTCCATCCAGGTCTCCATTTATGAGGCCTTTACTGCTGACATTTAAATTCCCCATTCACAAGACACAGCTGGTACCAAGCTCTGATTCACACAGCAAATCCTCCAAATCAGTTGATGACAACCTTAAATACCTGAGTCTCGATGCCTTGCAAAGGTAGTGTAAGATCTGTTACTAGCAATGACAATGTAGCTTTTAATGAGTGACAGTCAGTGTTGATTGTTGTTGGCTTACCTGTCTCTAGCTGTTCTTTTCTGGTTGTAGTAGCAAATTTGTGGTCAGCTGGCAGAGCAGAGGCTGGGAATGTTCAGGAGTTGCAGGTTCCCTTTTGCTCTGTCCCTCACTCATCTGGCCATGTGCTTCACTAGTGATAGAGCAAGTACACCCCAGACCCTGAATGTTGTTTTTCCTGGCCACATCTATGAAAAACTCCTACCTTAATCTGGCAGTTCTCAAGAGCAAGAATGTGAGCTACAGGGATGAGAAATTCAGAAACAGAAATACCTGTTAGCTCCTGGGTTGAGCCTTTTTGTTCCAAAGCAAAAGGTGCTGAGCAGACTCTAAGTAAACCAGCCAGACTGTGTTCAAAAGTCCAATGCCACAGCAGCTCAGTGGTAGAAGGCTGTACATTGCAATGCTGCTGTAACTGCAACTCAAACACTGAACTGTATAAGCCACCACACAAAGGTTTATCAGCCCTCTTACTATCTGTTAAAAGCATCCTGCCCGGAAGGGGCAGCTCCTTCAGTTATCCATGCCTGGTTATTCTGGACTCTGCCTGTTTGAAAACAGAAGCCTTGGAGAGTGCTCATCTCTGCAGGCAGAAGTGCCTGGCTGGGGAAAGAAAGCACCTTCTCTTCCTGTCCACCACTGTTGCCACTAACACTGGGTTCAATGAGTCCTACGGAAGAGGATCAAGGTTCTATTACTTTGCTGTGACTTAAAATTCATTTAATACACCAAAACCACAAGTTACAAACTTGTGGAAGGAACTGGTGCCTCCAGCTCCAAGGCTGAGATGTTCTTTAAGAGCTCTGGTAATGTCCATGCAGGAGAGGGCAGTATTTTGGGTGGCTGCAAATGCTGGCTTCCACAGTGCAAGTGCTGGCTTCCACAGTGAGGATTGTCAGAACTGGCATAAAGCCAGTGCTGCACAGAACCCTGCAGTGGATGGAGAATTGGCTGGGTGGCCGCACACAACCATTCTGGGTATTACTTTCTAAACAATCTCCTGTCAGGCAGGAGGGTTGGTAGGAGGTGTCTCTCCCCTTTCTTGGGTATGAAGGGGCCAAGTGCCTCCATATCTGACTTCGGGCATTCACTGCAGTATCCTTACAAGTTCTTCCCTAAGCCAAACATTCTCCAGAATCTTCTGTTAAAACAGACTTAAAATCAAGGTTTTGTTTCTCTCCTGACTTAATATCCATGACTCCTTGTTTCAATAAGGAGAATGGGAATATGTTGTTTCCCAAGCTTCACCCATCTTTCATTAATATATTCACCATCTGTAATGACCAACCTGGACCTTGGTACAATAGACCAGAATGGTCTGTTTGGCGCTTCTCCTTTCCTTCTCAGTTAACTTGGATGAATGAATCTTTTCTTTTTAACAGACTGCATGTCGTATTTCCTCTGGGAGACAACTCTCTTGGCCATGACACAACTGAAGAAAAGGAATTTTTGTTTTGTCTTTTAAATACTGTCAGACTTCAAGAATACAGTCTCATCCTATTCCCTTCATAATGTGGGAATAGAGTTTTGTTAGATTTCTGAGCCAAGCCCACAGTGTCTGGAGAATAAAGACATGTAGGTTTAAGGTAAAGAAATGAGGTGAAGAAGTCTGTTATAGACCAGCAACAGCCACCCTTTAGCACAGCTGCCAAGTGTGGAGGCAGCAGGGATGTGCAGTGAGTGACAACGAGGGGCTGCAGCTCTTGATTATTACTAGAATTCATTTTTTATTCCCCCAAGTTTTGTTGCTGGCAGAATCCCTGACTGGAAATACCAGGCAACCACTCAGGCATAACAGTACAGTCAGTCAGTCTGCTGTATGCAATGGTAGCGCTGAGTTTCATCCTCTCCAAACCTCAAAGCCAAGCTGATCATTTCTCTCACTATGTGTGGCTACACTATTTAAGGTGACACAAAAGGGAAATTTTAAGCACAGTTAGCAAACATGCTTACAGTGTGAGCATCATATGTGTGTTTAAACCAAGCTGTAATAATTTAGTGACCTTCAAAATGGCACAGACTAAATAGATTAGGAAAAGGTGGAAAAAAAGAATAAACTTACTCGCAAATCCACGCAGGATATGGGATTTCCAAGAGTGGCTGATGCTGCAACATAGAGTGATTGAATGGGAAACAAAGCTTTGCCCTTATTGCGTTTTACCAGCACAGCATGCTTCTCTTAAATGACAATTTGAAAAGCAGCACAAAGACTTGCTTTCAAAATGGAAGAAGCAGAACAGCTTACAACATGAACTGAAACATTTAGTGGACGAGTTGCTTCCCTGAAGAAACTTGCAACAGCTCCAAAATAGTTTCAGCAAATCTAGCAAGAGATGTTGTATTGCTTGAGAATGACTATCACAGTGTGATAGGGAAAACCAGTCCCATGCTCTCTGACGCTTATAACACAGTTGTTGTTTTAAGACTTTGATAACAAAACTAGTTATACCTATATACAAAAGCATACCACAGGAAAAGAGTTAAAGTAAGAATTAAGGAGCCAGAAAACTGTGTTTAGGTTTAGATCTTCTGTGATCTTCTGTGTTTAGGTTTAGATCTTCTGTGATCTTCTGTGTTTAGAAGATCACTGGAATAAATGCAGGTTTGATTATGTTTTTCTATTTTAGATCAAATGATGTTTGGAACGCTGAGACTTGGTTACCATTAGGACGTGGCATTCAGGGCATGCTGGAATGAAAGAAGTTGGCAAAACTTCCAGGAACAACGAAAAATGTAATTTTGTGTAACTGTATTAAGCCGTTGTTACTGAAAGAAACAGTGCTAAATCCTTCCCCTCCATTCCATCCCTCCGTCAAAACTCTTCAATACCAGGAAACTGGGCTGGGCTCACACTACCCTTGGAAAAGAAAAGATGAGCCTGTTTCACTTAAATCTGCTCTATGGGGTCTGTCATCCCTTTTTGTCTTTACAGAAATCCTGCAGATCTGCAGAGCATTTATGTGAGTAACAAACCTATATAGAGATATAGCTGTTGGAAATACTTGACTTTTCTGCCTCCTCCTGCCCCAACCCCCTGAGGAATTTTGGAACTGAAATGTAAGGACATAAGACAAATTCTAATTAATGAACGTGAGGAAGAAACAGGTTTAGGGCACATTTGTGCAGTTGTTCCGTGTTTCTATGAAGCAGTTGCCTTCGGCAAATGCCAGATGCACAGGAACAGCCTTGTTAAACTGGGCTTGTTAAATACCAGGTCAAGGCTGGAAGTTTCCATCTACACAAGAAAAAACCCCCTGTGGTGTTGAATATGCTGCTGAATATTGTGTTCAAGACAGGCACTGGGGAAGGCACAGACACCAGCTGGAGGTTCAGCCTTTCAGAGGCAGCAACTGTGGCACTTGCCTCAGGCTTTCAGTGAGACATGTCACTTGCCAGATAAAATGGACTCGTCTTCCAGGATTTCAAGATGTTCTTATGGACAATCCAGTGAGAAGCTTGTATTTTCTTCTTTAGACTCCTATGGACTACATGGTATTACCCTTCTGCTTTCTTTCGGATCTTCTGTTGGACTGTAAGGCCTTCAAGGCTCAGATCATCTCATTGCCTTGCTTATACTGCAGCTACTGCAGTGAGATCCGAATCCACTGCAACGGGTCCTACCAGGCCATTAATGAATGTTATCTGTCTTACTTTAGTTTACTTTACATAGCACTAGACTACAGATTGCTTTTTCCAAAGCCAAGAAGATGTGGAGATGCAATACCTACATTCTGAGCAAGCACCTGATTTTTCAGCTCACCCAGAGAATTTCCTCTCTCATTTACCATAGCAGGGGAAGAAACCCAAACCACACAGTTACAATTTCCTGTGGTACTGACAGAAGAAGAACCAGGATATCCCCTCTCATAGGCTCATTTCCAGGTTAATGCACCTAGAAAAGACTCCAATATTTTGAAGCCCCACAGTCTTAGGGTAGCTCTGAATGTGCTAAGAACAGCCTGTTGTGGATGAAAACTGCTTGCTGCTTTCCTCACAGGAGCAACCTCCTCAGGAGAGGTCATTTCTAGGCAAACAAGGGCCATGTGACAAGCAACCAGGATTGCTTCCTCAAAACTGCAAAGCAGCTTCTCTGTGGGACAGAGGCTCAATGTGCAATGTTTCCTTAATGATGAAACATCAGGGCTTGCCAGACTGCAGTCTGGAGCAAGATCATGATCTGATACAAATCCCATAGAGACAGCAAAGCGTACAGCACTTGTGGTGGGAATAGTGTGTGGGAGGAAGTGATAAGATGCAGGGGTCTCTAACTGATAACATGAGAACTGTTATTATTATCTCCTTCCTGCCACTGCCCCATTACAAACACTTAAAACATCTGGGCGTTGCCAGCCTATTTGCTAGTGCAGGTTAATATTTGTGTGTGACATAGATACTGGCTCTATTTCTGGTTTGGAAAGCAAAAAGCAAGCACTGAAGATAAAGCACTAATATATTTTTAATGAATATAATACATATTCTGCAAGTTTCAGGAAACCTTTTTCCTATATGTACTCTGCAGATTCCTGACCAATAAACAGCTCTTCATATCTGCTCTCCAGGAATTTTAAGCCCCGTTGCACAGTAGATGTTGGCATCCCAACCTGTTCTCCCTAAGAATGGACAGCAATGGATGAAGTTAATTTCTTTTTACTGTTGCTGTGTATTGTGCCAACTTAAGGTGTGTATTAGGCTACACATCTATTACAGGAGAAAAAAAAAACAGAATAGGGAAATATTTACTGAGGAAAGGACTAAAGCATTTACCAGCCCCAAAAGGCTGTCTCTCAAAACACAAATAATTCCCCTTGTCACCTGTGTACACACTGTTTGTCAAAGTAAATTACATGGATTTCCTGCTGCTTTGTCTTCTGAACTGTTAATGTCATCTTCAGTGCATATCCCATGAAGAAACCCAAGTCTAATAAAGGGTAGGGAGTGTGTCACAGCAGAAACACAACCAGCATGTGCTCCAGGTACAGCGGGGCATTCCGCAGGGATATGAAAGCAAGACTCACAGCATCAGTCAGGGCAAGTAACTGACAGTGGCCACAGCACCAGGGAGAAGCAGGGCATTCCCTTCTGCCAAAGAATCCTCCAGCATTGCTCCATGGGGGAGAAACTCTGATCCCCATAAGCACCAGGGAAGTCTGGGTAAGGATGGTATGTGTTAAAGTATGTTTTAAAAAGTAGCAACAGAACTAAATGAATACTCACTTTAGTATTTAGATTTGGGAAGAACAGGATAAAATAGAAAAGAAACAAAGAAACAAGAATGAAATGTCCTTGGCTGCAGGAGAGTCAGGCCAGACACTGGGGACAGGAGCTCAGTAGCAGGGACAGCAGGACAATCTCCAGTCAGAAGCAGGAGCTGATCCTACTTTCCTGCAGAGGCACAGCCTGCATTATCTCACTGCCCTCTGATGCTGGAAGGTGGAGCAGTTGGAATCATAGAATAGTTAGGGTTGGAAAGGACCTTAAGATCATCCAGTTCCAACCCCCCTGCCATGGGCAGGGACACCTCCTACTAAACCATGCCACCCAAGGCTCTGTCCAATCCGGCCTTGAATACAGCCAGGGATGGAGCATTCACAGCTTCCTGCGCAACCCATTCCAGTGCCTCACCACCCTCACAGTAAAGAATTTCTTCCTTATATCCAATCTAAACTTCCCCTGTTAAAGTTTGAACCCGTTACCCCTTGTCCTATCACTACAGTCCCTAGCGAAGAGTCCCTCCCCAGCATCCTTAGAGGCCTCCTTCAGATACTGAAAGGCTGCTATGAGGTCTCCACGCAGCCTTCTCTTCTCCAGGCTGAACAGCCCCAACTTTCTCTGCCTATCTTCATACGGGAGGTGCTCCAGTCCCCTGATCACCCTCGTGGCCTCCTCTGGACTTGTTCCAACAGTTCCATGTCCTTTTTATGTTGAGAACACCAGAACTGCACACAATACTCCAAGTGAGGTGTCACAAGAGCAGAGTAGAGGGGCAGGATCACCTCCTTTGACCTGCTGGTCACGCTCCTTTTGATGCAGCCCAGGATACGGTTGGCTTTCTGGGCTGCAAGCACACACTGAAGCAGCTCATGTTCATTTTCTCATTGACCAACACCCCCAAGTCCTTCTCCGCAGGGCTGCTCTGAATCTCTTCTCTGCCCAACCTGTAGCTGTGCCTGGGATTGCTCTGACCCATGTTTAGGACCTTGCACTTGGCATGGTTAAACTTCATCAGGTTGGCATCAGCCCACCTCATAAGCGTGTCAAGGTCCCTCTGGATGCCACTCCTTCCCTCCAAGGTATCAACTGAGCCACACAGCTTGGTGTCATCGGCAAACTTGCTGAGGGCGCACTGAATCCCACTGTCCACGTCACTGACAAAGATGTTGAACAGGACTGGTCCCAACACCAATCCCTGAGGGACCCCACTCCTTACTGGTCTCCAGCTGGACACTGAGCAGGACATTGAGGAATGTCCTGCTGTGCTCTTGACAGTGGGACCACTGTTAGCTTAGCCCTGGCTGAGCTGCCATTTGGGGAGAGAGGAATGGATTTCTGTGCTTTGGTTTTTGTGGGAGCAGATGCAGAGTCGTTTTTGTAAACTATAACTACTAATACACACAGAACAGATTTCTCCTCTCTGATGGCTGTCGCTGTGTTGTGGTCCCCTGGGAAACACACTGGGAAAAAAAGGCAATTTCTGCTCTGTATTCATCTGCTCAGAATAAGTGTTTCATCTCCTGGCTGTGTGGTGCCCCTGCTCATGCTGGAGGCTCTGCTCCTGCTGTGCTTACAAATGGCAAAAGTATGTCTTATGCATTTTGCAGAATCTGTTTCCCTGCCATCCTCATCTGGATGCACCTTGGAGTTATTTTTCAGGGGGGAGGTTGGTTTTGCAAGGGTTTAATCTTGTTTATGACTTCCCTAACTGCTGCCCAGCCTACACATCCCCATTCCTAAATGCTGCTAGATCATCACATTTTCTCTGCACCTCCAACTTGGTCACTTCAATACTTGCTATTTCCTTGCAAACAATTTTACCTTCTCCTTGTATTCTTTGTAACAAGTCTTTAAATTTGATGCATTTCACTTTACGTAATGTAATGGTGGTGGTAGGTTTGATGTTCATCTGCAGGGGTGTTCTACTGGGAAATTGCTGTGTACCAAGCAGCACTTCAATGGTAACGGGTTGAAACATGTCCTCTGCATTGGTCAGGTGCAGGTCAAGCTTCACTCCTGTTCTTCTCCACTCTGTGACCAGCTGCTCCTTTAAACACATGCTGATGATGTTTAGCAATTTAGTCCTGGGCCATGCAGCAAAGTAACGTTCACCTCCTATTTGGGGTGTAGGATTTTCCTGGCATGACACACAATTCCTCATGTTATAGCAGTTCAGTTTTGCAGCCTCTGATTTCTCATAGCATCACATATCCAGGGTCCCTTGCTTAGGGAAAAGGAGGAAATAGTTTTAAATTGTGAGAAGAGTCTCAGAGGCCAGCGCTAAGATGACCACAGCAGAGGTTTGCACCAGTCACAACTCTGAAGATGGTATATCCCATCCACCCACCCTGTTGATGGAAAGGGTGTTGGTGTGGCCTGTGGGATGGCTCAGCTTCTAGCAGTGTCCCTTTAAGGGGACTGGCTTCATAGTGCTGTGTTGTGATGGGCATGATAGTGGCTTCTGAAACACTTATGTGAAAACACTTGAGGGACTAAGGAGCTGCAGTTTTGAGGGAAGTGCAAGAGAATGTTCTTGTCTATGGCTGGAAATATTTGTGCTTTTTTCACCTTTTTTTCCTGCAGAAATTGCAATCCTGGGAATGGACATCGATGTGCAAACCATAGAGGACAATGTCATCAGCTTGGAGATGCTGTTTAAATCATGGCTACATGACTACAGCACAGAGAGGGAACATCTCCATCTCCTTCTCCCATCGGGAGGCTTCAGCCATGCCACTGCACCCAAGACCACCCTGAGTATTTCATTTTCTCTTCCCCTCTGGAGGGAGTTTCTGAATCCCACAACCTTAAAGATTACCTAGGCCTGTGCTCTGGGCATGTTCCCTCATGTTTAGAAACCCAAGTAAGGTCTCTGGGTGACTCTGAAAGCTGCTGGAGTTCTGTTGTCTCAGGCTGAGGGGCCATTTGCTTAGAATACTGCCAGGTTGCTGCCAAGTCCTGTGGCTGGTGCTGCTGTAATGGCACTGGCAGTTAAGGTATTTTGTTCCCAGTAGATTTTTTCCTTCATCATAATACTGAGTTTCATACTTGATGCACAGCTAGCAAGACAAACCAAGTTACACTGCAGTGAGGTTTTTTCATCTTCCCACACTAAAGAAGTCTACAGAAGGCCAGAGAAATCGTATGCAGCCACATATCCTATTATACCAGAGTTTGCGTCATCAATGTGCTGGGCTTCTCTACAAACACAGGTAGAAAAGCTGGCAGGAAAGGTGTCTCTGAACCCAAGTGCACTGGGAAAAGCTCCTGCTCCCCCTATGGCTGGTCACCCATCACCAAAACTGGAACTTGCTGCCCAGTTACAAGTTTCCCTTGTGTGTACAATGGGGATTGACTTGCTTTGCGCATTGTTCTTCCCTTAGCAGTTGCTATTGTTAGAGAACATTGACAGTGTTTGTAAGTGCTTGGAGCGTGTGCCATTTACAGCAATCTAAACCAATCTCCTTCTCCCAGTGTGCCTCAAGTGCGATTTGCAGGAGAGGTTGCTCGACCCAGCTCTACTTTCTGGGACAGCTGATGGCACCGTGAGAGCAGCAGATGTGAATTCACCATGTCAGATGGCAGCCTGGCCAGCTACAGTGCTGTATAAACTCCGGGTTGTAAAGTAAGTGTTGTTAGACTTTTTGCACTTGGTAACTGGAAGGCTGGTATGACAGCAGTCTTCATTCTTTGTGTGCAATTTCATCTAGTAACAGCACCATAAAGCACCAAGGGACTCCCAGTACTAGTGAGCAAAAGTCCTACCTAAGGTCCCCTCGACACCTGTAACTGGACCAGCATATCCCAGCCGTGCAGGCAGAAGCGCAGCACCAAAACCGATGTTACCATGGCACTAGCACTGCAGGAGTGTAAACACCATGGATGTTATTCATGCAGCAGTTTCTCCCTCCAGTGTGAAGTTCTGCAGATTGCAGCCATTGTCCTATATACAGTTCTGCTGTTTTCTCAGTATCTAATGAGGCCCCAGCAATTAACTGGGTGTCAGAACCTCAGCTAACTGGCTGCCTAGTACTAAAAAGCAAGAAAAGCCTCACAGTGCTCTATGACTTCACATAAGCATTTATCCCCTTTCCTGTAAGCAGCCTTTGCCTGGTGAGCAGAGATCATAACAAGAGTGATGCTCTCTAGTGTCTTTGATGAGGTTTATTTATAGAAACATTTAGTGTGATTTCTGAGCTATACAGTTGTTCTTAAAATGATTCCCACCCCATCAGCTGTACAGCTCTCAGGAACTGTGCATGAATGGCCCACAGCCAAAGCAGTGCAGCTATTTAATAATGCCCTATAAGGAAGCAGAAGTGTGCTGCGGACAGGCAGTGCCAAGCACTGTAAAACCTGCAGTGGTGTTTGTGGTGGATGTTGGCTCTCTGAGCAGTAAAAGAACATGCCAGTTTAAGTGAAGGATAACCATGATCCAGTAAAGATCACTGGGAAGACATGTAATGCCTGGGTGAATTACTGCCCAAGAGGCCAGATTAACAATCTGGTTTGTATACAAAATGCACAAAGCCTGGATTTGCTCCTTGGCATGCTTTTGTCAACACAGATATAAGGGAATCTGGAAATCAGCAAGAAAGCCTTAGTTCACTGCAGTTGGACTTTTCAGCAGGGTTTCATGGTGTCAGGCCACAGCAGTACAGATACTAAGTGCCTGTAGCAGTACTGCAGCTGATACTGCCATAGAGACTTGAGCTAGTCAGCTGGTAGAGTCTTCTTGCTGGTTTCATGTTGGTTGTGCTTCACTAACATGAGCTGTATATTGCAGGGCTCTGAAGTCTGAAGGAGTCTGTGAGTCTGTACTGTACGGCCTGCCCTTCATCATCAAGCCCACAAGCTGCTGGCAGCTAGACTGGGATGAACTGGAGATAAATCAGCACACCTTCCATGCTTTATGTCATAGTCTTCTGGTGAGTGTGTGAAAATTGCCTTCTCATGGGGAGGAATTGCCATAGAAAGGAACAGTTGGTGCACATCTAGTAAGATCTCTCTCACCTGCACCAGAAAATGTTTCAGAGCTGCAGCTTTATCTCATGGGCCAGGGTTGGGCTTGTAAATCTTTCCAGCCAATGCATCCACTGGAAAGATGCTACAGCACATCAAACCTTAGAGAGACTCAGTCCCATCAGAAATCCAGTATTTGGAAGTGTGAAGTGCAGAAGTCATGGTTGGGGTTAGACATGCATCTTTAACTGTGAAAATAATCGACCAAGGCTTGGGATGTGGAGGACTTTCAAGGCCAAGTTGGACAAGGCTTGGAGAAACCTGCTGTAGTGGAAGGTGTCCATGCCCGTGGCAGGGGATTGGAACTGGATGAGCTTTAAGGTCCCTTCCAACCCAAACCAGGCTGGGATTCTGTGACTTTCCATTGCTGAGAAGTTGTAAAGCAAAACTGGATTTTTTTCTTAAGAACTGTCTTGCATTCAATTAGAAACAACCAACATACTGTCCTCACCCATAATGCAGAATAATCATAGAATCATAGAATAGTTAGGGTTGGAAAGGACCTTAAGATCATCCAGTTCCAACCCCCCTGCCATAGGCACGGACACCTCCCACTAAACCATGCCACCCAAGGCTCTGTCCAACCTGGCGTTGAACAGCGCCAGGGATGGAGCATTCACAGCTTCCTGCGCAACCCATTCCAGTGCCTCACCACCCTCACAGTAAAGAATTTCTTCCTCATACTCTTCTGTGTATGAACATAGCTGCCCCTGAACCCAGCAGCCCCTATAGTGAAAGTGCCGAGGAAGTGGCTACTGTCCATTATTCACATCAGGTTTGGCTTTTGCCTTTTAGAAAAGGAAGTGGATGCTTTTGGCCAGACGTGAGCCACAGAATACTGGTCCAAACTGGAACACTGTGGTGTATTCCTACTACATCATTGTTCCTTCCGACTCTGCCACTCTACTTGTTAAAGCAATTGCCGTCAGAGAGCTCTTGCTGCCATCAACCTTCCCAGCCCTCCTTCCTGAACACCCTGAGAGAGTGCATGGACCAGTAGAGGTAAGTCACCGACAGCCGTGTATAAACATATGTGGAAAGGATGCCAGTTGTACCAGCAGGGATGAGAGTAATGATCAGCCTTTATGCACAGGACATGCAGCTGCTCTGGAAGATGAATCTTTCTCCCTCATTGCTGGGGAATATGGCTCTCAGTCTGCAGAGAGAGGTGCTTTAGGCATAAGATAAATCAAGACATAAAGTGTCTCTTCCAATAGATTCAGGCTTCTGCATTTCCTGTTGTGCATCCTGAGGTGTCTGCCTCTGCTTCAGGTGATGCCCGGAAGGGCAGAGCCCTCACTATGTCTTAGCAGATGAGTAGAGGAGGAAACAGCTCTGAGAACATCTAGTGATAGCTGGAATACAATGGAGCACTCCAAAACTTCTTCCCAGCAGCTGATATAAAGCTACAGCTTTCTTCATGGAAGCAAATACATGCCCTTTGAGCAATGTTGTATGTCTGTTGTGGGGAGGGGGAAGCAGCATTATGAATCACAGAATTAAGGGCAATGGTGCCCAGAAAGGGTGCTCCAGCTTGTTGGCTGATCCTGGGTACAGGGGAGGATAGGACTGCATCCTGCAAGGGAATGCTTAAACCCACTAAGAGCTGTTTGAACATGCCTCGTGTTCTATACATTGGTGTTATTAGCGCTGTTCCTAGGCCGAAAGTCAAAATCACAGCACTGCACCAGCTACTAAGAAGGAGAAAAATGACTGCTGCTGCTGAACCCAGGACAACGTCTAAGAGTGGTCCTTGTGGGTAGCAGCACAGCCAAAGATCCCTTCTGTCATCACTGCAGGGTGGCATAGGGCATCTGTAACACTCCTTCCTGCAAGAATAGTCCTTGACACTAAAACAACAACAACCCCACCAAGTAAACCCTGCAGCCCCTACCTGTCACATCTCACTAGGCTCTTCCTTCTGTCTGAGCAGAGTGCCCTGAACAGCCTGGAAGTAGAAGTTGCTTATAACCCCTTGCACCTAAAAAGCAACCTCTACAAATACCTGAAGAGTACATTGTACAAACCTCTGCACAGGCAGCAGGCACAGCCCAGGGACCAGCGACCAGAGCGGCATCAGTCCAAGCAGGTATGTCCTTTGCCTTTGACTAGCCTACCTAGTGTCCGTTCTCGCCCTTCTGGTGCGCATTCCTGTTCTGTCCCTGTGTTGCAGCATCAGAGCAGAGCCAAGGCCACGGTGGCACCACTTCTGATGGCTCCTTCTCCTGCCCAAGCCTTCAGGCCAGCAGCAGCCAGGAGGGATTCCTGCGAGCGCTCCCTGCTCCCAAAAGAGTATGAGGAGTTCCTGCAGTGAGCCAGGCATTGCTCCTGGCAGCCACAGCAGGGCAGCCAAGGCTCGAAGCTCGCCCTTCAGCAGACCAGCACTTCCCATAGTTTGTTCCTCCTTGTTGTTACAGTTTTGTTAGTCACCAAATCAGGCAGCAGGAAGCTGCTCCTGGGCCCTCTGTTCAGAGACTGAGCTACCCCACAATGCCCCATATTTCCCATTTCTGTCAGCACACATCACCAACATGCCTCAAATTCAGGTTTCTGAGACTAGGCTGGGACAGGCCACAAACCACAGATTGCTGTCAGCAGGAGCAGAAAAGCTGCCTCAGAGTGGTAAGGAAGTCAGACAGATAAGTAGGCAGAAACATCAAGCTGCCCTCATCCTGCAGGAGAAACGGTGTTTGAACAGGCATAAAACAGGCCTTTTGAATTTAATCTTAAAGCTCAGAGCTCTGCCCTCCTGAGCACTACCCATGGTGATGCCAGTTTCTTTGCTTCCATAACTGGTCTCACTGCCCACTGCCCCAGCTCATGAAGGGGTTTGCAGCAAGTGCCAAGCTGGCTCCTCCTACACAGTGACTACTCCCTGCAGCTGCAGCACAGCACCCAGAAGCTGCTGCTTGGACGCTTTCCTCCCTATAGCCCATCTCTGCCCATAGAGCTGTTCCACAAGCCAACACAGCAGTACTTTGGCAGTGTTCAGAAGATGGGGAGAGTTGGCCTAGTTTTCCAGAGCTTCTGGCCGGTGCTTGCACAGCTCCTAGCCTGGTTTTCAGTGCAGACATAGGCCAGCTGCCCCTGGCAGGGAAGGAGCTGAGGGCAGCCAACTGGTCTCACTGGGCTCCCTGGATGCACAGCACCAGCTGCCCTTTGTGTTCTAATCTGTTCTGACAAGCTGTTTCAAAATAAAGTTATCCCCTGTAACACCCACTTGGTGCCTGTAGTTTGTGATGTGCTCTGCGCACAGCAACCTCAGCACCGAGCTGTACTGCCTGAGAACCAGCCACAGCTGCCAAGGTCACAATGCAAACACCATGTTCCTGAGGCCACTGCTGCAGCAGGAGAGCAGAGCCAGCTTTGCCTTGGGATCCCAGCTCTGAACAGGCTCCACAGGCCACCCAGGGCATGGATCTGCTCTTCCCATGCCCTCACAGCACTCCATGCCTGGCAGAAGGCTGCATCTCAAGCAGCTGCTTGGGGTAAGAAGTCAAGGGCAGGTACCTTGACAGAGCGGATGGCCTTGCAGGCACAGGGATGTGTGTTGGTTATGGTGTGCAAGCTGAGGGCAACCCCTGCCCAGCAAGCTCACAGTGGGAGGAACTGGGGAAGGAGTGTAGCAAAGGGCAGCAATGCAAAAAACAGCCCAGTCTGGGGCACACAAACCAGGAACAATATGAAACAACAAAGTCAGGGAAACTGGGGGGAACACAGGGCATTAGTGACTGAACTGATGGGGCAGGTAGAAATTGCTTTGGCAACCATATCATGAACACCAAACTGGGGTCTAGAGTCAACACTTTGCTGATGTGAAGAGGCAAATAAACACAGGCTTGTGATTATTCCTGATAGAAGGAAGCTGCTAAAGGGGAAACTTGGGAAGAGGGAAAGGGAATATAAGGGGGAAAATGACAAAACTGGGGCTGTTTGGGGGTCCCTGTTGAAAAGCCCTCTATCCAATCACCACAGAGTGAAGCAGGGCAATAACTGTGCTGTTGCTGTGACTAATTCGTGCAAGCCAGAGGGAAGCTCCACGCTTTCCCTAACATCAGCCTGATAAGAGATCCCCTGGCAAATCAGTGGTCTCATGTCTGCACCCTGCACTCTAAAGAGGAGGAGGTAGCAGTTATAAGAGGCTGTATCTTTTAGAATGGGGAGGAAAAAATGGCAACCCCAAGGGGAAGAGGTTGGCTGGGCTTTGAGCAGCTGCCAGATCATTTTCTCCTGGTTACAACTGCCACCTGGCCTGCGGAAACCAGGGCTTCTGCTTAATCCCTGCTGGGGCTCCTAGACGGGTATCCCGACATTGCTCAGCTCACCCGGCGTGTGCTTCCAGCACAGCAGGGAGCACACAGGCTGCCTCACCAGAAGAGTCTGCTGTCAGACTAACAACGCACCACCCACAGCACCTGCGCAGGACAGAAGCAAACAGAGTTGCCTGTCCAGGGCCAGTTCTGCACTGCATGAAACAGGCAGGAGCCGCACGTCCCCCGAGCACCTCCACAAAGCCTGGGGCAGGACTGGCTGCCAGGATGCACACAGGGAACCTGCGCTGTACTGCCAGCCATGGCGCACACCACCGTGATAACACCCCGGCTGTCAGAGCAGCAGAGGCGCGTCCCTGGTCAACACATGGATTTTACCTGTCTGGAGACAATGGAGGTGAGGCAAAGGAAAGGGAAAGGAGGAGGCCACAAAGATTATCAGGGGGCTGGAGCAGCTCTGCTCTGGAGTCGGGCTGAGAGAGCTGGGCTGGTTCAGCCAGGAGAAGAGAAGGCTCCTTAAGGGGAGACCTTAGAGCAGCTCCAGTGCCTAAAGGGGCTCCAGGAAACCTGGAGAGGGGCTTTGGACAAGGGCCTGTAGGGCCAGGCCAAGGGGAATGAATGGCTTTAACCTGCCAGAGGGGAGACTGAGATGAACTCTTAGGCAGAAGCTCTTCCCTGTGAGGGTGCTGAGGCGCTGGCACAGGGTGCCCAGAGAAGCTGCAGCTGCCCCATCCCTGGCAGTGTTCAAGGCCAGGTTGGACACAGGGGCTTGGAGCAAGCTGCTCCAGTGGAAGTTGTCCCTGCCCATGGCGGGGGTTGGAGCTGGATGAGCTTTAAGGTCCCTTCCAACACAAACCATCCTATGATTTGATCCTATTCACAAATGTGATTCTATGAAGGCAGACAGAAGAAATCCTAATCTAGGCAGAATACAGAAAAATCATCTGGTCCTAAAGCCAGGGTTCATTGCAGACTTTTGCTGTGGCAACAGGAAGTCTGTGACCAGCCAAAGGCTCACTCTTCATTTACCTTATTTCTTATGCTTTCCCAAAGCATCCATTACACCCTGAACTGCTTCCAGAAAGTCATAAGGTGAAGCACAGGGCAGCTGTCTGAGCAAGAGACAGATCTGGTCCACTGAGTCAGAAATATCAGGCTCTCTCCTGATTAGCAAAGACCAAGAACCTTCATCAGTGCACACACCAGGGTGCATAAATCAAGTGGGGCAAACGCAGGAATGTTCCTCTTGTGCTGCATTTACCCTTGAGTCCTGAGGTGGCTGATAGGAGAGATGATGCCATTCTGAAGCAGGAAAAATCCCTATCCTTTCCTGGCAGCTGAGGCATGGGGGACTGTGTTAGGGGCCTGGCAGGGACTGCAGCATTTGCCTTCCAACCGTCACCCTCCCCAGTGAAAGCTGCATCAACCACTTCGCACACTGGACACCTTCAGCTCTATGGGACAGGGCAGACCTGGGGCACTGAGATAGTGACCGCAGAGCAGGAGAGACTCCGTGACTCCACTCCCGGGGGGGTGGTCATTATCACTGAGCTCTTGGAGCCTCACACTGGAGTCAAGAGCAAGGCTTACAGGCAGCCGGCCTGGCCCCTGCTACACAATGCCCAGAGCTCTTCTCTGGAGCAGGCAGAACTGCTCTTGGGATGAGCACATGGACCTACCATGGACAGGAGCAGCAGCATGGGGCCACCCAGCAGCCAACCACCAGCAGCAGATGCTGCTGCTCAAGCAGGCTCAGATACTGCTGCTCACGCCTCTCACCCCAGGCAGGAACTGCCTCAGCCTCCCTCAGGTTCCCAAAGCCGCTTAGGCTTTTTCCCTTCTCCTGCAGCAAAAGCCCAGAAGGGAAGATGACACAGTACAGAACAGCTGCAGATTGCTCCTGCACTGTACTGTTACATGACTGAGGCTTCCCCCCTGTGACATGGGCATCAGACAAGTGCCCAGTCAGAGCTCACCACCTTGCCACCATCTCACCAGTCTGGGGACCTGAACAAGATGCTCCAGACTTCCCCAATGGTGTGTGACTCCTTTGGTCTGAGCAGTGGCTGCAGAAGCCATGCTTAGTCCTCTGCAGAGGTCCACTGCAGTGCTGCCTGTCCGCACAGTGTTCTGCTGCCATCTCTATCCACAGGCTGGTAAACCAGCACAAGTCAGCAGCAGCCCCAGCAGTGCCAGGGTGTCTGTGAGCCCCACAGAAGGGATACAGAATCTTTCAGAACCACTACCAGCACCGAAAGTACAACCGGGTTTCCCCCTGCACAGGTTTCTGCCAAGGCTGGGCACAGCAATCCCAGCCAAACCCCTGGCTTCAGACACACAGCTGGGATCACTGGTTTTGCCATTAAAGTCAATGGGACTGAAGAGCTGAAGCCTGGCACTGTCCAGCCTTATGCTTGGAGGCCATCACATTTTCTGCTCCCATCAGCGTATGAAGGTATCTGTGAGCCTCACTCTATCCCTTAATGCCCTGGCACCTGGGCACCCTAACCACAGCTGGACCCAGCACACACTTTCCTCCATAGTTTCCTCTTAGCTCAGTAGCTCAGGCACAGACATGAACTTGTCACCACGTGAACACCGTTCAGCTGTGTTCACAGATGCTCCCCATCTTGTGTACCTGACAGTCCAGACATGCCCTAGGCAAAGGCTTCATTCCAAGACATACAAACTTTAATATTAAAATAATTTTGTATAAAAATACTTC
This sequence comes from Ara ararauna, assembly GCA_028858755.1. Taxonomy (NCBI): domain Eukaryota; kingdom Metazoa; phylum Chordata; class Aves; order Psittaciformes; family Psittacidae; genus Ara; species Ara ararauna. The sequence continues at coordinate 1,068,955 of CM054376.1, forward strand.
TGGAAAGTCTCTCATGCACCACAATGGGTATCCCAGCCCTGTGCCTGGATAGGGAGCCAGAGCAGAGCCAGAGCAGCAGGCACAGGGGAACAGAGCCAGCTCCAGAGCAGAGCAGCACCAGCCATGGCTCTCTTGCTCTTGCTGTGGAAAGGACTTCCAGAGAAATGCAGCCCCTGAGCACTGGTGAGCCTCAGCCAGGGCAGTCCCTGGCCCCAAGCCACCGCAAGGGCCCATGGAGGACACCACTGCTCACAGATGGGCCCCCCCACTCCCTCCTAGTCTGGCACAGTGCAGCAGCTCACTATATCACTCCTAAGTCCTCGTAGACGGGCGAAAAGCTGCACTCATCCACAGACTGCTCCTGCTTGCGCACGTGCTGCGGCTTCACCACCTGGCTGTAAAGCACCTCCACGTTGTTGTTGTTGCTGCTGTTGAGGCTGGGTTTGACAACTGCCTTCTCAGAAGCAGCATTTCCCCGCTGCCTGCCTGGGTCCCCGCTCTTCTCGGTGCCTTTAGGGATAAAGGCTGCCTGGGGCTTGGGGGCAGGCACCGGCTTGGGACCCTTGGCCTTGAAGGCCGGTACCGAGTAGTCGTCGGTGCTGGGGCTGTAGGGGTACTCATAGCCGGCCTGGCCGTCGTGGCCCTGGGCACGCCAGGCCTCGCCCGCAGGACGCGCCTCGTCGTAGATGCAGGCTTGCAGGGGCAGCGCGCGGGGAGCGCGGCCCTCGGGCTCATCGTAGATGTGCTCCCCCCGCGCCGGCGCCGTGGGGCCCTGCCCATGGACCTCAGCCCACACCTGCTCGTACGGGCCTGAGTAGAGCGGCCGTAGCTTCCCCTCATCTGCGGCCCCGCTCGCAGGTTTGCTGTCGATGGGGTCCGAGTACAGCGGGTCCGGGCACGGGCGGAAGCCCTTCACAGAGTCCAGGGGCTCCGAGTACACACTGGACGGGTCCTTGGCCGGCGGCAGGGCACGGGGGACCTTTGGCAGCGGGGAGCGGGGGGGTGTGCTGGGGACGGCAGGCTTGGCATGTGCCACAGGGAGCTCTGGCAGGGTCCGTGCCTTCAGCAGAGACACTGTGTCTCTCTCCTCTGCTGCCCCGCTGGGCCTGGGGGCCAGTCCTCCCTTGGGTGCTGGGGCATCATCCCCCTCTGTGGGCACCTCCAGGCTCAGAGAGTCGGCTAGGGCCTGTCGGATGAGCACCACGCTGGGGCTGTCTGAATCCAGCGAGCCGCAGCTCTGACGGTTCTCCTCCACCTGCGCTTTCTGCTCCCTGATGGAGGCTTCCACCAGGCGGAAGATCTCGTTGCCCTGCTTGGTCTCGAAGGTGAAGTTCCCTGGGCCGGAACTGCAGCGCCTGCCAGCTTCAAACGAGAACATCACCTGCAGGGGAAGCGGAAGGGTCACATCCTACCCAGCACTTGCTGACACAGCACATTGTGCGGGCTGCGCATCCTGCTGCACTGATTTGGCACATCCCACAGGAGAGACTCCATGGGACACCCAGCTCCTTCTGCTCCCTGCAGTGAGACTGCAGCTCAGTGAGCAGCTCCCCAGGTGGGAGCTGTGCCCAGCAGCTGTGCTCAGCACTGTGCAGCACTGCCCAGCAGCCCAGAGCAACCTGTGAAACCGGAGCTGCATGCACACCTGAGGGGACATCACTGCAAGATGCCCCAGGGCCGTAGCTGCAGGTCCTGCTGGAGACCTGCTGCCTCACCCGAGCAGCTCCAGCAGGCTCAGCAACTGGCACCAGACAGTCTAGGAAATTACATGCAGGTAGCACCAAGAACAGAGTGGTGCGAGATGATGAGTGACAGTTCAGCGCAGAGAACTACTATGGGCAGCCTGGAAAGTCAGCTCTAGTCAGGCAGAAGGGAAGTGACCCACTAGCACAAGATACAAGACATGGAACATGGCTTTCCACAAGAGAATGGCCAGAAGCAGCAGCTTGGCTACCAATAGTAGCATTTGCCTTAGCAGCATTACTCTGTTAATGGTATGAAGTACTCTAAAGAGAAGTCTTGCAACAAGGCTGTGTTTCTCAGGCCTGAACTCATGCTCATGCTCAGGTTCCCACCAGCAGATGCTCACTTCCTTCTGAACCTCAGTCCCTGAATCCAGGTGAGATTTCTGCCCGTGGGTGCTTTCTCACATGCAGCAGCAGTCCCTGGGGTTGCTACTAAAGCCCTTGGGGCCAGACTTCCTTTTGTGGGTCAACACTGCCAAACACAAGAAGGGCCAAGCCATCACTGCTTGGGACCTGTGGGTGCAGCTGCCTGCTCCTCGCACTATGCAGCTCCTGTCCTGACCTGGCACAGACCCTGCAGATGAGCAGCCGCCTTCCCAAGCACAGCTGTTTCCACTTCTGTTTCGGTAAGGTGCTGCAGAAGGCACCATGAGCAGACTGCAGCCGACAGCGGCACTTCTATAAACAGCCCTGGGAGACCACTTCCTCCCCATCCAGCACAGCAAGTACCTCTTGTGCTCAGGGTAGCAGCAAGACAGACTGGGGACCTGCTGCTGGACAAGGGACAGACCTACAGAGGTCAGCCAGGCTAAGAGCAATATGCCCCGTAAGGTGACCACATCTAGAGGAACTGGTGTCTCAAACAGCCCCTCCTGCTCTGGCCACCGCTCTGCAGATGGGATAGAGTGAATGTGGGGCAGAGCCAGGGCTGCAGGGAGCCGAGGTCCCCGGAGGCTGGGGGCAGCTTGTGCACTGCACAAAACTTGCCTGTGCCCAGCACGGGCCCGGGAGTGCTGGGATGGAAAGTGGGGACAAGCCAGCTGCAGGGGCTGCAATGGCCCTAGCGGGAGCGGGTCAAGGACCACATAAGAGAGGGCTCTGCACAGCCATGCCCTCAGTGGGGCACGTCCTGCCAGCCTGCGCTTCTGCACGGTCACACAGATGAGAGCCAAGGACTGACAGGCTCACAGGCGTCCCTGGGGACTCTGCTGCAGCTGCTCGGGGGCTGCAGCAGTCCTGGCTTTCGGCAGAGCCCCCATCCCAGCTGGCACAGGCTGCTTGGGCACATCAGCTCCTTATCCTCTGGCATGGGAAAGCCCATGGGGGAACAGCACACGGCATTCCCCGGCCCCTCACCTTGTCCCGGCCGTATCTCCGGAGCAGACGGTAGGGCCAGATGTAGAGGATTTCATTTGTCCGTGGGTCCTTCAGGACGAGGCTGTCACGCTCAGGCTTGAGCACATAGGCACCACGCAGCTCGCATCGCTCCGCGGCCTCGGTCCGCTGCACTGTCACCCAGAAGGTGTTCACTGTGGGGACAGGGATGCTCAGGGCAGGGCAGAGCAAACCACATCCCAGGTAAGGCCTCGCCATCCCAGAGAAGCCCTAGTGACAGGGCAGCAGCAGGAGAGGCCCTGCAGAAGGTAGCCCAAAGTCAGGGCAGCGACAGGTCCCACCTTCGTCTCTCGAGTAGTAGATGGAGTTCACGGCCATCTCCAGGGCTGGTGCTTCCCTGCCGCCCTCTCTGCCACGCCGGGCCACCACGCCAGCATCGCTGGGGCCATTCCCCTGTCAAGGGAGAGCAGATCAGCCCCAGCTCCCCCATCCCACATTGGCCACAGGCCCCCTTGCAGCCACTGACCTCCGCCAGCCCCCCTGCCATCCCCAACGGGCCAGCCCAGCCCCACACAGCTTGGCCACTCTGCAGCCACACCAAGCCCTTCCCTGCTCAGAGTTGGTGCCAGACCACAGGGTGCCCACCCCAAGCTGCCATGAATGGGGCTCCCTGGAGCACCCAGCACGACCCTGGGCTGTGCACTCTGCAGGGTGCAGAGAACAGCAGCGTCTCCTGGCAGCCCTGCCCCACAGACCCGCCTCTCCATGCAGCACAAGCCAGCACTGAGGCATAGCTTCCTGTGGGACAGCACCTGGAGGTCTCATGCCCCCACCCCCTGCTGCTCCTCAAACACTGGTGTGCCCATGCAGATGCCCTGGTGCTGAGGCAGAGAACAGTTCTGCTCCAGTGCAGGCACACTGGTGCTCAAAGCATAGCATAGGCCCAGGCATGCTTTCCCAGCAGTACGAGCAAGGCAGAGAGTTGATGAAATGACCCAGTAACACAAGGGTCTGTGTCCTGCCTCTGCACAGGCAAGGAGGTGGTGCCAGTGTCGGTGCACAGCCCGCAGAAGGGAAGCAAGTGCTTCTATTTTAACACATGCAGAACTGAAAGTGCATCGCACACACCCTGTCAGCAGCCCTGTCCCAGAAGCAGGGTCCTCTACAGGCTGTGTGGGGGATGCACCCTCAGTGCTACCACCAGGTAGCAAAGATCCTCCTCCAGGGAAGTCCCACACAAACCAAAGGCTCACAGATGCCCTGCAAGAGCTGCTTCAGCAGATTCTGCACTGTCTCACCAGGGTCTGTACTTGGCCAGGAGCTGGAAGCTGTTTCTCAAGGGCACGTGGGATGGGGTTGCAGCAGTGTAAGTCTTGCAGAAGCCAAGCTGTCACAGTTTCAGTTTAAAACCTACCACATGAACTTCTTAACAAGACACAAGGCACAAGAAGAGGCACTGGGCCCTCGTTTGGCTCCTAAACAGAATGGGGACTGCTAAAACCTAGTGTCCTTAGAGCCAACAGCAGCAGCTCCTGCTCAGGTAAAGCATGGAACACAGCAGGTTCCAGCCTGGGGTCTCAAGGGCCACTTGATCTCTCAGTGCCCTTTAGGGCTTCATTTGGCTGCACTCTCCTTCGTCTTCCAAAGAACAAGAAATTCTGTTCTGAACTCCAAATCTCTCTGGCCTCGCTCCCATGCTGCTGACCCTTTTCACCCTTCACACAGCAACAGGCAACCTGACACAAAATCACACTGTCTATGCAGATGACCAGAAATCACAACTGAGGACCTTCAGCTTTCTGCAGAGGCCACATGTGGCTCCTGTGCCTCTTGCTCCAGGCCAAGCCTTTCCAGACCACACGCCATCCTTGCAGCCTCCTGCTCACCACTTCCTAAGCCCTCAGCTTGCTCCTGGACCTCAAGCACACAACTGACCACTACCGTGTGAAGGACAGCAGGAGCACACCCCTGCTCCAAGCAGACGTTCCCCAGCCTCACCGCTACCCCGCACCACTTTGAAGGCACGGCTGTGTTCCTAGCTCAGCCTCAGGACATTTCCAGAACAAAGGCTGCAGCGCTGCCTGTACCAGACATAGGCATGGACATTGAAACATTTCCAACACCAGCCAGTGCCTCTCGGCCTGGCGAGCAGGACACCTCATCAGCAGTGTCATTTACCCTGCAAACACCTATGTTGTTGTGGGAAGAACCTGGGATCAGGAGCTGCGCAGCCAGAATCGGCCAGAGCACATCCCAGGGCTCTGTAAGCATCTACTAAGAGGGACAGCAGGGAATCCTTGGGCAGGATGAGGTCTGGACAACCACACTTAAAGGCCACTGCTGTCCAAACTGGGACATCCCTGTTGAATCCAGCTGCAGGGAAGGCTGCACAGCTGCAACTGGGGCACAGGCCCTGGGTGGGGGGTTCCAGCAGCAGGCGGGAGCAAGCCCCAGGGCTGGCAAGGGGGACCACTGGCCACTGAGCCCTGGAGCCAGGCAGATCCCAGAGCTGGGCACCAGCAATGCTCTCAGGGCTCTGCTTCCATCACTGCTGTGGCAGGAAAGGCAGCAGTGGGTGAGACAAAAGGAAATGCTCCTCAGCCATCACCAGCCGGTCTCTGGAGGGGGTGAGGACAGGCTCTGTGATGGTGAAAAGCCCCACTTGGAATAGTGCTGCAAGCAAGAATTACTGATGGTGTGCTGAGGAGTCCTGTAAGCCACCCACCTCCTGGTGTGGTGGGAGATATGGGGAGGGGACCAGAGCCTCAGCGACAGTGCTCTGACCTCTGGGACCATTCATGGATGCAGTGGGGCATCTCTCCCTTCGGTGCCACTCCTCCTCCTGGGTAGGAAGGGGTCACCCCCTCCCCCCGGGGCCCGCAGCTTGCTGCCCTGCCCGGGGCCATCTTGGCCAAGCCCTGCAGGGTACCCGGGCCGGGCGCCCCTCGCTCATCCCGAGGCTCACCGAGAAGGCGATCTCACACAGCTTCGCCACCCACTCCTCGCTCTGCTGCTTGTCAGCCGCGAAAAGGTAGCTCCTGTCGCTGGTTTCCAGGCGGAACACGGCCGTGCCGGCGCGGGGGCCGCTCTCGGGCACGGGCCCCACGCTGGTGCAGTCCGCCAGCCGCACCACCGTCTTGTCCAGCCGCCCGGTTCCCAGCCGCTCCGGCGGCACCGGATCCTTGCAGTCGAAGAACTCCAGGCGGGCGACGCCGTGTTGGCTGGCCGGGTACAGCACGAACCAGCTCCGCTTCCACTTCTGCAAGGCAGCAGAGTCACAGCGGGCCCGGGACGGGCACCAGCGAGGGCGCCTGGGATGCTCGGCCGGGCCGGCAGCTCACCGGCAGCGGCCCCGCGGCGGCGGAGGTCGGCCTCGACCTCACCCAGGCGGCGCCGGGGGAAGCTGAGCCTCGGCGGGGAGGCGGCAGCCGCAGAACCCCTCAGCCCAGGCGGCCCAGTGACCCGCAGAGCCCCGGCACCGCTTCCCCCGTCGCCGGGAAGTGCTCTCGGCCCGGCAGGGGGGCGGCCGCAGGCAGGGGGCAGAGAGCTCGCCCGGCCCCGGCCTGACCCCGACCCTGGTGCCGTCCCCCCACCAGCCCGACCCGCGGGGAGGGGAAGGGAGGTGCGGCGGCCGCCCACCTTGGTGCCGAACTTGTGGCTGTGCTGCACCAGCAGCGGCCCCTCCTTGGCCGGCGGGTCCATCCCGCTCCGCGCCGCTGCCCGCGCTTCCGCCCGCCGCGAACGGCGCCGGTGCGGGGCGGGGACGCGCCGCGGACTCACGCGGCGGGGGAAGGGAGGAAGGAAGGGAGGGAGGGAGCGCGTAGGTGCGTGCGTGCGTGCGTGCGTACGTACGTACTGCGCGGTGGGCGCCGGTGCCGCTCCGCCCGTGCTCGGTGCTGAGTGGGGGCCCTGCACGGGCCCTCGGCAGCCCGGGTGGTTCCCGTGGACCCTGCAGTGGCGGCCCCGCCTCTCGGCGCGGAGCTGGCCCTGCCGGAGCCCCGCTACCCGGCCCTGCACGGCACCGCCTGGGGCCGAGGCGTGCGGAGCGCCGTGGGCTGTGCTCGGGATGAGGCCGGGAGCGGGGTCGTCCCACCCGGAGCCACCCCCACAGAGCCGGAGCTGTGGGAGCGCAGCCAGCGGCCGACCGTTCCTGGCAGGGGCGGGCAGGGAGGTGCCTTCTGCTGCTGCTGCCGGCTCCGCTCTGCCGCGTCCTCTTCCTACGGGAGAGGTCTCGGCTCCAGATGTGTTTGAGGACGTGTCCCACGCTGTCCTAAGCCCAGGGAGGAGATGGAGCCTTGGCCCGATCCCTGCCACCTTCCCCAGGCGTCAGGGCCTTCCCACCTGGCAGCTTTCCCATCTCTGGTGGCAGCTGAGTGAGGTCAAGCTCAGCGGACACTGAGCCGCAGCCTGTGACTAGGGCTTGCAGGGCACCCCGGGAGGTGGGTGTCCAGGGCCAGCACCCCGGGACAGCACGGTCCTTGCCCCACATACTGGCAATTACACAAGTGCTGCAGGGAGAGGTCTTTGTGGACATCTAAAATGGTGATCTGAGCCGTGTCACACCCCGGCAGGTCACCTGGGAAATAAGAGGGATGAAACCTGTCCTGCCCCACTCCACGAAGGACCCTCCTGTGCGTCACCCCAGCCAGGCACCCTCGGGGTGGGGGGAAGGCTTCAGGGGTTCTGCAGAACACGGATCCATCTGACAAGAAGACTGACAAACAGGAAAAGTGGTCAGGAAAGGAGCAGAGCAATGAAGTGACATCAAGCGCAGGCCTGTGCGTAGGCAAGTACTGCACACGGGACTCTGCAGCTGCAGGACAGGGAACTAATGGTGTGGCAGCACTTCTGCAAGCCAGAACCTGCGGGACAGAGACATCACGAGCCAGATGTGTCAACAGCTCAGAGCAGTGTGGAGCAGCTCCACAACATGGGGCTATTTCGGTCTCGGGAAGCTGCAGAGGTGGAAGAAATAAATGCCCTTGGCCGGTACCGGGAGAAGATCGGCATCTGGGGACATGGGGGACAAGATGTGGAAGTGGCGGGGGCATCGGGCTGGGCCATGGTGCCAGTGGGCGATGGTGGCTGCAACCGTCCCGTGCTGCACCGGACTGGGCTCAGGACCAGGCACCGCACCGGGGGATTGTCTCCGGCGTCTCCTCGCGGGGCGATCTCCGTATCGGGCTGAACCTCCCGAGCCACTGCGGGGCCGTTTTGCCCGGGAGTTACGCGGAACCCCACTCCCCGCCCCGCTCCGCAGGGGCCGCCCCTTGCGCTGCGGCGGGTGCGTCTCTGGGGGGGGAGGGCAGGCGCTGGTGCTGTCCCTCCGCGCACCCCCATCCGTCCCTCCGCCCGTCTCTCCGCGCGTCCCTCCGCGCATCCCTCTGTCCCTTAGTGCATCCCTCTTTTCTTCCGCCTATCCCTCCACTTCTAACCGCATCCCTACGCGCATCCGTCTGTTCCTCCTCGCATCCCTCGGTCTCCCCGGCATCCCCCCGTACATTCCTCCCGGCATCCCCCCGCACCTCCCGCCAGTCCCGGCACCGGCAGGGCCGCTCCTGCGCCGCTTATGGCTGGGCGGCCGCGCTTCCTCTGCGGCGTAGTGGAAGGTAGGTCCGGTCCCTCCGGGGCCCCACCCGGGCATTGCAGGGACTGGCCAGGTCACCCGGGGCGAACCGGTGCCTGGAAGGGCTCGCAGGGAGGCAGCACAGGACCAGGTCTCTACCCGGGGGTACGGGACCAGCACACCCGACTCTTCCCAGAGCACTGCTGCACCCTGCAGCCAGCACCGCACAGCCGACCCGCATCGCCCCGCGATGGGGATCCCGCGGCTCTGCCCTCAGCTCCCCGCGATGGGTTTTTCTCTGCCCTTGGTGTGAGGGAGCAGCATCCTCTTGTGAGCCCCTCCTGCCTCCCTGCCTGCAGTGCAACACTGCTTGGGTCATGCCTAGGGCTGGCCAGGAAAAGCCTGGGCTCTCTGTATGGTTCAGACCCGTCCTCCTACTTCCCAGTGCCCAATTCCTGTTTCTGCAGCAGCTCTGGGGCCAGGCCTCGCACCCACTGGGCAAAAGCATGTCTGCTTCCCCTGGCAGCACAGTGCACTGCTGAAGCCACTGCCTGTCCTGGGAGGAACCAAAAAGCACCACGCAAATAAACGCAAAATAAGTAGAAAGTGCAGGGATGGGGAAGTTGATAGTAAAAAAAAAATAAGAGTCAGACAAGAAGCGTTGACATAGAAAGCTGACCTGGGAAAGAGAAGGACACATACTGCCAGTAGAGCCACTCCAGGAGGAGGAAGTCCCTGGAGAATGAGGAAGGAAGGGCATCCCTATCCTGGTAGCACAGGCCCTGGCAGGGGCAGCTATAACAGGGCCAAGGCAGGCCAGGAGTGATGAGTCCTGCACAGAGCCCCTTGCTCCCTCCTGGCACCCTGGCATGGGGAGCAGCAGCCAGAAAACAGATTGGTGCCTCTGGGTGACCTACACCCAGTACAGGAGCGGGGCTGGGGAACAGTTGAGTCTGCTTCCCAATGTGTTCATCAACAATTTGCCAGTGATTGTGCAGAAAGTGCTGAGGGACATCCCAGAGTTTGGCAAGTGATGGCATTGATGGGTTGTAGTGACCTGGGCCATGGAAGAGCCGAGGTCCCAATGCACAGACAGTGTTGCCCAGCAGCGCTCGGCTGTCTTGGCAAAGCAGAGCACCACTGTCACCCCTTTGGAGATCTAGCCATGGGTACAAAGAGATTTTGCTGGTACAACTTCAGCCACTTTTCTGAGCAGAATGCACTGGGATTGTGTTTCCACAGAGCTGCTGCTGGTAAGACATGCTGGGGTGAGCAGTGTATGTGTGACTTGTGCCAGGTCACAGCCAAGGGGGGATGAGGCATGCGCAGGCAGGTGCTGTACAGGGACTCCTGGGGCCGAGCAAGAGTTTCTATGGATTGGGAAGTGGAAAATCTATTCATCATGTGAATACCTTTTTAGGGTGAAATGTTTGCTGAGATCCTTGAGTGGCCACAGTAGGGTGGGTGGCATGGTGATGGGATCACCATGTAGGTGTTCACCCAGGTAGATCTCTCTGCAAAGGAGATAATGTTCAGTGTGTGCTGTGCCACCACCAACCACAGCAGTGGCCAAGGTTGGGGTTGGGGGCTGCAGGGTGGGTTTCCACCAAAGGGAGCAGGGCATGGGGATCACCTCACAGGCCAACCCACCTCGGTGTGCTCAGGAACTTCAGGGAAATGGGATGTTTTGTGGGGTATGCTGCTTCATGCTGAATGCTGGGAGCTGGATCTTTCTCCCAGACCAGCAGTCGTTGTGATGTGCCCTTGTGTGCAGCTCAGTCCAGGGAATGCATTCATTCCCCTGAGGATCTGCTCCTCTCAAAAAGTGTATTGATGGATTTAGAAGCTGCCCATCCAAAACTGGGGAGCTGTCTTGATGGTTCATTGCCATCACTGTTCAAGGAGTGTTTTCTGTGAGACTTCACACTGCAGCTGCCAGATCTTGCAGAGACATAAAGTGATGGAAGATTCTTCTCTTGCTGAAGGTCAGGTCTGTTCTGGGCCACTTACAGGTTCCCCTTAACCTCTTCTTGTTGAAGCTGTCAAATCTGCCTCTTTCCAGCTAACTTACCTGCCTGTCCTTCCACTGTCCCCAGGTGAACTGGCTTGCTTTTCACTGGGTATTCTCTGCACCTACCCCTCCCAGGTTTTCCTTCATGCAGGAATAGGAAGGGTCCCTCCTCAAAAGCATTCCCAACAGGGGAGTGGGTGCTGTGTGTCCAGCAGTGCCCTTGCTTACTGTGTCCAGCCACAGACAGTTTGCTGCCATGAGGAGCACAGGGCAGCCCATCTGCTGCTGTGGTGCTGCAGTTTGGGTCACACACTGGTGCTCTCAGCAGCCACCGAAAGCAGCAGCACAAGTGGAAATCTTAAGAAACACTTGAGAATTTGCTGACTCCAGATCTGTATTTCCTGCATTCAGTTTTGTTGATGTGAACCTTCTGGAAGGGTGATGTCCTTTGGGCCAGCCTGGGTGCTCTTTGATGAGTGCCTTTGATAGCAGACAGCTGGCGTGGTTGCTTCTCATTGTACTTTCCCTCTCTGGGCTGTCCCTGTGTAAGCTTATGGGGATGGTGTTTTCCAGTGGGGAACAAAGTGTCTGAACCGTCTTGTGCAGCCCCAGACCCTGTGGGCAGCACTTCAGGCTGCTTTTGTGCCCTGAGCTGAGAAACTTTGCCATGGGCCAGGGACACTGCTCCAGGGCCCTGTCCTGCTTCAGTGCAGGGTCCTGGGTGCAGGGCTTGGGGGAGCTGCCTCAGTGCGGTTTTGCTGCAGTTTGAGTTGTGCGGCAGTTAAAGACAGGGCGAGCAGCTGCTACAGTGCCTGCAGGAGCAGCAATGCTCTGCTTGACCCAGCTTACACAGACACAGCGAGATGCAGAGGGCACCAGAGCTGGTGTCTGTAAAGGGAAAATTCGCAGGCAGAAACCTGTTGGATGGCTGTACCACAGCTCTGCCCCGGTGAGCCCCACAACCGAGCCAGCCTGCAGCCGTCTCCTCTAGGCTTGGCTTTTGCTGTGCAAATTCCCCATCCTGGGTTAAGTGCAACCCTGTGCAGTCCTTCTCAGCTGCCTCCTTCTGGGAAGGATGGAAGCACAGACATTATACCCACTTGCTTGAGTACCAACGCCTAGCAAGATCATAGCTTGATAACAGACATTTGAAGTGCTCAGAGGTGAACAATAGTTGGATCTCTAGATTAAGAGCAGCCACTTGGGGATGGTACAGAGAAAGGCTGGTTTAAGGCAGTTACTGACAACTGCATTTTGGCTTTTCCCTCTCCCCACCCCCCTTTACAGGCTTCTACGGGAGACCATGGTCTATGGAGCAAAGGAAACTCCTCTTTGAATGGCAAGTACCCTGCATTTTCCTCTCTGAAGGTGCTAGCCTGTGGCAGAGACAAGGTCGAAGAGGAGCGTTGTGGAGGCAGGAGCAGTGAAGGAAAACATGCTGATGTGAGGCTCCGGGGGCTGACCTGCCTTTGGGACACTGGGGGGGAGACAGTGAAGGGGCCCATGCTTCTCCCAGGGCAGCTCCTGCAGTGTCCCCTATCCCATCCCATCCCACCTCACCCCACTCCAACCCACCCCAACCCACCCCACCCCATCCCATCCCACCCCACCCCATCCCATCCCATCCCCTCCCAACGCTCTGGCACCCGCAGATCCAGCCCAGGGAGAAGCTTCCCGGCCCTGGGCTGGGTGTAGAGGCTGCGAATGGATGGACAGCCCAGGGACAGCCCAGGGGCAGCCCAGGGACAGCCGGACAGACGTGGTTGTGCTGCCGGCAGATGGTGCTGGGGCTCTGTCGCAGCCCAACTGCAGTCAGATGTGCCTGGCTGGGGCCTGGGCACCGCAAGAGAAGAGGGTCTGGGGCCCGGGAAGGGCTCGGTGGGCACCAGTCCCCATGTGCGGGCACCCACAGCTGGCACGGGTGCTGCAGTGAGGGTGCAGACCCACGGGGAGCTGCCAGTGGGGCAGGGCTGGCACATGGGAGGAGTGATGGCAGCTGGGAAGGGTTTGGAGAGGAGCAGGAATGTGTCTTGGGAGGCACCAGCCAAGCTGCTCTGTGCTGTTGCAGTGTGGTGAGGGTCGGCTGGGGCAGGAGGGGGCTGGGGAGCTGGGGGTGGGATCTGGAAACGGGAAGCCCGAGCCGTATGAAGGTGAACGCGGGATGTTCAGCAGGCTGGAAGCCCACCTCGGGTGCTGACCTGGCAGGATGAGCACCCATATCCTCACCTCTGAGCTGTGTGGGCCTCAGCAGCACCATGTGGCAACAGCCCCCACGGGTGCCTGGCTGCCGGGTGTGCTGCATGACCACTGCCACCAGCAGCAAGTGACCAGCTCCCCCTGGCCAGGGCGACTGTCCTGGAGCCAGGCTCCTTGCTGTGCAAACAGGGCACAGCAAACCCACATCACTCCACTGTGACTCCATCACTTTATCCTGAGGCTGCTATTCCTGCCTGGCTGGAGGTGGCCCTTGTGTCCCTGTGAGTCCCCATGTATGTCTGTGTGTCACCACATGTCCCTGTGACAGGAAGATGTGGGCCGTGCGCTGGTCACTGCATGGGCAGTACAGTGGGGACAGCGGGGCTGTGTGCTGGTCACTGTGCTGATGATGGCACTGGCAGCCTTGCACTGCACGGGGAATGTGCCACTCATGCTGCAAAAGTGCCCTGGTGACAGTGTGGGCAGCCGCAAGCACAGGGAAGGAGCAGAGGTGCAGAAAAACATAGCGTAGAAAACAAGGGGCAGTGGTTTCCGTGGTGTTTGGAAGTACACGAGGAATGAGCCAGTCTGGTGATGGCCTGGTCTGGTACTGAACAGGGATCTAAGTTCTCATGTTTGTAAATGTCAGTGGTGTGTTCATCAGTGGTATTCTTCTCTGGAAAGAAACAAGATGAGGCACTTGTATCACGTGGTCCATGAAGTGCTTCCAGTCTGCTCCTCATGGGAAAATGGAAAACATCCTCTCCTAAGACAGATAAATACAAACAAATGACTATCTCAGATGGCTTTCTCAGTGCCAGGAGAGTTATCCAGCGAGGTGTCTGTCCCATCCATGTAATTCCCAGTGAGTCTTGGATTGCTGGGGAGGCTCTGGAAGGGGTTTGTGCTTTCTGAAGCCAGCAAGGGCCTGGTGATAGTGCAGGCGGATCTCCTGAAGCAGGCAGGCTCTAATCTCTCTCAGATCTCATTCCCTTCAGCCTTGACTGCAGTGCAGCTTCAGGAGAGCTGGAGACCTTTCCTCTCCCATCTCATGGAATGTGCATCCCTAAGGGTCTTCCTGCACCCCTCCATGTCCCCGACTCCTGAGTGAGGTCTTTCCCCAGGGAGATGAGCACACTGGGCTCCAAGACTTGCTCAGAGGCTTCCCTCCTGTATTTGTGTGTGGGCCTTCCTGTCAGACTCACTCTAGTTTAGCAGTGTCCTTCCCATGCCGTGGCCGCTGCTCTGGCAGTATCTGCAACCAGCACAGGGGTCACTGAACCTTTCCCGTCCCACTTCACACTCTGCAGTGACTCATCTGGGGCTCTCTTCTGCTGAGCTACCAGTGGCAGTGCAGAGGACACTCATGTTCAACTGACCGCTCCTTATGCTGCGACTTCAGACACCCTACCTTCTGTATTCTTTCACATAGGCAGGACTTTATGCTTGGCTGTATTAAGCAGCATACTGCTTGCTGAAGCGCAGCTTAACAGCTGTCTCCCATCACCCCCAGTGCTGTGTTTTCTCCTTTATTCTCCACTTACTTGGTCTCCACTGCCTGCAAACAACACAGTCGCAGCGTTCGGCCATGGTTCACTCTTGTCTTGCTTCGCTGCCTGCCCAGCCAAGCTTTTCATCAGCACTCGCCCTCCTTCAAAGAGCTCCGGGGCTCTTTGGCAACACTCCCGCAGTGGCAAAGGTTTCCTCTGACTGGCCTTGTGATGTCTGTGGATCAGCACCGCTGTGACCCCCTTCACGGGGGGCCGGGGTTTAGACGTGCCCAGAGGATTCCTGCTGGTCGGTCTGGGGCGTTGCAGGGTTTGTGCCGGGCTGAAGCAGGAGCTGGAGCTGTCCTGGAGGAGCAGCACATGGGATCAGGTCGGAACACACTGCACTGTGTTAGATGGGCAGGAGGGTAATCAAGTACCTCCAGCGCCTGAGCCTCTTGGCTTGGGGAATCAAGAAGCTGGTGCAGGATTCAACCTATAGAAAGCACAGGAAGGGGGAGTGTGTAAGTAGTGCATGTTAGTGCTCATGGATGAGGAGTTGGTGGATGGCAGCATCAAAGAGTTGCAGTCCCTGGCTCAAGGTGCAAATGGAAACCAGTAACAAGTGGTGTCCCATAGGGGTCCATATTGGGACCAATGCTATTTAACACCTTCACCACTGATGTAGTGGGATCAGGCACCCTTAGTGAGTTTGCAGAAGTCACCAAGCTGAATGGCGCAGTTACTGCCTGGAGGGAGGGGATGGGATCCAGAGGGACCTGGACAGGCTGGAGAGGTGGGATCATGAAAATCTCATGAAGTTCAACAAGGACAAGTGCAAGGTCAGGTCAATCCCCAGTATCAACACAGGCTGGGGGATGTAGAGGTTGAGAGCAGCCTGGAGAGAAGGACTTGGGGGTGTTGGGTGAGGAGAAGCTCCCCATGACCCATCTTCAGTGTGTGCTTGAGCCTAGAACCCCCCGTCTGCTGGGCTGCACCCCTGGAGTGTGAGCTCAGGGAGGGAATTCTCCCCCTCTACGCTCTGCTGTGCTATGGGGAGACCCCCCCTGCAGTCCTGATCCAGCTCTGGGGCAACAGCACAAGCCCTGGAAGAGCTGCTGCAAAATGCAGGGTTGGTTTGTCCTCCCTCAGGGAGGACCACAGCAGGACCACAGGGCTGGGGCCACCTGCAGCCATGGGCAGACCATGAGCTGCTCTTCTCAGTGTTCCCCAAGGATCTCCCCCTTCCTCCACCAGGAGTCTGGTCTGGCCTCTCGCCCTCCTCCATTCCTTGAGCTTTTTATCACCACAGGACTTTGTGGAGTGGTTGAAACAGGCTGTTTAGGTTAAGTTGGTCCCTGCCACCCACCTTTTCCACAGCAAGGTTGTTCACCCATCTCTGGAGAGGCACCATGCTCCTGGTCCCCGAGACCTTCTCATCTGGAGCTCCCTAAACACCACCAATGGTTGGCCTTAGCACCGGAAGCACTGGTTTATGTCTCCATGTCCAACGCACGCAGCAGGGCTCCCAGAGCCGGGCATTGCTGGGGCTCTGCGGGGAGGGCTGCGTGCAAGCAGGGCTGGAAGCCTGCAGGACATGGTTGCAGCCCTGGGGAAGGAGAGAGCAGTGTGTGTGGAGCAGCTGTTGCTGACCCTGGTCCTTGCTGTGCAGGCTGAGGCGCTGGGGGCTGAACTGCTACATGTACGCGCCCAAGGACGAGCTGAAGCACCGGCTGCTCTGGAGAGAGCCCTACACAGAGCATGAGACAGGTACCGGCTCTGCAGGGCGCCACGCAAGTGGGCTGCTGGCGTCCCGGTTCTTCCAGGGGGAAGCGTGGTCTGCAGCTCAGGCAGGGCCAGGCTGGTGTTACCTGCTTCAGCCAGGAACCTGCTCATTGCAGGGAGCCCTCGTGTGAGGGGACCCTCAGATCCTGCCCAGTGCAAGGAGCCTTCCTGGCCTCTGCCCATCAGGATTCCCTTGGAGCCCCCAGCACGGGGAGTTCCTCACGTGGGTCTCTCACAATGTGCTCAAATACACCAGGGCCCAGATCCTTGCGGAAAGTCCTCTGTGCCCCAAGGGCCTGGGACCCGCACTCCTGGGGCCCTCCCCCCTGGATGCGCTCAATATCTCCTGCTGCCCTCAGCTCCTTCCTTGTGGGTCACTGTGGTTTCCTCCCCCCTCACCCCTTGTCTCCCTCCACCCCTTGTCTCTCCCAACCTCTCTTCTCCCCCTCCACCTCTCCTCCCCCAGCTCACAGCCCGTTCTCTGTCCCTAGCCTGCATGCGTTCTCTTATTGAGGCTGCCCAAGAGCAGGGTGTGGAGTTTGTTTTCGCCATCTCTGCTGGCCAGGACATGGTGTTTTCAAGTGCTGGGGATCGGCTCCTGCTGCAGCAAAAACTCAGGCAGGTACCGTGGGCCATTCCTTCATCCCACTGCTCTCAAGCGACGGGCATAGTGCCTGTGTGGGCCTGTTAACCACTGCTGCTGCTGCACAGGGAGCAGGTCTGGGGGTGCCCGTGGGAGACAAGCTGTCCCTGTCATGCTGGGTCCCTGTCACCACTGGGCTCTGTGGGTGCCTGACTGGAGCACTGGGGCAGCAGAGGGACCGGAGCTTGCTGGGCAGCACTGGTGGCCAGTGCGGGCCAGTGCTGAGCCCTGGTTCCCAGGAGGGTAAAAAGCTGCTGGCACAACAGGTTTGCTCCATGGCATGGGAGGCTCTGCCCATCCTGTCCCCATGGGTATCCCAGACCTCACTGTCCTCAGTGGCACAGGGGCTTGTCACGGTCTTGCTGCCACCTTTCCTCCGCAGCACAGGGGTCCAACAGCAGCCCGTGTCCATGCCCCTGCCTGCAGGTGGCTGCCATGGGGTGCCAGGCCTTTGCGCTGCTCTTCGATGACATCGACCCCTGCATGTGCCAAGCTGACAGAGACGCCTTCCCCTCCCTGGCGCAGGCTCAGGCCTCTGTGGCCAACGAGGTGTACCAGGAGCTGGGCCAGCCCCCTGTCTTCCTCTTCTGCCCTACAGGTACCACCTGCAGCCCCCGGTGCTCGGCCAGCCTCGGCAGCCCTCAGCAGAGCAGGGTGCCCTGTGGCTGCCTTCACCTAGCACCCATGTGTGCTAAGAGCTGACTGCCCCAACAGCTCCCACAGCTGCCCCCCCACCCCTCATGCTCTTAAGGGAGCCCTGGAGATCTAGTACTAGGGCAGGACAAAGCTGCAGACAGGCTGGTGCTCCAGCGCCTGTGGATGCGGCACCCCCTGCACCACGCATCTCCCAGGCCCCTGCCACTGATCCCCAGCAGCTCTTCCTCTCCCAGGCTCTGCCCTTCAGGGAATGCTCTGTGCTCTCTCCCTAGAGTACTGCAGCTCTCTGTGCTCTCCCAGCCCCAGCCAGTCATGCTACCTGCTGACCATCGGTCAGGAGCTGCTCCCAGGGATCGATGTCATCTGGACCGGTGAGCACCCAGCCCAGCAATGGGGGATCTGTGGCCCTGTGCAGCTTCTCAGCAAGAGCCTGGTCTGCGAACCCTGCAGCTAAGGGCTCCCTCCTGGGAGAGGCAGGAGCAAACAAACAGCCCCATCACGGAGCCTTCCATCTCCGCGGTGTGCAGCCCCAGCCAGGCAGGCAGCAGGTCGGGCTGTGGGTCTCCTGGCTGCGGAGGGTGAGGTGGGGTGACTCGACCCTCATCCCCCTGCTCAGCACCCAGACGTGTGCGTGTCCCTGCTGTGAGTGTGCACGATGGCCCCTGCATGCCCCATGCACGCCTGTGCTGTGCTGCTCCAGGTCCCAAGGTGGTGTCACAGGAGCTCTCGGCCGTGCTGCTGGAAGAGGTGGAAGGTGTCCTGCGGCGCCAGCCCATCATCTGGGACAACCTGTACGCCAATGACTACGATTGCAGACGTGTCTTTCTGGGCCCCTACACGGGACGTGCCCCTGGCCTGATGGCCAGGCTCCATGGGCTGCTCCTCAACCCCAACTGTGAGCTCCAGGCCAACTTCATCCCCATACACACGCTGGGCAGCTGGTTTCGGAGTGAGCTGTGGAGCTGTGCCCACCCTGACCACACAGGTACCTGGTCCCAGCACCCCAGGCAGCTCTGAACGTGCGGTCTCGGTACGGGCAGTGAGCTCATGCAGCCAGGGCACAGCCATGGGTCTCTGCCATGGTCCTGCAGGCTCTCCTGCATGGCAGCCTGGGTGAGTTGCTCACCTGGCTGGGCACATCTCAGGGCTTGGGATCCATCCAGGGCCATCTCCTTGCAGGGGGCTGCCTGCCCTCAGCATGTCATGGGGTAGCTCTGCCAGGCAAAGAGTGGGGCTGCCCAGATTGATGAGCTCCAGTTCCTTAGGGATGGAGCCTGCAGCAGCACGGGCGGACAGCCAAGGCCCACAGGCTGGAAGCTACAGCCCCCAGGAAGCCTTGGAACTGGCGCTGCGTGACTGGGTGGCTGAGATAAACCGGCAAGCCTTGGAGCCAGGTAGGTGATGAACTCACACCGTGCAGCACCCACCAATCCCTCAGTCCCTCTGGAGTGGCTCTGCTGGGAGGTTGGCGGGTGACAGAGCCCCTTGTCTGGGTGCTGTGGGTGCTGTGGCTGGTGCATCAGCAGGCCCGTGGTCCATGTGCCGCAGCCCAGCTTTGGCCTCCTCTGCTGGCAGCGTGGGAGCTGGGCCATGGGAGCTCTGGACTAGAGACTCAGCCAGGGCCAAGCTGGGTGCTGGGCAGTGTTTGCTCCTGCAGAGCCTGTGGCCTCACCGCCCTGGAGGCCTGTGCTCCCACACAGAGCCATGCAAAGCCCATGATCCTGCGGGCTCAGAGGTGGAGCTGCCCCGCGTGGACCCCCAGGGTTCTATGTGGGTGCCCCCCGCTCCTTTCTGCCAGGAGCAAGGAGCCCGGGACACACCAGCATCAGCCTCAAAGGAGGAGCACAGCTGGAGCCTGGCACAGCGGGATGGGACGTCCTGCCTGATCCCACTGGGCCAGACCAGCATGGCCCTGAGGCCTGCGGCACGGCGCCAGGGGAGGGGAGGAGGAAGGTGACCTTGGAGCCCAAGCAGAACAGCGGGAGCAGGACCCATGCCAGTGGTCAACAAAACCCTGCCAGGGACAGGGAGCAGCCCACTGCGGGGAGCACAGAGAGCTGTGAGCCCACCTCTGCAATGCCCAGCGCAGCTCAGACTTCCCAGTCCACAGGAGCGCAGGTGGCTACCGAGACCCTCCACAGCCCAGGGCCCCCCATGTGCTGCAGCGATGGGACCAGCACTGCCCAGAACCTTCTGCCCACCAGTGATGCCAGGATGGGGGGTGGCAGCTCCCACCAGCCCTGCAGCAGCACCCAGCCTGAGCCCAGTAGGGTTGATACGCCCCAGACACCCCCAGGGCCTGGGGCAGCTGCCAGCCCTGTCTCCACAGCACCACTCATTGATGGGGCTGGTGCCAGCCCTGTCTCCACAGCACCACTCATTGATGGGGCTGGTGCCAGCCCTGTCTCCACAGCACCACTCATTGATGGGGCTGGTGCCAGCCCTGGCCCCACAGGATCATTGACCCCAGAGGAGGCCAGGTCCATCCCCATGTCCCTGCTGATCATGGAGGAGGCTGGGTCTGGCCCCATGGTAGCAGTGATTCCCAAGGAGGCCAGGTCCAGCCCCACGCCACCACGGACCCCGGAGGAGAGCAGGTCCAGCCCCACAGCACCACTGACCCCGGAGGAGAGCAGGTCCAGCCCCACAGCACCACTGACCCTGGAGGAGAGCAGGTCCAGCCCCACAGCACCACTGACCCCGGAGGAGAGCAGGTCCAGCCCCACAGCACCACTGACCCCGGAGGAGAGCAGGTCCAGCCCCACAGCACCACTGACTCTGGGGGAGGTTCGAATGCTGGTGGAGCTCTTCTACCTGCCCTACCATCACGGGCCGCTGGCGCAGCATCTGCTGGAGCACTTTCGGTGGCTCCGAGCAAACAGCCTCAGTGTGGGGGTCTCTGCCACCGCGCCCGATGCCGGTGTGGTGAGTGCTGGGGCTGCCGCATGTCATGGCTCTGTGCCACGGCCGCGGTGACGCCTGCTGTGCCCGCAGGGCCGGTGCTGGCGTGGCCGAGCGCAGTCCTTCACGCAGCTCTGCGCCCAGACCTGCTGCCTGCACACGCGCCTGGTGGGTGCTGCGGGGCGGGCGCTGCTCTATGATCTGCACCCCTACCTCTGGGACATCCGCAACGTGCTGCTGGCCGCCAGCGCCTTCGTCCAGTGGCTTGGTACGTGCTGGGGCCAGCCCCGAGCTGGCCCCTGTGGGACTGCGGGGTCCCTGGGCAGTGCGGGCACCAGAGCTGGTTCTGTGGTGATCCACTGCTCCCCCATAGGGGTGACAGTGCCTGTGGCTCCACCCAGAGGTTCGGGGTCCCTGTGTCCAGCCAGGGTCTCTCCTGGGGTGAGCCTCCCATGGATACTCTCCCCTCTGTCCCCTGCTCAGCTCTTCTCTTCCTTTGCAGATGGCCATCTCCTCTGTGAGCCTGGCACAGGCACCTGGGGGAGCTGCTTTGGCTGTAAGTACTGGTGCTGTCTGGCTCTGCCCCTCGTGAGGGGCCCTGGTGCTGCCCTCTGGCCCCCCCAGGCCTCACGGCAGCAGCAGCACTCGCCACCGAGCTGCCCCATCCCATGCACTGCCTGCTGAGTGCAGCAGGAATGGCCATGGGAAGGCTGGCCACCTCCATGCCCTGACACACTGAGGCAGGATGGGGCACTGCTGCTGGGGACAGGGTAGTTATCGGAGCAGCTCTGCGCCGTTTCTCATAGTCCAGAAGGAATGCCCATTTCTAGGACATGGTTCTTCAGCCCTTTGGATCCAAGGACCTCTCAGCCTTTCCAGTGAAAGGGATCCATGGGCTATTGGGAGCAGAAATGTCCTCGGTGTCATAGGCGAGGTTGGATTTTGAATGCCCATGCCTCACTTTGGAAGCCCCTGTTCTGCTGATTCAGGTTTACCTGGTTGTTCTGTGGCCCTCATGACCTCTTACAAACCAAGAGCTGTCACCAGATGACAACCTGAGAGAGTCTCCAGTTCAGTGTGGGATGGGGCCATGTGCCATCCCATGTGGAGCCACTTCCACAGGGCAGCACACAGGGCGAGCTCCTGCAAGCACTGCAGAGCTGGCTGGGCAGCAAGAGCCAGGAACTCTCTTTATCTGACACATTCATGGAGGCAAGATCATTCCTTTCCCCATTCCCACTCCAAGCCCTGTTGTGGAGGGTGTGGTACCCCAGTCATGGCAAGGTCCCTGGGCTGCACAGTGACCAGTGTGGATCGTGATCGTGCTGTGTGATGGAGGCTGATCCCCCCCCCGCCCGGCAGGTTTTTGTTCACCTCCTGTGTCTGTTTCCTGCTGCCTTCAGGGTGCCAGAGCATCACAGCCCAAATCCTGCTGCAGGGGGACGCTGAGCCCTGGGCACAGCGTGGCGGCCTCTTTGGAGAGCTGCAGGTGAGAGGATGCCAATTGTTGGGGGGCTGGAGGAGCCTTGGGAAGCAGGATCCCAGCTGCTGCTCCTGGCCTGGCACTGGGTTACTGGAAGGGAAGGCAGAGCTGCCGTGGGCCTCTGCACCTTGTCTGCAGCTCCCAGGGTTCAGGGTGCTCAGAGGGACCCTCCTGCTGCTGCTCAGGATGAGGTTTGGGGCCAGGAGGACTCCCCTGGAACTGTCTCTTCCAGGCGCTGCTGCCCGTGGGGAACAGCTCTGACCTCTTCTATCAGCCACCTCCGCTCTTCCCATCCTGCCAGCTGTACGTCCTGCGCCCACTGCAGCCCTGGGACAAGGTGGGAGCTGCAGCACGAGGGGCAGCCAGAGCTCAGCTCTGGGAGCCTGTGCTGCATGTGTCCAATGCGGGACGTGCTCGCCTGATGCATGTGGGGCTGCGCTGCAGTGCAGGCTCTGCGGGTGGAAGGGACCTTCAAGCAGCCCGGGGCTGGAGCAGGGCAGCCCCCAGGATGCAGAGCGGGTGTTGTGGCCAGGGCAGAGCAGGGAGACCCATCTCAGAAGTGAGCCCCAGTTGAACTGGCTCCAACGTGGGATGCCAGGAATCACGGGTGGTCTCCAGAGCACCCCCAGTGCTGAGCTCCAGTGGTGGCTGCGAGCAGATGCCAGGAATGATCCAGAGCTGGGCAAGTCTGGATGGTGAGCTCCTGCAGCCTTCACCAGCCTGGAGCTCTGGCACGGCCTGACCCTGTTGAGGTTTAGCTCTGAATCAGTCCCTTCTTCAGATGTGCACCCAGTTGAGAGGCTGATTCCCCGCTGGAGGGGCAGCAGCCTCTGCCAGGTGTGAGCAGCAGTGATCTTGAGGCTGGCCGAGATAGCAGGTCCTGAATTGTCCCTTGTTGAGCATGCTCTGAGCAGACTCGAGTTCCAGTCCTGGTTTCGCTGCTGCTCTGAGCATGCTCCATCCCTGGCGAGCAGCGTTTTCATCAGCTGCTCCCCTGGGATGCCTGCCTGAAATGGCAGTTTCCTAATTCTGAAGTGTTTCTGTGCTGGGATAAGCAGCCTCAGAGGCCAGCAGAAGGTGGTGCACTGTGCATCTCTGGGTGCAGACCCCAGCACCCTTAGCTGCTGAGGCACTTACCTCTGTATACCTTCCCCTGGTCAGGACACACTGGAGGGCTGGGCCCTGGTCACGGTCCCTCTCTGTGGTCAGTTTGGGAAGCGGATGGCACACAGCGCTCTGTCGGGGGCTGTGGTGGGGCAGCAGAGGAGCAGCAGTGGAGCAGGGACCAGGCAGGCAGAGCCAGCACTGAGCTGGATCTGACTCTTCCAGGGAGAGCTTTACCGCATGTGCTGGGAGAGTCTGGACTGTGACCCCAAGGTCACAGAGATCCTTGTGTCCCACCCCGACCTGCTCGGTGACAGGTAAGATGTGGTCCCTCTGAGTGTGCCCAGCCCAGCCATGTGCTGAGTGATGCTGGATTGTGGTGTGATGTGGTTGCCTCTTGCATCCTTGCAGGGCCCAGCTCTGCTTGCACCATGGCTGGCAGTGGCCTCACCAGGGGCTGGGAGAGCTGTCCCTGTGCCAATGCCCGGATGGGTTGTGGGGATGGACCCACTGCCATGGCTCCCCTTGGCTGGGGGCTTCTGCTGGGGGTCTCAGGGATGTTCTTGGGCAGGGGATGCTGTCCCGCAGGGCAAGAGGGAGGATTTGGCTGATCTGAGCTCTCCCCAGGGCAGGCTGGGCTCCAGCGGCAGCTCAGTGGAGCTTTGCTCTGGCCGCAGGCTGCTGGGCAGCTTCCTGAGCCTGAGCCCCGAGTACACGTTTGTGCTGGAGGATGAGGCTGGTCCCTGTGGCTACGCTGCCGGCGTGCTCTGCGCTGAAGGCTTCCTGCAGCAGCGAGACAGCGGCTGGCTGCCGGCTATGCGACACAAGTACCCCCGGGACCTGGCCGCGGGAGCCCCGGCGCTGGGCCAGGTGAGGGAGCTCCTGAAGCGGGAGTGAGAGCGTTTGGGGACGGGGGGGCCCTCACCGTGCTTGTGTCCTGCAGGATGTCCTGGAGGAAGCGCTGCTCTTCTTCCACACAGAGCCAGCGGCAGTGCCTCTGCCCGTGTTGCGGCGGTTCCCCTCCCTGGTGCAGCTGGGCACAGCCGCCCGCACGCTGGACGCGGGGGCCAGCCGCAGCCTGGCCCTCTGCCTGCTGAGTGCGCTCAGGGCCAACGGTAAGCATCCCACTGAGTGCCCTCATCCAACCCCCATCCCCACTGCTCCCTGGCCCACCCCGGAGCCGGAGCCGGGAGCTGGCCCCGCCTGCACCCCACCTCTCAGCACCATTGGGGTGCCGCCACCAGGGCTCCCCATCCCCTCAGTGACACAGTGTGGCCCCAGCTCCCAGGCACCATGCCCTCCCCTTGCACCAAGTGACACAGGGACCTGTGCCTTGGGGCATCACACAGGCACCCAACGCCGAAGGGCAGTGCAGAAGTTGACCTTCTCACGGAGAGGGTCCCAGTCACTGGCCCCTAGCCCCAGTGCTGGGATCCTGGTGCCAGGGCCCTGACCCCACACCTCCCTTCCAGGGTCGCGGGGAGTGTTTTGCCAGGTCAGTGCCACCGACCAGCAGCAGCTGAGCTTCTACAGCAAGCTGGGCTTTGTCGCCCTGCCAGTGGCCTGGGATAGTTGTCCCGGTGCTCGGCTCCTGGGACGTCTCCTCTGAGCACTTTGCATTTGGTGCGGGCGTGGGGAGGCAGTGCCAGAGACAGGCTGGTACCTGTCCCGCACAGAGGGAGCAGGAGCAGAGGGGCACCTTGAGCAGAGCAGGTACATGTGATGGGGACATGGCTTGGGGAGGAGCTGGATGTCACAGGGATGTATGCAGGGGACAGTCCTCAGGCAACAGAGGTGTTTCTGCTATCTCAGGAGAGAGGCATCAGGGCCCCTCCACTCTGCCCCTGACTGTTCCTGCTTGCTGAGTGCCCTCCACCTTTGCTGGGGAGCCAGCAGCATCCCTGGGCTGGCTGCAGACCTCCAGGCCTGGCAGGAGCCACCTGGCCAGTGTTTAGGGTGGTGGTCTGGGAGCGTGGCACAGTGCATTAGTGTGAGGGGAGAGTCCCTGTCCCACAGGCTGGGCTATCCAGATCACTCCATCCCCTGTGTGGCCCTAAGCTGGGCAGCTGGGGCTGCGGCTGGCCCTCGGCATCAAGGATATTCCTGCCTGTATCTTCCTGACCTGTTTGGGACACAGTGAGGCAGCCTCCATCTCTGCCACCTGGGGGCTGAGGGAAGTGCTGTCCATGGCAATAAAGCATTTGCTGGGCTCTCACCGTGGTTTGTTTCCTGAGGGAAACAATTGGGGTAACAGCATGTCCCACTGACACCCTCATCCCCACCCCTCAGCCAGCCCTGGCTGTCCACCTCACCCCTGCTGTCGTTATATCTGGTCCTGTGCAACCTCAAACGAAGCAGTTCCCACGCATCCACCTCTCCAGGCACTCACGAGCTCTTGGCCTCCCCTGGCAACACGCAGGGGGTTGGGACTGGAAGAGCTTAAGGCCCTTCCACCCCAAACCAGTCAGGGGTTCTGGGACCCTGCTGCGGCCTCTGGAAGGGTGCTGGGAGGGAGGGATGGAACGATCAATCCATCACTGAGGGTTTCTCTTCCGTGCCCCAGCCCCAGAGGTGAGGAGGAGGTTGGGGCAGGGGGGGCCAAGAGACTGGAGACGGGGGTCTCACCCAGCCCGGCCCGGCCCGGCCCCTGCGCTGCTGTGGGTACGGGTCTGGGCAGGCGCTCGGTGCTCCCGGGCTGGGTCCCAGTGCCTACGGCTACGCGGGTGGGAGGGCAGCGCGGGGCCGCTCCGTGGTCGGGCGGGGCTGTCCGGAGGAGGGACCCGCAGCGGGCAGCCCCTCTGAGGCTCCGTCCCGGGCCTGGCGCGGTGCCCAGCCGGGCCGGGGGCCCCCTCCCGGGGCCGGGGCGCGGGGCCCGTCATCGCTTGTACCGGCAGCGGGGCCTCGGAGCAGGCCGGACCCGGACACTTGAGCACGGAGCGGGGCGGGCCGGGGCGGAGAGGGGCGGCACGGCTCGGCTCGGCACGGCACGGCGCTGCTCGGCACGGCTCGGCTCGGCTCGGCTCGGCTCGGCACGGCACGGCTCGGCACGGCTCGGCTCGGCTCGGCACGGCACGGCGCTGCTCGGA
The DNA here is from genome assembly GCA_028858755.1 of Ara ararauna. Lineage (NCBI taxonomy): Eukaryota > Metazoa > Chordata > Aves > Psittaciformes > Psittacidae > Ara > Ara ararauna. Next base: position 1,094,954 of record CM054376.1, read on the forward strand.
TCAGCGCGACTCGGGTCAGCCCGGCTCGGCTCGGCTCAGCTGGACGCTCTCGCCTGGGGCTGCCGGAGCCGCGCATCCCGCCGGACAAGAGGTACCGCATGGGGCAGCCGAGCGGGCGCGGTGCCGGCGGGGAGCGTGGCTCGGACCGGCGCGGCTCCATCCCGGCACGTCCAGTCAGCGGTGGGGCCGGGTGCGTCGAGCCGGGCCCGGCCGCGGCTGCAGGGGGGACCCGTGGGGCCGCGGGGGGCGGGCGGGAGCGGGGGCCGGTGTGCGGTGGTTGTGCCGCCGCCGGCGAGGCAGGAGCGGTGGCGCTGGGGGCCGTTGGCAGCGGCTGCCGTGCCGTGCTGGGGGCGCCGGAGCGTGCTGCAGAAAGCCCGGCGGTGGTGCCGCGTGTCCCGCGGGGCAGGGTGCGGGTGCGGGCAGTGCAGGCAGCGGTGCGGGAAGAGGCACCCTGCAGACCCAGCAGTTTGGGGGTGCCCCGTTGGGGCTGTGCAGCCACGCTGCATCCCCACGTGCGGGCTTTGGGTGGTTGTTCCGAGCTGTGGTTTGCAAAGGGCGGTGCACACTCAGGGTGTCCATGAGGATGGAATTTACTGTAGCCCTTGGAAGAGAGGATGAATGAAGGGGTGTGGGGCATGGGGATGGAGGAACATCCTCGCTTGGCTGCTGGCCATGCATCTTCTGCAGCTGGTTCCTGCCAGGGCTGCCTCTTCAGAACCGTGGGGCCCTGGGCAGAGCCAAGCACCATAGTGTGTCCTGGGGAATCTGGGTGGTGTTGGGAACTGCAGAGAGCTATGCTGTGACCTGCCCTGGCTTGGAGGGTGACAGCAGGACAGAGGGACACCAGGCCCCCTCAACAGGCTGGACCCAGAGTCAGCAGGGAAGTGCAGCATCAGCATGTGCTCCATGCTCTGCACACCCTGGAGAGCCCCAGGAGCCAGGATGTGCTGCCGGCAGCAGTGTCCCTGTCACGGCCTGGGTATTGGGAGGTGTCACTAAATCTGCCGGGATGGGAAAGCTCCTGTGGTGGCCCTGGGCTGCTCCCCAGTGCTTCTGGGACCAGTTCATCTGCAGAGCCCTGTGACCCTCCAGCTGCTGGCTGTACTCACCCCAGAGCTCTGATCCCATGGGATCTCTGCAGGCAGTGATTGTGGGGGCTCCCCCAGCTCATGCACACAAACTCCCGGCATCCCAGTGCTGCTGTGAAGCAGGAAGAGTGAAGCAGGCCTGTCCAGGCAGCTGGGATTACGCAAGGGCCAGCACTGGGCTCTGCATCAAAGGCCCTAGGGAGAAAGGGAGGGATGGAACCCAGTGCCTGAAGCCATGGTACCCATCAGACCTTCTCCTGCCCCAAGTGCTGGGGACATGACCCCACGCTCTCAGGGATGTCTTGGTGTGGACCTCTGCAGAGTGTGACCGTGTCACCCCTTACCCTTCCCAAGGAAGGATAAACAGAGGGAGCTTCTTCCTCCTTGTGCTGGCGGGTTTCCCAGGTCTTCGCTTGCTTGTGCTGCTCTTCTGAGTCCTCCCAGTTCTCAGTTTCACGCCTGCTCCATGTCCCCATGTGTCCAGGGCTGGGGCTGGAAGAGCACATTTCTGTGGGATCTGCCATAGCCTGGCCCTTCCTGCTGCTGCAGCCTAGGATATTGTTCCTGTACACAGGGATGCCCCATGTTTGACTGCCCTAACACATGCAGATCCAACACGCCGACTTGCCAGGGCCCCGGTCATCAGGAGCTGCCTCTTCCTGGGGTCTATTTGTCTGGAAGAGCGGCCCCCGTGTGAGACGCAGTTGGGGCAACAGAGCTCTCATGCTCCAGCACCAGCGGCTCCGCAGCCAGGAGGTGGTCTGGGGCCCTGCGCACGCCGGGCCAGGACATTCCTGAGGTTTCCTGGGCAGTGGGGAGGACCAGAGCTGCTTTCCCGCTCCCACGCCCAGCGTCCTCTCCAGGCCAGCCCGTCCTCCTGAGCCCTTTCCACTTGCAGCGCCGGTGCTTGCGTGCCAGGGCAGCCACGTTCACCGTGGCACAGCCCGGCAGTGGCCCTGCTCCCAGAGGAGATTGGCCTGGAGCTGGCAGTGGGACAGCTGGTGCTGGGGCAGGACCGTACCCAGCTCCTGCCCAAGACGTGCAGCGGCAGTAGCCAGGGGACATGCTTGAACATCCCATCCTTGTCCCAAGCAATTCCTGGCCCCCTGCCCCATCCACATGCGCTGTCTGTCCATGCACAGGCTGGCTGCACCTCTGCCTTTTGCCCTCTCCAGGGGTGCATGTGGTTCCTGCAGATTCCTGCTCCTCTGAAAACACCAGCCCATCAGCTATCCCATGTGTCGATGGGCTGCGAGCTGCTGCCCTTGTGCTCAGCAGGAATAGCCCGTGGAGGCTGGACAAAGGGGTGCGCCTTTCCCCTTGCCAGAGGTGGGAAGGGGATGGGAACCCCCCCTTGGGTCTCTGGTGCTGTTGATCAGCCCCTGCAGCGTGGAGGGACCCCCCAGCCACAGAACCCCAGCCCCGGCACAGACTCTGTGGCAGGCGGCAGGACTGTGTCCACCAATACTGTCCCTCCAGCTGGAGTGAAGGGACCCCAGCCTGAAACCGGGATTTGCTGCACACGGGTCATCCCCATCTGCGACGCTGCAGTTCCCGGGACGGCCCCACAGGGCTGGGGCATCCCCGTCCCCCATCCCGGAGCAGTAGCGGCAGCGAAGCAGGAAGCCGGGAGCAGAGCGACGCACTGGAAAAAGTGATGTGGACAAGGAGAGCCCTGTCAGCCTGAGCTCCCCGGGACGTGGCTGCCGAGCACGTTCGGAGCTGGTACAGGAACAGGGAAACGGCTTGTGCCGTGCCCCTGGGAGCACACACTGCTCGCCCAGCAGCTGTCTGGGATGTACATGAGGAGTGCTGATGCCCCCAGAAGGCATTTCGCTGTGAAATGAGTGCCAGGAGCTGAGGATGGGCTGAGCTGTGAGGGCAGGGGAAGAGCAGTCGGGACGAGGGATGCTGGAGCCTTAGCAGAGGCAAGCCATGACCAGGAGTGGGGTGCTGAGGGCGGCAGCAAGCTGGGGATAGTGCAGGGATGGATGCAGAAGTTTGGGCAGGTTCTGGAGCAACCGAAGGTTTGTGAGGAAGAGAAATCCATGGTGGCATTTAAATACAGAGGCTGAGGTTGCTGAGCTGAGGCTCCATGGGGACTTGGTGCTTTGCTGTGCAAAGCCATGTTGTGGTCTCTGGTGCCGTGTTCTGGACTCTGGTCCTACATGTTTTGTTCCTAAATGCATGAGCTTAAATCTCCCCTGCAGTCAAGGCTATAGGCTACATGATGCCATCTTCCCAGGCTGTTCAGGTCTGTCCTCATCACAGTTCTGCGCTATCCTGCCCATTGCTGCCTTTGCAGACTGAACGAGGAGAGGACTTTTTCCTCCTCCAGACGTGGTTTTGCTTTGGAAAGCATGTGATCCTCCCCAGAAAGCTCACTGAGGGGTGACTTCCCTGCTGAAACCACATTTTAGTTCCAGCAGGTGACCAGTTTTAATCCACTTAGCGGAGGTGCACTGATTCTGTCGAGTGCTAATTATTTATTGAAAGGTGGTGCAAGGTGAATCAAGCACATTCCAGTCTCAGCCTGAAATCAACACAGTTACTGCAATTAACCAAACCTGTGATCTCAGAAAAGGTCAAACCAGCTTCCTGACATGGGTCATCTCTGCAGAACTGTGGACGCTGGCATCAGTTGTGCTGCTGCCTGGACCCGCTGCAACCCAGCCTGGAGCTGGCCTGCACTGAGTATCTGCAGAGATCACCTCGTTCAGTGCAGGTGCTGGAGAAGCTTCAGTCCTTCTGTGCTTGTGGCTTCCTCTGTCTCAGCACTGGGAGGGCTCAAATTCATGTGTTACACAGTGGTAGAGCTCTGCGGGTTTGTAGTGCTTCACTTGGGCAGGGGGACCTCCCTTTGGTGACTGTGGGGTGGAATAAGAAGTGGTTTAGCACTTCTGTGATATGGTAAACTCATCCCTTTGCTGCTTTCCAGACAGAGCAGAGATGTGGATAGAGCATTCCTGCCCCTGCAAGCCCACGGACCCGTTTCCTGAGCTGCTGGCAGGGCTGGGGTGGCCCTTTGCACTCCCTCCTCCTCCTCCTGCCCTAACAGGCCAATTAAAAGGTTCCACACAGCATTTCCCTGCTGCCTGCCCACAAAGCTGCTTCCTGCTGTTACGTTCTCACAGTGCCAGTTCGGGCAGCTGAGGTGTAGGGAGCCCAGAAACAGGGCACGTCCCTGCCTGCTGCTGTCTCCATTTGTGGTGTCCCCATGCCCCAGGTTGTGACAGGGGAGAGACCCAGACCTGGGCTGATGTGGTTGCCACGAGGGGCTGCGTGCTTTCCACCACGTCTCCCACTGGCCTGGACCGTGGTGTTGGTCCTTGTTACCACTCACCCTCTCTCCCTGAGCATCCCTGCAGGCACTGAGCACTCAGCCCAAGGGACTCACTGCTCTTGGTGGCATCTCCAAAGTGGTGCATGCTTTGCAGGCCAGGTGACCTGGCCTCCATCATCTGGAAAAGTGAACAGAGCGGGAATGGGGCTGATTCCTGCTTGTGGAGTCTCTGTGGAGCCTGAGGGGGGCTTCCCATCCCCTTTGCTTCACGAGGACACTTTCCAAAGCCACTGCAGGGACTTTCTTTCACCACGGGTGCTGAGGGGCCAGGAACAAAGGGACAACATGGGGGCAAGCCTTAGTCCAGGGAAAGGGGCTCCTACAGTGGCACCAAGAGCAGCCACAGTCCTGGGGATGCCCCAGTACATCCTGGCTGTCCCGGCGAGCTGTGAGTGGGGGACAAGTGGGGATGGAAGCTCGCAGAGGAGTGCACTGGGGAGGGTCAGTGCAAAGGGTCCCTGCAGCACAGCCCCAGCTGGGAGTGTGTGGGGGGTTTGTGATCATTTTCCTTCCTCTCTAATCCTGTGGCTAAACACTGGAGCCTGGACTCCCCCTGCTTGTGGGTAAGCCAGACTTCCTCCTCTCTTAACACTTGCCTAATGACAAGCACAGGCTGTGAATGCAGCATGCAGGATCTGATCTTGATTGGGGATGTAGGGCACAGAGATGTATTTCTGCTGGTCCTGTCCTGGGGGGCTCCCAAGTTTGGGGTCGCTTTCCCACCTGTAGAAGGGACATCTGGAAGGGTGATGTGAGGCTGTAGTGGTGGGAGGCAGGTGGGTCCCTGCGCTGGCAGTGCTGGGTGAGCATTTGAGCTTTGCCCTCAAGCCCAGAGCACAGCCTGGAGCAGGGCTCCCACTGCCCGTGCAGAAATGCTGCAGCAGCATCTGCAGGGTTAAAGTGGTCCCTGACAGATAAGCGGGAATACTGCAGTGGGAACTGGGAACTAAAGAAGGTTCACAGAGAAGTGTTTTCTCTACTGTTTGCCACTGGACTGGTGAGGGAATACCACATCTCCCTCAGGTATTCCAGGAGCCACACACATTGCTGGAGGGTTGGAGAATGCTGCCCAGAGCAGAACAGGGAAGGCTCTGGCTGTGGCTCCTCACAGTGGGCAGCAGCGTGGGCTGGCAGCGCTGCAGCACATGGGGTGAATGCAGCTCCCGGCTGATCCAGCTGGGCTTTCCCTGGGCGCTGGTCCTGCTCCAGGGCCCTTTGGCAAAGGCAATGTGACCCAGCAGCATAGTGGGATTCCGGTAGAAGCCATTTGAGAGGAGTGCAGGGTACTGGGATGGTGGAGCCTGGGCAATGGCGGCTCTGGGGTGCAGGGCGGCACTGGTGAGAGATGGCTGGGGGCTGCTGTGAGCAGCTGGGGGCTACAACCGGCATAGGGGGGATGAGGGCAGCAGGTGATGCAGCACAGCTCATGCATCCTGCGCACCCTGACCCCTCCTGCCCCTGCAGAGCCCAGCTGCCATGGGGAGCTGCCGCGCGTGGGCACCGCCGGAGCTGCTGGTGCTGAGCATGTGGCTGTGGGTGAGCAGTGCTGGCCCCACACAGCCACCCGGCTCCACACTAAGGGTGCGCCTGGCTGGGTACCCGCGCAAGCACAACGAGGGCCGCGTAGAGCTCTTCTACAACGACGAGTGGGGCACCATCTGCGATGACGACTTCACGCTGGCCAATGCACACGTGCTGTGCCGGCACCTTGGCTTCGTGGCTGCCACTGGCTGGGCCCACAGCGCAAAGTACGGCAAAGGAGTCGGTAAGAGTGGGGCAGTGGGCATGGCTCCCCATGCTGCATGGGCTCACGTGTTGGTGGGGAAGGGCAGGCAGGAACTGTGTGTGCTGAGTGCCCAGGAGTGTGTGTGTGTATGTGTGAGTGCACGTGTAGATGTATGTACACACAAAGTGGGATGGGGAGCTGCATATGAGCTGCTGTGCATGTACCCAGGGCACAGGGCGGTTGCAGGCGTGCGCAGGAGCTGCAGGGCTGCACATGGTGCTGGGTGGTGCAGGGGGTGCAGGTCCAGGTCTGTGTGGTGCAGAGGTGCAGCTGTTTGTGCTGGACAGACACTCTAGAGAGCCCGGGTGTGAGCCATGGAGGCTTTATGTCTGCAGAGCAGCCCCGTGGGGAAGAGGAACCTCCCCATCTGCAGATCCCCCTCTCAGGGCTTTACTTTGGGCATTTCACCAGCCTCAGCTTCATGCTGAGGGACGGATGGTCCCAGGCCAGCAGCCGCCAGCAGCCGTGCCCTGCTGTACACCTTGGCCATGCTCCATGGGCACCCTCCATGCTCCTGGTGGATGCTGCAGGGGCCTGGCCCCGCCTCACCCCAGCCCTGGTGTCTGGCAGGGCGAATCTGGCTGGACAACGTGAATTGTGCTGGAGACGAGAAGAGCATCGGGGACTGCAAACACCGGGGCTGGGGCAACAGCGACTGCAGCCATGAGGAAGATGCTGGTGTCATCTGCAAGGATGAGCGCATCCCAGGCTTCAAGGACTCCAATGTCATCGAGGTGAGGAAGCTCCGGGCCAGGACCCCTCAGAGCCAGCAGGCAAGGCTCTGCTCAAGACATAGCCTGGGTGTGGGGACATGGCACAGCTCTGGGCAGGGGATGCCTGCTCTCCTGCCAGGAAAGTGGAGCTGGGGCCATGTCCCACTGGCTGTGCCCAGGTTCCCGGCTCTCTCTGGGTGGGTGTCTGGGTGTGGGGTGGATGCAGGATCCTGAGGTGACAGGGCGCTCCCAGGAGGTGCACCCAGGGAGATGCGGGACACTGGCTGCACAGTAAGGGAGTAGGAGAGTGGCTGTCCAAGGCCATCGGATGTGCCCTGCAGGAATGCAGGACCTGGCCATCCCCATTCCCCAGCTGGGGCCGGGGACCCCATCTCCTGCGAGTGCACCCCTGGGCAGGGGCTGAGGCGATGGGTGCAGTGCTGACCTGTGCCCTGCAGACAGAGCAGAGCCACGTGGAGGAGGTCCGACTGCGGGCGGTGGTGGTCGGTGCCCGGCGGCAGCTCCCGGTGACAGAGGGCATCGTGGAGGTGCGCTACAAGGATGGATGGGCGCAGATCTGCGATGAGGGCTGGAGCAGCCACAACAGCCGCGTCGTCTGTGGCATGCTGGGCTTCCCTGCCGAGAAGAAGGTCAACAGGAACTTCTACAAGTGAGTGAGGCCAACAAGGAGCCCGTGGGGCTGGGGACAGTGCCAGGGACATGGAGCAGTGCTGGAGGACAGCAGGTACCAGCTGGCCATAGGAGCACTCGCTAGCTGAGCTGGGGGCCATGGCTGCCCATCTACCCATGCACTGCAGCAGAGGCTGTTCCAAGAGAGCAGCATCTGCACCCTGGCAGTGCTGCACCCCTGCAGTTCCCTCCAATGTGGACTGTGAGGGTCCCTGTCCAGAGGGAAGGTTTGCAACCGAGCTGGGCAGGGATGCTCCAGGAGCACCATGGCCTGAGCAAGAGCTACAGGGATGTGGGCAAGGACACAGTGCCCATTGTGGTGCCCATTGCAGTGCCCATTCTGGTGCCCAGTGTGGTGGCATTGTGGTGCCCAGTATGGTGTCTAGCATGTTGTCCAGCATGGTGCCAAGCAGGATGCCCATTGTGGTGCCCAGCATAGTGTCCAGCATGGTGCCCAGTGTGGTGCCCATTGTGGTGCCAGTTGTGATGCTCACTGTGGTGCCCCTTGTGGTGTCCATCGTGGTGTCCATTGTGGTGCCTATTGTGAAGCCCATTGTGGTGTCCATCATGGTGTCCATTGTGGTGTCCATTGTGGTGTCCATTGTGGAGCCCATTGTGGAGCCCATTGTGGAGCCCATCGTGGTGTCCATCGTGGTGTCCATTGTGGTGCCTGTTGTGGTGCCCTTTGTGGTGCCCATTATGGAGCCCATTGTGGTGCCCTTTGTGGTTCCTGTTGTGGTGTCAATTGTGGTGCCCATTGTGGAGCCCATTGTGGTGCCCATTGTGGAGCCCATTGTGGAGCCCATTGTGATGTCCATTGTGGTGCCCTTTGTGGTGCCCATTGTGGAGCCCATTGTGGTGCCCGCTCTGGTGCCCGCTCTGGTGTGCTGACTGGGCAGCTCCAGTGTTGCTCCTGCAGGCGGGTGAAGCGCGCAGCTGTGACAAAGGGCTGGAGCCTGAGGCCAGGCAGGAGGTAACGGCTGGGGCACCCATCTGCCGAGCCCTTGGCAGAGCTGGGCTGTCCGGCCACGTGCGTCCCTGCCATCGGGACGGATCCTGGCACAAAGGGATCCAGACGGAGCAGACCGAGGGCTTGGGCAGTGCTGGGCAGGCAGGACACTGTGGGACCTCTGCCCGTGCATGCTGCGGTCCCCAGCCTCCAGGAGAGGCAATCTGCCTCCCAGGCCAGCTGTGCCCCAGGCTCAGCAGCACCCACCCCATGCACCTGGCAGGAACCCTGGCACAGGGTCAGGATCCTTGGGCAGGATCTCTGGAGGTGCAGAGGACTGTGGGGTCCTACGCGGGAAGCCTCAGAGCGGAGCTGTGTTTCCTGGAGGATGGGGAGGGCTGTGGAAATGGGCTGCTTTCTGCGGAAAGCAGTAATGGGGAAGCTGGAATGGCTGCACACCCTCCATTCCTTGCAGGGGGGGCTGGCAGCACTGCTGAGCCAGTGATGGGCACCAGGGTGATGGGCACCACAGTGCTTGCAGTGCTGGCACCCGTGTGGTAACTCTTGTCCTGAGTGCTGCATCCGCTCGGGATCTCTTGCACCTCTGCCCGTTCACTCTTCCTGCCTTTCTACCAGTCCCAAAAGATAGTCTGGCTGCCCTTTTCTCTCCACCTAGAAACCTGGAGAGGCTTTGGACAAGGGCCAGTAAGGACAGGCCAAGGGGGAACGGCTTTAACCTGCCAGAGGGGAGACTGAGATGAGCTCTTAGGCAGAAGCTCTTCCCTGTGAGGGTGCTGAGGCGCTGGCACAGGGTGCCCAGAGAAGCTGTGGCTGCCCCATCCCTGGCAGTGTTCAAGGCCAGGTTGGACACGGGCTTGGAGCAAGCTGCTCTAGTGGAAGGTGTCCCTGCAATGGCAGGGGTTGGAGCTGGAGGAGCTTTAAGGTCCCTTCCAAACCAAACCAGGCTGGGGTTCTACAGTTTGGTGCTGACAGCCCCTTTCCCAGTGGACGGGTATTTTCCTTGCAGCACTGGATGAAATGCTTTGCCAAGTCCATGGAGCTGGGGTCTGCTCCCTTCCTCTGCCTGGAGCAGGGGCTGTCTCCTCAACATCATGCCCTGGTTTGCCAGGGCTGACTGATCTGGGCTGCAGTCATATGTGGGGCCACCCACTAATCCAGGCTGGAAGGGATCTCAGGGAGTCCTGGTCCAACCCCCTACATGGAGCAGGGCTGGCTGTGGGTCAGCCCAGGGCTTCATGCAGATGGCTCTTGAAAACCTCTGGGGATGGAGATCCCACAGCCTCATGGCCTCATAGGGAAAAACATTCCTTTCACTGATCCTGAACCTCGAGTTGCGCCTCTTTTCTCTCATGCTCTTCGCTCCTGTGGCCGCAAGAGCTGGGCTCTGCCTCAATCACAGTCTCTTGCTCCCAGCTCCCGGCTGTTGCTGGAGCTCCTGAGGCCATCTCAGCCCAGGCTGGAGCAGCCCCATGCCCCTGGCTCCCTGCCAGCCCCAACTGTCTCAGGGGTTGTCCCCAGTGCCTGCACTGAGAGGCTGGTGTCCTGTACTGGGAGCCAGAGCCAGGTGCAGGATCGCGCTGTGGTCCCATGGGTGTCAGCAGGGGATGATGTCCTCCTGCCGGCTGCTGAGTACCATCTCCTGGCAGCCCCATGCAGTGTCCTGGGGCTCGCTGGCACAAAACTGCCACTGGCCAGCAGGGTCAGTTCCCAACCTTGGATTTACCATGTCCCGGGGGTATCAGTCCCTGCCCTGGTTTGGGGTCTGCTCTTCGCTCCTCGCGGTGTCAGGGTCTTGGCCCTGCTCAGCTTTTTCCTCCCTGAGTGAAGCAAAGCATTTGAGTGTGCAGGGGCAGTGTGTGGTGCCCTGGCCAGCCTCCTCTCCCTCTAGGGAAGCTCCCTCACTGGCAGTGGGTCCTTGCATGCCTGCAGCAAGTCCCACCATGCCCCATGCACTGGGCAGAGCTCTGGTGTCATAGAATCATAGAATAGTTAGGGTTGGAAAGGACCTTAAGATCATCCAGTTCCAACCCCCTGCCATGGGCAGGGGCACCTCCCACTAAACCATTCCACCCAAGGCTCTGTCCATGCCGCTTGCTTGGTGCTGTGCTTCTGCGCATGCTGCACCCCTGGAGCATGGTGCAGACAGTGGCTGGAGTCTGCACGAGGGCATGGGCCACCTCACTTGTACTCCACAGATCAGATCATTGCTGCTGGTGTTTGATCTGCTGTGTCACAAAGCAGCACGGGATGTTGCAGCATCCTGCACAGTTTCCTGGTGATGTGTGGGCAGGAAACTGCATCACTGCTGGCAGCAGATGATGCTGCTGTACCCATGTGTGACACAAAGGGGACACACATGAGTCTCCCTGGGGGCAACAGACCCAGTTTCAGTGAAAGCCAGGGCCGCTGTGTGCTCCCTGTGTCCCTATGGAGGTGGCAGCCCAGTGCTGCAGGCTCCGTGATGGTTGTTCTGTTTTCCAGGCTGGCCTCCAAATCTCAGCCTAAACCAAAGCGCAGGGAGGACGTAGGGTCCAGGAAGAGGTAAACGGCTTCAGTGGGAGCGCCTGAGCGCCAGGAGCCCCGCTCAGCCCCACCGGAGCCGAGCGTGTCTCTGGGGATGTGGGGCGGGCGCAGCGCGGGCACAGGGTGACAGCGCCAGGGCCCGGGCAGAGGGAGCAGAGCGGACGGGGCGGCCGGGGACAGCTCTGCTGCAGTCTGTCCGTGCCCGTCCCACCTCAGGGCTGCCCTCTCTCTGCAGGCTCTTCACAGAGCGGCAGCAGCTCAACTACCGCCTGCACTCGGTGTCCTGCGCGGGGACGGAGGTGCACCTCTCCATGTGCGCCTTGGAGTTCTACCGCGGCAACGCATCGGCCGCCTGCGGCGCGGGCAGTCCTGCCGTCGTCAGCTGCGCGCCCGGGCCGCAGTTCGCCACCGGCAGCGCCCACAAGAAGAAGCAGCGGCAGCAGCAGCAGCAGGGCCAGGTGAGCCCCATGGTGAGGGGACGGGCGCCCACAGCCACCCACGGCTTGACACTGCCCCGCTGCAGGGCAGTGGGATTGCGGGTCCCAGGGGGATCAACCTGTGGAGCAGGATACAGGGACCGTGTCCTGTCCCTGCACATCACAGGGTCATGGCCAGCAACCTCTGCACTGCATGGTGCTGTGCCACACCGTGCCATTCAGCCATGCTGTCCCCTGGGTCCAGAGAAGGGCAGCAGAGCTGGTGCAGCGCCTGGAGCACAGTGTGATGGGGAATGGCTGAGGGACCTGGGGGTTTTAGTCTGGAGAAGAGAAGGCTCAGGGGGGACCTGATCGTTCCCTACAACTGCCTGACAGCAGGATGGAGCCAGGAGGGGGCTGGGCTCTGCTCCCAGGGGATGGGCCAAGAGGAAATGGCCTCAAGCTGCGCCAGAGGGGGTTTAGATGGAGCTGAGGAACAATTCCTTCCCCAAAGGGTGCTCAGCATTGGAACAGGCTGCCCAGGGCAGTGCTGGAGTCACCGTCCCTGCAAGTGCTCACACCCTGTGGAGACGAGGCCCTCAGTGCCATGAGTTAGTGGGGGCCTTGGCAGTGCTGGGGAACAGTGGGACTTGATGATCCTGAAGCTCTTTCCCACCCTGGTTGATTCCACGATTCAATGTTGTGCTGGTTCCATCCCTTGCCCCCATCCCCTGCAGCCACGGATCCGGCTGAAGGGGGGCGCGAAGGTCGGTGAGGGCCGCGTCGAGGTGCTCAAGGGCAGTGAGTGGGGCACGATCTGTGATGACCGCTGGAACCTGCTGTCAGCCAGCGTGGTGTGCCGCGAGCTGGGCTTCGGCAGCGCCAAGGAGGCCCTCACTGGGGCGCGCATGGGCCAAGGTGAGGCGCTGGGCTGCAGGGGCCAGGCACTGCTCTCATGGGCCGGTGTGTGAGGCACGTGTCCAGCCACAAGGCCCCCACAAGGTGGGACTGGGACAGGCCACAGCTGAGCTTGTCCTGTGGGTCCCTGGCTGCCAGATGTGTGCGGAGCATCCCCAGGGGACCTCGGCCTCTCCATGGTGCTGGATGGCCACGGCTGTTCCCGTGTCACTGTCCCTGAGCCCTCCTATCCCCCTGGCAGGGATGGGGCCCATCCACATGAATGAGGTGCAGTGCCTGGGCACAGAGAAGTCCCTCTGGAGCTGTCCCTTCAAGAACATCACACAGGAGGACTGCAAGCACACGGAGGATGTGGCTGTCCGCTGCAACATCCCCTACATGGGCTACGAGACCCTGGTGCGCACCACGGGGCTGCCAGTGCTTGCGGGGCCCGGGAGCTCTCGGTGTTGCTGCTGGGGGGACCCAATGTAGGGTGGCCCGTCCATCCTCTGGACCCCATGGCACCTCATGGCACCCCTCACATTACCCTTGGTCTGAGGCAAGGGCTGCCCAGCGGGGCTCAGGGATGGGAGTTCCAAGGTGCCCCTGTGAGGAGAGGAGTGGAAGGGAGGCCAAGGGGGGGTCAGGATGCCCTGTGGGGTGTGTGGGGTGATGTGGGGCAGCTGCTCCTGCTGCTCTCCCTGTGCCAGCTCCAACCCAGCAGAACCACCAGAAAAAATTCCTGTGGGAGAGCCAGGAGAGATTTTTTCAGGTGGTGATGAAATGAGCAGATGGGACCATGAGCTCCCGTGTGCCTGGCCCCTCGTTTCATCCGCTTGGGCTTTTCCATCATTTAACTCTCTCACCTCTGCCATTCTGGAATGCAAATGCCATTCCAAAATGAGCAATTTCCCTGCTGCGGTGAGGCGCTTCCCAAACTCACAGCCAAGTTCTTGGCCCCAAATCTGATGGTTTCGGGGAGTTCTGGACTGACCAAAGCTGTGCCCAGCTCCACTCAGCTCTGGCTGCCACCTCCCACGTGCCTAAAGCCCATGAGGGTGCTGCAGCTGCAGCCGCTGGGATGAGCTGGGCTGTCCTGCTGGATGCAGCAGAGCAGCAGGAGCATCACTTGTGATGATGACGGTGATGCTGCCACTGCCTTTCTCCGCAGATTCGGCTGAGCGGGGGCCGAAGCCGCTTCGAGGGGCGGGTGGAGGTGGCTGTGGGGGCTGGCGCTGGGGAGCAGCCACGCTGGGGGCTGGTCTGCAGCGAAGGCTGGGGTACGCTGGAGGCGATGGTGGCCTGTCGCCAGCTGGGCCTAGGATTCGCTAACCACGGCTTACAAGTAGGTGCCAGCAGCAGCTTGGCCAGGGCAGCGTGCGCCAGCACCACTGATCCGCTGGGGTGGGCACAGGGACCAGGATGGGTCGGGATGTACTGGGATGGGGTTGGGTCCCTGCTCACTGCCCCAGGGCTTCCCTGCAGATCCGCCTCTCCGGCGGCAGGACACCGTTTGAGGGCCGCGTGGAGGTGAAGCAAGGCAGTAAGTGGGGCATGGTGTGCAGCGAGGGCTGGACCACCAAGGAGGCGATGGTGGCCTGTCGCCAGCTCGGCCTGGGCTATTCCCTGCATGCGGTGACGGTAGGTGCCGGTGGGGAGGCCCCCAGTGGCACCCTGGTGAGCACAGGCACTGGTGCTTCCCGGTGGGGATGTATGGGGGCAAAGGGACGTAGCTGCTCCATGCCGGGGGATGGGACCCTCATGAGCAGGCTGGGGACATGGGCAGGGTCGTGCTGCAGTGGGTGCTGGCTGCAGCCCGGGCATGTGTGAGGCAGGGCACTCACGGCACCAGCCCTGCCACCTGGCCTCACCCCTCCCCAGGAGACCTGGTACTGGGACGCCAGCAATGTGACGGAGATGGTGCTGAGTGGGGTGAAGTGTGCCGGCCACGAGATGTCCCTGAGCCACTGCCAGCACCACGGCTCCAGTATCAACTGCAGGAACACGGGCACGCGCTTCGCTGCAGGCGTCATCTGCTCCGAGAGTGAGGGGCAATGGGGTCTGGGGTGGTGGGGTGCACAATGTGGTCTCTAGGTGATGGTGCAGTGGGGCCCAGAGCTGCAGATAAAGGGTCTGTGAGCTGCAGGGCTGGGGGCAATGGGTTTTGCAGGTGCTGGGGGGGGCTGCAGCTGATGGGGTGGGTGCACATTTCCCACCCCTGGACGGTCCAGCCCTGCCTGCTCTGGGCGCCTGCCCAGTCCCTGAGCAGCGCCTGCCCACAGCTGCCTCCGACCTGCTGCTGCACGCGCCGCTGGTGCAGGAGACAGCGTACATCGAGGACCGGCCGCTGCACATGCTGTACTGCGCCGCCGAGGAGAGCTGCCTCTCCAGCTCTGCCCGCCTCGCCAACTGGCCCTACGGGCACCGCCGCCTGCTCCGCTTCTCCTCCCAGATCCACAACAACGGCCGCGCCGACTTCCGCCCCAAGGCCGGGCGGCACTCCTGGGTCTGGCACGAGTGCCACCGGTGGGTGCGCGGTGCGGGCAGAGGGTGCCGGTGCTGCAATGGGGTGGGTGATGGTGACACTGGGTGAGGGTGACACCCGCTGAGGCCCCTTCTCCTGCCCAGGCTCCAGTTTTGCCCGCTTTGGCTCGGGGCTGTCCCTCCACGTGCAGTGCTGGGGATGGGGTGGCGGCGGTGGGGCTGGGGGCTGTGTCCTGCAGCTGAGACCCTGCTTGCCTGCGGACAGCCATGTCCCTTCCCAGTGCAGAGCTGGTGCAGCCACAGCGCTGTGGGTTCCCTCTTGCAGGCACTACCACAGCATGGATATCTTCACCCACTACGACATCCTCACCCCCAACGGCACCAAGGTGGCGGAGGGGCACAAAGCCAGCTTCTGCCTCGAGGACACCGAGTGCGAGGAAGGCGGGTGCCATGGATGCTGCCTTTTGGCACCACCCCTGCCCATGTCCCCTGTCCCCAGCCATTGTGCGCGGTGGGGCCATGCGGGCAATGTGGGAGGACAAGCCATGTTCTCTTCTCCCTGCAGACGTGGCCAAGCGGTACGAGTGTGCCAACTTTGGGGAGCAGGGCATTACTGTGGGCTGCTGGGACCTGTACCGGCACGACATCGACTGCCAGTGGATTGATATCACTGATGTCAAACCAGGCAACTACATCCTGCAGGTGCTGAGCTGCCCTGTGCCCCAGCTCTGCATGAGCTGCAGCCACCCTGCTCTTGGAGTGGTTGGAGCACGCTGGGGCTGGTGGGTGTGCACCGGGGGGGCCCATCCTGTGGAGACACAGAATGTGTGAAAGCTGCCCGGACACGCTTCAGCCTGCACACTCCTGCTCTGAGCAACACTCATAGGCACGTAGTGCCCAGCGGCAGAGCCACCACAGCACATCCCACTACGGCAGGAAGCAAACCCTGCTGGGACTGGGGTGCTGGGGCTGTGCTGCAGGCAGCAGCTCTGCTGAGGCTGGGAAGGCTGAGCTGACAAGGTGCAGGGCTGCAGCACTGTCCGCTGTGGGGCAGGGGGCTACCGCCCTCACTGTTGGTGCCCCACAGGTCGTGATCAACCCCAACTTCGAAGTGGCAGAGAGCGACTTCACCAACAATGCCATGAAATGCAACTGCAAGTACGACGGGCACCGCATCTGGGTGCACAGCTGCCACATCGGTAACAGCCCTCACACAGCATGGGGGAGCCATGGCACACAGGGGCAGGGAGGCCCCAAGGCAGCGAGGAGGCTGTGGGGCTCTGGGTGGCTGCTGTGGGAGCTGACAGCTCCTGCCCTCTGCCGCAGGTGATGCGCTCAGCGAGGAGGCCAACAAGCGCTTCGAGCAGTACCCGGGGCAGCTCAACAACCAGATCTCATAGGGCCCAGCCCGGGAGACACCGGGGGGAGCCTCAGGGGGGGCATCTCCCGCCCTCATCCTGCGCGGGTGGGAGATGCTGCTGGGGCCTCAGCCCAGCACTGCAGCCACTGGGCTCCGCGAGGCTGCTGGGACCCACCGGCACTGCAGCCATCACCCAACCACTGCCCAGAGGCTGTGCCCACGTCCCCTGGGCCGCGGCACATGGGCACAGATGTCCCGAACCCCACCTTTCCCCCCCCAGCTCCCGGTCACTGCAGCTGCACCTCCATGCTCCCCATTGGCCCCGGTTCCTCCCCAGGACCCAGCAGGGACCTGCAGCCCTGCATGGCCCCAGGAGCCCCTCCTGGTGTGGCTGCCCCTGCCCTGCGGCCCCTTGCCATGGTGTGGCTGCCCCTGCCCCACAGTCGCAGCAGCTCCCACACCCTCTTAGCTGTAACTTTATTTTCTCTATAAAGTTGTCAGTTGTTCCCAGTGGCTCCCGGCTCTTCTCTGTGGGATGAGGAGCCTGGCAGGACCCGGAGGCTCAGCATGGCACAGGGCTGGCTGGCACAGCACACCCCAGCACAGAGCATGGGAGCTGCCAGTACCCACATGGAGCAAGGATCGCCCCCTGCCCACACAGCCCTGTCTGGGCAAGGACCAGCCCCACACCAGCACTGGTACTGGCAGCTGCTGGGATATAGAGAGATGGTACCAGGCCTGCTGGGAGAAGCCTGTGTGGTGAGGAGGGGGCCAGCAGGACCTTAACTTCAGCTGCCCCAGCCTGAAGCAGCCCCACGGCACCGGAGGGAGCAGCCGGAGCCACCCTGGCATAGCAGGGACGTGTTGAAGTGCTGGTTTCACCCCATACGCAGTCCAAATGTTTGTGAGCAGAAGTCCCGCTGGGGGCTGTGATCCATGAGGAATGCAGCCGGGGCCGGCTCCAGGCAGTGGGAAGCTGCGATCAGCGCTGCCGTGGCCGCGCTGCCAGGAACGCGCTGCCAGGAACGCGGCGGCTCCACTTCCCCTGCGCGCGGCGGTGGGAGCTCGACGGGGAGCACGCTCCTGTGCCCTGCCAGCCCTGCGCTGCTGCTGCCCGCCCCCCGGCCTGCACTCAGGGCAGCAGCAGTGCCTCGGCGCCGCCCTCACCGCAGCATCCCCAAGGAACTGTGCCTCTTTCATCTAAAAATACCAGGCTGGGGCGAGGGAGCCCGGTCCCGGGCTGCTCCTGGCTCCACACACGCATTCCTCCCGCCAGAGCCGGGCTGGACGCAGCTCCTCAAGGCAGGAGCGGAGCAGGGGCTCTTCCAGGAACGCGAGGAACACCCGGAGCTGCTCCTTCCCAGAAGGGCTCTCAGCCTCCAGCCACAAAGCACAGGGAGGCCTCAGATGTCCCCAGGAGCCGGGCTGCACGTGTGGGGAGCTGAGCTGCCGCACAGCCCAGCACCAGGCTGCAGGAGGGACAGACAGAACAGGCTCCCTCCTTCAGCCCTCCTGCACCCCAGCCAGCAAGGCACTGCCCAGACACTGCAGGGTCCAGCACCAAAACACCTTCTCACTATGGCTTTAACCTGCCAGAGGGGAGATTGAGATGAGCTCTTAGAAAGAAGCTCTTCCCTGTGAGGGTGCTGAGGCGCTGGCACAGGGTGCCCAGAGAAGCTGTGGCTGCCCCATCCCTGGCAGTGTTCAAGGCCAGGTTGGACACAGGGGCTTGGAGCAACCTGCTCTAGTGGAAGGTGTCCCTGCCGGTGGCAGGGGTTGGAGCTGGAGGAGCTTTGAGGTCCCTTCCAAACCAAACCCTTCCAGGATTCCATGTGACAGGAAGGGCAGGATCCCCCACAACCCAGCCTCCCACAGGCAATGCTGTGGGCAGGAGACCCCACAGCACTGGGGGTCCCTATAAAAGTGCTTTATTTGAGTACAGATGGAAGGGCTTCTCCATGAGCCCACCCCACCACTGGGCCGGCACCCTCCAGTCCCCACAAGGTCTCTTGTGTCCGTGCCCAGCTCATGGACAGGGCTCAGTCCTGCGTGTCCTGTCCCGCGCAGCAGCTCTGCTACTCGGTGGCCTCGGGGATGACGCTCAGCAGCAGTGTGTCGTGGCCACGCCGCAGCAGCAGGGTCAGGCTCTGCTGTGTCCGCACTGCCTCATACACATCCTCGGCGCGGCGCGACGCCTGCCCATTGATCTCCAGCACCACATCACCTGCCTTCACCCCTGCCCTGTGGCACAGTGACACAAGCACACAGTGGGTGAAGCAGGCACTTCCCAGGAGCAAGGAGCACTGGGCACCACAAGGAGGCTTGGACCACAGGTACCTGGGCCAGTGGAACACCAAGCCTGGGCAAGGGCCACCAGCTGGTCTCTGCTGCACATCAGGGCCCAAGCCCGGCTGCCCTGGAGCAAGCCAGATCTAAATACATCCCACCCCACATAGCTGCTCCCTCAGGCCACCCCCCAAGGCACAGGGCGCTTACTGATGGGCTGGAGAGCCGATGATCACCTTGTGGATTAGCACTCCATAGGAGACATCTGGGAAGCTGGGGTCACGCAGCTTCAGCTCAGCCAGGATGCTGCAGGGGGAAAGTCAGCAGCAGGAAAGGAGCTGGGCAGCAGAGTAGGGCTCTCACCCCACCCCAGCTACACAGGACCTCTCCTCCTGCCCTCTGATGTTGCCAAGCACAGGCACTCAGCTGCAACCCCCGGGAGCACCCAAACACCATCATCCTGCCAAAAACCAGAGGACAAAGTACTGACTGTGTCTGGGAGGGATGGAGCTACCAGATCAGCTGGCAGCTGGGTCACACACACATCCCTGTCTAAGCAGCCCCAGGTCAGGTGCCCTCCCTGGTGTCAGATCCACTCTGCTGCTACAGTTCTACTGCTCTGTTTTTGGTGGTAGGACAAGAACAAAAGCTGGGCCCCTCCTGGTGCCAGAGGTGTCAAGCAGAGGTAAACCTGCTCCTCTCCTCCAAAGCCTACAGGCTGAATACCCCCAGTTCCTCCTACCTTCCCACAGCGGTGGCTTAAATTCTGCACCCCTACTGCTCCTCACACTGCTGTGCAAGCTGCCCCCCCCTTCCTGATGTCACGGGATCACAGCATGGCTGGGGTGGGAAATGAACCTCTGGAGATCATCTATCCCAAACCCTGCTCAAGCCGGCTCAGCAGAGCAGCTGCCCAGGACTGTGTCCAGGGAGGCTTTGAGTATCTGCAGTGTTGATGATGCTCTGACCTCTCCAGGCACCTGTGTCAGGCTTCTATCACTGTCCCCACAGTAACAAAGTGGTTCCTTGTGCTCAGATGCAGCCCCATGGGTTCCAGTTTGTGCCCCTTGCTCTTGTCCCGGCTCCAGGCACTGACAGAACAACCACGCCACGTGTTCTGCTCTGTAACTGAGTCACTCTGCTCCCACCTCAGGAGCTCCACGTGCCCTCAGGCAGGTCTCTGAGAACAGTCCATGTGTGCCGGCCCTGCCCAGCACCCCAGGAGCTGGGCTCCCACATCCCAGAGGCTCTGCCGAGTACCAGCACCATCTACTGGGCACCAGCGGAGCATCCAGCAATGCGGAGTGTTCCCCAGCCACCCACTGCCTGAGCCTCACAGCGATCCTCTCCTCCACTGGTGTGGCAGGCAGGACCCCAGACCCTGCTCGTGGTGCCCAGAGGTGCAGGCAGGACCCCAGCCCCTGCTTGTGGTGCCCAGAGGTGCAGGCAGCCCTTCACAAACCAACCAACACACCAAAGACACTGGAGCTTTGGGAAGGGCAGAGCACAGCCCTCGGAGGTGCTCCTGCCCACCATGCTACAACCACCAAGCCAAGGAGCATGCTAAGCCCCAGGTGTCAGGTAAAGGTCTCTTGAGAACTGGCTGCAAAAGCCAAGGAACCAGAGCAGGCAACTCTGTCCTTGAGAGGGGCAGCTGCTCCCAGGAATGCTCCCAACACATGCTCCTGATGCATCCCTGGTGCTGCCGTCAGCATTCAGGCGAATGCTGCTGCAGCAGCTCTGTCCCATCCCACAGCCCTGAGCAGAGCTCCAGGCAGGGCTATCCTCAGCAGGGCTCAGCTCCCACCGCCTGCAGGGCACCTCTCAGGGTGTTTGGTCAAAGGCATGTCTAGGGCACCCACTGAAGCAAGGGGTGAGCCTTCTATCTGCCCAAGCAGGTTCTCTGTCTGCAGCCCCCTGCTGACCAGAGCACTCGAGATGCAGCAGTAACACAGTGCCCTTCCCAAGCCACAGCCAGGAGTGTGAAGAGCCTCAGACCCACAAGAAGCCATCTTCCTACTTGTCAGGGTAGCATCCAGGAACCTCCCACCACGCCAGCAGCAGCAACGCTGTGTGTGCTCACAGAGCTGCTCTCCTGCCTTCCTCGGGCTCCCCCCAGCTGCCTCTCCTGCAGACACAGTGGCCAGGGCTCACTCTGGAAGCCCCGTTACAGAAGTGCTTCTGCACCACAGTCCCCAGCAGACCCTCCCTCACTGAGCATACCACTTGCCCAACTCTCTGACCACAAGGTTCCGCTGCCCCTTGTGTGTCTGTTACACAACATTTCTGGTAGTTTCACCCTCCTGCTGTGTTGCAAAGGGCCCTGATCCAACTCCTCCAAGTGACAACTACCCTGGAGGGAGTTACAGCTTCTGCCACACATCAAAGCTTCTCACTGACCCCTGACACAGCCTGAAGCCTACACACAACACAAGCACAGAGATCTGAGTGTGAATGCTTCAGCCCTCCCCACACCAGGCACTCCAGTTTGGAAGATCCCATCACACCATCACCATGCCCCACACAACAAGAGCAGCCTTAGAACACGTACCTGGGTGTAAGAGTCAGCATCATCACCCCAATGTAGCGGCGCTTTGTCTCTGTACTGCCAAACCAAGAGCCTGTCAAAGGAAATGACATGAAATGACCCATATGCACTGGGAGCAGTGCTGGGCTGTCACAGAGCCCACACACCCCACAGCAAACAGCAGGTGTGGGGTCATTCTGATGCCCAACCAACACCTCATCTAAGCTCCATTCACCAAGTGGAGTTTTACAGTATTGTAACTGGGCTGTTTTCAGCGGTTGGCTTTTTGGACTGAGAATACCCCTCCACAGTGTCAGCATGAGAACCCCTCCACAGTGTCAGCATGTCAGACAGCATCCCAGAGCAGCAAAGCCAGGCAATGTTCTACACCACTGACATAACTGCTTGTCCTTTCCAATACACCTGAATCCGGTGCCTGCATTTCCATCAGTACACACAAGGCAATGGAAGATGCAGAGGCAGTTTCATGCCAGGTGGGAGAATCTTCTTACCTGCAATGCTCTGCTTGCCCTGCTCAGAAGTGGTGCCTGGAGCCCAGTGGTGCCAGAGCTTCCCTCTTCCCTCCCCCAGTACCCGAGCATGAGGCTCCCCACTCACTTTTGCGGTGCTCCTCCTTTTCCAGGAACTTTCGCAGCCGGTCAGAGGGGATGGCAAAGGAGATGCCTGATGTCACCTTCATGGTATTCACCCCAATCACTTCGCCATCCTGCAGGGGAGCAGGCACTGTGCTATCCCACTGCATCCTTGTGGAGAGGGCAACCACCGTGCAAGCCTGGAGTGCTGCATGTCTGCCCATCCCTTCCCTGCCTGCTGCTTCTGCAGCCTGCCTGGCCCTGCCAAGCTGGTCAGGGACCAGTCCTGCAGCTGCAGCCCACACAGCCCTTCCCTGAGCCCTGCCAGTAACAACCAAGCTGCAAGCACCAGGCAGGGCTCGGCTGTATCATGAAGTCGTATGGACTCAGGCCCTCTCAAACAGGCACGGCACAGAGCACTGCACAAGGATGAGCCCCAGCTCCTCATCACAAGGAGCCTGAAGCATGCACAGTCCCCCCCTCCCAGCAGCTGCAGCACCCACACATGCACCCACTGAGGCAGATTGAGGGCACCCAGCACCGCTGCCTCGGCTCCACCAGGAACTTACCAAGTTGACGAGGGGGCCCCCGGAGTTCCCAAACTGCAGCAGAGGAGAGAGCAGTAAAGAGCCCATAAAGCAAAGTCCTCGTACAGCAGGACCCAAGGCAGGGAGGCAGTGTCCAGACAGCAGGGTCAGGCTGAGGAACGCAGCCAGCGCCTGGGTGACTGGCCAGAATCCCTCCATCTCCCAGCGCTTCCAGCCTCCTCTGACCTCATGGCACCCATAGCCCTTCCCCAGCTCCCCCTTCCCCAAAGAGGGCAGTGGGATGAGGCGCCAACCCGCTGAGCTCCCCTTACATCAATGGCAGCGTCCGTCTGGATGTATTCCATGTCGGAGGCAGCGAGGCCCAGCTCCCGGCTGCCCCGCTGTGCAGAGCTGACAATGCCCGATGTGATGGTGTTCTGCAGGGCGAAGGGGCTCCCCATGGCCACCACGAACTCTCCCTGCCGCACCTCGGAGGAGCGCCCAAGGGGCAGTGTGGGCAGCGGGTGCTGCAAGAAAGGAGGGCGGTGAGCAGGTGTGAGGAATGGAGGGAGCATCTCCAGAAGCAGGATGCACACCTTCGGCTTGATCTTGATGGTAGCGATGTCTGCGACCTGGTCCACATCCTGCACCACGGCATCGTACTGCTCCCCGCTGGCCAGCTTCACCCGCACACGCCGCCGGTTCGCCACCACGTGCGCGTTGGTCACGATGAGCCCGTCCGGAGACACCAGGAAGCCAGAGCCATTGGAGATGGGCACCTCGCGACCCGAAAAAGGATGCCTGCAAGGTGGGCACAGCTCAGGGAAGGGTGGCAGGGACCCCGAGGGGACTGGTGGAGATTCTGGGGAGAGCAGACACGGGCCAGGCTGGGAGGCAGTGGGGGATAGTGAGGATGCCTGGGCAACAGCGTGATGGGAGCAACTCCTTCATTCCCCATGTGGAGAGTCTGAACAAACAGGCACGCAACTGGGGAGCAAGCAGGAAGAATGAGATGTCCACGCACAACTGGAAAGGTGCGATCCCGCTGGGAGGCACTGTGGAAAGCTGACACGAGCAGAGCTGTTGTAGACTCTTTGGGAAAGGGCAGCAGGAGGTAGGTAGGAGGGGTTGTGACCCGCACAAAGTAGCCTGAACACAGAACCTTGCCCTGGAGCAGGTAACAACCACCTGGGAGGTGATGAATACATCTTGTGTAGACAGCCAGAGAAAGGCTCACAACTGCAGGTTCTGGTCCCCATGGGAGACAACAATCACCCTGACCTCCGCGGGTGACCTCAGCCTGGTGCTGACCATCTGTGACTGTATGAAAAGCAAAGACACACTCCTGGGACAGGGATCCTGTGCCATGGGACAGCCTGGAGCCACTGCCGGAAGCAGCTTTGCTCACACGGTCCTGCAGGACTAGAGGGCGGCAGCTCAGGGGCACCGTGTCCCTGCAGCACAGGACACGCGCTGAGGCTGACTGCGCAGGCAGCGGGCAGAGGGGACGGAGAAGTCCCTCCAGGGCCACCTTTGGTGTCCCACCCGCGCCATGCCCGGTTCCGGCTGCCCGGGACACCAGGCAGGGCACCCGCGGGCGAGGCTGGGGTAGGGGCTGCTCCGTGCCGGGAGCGGGACTGTGCCGGCGGGGCACGGTGAGCACGGGCCGGACCCTCCCCGAAGGGGCAGGACCGAGACAGGGTCAAGAGGGACCCCCCCGCCGGGGACGGGCCGGTACCTGCCCACGATCTCCACGTAGACCAGCGCGGGCGCCGTCTTCTCCACCACGTCAGCGATGAAGTTGAAGGCGGCGCGGGGCGAGGCGGGCGGCGGCGCGGGCACGGCGGCGCGCAGCGCGGGCAGCGCGGGCCGGTGCCCCTCGCCCTGCCGGGCCCACAGCAGCAGCAGCGCCGCCGTCCCGGCGCCCAACGCCGCCGCCAGCGCCCGGCCCCCAGCGGAGGAGTGGGGAGGCGGAGATGAGGGGGGAGGCGGCGGTGGGAGCGGGGGGGCGGCGGCGGCCCCACACAGGGCCCGAAACCACCGCTCCGCGCGCGGCCGCAGCGGAGCCCGCGTCCACCGCGCCAGCGCCGCCATGCTGCTGCGGGGCTCACGTGCCGCGCCGCCCCGGGGCACGCCGGGGCGTGTAGTCCCGAGGCGGAAGCGTGAGGGAACTGTAGTCCCGCCGCGGGGCACGCTGGGAGCTGTAGTCCTGCAGCGCCGCTAGGCGTAGCGAGGCCGCTGGTGGGGGAAGGCAAAGAGCAGCTCACCAGGATTAACGGGCTCTTAATGGGCTCTTAACGGGCTCTTAATGGGCTCACCGGGCCCGCCGGCCGCTCCCCCCGCGCCCAAGCGGCTCGGCGGCAGAGAGGGGCACCGGGGTGCGGCGCCACCGTTCCCAAGCTGCCCCGCGCGGGCAGGCGGGCGGCCGCGGGGGAAGATGGCGGCGGGTGCGGGGCGGCCCTGAGGTGCGGGGTGCGGCGGGGATGGAGCCTCCCGCGGCGCCGGGCCCCGAGCGGCTCTTCGACTCGCACCGGTGAGAGCCGCGGCGGCCCCTCGCTGCCTCGCGGGGGGCTCGGCAGGGAGAGGCCCGTGTGGGAAGGTGGAGTGTCCCTGGGGGGGCCCGGGCCCGCTGCCGAGGGGGTGTTCTGTGGTAGCTCCGAGGGGAAGATCGGGATGTCCCGGGGTGGGGGGGGGGTGGCGCAGCGCGGCCCGGTCCCGCCGCGCTCAGGCCGCTCCGCTGCTCTTTGGCCCCGCAGGTTTCCGAGCGATGGGTTCCTGCTCCTGGCCCTGCTGCTCTACGCGCCCGTTGGGCTCTGCCTGCTCGTCCTGCGCCTCTTCATCGGCGTGCACGTCTTCCTGGTCAGCTGTGCCCTGCCCGACAGCGTCCTGCGGCGGTGCGTGCGGCTCTGCGGGAGCCTGGGCGGGGATCGGGCGCTGCTGGGGGGCTGGGGGCTGCCCTCTCCCGGGAGGCGACGTTCTGAGCCCCGGGGCTTGGCTCGTGCGAAGGCTCACAAGGAGCTTTTGGAACTCTCTGCTCTCGGACCCATGAAGGCACCTTCTCTGCCAACACCAGAGCGGGCAGTTGCCTCTCGAGTGCCCAAGGTTTGATCCAGAACACTTTGGATCAATGGGGATCCTGTGGTGGCTTGCTGCCCCCTATTCCATGCTGCAGCAGGAGCTCTGCAGGCAGCCTGCAGCCCCCACTGTTACCCCAGCAGTTCTCATCCCAGACATCTGTTCCCTCATGCCCCTTTTGTGCCCAGTGTCCTTTGTCCAGTCAAATGGATTCCCAGGTCTCCTCTGTTTGCTGGATGTGCAGCCAGTGATGGCTCAGGTCCCAGGATGTGAGGAAGATGCTTCTCCCCAGGTTCATCGTGCGGGTGATGTGCTCGGTGCTAGGGCTGTGTGTGCAGCAGAGCGACCCCCGGTTGCGCGACGCTGGCGTCAGGGTCTACATTGCCAACCATGTCACGCAGTTCGACCACAACATCATCAACCTCCTCACTTCCTGCAACACGGTGAGGGGCTGGCGGGAGCCTCCCTGGGGTCTCGAGGGTTCCTTCTCCAGGAGAAGGGCACAGAGGGCCCTGTCAGAACCCAGGTGTTGCCCTGGTCTATTTCGGTTCTCATTTATCAATCCACAAGCCTGGAGTTCTTTGTGGTTCAGTGTCACACTCTTGGGTATTGCATAAAAACTGGAGCAGGGTGAGGAGGAGCAGGAAGTGTTAGAATGGGTGTTGATTTTATTGAAAGAGACTGGCAGATCCTAGCAGCTGCATCTCTTTCAGGTAGGTGCTGTCAGGAGCAGTGCTGGGTGCCCCCCTCACTGGCTGTGAGTGGAGCTGCGTGGTGGGGTGGTGGTGCTGGGGTTCTGCTGGGCTGCTGGTTGTGTAACTCTCTCTGCTCTTGTGAAATCCCCTAAGTGTGGAATTCCTGAGTCAGCTGGCTCTGAATGTGCCTGGGAGCAAGTTGGTTGGTCCTATATCCTGAACAGCAACAGATTTGCTCTTTACCTGGAGAAAAGCAATACTTTGGAGTAGTGTGTCCTTTGCCAAGTGTGTCAGGAACCTCTAGAGAGAGCACTGGGAAACATGGTTGTTGCCCAGGGCAGGGAGAGTTTGTTTCTCTGGCAGACAAGGTATAGCCTGAACTGTAGATCAGGAATCAAATGCAGGAGTAACTTCCTTTCTGCTATAGTGCCTTTAGCCAACAGGCTGGTTCCTTGCCCCAAGAGGCATCTCTGCTGATGATCAGGAACTTTGTTTCCTGTTGTCTGGTGGGAAGTAGCGCCTGGGGGGAGGACAGGACAGGGTTCCTTCTGACTTTTGTTTTCCCTTGCAGCCTGCCCTTAACAGTGCCCCTGGTTTCATCTGCTGGTCACGGGGTTTCATGGAGCTGGGAGTAAGTGGGAGCCGAGCGGAGCTGGTGGATTCCTTGAAGGCATATTCATCCCACAGAGGGAACCCCCCACTGCTGCTGTTCCCAGAGGAGGCAGCCACCAATGGGCGGGCCGGGCTGCTCCACTTCAGGTACCGGGGCAGCCGCTGCTGTAACGCAGAAGCACTCGGGTTTGGCTTTGGGGTCATTCTCTGTGGAATTCCTCCTTTCCAGCTCCTGGCCATTCTCAGTGTCGGACGTGGTACAGCCTGTCGCCCTGCAAGTGCTGAGGCCTTTGGTCACTGTGGTGAGTGAGGGCACAGGGCAGGGGAGCTGTGCAAGCCTAGGCTCTATGATGGTGCCATTAATCCTGCTTTGAAGCCTGTGGGAGATGCAGCCTGGCCTCATGTCCTCTTAGCCAGGGACTGGCTCCTCAGTGTTAACACTCTTTTCCCGGTGCCTTTCCCAGGAAGCTTGCACCAAGTCAATACTCTTGTAGTCACACTGGCAGATTTGCAAGATGCTTTAGTGGCTTGGCTGCCCAGCAGTGTGCCATCTGGCTTCCGTGACCACAGCATCACTGTGTCACATATCCTCTTTGTGAGCTCCCTGCTGTTAAAGTCTTTTGACAGAGTAGCTCCAGTCGCCTTGGAGAGTGGCTGATGTGCCAAAGGTTGGCCAGGCTCTCTGGGTACGTTCTTGAACTCCCAAGTGCAGACATGAGCATGATGCAGCATCAGCTTCAGAGAAGTGGCAATGTTCATGCTGTTAATCCTGGTGCTGCTGAACAGGCTGCAGTAAACTGTTCTTAGCTTGCTTACAGAGGGAGATCTTGTTGAATTTCTGATTTATTGATATGATTTCTGGATCTGCTTGGTTAAAAGATATATTTTACATTTGTCTGACATTTTAGTTGGTTCTCTGTTGTCCATCTGTTTAAGGCTGTAGATGGATGGTGGATAAGGCACAGTGAATAGATTTAGAGGTATTGCAAGGATTTTTCAAGGGAGTCTCTGATGGGGATTAGTTCTTTGCCAGTGTCATTTAGTGCCTCCAGTAGCTGCAGGGGACAGCACTGAGACCTCTGCTGCTGAGGTTCAGGTTGGTTCATGACAAGGAAGTTGCATCACTGATCTACGGACCCACCAGCAGCAGTGGGTGCACAGCTGGGACCTCTGGTGTGAGTGCTCTGTGGTGCATAGCGGTGCTAGGTGTGATGGTGAGTGCTGGGAACTTGCTCTGCAGGGCTTTGGCAGCCCTGCATCCAAGAAAGTGGAGCAGTAGTAGAGGGAGTTCAAGGAGGCCACAAGCATGAGGCAGGATCCAGATAGCAACTTAGAGGCATTCAGCATGATCAGCTCAGCAGAGGGAGCGCTGTGGGTGGCTGCCTGCGCACCAGAGAAGGGGTGCGGAAGTGTGGAGAGGTGTTAGTTGTGTGTGACGGCACACAGCAGCAGGCTCTGCATGGGCTCAGGCAAAATGCTGCTTCTGCTCAAGTTCAGTGCTGGGTTAAGATGCAGTTTTCTAACAGTGAGGACAGTACATTTTTGAGTGACCGATCAAGAGGAGTGGGAGAATTCTGTTCTGGACTGCTGATAGGGCATATCCTTCCTGTGGCTTTGACTCCTCCAAGGAATTCTGTGAGACGTGACAGGTTGTCTGTGCATCCCTTCCTTCATGAATGTTGGGGGGAACAGCATGCACATGACTGCAGATGTGTTTGAAGATACTGGTTATAGTTACTGCTTGGCTCGGATTGCTGCCTCCAGAGGTCGAGCAGGACTTTCTGCCCTAATTCATCCTGGTGGATTCCTTTTGCAATTGTAAACCATCAGAAACTTATGAACCCTGGACTTGAGAAAGGCAACCGTATCCTGGACTGCATCAAACAGCAGCGTGACCAGCAGGTCGAGGGAGGTGATCCTGCCCCTCTACTCTGCTCTGTGAGACCTCACTTGGAGTATTGTGTGCAGTTCTGGTGTCCTCAACATAAAAAGGACGTGGAACTGTTGGAACAAGTCCAGAGGAGGCCACGAGGATGATCAGGGACTGGAGCACCTCCCGTATGAAGATAGGATGAGAAAGTTGGGGCTGTTCAGCCTGGAGAAGAGAAGGCTGCCTGGAGACCTCAGAGCAGCCTTCTAGTATTTGAAGGGGGGCTATAGGGATGCTGGGGAGGGACTCTTCGCTAGGGGCTGTAGTGATAGGACAAGGGGTAATGGGTTCAAACTTAAACAGGGGAAGTTTAGATTGGATATGAGGAAGAAATTCTTTATTGTAAGGGTGGTGAGGCACTGGAATGGGTTGCGCTAAGAAGCTGTGAATGCTCCATCGCTGGCGGTGTTCAAGGCCAGGTTGGACGGAACCTTGAGTGACATGGTTTAGTGGGAGGTGTCCCTGCCCATGGCAGGGGGGTTGGAACTGGATGATCCTAAGGTCCTTTCCAACCCTAACTATTCTATGATTCTGTGAGATGCAGCACTTTGAATGGCTCAGTCAGTGCTTTGCAGAAAGCTTTCTTAGGTACTTGTGTGACACACTGCGCTGAGCGAAGCACCAAGCTTGGAGTTCAGGATGAGTTTTCCCAGTGTCTCTCACCTGGTGCCTTGGAGAAGGCGTTGTTCTGTGGCACTCACGGCCTGGATTCAGCTGTAACAGCTTCCTTCTTCCTGGTACCTGGTGCAGTGCTGGGCCTGGGCTTCAGGCTGGAGCACTGCTGGTAACATACGGGTAGTTTAGTTGTTGCTGGGGATCGGTCGGCTGGTGCTGAGCAATCCGGTTGGGCATCGCTTGTGTTTATTCTTACATTCCCCTTCTTAGTTTTAAATTGTCTCCCCTTGTTATTTCCCTTATTAGTAGTGGTAGTTTTGCGTTATACTTTAGTTATTGGGCTGTTCTGATCTCACCCTCTGGGGTTCGCATTCCTTCCATCTTCCTCCCATCCCACCCAGCTGCTGGTGCTGAGCTGCCGCCCAGAGTTTAGCCATGACAAGAAGGCAGTGGAGCCAAGTCTGGCTGTTATCACTGTGAGGATTTGGCTGTATTTTTCTGAGATCTGTCCATCTGGGAGATGAGCCTTCTTTATAAAGTCATCTGCAGTGGTTGTGGTTTTTGGGCTTTCCTTCTTACAGCACCTCTCACCAGGCTGTGGAATAAACCAGGCCTGGGGCCTGTCTTGGACTCATAGAACTGTTTGGTTGGAAAATACCTTTATGCTTAGTCCAGCCATTACCCCAGGACTGCCACGTCCACCACTGAACCATGTCCCCATGTGCCTTGTCTACACATCATTTGAATCCCTCCAGCGCTGGTCACTCCACCACTGGCCTGGGCGGTGCTAATTGTTCCTAATCTCCATCTAAACCTCCCCTGGTGCAGCTTGAGGCCGTTGCCTCTTGTCCCATCCCTTGTTCCTTGGGAGCAGAGACCCACCAGCATCCAGATGGAGCCCTGCCCATCTCCTGTTCTGTGGATGCAGCCTCATTGTGCTCTCTTCCCCAGAGTGTGGCTGACTCATCCTGGATTGCAGAGCTGCTCTGGACCTTCTTTGTCCCCTTCACAGTATATCAAGTAAGGTACTATCCCTCTCTCTTTCATTTGGGGCAGGGCATGGGGTGAACGGAGCTTGTGGTAGCAAGTGATCTGGTACTGCTGATGTGCCCCTCACTGTGGTCTCAGCATGGCTTTGCTCAGTGTTACTTGGTCCATGCCAGGTCCAGTTGCTGGCCCAGCTTCTGAAGCAGAGTGGTTCTGGTTCCTGCATTGAGTTGGGGGAGGAGAGGAGTCTCCCAGGGTTTTTATGTCAAATTTGCTGGGTATATTTCTGAAGCTGGCTGCTCTGCTGTAACTCACGCCAGGGTTCCTCAGGTCCCATGGGTGATTCCCTGCAGCCTCTTGTGGATTGCAGAGGGGGTTCAGACACCTCTCTGGGACCCTGGTGAGCCCAGACAGGCTGAGAGCTTTGGTGTGATAAGGGTTCATAGGCAGCAGAAGGGGGTTGGAGTCACATTCAGGAGTCCTACTTATCTGTTTACTACTTGCATGTAAGTGGCAGTGGCTCCTCATCTGGGGCCTTTCTGGGAGCTTTATTAGGACATACTTGGCATGTTACACTTGAGTGCTAACAGAGATTCAACGAGTAGCGTTGTTTTCTAAACCCTGCCTTTCCCTTAACTCTGCAGCTTATGATGAGGTTTCACACTCAGCTTGTGGGGAGGTTTCACACTCACCTGCTGGGGAGAGGCTTGGGGTGAGCTGTGGTGGGGCTGCAGGGCTGGTCCCGGGGGTCTCCTCCCCACCCCTGCAGCCAGCCTGGTGCTATTGTTCCTGTTAGGTGGCTACCATCCGTCCCCCGGCGCATGGAGGAGCCGAGCGAGGACTTTGCGCTGCGGGTGCAGGAGGTAGGATGGAGCAGTGCCTGATGGCTGCAGCTCAGGCTGTGCCCACAGGAGAGGGTGGTCGAAGAGCTGCAGAGGGTGTTCCTGGGTGGGTGCATTTGGGTGATGGGAGCTCTGGCACCAGTTTATTGCCCCTTCCAGTGACTCGGTTTTTCCATGGTCTGTTTGTTGCCCCGTTCCTTCCCGTTCTGTCCATTCCCAAGGCTCTGCCCATTGAGTTCAAACCTTTCACTCCATTTCCATAATCTCACAAGTCAAACGAAGCACTTGGTTCTCCACCTTTCCCTTATGTGCTGGGTGCCTTGTAGCTCCTGTACTAAGGATCTTGTATCTCCCTGTCAGCCTGTTTTGGCAGGATGATATTGCCAGCTCCTGATCCTTTATGCACTCCATGCAGGCTCTGGAGAAATCAGTTCCCAGTCCTCTTGCCCTCCCCGTGGCTCCACTCAGGCCTGTACATGTGCTGCACTCCCCTGCAAGCTGGGAATGCCTGGGTCATACATGTTGTGTGTCATGTACATAGAATCATAGAATAGTTAGGGTTGGGAAGGACTTTTAAGATCATCCAGTTCCAACCCCCTGCCGTGGGCAGGGACACCCCATGCCAAACCATGTCACCCAGAGCTCTGTCCAACCCGGCCTTGAACACCACCGCCAGGGATGGAGTGCTCATGTGCCTCTTCTCTGCATCTCTGCAGCTCTTGGCCATGGAGCTGGGTGTGGTATCCACACGGCTCACTGCAGCAGACAAAACCGAGCACATGAAGAGGCTGAGACACACATCACTGCTCCCCTTCGCCCCAGGTGGGTGTCCTGGGTCATGTCCTCACTAGGGAGCTGCCACTCGGGCTCTGCCTTTGGAGGAGCCTCAGGCTGCTCTTGGTTCCTCGTGCGTGGAGGGAGAGGAGGAGGCATGTTGGGGAGCAGGGGTGTAGGTGTGCTCTGGGCTGAGGTTGGAGTTGGCTGGCAGGGCGAGCACCGCCACTGCTGCCCATGGACATGGTGGTTGTGTGCAGGACGTCCAGCTTGCTTACCATGGGAGCTCATATTAGAGCAAGTGGAGCTGTAGCAGCTCAGAGGCCACCCTGTTGTTGCAGCCTCGAGCCAGGCGCTGGCAGCACGGCGCCAGGTGCCGTCCGTCCTGGCTGGAGCTCCTGAGGATGGGCGCATCTCGGCGATGGTGCAGCAGGTCAAGGAGGTGCTGCCTCACGTGCCTCTGGAGGTCATCAGGATAGACCTGGGTAAGCCATGCCTGCTATTAGCAGGGACACAGCATCACCTTCCACACTGTCTCTGCAATACCTGCGAGCAGAAACCTTTTCCCTGCTGCACTGTAGAGCACAAGGGCAGCAAGGGTGTGAGTGTTCCAGTATGGCAGCTGCCTCTCTACTAGATCTTCCTTGTTCCTACAGCCCAAACCAACTGTGTGGACACCACCATTGCCAACTTGCTGGAGGGGAGAGTATCCTTCTTCCCTGACAGTAAGGAGGCTGGTACTGACCTGCTTGCCCCAGCTACCTCCCAGGCTGCAGCTGCTTCTGGCATACTGGGCTCCTCAGCTGAACTTTCTTCCAAGGTACTTTTGGTGGTTGTGTTGTCTCCTCTGGTGTGAAGGCTCATAGCTAGAGCATGATGGTCTGTGTCTTGCACTAGCCATGGGGTCAGGGAATGGAGGGTTCTAAAGTGGAGGCTGACCTGGCATTGCAGAGCCACTGAGGAGCTCTGGGATCCGGCTGTGTCCTGATGGCTCCTGTGCTTTGTGTTCCAGGCAGCTGCAAAGCAGTTTGCCAGGTCCCCTGTGGAGCGGCACCTATCCCTGCAGGAGCGGAAGCGAGCCCTCTACGACTACGCCAGGAGGTGAGAGCCCCCCTCCGGCCCTGGCAGAGCCCCCGCAACCCCCAGCAACACCCGGGTACCTCCAGGCAAGGGACGGCCTCTTGTCCTCCTGTGCTCTGTCTGGCCTAGGAGCAGGTGGCTGGGCATACCTTTGTCTGCATCCCCTTGTCATTCCTGGGAAGTGCTCCTGGGTTGTTCCTGGGCTTCTACGTTTGGGGACTAGGTGTGATTGAAGCTGTTTGCCAGAAGCTGCTGAGGAGCAGGCATAGCAAGAACCCTCAGTTGTTCTTTGGTGCAAGGGATTTGATTGACAGAAGCCATTGTGGGCCTGTAGATTTATTTGCAGTGAGTATTGATGGTGTGGGCACTCATTTCAGACAGTAGTTGGCTGTTCGGCAGCAGGGACGGTGCAGTTCAGGTTCCTCAGTGTAAGTGGAGAAGTGCAGGGACCAGGGAGTGAGTCTGACCCTGGTGTGGGGTTTTAATGAGGCAGATCTTGGAACCAGTGTCCAGTTCTGGTGCTGGGTCTGATGTAGAGGAGATACAGGAAATTCAGGCAGTTTGTCTGGGTCCCCTGTGGAGCAGCACCTGCCCCTGCAGGAGTGGAATTGAGTGCTCTATGACTGCGGAGTGCACAGAGCTCTGTAGGGTCTGTGGGAAGGGGAGAACCACTCTGGTGCTCCAGGAGAGTCAGGAGAAGGTTGCAGAGGCTCAGGGATCCCATAAACCTCTGAGATCAGCTTTGCTCTACTACAGAGAGAAGGAAATTCCCATGTCTGGAAGCTGAAGTGAGGCATATCTTCAGTGCCCATTTCTAGGGGACTGGTCCCAGGTGGCTCTGGGTAGCTCTTGGGCACCAAGGACTTGGCTCAAGCAGCTTTGTTTTTCTGAAAGATGATTGCAATTCAGAGGAGTTCCACCTTGGAATAGTCCTGTGTCACAGACAAGGGGAGACTGAACTCAGCTGTCCCCCAGGCCTGGTGGGAGCATGGAGATGTTGAGGGCTGGATCCACTGGTCACAATCTGTTCAGCAGCAAAGAAAAGAGAGTGGGAATCCTCTCCTGTGGATACCCAACCTGAGTTCTTGCTGTTCTGTGTGATCCTTTCCTGAGGCTCTTCTGCCTGCTGGCTATGGAATAGTGATCTCTGCTTCTGAGAGAGGAAGGGGTTTGGGAAGACACTTGTGCTCCTCCATGTCTGTACTCCAAAGGGCCCTATGTGCTGTCCCAGCCTCAGAGCAGGTGTGTGTGTGTCTGGAGTTCCTGGTGACAGCATTCCCCCATCACTCAGTGGTTCAGGCTCAGCTCAGGGCTCCCGAGTGCTGCTCTCTCCCGGCCACTGCAGCATTCCCAGCGTGAGGCAGTTGCTCCCGGCGGGGCTGTGCTTTGTTCATGCTCAGCAGAAGCTGGTGTCTGTCAGCTTGGGGTTGGGCGCAGGAGAGGGTGTCCCGCAGTGTCACTGCTCCTTCTGCTCTCCCGGGTGGAGCCTGTCCTGTCCGCAGCCGGAGCGTTCTGCATGCCTCCATCCCAGGAGCCGGGCAGTGACTGGTTTACTTTTGTCCCTTTAGCGCCCTGGTTCTGCCGCGGGCCTGTTTGGAACCCCTGGCTGGGATGGCCATGGTTTCTTGGGCTCTGGGCGAGTTTCAGACAGGCACGGGCCCGGTTTGGGGAGCGCTGAGTATGGCCCCGGTTGGGGGGTGTCCCCTCAGTGGCGCGGTCCTGCCCTGCGGCCTCGCCCCATCGGGGCTCTCCGCCCTCCCCGGGCGGTGCCGCTGACGCCGATGTCTCCCGCAGGCGGTTCGCGGAGCGGAGCGGCGCGGCGCGGCTCGACGGGCCCTGACCGGCCCTGCGCGGCTCGGCGCGCCCCCTGGCGGCGGCGGCAATAAACGGCGGCAGCGTCTGGCGCGGCTCGGCTCTGCGGACACGGGGGGCGGGGCCACCGGGCAGGGGGCGGGGTTACCGGGCGGGGGGCGGGGCCAGCCGGCTCCGTGCGGGCCCGCACGCGCCGCGGCCGTCGCCAGCTCGCGCGCCGCACGTAGGCGCCGCTTAAAGGGGCAACGCGGCGGCCGCGGGGCGGTGCTGCCGCCGAGCCCTATGGGGACCCGACCTCCGCCGGCGCTGCCGCCCCGGTGCCGGCCCTGCGGCCCCCAGCGCACGGAGCCGGTGCCCTTTTAAGGCGCGAGCTGCCGGTGCCGGTGATTTTATTTACATGGGGGCTCGGGGGCGTCACGTGACGGGCAGAGCCGCGGTGGCCGAGCGCGGCGGGGCCATGGCGTGCACCGGTGATGACGGTCCGTGCGGGCACCGGCGAGCGGGTCAATGCGGGAGCCGGGGGATGTGGGGCATACGGGGTCAGGCAGGGTTCTGGGCAGGTGCCGGAGGGAAGGGTGAATGCGGGTCCTGGGGTGTCCCAGCCGGGCCGGCATGAACCGGGGGATCTGGATCAATGGGAGTCCCGGGGTCCTGGGTGGGCCGGTGCACACATGGGGGGGGATTTAGGTTAACGGGGGTCCCAGGAGGGCTGATGTGCACCGGGGTCCGGGTCGCTGGGGAGCCTGGGGTTCACGGACAGGCTGGTGTGTGGTGGGTGGGCTGGTTCCATGGGAGTCCCGGGGGGGCTGATGTGCACCGGGGAGGGTGGTGGGGGTCAGTGGGGATCCCAGGCAGGCAGCTGATGGTCCTGGGGAAGCGGGCGCACTGAGGGGCAGCCCTGGGCAGACACGGATATACAGGTCAGAGAGAGGGCTTGGTACTCCTGTAGTCCCTGGGCAGTGGTGCCGGATGCACCGGGGGGGTTAGAGTGGGGTGCAGGGGGGCCTGGGGCCGGTGCCAGGCTGACAGCCTCTGCAGGCTCCTGGGTGGAGCTGCGCTGCGGCCCCGGGGGCCCAGAGCCCGAGCCCTTGCGGCTCTCCTCCTGCCATGCCGACGTGGAGCGGATGCTGCTGGAGGCCCAGCTGGAGACTGAGAGCAGCGACAGGTGAGTTCCAGGGCTTAGCCGGGGGCCGAGGGGTGGCACAGGCCTGGTGACCAGGGTTTGCTTTGCAGTGCCCTGCTCCTGCTGGGCTCCCCGGTCTGGGATGAGGATGGAGCCAGTCCGGCCAGCAAGCGGCTTGGGGACAGTGACCTGCGGCCTCCCTTCAGCCAGCCCCAGCCAGGCTGCCTGCACCCCCGGCAGGTGAGGGAGATACATCGTGCTTTGTGCCCTGTGCTGACTGTGCCCCTGGTCTTACCTGTCCTTTGCCTCTTCCTAGCGGGACATGCCAGATGAAGCAAAGCGGAGGGAACACCGCCTGCCAGCATCCCTCAACTGGGCCTGCACTTGCCACCCTCAGCACTTCTCTCCAAAGTAAGGAGATGTCGCCTGCCAGCACATCCTGCTGTCCCCTGTCCTGCACCCTGTGCCCTCCTGCAGTGCTCTGCCCTCCTCCCTTCACCGTTAATTGTGTGCTTTTCCCAGGGAGTTCGCCTTTGTGTGCTCCCCGCAGCCAGTGCTGTGGAGCCTGCAGGGAGGAGCAGTGGGGAGAAAGAAGAAACTGTTCAGTTCAGAGCTGCTGCTGCTCTTCATCCCCTCGCTGCTGCTCAGCCACGTGCTGACGCTGGGGCTCGGGTGAGTTTCTGATGGGCCTGACCTGGGCTTGGGTGCATGCAGGAGGAGCCCTACACTGATGGGTGTCTATAGGCTGGGAGCCCCTGGCTGGCCTGGCCCAGGGGGCTGCCCTCATGGAGCTGGGCTGGGGAAACTCCTGGATGTGGAGTGCTCATCATTGGTGCTGCTCTGAGCATCTCTGCAGGGAGTCACTTACAGCCTCTTTCCAACCCAGGATCTACATTGGGAAGCGACTGGCAGCCTCCTCGGCCAACCCACTGTGAAGAGCTGGGATCGGTGAGGCTCCATGTGGGGGGAGCCCGGACGCCAGCATAGCCCAACTGCTCCCAGGCTTCCTGGCTGTGGCACGAGGCACCGTCTCCCCTTGTCCCTTCTTTA
The DNA here is from genome assembly GCA_028858755.1 of Ara ararauna. Lineage (NCBI taxonomy): Eukaryota > Metazoa > Chordata > Aves > Psittaciformes > Psittacidae > Ara > Ara ararauna. The sequence continues at coordinate 1,131,752 of CM054376.1, forward strand.
GCCCCAGCCCAGGAGCTGATCCCACTCTCCCATGTAGACAAGCCCACTGATGGCAGCTCCCGGCAGGCAGCTCCTCGCCCCCCATCCCTTGGTTACGGGTCCATGTTTCTCCTTTTTAACACAGACTGTAAATGTGACTCCTGAGCTGCAGCACAGTGTGTGAATAAAGAGCCCTGAGTCACCAACAGCACCAGACCCACACAGCCCAGCACCGGGAGAGCAGGCAAGCTCCCCAGGGCGCTGTGGCATTCCCATGGGCTCTGGCTGCAGGAGGGCGAGTCCCTGCCAATTGGGGTGCTGGGGGAGTGCCCGGCTGTGGAAGGGCCCCTGCTTTGGCTGGGTGCATGCAGGGATGAGTGCTGGGCTCATAGACAGTTTTCAGCCTGCTATAGCATGTAAGGCTGGTGCATTAGTCCTTTATTAGCCATGACTGAGGGAGAAGGGAGCCCAGTGCTGGTGGCCAGGAACTGCAAAGCCAGATGTGGCAGGAGAGCTGCCCAGGCTGCCCACAGACCTGGCTGGGCCAGAGGGTTGGTTCTGGTGCTGTGGGATGGGGTGGGAAGATGAGGGACAAGGGATGGGAGCTGCCCCTGGTGTTGTGAGCAGGAGGAAAGAGCTCAGCCCATGCTGGCAGGGGGCCTGTTGCCCTGCGCGTGCCGTGGTTCACAGGCAGTTGAGGGTGGAGGGAGGAAGATCCTTTCCAGTGTAGCATGGTCATGGTGCTGAGGGGCTATGTGGCTCAGAGCTCAGCTGAGACATGGCCTGGTACAGCTGCGTGTGCGGCCACTTGGGCTCAGCAGGAGCCTGGCCTGGGGCCTCTGGAGCACTGGGGTGGGGAAGAGTCTGGGGGCAGGGAGGTCCCAGCCCTGGTGACACCTGGAGTGTGACAGGAGCCAGCCGTGGCAGGATGCAGGATGGCCGTGCCCTGTGCTGGGGCATGCAGGGGGCTCCTGGGCTGTGCAGGATGCAAGCGGGGGTCCAGCAGACAGGGATGGAGCAGGGATGAAGTGGGATGAAGCAGGGCTGTTGGCATAGCAGGTAGGGATGAGGCAGGGATTCAGCAGGGCCGTTGACACGGGGGGGGGGTCACAGCGAGGTTTTGCATCCCTGGACAGATGGGGCCGCTGCGGGCGCCGGCTCAGAGCTGTGACAGGCGCTTGAACTTGGGGGTCGGCAGCGGCGGCGACTTCGGGCCTTTGTTTCCGCCCGCCGTGGGTGATGTGGTCACCTGCCAGCGGGAGGGGAGTTACCGGGCGCTGGGGCCGTTACCGGGGGCCTGGTAGGGCCGGGAGGTACCTTCCCTCCGGCGGCATCGCTGAGCTCCAGGAAGGTCTCGTACACAGCGGAGCTGATCTTGCGGGGCAGCGGCGGCGCTTTGCTGGCGCTCTTCACGCGGCCCCCGAAGCCGGTGGGCGATGGGGACGGCCCTGCGGGGGGGGGGGGGGCGGTCACCCAGCGGGGAGCTTTCGGGGCCCGTGTTGGTGCCTGGGGCTGCCAGGGCCAGCTCTCTCCTGTCTGTGGGGCTGCAGCACGATGGGGCGCGAGCCCAGACAGGAGAGGGGAGCTGTGCTCGCTGCGAGCTCAGCTCAGCTCCAAGACCCATCGGCACAGGGTCGGGGATCAGCAGTGCTCCACGGGGAGCATTGGGTGAGAGACACTGGAGCCGCATGGGATCTGCCTGTGCTCTAATACACCCCCAGTGCTCCTGGTTTGCAGCGTCCTGCAGAGCTGGGCGAGGCGCTGAGGGTGCCTGTGCAGGGGGGTGTTTGTACCCGTTCTGCTAGGGCTGGGGCACAGCCCTGATCCTGGCTATGGGGCTGGCGGCCGCTCGGGGCTGCAGGGCCGGGGCTGGGGCGGTACCTGTGGGGCTGAGCTGGGCACCGGCGCGGCTCGGCCCCAGCAGCTTCCCGGCGGAGCTGCTGTCGCTCACGTGGGAGAGTCTCTGCTTCTCGTCCTGGGTGCAGAGGGAGGTTCAGCGGGGGAGCACGGGCGGCATCGCAGGAGCCTCTGCCTGGGCTGGTGCTCCCCAGCACCCTCCCTGCAGCCCGGAGCTTCTGCTCTGTGCCCCCCGCCCCCCGCTGCTCCTGCCACCAGCACCTCGAGTCCCACCCTTGCTGGGGTCCCTGGTGCTGCAGGAGGCCTGGGAAGCACGAGCGGACCCCGGGAGGACGGGAGGTGCCAGGGCTGGGCTGAGCATCACCTTGGGCTCTGGCAGCTCCGAGATGGACTGGCACCGGTCATGCCGCCGGTGCCCAAAGAAGGTGCTGGAGCAGTTTTCCCTGTGCTCGGTCCTGCGCTCCTCACTCTCAGTGGGTTTTGGGGTCGGGGGGATCTCCGTGCTGGGGAGCATTGGAGCTGGTGAGGGACGGGCAGGCAGCAGGGAACAGAGAGCAGGGCTATGGCATGGACCAGCCAGACCCAGCACCTTCTCTGCAGTGGGTGCTTGGGAGGGACAAGCTAGCAGGGTCAGCATGGATGGTTCAGGTGCCAGGGGAACCTGGGGGCTGCATACGGGGTGTCTCTGCTCCATGCCCCCATGTGGTGGCAGGATGGAGCCCCGGGATGTGCCTGGAGCAGGGCACTGGTCTGGGCAGAGGGGCTGAGGACGGCTCAGGGCAGCAGGGAGGGGTGAGGGCGGGGGTGGCTGGGGGCCGGTGCTCCCACCACGGCACTTGCCTGTCTCCACAGTGGCTCAGCCGATCCCAGTCGGGGCCCCAGGCCATGGACCGGGGGCGTCCGGTGCGCTGGTCCTCGAAGCAGACCTGAGAGCGCGGGAGCAGGGAGGGAGGAGGGCGCGGAGCCCCCCGAGCCTGCCCTTGCTCTGCCGCGGCAGCAGCGCCCTCCGCCTGGGCTTGTGCCCCCCCACGGCAGTGCTGCCCCCCCAGGGTCCCCCATGCGCAGAGCCCCTCCCCCTGCTGCAGCTCCAGCCCCACGGGTTGGTCCCTGCTGCCCCAGATCTGACCTGGCCTGTGCGGTGCAATCCGCGGGTGCTGCGCTCAGCACTCACCATCTCCCGCACCCCGTACTGGCTCTCCACCTTGGCCCGCAGCTGCACGAAGCACTGCTCCATGCGTTCGTGGAACGGCCGCAGGTCCTCTGTCACCTTCTGCCCGTGGAGCCGGATCCCCTCCGCCAGCAGCGGCACCTGCAGGAGGACAGGCACAGGTCCACCGGGACTGTGGAGTCCCCGGCCTGGGGCACTGGCGCTGGTGGGTACTGTGGTCCATACCTGCCAGGCAATCAGGTCCTTCAGCTTCTCGATGTTCTCCTCATCCTCGGGGTGCTCCCGCAGGTAGGACTCCTGGAAAAAGGCCTGCAAGGAGCTGGCTCAGCATTGCCGAGGGGATGGCTCAGCCCCAGGCAGGCAGGGGACAGCACAGCCCCCATGTCCTCACCATCTCGTACTTGGTGAAGCCCCCCATGACAGCAGGGTCCACAATGCCACTGATCAGCATGGAGAGCGGGTTGATGGGCAAGCCGGAGTCCTGCTGGTGCCGGTTGATCTCGCTCATGATCTTCTCATTGGTTTTCACCATGGTCTCGATGGCGTTTTCCAGGGGGGAGATGATGGTCTGTGCCCGGGGAGGGGAGGTCACAGCCGCTGGCCCAGTGACCTGCCCAGCCTGGGCAGGGTGGCAGCGAGGGCCCTCCCCAGCGCCGGGGCTGCTCATCTCGTGCCACAACACCACTTTGCCCCCTGGCACCAGCTCCTGCAGCTGAGCCGAGAGTTCAGGAGAAGGCACTGGAAGTGCTGGTCCCGGCGTGGAGCAGAGGCTGCAGCAGGGCCAGACCTGCAGGCCAGGAGCTGGACGCAGCAGCTCTCATGCAGCCCCTGTACTCAGCACAGCACTAATAGCCCAGCCAGGACATTCCCGTGTCCTCCCACAGCAGCTGAACCACACTGGGCTCTGGCACCTCCCTCTGATAAAGGTGTGAAACCCACACATGTTGCTGCTGGAACCCCTCCAGCGCCGCTGCTGCTCCCACATGTGGTCTCCTGCTCCCCATGGAGGAGATGGGCATCCGGTGGGTGAGCGCCCAGCCCGGACCCTGTCACCAGGTCCATACTGCCGGCACCAGTCGGGGAGTGCCGGGGAGTCTCTGTGCCCATGGTCAGCAGTGACCCTGGGTACATGGCCTGGGACAGTGCTCCCTGCAGCACCGGCCCAAGCTCAGCCATGGGGTGGGGGTCAAGGTGATGCCAAAGGGGCCATGCCCAGTGCCCGGCAGCGGTGGCAGCCGGGCTCTGTGCTCACACCCGCTCTGCCGCTGACACTGACCCGGGCCCTGCACCCAAAGCACCACAGGGCCACAGGAGCAAGCTGGGGGTTTGGGGTTTGAGTGCGGGGGGGCTGGATCTGGTTTGCACCGAGAGCAGGGGCTGGTGGGGCAGGGGCAGAGCCTGTTCCTGCACCCAGGTTGGAGCTGCTTGAGCTTGGAGAGCCTGGAAGGGGAAGGGGGGGCAGCACCCCCACCTGGGTCCATGTGCTGGTGTCTGGGGAAGGGATGCCCTGAGGGGGTCCCGATGCCCCCGAACCCCCTCACCGTGGTGGTGGAGGTCACTGCGAACCATCGGAGGATGCCGGGCAGGGGATAGGCTGTGAGGAAGGTCGTCCGCTCGATCCACATGTTCTATGGGAAGTGATGGGGTCAGCCCGGCACCCTGGGGCACCCCATGGGGCAGGGGACTCCCACCTCCCCTTCCCATGGGCATGAAACCACCACCGTCCCTGTCCCAGGTCTGGGAGCCTCTCTGGCTTGCTTGCGTTCCCCCTCCCGTGGACACTCAGCTCCTCACAGGCGCCCCCCGGCACTCACTGCAAATTCATTGTGTGGGTCCTTTGGGCCTTTCTTGAAGGGCCGCGAGTAGTAGAACCTCTGGACGTGGTTGGCTCTATAGAAACTGGAGGGCGGGAAGGGCAGAGAGTGGGAAAGGTCCCTGTTTGGCCTTTCCCATGTGGAGCAGGGCAGGAGCAGCCCCTCCATGCCAGGACACTCACTTGGTGATCTGCTCCGGGATGCTCCGGCCCTTGAACCGGCTCCTGGTGTCCTCTGCTGGCTGCACGGTGAAGCATTGGATGACTGCGGGAGTGAAGGAGCCACCAGCACCACTGCAGGGACAAGGTGTGAGGGGACCCATGTGGGGGCAATGGCCCAGGAACCAGCTCTCCCCCCCGGCTGGTGCTTGGAGGATCCCTCCATGCGCAGTCCCTGCCCAGGGGATCCCTCCATGCCCGATCCCTGCCCAGGGGATCCCTCCATGCCCAGTGCCTGCTCAGGGGATCCCTCCATGCCCAATCCCTGCTCAGGGGATCCCTCCATGCCCAGTGCCTGCTCAGGGGATCCCTCCATGCCCAATCCCTGCTCAGGGGATCCCTCCATGCCCAATCCCTGCTCAGGGGATCCCTCCATGCCCAGTGCCTGCTCAGGGGATCCCTCCATGCCAGGTCCCTGCTCAGGGGATCCCTCCATGCCTCATCCCTGCTCAGGGGATCCCTCCATGCCCCATCCCTGCTCTGAGGATACACTGTCCAGGGGAGCCAGTGATGTCCTGCCCGGGGGGACATGTGCTCTTGAGCCTCTCGGCACTGGGGAAGGGGCTCAGCAGCTGCAGCTCAAAGTCCTCCCTGCGCTCATACTCCTTGCCCCGGTAGATGAAGACCTTGTTCTGCAGGGGGATAGGAGACAATTGTCCCTCCTGGGAGAAACGTTGCCCCAAGCCCAGCAGCTAGGGGAAAAGGGAATTGAGGCATGTGGAGGTGATGGGTGAAGCCAACACAGCTTCACTAAGGGCAAAGCATGCCTGATATATCTGGTGCCCTTCTGTGCCAGGGTTACAGTGTTGGAAGATAAGGGAAGAGCAACTGACACCATCAGCCTGGCCTTGCGCAAGACATGTGTCACTGTCCTGCACAGCACCCTTGTCTCTAAGCTGGAGAAACTTGGATTTGACAGATGGACCACTCGGTAGATAAGGAATTGGCTGGATGGACTCATGCAAAGAGTGGGGCTGTTGGAATGAGTCCAGAGAAGGCCACCAAGATGGCCTCCAGAGGGGCTGCAGGAAACCTGGAGAGGGGCTTTGGACAAGGGCCTGTAGGAACAGGACAAGGAGAATGGCTTTAACCTGCCAGAGAGGAGACTGAGAAGAGCCCATGAGAAGGGGCAAGGCCAGGATCTGTGGCACCCCCAGCTCCTGTGGCTGCGGCATCAGGACACTCACCCGCAGGAATGGGGGGAAGCCCTGCCCATAGTAGCCCACGGCGAAGTAATCCGGGCTGGGCCTCAGCACCTTCAGGATCTTCTCATAGAACCCGGCTTCCCGCTGCTGCAGGAGAGGGGTGGGAATGGGGATAGGATGGGACTGGCCATAGGCAGGAGTGCTGTGGCCCCCCCACTCCCTGTCCTCTCAGCAGGTGTCACTCACCAGGATGTCACTCAGCAGCTCATAGTCAAAGACCTCACTCTCGTACTGCTCCGCCAGCTCCTTGCAGATGTGGATGGCCTCTTCCCACATCTGCAGGAGATGGAGCTGGGGCTGAACTGGGGCAGTGAGGCATTGGGGCTTCCAGAGGAGACCAGCCCTGTCTGCAGCAAGGACGGGGGGGGGGCTGGTGGTCCAGCTGGGTGCGGGTGGCTGCAGCAGGACTTGGCTTCCACCATCTCCAGCCCCTGAGCCCCCCCAGCATGAGCAATTCCTTTCCTGGGGTGTCCCAGCCGCTGGCCCCAGGCAGTTATGAAGGCTGGGGGCTGAGAGTGGGGTGGGATGGGATGGAACAGGACGGGATGGGATGGGACATGATGAGATGAGACAGGATGGAAGAGAATGGGGTGGGATGTGATGGGATGGTACGGGGTGAGAAGTGGTGAATGGGGTGGAAAGGGACAGGATGGGGTGGGATGGTTGCACAGGGGGAAGCACAGCCTCAGCAGTTGGGTGGCTGTGGGTGAACCATCCATCCCAGCCCCGCTGCAGGGCAGCTCCAGCCCCACCACAGCTGTGAGGAGCAAGGCTGGGCCAGAATGGGCTGGAGGCTGAGAGCAGGGGGCAGCGGTGGGCAGGGACACCCGTGGGGCAGCAAGAGGAGGCAGCCGCGGCACGGCGGCGCTCACCTTGCCCTGGTCGAAGTAGTGGATGATCTGGTTGTAAAGCGCCTCCTTGAGCTGGCGCTGGGTGCGCAGCGCGGGCCCGTGCGTGCCCTGCACCGGCGCCGTGGTCGCCTCGTTGGACCACTGCAGGGGGCAGCGGAGCCTGTCACGCCGAGCGCCGGCGGCCCCGCTGCCCCGCGGCCCCTGTGCCCACCTTGAGCAGCCGCGCGTGCAGCAGCAGCGTGTAGGCGCCCTCCGTGTAGTTCTCGTAGCTGATGTGCAGGTCCCTGAGCTTGTACAGGTACCTGGGAGCGAGGGCGCGGGTGGGCTTCGGGCCCAGGGCCCCTGCACCCGCCCCGCCGCAGCTCCTCCATCCCCACCCGTGTCCTGGGGCCTGGCGGCGGCGGGCAGGGGCAGGTCCGGCACCTTCCCCCCGGCCATGCTGTCCCTGGCCGTGCTCACCTCATGTACATGGCCTGGCGCCCGATCTCCTTGTAGAAGTTCTGGGAAGAGCAGACGAGGCCATTTGAGTGGCCCCGGGGGGGGGCTGATGCCACCGCTCCGGCCCCCATGTGCTGTGCTGGGTCACGGCGCCACTGGGACCGTCCCCATCGGCTCAGACCCGCAAAGCTCCGCCCAGCCGGTACCTCCCGGGGGCACCGGGGTGGCACTGTGCACACCGCATCCCTGCTGTGCCAGGGCACGGAGGAACATGGGGCTGAGCCCCGGGGCGGAGGCACGGGGAAGGTGCCCACCAGCAGGTTCACAGTGCAGCTCATGCTGTAGGTTTTGTTCTCATCATTCCTCACAGCCCGGTAGTCGAGGAGCCGCTCCAGGAGCCCCGTCACCAGCGCCACAAAGCTCTGTCCCAGCTCGGCTAGCTCGGGGTGTCCCTGGCAGCAGCTCAGCAGGCTGGGGAGGGCAGGAGGTGACAGGGTTACTGTGCTCAGCCCCAGCCCTGCTCCCTGTGCTGAGGGGAGGGAGGGAAGGAGGGGCAGCAGGAACAGAGAGCAAACTGCCCTCATGGGGGAGAGAGATGAGAGCTCCATCTGCCTGGCACAGGGGCCTGTGATGGGTATCAAGGGGCAGGAGCAAGGCCTGGGCAGGAGCAAGGCCTGGGCAGGGGAGGGGCATTGCCAAGGCAGGGGCATTGCTGGGGCAGCAGTGGTGTTCAAGGGGCACATGATGCTGCCGGGGCGGGGGTCTTCCTCCCTTCAGGTCCTGCCCCAGCTCAGAGCACAGTGAGGAGCAGGCTGGCTGAGGCAGTGTGGGGCAGGAGGACAGCGGAGGCTCACAGGGGCTCTGGGGATGTCCCCGTACACTCACATGCTCTCAAAGAGCTGCTTGTACTGCTCGTCCCCACGGCCGCCCTCCACCTCAGTGTCCAGCTGCCGCAGGATCTCGTCCTCGAACTGCAGAGGTGTACGTGAGCAGCGCCGGGAGCTGCGATGTGCAGGGCTGGGGCCGTGGGGCTGCAGTGCTGGGGCAGGAGGCTCCCAACAGCCCCGGGCTCAGCCGCTGCAGCCCCTTCCCCAAGGACCCCCCACACTGAGGGGTCCCTGTTCCCCTGCCCTGTGAGGAGCAGGGTCCAGCACCAGGCACCCACCCGGGCAAAGCTGCGGGTGAGCTGGTACTCGCAGAGCATCATGTCAAAGAAGATGGGGATGGTGGCCTTGCGCAGCTCCGGCTCCGGCACCAGCGTCATCTCCAGGATGGGGCCCACCATGCCTGGGATGAACTCAATCTTGCGGGGGCCTGGGCACGGGAATGGGAAGGCCGTGCTGCAGGCAGACACCAGCCCACAGAGGGGAGGCTGCCTGCAGGGAGTGAGGGCTCATGGCTGGTCACAGTGCTGTGGGCTCATGCACCACAGCTTTGCATGGCTGCAGATGGCACATCCCACGGGCTCACACATCCCACCCTGCACATCCCAGGGCATCCCCCGGCTCACACATCCGACCCTGCACATCCCAGAGCATCGCTGCCAGCTCACACATCCCACCCTGCACATCCCAGAGCATCCCCTGGCTCACACATCCCACCCTGCACATCCCAGAGCATCCCTGCCAGCTCACACTTCCCACCCTGCACATCCCAGAGCATCCCTGCCAGCTCACACATCCCACCCTGCACATCCCAGAGCATCCCCTGGCTCACACATCCCACCCTGCACATCCTAGAGCATCCTTTAGGCTCACGCCTTTGAAGCCTCATCCCTGCCAGCTTTCACACCCTGCTCATGCCTGCAGCCCCAATGCCTCCCACTGGGAGCATCCCACCCTCCAGCACCATTCCAGGGGCAATGCTGGTGACCACCAGCCCACAGACCCTCATCAAGCCCCCATGGCCATGCCGTGCTCACCGAGGTTGTACCACATGTCCCGAATGGACACTCCGATGGTGGCTCTCATGTCCCCGTACCTGCCAGCACAACTTTGGTCAGCACAGCACTGCAGCCTGGTGCAGCACCCAGAGCAGGATGTGATCCAAGCACAGCCCAACGGGCTCACCCCAAACCCCAGCCCCACAGAGTGGCAGCCACCTGAAGTAAAGCTGCAGAGCCCGGCCCTATGGTGCTGCCGTAGGGTAGGGGCAGCAGGAGGAGCTGAGGGCAACTCACTTGGCCAGGATGCTGCTGCGCTTGGCCTGGGAGAAGTTCTCGAGCTGCAGCGAGTCCTGGGTCAGGAAAGCCACGGCCAAGTGAAAGTAGTTGTTCCAAAGCTGCAGCGGGGACAGGGCAGAGATGGCACAGGGGGCCAGGGCAGAGCTGGGGACACACCGGCTCCCTCGCCCTGGGCTGGCGCAGCAGCCTCACCTGTAGCTCAAAGCTGTCATCACTCAGGAACATCTCTGCCAAGGTGGAGGCAAACTGGTTGATGGTGCGCAGGAACTCCCTGTGGGTGATGGGGACAGTGGCTCTGCCTGTTCCAGTGCCGCAGGCAGGGCCTAATACTGCTGCTGCACCGGTCCTGCCCAGTGGCATCCCCCCTGATGAGGTGTCCAGCAACAGCTCCCCACTCCCTGGGAGCCCCCAAGCCCACTGATGGGGCTGCAGGTGGGGCTGGACTGTCCCAGGGCAGAGCAGGAGGCATCTGGAGCTGCCCTGAACTGGACCCAGGATGCTGGAGGGGTTTGGAGGGGGCTGAGGGAGCCTTAGGCTCCAAGATCCGGTGTCTGGGTGCCCCGTGCCCCAGCGAGGCACCCCCGGTCCAACATCCCCCCGTGGGTCAGTGGCAGCCCAGGGGTCCGCACCGGTTCTGCACCAAGTTCATCACCATCCAGTCAGATGGGTACACTGTCTTGCCAATCAGGTCCTTGAAGAGGATGAAGGTCTCCATGAGGAAATCCTGGTGGGAAGGAGATGTCAGGAGCTGGGCTCAACCACGATACCCTCCCCAGGTGATGCTGTGCTGGGCGCTGGGGCTGGGGGCAGCCTCACTACCCACCAGCTTCACCACCATGGAGCAGGGATCAGGGCCCAGGGCCAGGTGGCACCAGTGCTGGGTGCCCAGGTACAGGCACTGGGACGAGTGGGACACCCCAGACAAGACATAGGGTGGAGAGGCAGGGGGGTGCCAGTGATGGAGGGCCCAGGTCACTGTATGGAGCAGCACTCACCATCAGCTCAGCCCGGGAGGGGAATGCCTTGATGTAAGATCTGTAATGTTCCATGTCCATCTGGCTCAGGATGGCAGCCATGCAGGCCACGTAGTGACTCTGTGGGACAGGAGCTGGTCAGACACTGCTGGGGTCTCATAGGGTGTGCTGGGGATAGGGACCCCTGGCTGGCACTGTGGGGTGCACTGAGGATGGGGTCCCATGGTTGGCACCGTGGGGTGCACTGGGGGTTCCGAATGTCTGCCGATGTTCCTCCAGCCGGTCTGTACCCCAGACCCTTGGCTACCCTGGGGTGTCCCTCATGGTCCCCTACTCCCTGGGTCCCCACATCTCTCCTCCTGCCCCACCGAGCCCCATCTCCTGCAGCCAGCCACTCGCAGCCTGCTCTAGGGGTGGGACAGTGCCATGCTGCTCTGGGGATGCAGGGTCCCCAGCTGCACATTGGCTGTGGATAGCCTCTAACGCTTAAAAAATTGAAGGACCTGTGTGGATGGAAGGGCCTTTTGAAAGGCAAGTAGCGCAATTCCGGAGGCTGCTGTGTCCAGAGTGCCTCTGGCAAAGGGTCCCAAATTGAGCCATTAACTCCACTCCTGCTCAGGGTGCTCACGACTCTGTCGAGAGGAGCAGCAGCATCAGCTGAGCAGCATTCCTGAATGCAGGATAAGAGGGCCCATGCCCGACTGCTCCCGTGAACCAGAGGCACAGGCGCTGCTCCCACTGCGTCTCCTCTCCCCTTCGCTCATTACAGCAATGTTTTTTTCACATGCCTCTAACGTGGATGAGTCTGCAATAGGTATGCTCCTGGGACAAAGCTACAGGGAACTCCCCAGGGCATGGAGCAGCAACTGAAGCCCGAAAGCCAACGAGGTCAGAGCCCCGGGTCACCACTGTGTGTGTGCAAAGCAGCTGCGAGCCCTCAAGTGGCTTGTAGGAGTCTGTATTCCAGGAGCATCCCTGGGGATGCAGCAGCCCTGGTCCAGCCCTGCAGCAGGGTCAGAGCACGGCAAAGTTGCTGCTGCCGGCACCACACCCTGCCAAGGCCAGGGCGCTGGTACCCCATGGGCAGTGGGGCTGGGTTGCTCCCAGGGAAGGGCTGCAGCACAGGCCGGGGATGAGCAGGGGAGCACCATGCCCCAGCCCTGGACATATGCGGGGAGCTATCATGTGAGAAGCAAGTGGATAAAACCCCAACAGGTCCCAGTCCTTGAGTATGAGAGTGGAGGCACAGGCACAGACCTGAGGCTCCCTGCTGAACACTCTCAGCAGTACCAGCAGCACCTCCACACAGGGCATCTGCGCAGGCATGACAGGGACCCTGCAGAGGCACCCAAGCCCCAGCAAGTACAATTTGCCCTCGAAGCTGGAGGTGAATCACTCCCTCCTCAATCCTGGCCTGCTCCCAGACGCTCTCAGGAGCGGGGGATGTCCTCACTGCAAGCTAAGCACCAGCAAAGTGATGCCACAAACCCACCCATGGTCCCTAAGCATCCATGTGCATGAAGCCACGGAGCCCCGATCTCGGGAGGACCTCGTGGTGGGAGCTGGGGCTGCTTCCCACTGATAGAGCCCGGCTGTGCAGCCGCTGCAGGAGCAGCCTGAGCCCTCACCGAGGTTCTGGGATCCATTTCTCGTGTACAGCCAGGGGTGCAGCCCCGGGACACCCCGTAGGACCACCGGCAGGACCGGCTCCCAGTTGGGGAAGAGGGTCTGTGGTCCCCCGGGGGATGCTCCGCCCGCACCCGGGGCGCCCTGGTTCCGGACCCGCCGCCTGGGGGTCCCAGCGCCCACGGCACGCTGCCTGCACCGGTGATGACGAGGGAATCGGGGCTCTGCCCAACCCTGTGCCCGGCCCCGAACACCGCACAGGCCACGGCGCTCGCACCCTCCGGGTCCGGGTCCCTTCCCTGCCCTCAGGTGCGGATGTGCAGCCCCCGCTGCCCGGTGCACGTACCGGGATACCGGTACCGAGCTCCCGGCAGCTTCGCCCTGCCCGGGCATATCGGCCCCCACGTCCCACCGGCCCCGCCCCCAGCCCCGCCTCGCCCCGCCCCTGGCGGCTCCGCCCCGGTACCGGCGATCCCGCGTGGCTCCTCCCCGCCGTGCCCGGCACCCGCCGCTTCCCGACCAGCGCTGCCGCCGCCGAGCACCAGGTACGGGGTGGGCTGGGACGCGGGGCCCGGCGACGGGGCGCGGCGGAGCGGAGCGGAGCGGGCCGGGCCGGGCCGGGCTGGGTTCTGTGGGCATCAGCGGACATCGGCTCTGCGGCCCCGCTCCGTGTGTCGGGAGCACTGCGGCGGCTGCACCGGGGCCGGGACCGGGACCCCCCGCGCGGTGCGGGAACCGGGAGGGGAATCCCGGGGCCAGGAACCGCGGGTCAGTGCAGGGAGCCCCGACACCGGGACCCAGCGGCGGCGCGGGCAGCGGCAGGGGGTGCGCGGTGCCTGGTGCGGACGGAGATAGGAGCCGGGCGGGGAGTGAGGGGGATGGATCCCCGGTGCCACGTTTCCCCCCCTCGCCGGTGCGCGGTGCCCGGCCCCGAGTGGCCTCGGCCGCCCCATGCAACCGGGGTCGCAGCACTCCTGGGTTCCCCCTTCCTCGGCCCGAGCAGGAGCTGCCCGGGGCAGTGCAGGGCGCCGGTGGTACCGGCCACCCCGTGCCGGGTACCCCGCACCCCGTGAGCCACGGGCCACCACGGTTGGGGTCTGGGGGGTCGCAGCGTTCTGGTGACAGCGACATGGGGTGCAACCGAGGGAGGTAAATCTGCGTTGAGATCCTCTTGTCAGAGGGGTGAGGACACCGTGGGTCGGGTCCCTGCGCTGCTGCTCAGCTGTGGCAGCTCTGCTCGCCCGGCAGCTCCGTGTGGGAGATGCGGGATCTCGCTCTGCGGGTGTTCAGCTCCCCCTTGTTAGGAGACACATCCATCAGCCAGGGCTGTGTATGGGTGACACACGCGCACGCACGATCCCAGAGATGTCACTTTGGGTACCACATGCCGCGTTGACGCCAGCTGCTCGAGCTGGAGGTATTCAGCCCATGTTGCTCCCAACAGCTCCCAGCACCGTGTTCTGTGATCAAGGCCTCGGTGGCTGCTGGTGGGGCTTCGGCAGTGGAGCCAGGCACAGCATTGTTTGCTCCCCGTGAGATAGGAAGGTGAAGCTCTTGGGGCTGCTCCAGTCCTTCTTGTCTCCATGGGAGTGCGCACAAACCCCAGTTACAGCTGTGGAGTCCTGTAGAGGAGCCTGGAGAAGGTCTTCATGGAGCTCATCTGTTTGGAGCATGAGTAATCACCGGGACCGGGCTTCGCAGGGACCCGGCTTTGCAGCATGTGCCCTCATGGGGACAGGTCCCAGCCCAGCTGCCAGCATTGGCTGCTCCTCACAGCTTGCAGCTCCCGGTGATCTCTGCACCCGGCACCTCCCAGGTGACACAGAATGCTGGGGACCCCCGTCCGTGTCCCTCCCTGCTGGTGCTGCCTGAGGAGAGGGTCCGGGGAGGTGACCCCTGGGCAGAGCTGGGCTCAGGCTATCACCCACCATCCATTCCCGGTGTTTCCTCTCCATAGGAAGCGTTGGGTCACTGCTGTGCACTCAGAGTGGATTTAACCACAGAAGCTCCTTTAGACTGAGGTTATCTTCTCTATGAATTATAATTATTGTAATTATTTAATGGTATGGTAGCATCCAGAGGCCACAAATAATTAGTGGGTCTGTTCCTGTCTGTAGTAAGGATGCTACTTCCATGCTAAGCAGTGCTCTTGGACAGGATCTGTCCTGCATCTCTATGGAGATGGTCCATGTCCTCCCAGCTGTTTGGGTGGGGAAACCAAGGCACAGGGTGAGGAAAAGCACTCGCTAATTCCTGAATTCCCCTGGTAGCGGCTTTATCTAAAGCACACGGAGACAAAGCGGGGGCGCCTGCATTGAACATCCACTTAAAGGCAGGAATTTGTATTCCGAGAGGACGTTCTCCTGCTCTGTGCTTGGAGGCTGCAGCTGCAGCCGCTCCTGCACTGGGGCCAGCACCGCGGCTGGGCTCCCCAAGGCAGGACAAGGCCAGCAGGGGGTCAGGGGCTGCCCCATGGTGGGGACGAGGCTGCTGGGGGGACAGGGTGTCACTGCCTCCACGCAGGGCTGGGTCCCTGCAGTCAGGATTGGTGCACACAGGGTTGACTATGGTGGTGCAGCTGCCTCTGGGAGCTGCCGGGTGGCAAAGCCGTTCCAGCTTGTTCCATAGATATGCTTTGTGGACAGCTTGTGGTTCCTGATGGGATTCCTGGCATGCGCAGGAGCACACGGAGTCCTGCTGTCATGTTCCTGTCCCGGCGGCTGCTCCTCTCACTCAGAAGGGGGCCTGAGCACCACCCCCTGCGAGATGGGATGTGCCTCCCCAGGAGAGCATGGAGCTGCTAGCTGGACAGGGCTTGGAGCAACCTGCTCTAGTGGAAACTGTCCCTGCCCATGGCAGGAGGTTGGAACTGGAGGAGCTTTAAGGTCCCTTCAACCCACACCACTCTGTGATTCTATTCTATGATTCCATGAGCTGTGTCTCCTGTGACCAAGAGCGTTTGGGCTGCGTCCTATTTCCCTCATCCTGCAGTCACTGCAGGGACAGCCCATGCTGGAGGTGCTGGCAGAGCCCGCGTGCTCCAGTGCAGGGCACCAGCTGCCCTCCGGGCTGGGTCTCCAGGTCAAGCATTTTCCCTCATCCTGCAGCACAAGGTGTCTCCAGGACAATGAGGAACATTAATAGAGCCCACACCACATTCTGTGGAAGGACACAGCCCAGGAGGGTGTTTTCATCCTCCCACCATGGTCTCTTCTGTGCATGCTGGACCACAGCGACTGCTGCAGACTGCAAGGGGCACTCACCAAGGTGGAGCCCTGGGACTCAAAGGCAACAGCCTCCTCCTGGGTACTGGCTCCCAGGGCTCCCTGCCACAGCCTGCCCGCGTTCCCAGGCATAGGTCACCCCAGCTTATCATGTCCCACTTAGAGGGGTGGTGCCGGTGCTCCTCTGCCTGGCAGGGAGAGGTGGGAACGCAAGTGGGTAGCAGTGAGAGCAGACAGTGCTGTCATCACAGCTGTGTTAGCATCCATGGAAGACAGAGGAATCATTTGGCTTCTGAAAGCTTTGTGCGCTTCACTGTGTCTCCTGACCGACCATGTGAAGTCTCCATCTGACAGCACCAGCATCGCTGCAGTTGAAAGGGAGCAGAGCCGATGACCTCTGTGTGCCCAGAGGAGGATGCTGTTCTTCCCTAACTGATGGATGCCTCCACGGGGCATTACCCAGGATGCAGCAGCCCTGGAGAAGTGCCCACAGGGTGCTGCTGCTGCAGGGGTGGGTGACGGGGGTCCCATCTCCAAGAGCCTCCTCCTGGGCCCATGGCAGTGAGTGACTGATTTTCTCACAGAGCCCTTCAGCCTGTGACCTAAATAAAGGAGCAAGCGAGTCCTAGCTCATGCCAGCGGGTGCAGAGGATCCTGCGTGTCCGTGATCCTGGGCAATGGTGCTGGGTGCTGGAGTGCACGGCCCTGCACCTGCTGCCCTCTGCCCAGTGCTTCCCAGGCAGCCTCGGGCTGTCTGAGGAGAGCCAACACTTTCCTTGCCTTGGGCACTGCTGCAAGTGAGGAGCTCGAGTGGAGCAGGAGTAGAGCGAGGACCATGGGACACCAGGAGCTGGCCCTGGGGGCACAACAGGGCTGGATGGGAAGAGCAATACCAGGGGCAGTCGGAGAAGAGACGTGTTCAGCGCGAGGGCTGAGCTGCTCAAGCGCAGGCGCTGTTATTGCCATGAGCACAGTTGGATATAAAGGGCCATGACTCAGTGCCTGCAGGACACTGGGGGTCTGTGACGCTCTGTGAGCAGCCAGGCTCTGGAAGAGCCTCCAAGAGAACCATGAGGACAGGGCACAAGCTGGCTTCATGGAGCTGCTTCCTCAGCAAGGAGCCGGATTTGGGGCTTGTGACCTGCCCAAGGAGAGGCTCCGAGTCCTCGAGTCCCGCAGTTGCTCCAACCCGAGTTCAATCGCGCCGAGTGCTCCGGAGCCGAGGCAGGATTAAGCTCTGCTGCTGAGTGCGGGGTGGTGACCCTGGCTCCTGCCCTGGCCTCTGCTGAGAGCGAACGCCTCGCACTCCAGCGCCGCCCCTCCCCATCATCGGCGGCAGCTCTCTCTTTGCCAGAGGTAAGGAAGAACAAAGGTTCTGTCCCAGGAAAGCCGCTGCACCCGCAGTGGTGATGGGCAATCAGCTCTTCTCAGCTCCAGGAGAATCTGGCTTCCTCTCATAAATCTAATCTCTCGGCTTCCTGCATCCTGAGGGGAAGATCTATCTGTCTGCCCTGGGTCTCCCTCTGTCACGGCCACTGCCAGGAGGTGGAGGATGGGTGGAGAAGGGACCAAAGCTGGCCAGTGACTGGTGGGTTGTTCATGGTGAGGGGTGCGGCCGGACTCTCCGTGGGTGCCTATGGCCCTGCCCTTGGATCTTGCCTGGAACCTGCCCAGCCTGGCTGGTCTTTGCCACAGGACACCAACATACATCGAGTCAGGAGGAAGAGCTGAGCTGGGCCTTGCTGCTCCAGAGGAGGAGGAGAAGCAGGGCTATTCCTCTGAGGCCAACCCTGCAGCCCTCATGAGATGAGTCTCAGCACAAAACCCCAGCAGTGCCTGCCCCTCAAAAGACCCTCAGCCAGCACCGGCCATTGACTTCCCAAGGGGAGGCTGTGGGTAGGAGCTGCCAGTGCACCGGCACAGCCCGGGCTGGTGATGCAGGACCAGGTTTGGGATCCCACCACCTGAAGTGGTGCAGCAAGCTCAAGGATCTGAAGGCTCTGGGCTGGGGGTGGCTGATGCGTGGTTCAGAACATCTCAAAAACCCCCATTGCTCTGAGGAGTGTTTGGGTTTGCAGGCAGTAAGGGCTATCTGAGGACTGGAGATTGGTGGTGGCCATGGCTGAGTCATGGGAACCATGGGAAGTGGTTCCTGATGCTTCTGGGGCTCACTCAGTGGAGGAGACAGTGGTCCCAAGTGCACTGAGCACTCATCTCAACCTGGGAGCCCAACACTGAATGCTCGTGTCACCTCCTGCATGGCAGTGGTGTCGCCTGGTTTTATCTCGACATCATCTGATGTGACCTGCTGTCACACCGTGTTCACACGCTCATCATTCCCATAGGAACTGAGAGGAAAAAACCACTCAGACCTTAAAAACCTGCTGAGGTGGAGGATCCACTGTGGAACAGAAGGGAACAAATCCCTCCCAGGCTGCCCCAGCACTGCCCAGCCGGACTCTGTGAGGAAGTGGCTCCTCTGGCTGCCCTCCCACAGCCGAGCGCCGCTCTGTGCTCCTCCTCTGTGTTCGCCCTTTTACTCTCGGTCTTCACTCAGCTGCGGATACCCCACATGCTCTCAGCACTGAGTTTTCCCAGGGGTGCAGAGTGTCATTTCCCAGTAAACGTTCTTGAAGATGGCAACTGGAATGTGCTGGTGTGGCTGGAGGCTGCTTCCCTGTGCTTCCTGTGCCTCTCCGTGCATCCGAATGTCCCTGGAGCTGTGCTTCCAGGCAGATTCATTGGCAGAGCGGTTTCCTCAGACCCAGCTACAGCGTGGAGTGTCCCATCAGGTACTGGAGCTGCTGGCTGGGATATCGAGTCTTGATGCCATCCTATGGCCAGGCTTACCAGCGCTCAAAGATGCCAGCACATGGCAAATAGTGCCTGAACACGGTGCCAAATCCCAGCGTACCATAAATCACACACAGGGTCAAGAGGGAGGGTCCTGGCTCTTGGTGTTTGACATCCTTGGAGCTGTTCCCAGAGTTAAGTGCACAGATAACTTATAGACTCTTTCCTTGTCCTTGTGGCTCATCCCTGCTCTCCCTGGTGGCGCGGTTTAGGAGGCAGGGGGCGACTGACAGTGTCGTGTGTTTGCTGCGTGGGCAATGGCACCGCCTCATGTGCTCTACTGTCACTGAGGTCCCTGCTGTGGGCTCCGGGGCTGCACCTGGACCCTGCTGGGAGAGCCCATGCTCAGCTGTTGGAGCAGGTTCCTGAATCCCTCTGTCCTGTGCCTGTCAGGGCTCTCGTTGGGAAGCCTCTGGAGCAGGTTCCTGACTCCCTCTGCTCTGTGCCTGTCAGGGCTCTCGTTGGGAAGCCTCTGGAGCAGGTTCCTGACTCCCTCTGCTCTGTGCCTGTCAGGGCTCTCATTGGGAAGCCCCTGGAGCAGGTTCCTGAATCCCTCTGTCCTGTGCCTGTCAGGGCTCTCGTTGGGAAGCCTCTGGAGCAGGTTCCTGACTCCCTCTGTCTGTGCCTGTCAGGGCTCTCATTGGGAAGCCCCTGGAGCAGGCTGGCCACACGCTGGCAGCCCTCTGGGAGCGCTGAGCCTGGTTGTGCTGGTCCCGATCCATGCTCAGGGGGCTCATCCAACTTGGAAATGTGCCAGCCAGACCCTCTGCCACTCCGTGCGTTGCCCCACTGCAGCCGGGAATGCTGATGTGAGACCAGGCTGGGAGCAGTGAGCTGCGGGCACCAGCCGTGGCTGCGGCATGAGCCAGGTGACGCGGCCCTGTGGGCTGCGGCAGGACCCCAGCAGCAGCTCGTACTGCAGCCCTGTGCAGCACCAGTGCTGGTACAGCCGCCATCCATGGCACGGCTCCCCAGGGCTTGTGGGGTGCAGGGTGGGCGGCGCTGGCTCCGTCCCCACACCAGCTCCCTCCTGCGCCCGTTGCTGCCCATACTAATGAACTGCCCCGTCCCTCCCGTGTCTCCAGCGCGTCCGGCCTCACGAACACCCCCAGTGTCTGGGCACGGCTCCAGGCTCGGGAGAGAGCGTGGTGCATGGAGCAGCATCCTGACTAGTGCAGGGCTGGGGCTGCAAGGAGCTGGGGCTCCTCCGCACAGAGGAAGTTGGGTCGGTATCAGGGTGATTCCAGGTCACTGCGTACTCTGGAACAGCAGGAGCAAAACAAGAGGCGAGGGGAGTCATGGGGGGGCTGGTCCCATGTGTCCTTCACAGGGGGGCTGCAGAGCCAGCGAAGCTTCCCCATTGTGTGCCAAGCAGTGGGCCGGGGCAGGGGTTGCGGGATGTGGGACATGGTGTGGTACAAGGGAGTAAGTCTGTGCCACAGGGAGCCCATATTGCTCCACTCCTCCTTTTTACCTTTGGCGTTTCTGGAATGCTGGGAGACTGAATGGCCAAGAGAAGCAGCACCACTTTCCACTGAGGCTGGCACCACTCCTGGTGCTGCTTCCCAAAATGAGCCATTCCTTAGCCTCCTCCGCACCCAGGACATCTCACGCACGGCTTTTGCTGTGTGCCCCATGGTGTCGTGTCCCCAGGCAGTGCGAGGAGCCAGTGCAGCAGCTGGAGACTGGGTGGGCAGGGGCAGAGCAAGGCGGGAATGGGGGCTTGGTGCTGGTGGGGTTATGGCCAGGGACGTCTCCACACACGGCGGGTCCCCAATGCCCAGTCCAACCATGTCCCATGCATGGCAGGTCCCCTGTGCCCAGTGCGGTCCTGCCACATTCAGGCTGGCTGCTGTACCCACCCCAGCCATGTCCCACACATGTTGTGTGCCCCACACCCTGGTGCCCTGTGTCCTTCTGTCCCACACGTTACCCCCGTGCCTTCCCCATGCTGCCCTCCTGCTGCCAGCACACGAGGCATCAGCCCCACGGAGCCAGAGCTATTTTTAACACCCGCTTCTGCTTGATTTGAGCTGTGAACTTGGAACGTGTTTATGCTAAAGGGGTTTCTCTTTTTTCCTTTTCTTTGCGCTGAAGAGGCAGAGCTGGAGATCAAAGCTTGTCTCTTCGCGTTTGGTGATGGGGCTGGCAGGGAGCGGGCAGGGCCAGCGGCTCCGCGGGCAGCGCGGTGCAGCAGGGGACGCTCCGGTGCTCGGGGGGCTGCGGCGCTGGGACTGGGGCTCACGCACCTCTCTGTGTCCCCGCAGGTCGGAGCCATGGGCAGGGACGTTCAGCACCCGACGGCGCGGGCAGCTCGGTACTGAGCGGCGTGAGCGCAGCGGGAACATGGGGTGCCGGCAGCGGGGGGGCTCGGCCGCGGGCGGCGCTGCCGGGGCCGGGGGCTGGGAACCGTAGGGCCGGGCTGGGGACACGATGCCCGCCTCCCGCGCAGCATCCCCCCGGCGCGCCGGCGCGGGATGAAGCTGCCCCCGGCCCCGGCTGCAGCCGCAGGACCCGGGGCCCACAGCCATGGTCAGCCGGGAGCCCGTGCCCAGCCCGGCGCCGGCGGGCGAGGGCAGCCAGGACAAAGCCATGACCGTGCGCTCTGTGCTGCTCAACCGCGACTCGCCCGACATCGAGAGCCGCCTCAAGCGCCGCCGCAACCGCACGCAGCAGGTTCGCTTCAAGGACCTGGTGGAGGGCGCCGTGGAGCCCGCGGCAGCACCCAACCCCAACACCCCTCGTGCCTCGCCGTCCCCCAGGGACGCCCCTGAGCCGGCGGCTGCCCCTCTCCGTGCCTCGCCGAGCCGGGCCCATGCCCAGCCGGGCTCGCTGACGCTGCCCATGCCGCGCAGGGCGTGCATGAGCACGGCCATCCAGACCTCCCCCGGCCTCCACAAGCCCTTGGCTGCCTCCCAGCCCCGCAGCAAGAGCATCTGCGACGTCGCCGGGGCAGCGGTGCTGGCGGCTGGCGGCCGGTGCCCAGTGGGGTCCGTGCCCACCCCTCAGGAGCCCCGCAGCCTTCGCTATCCCAGTGCCCCTGTCCAGGGCACGGCTGGGTGTTCCGCTGCCCGCTGTGCCCCTGAGGCCTGCCCACTGCCCACTGCCTGTGCCCGGCCCCGCAGGAGCCCCGGAGGGAGCCGTGGGACCACTCCACGCCCTGCATCTGTGCCCTGCTGCCAGCCCCGGCCCGCCGAGCCGCGAGCACTTGGCCGGAGCGACTCGGAGTGGAGCCTGCCCCGGGGGCACCTCCAGACCCTGGGGCAACCCCAGCCCCAGCCCCACGGACATCCCCAGCTCCTGCCCCATGGGCAGCCCCAACTTCTCGGGCACCCCCAGACCCTGCCCCTCAGGCACCCTCAGACCCTGCCCCACGGGCAGCCTCAGCCCCTGGCCCTCGGACCCCCCCAGTACCTGCCCCATGGGCAACCACAACCCCTCGGGTACCCCCAGCCCCTGCCTATCGGGCACCCCCAGCCCCTTGAGCACCCTCAGCCCCTGCCCCGTGGGCAACCCCAGCCCCTCGGGCATCCCCAGCCCCTGCCCCAGGGGCAGTCCCAGCCCCAGCCATGCCACCCGTCGACCATCCCCGCCACGGCCACCCGCGGCCTCCATCAGCCAGCTCAGGGCACTCCCCCGACCCCCCAGCACCAGCTCTGCCGCTCGCCCGGGGGGCGGCCCTGCTGCTCCTCTGCAGACCCCATGTCACCAGCGCCGGGCTGGCCCCACTCTGCTGCCTCGGCACTGGCCCGGCCGGAGCCCCGCGGCACCCGCAGCGAGCCTGGGCACTGCATTGCAGCACCGCAGGGACACGGGGCGCCGCTGGGGATGCAGCCGCCCAGGTTGGCACAGGAGCTGCCCCGGGCCTGCCTCACCCCACAGCAGTCAGAGATGCTGCGCCACGTCCAGGACCTTCTGCAGCTCGTGGTGGTGACCAAGGGGCCCCCAGCGGAGGACGAGGAGGCGCGGACAGCTCAGGGAGTGGGGCCCGGGGAGCGCGGGGACCTGCAGTCCCAGCTGCAGTCCCTGGAAGGGGTGCTGGAGACCAGCCAACACACCATCCGCGTGCTGCTGGACGTCATCCAGGACCTGGAGAAGAAGGAGGCGCAGCGGGACGGGTGAGCCCGCAGGGCTGGAGGGGGACTTGGGGGGCTGATGTCCCTGCAGAGCTTAGAATGGGAATAGGGGAGTGCTGCCACAGCACTGGGTGCTGCCACTTCCCACATGTGTTAACTCAGAGCTGCCATCCCCATGAAGGTGGCACCATGTCTTGGTACAATGTCTCTGGCTTGTTCTGCCCACGCCAGGGAAAGGGTGAGGGATGCAGCCATGGGGACAATGGAAGCTGTGTCCCTGCCCAGCTCTGGAGGAGCTAATGTGCCCATCAGACACTGGGAATGGGAACCGGAATGTCACATCCCACCTGCAGACTCAACCCGGCCATGGCAGATGCCCTGGGAACAACCTTTCTGTTCCTCAACCTGCTTTCACCCATCCTTGAGTTACCTATGGCACAGATTTATCGGCTGATGATGAGTCTGTGCCCTGGGGAGGTGCCCCCCACCCTCACCCCCACCATTCCCTGCGCAGGACCTGCTCCATGGTGTTAGAGATAAGTCTGTGATGGCCCAGAGCTGAGACCCTCCAAACTCATCTCCCACAAGGCCACCAACCCCCCAGGTGCCAGGAGCCGCCCACCCCATGCGGACCTGGCCCCAGCCAGTAAAGCCCTCTGGAGCTTATTCTCTCTATTCTGAGGCAACTGGATCCCACTGGGGCAGCGCAAGGATCTGCTCATTGAACTGGATTAAGCCTGAGCTGTCTGTAACTGGAGCTCAGGCAGAGTGGACCTCATGCCACCTCCCAGAGCAGAGCTGATGGGATGGGACCAGGGGAGGTGGGTGCAGCAGGACAGGCTGCGGTTTAGTCCAAGTGGATGGAGATCCCTGGTCCCTACCCTGGTATTTGACCACCCTGGGGTAAAAACAGTGCCCAGTGCCCGAGCAGCTCCTGCCCCCCACTCCTCATGGGGACAGCAGCAAAGAGCAGTGTGTAGGTTGAAAGGGGCCTTAAAGATCCTCCAGCTCCAGCTCGCTGCCATGGGCAGGAACACCTTCCACTAGACCAGGTTGCTGGCACCCACTGCCAGCAGCATCCCACACCGAACCCTTATCCCACAATTTCACTCTCCTCCTGAGCGAGGTGCAGGCTGTACATTGGATATCCCCACGCACACATATATTTATGCACGATGTGTGTATATATAAAGTATCATGATCTAATTTATGTGCTAACAGGGAAATCCCCAATGTAACACATAATTTGGTGCATTAAGACCTAGTTCCTGAGGGCTGAGAACAATCTTGATCAAGGTCAAAGAATAGGAGGAAGACTGAAACAGGAAAATGTGACTACAATGTGGGACAGGGAGTGTTTCTCAGCTGTCCCCCCAAAAGCTGCAGCCTGCTCTGCCCAGGAGGGGAGATGGAGCCTGCAAAGGTGACCAAAAGCATTTCACAGCACCCTTATCGTAGAATCACAGACTCTCAGACTGGTTTGGGTTGAACGGAGCTTAAAGCTCCTCCAGTTCCAGCCCTGGCCACAGGCAGGGATGCCTTCCACTAGAGCAGCTTGCTCCAAGCCCCTGTGTCCAACCTGGCCTTGAACACTGCCAGGGATAGAGCTGCCACAGTTTCTCTGGGCACCCTGTGCCAGCACCTCAGCACCCTCACAAGGAATAGTTTCTGCCTAAGAGCTCATCTCAGTCTCCCCTCTGCCTGGTTAAAGCCATTTCCCTTGGCCTGTCCCTACATCCCTTGTCCAAAGCCCCTCTCCAGGTTTCCTGGAGCCCCTTTAGGCACTGGAGCTGCTCTAAGGTCTCCCCTTAAGGAGCCTTCTCTTCTCCAGGCTGACCCAGCCCAGCTCTCTCAGCCTGGCTCCAGAGCAGAGTTGGGCATCACAGGAGAGAGCTTTGGCTTCATCTGAGTCCTGTGTTCTTCCCTGGATGCTTCTCCAGTCCAAAAGAATCAAAAAGATATAAACCCTGAGTATGGTGTGGGCTCGGATGAGCCTCTGCCCATCTGTCCGGGTACTGTTCTGCTGCCAGTGCCCCCGTTCCTGCCCTGGTGCCATGTGTGGGGACACACACAGTGACCTGGGGTGGCCGTGGCACAAGGCACAGCTCTGGGATGAGGATGAAAGGAGGCGGGCACAGCATGAAGGATTCGGGGCTTCCACCCTGCTCGTGTTTGCTGAGGCACCACCGCATTCAGCCTGGCATTAACCAGCATCATGGGAGGAGAGGAGTCGGGATCCAGGAGGAGGGGAGCCGGGATCAGGGAGGAGAGGAGCTGGGATCAGGGAGGAGAGGAGCTGGGATGAGGAGTGCCAGTCCCGGCTACTGGCTGCTGCAGGGCAGGTCTCCGGGCTCACAGCGCCTCTGCTCTGCTGCAGGCGACACTCGTACCGGACAGGACAAGACATCGCCAACTGCGGGACCTGCCGGGACTGCGCCTGCATCATCTACAGGTACGGGCCCGCCCCGGCTCCCTGTCCATTTCCGGGGGATGCCTGCTCTCCTCCGTCCCGTAGGCTTCTGCTGGGGCTCCGGGACAGAGGTACGGAGGGACACTGCTGGGGAGTAAGGGAGGGGACCTGCTCGTGCCCATCTTCTGTCCGTGTGGTTGCAGGGGGCTGCAGGGTCTTGCCCTGTCCACACCCAAGCCATCCCTGGGGGACATGGCACTAACACAGGCACAGCTTTCCCTCTGTTGTCCCTCCCTTGTGCCAGAAACACCTCCAGCACCTTAGGACACAAACCGGTTGCGTGGCATCAGCAGAGACCTCCTGAGCCAGGTCCTGACCCTGGCAAAGGCCGTTGCAGGGAGCTCAAAAGGAAAAGGTGCTGGAGCACGTGGGTAGTATCTGTCCCCGTGGCACTGCAGCCAGCACACGGCTCGCCGTCCCTGGAGCTGCCGGGTGCGATGTGGGCATCCCACGGCTCTGTCCGTGTGGGTGCAGGCACCCCACAGCTGCAGCCACCTCCTTCAGAGCAGGACCCTGCTTGTGCTTGCTCTGAGCCTGGTCCCTTTGTCTTTGCAGCTCCCGCGCCCAGGAGATGGGGTGGTTTCCAGGGTGGGAGCTGCCAGGCTGCAGCTGGCAGGGTTGTTGCTGCAGTTGGTTGTTTGTCACACAGGGAGTTCCTGCCGCTCACTGGGGCCCTGGCTCTGACTCCCAGCACCAGCTCTAGGTCAGGCCACGGGAGCCTTTTCCTTCACTGGAAAAGGGCCATTCCATCTATGGGGAAAAGGTGAGGGTGCAGCCCCTGTGCACCCTCGTGTGCTGCCTCAGTCCTGTGCAGCTCGTGGGGCTGTGGGTGCTAATGGGCCCTGATGCCCAGTCTGCACACAGCAGGGCCATGCAGGGACATGTCACATCCCTGGAGGTGGCCCCTTGTGATGGCCAGACCCCGCTGAGGCTCCTCTGAGCTGCGTTGCCATGAGCAAGGAGAAGCTCTGGCAAGATAAGGGCAGTGGAGGCACAGCAATCCTGTGTATTGGGTGCCAGGAGCCAGGGCAGCACCCAGGCGTGGCCCAGGGGGTACAGCCCTGCCTGCCCAAGTCCCATCCCAGGGGCATGCGCAAGCTGAGCACCCCCATTGCAGCCCTGAGCCCTCCACTATGCGCTGGGGAGCTGGGGTCCCCCGCACTGCCTCCTCCCCATGGGCCCGTGCCACAGCTTGTCCTTTCCGCTGGGAGCAGCCAGGACAGCCAGCGTCCTGCAGAGGAGGTGACAGGAGGTGATGGCTCTGCCCATGTGCGGTGCCATGTGCAGAGCCATCACACACTGCAGCACCTGCTGATCCCATGGGATGTGCTGGCAGGAGATCCCACCAATTCATGGGAAGCAGCACAGCACAGCCAGCAAGGCTGCGGGAATGCCAGGGGGCTCAAGCACTCTCAAGAAGCCTCAGGGCTGCAGTGGGGGCACAGCCCTCGCTTCACCTGCCCAGAGAGACCCAGGGCACTGGGTTCCTTGCATCCCCAGTGGGGAGATTGGTGGGCAGCAGCACAGCTCTTGCATGCCCCAGAGCTGGATCAGGACTGCAGGGGGGGTCTCCCCTTCACACAGCAGAGAGGCAGGATCCCCTCCCTGAGATGCTGCTCACACTCTGGGGGTGCAGCCCAGCACACGGGGTCACCGTGTGCTCCTGAGAGGGGACATACTGCTGTCATGTCCTGTAGGCAGCTTCTGCCCATCACCCATCCCAGGCAGCTGTCCTGCTGCACATTGGGGTCTTCTGCTGGGCATGTGGCATCTGCTGTGCCAGAGCATCCTGGGGTCCCTCCTGCCAGAGGGACAGGTAAACAGCTCCTGACCTGGTGCAGGAGGGCTTTCGGGATAAGCCACCCTCAGCTGCCCTCCTGCACATTCCTTCTCATTCATCCTCAGAGCCTGGTGCTGCCTCTGCCTTTCTCTTGAGCTTGGCTGTGTTGTTTCCTGTTCCACCTCCTCGGCAGAGCTCCTTCACCCTGAATGCCCAGAGAAGCTGTGGCTGCCCCATCCCTGGCAGTGTTCAAGGCCAGGTTGGATGGGGCTTGGAGCAACCTGCTCTAGTGGAAGGTGTCCCTGCCTGTGGCAGGGGTTGGAACTGGAGCAGCTCTAGGGACCTTTCCAACTGTAACCATTCCATGGCTCCATGATAGAAACTCCGCAAGTGACACCCTGCTCCCCAGGGTCCTGCCAGTGGCTGCTCCTGTGCAAGGCTCCTTCACGCGGGTTCAGCCATTCCCAGCAGCCACAGGCCAGCAGCACTGCAGCAGGATGGGTCCTGCACCCCCCATCCCCATGCATCCCAGCAACCCTGGGAGTGCAGTGGGGCTCCCAGGGATGTGTCCTGGCAATGTGCATGTGGCTGAGCATGGGCAGGATGCAGGGAGGGAGGTGGCAGTGGGGCACAGACTCATGGATGGGTCCATGCAGGGACACTGACACTGTCCCCCCCCATTCCCACAGCGTGGAGCACGATTTCCGGCAGCAGGAGGGCCGCTTCCAGCACGTGCTGAGCCATATGGACAGGGATGTGGCCCCTGGCTCCCCGGAGGCAGTGGTGGGCATCACAGTGCCGCCGCGTCAGGAGCCATCACCGGGGCTGAGGCCGCCCATGAGGGTGGACCCCAAGAAACCCCGGCGGAAATGCTTCTGGTTCCTGTGAGTGGGCACGGCCCAGCCCTGAGGCCTGCCCTGTCCCCCCCCCTGCTCCGGCAGGGCTTGGTAGCACCAGCTTTTCTATTTCTAACCCTTGGTTCAGAGCAATGAAGCCCCTGTGGAACCAACCAGGTCTGTAAACTGGGTGAGTGACCTGGTGTGGCACCAGCTGTGTGACCAGGGCAAGGGGCCGGGGCCGGTGTGTGATGGGAACTCAATAAATCCCACAGGGACACTATTTTTGTTACATCCTCTCCCCTGTGCGCTTCTGTTCTGGGTGAGGATGAGGATGGGGGTTGGGGCTCTTCCCCTGCAGTGCTCACCCAGCCCCAGCCTCGGGGCTCCCCAAGTGTCACCAGCAGCCGCAGTGCTCCCAGTGCCCATCCCTGTGCCCCAGAGCAGGGGATGCGCCCCCGTATCCGATCAGCCCGCAGTAACCACGAGCACCGAGGGTGCACCAGGACAATGGTCCCTGTGAGATCACTTCCCAACCCCCTGCAGGGAGGGCTGGCTGTGGGGCAAGAACTTCCATTCCGCTGCCGCACCTCTGTCAGTTGGACAAGGACAAAGCAGGATGGGAAAGTGCAGTCTTAGCCCGGGGAGGCTCAAGCCAAAGGGCTGAGGTGCTGCTCCGGATGCCCAACACCTCCCAGGCCACAGCACAACACAGCACAGCACAGCATAGCACAGCACGGCGCTTCCTCACGGCACAGCACTGCCCCACGGCACGGAGCTTCCCCACGGCACCGCACTTCTTGAAGGCAAAGCTCTTCCCCACGCCACAGCACTGTCCCACGGCACTGTGCTTCCCCATGGCACAGCATTTCCCCACTGCACAGAGCTTCCCCAAGGCACGGCGCTTCCCCAGGACACGGCGCTTGCTCACTGCTGCCCAGCCCCATGGCTCTGTCCGGGCTCCCGGAACACGGGACCCGGCTCCTCGTGTCCCAGAGCAGCTCGTCGGGCGCGCACGAGCACTCTGGCTCTGCCCTCACGTCCCATCGGTGCCCGTGGAGCCACCCTGGCCACAGCTCCTGTCCACTCCTTCCTACTGGATCAGCGCTGGAAGCCGGGGCCGAGCAGAGCTCTGACCTGCCCACACCTCCATGAGGTGTCCCCGCTCCTCCCTTCCATGTGATCTTGGCACATGAACCTGTGACTGTTCACCGAGTCCTGTCGCCTGTTTCCTACAGAGCACAGCCCGAAGCCCTCCTCTGCTTCCCAGAAGGGGCTTCCAGCCCCTCGGGCACTGCCTGCTCCTCCCAATGCCCCCCCTCCGTGCTCCAGAGCTGCTCCCGGCGCGGCTCCCCTTCCCTCCCGCATCCTGCCAAGTCCAACCCCCGCACATCCCGCGCAGGCAGCGGGACCCGGAGCTGCAGCGCTGGGCACAAAAACCCTCCGCAGCTGCATCCCGCGCAGGCAGCATCCCCTGGGCGCGGCGCAGCGCGGTGGTGGCGGCACTCACCCGCAGGGAGTTCTCCCGGTCCAGGACGATCACCCTCCGGGTGACGGGGTGCAGGAGGCGCTCCAGGACCAGCCGGACGTGCTGCTTCACCTGCACCTGCGAGGGAAGAGGCCTGAGCCGCGGGGCCGGGAGGGAGCGGACGGGCGGCGGCATCGGTATAGGGCTGATGGGAGCCGCGACACCGGCACACGGCTCCTGCGGTCCCGGGGCTGAGAGCCGCGGCTGCGGGCACCGGCCACTTCTGACCAAGCACTGGGCAGTTACTGCTGCCAACGGGGGACAGCGGGCAGGGAGGCTGTGAGTGTCTGCGGTAGCTGCAGAGGCAGCGGGAGTGGGCTGAAGGCACCCACAGTACCCTGAGCAGCGGGATGGGACAGCTCTGCTCCAGCCATGGGCCCCGGGGCTGCTGAACGAGCCCCAGCAGTGCTGCAGCTCCAGGCATGGAGACAGCTCAAGCCCAGTTCCCAAGCTTTTCCTCCTGCTGTCTGGGATCCCCAGTGCCAGGGAACTAAACCACGCTCACTGCCACCTCGCCCACAGGACATGGTGGCATGTCTCTCAATGCAGCTCCCACATCCAGCTGTACTGTAGATGTGACATCCAGACTCCTTGTGGGGCCTAGAAAGGGACCCCAAAGCATAGTCCAGCCTTGAAAGGGTGGAAATGGAGGAAGCATCCTCGGAGCCAGAGCACAGATCCCACTGCTTTCCCTGCCACAGGACCTGCTGCCCCACTGGGGCTTGTGGGGGGAGACACAGATGAGCGCACTGATGGCACAGGGACATGGCCCCACACTAGCTGTAGATAAGCCTGGGGTGGAGGGAGCACCCAGGCAACATGGGGCAAGTGGGGTGGCTACTGAGGTATGGACACCCCTGGCACCCTGGTACATCAGCCTGGCACTGCAGTGATGTAACCCAGCATCCCTCAGTGCTGCCTTATCCCTTCTGTGCTCTAACAAAAGTAACCTTTATCCCTGGCCCTGCTCTGCCAGACCTGCTCCAGCACCACAGCCACATCCATGTGCCCCGAGCAGCAGGGTGTGTTCCAGCACCTGCTCCTCACCCAGGCACCCGCTGGTGCACAACAAAGCACCAAGTCCATGGGGCCTGGGTGAAGGTCTGGGTCCAGACCCCCCCCCCCTTAGGCAGGACAAGGGGTGCTGGGGGCTCCCAGAAAGCCCAGAACTCTGTGGGCCCCAGCCCTGCTGGTCCCACACTGCAGCATCACTTCAGCATCATTGGCTTTGGGTGACCATGTGGGTTTCTCACCGTAGTGGGATGCAGATCAACCCTTCCTGACCCTCACACCGTGTGTCAAGCACCAGAGCCCGGCACAGGACTCACCAGATCCTGGTGCTGTGTCTCGCCTGCACCGGGTTGGGCCTCCAGCTCCTCCGCTCTCTGCAATGAACAGATCCTGGGATGTGGGGCTGGTGCCAGCACAGACAGTCCTGTCCCATGGGAGGCATCAAGGATGGGTCACATCTGGGTGGTCGGGCACCCACAGCAGCACCATGCCCGGGGCAGCAGGATTTGTCCCTTTGGCACTGGGCAGCGGCTCTGAGGCACGGTCTGCTCCCTGCTGTGGGGCTCATGGGGCATGTTCAGGGCCGTCACTGCTGACTCTGGAGCGCAGCGGTGCCCAGGGACCTTCTCCCTGCCCTCAGCATCCGCCGGGTGTGCAGGGCAGGGACAGTGAGAGGCACAGTTGGTGATGCAGCCCCTGCTCCTCTGGCCCTGGGCTTGGAGGAGCCTTCCGCACTTCCCCCATTCCTTGGGAACTCACTGGAGAGCAGCTGAGGTGGAAATCAAACGGGTTTTACCCCCATCGTGGGCAGTTTCCCAGTGGGACGGTGGCCACCAACAGCCCCCTTTGACTTTTGGTGACCAACATCAGCTCCAACCATACCATGGCCAGTAGCTCATGCTTAATCCTCCTCAAAGGGGTTTTTCAGGTCACTGCAAGGTAATGACTGGAGAGGGAAAGGAGGAGCTGAGGGGATGGGATTTACCTTCTGGGCCTCGTACAGCACCTCAAGGATGCTGCTGAGCAGCTCGATACAGGCCTCCTCTTCCTCACCCTTCTCCACCAGGTCCTGCAGCAGTGGCACAGCCGCCTGCAGTAGCAGCTCCCGGCATTCTGTGGGCAACACAGAGGTGCCGGGATGGTGGCTTCCAGCACCAGGAGCACCGGGAGCACTGGGCAGGGCAGGGACCAACAGGATGGATGGGACCAGCACAACGTCTGCACTGGGTTTCATCTCCTCTGCATGGAGCCCTCACCTTACCCCTCCAAGGAGTGAGTTTTGGAGCAGCATTCAGTCCTGGTGAGAAGGCCCCAGGGAGGGAATCCACTGCCCCATTACACAGCTAAAGGCAAGTCAACTCAACCAAACAAGCCTCATCTGAACCTGGTTTACTTCAGCTCCACAGTGGACTTTGTTCTGCTTCCCTGCTCTGCCAAAGGTGCTTCAGATTGGACAGATGGAGAATCCTTCAGCTGGGAGACCCTTTAAGCTGGGAGACTTTAAGCTGGGCACCAGCTGGGCAAACTAGGGCTTCTGCTGCTGAATCCATGAAAAACCTGCTCATCCCACTGCATCCTACCCTGTACTCTGGAGGTACCTGGGACTGTGACCGTGTCCTCAGCGGCAACAAGGAACCATGAAGGATCCCAGCACCTTACGCTGCTTATCACAGAAACACAGACTGGTTTGCATTGAAAGGAGCGTAAAACTCCTCCAGCTCCAACCCCTGCCACAGGCAGGGACACCTTCCACTAGAGCAGCTTGCTCCAAGGCCCGTCTTCAACACTGGTCTGGGATGAACATGAGCCCTGTCTTGAACACTGGCCTTGAACACACAACCTGGACTTGAACACTGCCAGCGATGGGGCAGCCACAGTTTCTCTGGGCACCCTGTGCCAGCGCCTCAGCACCCTCACAGGGAAGAGCTTCTGCCTAAGAGCTCATCTCAGTCTCCCCTCTGCCCGGTTAAAGCCATTTCCCTTGGCCTGTCCCTACATCCCTTGTCCAAAGCCCCTCTCCAGGTTTCCTGGAGCCCCTTTAGGCACTGGAGCTGCTCTAAGGTCTCCCCTTCAGGAGCCTTCTCTTCTCCAGGCTGACCCAGCCCAGCTCTCTCAGCCTGGCTCCAGAGCAGAGCTGCTCCAGTCCTTGCAGCAGCTCTGTGGTTCACTCCATAGCCCTGGCTGCACCCAGTGAGGGTCTGGGCATTGTGTCCCCCCCGGCAGAGCCACCTGGGCACCACAGGTAGAGGAGAGTCGCTGCGGCAGGAACTCGTCCCCATTCTATCCCATTCCATGGCCTTCCCAGGGGCTCAGTCCCGGCCTCCCCGGTTCCCCTCTCACCATAGGACTGGAAGGCTTTGCTGTGGACGATGTCGCTCAGGGACTGCAGCTTCTGCCTCAGCAGCCGCTGCGGTGGCAGGTTCCCAATGAAGTCTCTCAGCAGCGCCCTGCGGAGGACCGTGTGGGACCGCGGCTGCAGGCGGCACAACCGAGCGCCCGGGGCCGGTCCCCTTGCTGCGGCTGGGACGGGTCTGTTCCATGGGCTGAGCTCTCCCGCCTCACAGAGCAGCCCGAGCCCAGCACGGACGGTGGGTTTGCACTAAAAGGCACCAGCCTGCGTCCCTGCCAGCAGCTCCCAGGGTGGGGGTCACCACGTGGGAATGGGGCAGAGGCAGCCGCGGCAGCTTGGGGGTGACGGGGGTGATGAGGACCCTACCCCAGCACGGAGGAGTCGAGGATCCCACACACGTCCTCGAGGATGGAGGGCAGGTACTTCAGGGCTGCTCCCTGCAGAGACAGCGGCGCTGCCGGCACTGCCGCACTCTGCGGCTGGACACTGCGGGCAGCGGGTAATCCCGGTCCCCCCGGCAGCCCTCAGGCTGCGGATGCTGCGCCAGAACCATCCCTGTCCAGCCCCTCTGGTTAAAGCAGCAGCCTGGGCATCATCCCCAGAGAATGGCATCCCACGGGGAGCAGCTTCCTTCTGCTGTACCACCGGCACCCTCCTCTGCCATGGCAGCCGGACCAACCGGCTCCAGCCCCTGCTGTGACACCAGGACACAAACTCCTGCAGTGCGATATAGGGTGATATGGGGTGTGCAGGGCCCAGCCATGCTGCTGTAACCCCCAGCACTGCAGGGGTTTTTCCGGGTTTGGGAATAGCAAACACCAACCACAAACTGCTCTGCACTAAAACCACCATCATTACATCCATGATGTGACAGAGCAGCATAAATGATGCACCAAGATCTGCGCGTCTGCAATTTCCCTGGTCCTTCTGGCTTTCCCGGGCCTCAACCTGGAGCCAGGGACCCTCCAGCCTCCAGCTGCAGCTGGGGCAGTCATACACACTCCTGCACTTCAGCATCATCGCAGGAGCTTCACTGCCTGCAGATCCATCTGATGCCCTCCTGAAGGAGAGGGCTCACAGGCCTCTGAGCTGCCTCCCGAGGCAGAGACTCTTCAAGTTTGGACTATCCTGGGTGGGTTTTTCCCCAAGGATCAGCCCTTTGAGCAGCCATCGCCTCCCCTGCCCTCTCTAGACAGAGGGAATCTGCAGCTCCATGTCCCAGCTCTGCTCCAGGAGGGAGGGTCTGCCCTGCCCTTGTTCGGATCCCACCGAAAACTGCCCCATGCACTTGCTCTCCCTTCACTGGGCCTTTCCAGCTCCACTGCATAATCCAAAGCACAGACACCCAGCTCAGGTGCACACAGGGACTTACACTGTGGCAAAGGACATTTGCTGGTGTCTTCTTGAGCCACTTCCTGGTAATTCCCATCTTTGAGCATTCCCTGACCAGTGCCAGACACGATCACCTGTGTTCCAGCAGAACAAGCCCAAGTCCCAGCCTGTCTCCAGACCAGAGGTGCTCCAGCCCCGGAGCACCCCCGTATCTCCCCACCTCAGTTGGTTTCTGGCACAGCTGGATCCCAGACACAGGTTTCCCCCACTCCCAAGTGTCCTCTGGCTCCTCTGAAGAACTTCGGCATGTGGCTGGTGGATCCGGCTGCACTTGCATGCCCATGGCTGTAATGTGCCATCACCACCACAGCTACCCTGACCCACCAGCGCCATTGCAGGGATGCCTCTTCCCACCCTCCCCTGCCTGGACCATGGTTCCACTCAGGCTGCGTTTGCAGGAACTGTTCCCTGCAGCCCCTACCGTGGTGTTAGGAGCTGCGGGAGCTGCAGGTGGAAGCTGCAGCAGTTTCCGTAGCAGAGTCTCTGGGGCAACAGCACTGAGATGGAAACCAGGACAAGATGCTGTTTGGATGGGAGAGGGGGTAAGGAGGGACCGTCCTGCTCCTCCCCAGCAAGGTGGCTGCTGTGTGGTCTTCAGACTGCTTGGTTTAGGTTATAAGGGGTTAACTGAGGCTGCCATAAAATAACACAGCACAGGAGCTGCCGCTTGTCCAAGGTCACCACGTGTGGTGGGATCCCCATGCGCCTTTCACCATCCCGGACACCATCCTCACGCTGGCACAGCACCAAAGAGACACCAACCAGCCCCAGGCCCAGCTCCTGCCTCCTCTCCCTGATTGACATCATGGAGCACACGTGGATGAATCACATTCTCCGCTTGGCTCTGGCCCCAGCACCATCACTTGGACACAGGGGGGACCTCAACACCAGATGCTGGTAAAAGACATGGCCATGCCCAGGGGCCCTGCAGTGCCCAAGGCACCGCTCCTGCTCCTCCTGAACCCCCTAGAGCCCGGCCCAGGGGCAGGGATGGGTCTGGGCCAGCTCCAGAGCAGGGATGAGCACCAGGAGCCTTCCCAGGACCCTGCTCCCAGGCACTCAGCAGCAGCACCGAGCTATGACAAAGCCCCAGCACAGTCTCAGGCACCAGCACGGTGCGGGTTTGAGGTCTGGGGCCTTAGGGGGGGTCTCAACCTGGGGAGGCACAAACAGGGACCCTGGGGAGGGCAGGAAACTTGCAGGGGCAGCAGCTCCCACCAACACCCTGCACATGGGGCTCTGCATGGCTGGTGTCACCCAGCACAGGCACAGCCGGTGACACCGCAGCTGCGGCACCATCCACCCCAGCACGCACCAGCACTGAGCCCCCCAGCACCCGTACCTGGGACAGCAGCGTGGGGCCCTCCATCGGGGACTGCATCAGCTGGTTCAGGCACAGGAAGAACCTCTGCAGCGAGCTCTGGAACTCAGCAGCCTCCTTCCCCTCATAGAGCCTGCAACAGCCAGAGGCACACAGGGACAGGCTCGGTGGTGACCGTGGTGATGGGGGTGAGCACCTCAACAGACGATGCTCTGCTCAGCACCACCTGTGATCCCCATTCACCACACTCCTTGGTGACTGTTTCCATAGCTGCATCAAGCAGCAGGACCCAGCACAGCCGCTGCTGGGCACCAGCACTTGACATGTGCACAGTGACCCTTACCAAAGGCTGCTGTTGCAGGTACCCCCCTCACACACACTCACATATGGACTCCTTGGGTTTTAAATAGACTTGTTCACAGTCCTGAAGTCCCAGAGTTCCAGCTCTGGGGCAGCAGCACAGGAGGGACATGGAGCTGCTGCAGCGAGGCCAGAGGAGGCCATGGAGCTGCTGTGAGTCGGAGGATTTCATCAGGAAAATGGGCCCAGCCCTTGAGCCTGATCCACCCCCCTCCCCCCCGGACATTGGGCTCTAAGGTCTCCCCTTAAGGAGCCTTCTCCAGGTTGAACCAGCCCAGCTCTCCTATCCTGGCTCCAGAGCAGAGCTGCTCCAGCCCTCGCAGCAGCCTCGTGGCCTCCTCTCATTTACCTGCTCTGCCAGGAAAGGGTCAGCGCGGCACCAAGGAGACCCCCCTGCAGCCCAGACCACGGCAGGAGCTACTGGGGACCTCAGTGACATCCCCATGGAGGAGGCCACTGGGGACACTCAGCAGCCGCAAGGTCCGGGCTGCACAAGCAGGTGGCTGGGGGACAGGGGCAAAGGGGTAGCACTCGCAGGGCACCGAGGGGGACGGGGACAGGAGAGGGGATGAGCAGGTTGGTGTTGGAGCCATGGGGGGATTTGGCTGCAGGAACAGGGGCTGAGCGAGGGGCTGTGAGCGGTGACTGGGGTGGGGAGGGAAGGATGCAGCCACGGGTACCCCCGTGTGTGGGACCAACTCTGGGGTGACAACAGCACCTCCAGGAAACACCCCCACCCCACGTGCAGCAGAAGCAGAAGTGGGTGCAGGAACTGGCAGGGAGGAAGCAGTGAATGGGGATTGTGTCACTGCGTGTCACCAAGGCCCAGGTCCCTACCCAAGCCATGGGGGGCTTGGAGTTACCGTGGGGCGCACAGGACAGGTCCCGATGTGGGGATGGGCACGGGGAGCTCCACCAGTCCCTGCCTGCCCTGGTCCTGGTCCCTGGAGGTGTAGTGCAGCATCTCACACTCCCAAACCTCTTGCCCAGACCAGGCAGCCCCTTCCCCAGGCAGTGACCATGGAGCTGCCCACGAGGCTCAGGCCATGAACATCCTGATCCGACTGAGCTCCCTCCAATCACCCTCATCATCCTGCTTGAGCTGCCAGCGGCGCACCCAGAAACAGAGATGCAGCATCTGCAGCAGCTTACTGTAATTACAGCTAATTCCTTTCAATCACAGATGTGTACAAATTGTAGCAGCATTTAAAGCATTTAGAAGATCTGAGGAGCTCTTGTTATTGCGGTTGAGATCACCAAGATAAAGGGAAGATGAATGAAAGCACTGACTGTCTGCAGGGAGCGCTTTGTGCCAGCCCTAACTCACAGGGTTGGGTTCTCCATCTCATTCACTTTCTGTGCCAGCAGCTCTTCTAGCTGGGGATTTCCTCTGTGTGGTGAGGAGGGAGATCCCTCCATCGGATGCTGAAGCATTCCAGAGCCCTGGAGCAGCCGCTGGGCCCTGAGGGACCCCCTGGGAAGGGCTGCATGGGGCGGGAGGGTGATGGGAAGTGGCTCTGTCAGACCTGGCAGCAGGAGCTACACGCAGCTGCTGGTGCGATGGAGGAGACAGAGCAGGGGCAAAGGGGGCTCTGAGGGGCCTGGGGTTGCCAGGACCCTCCTCAGCTCCTCCCCATGAGCAGGGCACAGAGCACTGTTGGGACCACAGCGTATCCCAGCACCTCTGCGCAGTGCTCAGGACCCAGGGCAGGAGCAGCTCCCATGCTCCCACTGACCACAGGCAGAGCTCGTGCCTCCCACTGCTCCCTGGGGACACTTCAGCTTTCAGTGCTGCATACTGGGAATGAAAGAGGAACGTGACCGTGGCTTCTGGTAACAGCGCAGTTGTGCTTGAACCCAGCACACGGCCTGGCTCACCCCCTCCTGCCTGGCACGGCCCTGTTTTGCCATCACGTACTGGAACAGAAACCCCATCCCCGTGGGGAACAAGTGAAACCAGGTCCTGTTGGAGCTCTGGAGGTCCCAAGCAGGGAGCTGTGACCTTGTCCTCAGCATCAGCAAGTAGCCATCGAGGCTCCCAGCCCCTAACACTGCTTATAACAGAACTACAGACTGGTTTGGACTGAAGGAAGCTTAAGGCCCCTCCAGCTCCAACCCCTGCCATGGGCAGGGGCACCTTCCGCTAGAGCAGCTTGCTCCATGCCCCATCTTGAACGCACAACCTGGCCTTGAACACTGCCAGCGATGGGGCAGCCACAGCTTCTCTGTGCCAGCACCTCAGCGCCCTCACAGAGAAGAGCTTCTGCCTAAAAGCTCATCTCAGTCTCCCCTCTGGCAGGTTAAAGCCATTCCCCTTGGCCTGTCCCTAGAGGCCCTTGTCCAAAGCCCCTCTCACAATCCCCTGTAGAGCATGTGCTGAGCCAGAACAAGGAGTTTGCTGCCCAGGCTCCCCCCCCCCCCATGCCTGGGGCAGGCACCAGGGATGTTCCCATGGCACAGGGACCCCATGGAACCCCTCCTGTCCTCCCCTGCAGGGCCCATCACCAGGGGATGACGCTCCGGCACACGCGTCATCAGTACCAGGAGAAGCGGCACCAGCACCAGGGGAAGCGGCACCAGCGCCAGGGGAAGCGGCACCAGCGCCAGGGGAAGCGGCACCAGCACTTACTGGGCAAAGAGGTGCCGGGAGCGGACTATGAACTTGAAGATGTACTCCAAGGCCTTGAAGGTACGCAGGAGCAGGTCACAGGGCTCGCCCCGGCTCACCTGCTC
Source organism: Ara ararauna (assembly GCA_028858755.1). Classification (NCBI taxonomy): domain Eukaryota; kingdom Metazoa; phylum Chordata; class Aves; order Psittaciformes; family Psittacidae; genus Ara; species Ara ararauna. The sequence continues at coordinate 1,169,998 of CM054376.1, forward strand.
CACGTACTGCGTCAGCACTGACAGCAGCTTCCTGTGGGATGGGACACGTGTGGCCAGGGCTCAGCCAAGCAGCCTTTGGGATGGCCACTGAGCTGTAGCTCAGCTCCCACCAGCTTTTCCCACACGCCATCCCCATCCCTCCCCGTGCCCTCTGTCCCATCCCCATCACTCCCTGTACCTGCTGTCCCGTCCCCATGTCCCAGTTCCATGCCCCATGCCCCGGTTGCTGGGTACTCACTTGTACGAGAGCGTGGCACTGAAGTGCTGGCGGATGTAAGCCTCCAGGATGGTGTTGAAGTGCTGGAACTTCCTGTCAGCCACCAGCCCCACGATGAAGACCTGGAGGCAGGGGGCACGGCTCAGGATGAGCAGAAGGGTGCTGGGACATGACCCCCCAATAGGGGCTGCTGGGGCCACCACAGCCCCTGCCCGCCCCCCGCTGCCAGCATGGGCAGAACTCCGAGTTGGAAAGCCCAAAGTGAGCCTGAGCCCAATGGCCACAGGACGCTTCATGAGCAGCTGGTGCAGAGCTCAGACCATCACCAACCCATGCATTGTGTTCTCCAGCAGCTGCCCTGACCCCGACCCTCCCCTTGTCCCATCTCTGGGGTCACTCTTGTCTTGGTGCAGGAGAAACACTTTTGGCTCTTTCTGGGGTTGTCCCCTGTAGGGACAGGGTCCCAGAGAGCCACAGCCCTGCCTGTGCCATGTCAGCCGGGCTCTATGGGCCCAGGGCACTGTGGTGGAACTGGGGACACTGCACGGTCAGGTCAGTGATCCCATCACAAACCTGCCCCAGTCTGACCCGAGCCCATCCTGCACTGTCAGTGGGTCAGAGCCAGACTCAGTACACATGGGGATGCTGGTCCCACTCACCAGGGCATCAAAGACAAGTGTGTCATAGACATCCGTGTCCGAGTGCTCCATCATGATGGAGAACAAGGCATCCAGCGTGTCCTGCAGGAACTGTGCAAGACAGAAAGACTGTGAGCACAGGAGCAGGGAGGGGAAGAGGTGGGAGGGCAGATCCCAGCACGGGGAGTAGGGAAGGTCCCAGCTGTACCTTGATGACCTCCCCTCCATCCACGGTCATCAGCTTCTGGAGGTTCTCGGAGAGGAGGCTGGGCTTGGAGCGCCACTTGAGTAGCCCCAGGAGATTGACTGTGGGAGGAACGAGAGCGTCAGCACAGCTTCACCTGCTCCAGACCTGGATGGACCAACCCCAGCTCCCAGTGCCACCCTCAGTGCCAAGGACAGCCAGAGACATGGGGAGAGGCCCCATCCCAGGGGATGCAGTGCTGCCCCAGGCCAGGGGAATCATGAACTTGTTTGTGTTGGGAGGGAGCTTAAAGCTCATCCAGTTCCAACCCCTACCACGGGCAGGGACACCTTTCACTAGAGCAGCTTGCTCCAAGCCCCATCCAACCTGGCCTTGAATACTGCCAGGGATGGGGCACCCAGCCAGGAAGCTGCAGTTTCCCACACTGACTGCTGCACCCCTGAGGCAGGAGCATGCCTGGAACATTTGGAGCCTGATGTTGGTTGTTCCCATTCCCCTGCCTCGGAAAACTAATGTGCTGCTGAGGCAGTAGGGCTCAGGAGACCAAGGAGCCAAAGAGAACTCTCACCCAAATGAGGAAACAAAAATGAGAAACCCTCTGAATTACATCCCGAAGCGATGGAGAAGCAGAGCTGCAGCACAGCACATCCCAACACCCCATCGGAGCGGTGCTGGAGCAGCACAGCAAGCCTGGGTGGCCTCGACCACTTCAGCTGGTATTTCAGTGCTCTCCATCCCAGCTCTGCCGGTACTCCCAGCAACCACGTGCAACAGGAACATCCTGGTGCAGCTCCCGGCCGCCAGGAAGCGCAGTCCAGAACCCAGGACTCACCGTTCTGGGTCAGTTTGGTGGAGCAGATGACTGTGGAGATCTGGAAGCTGTCCCGGGCAGACACGGTCAGGCTGGACGTGCCACTGCTCACACGGAAGGAGGAGCCGGAGAGGAGCCTGGGCTCTGGCGGGCTCCGCACCGAGGGCAGAGCCAGGTACGCGCTGGCATCCTCCAGCTTCCTGCTGTCCCCCTGCAGGGCAGAGCACTGCTCGCACTGGGCAGCCCCACAGGAGCCCCATGGGATGGGATCTGACCCCACGCCATGCCCCTGTGCAGAGCGGACCAGGGCAGGGGGTTGGCAGAGCCACACATCGGTAACAGTGGCTCCCACTGATGGCATCCTCATGGATGGGATGTGGGAGCCATCCCAAGGAATGGCAGAGCCCAGTGCAGGCAGCGCAGGGTCTCACCCAATATCAGCCCCAACAGCATCTCACAGAGCTGTTCCCTGCCCATGCTCCACCAGGACCATTGACCAGAACGATGCTGCATCCCAGCCAGTGGCATCCCGGGAGGGCACAAGAAGTGGCAGGAAGAAGAGCTGGCGACACAGAGGAGCCGGGGGCAGGCAGTGAAGCCCACGGCAGAGCCATGCCGCAGGGACAGACACGGAGCTCGGCACCAGCTGGTCCCACGGCATCACCAGCAGCAGCCCAATATGGGACGCTCCTGTCACCAGCACCCGCCAGGGTCTCTCCATGGTGGCAAAACAACCTCTTTGTGTCCCTGCCCTCCAGCTGAAGAACTAAGAAGAGGTCACACCCAGGAGGACTCACTGGGGCGACTCAGTGACCTGCCCCTCTCGTCTGGGACATGTAGATGGCCCTAGAGCCGGACCCGGCCGCAGCTGCGCCGCTCGCTTGAGGCTCGGTAATGGGGCGTCCCCACGCCCCTGCGTGAGCCCTGCCTTTGGAATGCTCCCTGCTGGCGGTCTCATGGAGAGCACGGAGCTGTTCGCTGCTGGCTGCTCCTGGAGCTCCTCACGGCTTCCGAGGGCGGCTCAACCCGGCGCGTTACGGACCGGAACGAGATCGGGAGCTCCGAGGAGCTAAAGGCACGGAAACAACTCCCGGCGCCCCGACCAGGCCCCGGCATATGCCGGGAAGAGCAGAAGCCAGCGCGGGGAAGACGGAGCTTCCCCCGCCCGGGGCTGAGGACGCTGCTGAAGGCGCCAGATCAGGGAGGGCAGCAACTGCCTTTCCATGGGACAGCACCGAGGCGGCGGCGCAGGGGCTGCCCCCGACGGCAGCGGCAGGTCCCGGCGGCGCCCGGTGCTCCTGCGGCAGCGCGTGACGGGGGACACAGGACCGGGTCTGCAGCCAGGGCAGCACCTAAAGAACTGGGCGGGGGGGGGTGGCCCGAAAAGAGAGGGAGGAGCGACAGGACAACAACTTCAAATGTGCGGAGATGCTCTGGAGCTAGGCTGAAAGCTGGGGGGAAAGAAGGCTCTGGGGAGACCTTGGAGCCGCTCCCAGTGTCTGAAGGGGCTACAAGGAAGATGCCAAGAGGGAAACGCTGTGATGAAGAGGAAGAGCTTCTCCATCAGACTCATGGAAGTGCTGGCTGAGGCTCAGCTGCCACAGCAGCTGTAAGACAGATCTGCCCTGCCCAGGGAGATGCAGGGCTCGGGGAGGGAGATGGGTCTAACCTGGGGAAGTGGTCACATCTCCAGGAGCAGTACAGAAGCCTGAGCTAAAACCAGAGCAGGCGAGGGGCTGGGGAGGGAAGGGCCCGTCCTGGGGAGGATGGAGCCTCACAGCCAGCGAGGGGCTGAGGTGGTGCCACACACATGGAGGAGGAGTTCCGAGTTCAGCCTTGTCATGGGGACCAGCTCAGACCCAGTCCGGGATGAGGGAACACCAAGGCAAGGGGGGGACACCAAGGCGGGGGGGGCAGTGCTTGTGGGGTCATTCTCACTCTGGCATCAGAGTGTTTTCCAAATGAATGGCGAGTTTTCCTTCCCCACATTCTCCCTCTGCTCTCCCAGAGGAAAACCCAAGCAGTTCCACAGGGAACACGGCTGGTGAAGCCAGGCAACGTGCAGCAGACACCTGCCTGGGGACGTCCCCTCCCACGTCACCTACATCCATGTTACCTTTCTCTAAACAGAGCCTGTCATTCCCAAGGGATCAGAGACTCTGTGCAGGGAGCGCAGCAGGAGCCTCTGACAAGGACAGAAAGGATGGGAGGGAGGCAGGGAAGGACTGGGAACTCTTTGGGGAATGTCAGGTACGTGCCACTAGTGCAGCAGCTCCAGCAGGGACCTGGACACAGCCCCACCGGGCACCTGCCTCCTGCGGCATCACCACATCAATGGGGGTCCATGTCTCCATCTGTGTGTGTGTCTGTGTGTGTGTCCCCGTACCTTGTACAGTACCAGGTCATGCTCCCCATCGTGCAGTGTGGTGCCATCTGCTTGTACCAGCTTCACAAAGGCCATGGAGAAGATCCGCTCACTTTTGTCCTTGGCTGGGACAGAGAATGGGGTGAGGAGGAGCCCGAGGGTGGACACACAGCACGGGCAGGGAAAAGTTTCTGCCCAAGAGCTCATCTCAATCCCCACTCTAGCAGGTTAAAGCCATTCCCCTTGGTCTGACCCTCTCCGGGTTCCCTGTAGCCCCTTCAGTCACTGGAGCTGCTCTCACAGCAGCTCCATGGCCTCCTCTGGCCTCGCTCCAGCAGGAATTCCCAAAGCAAGGGGACACTCACAGTCACTGGAGGAGCGGTGCCGGAAGGTGAATCTCAGGTGGGTCCTGTGGACGTCCTCAATGGGAACAGCAATCTGGGAGAGGAGATGGAGCCTGTGTGAGGAGCTGCCAGGCTGGGCAAGATCCCTCACTGACATCCAAACCCCATGTATCCCCACTGAGCCAGTGTTGCTGTGCCCAGTCCCAGGACAGACCTTCACCGTCTCCATCCAGCGCTGGTGCCGCTGCTGGTAGTACACCACAGAGCGGTACTCGCCGGTTGGCCCGACCCCTGCGCCAGGGTAGATCATGTTCTGCAGGGGGGCAGAGCATGGTCAGGCTTTGGTGTGCTCCCCAGCCCTTGTTCACATCTTGGAGTCCTGCCAGAGCCCCCCAGCACTGCTGGCCCTTTACCTCCCTCCCGCCCAAGCCAACAAAGGGACATTCTTCTGCTGTCCCTTCCCAGCCTGGCCCAGAAGGCAGCAAAAGACTTCCCCATCCCCATCCCATCCACCTCCACTGCCCTGGAAAGGGCATTGTCAGGGCTGGAGAAGGAGATGGGGCTGCCCATGGGACCCTCAGAAACTCACAGCCTGTCCCACCAGGCCAGCTGGGAATCATGCTTGAAATGGAAGGAAACAGCCTGGAGAGAACAGGCAATGTGCAGCCCTGGGGCAGAAAATGGGGTCTGAACCTCCCCCATCCTCCTGAACCCCCAGATCCCCTCCTCCTGCCTCTCCCATCAATGGAGAGCTGGGACACCCCATCCCCGGGGGGGCTGAGGGATGGCCGCAGGTTCTGGCTATCCCCATGGGCAGGAGGAGGATTTCTTCTCTATCCCTTTCCACCACTTTCACAGAGCTTTATTCTCAAGGGCAGCTACAGGGGCTCCAGTAACCAGAGAGGCTGCCACAGTAACCAAAGGGGCTGCTCCAGCCGCTTCATGCTGGCACCAGCATTGGCACCAATACGCTAAGAGCCACTGCCCATGCTCAGAGCAGAACCACGGGCACAGCCCTCGTGCTCCAGCCTGTACCTGCAGCACGTGTCCCTCCTCGTCGCACACGCACACTGTCACCTCCACGTTCTTCTGCGTCTTCTTGCTGCCCTTGTCGAACTCACCCTGCACCAGTGTCAGGTAGATGTCGTTCCGGACGTCTCCTGCAGCAGCCACAGCAAAACGCACACAGAACTCAGGATCACACAGGAATCACAGCATGGGTTGGGCTGAAGGGCTCTTAAAGCTCCTCCAGTTCCAACCCCCTGCCACAGGCAGGGACACCTTCCACTAGAGCAGCTTGCTCCAAGCCCCTGTGTCCAACCTGGTCTTGAACGCTGCCAGAGATGGGGCAGCCACAGCTTCTCTGGGCACCCTGTGCCAGCGCCTCAGCACCCTCACAGGGAAGAACACCTGCCTTATCTCCAACCTGAACTTCCCCTGTTTCAGTTTGAACCCATCACTCCTTGTCCTGTTACTACAGTCCCTGATGAAGGTCCCTCCCCAGCATCCAAATGTGGCTCCTCTGTGTGTTTCCCTTCTCCAGGCAGACGCTCCCATTAACAGCTCTCCAGATCCAGCATTCCTTGTGGTCTGGAAGCAGCTTGTGGCACCTGCCCATAAACTCCTCCAACCCCAGGCACAAGACAAGGGGCTTTCTCCCACTTGGATCCCATTTCTTTACTACAGTGTGGGGCTGGGAAAGTCTTTGCTGGGAACTTTACATCAAGGTTGCAAAGGAGAGCACCAGGGAGCTGCTGGAAGCCCAGAGCAGTGAAGGCCATGAGTACTTAACAGGGATTTGTTTCTCTGTGCAAATCCCACATCATCGTGGCCGTGTTTCCCTTTAGTTCCAAATAGAAGCCACAAACCGTTATCAACACCTCCAGGGGCACAGCCCCGGCAGCGTGGCTGGGTCCCTCTGCAATGGGGCTCCCCACAGCCCAGGCTGAGACCCCAGAGCCCACGTGGGGTCCCCCCACCACCACTTGCCTGGCATGATGACCTCGGGGTAGCCCAGCTTGCGCGCCACCACTGTGCTGCGGTCCACGAGGTGCGGGTGCTGCTTCCACACGTGGCTCACGTCCCCCCACAGCACCTTCAGCGACACCCAGAACCCTGCCCAGGCCGGAGGTGGGATGTCAGCCCCAGGGCCTGGGCCAGCTCATCCTGAGCCATGCCCAGTCACCAGCTCTGCTAGGTCCTGGCTCAGCCTCAGCTCATTGAGAGGTTGTTGTTCCCAGTGTCTGATCCCAGTGGCTGGGACAATCCACACACAGAGCCCCAGATGCACCCAGCACCAAAGCACACACCTGTGCCTGCTGCCATGTCAGCACCTCTGTGCCGGCAGCGTGGCACGGGGGACACTGGGGACATGAGGGACATGGGGGCTCTACCTTGTCCCTTGTGGTTGATGTCTTTCCCCTCCACCGCTTTCCTGATCATGTTGTGAAGAAAATCATTGTCAGCAGTGGCCCTGCAGACATCAGGGAGCAGTGACCTGGGGCAGGCCCCACCGAGTGTCCCACACACTGCTGCCCACAGCCAAGCACCAGCACCCAGAGCACCCTGAGTCCCACTGGAGCCCTGAACCTGCCCCAGGACTCACAAGTGCACAGGGATGAAATGCTGCTTGTCCTCGTCACTCTCACACTTCCCCTTGATGATGTCCGTGATATCCATCACTGCAGTGGCACAGAGGTGGTGGCACTGGGTAGCTGCCATGGGTGACACAGCCCCGGTGCCAGGGTCCTCTGTGAAAACCCTCCCAAGAGCAGCACTCAGGCCAGTTGTGCCATAGAATCGGAGAACCAGCCAGGGTGGAAAAGCCCTTTAAGCTCATCCAGTCCAACCGTTCCCAGCACTGCCAAGGCCACCACTGACCCATGGCACTGAGGCCTCGTCTCCACAGTGTGTGAACACTTGCAGGGACGGTGACCCCAGCACTGCCCTGGGCAGCCTGTTCCGATGCCTAGCACCTTTTGCGAGCCCCATGGAGCTGGATGGCCAAGGGAGGTTCTGAGGGAGCTGGGTTGGGCAGCGCTGGGGGTCTCTCCCCAGCAGACCCGGCTGTGGCCACTGCCCTCACCCGAGATGCCGAAGGGGCGGCGGAGGCCGGTGCTGAGCTTGCGGCTGTGGCTCTCCCGCAGGTCCATGCGGCCCACCCGGATGATCTGGCACACCAGGAACAGCCTCTCCCGCTGCAGGTCCTTACTGCCCAGGTCCTGGGGGGGACAAAGGGCTGCATGAGCCTGGCACTGGCAGCACCACATGGGGATGTGCCTCAGCTGGCACCGGCTGACTGTGGGGTACCCCAGGGCATGCACAGCGGGTGCAGTGTCCATGCACTGCATCACCCCAAACCCAAGGGATGGGGACAGGAGGCTGGTGGAGACCGATGGCCTCATGGGGCACTCCTCGGCCAGGGAGTGCCCTGGGAGGGAGCAGGTCTGACAAGATGCAGGACTTCGTGGGGTGGCCACAGGCTCCAGCGCCCACTGGGGTCAGGTCCTGTGGGTGCTGCCCTGCATGACAGCCTTCCATGGGGCTGCAGCATGGGGCAGGGTCACACTGCAGCACACGGGGTCATGACATCAGCAGCGAGCAGAGGCAGAGGCAGCAGAGCCAGGGGAGCTGGACCTGCTGACACTGCTCTTAGCAAAGACCTTCCTGGCTCATCCATGTATCCAGGGCTCCTTCTGGGCCCTCATGAGAGTCAGCTCAGCCCAACCCTGCTGCCGCAGCAGGGAAAATGCTGCCTCAGCACCTCCCACTGCACAGGAGCTGCTGCGGAGAGGGACGGAGTGGGGATGGGGGAAAGGACACCCAGAAACCTGCCACCGGACAGCGGGGCTGCAAGGGCAGCCTCATGGTGAACGCCTCATCCTGGTGCCAGGAGTGAGGTCTGTGCAGATACGATGAAAGGAATGAGCAGCACAGAGAGGGCAGCATGGATGTGGCTGCTTGCAGGGGACATGGGATGCAGTGGAGCCTCAAGGGATCTGTGCATGGTGCAGAATGCAGCACCAGCAGCAGCACCAGCAGGACCAGCACTGGCAGCAGCAGTAGCAGCACCAGCACCAACACTGGCAGTAGCACCAGCATCAGCAGCGCTGCTCCCAAGCGGTCTGCACTCACTGTGAAGATGACCCTGAGGTTGTTGAGCAGCTCAATGTCCTGGGGCACCCCAGTGCTGGCCCAGCGGATCACATAGTTCTCACTGCAAGGGAAAGTGATGGGGTGAGGAGCCCATGGAGGGGACCAGGCACCGGGACGGCAGTGCTGGGACTCAGTGCCTCTGTGCTGGGTGAGGCTGCCAACACCAGCCCATGAGCAAGCACCACAAGAGGGGCTGGAGCCCTCCGGCAAGGCAGTGCCCGTCCCCTGCCAGCTCCCACCTCACACACGGAGTGGCTGCCCCAGCGGTACCGGGGTCCGGCGCAGGCCGGGGACCCCGCGGGGTGCTGGGGCCAGGTCCCACCTGACGAGGCGCTGCTGGACGGGGTCGTAGAGCGCCAGCAGGAGCTGCGCCTCCTCACCGATGCTACACACGAAGTTGCGCACGCAGAGGTAGAGGCTGTGACAGGGGGACGCTGCCGGGCGTGCGCCGCAGCCCAGCGCGTTCTGCTGCGGGCTCTGCGGGGCACCGCGCTGTTAGCGCCCGGCACGGCCCCATGGCACAGCCCAGCGTGGGGCAGCGTTCCAGGACCTCACCATCTCCTCCTGGATGCGCTGCATGATGGTCTGCGCAGCCTTCTTGTGCGCATGGAACAGGCTGATGACACTGGTCCTGTCAGGGTCCAGGATGTTTTCATCCTCATCCCGCACCACCAGATCCAGCTTGAGGATCCTGCAGGGGCCGGGATGGGGGGGGACAGGTCTGTGCATCCCACCGGGACGTGCCTGCCCACGCACGGACACGAGGGTGCAGGACAGAGGGTGATGGGTCTCCATAAGCAGCAGATCCATGGCAAGGGGACAAGAACCAGCAGCACCGGGCACTAGTTTCTGGCTCGGTTCCTTGCACAGCCACCAGCACGCTCACTGGCCACCACAGAGCAGTGGGGACACTGCAGTAGAGGGGTGAGCCCCAGTCCCCCTCCACCCCGTCCCTGCTCTCACTTGTTGCCGTAGTCGATCTTGCCGGTCACCTCCTTCTTGAGCTGCAGGAGCTCATCCTTGGGCAGCGTCCCAGACAGCAGCTGCGAGCGCCGCTCCATCAGCTCACACATCATCTGCCTCACACGATCGTACAGCTCCATGTGCCCTGCCTGTGGCAGCACCTGCGTCACCCCTGTGCCCCGGTGTCCCCAGGCCCTGCATCCCCCCGCTGCTCACCACATAGAGCTGCTTCCAGATGGTGGCCCACTCACGCAGCGTGGTGGTGATCTCCTGCACCATGGGCATCTCAGCGGGGACCACGCTCTCCTCCACCCTGGGGAGGGGCACAGGGGGCCTGGAGCCCTGCGGCACCAGTGATGGGCACCACCACCCACAGCCATGCCTGTGCCCGTGGCCGGTACCTACCCCCTGCGCTCCACCAAGGCACCCTTCAGGTGGATGAATGAGGCCGGGAAGATGCCCTGGGGGAGCCAGAGTCATCAGCACCCACCTCGCGGTAGGAGATGGGCCGTGGTGGGTGCTCCCTGCACCAGGACCGGGGGTCCCACAGAGGGTCCCATCCTGGCCATGCCACAGGGTGCCTGGTGCGTGCCCCCAGCAGGGACACCACAAACACTACTGTGACTACACCCCCTAGCACCTGTCACCTACCCAGGCAGCCCTGTTCCTGAGTGAGTACCCGCGGTACCAGCCTGCCAGAAAGGGAAGAGGACAGTGTCAGCGAGGCACAGGGTGCACAGGGCAGGGTCAGGATTAGGGAGCCCCTTACCCTCGGAGGCCTGCAGGATGTGCACAGTCTCCCCAATGTGCAGTGCGAGGTGATGCTCACTCGTGCGCGGGAAGTTCCACACAGCTGCAGGAGAGGGGAAGGGAGCCATGGGGGGCCCCAAATCGGCCCCCCCCCCCTTCACCAGCACAGCCCCCAGGCCCTGTGCACTGTGTCCTTTGGGGCATCCCATGGGCAGCCCCCCCCATGGGAGGTAGCACCACCCCGGTGGGCATCGCTCAGCCCCCAGATAGGGAGCAGGGTCCCAACCGCACACAGAAGGGGTGAGACCCCCAGGCAGGCACGTAGCAGGGTGGGAGGGACCCTGATCCCTGCAGCATAGGGGACAGCAGGAGTGGGAGTGGGGCCGTGGGGCCGCGCTGGACCAGACTCCGTGGACTGCACCCGCCGCGCTGTGTTTGTGCTGCCGCTGTTTCTGGCGCCGGGAACAGCGACAGCTCTGCCTGGCGGAGCCAGCGCGGGCTTGGCCGCAGCACCGCGAGGTCAGTCCCTGCGGCCGTGCTCGAACCCCCTGGGACAGAGCCTGTGCCCGCCTCAGCCCCAGCCAAGGGCCCCGCTCATCCTGCGACAGCCCCAGAGCCCCGGGACCCCTCGTGCTGGCCACGGCACATCTGGAGCGCCGGGAGTCCTGAGGTGCCACGGGACCCTCCTGCCCTCCCCACGGGGACCAGCCCCCAGCCCCCAGCCCCTTCCCATCCCCAGGCCCAGCCAGGGCAGGATTCCACTAGGCACAAGCGGGACCCAGCCCCAGGGCTTCCCAGGACCCCGCGGGCTCAGCCCTGGCTCCAGTGCTGCAGCAGAGCATGGGCAGAGCACGGGGGGGGGGGGGGTGTTGGCACGGGCAAGGCACAGGAACGGCCCCGGCCAGAAACGGGAAGAGGAACAGGGCTGCCACGGCCGGTGCGGAGCAGGGGAGCGAGTGCTCACACAGGAATGGGGTAAGCTATAGAGATGGCTCCGGGGTCCCCCAGACACCACCTCAAGAGCAGCTCATCCATGTGCCAACAACTGCCTTAGCACACTGAGCACCCCTCAGGTGGAGGCTTCTGCCTCCCAACAGGCTGAGCCCAACCCAGAGCTCTGCAGGGATCCTGTGCCAAGCCCCTGCCCCACAGCTCTGCTCAGTCCCGCTCAGCCCCACAGCTCCCAACAGCTCCTCATCCCACCCAGCATCAGCCCCGCTCAGCCCCACAGCCCCCCACAGCTCCCCATCCCACTCAGCATCAGCCCCTCTCCAGGGACATGTGTGCTGCCATGACCAGCCCTTCTCAGCCCCGTCTCCTGGGACCCCATCACACACCCTACCGTCCCCCACTGGCCCCGGGGTTCCTTGTTGCCCCAGCACCAGCATCAGGGGCACACGGTCACCGCTTGCACCCCGGCACCGGTCACCATCGCCCAACCACCATCACCTGCTGTGTCTCAGCCCACTGCTGCGGCACCACAGGGTCACTGTCAGCATCGTCCAGTCCCACACCCCTCCGGGGAGCCCAGAGCAGCTGTGGCTGCTCCATCACTGGCAGTGCTCAAGGCCAAATGGGACACAGGGCTTGGAGCACTGTGCTCTATGGAAGGTGTCCCTGCCCGTGGCAGGGGCTGGAGCTGGAGGAGCTTTAAGGTCCCTTCAAGCCAAACCACTCTGTGACACCACGATGCAGTGACTCACCCACACCATACTTCTCCTCCTTGGTGGGCAGCCACGGGGCCATGGCCGGTGCTGTGGAGACAGGGTGCAGGGTGGCCGTGGGTTCCTCCTGCTGCCGTGCTCCTGCTGGGTCACGTGGGGCTCACCGGCTTGTGCAAACCTCCGGTTCCTCAGCGTACAGAGCTGGGGCTGCCGGGGTGCACACGGAACGTGCTGGGTGATGGGGATGGAGCCTCCAGGGCCCTGCCATGCACCCACCAAAGGCCTGGGCTCTGATGGGTCACTGGTACTGACCACGGGGCGCCATGGGGCTGCTGGCCTCGGGTGATGCTGCTGCATCGTGAGACACTGCTGCCAGAGCCCAGCAGAGCAGGACATGGGGCTGGAGCAGGGAGCAAGAGCAGCTCCAGACAAGAGGCACAGAGATCTCTGGGCTCGGACCATAGAATCCCAGACTGTGTTGGAAGGGACCTTAAAGCTCCCCCAGCTCCAACCCCCTGCCACAGGGACACCTTCCACTAGAGTAGGTTGCTCCAAGCCCGTGTCCAACCTGGCCTTCAACACTGCCAGGGATGGGGCAGCCACAGCTTCTCTGGGCACCCTGTGCCAGCGCCTCAGCACCCTCACAGGGAAGAGCTTCTGCCTCAGAGCTCATCTCAATCTCCCCTCTAGCAGGCTAAAGCCATTCCCCCTTGTCCTATCCCTACAGGCCCTGGGCCAAAGCCCCTCTCCAACCACACTGCTCCAGGCAAGCACTGCTGGGACATGGCCTCAGCCTCCCCACCCAGGGATGCCCCCTCTCATCCCTTGGTGCGCAAGGCTCAATGGTAAAAGTGCCGGCGGGGTGCACAGCAGCACCCAGGGCTCTCTGGGCCAGTGACCAGCCCTGAGCTCTCGGCAGCACCGGGATGGGGAGTGAAGCAACGGTTCAGCATCAACCACTTCCTTCCTCCCGCAGGCTGCACACCCTCTGGCCATGGGGACCGGATGCTCACCCCGCGCCAGATGGGCCCTCTCCCCCCGCACGGCCTCAGGAGCCCTATGTCCTTGGACCTGCCCTGGCCGGGCTGCTGGTCTCACATCTGCATCGGAGCCTTGAGGCAGCGCCAGGCTCCTTCCCTGTGCTGACCCCCCCAGCCCGAGCCTGCTCCTCAGCCTGGCTCCAGAGCAGAGCTTCTTCAGCCCTCACAGCAGCTCCGTGGCCTCCTCTGGCCTCACTCCAACAGCTCTGTGTCCCTCTTGTGCTTCTGCCCCAGAGCTGGATCAGGGCTACAGGGGGGGTCTCCCCAGAGCACAGCAGAGGGGCAGGATCCCCACCCTGAGCTGCTGCTCACACTGTGGGGGTGCAGCCCAGCACACCAGGGGGGCTCTGGGCTCAAGCACTCACTGAAGCCGGGTCATGAGGAACTTCTCCTCACCCAACATCCCCAAGTCCTCCTCCTCAGGGCTGCTCCATCCCTTCATCCCCCAGCCTGGGTTTGTGCTGTTGATTGCCCTGACCCAGGGACAGGACCTTGCACTTGGGGAGCTGCGGCTGGAGCCGGGACGACGGACAGCGGGGTGGAGCTGTAACCGGTAACACTGCCAGGCCCAGAGCATCCCTTCCCAGCGGCAGCCAGGGATCCGAAGTCCCCGGGCCCGCAAGGAACCGCCCGGTCCCTGCTCGCAGCCCCCGCGACGGCGGGAGCTCTGTGCCCGGGCCGGGCCGTTGCCGGTCTGGCAGCTCCACCTGCCGGCCCCGCCGCCGCACGACGGGAGCCCCCGCGAGCGGAGAGCGCCCGCTCTGGGCGTGGGTCCCGGGCACCGGATGCACAGCACCGGCACCCGGCTTCTCGCACTGGCACCAGGACGCTCGGACGGGCAGCGGGATGCCCAGCACCGGATCGGGGATAACCGGACCGGCACCGGGACGCTCGGACCGGCACTGGGATGCTCAGTACGAGGTTGCCCCGCACCGAGATGCCCCGCACCGGGATGCTCGGAGCGGCACCAAGACACCACCGCACCCAGGGCCGGACCGCGCCCCGGGCCCGCGGCGGGGGAGCGCGCCTGGCGGTAGGGCTCAGTGCGGGCTCAGTGCGGGCTCGGTGCGGGCTCGGTGCGGGCTCGGTGCGGTCCCGGTGCGGGCTCAGTGCGGGCTCAGTGCGGACCCGGCGCGGTCCCGGTGCGGGCCCGGTGCGGGCCCGGTGCGGTCCCGGCGCGGTCCCGGTGCGGTCGCGGAGCGGTCCCGGCGCGGTCCCGGCTCGAGCTCGCCCCAGGATCGGGCCCCCGCAGCCGCTCCGATCCCGCACGCACCGGTCCCGCGCCTAACGGCCGTTGGGCTCCGCCCCTGGGCGCTGATTGGCTGCCGCGGGCAGGGCCACGTGACAGCGGCGCCGTCACCTGACCGCCTCCCGAGGCTGGGCCCGAGGCGGCGGCGCGCGCAGGTGAGCGGCGGGACGGACCGGAACCGGGACCGGGACCGGAGCCGCGGCTCGGGGGGACTGCCCCGGGTCCCCCTCCCCCTCCCGTCCGGTCCCGGTGCTCTGCGCCCCCTCCGATCCGGTCCGCCCCTCGCCGCTGTCCCCCGGCCCGGCCCGTGCCGTTCTGTCCGTCTGCCTCCGAGGTGTCCGCGCTGTCCCGCGCCCCGGCCCGGTCGCCGTGCACAGCCCCTCGCGGTTCCCCACCTGCGCTCCCCTGGTCCCTGCACCCCCGTCGGTCCCCTGCCTGTCCCTGCTCGGTCCCCTGTGCCCCGCAGGTGTCCCCCCCCCCGGTGTAACGGACCGGTGGGCAGCACCGGGCTCCTCCGAGGGACGCGGGCGAGGGGGGATCAGCCCCGGCCCGGCCCCGCTCCACCTCCCCACCCCTGCAGCGTCGGCGCCGTGTCCTCCTCATGGCCGGCAACGGGGCCCCGGGGTCCACACCCCGGCAGAATGGCCCCGGCCCCGCGCTGGAGAAGGAAGAGGATGATGAGGAGGAGCCGGCACTGGGCTGCGACGGCGACCTGGAGGTGAACCCCTACGATGGGCTGCCCTTCTCCTCCCGCTACTACGAGCTGCTGCGGCAGCGCCGGGACCTGCCTGTCTGGACCACCAAGTACAGCTTCATGGAGCACTTGGAAGGCAACAGCGGCATCGTCCTGGTGTCCGGGCCCCCTGGCACTGGCAAGAGCACCCAGGTGAGCAGGGCTGTGTTGTGGTTCTGCACAGTGGGACCCCGGCACAGGGTTGCTCTGCCCATGCTCTTTCCCCCCATGGCATCATCTGGCTTGGGGGCACAGGGGGTGAGGGGCCCCATAGGCGCTGTGCCCAGCAGTGAGCCCTGTATGGGGCTGCTGCAGAGCCTGGTAGGGCCGGGATGTGCCAGGGCAGGCGCTGGGGCCCTGGGCAAAACCTTGGCACAAGCCAGGAGCAGGGCACAGCACAGGGATTGGGATGTGGCTGCAGGGCCAGGGTGCTTCCAGGAGCTGGTTCTGTTTACAGCCCTGAGGCGCCATCGGAGTCACCGTCAGGCAGACTTTGGCCAGGGGAGGGATCTGCTGGTTGCTGCCGGAGGCATTGGGCTGGGTGCACACTGGGTGCTGCGTGGCAGGCACCAGTCTCCGGGCTGTGGGTGTTGGCTCCAGGGCCCTGTGCCCAAACCACCTCCCTTGGGTGTGATCCCGTGGCACCAGCCAACTACAGGGTGCCAGATTTCAGGATTAAAGCCTTTGTGCAGGGCCTGGCCTGGGCTGGCCCCAGGGCTGAACTGCCTTTGGGACGTCCCTCCTATGCCCTGAGCAGCCCAGGGGACATGGCTCCATCCACGCAGAGCTGCTGATCCCACACGTTGATGCCCCAGCACCCCTCAAACATGGTGTTCCCAACCAAAATGGGAAGAGGTGATGCACAGGCCAGGTCCCTTCCCCATTATCCTGGCCAAGAGACACCCACATGGCCCCGGGACTGTCCTGCACTGCCTGGAGGGTGCTTGGGCAGTGGCTCCTTCTGGGCGCTTCCTGCCCCATCCCTCACATGGGGTTTCCTGGGGCACTGTGGTGTGATGCCTCTGGCCCCATGCAAGGATGCTCGAGCCCTGCCCTAGACCTGCAGCTGCTGCAAGGTCTGGGTCTCGTAGGCACATTGCTCCAGTCCAACTTCATCCCTGCCGGTTGTAACAGAGCATGGTGGGACCTGCACCCGTGCCCATGTCCAACCGGCTCCTGCTGACCACAAGTTAAAGCACGTTCTGAGGGATGTTGTCCAAATGCCTCTCGAGCCCTGTCACGCAGGACATGGAGGCTCTGCTCTGGCTGAGCTGGTGGCTTTGTCCGCACGTACCCCCGCAGCCCTGTTTTTCCTGGGGAGGTGGAGGCAGAGCTGTTGTCCCATGTCCTTAATGTGAGAGCCAGGGCCATTGTGTCCTGTAAGGAGGCAGAAAGCTGCAGGTATGGGGTGAGGAGGTTTTGGGCTCATTTGCAGGTTGTTGAGGTGCAGAAGTGACAATAACAGAGAGTGGAAAGTCCTGCCTGGACTGCTGTGTGCTCCTGGATGGCCTCAACAGCCAGATCCCTGGGGACTGCCTTGGGTGAGGTATTGGAATAGGTGTCCTAGAGAAGCTGTGGCTGCTCCATCCCTGGCAGTGCTCAAGGCCAGGTTGGATGGGGCTTGGAGCAACCTGCTCTAGTGGAAGGTGTCCCTGCGCATGGCAGGGGGTTAGAGTTGGATGAGTTTTAAGGTCCCTCCCAACCCAAACCAGGCTGGGATTTAAATGACTCAGGAGCACAGTGGTGCTGCTTCATGATGAGGATGGGAAGGGGACGTCCCAGGGCTCGGGGCCGTAGCTGCCCTGTCCCGGTCCCTGAGCAGCTTCCTTCCTGCTGCAGATCCCACAGTGGTGTGCGGAGTACGCCCTGTCCCTGCAGTTCGCCCATGGGCTGGTGGCCTGCACCCAGCCCCACAGCCTGGCTGCCCTCAGCCTCTCCCTGCGTGTGGCGGATGAGATGGACCTGAACCTGGGCCACGAGGTGGGCTACTGCGTGCCCCATGAGGACTGCTGCACCACCGAGACCATCCTCAGGTACCGGCCCCGGGGCCTGCGCCTGGGCTCCGGTTACACCACACTCTAATCCTGCTGAGCGCCGGCTGCAGGGTAATCCCTTAATCCAGCCTGGCCTGGTTGGGAGTGCTGGGGGGGGGCTCCTGCTGGTGAGGGTATGCGGTGTGTGCCATGTGTCACTGATGGAGTGGTCCATGGCAGGTACTGCTCGGATGAGATGCTGCTGCGGGAGATGACGTCGGACCCGCTGCTGCGGCAGTATGGGGTGGTGGTGCTGGACGAGGCACAGGAGCGCACGGTGCCCACGGACGTGCTGCTGGGGCTGCTCAAGGATGTGCTGCACCAGCGCCCGGCACTCAAGGTGGTGGTGGTCACCTCGCCGGCCATGGAGGAGCGGCTCTGTGCCTTCTGCGGGGACCCCCCTGTGGTGCGGGTGCCGGCGAGGGGTGACCCCCCAGTGCTGCTGTACCGGGACCGACCGGCACGCAGCCGCATCACTGCTGCCTGCCAGGCAGTGCTGGACATCCACCGGCGGCAGGAGCCTGGCCACATCCTGCTCTTCATGGCCAGTGAGCAGGTGGGGGGCACCATGGCATGCATGGGGGTTCTCTGTGACACGGGGCAGGGAAGGGTCTGGGGACAGGACAAGGGGGAATGGCTTTAACCTGCCAGAGGGGAGAGTTGGGTGAGGTGCAGGGCAGCAGTTCTTCACTTTGAGGGTGATGGGACCCTGGGGAAGGGGTTGATTGGAGAAGCTGTGGCTGCCCCATCCCTGGCAGTGTTCAAGGCCAGGTTGGACACAGGGGCTTGGAGCAAGCTGCTCTATGGAAGGTGTTCCTGCCCGTGGCAGGGGTTGGAGCTGGAGGAGCTTTAATGTCCCTTCGACCCAAACCATGCTGTGATTTCATGACCCCTCTCAGCTGTGTGTGGGGAGCCCCAAGGATGCAGGAGCTGCTGGGGTTAAGCTGCAGGAGCTGGGCTGTGCTGCGAAGGGTCCATGCAGGCTCAGGGCCCCGCTCAGCTCTGTCCCCCCCCGCTGCAGGAGATCATCGAGGCGTGCAGTGTGCTGCAGGGGGAGGCGGCAGCGCTGCACCCAGGGCTGGGCCCACTGCTGGTGCTGCCACTGCACCCCGGTGTGGGCCGCGCCGCGCAGAGGCTCTACGAGGGGCTGGAGGAGGGCGGCCGTGAGCGCCGCGTCATCGTCACCCACGGGCTGGCCGAGGCCTCCTTCTCCATGGGCGGCATCCGCTTTGTCATTGACACCGGCCTGGAGCTGCGCAGCGTGAGGGATGGGATGGGATGGGATGGGATGGGATGGGATGGGATGGGATGGGATGGGATGGGATGAGGGAACAGGCCATGGTGATTCTGGGGAGGGAAGAGCATGAAAGTGTTGGTCTGGGTCGTCTGCTCAGTCCAGACCCAGGCTGGGAGATGCTGTGCAGGGCATGGGACCTGCCCCAGGCCTTGGCAGCTGCACCACCAGAAAGAGGGACTGGGGAGCAAAGGGGGCTCCTCTGTGCAGGTCGTTTCTAACCTCCCGTGTGCTGCAGGTCTACAACCCACGCATCCGGGCCGAGTCCCAGGTCCTGCGGCCCATCAGCAAGAGCCAGGCACAGTCACGCATGGACCGAGCCACCAGCAGCCCCCCGGGTGAGACCTCAACCGTGCCTAAACCAGGGGGGCTCCATCCCTGTGGGGGTTCTGGCACTGCTGGCGCAGGCTCATGGTCCCTCTCCCCAGGCACCTGCCTGCGCCTCTACTCAGAGGCCTTCTACGAGCAGCGGCTGCCGCCCAGCCCTGTGCCCCACGTCAGCGAGACCAGCCTCAGCCGCCTCGTGCTGCTGCTCAAGCGCCTGGACATCGCCGACATGGGCCAGTGTGACTTCCTTGACCGGCCAGGTACTGCCTGGGGCTGGCGGGTACCAGAGCCATGGCCACGACCCTGCCTGGAGCCTGGCTTGTCCTGGGGAGGGGCTGGAGGGTCCCATGGGTGCAGGAGGAGGATGGGGGGGCTGCCTGCTGCTGCAGCTGCTGACCCCGCCACAGCCCCCGAGTCACTGATGCAAGCACTGGAGGACCTGGATTACTTGGCTGCACTGGACGATGACGGGAACCTGTCGGAGGTGGGGATCATCATGTCGGAATTCCCTCTGGACCCGCAGCTGGCCAAGGCACTCATCGCGTCCTGCGAGTTCGACTGCGTGGAGGAGATGGTCAGCCTGGCTGCCATGCTCACCGGTACCGTGGGGGGGCTGCAGCCCCCCGGGGCCAGCGCTGGCCGGGGTGGTGCTGGGGACCCATGGTGACATTCCTTCTGCTCCATCCCAGCCTCCCCCTGCTTCCTGCCGCCTGCCACGCACATGGAGGAGGCCGTGGCCATGCACCGGCGGGCCCTGCTGCACCCAGACGGAGACCACTTCACTCTCATCAACATCTTCAATGCCTTCCAGCAGCGTGAGTGCAGGCAGGGGTGTCCTCAGCTGCCCCCTTCCATGTCCCCAGCTATCCCTTGTATCCTGAGTCCCCTGCTCCTTTTGGGACCAAGCCCTGCAGCCACATTCATGACCCCTTCAGTGCCCACCCCAGCTGCAGGAGGGTCCTAGCCTAGGGCCCTCCTCTCTGCTTGGTCATTGTCCCCTCTTCGTTGAGGGAATGTAGCCTGTGGGAGCTGCAGTGTCTGGTTTCATGGCTCAGGACCACCCAGCCCAGCCAGGCCACTCGCTGGGGTCTTTTCTTGCTCAGCCATGTACCCAGGGTGCTGAACCTATTCCCATGGTGCTGTCCTCCCTGTACCCATTGGTGCTGTCCCTGTGGTGCTGTCCCGCAGATGAGGCGGACGAGGGCTGGTGTCGCAAGCATGCGGTGAGTGCGGCTGCACTGCGGCTGGCTGGCATCGTGCGCGCGGAGCTGCTGGAGGTCATGCAGCGCATCGAGCTGCCCGTGTCCCCCCCCGCTTTTGGCACTGACGCCAACGTGCACAACATCCAGAGGGCCCTCATCTCCGGATACTTCCTCAAGGTGGGACGGGCTGCAGGGTCTGGCTGTGGACAGGAGGGGGGTAATTCCATCCCCGCTACCATCCCATGCGCTCTGCAGGTAGCCCGGGACATCGACGGCTCCGGCAACTATGTGATGCTGACACACAAGCACGTGGCCCACTTGCCCCCTGCCTGCTGCTACCTGCTGCGGCAACCCCCCCGGCGCCTGCCCCCATGGGTGCTCTACCATGAGTTCACCATCTCGCAGGACAACTGCCTGCGCGTGGTCTCGGAGATCCAGCCCCAAATGTGAGCACCGGGGGATAAGGAGCTAGCCCAGGAGCACAGTGGAGCCCTGGGACCCCCTGGGTCACCCCTTGTCCCTGTCCCACAGGCTGGTGGCGCTGGCACCCCAGTACTACCTGAGCAACCTCCCGCCCAGCGAGAGCCGCGACCTGCTCATGGCGCTGCGGGAGGAGGTGGCCGCTGCGGAGGATGCGCCAGTGGTGCCCACACCACTGGGACCAGCACCTGGCGGTGGGGATGAGGATGAGGATGAGGATGAGGACAAGGAAGTGTGTGTGCTGCAGTGAGCCGCAGCCGCCGGAGCCCCGCGTCGGGGCTGCCTGTGCTTGGCCGGGACCCCGGGGAGCGGGGAGCCCCGGGGGGGCCGCGGTGCTAACCTCATCCATCACCAGGAGGATGGGCCGGGCTGTGGCTGCCGCAGCAGCAGCAGCAGCACCGCGGGCACCGGACCGGCCCCGGAAGAGAGCCCAGGCAGGGGAGCGGCAGCCCCGAGGAGTCGCGCACGGAACCCCTGGCTCCATCAGCCCGCGTTCTCCGGGGACTGCCGTGGGGCTGCGGCCGTCCCGTGCTCCCCGTAACAGGGGAGCAGCGCCAGGGGCCGCTCGTGGGTCTCTCCTGTATAAAGTTCTGCGACCTTTGCTGCCGGCCTTGTGTCCGTCCCTGCAGCTCCACCGGCGGCGGCTGCTCCTGCCCGCAGGGCAGGGTCCCGCAGCCCGCGCCGGGGCTTTCTGACCGTGCGGCGCCCGCGCCCTGCTCCCGCCGCCTCCGCCGCGGCCGCTGACGCGCCGAGGGCAGCCCTGGCCTTTGCGCCGGGTCTTCCCCGCCGCGGGGGCAGCTCTTCTGCAGAAGCGGAGGGGAAGCTGCGGCCGCGGGTGGGTGGGAGCGGGATGTGCACCCGGTGAGCACAGCCAGTGTGTGCATCCCATGGGTGCCTCCAGTGAGCACAGCCAGTGTGTGCATCCCATGGGTGCATCCAGTGAGCACAGCCAGTGTGTGCATCCCGTGTGTGCATCCAGTGAGCACAGCCAGTGTGTGCATCCCGTGTGTGCCTCCAGTGAGCACAGCCAGTGTGTGCATCCAGTGAGCGCAGCCAGTGTGTGCCTCCAGTGAGCACAGCCAGTGTGTGCATCCAGTGAGCGCAGCCAGTGTGTGCCTCCAGTGAGCACAGCCAGTGTGTGCATCCCGTGTGTGCATCCGGTGAGCACAGCCAGTGTGTGCATCCCGTGTGTGCATCCAGTGAGCACAGCCAGTGTGTGCATCCCATGGGTGCATCCAGTGAGCACAGCCAGTGTGTGCATCCCGTGTGTGCCTCCAGTGAGCACAGCCAGTGTGTGCATCCCATGGGTGCACCCGGTGAGCACAGCCAGTGTGTGCATCCCGTGTGTGCATCCAGTGAGCACAGCCAGTGTGTGCATCCCGTGTGTGCCTCCAGTGAGCACAGCCAGTGTGTGCATCCCATGGGTGCCTCCAGTGAGCACAGCCAGTGTGTGCATCCCATGGGTGCATCCAGTGAGCACAGCCAGTGTGTGCATCCCGTGTGTGCCTCCAGTGAGCACAGCCAGTGTGTGCATCCAGTGAGCGCAGCCAGTGTGTGCCTCCAGTGAGCACAGCCAGTGTGTGCATCCCGTGTGTGCATCCGGTGAGCACAGCCAGTGTGTGCATCCCGTGTGTGCATCCAGTGAGCACAGCCAGTGTGTGCATCCCATGGGTGCATCCAGTGAGCACAGCCAGTGTGTGCATCCCGTGTGTGCCTCCAGTGAGCACAGCCAGTGTGTGCATCCCATGGGTGCACCCGGTGAGCACAGCCAGTGTGTGCATCCCGTGTGTGCATCCAGTGAGCACAGCCAGTGTGTGCATCCCGTGTGTGCCTCCAGTGAGCACAGCCAGTGTGTGCATCCCATGGGTGCCTCCAGTGAGCACAGCCAGTGTGTGCATCCCATGGGTGCATCCAGTGAGCACAGCCAGTGTGTGCATCCCGTGGGTGCATCCAGTGAGCACAGCCAGTGTGTGCATCCCGTGTGTGCATCCAGTGAGCACAGCCAGTGTGTGCATCCCATGGGTGCACCCGGTGAGCACAGCCAGTGTGTGCATCCCGTGTGTGCATCCAGTGAGCACAGCCAGTGTGTGCATCCCATGGGTGCCTCCAGTGAGCACAGCCAGTGTGTGCATCCCGTGTGTGCATCCAGTGAGCACAGCCAGTGTGTGCATCCCGTGTGTGCATCCAGTGAGCACAGCCAGTGTGTGCATCCCATGGGTGCCTCCAGTGAGCACAGCCAGTGTGTGCATCCCGTGTGTGCATCCGGTGAGCACATCCAGTGTGTGCATCCCATGGGTGCCTCCAGTGAGCACAGCCAGTGTGTGCATCCCGTGTGTGCATCCAGTGAGCACAGCCAGTGTGTGCATCCCATGGGTGCATCCGGTGAGCACAGCCAGTGTGTGCATCCCGTGTGTGCATCCAGTGAGCACAGCCAGTGTGTGCATCCCATGGGTGCATCCGGTGAGCACAGCCAGTGTGTGCATCCCATGGCTGCATCCAGTGAGCACAGCCAGTGTGTGCATCCCGTGTGTGCATCCAGTGAGCACAGCCAGTGTGTGCATCCCGTGTGTGCATCCAGTGAGCACAGCCAGTGTGTGCATCCCGTGTGTGCATCCAGTGAGCACAGCCAGTGTGTGCATCCCATGGGTGCATCCAGTGAGCACAGCCAGTGTGTGCATCCCATGGGTGCATCCGGTGAGCACAGCCAGTGTGTGCATCCCATGGCTGCATCCAGTGAGCACAGCCAGTGTGTGCATCCCGTGTGTGCATCCAGTGAGCACAGCCAGTGTGTGCATCCCGTGTGTGCATCCAGTGAGCACAGCCAGTGTGTGCATCCCATGGGTGCCTCCAGTGAGCACAGCCAGTGTGTGCATCCCATGGGTGCCTCCAGTGAGCACAGCCAGTGTGTGCATCCCATGGGTGCATCCAGTGAGCACAGCCAGTGTGTGCATCCCATGGGTGCATCCAGTGAGCACAGCCAGTGTGTGCATCCCGTGTGTGCCTCCAGTGAGCGCAGCCAGTGTGTGCATCCCATGGGTGCCTCCAGTGAGCACAGCCAGTGTGTGCATCCCATGGGTGCATCCAGTGAGCACAGCCAGTGTGTGCATCCCGTGTGTGCCTCCAGTGAGCACAGCCAGTGTGTGCATCCCGTGTGTGCATCCGGTGAGCACAGCCAGTGTGTGCATCCCGTGTGTGCATCCAGTGAGCACAGCCAGTGTGTGCATCCCATGGGTGCATCCAGTGAGCACAGCCAGTGTGTGCATCCCGTGTGTGCCTCCAGTGAGCACAGCCAGTGTGTGCATCCCGTGTGTGCATCCGGTGAGCACAGCCAGTGTGTGCATCCCATGGGTGCATCCGGTGAGCACAGCCAGTGTGTGCACCCAGTGTGTGCATCCCGTAGGTGCAGCCAGTGAGCACAGCCAGTGTGTGCATCCCATGTGTGTGCCCGGTGAGCACAGCCAGTGTGTGCATCCCGTGCGTGCATCTGGTGTGCACATCCAGTGTGTGCATCCCATGTGTGGACCCGGTGTGCACATCCAGTGTGTGCATCACATGTGTGGACCCGGTGTGCACAGCCAGTGTGTCCATCCCATGTGTGGACCCGGTGTGCACAGCCAGTGTGTCCATCCCATGTGTGGACCCGGTGTGCACATCCATTGTGTGCATCCCATGTGTGCACCTGGTGTGCATACCCAGTGACTGCACCCAGCGTGTGCATCCAGCTCCTGCTCCCTGGGATCTGGATCCCGTGCTCCGCCACAGCGAGGAGCCCGCATCCCTCCCGAAGTCCTCTTCTGCTTTCCAGCAAGTCATAGAATCACAGAATTGGACTGGCTCGTGTTGAAGGGAACTTAAATATCATCCAGTCCCAGCCCGTGCCTGTGGCAGGGGCACCTTCCATACAGCAGCTTGCTCCAAGCCCCTGTGTCCAACCTGGCCTTCAACACTGCCAGGGATGGGGCAGCCACAGCTTCTCTGGGCACCCTGTGCCAGCGCCTCAGCACCCTCACAGGGAAGAGCTTCTTCCTAAGAACTCATCTCAATCTCCCCTCTTCCCAGTCAAAGCCATTCCCCTGTCCTGTCCCTCCATCCCTTGTCCAAAGCCCCTCTCCAGGTTTCCTGCAGCTCCTTTAGGCACTGGAGCTGCTCTCAGGTCTCCCCTTAAGGAGCCTTCTCTTGTCCAGGTTGAATCAGCCCAGCTCTCTCAGCCTGGCTCCAGAGCAGAGCTGCTCCAGCCCTCACAGCATCTTCGTGGCTTCCTCTGGGCTCGCTCCAACAGCTCCACGTCCCTCTTGTGCCTGGATCAGGACTGCAGGGGGTCTCCCCAGAGCGCAGCAGAGGGGCAGGATCCCCTCCCTGAGCTGCTGCTCACGCTCTGGGGGTGCGGCTCAGCACACGGGGGGCTTCTGGGCTGAAGCACACACTGCAGCCAGGTCATGGGGAGCTCATCTTCACCCAACTCCCCAAGTCCTTCCCTTTAGGCTGCTCCATCCAGTCTCCCTAGGCAATTTGACGTGGGAGTTGTGCTGACCCAGCAGCAGGACCTTGCCATTGGCCTGCCTGAGCTCCACGCATTCCATTCCTGTACTGGGTCCCATCACCAAGGGCTGAGCTCCTGCCTGGGGGTTGGGACCCCATAATGGGTGCTCTGCTCTGGGTGCTGAGCTCCAGCCCTGCCCCAGGATCGGACCCCCCACTGCCATGGGTGCTGCATCCCACCAGCCACACCCCCCATCTCCCTCCTGCCCTCCCTGCAGCCCACACATAGGACTTTGCTGTTCCAGGGAAGGGACCTGGAGGCTCCGTGGCCCTGTCCCTGCCGCAGTGCCTCGAAGATCACCCCTCCCCCGTAGCCTCCTCCCAGCCCCAGCTTCCCCTTCGCTTTCTAGGAACCACAGAACCGGAGTGGCCGGGAGCAACGGGAGCCGCGGGAACAGCTCACACCTCCCCCCCCGGGGGTACCTGCCCCGGTACCGGGGCTGTCCCGATGCCTCGCCCCACGCCAGTGCCCAGTGCCCTTCCGGGGGGAGCGGAGATGCCCCCCCCATCCCTCAGCCGTGTGGAGGAGCAGGCAGGATGCTTGTGGGGACAGAGAAGAGGAGGCTGGGGGCTGTGGCTCCCTCTGTCCTCACATCACTGTCCTGGAGCAGCATCCCATGGGATAAGTGGCCGGAGCAGCCCTGGGAGGGGAGGGAAGGGGTGGGACACCCCGAGCCCGTGCAGGGACAGGTTTCTCCCATTGGTGACCCACCACAGCCCCACCGGCCAGGGCCTTGCTCCAGACTGGAGCCCCGGGATAGGCTCTGATGGATCTCGATGGTTCCTTCCCCACACTCCAGGCCCTGCTCCCACTGTGGCTGGGCTGTGGGTGCTCTGTGCGGCACACGGCAATGGGCAAACCCTCGCTCCTGGGGTTCCCTGTGCTAGCTGGGATCATCCGGGGCTCCGGCACCAGCCCGGTGCCAGCGCTGCCCCTGCGCCCAGCGGCTGCCGGTGCGGACCTGTCCTCACGCCCGGCGATGCCCTGGCAGGCGCCGGCGGCGAGTCCCGGCGAGGGGCCGGGGGCTGAGCGGCCCCGGAGCGGCTCCACCCAGAGCGGCTTTTCTCCCTTCTCTTCTGAGAACCGGGGCTGCGGTTTGGCCGCACCTTGGGGAGCCCCGCGGGGTCCCGGCTCCCTATAAACCGGCAGCGTGTGCCCCCAGCCCAGTCTGAGACACCGGAGCAGCGCGCGCGCTACTGGAGAGGTGAGAACAGCGTGAGGTGCTGGGGGTGCTGGGGATGATGGGGGGTACCGGGGGGTACCGGGAATGCTGGAGGTGCTGGAGGTTCTGGTGCTGCAGCCCAGGTGCTGCCTGGTGGGGACAATGCAGCCCCTGCTTGGGGCGCACCCAGTGAGGCTGCAGTGGGAAGGGTTGGGGTTTTCCATCAGTGGGGCTGCCCCACACTGCATTGCTCGCCCAGGGCTGCGGGGTCCTGCTGCCTGCACCCCGGCTCGACCAGATCCTGGGGTCCGGCTGCCCCCTCTCAGCATGGGGCTGCCCTTCCCCTTCCCTCCTTTCCCGCCGCAGATGCTGGGGCTGGTGGGGCTGGTGCTGTGCCTCGCTCCCGCAGACTCCCTGAAAGCCTTCCCCCCAAAGTGTGAGTCCTGCCCTGATGGAACGGGGGGGGCTCGGAGGGGAGACACCTGAGGGGGGTGGGTGCAGACCCAGACAGTTGGAGTGAGCAAGGAGAACCCACATTCCACATTCCACATCCGTCTGATATGGGGCAGCAGGAGCCTGGGCCGGAGAAGCTCTTCTGGTGTGATGGGGGGTTAGAGGGTGGGCATGGGAGGTCTGGGGGGTGGGAGCGTGGTAATGGGGCCGGAGGATAGATGTGGGATTCAGGAGCAGGTCGGGGAGGGACATGGGGTCGTGGGGCAGAGTGAGGACCATGGGGAAGAATGGTCCTTGATGGACCTCTGACACGGTGTGTCAGGACAAGGGGGCACCAGCCCCATAGTGGCATAGGGGGCGAGCTGCCCCCACCAGGGCCCTCCTCCGATCCCAGGCTCTGCCTCTCCTCTCCAGTTCAGGTGGGGAAGCTGAATGGGGACGTGGTGGTGAAGTGCAGCACCGCAGAGCAGCGCGTCACCTGGACGCAGAATGGGGAGCCGGAGCCCATGGCCGAGCTGGTGGCCGAGGGTCGGGCCCTCACGATCGTCGGCTTGGACCTGCCGGCCGCGGGCAACTACAGCTGCTGGGCAGGGGGTGTCCTGCTGGACTCCATCTACGTGGTGGTCAGCGGCACCCGTGCGTGCGGCCGGGCTGGGGGGTGGGAAATGGGGGTGATGGTGGGTGATGGGGGTGATGGGGCAGGGGGATGCAGGGAGCTGGGGTCAGGCTGGGCACCAGGAGATGCTCTTGGATCGCGGGTGCTGGTGCTGGGCGGAGTACGGGCAGCGCTCCCTGCCCCGTGCAGCGCCCGAGCTTCCCCTCGGCCCCGCCAGGCGAGGAGGGGATGAATGTGTCCTGCCAGGCTGAGTCCTACCGCGGCTCCTTCCGCTGCTCCTGGGCCGGTCCCCGCTCCGCCGTGTTCCGCGCCCGCCTCACCCTCAGGTGCGTGTCCCAGGGACCCCAACCAGCCCCATGGCCCCATATCCCCTTTGTCCCCCGCCCTCAAGCTGCTCCCCTGCAGCGATGGCTCCCTGGGGGAGTGGGTACCCGCGTCCCGCCGCCGCGGCCGGTTCAACGCCAGTTTCGTGGACCCCTTCTTCTGTCCCTTCGCCGAGGAGCTGCGCCCTCTGCGGCTGCAGCTGGAGGGGCTCTCGGACACCTCCTACATCAACTTCTCCAGCCAGTTCTTCATCCGCGACATCGGTGAGCACGGGGGGACATGGGGGGCGCCCCGGGGTGGCTCCGCCCGGTGCTGAGCCCCGCTGTGCCCGCAGTGCGGCCCGACCCGCCTCAGGAGCTGTTCGTGCAGCGGCTCGGGGAGCATCTCCACCTCGCCTGGGCCCCCCCGGCCTCCTGGCCGCTCCCCCGGTCCTACTTCGCCCTCCTCTACCGGCTGCAGTACGAGCTCCCCAACGGCACCCAGGTAACCGCGGGTGGCCCTGATCAGTGTCCCCATGTATGCCCCTGCCGTCCTTGCTATCCTACTCCCACCTTGCCCCGTTCCCACCCCACTCAATCCCGCCCTGCCCATTTCCACCGCGGCCTGGGCTCTTCCTTCCCCCCAGGGGTGCCGTTAGGAACAGGGACTTGCAGGGGCTCAGCAATGTCTCCCTCCCCACTGTGCTGCTCCTCTCCTTGGGGTGATCAATTGCCACCCCCGGCTGTCCTCTGCTCCCTCCAGCACTCCCCACACCAGGCGGTGGCACTGCTGGGGCCGGGTATGTGCCGGAGTCCCCCACCCTGGTGCAGGGGCACTGGGGCCACATCCTGCCCCCTTGCAGGCCGACAAATACGTGGAGGGTGAGGAGGAGACGTGGCTGTGGGACAGCGTGCAGCAGGTGCGCATCAGCTGCCGGGACCCCTATACCAGCCCCGCCTGGAGTCCCTGGAGCCCCTGGCACGGCACCGGGGCAGCCCAGCAGCGCCGACTGCGAGGACTCTGAGCCCACCGAGGGCACCCCGAGCCCTCGCACCCATCCCCTGCCCCACCGCACCTCCGTGTGCCCGGGGACGTGGGGGCACCCCAAGGTGGCAGCAACCAGCACCCAACACTGGCTTCTGGCCTCTTGGAAGAGGCTTTTTACCTCTATTAAAGACTGGCCTTGGCTTTCTACCACAAACCCGGTTAGTTTCTGTGTACGGTGCTGGGTGCCCTGGCCCCATGGCCCAGGCAGGGCTCCTGTGCTCAAGGTGCCCAGGCCGGCCCCTGCCCCATGGGAGTCACAGGCCTGTGCCAGGCCCCCACTGCCCCACAGCTCCCAGAGGGTCACTGCTCCCACAAGTGCTGGGCTCACCCATAGGGTCAGTACCCATGGCAGAAACCAGGTGTGTAGCACATGTGTGCACACGTGTTCCAGCCCATGTCAGTGGCCATCCGCATCCCTCACCGGAAAAGGTCCCCAGAACCTTGTCCCACTGGAGCACATGGACACTCTGGACTCCCCCATACCTCAGCTGACCCCCCCCCCCCCCCCGATCCTTTCTAGGGACTGGGGTGGGGCCACGTCCCCAGCCCCAGGGGCAGCATGTGCTGCCCTATACCAAGGAGGCATGTTTGGGGGGCAGCTCCCCATGCCCATGTCCTAGGGTGCAGGACCCTGCCTGAGCAATGGTCCCAGGGCAGGGTCCTAGGGCAGGATGTGGCCATGGTGGGGTGTGTCAGGATCCACTACCAGCCCTGGGGGGGCCCTCAGCTCCCACTGGGGCACAGGCCTCCTCACCCCATGGGGTGCCCAGCCCAGGGTGAGGCGCTGCAGCCAGGCGGGATGGGGTCAAGACCCCGCACCCAAGCAGCCCAATGGGACACGGCCACAGCACCCTCGGACCCCAACAACACATGGGGGTGCCCGAGGTGCAGCCCCCTCACAGAAGGGCCGGCTCCGGGTGATGCCACGGGGCTTTATTGACACGGGCCGGGGCCCCCCAGCCCCGCTGCTGCTCCGGAGAGGCTGGTGAAGTGCGGCCCTGCGGGGGCTGGGGGGCCCAGAGGGAGGGGACCGGAGCCCGAGGATCTCACGGCACGGGGGAGGAGGAGAACAGGGGCTCCGGGGGTCCCGAGAGGCCCCGAGGGGCGAGTGGGGGCTCGGAGGACCCCGAGGTGCAGAAGTCCGGGGTCGGGGGCCCGGCGGGGGCCCGGGCTCCCGTCATGGCGGCCCCAGCCCGCCCAGGCGCAGCTCTTCGCCCTCCAGCATCTCCCTGCAGAGAGACAGGCCCGGGCTGAGCCCCGCGCCCCCACAACCGCCCTATCCCCCCCTCCCCCGCGTACCGGTACGCGGCGATCTCCGCCTCCAGCGCCATCCGCAGCCGCAGCAGCGCCGGGTACTCCCGCAGGCACCGGAGCATCTCCGCCTCCGCCTCACTGATCTCCCGCTCCAGCTCCGCCACCCGCTCCTGCGCCCGAGCCGTCAACAGCGCCGGGGACCCCCGGCCAGAGACCCCCCGGCACCCCGACACGACCCGGACCCCGACACGACCCCCGGTCCCGGCCTCCGCCGCACCCACAGACCCCAATTCAACTCCCGTACCCACCCCCCCGCCCCTCCGGGACCCCTGGCCCCCTAAAAGGACCCCGGACCCTGGTCTCCGCCCCAGACAGACCCATAGACCCCGGCCCGACCCCAGGCCCCGACCCGACCTCTGCACCCCGCTCCCAGCCCCACCTGACTGCCCCATGCCGACCCCCATCCCCTGCCCCGCTCATGCCCCGCCCCCCCTCCATAGGAATCCCCAGCCCCATCCCGGCCTCTGCCCCACTCGTACTCCGCCAAGCCCCATCCCCCCCCCCTTCCCACCCCTCCGGTGTTCAGGCCCCGCGCCCCCACACCCCCCGGCCCCCCCATACCTGGTACTTGGCGACCTCCCCGCTCCGCCGGTCCCGCAGCCCCTCCAGCCGCCGGTGCAGCGCTCCCACGGCCCCGCGCAGCGCTTCCACCTCAGCCGCGCGGGCTCGCAGCAGCCTCCGGTAACCGGCGGCTTCCGCACGGGCGCGCAGCACCGCCTCCCCGCCGCCCCCCCGCCGGTACCGGGGACAGCCCTCGGTCGCGCTCATCCCGGCGATTCTGCGGCGGCGCCAAAACGGTTCCTCCCCCGGTAAAACGGGGCCGCGTCACGGAACCGCAGCCAATCCCGGGGCAACCGGCTCCGGTTGACCGCCTCCTCACAGTAGCAATGGGGGGGTGCGGCAGGAACCTGCCCTCAGGCCTCAGCCCCCGCGGGGCTCCCACCGGCCCCTTGCAGCGGCTGCAGCACCATGGACAGCGGCGAGGGGTAAGGGGGGGTCAAGGTCAAGTTTAAGGTCAAGGTCATGGCTATAGCCCCCTCCCCCCCCCCTTCCCCTCCATCATCAACCAGGAGCTGATCCTGGGGGGGCCCGGGGTCCCACGCAAAGTTTGGGGGGGGCAACAGGGCAGGGGAGGGGTCCCTGTTAAAGTTGGGTTCACTCAGGGGGTCCCTGGGGAAGAGGGGGGCTATTTGGCAGAGGAAGGGGGGTTTCAGCCCCCAGAAGACCCCCTGGCTCCCCACAACCGGGCAGTGTGCGGGAGTGAAGGAGGTCCAAAGTGGGGCTGGTGCGATCCTTGGCCACCCTGAGTCTATCGCAGGTTACTGTGGGGGCTTGTCCAGCCCCAGGGCTTCAAATTGGTGGGTGCAGGGAACCAGGAGCACCGGGGGGGCCACAGGCTGGTACATCAGTCTGCCCCACTGCTGGGGGCCATGCAGCCAGGTTCAGCATCCAGAGATGCTAAACTCCGACCAGGATAAGGCAAAGGTGTGCAGGTGCTACAGACCCACCATGGCTGCTGGCAAGGGCGGAGGGGGTCCCAGCACTCGGAATGGGGGGGTCCCAACCAGTGTGGGAGGGGGACTGCAGCTACCCTGGGGGGAACCTGGTGTGGTCCAACCACAAGAGCTGCTGATGGGTGGGCAGCAGGTCCTGCGTGGGACACCCCAAGGAACAGGGGCCTCCGGGGGGGGGGGGGGGGGGGGCTGGGCTTTCAGAGGTGGGGGTGCCCAGGCCTGGGTTCACCAGGGAGTCCCACAGTGGGGTCCAGACAGCCTTGAGTCAAACCACAGCAGTACATCCCCCAACCGGAGCTGTGGGGTGGTTGCGGGGGGGCCATGGGGGGGTGGAGCTGCTGAAGTTTGGGGTTTCGAAAGCAGCAGCCCCATCCCTGCTGCAGGCTGGAGGCACCAGTCTCAGCCCCCCTGGCTCCCACCTCCGGTCTTCACACCACGGAGGCCACCCCTGAGACGGACGTCACCTTGTTGTCCTCAGCCCAGGGCTGCAGGTTCTGCAGGGCGTAGAGGGAGGAGTTGTGCATGCAGAGCGGGTCCTGGGGCAGCGGCTGGCTCAGGCTCTTCTGGAAGGCCTCTTGCTGGAGGTGCAGCATCAGGCGGTTGGCCTGCTGACGCTCTGCCTCACGCTCCTCCGCCGTCTGCCTTCTGCCAGCACACACGGCACATCCGGCACTGCCACAGCCACTGCTGCGACCGGTGCTGCAATCACTGCCACCACTGCTCCCACAGCTCAGCTTCCCTCGGCACTGCTCCGTGCTATTGTGCCAATGACCATGGTCACTGCCCTGCTGCCCTGTCCCTCTCAGCACCACTGCGTGCTGGTGTGGTAACGCCACACAGCCTCCCACCACAGTGCATCCTGCTGCTGGCATCACCGTGTGCCAGTGTGGCAATGCCCCACAGCCTCTACTCTGCAGCCCATCCCTCGCTTGGCACCACTGTGCATCAATGCCTCACAGCCACCTGCCACAGCCCCATCCTGGGTCGTGCCTCAGCCATGCCCACGGGATGCAACAGGGATAGGGACCCGTCCGCTGGCTCCCGATGGTTGCAGCTGCCGCCCCAGTGCCGTCCCCGTTACCTCCACTTGGTGCCCCGGTGCCGCCCCCGTTACCTCCACTTGGTGCCCCGGTGCCGCCCCCGTTACCTCCACTTGGTGCCCCGGTGCCGCCCCCGTTACCTCCACTTGGTGCGCCGGTTCTGGAACCAGGTCTTGACCTGAGCGTCCGTCATCTTCAGGGCCTTGGCCAGGGTGGCGCGCTCGGCCGAGGCCAGGTACTTCTGGCGGTGGAAGCGCTTCTCCAGCTCGCAGATCTGCCCCCTGCTGAAGGACGTGCGCGGCTTCTTGCGCTTGGGCGGCGTCCGGTTCTGGTACGGGTGCCCGATGCGGCGGGTGGCGGCGAACGGGGACAGCGCGGCTGCGGGAGAGCGCCGTGAGGGCAGCGCCCCCTGCCCAGCGCTGCGCCCAGCGGGCAGGGGCGGGAGGGGCCCCGGCGCGGGGAGCAGTCGGCAGCCGGGGGGGGATGCTCGGGGCCATGGGGGTGGGGAGCTCCAGGGGGAGCCACCGGTGCCGCCTGGCAGGGAGTGGGGAGGATGAGAACCCGAGGTGTCCCCACCGGCTCCCCCGGCCCAGAGGCGCTCGGAGCAGCTCAAGATGTGGAGGACCCGTCCCCAGCTCATGAACATGCCCGATCACTGCCCCGGCCTGGCAGGAGGGCACCCGGACTGATGGGATCTGATTCTACAGCCAGTGAGGGGCTGGTGGGGCTCCCGGCAGCACAAACCCACCCTCCCTGGGTGCTGAGCCCTGCCACAGCCCTGGAGGAGACTCCGTGGTGCTGCCGGAGCTCCCCGGCCCTGCTGCTGAGGGGTCAGGGCCCCAGAAGCCGTGAGGAGGCAGCCGGTGTCTCCAGCCATGTGCTGGCGGTGACCAGGGTGGACACCGCCAGCTGCCGGCTAGCGGGGGAAGAGGAAGGGGCTGCGTCTGCACGGCCATGGTGTGAGCTGGTGAGGCCATTGTGCCGCATCCCAGCTCCGGTTGCAACCGGAGCCATGGGGAGCACAGGGACAACAAAGCATCGTGGAGGAAGGTGGGAGCGTGGCGCAGCTCCAGCTCCTGCAGCTCCCGCAGCCCGTGGTGAAGCCTTTGCCAGTGTCAGCACTGCATGGGCAGGGCTGCACATGGCCGGGCCATGGGGTCACCATGGGTCCCCATCACGGCGCAGGGACATGGGGCAGAGCCCACAGCAGCCCAGGGACACCCTGAGATGTTCCATGCAGCAGTGCCGGTGCAGGGGCAGCCACAGTGCCCACAGGTGCAGCCGCGCAGCCAGAGGAGCTGGGGGCCCCTCTCCGGGAGCAGCCCATGGCCCACCCCATGGCCATGGTGCCGAGTGATGGGCGCCGGGAGGGGCCTCCTCGTCCACCCACCACGGCGCCAAGGCGGGAGCCGGGGCTGGCGCCTCATCACAGCCGCCATGGCGGGTGGGCCGGGGGGGGGAACCGGCTCTGCTGGTGCTGGGCTGGGCCCCCACAGGCCCCGGCTCCCGCCCCGTACAGCCCCAGAGTCCCCAGCCCCAGCCTCGTCCCACATGGAGCCGTGCGCTGCGGACGTGGCAGCGCCGCCATCTTGGGAAGGAGCCGGGATGAGCCAGACAAGCCAGACCAGGGCTCCCCAGCACCGCATCCACAGCACCTCATCCATGGCATCCCAACAACAGAACCCCAACCACAGTACCACAAACACAGCACTCCAACTACAGCAGCCCAACCACAGTACCCCAAACATAACACCCCAACCACAGCAGCCCAAAAATGGCACCACGATCACAGCACCATAACCACAGCATCCCAACCACGGCACCCAACAGTAGTGACACAACCAAGGTGCCATATCCATGGCACCCCAACCACAGCACAACTACAGCACACCAGCCATGGCATCTCAACTGTGGCACCTAACCACAGCACCCCAACCATAGCACCCTAATTATGGCATCCCAACAACAGCACTCCAACCACAGCATCCCTCACCTTCTTCCCTGGGATGCACCAACCTTGCTCCTGCACTGGGTGCTTGGCCCCACCATCAGCACCGGGACCCCTCACCACCACCCCAGCGCCTCACTGGCACCCACCAGCCTAGCCTCTCCCACAGACCAGCATCATGTCCTGTGCCCTTGGCCCCACAGGGACCCTCTTCGGCCTCACAGCGGGTCCCCGCACCCAAGGAGCCTTCACCCCGCACTCTGGCTCCCACCAGCCTCCCTGTGGCCGTAGGATGGGGTCGGCACTGGGTAACGCCCAGGCTCGGGGAAGCGGCTGGACACAGAGCAGAGCCCGAGGCTGGAGCACGGCGGGACCTCACGGGGTCCCCCCAGAGCCACCGGGAGCCGCTCGCCGTGGGCCCCAACGGTGGCCACTTCCCACGGGGAGCCCGGTGGAGCGGGGAGGGGCGGGAAGGGCGTACTCTGCGGTGCGGGAACCGCGGAGAGCAAGGGAACCCCGGCCGGTCCCCTCCCCGCGCCGACGGAGCCGCCGAGCAGCGGGCGGCCGTCAGAGCCGCCGGAGCCGTCGGGAGCCGTCGATTGCCGCCCGCCGCTCTCACCTGAGAGCCGGTCCTTGGCGATGCGCCGCGTGGTCTCCATCCAGGGGAAGGTGAGCCCCGAGAGCCCCGGTACCGGGGGCGGCGCTGCGGGCGGCGGGGCGGGCGCGGGCCGGTGCGCCGGGACTCGGATGACCCCGGCGGGCGGCGCGGCGGGCGCGGGGGTCACGTTGACGCTCACGTTCATACTCATGTTGAGGTTGTAGGAGCCGAGAGAGCAGGCGGGGCCGTAACCACCACCGTAGAGCCCGTAGTCGGGTTCCGCTGCCCGGGCCGGGCCCGCGGGCTCGGGGCCACCGAGGATCTGGTCGATCCCGAAGCTGATGGGCTCGTGGGGCGGGGGGCCCTGGCCGCCGCCCTCCCGCTCCAGCGCCGCCGCCTCCATGCCCCGGCCGCGCTCAGAGCCGGCGAAGCGCGGGCATGGCCGGGGGGCGGCGGGGGGCGGCGGCGGCGGGAGCGGGGCGGCCGGAGCGGGCCCGGGGCAGGGGCCGGGTGCGGGGCAGGGGCCCGGTGGCGCGCGCTTTTCTGCCCCGCTCCATCTGGACCTGCCAAAATCCCGAGTGCCCGCGCCCTGATTGGCGGCCGCGCCCCGTGACTGACGGAACCGCGGCCCCGGGGGGCGGGGGCTCGCGCATCCCGGGGGGGCCCCGCCCCGCCTGCCGCCCCTCGGGGCTCGCGCACCGGCTCCGCCACCGCCCCGCGACGGACGGGAAGGGACCGTCGGGTCCCGAGCGCCCGGCGGACCGCCCGGTTCCCCAGGACGGGCCCGGCCCCTCCACGCTCCGGCCGGTTCCCAACCTCTGGAGCAGCCACCGGACAACGAAAGGGGCGGCGCGGAGCCCGGAGGAGAGACCGCCGCCGCTGTACCGGGAGCACCGCGGCGCCTTTCCGTACCCCCGGGAGGATTCGGCTGCGTCGAGGAGCCCAGCCCGGCCTCCCGCGTCCTCCCGGAAGCACGAAGCCGTTATCCCTATCTCGGAGCGCACGGACCGGCGCCGCGCCCGCCGCTCCCGGGGCGCGCAGGCTCCTATCCCCACAGCCCCGGCTCTCCGGGCGCACCGACCCCGATTCCACCGAGCCCGTCCACAGCCGCTCCCGGGAAACAGACCCGGGTTTGCCCCGAGCCGCCATTCCCACGCCCCGGACCCGCCCGCCGTTGCCCGTAGTAGAGTCCCGCGCTCCCAGTAACACGAATTCTGGCTCTCCCCCGACCCGTCGCTCCCGGGGCACGGAGTCAGGTGGTACGAACCCCTCTTCCCCCCACCCGCCGTTGCCGGTAGCGCGGCCCCCGGTTCCCACGAACCCACCGTTCCCGGGACGCCGACCCCGGCCGCGCCGACCTTTCCTTCCCGGGCCATAGGTCCCGTTTCCCCGGGACCCGCCGTTCCCGGTAGCACCGACCCTGTGTCCCACGGACCCGCCTTTCCCGGGTGATGCACCCCCGTGCCCCCGTTCTCCCCGGGCGCGGAGCCCGAACCGGCCCTGTCGGGACAGTCGCACCTGGCTTGCAGGACCGGGCCCGGCCGCACCGGCTCAGCCCTGGGCCGCGGATCCCGCTAACGGAGACTATCACAACAGCCGTGCCGCGAGCAGTGGGTCTGGCCTGTGCGGTGGCCCCGGGGGTCGGAGCCAACGGTTCCTGGGCTGGGGGTCACGGCTCCAGGGCAGCGGGCGGCGGGGGGGGGGGGGGGGGGGGGGGGGGGCTCCCGGTCACCCTGGCGCCACGGGTCTGGGGCAAATGACATTACCGGGGCCTGCGCCTGTAAATCATAGCGGCACCGAGAGCTGCAGCTGCTGCACCGGGGCACCGGATGAGCCGGACCTGCCGCAGTGCGGGGTGATCTACCCTGGGGCTCGGGAGCACAGGCATGGGGTTGTAGGGGCACCAGCATGAACACCCCCCGCGGAGGGGCACGGCCCAGGCACACACAAGTGCATAGCACGGCTCTGGCACACGCATGTGCATGGCATGGCTGCACACAGACACGCTGCGCTGCATGGACGTACATGTGTGTGCAAACACATACCTCAGGGCACAGCGCATTTACACACATGTCCATGCACGTTCATCCCTCCAGGCCCAGGCTGTTCTGCCCGAACCTGGTGCCGTGCGGAGCTGGCTGTGCCCCCATCCCACCGCATCACCGGGCATCCCACGGTACCTCCGACCAGGCTCGGAGCTGCCTTTTTCCATGCAGGGGCATTTCACTCCCCGTTGCCCCCAGGGGAGCCCCATGCCACGCGTGCGGGTCCCGTGAGCCTCACCAGGGATGGGGAAACTGAACCCAGGCCCACGACACTGGGACCGGGGCTGGGCCCCGGGAGCTTCCTGGCATTTCTTGCTCTTGGCTTGGCAGGTGCTGGGAGAAACCTGCCCCGTGCTCCTGCTGCTGCATTCCCGGCTGGAGAGAGCCACAGGCTCCCGGCCTGCGGCAGCGAAGGGGCTCACAATGGCCTGGGGCACGGCTGGCACCGGCACTGGTGTTAGTGTTGGTGCTGGTGTTGCTGCTGCTGCTGCTGGTATCGCTGCTGGTGCTGGCCCAGGCCCCCAGCGCCTGCTGGGGCCGGGCGGGACCAGGCTCCGGGCGCCGGGAGGAGGCGGCAGCGGGTTAATTAAACCCGGAGCAGCGGCAGATGTTGCCGTGCCCGGGGGCTGGAATGCTGCCGCTCCTGGGAGATGGATTGGGGGCAGGTGACGGCTCCTGCCTGCACACACCGGCTGTGCAGGGGGGCTCACCCCTACCCCCCACTACGGTGCGGCCCCGGCCACCGGGCACACGGCGGGGAGAGCCCCGAGGGGAAGATGCGGGTGCTGCGCGTCTCCCCTTTCAGGGACCCCACTCTCACCTCCTCCTTCCCTCTCTTCTCATGCCCCCCAAGTCTCCCTGCCCCTGGTGTCCCCAGAGCGGGGGTCAGGCCGGGTCCCTGCCCCTACCTCCCACCAGTGAGGAGAAGGGAGAGGACTGGGAGCACCCAGCGCAGCCGCATAAACCCACTCCTCGTCCCTCAGCCCCAGGCCCCTGGCTTGTGTTACCCCCTCCTGCCCGTGGGGCTGGACCCGGGGGCCTCCTGGGGGCACAGGGGACGCACCCCCATGGCAGGGCCGAAAGGAGGGGACACAGTTCCACGCGTCGGCCACAACATTGCCTGTGGCCGCGGGTGGGTACATCGGTGTCCACAGTGGGGGTCCTGTCCCTGCAGCCACCCCGGGAGCTGCCGGCAATCCTGCAGCTTCACCAGCACCGGCCCCTTGGAGCTGCCACTGCAGCCGTGGAGCTTCCCGTCCCTGCATGCGGCCGTGCCGGGGTCCCCATTCCCGCGAGGCACGGAGCCATCGCCACGGGTCCCTGAGCGGCACCGGGTGGCACCGAGGGGCCGGGGCCTGTGTGGGCCCCACGTTCCCACCGGCAAGAGGCTGCCGAGCCGCCCGCTCCCGCCAGCATCACCTCCCCCCCACCCCCCCCCCCCCCCCCCCCCCGTAATCTCATTAGCGCTGGACGTCCCCTTCTTCCTCCCGCTTCCCCCCAAACCCGCTGGCAAACTGTAGGGACAGTCAGCTCCTCTCCGGCTGCTGGGTTAATTCTGGGCTAATTAGATGAAGCCGGCCCAGATTGGATTACTTTGGCCTGCATTTGGTCCTCCAGTCCTTGGCTTGCGGCTCCCGGGGGAGCTGCTGGCGCCTCCTGCCTCAATCAGACACTTCTTAACCGCATGAAACGCTCCCGGTGCCTCCCGCCGCGGGCGCCGGCACCCGCCGGGTGCGTGGGGTGACATGGGCACCAGCCGGTGGGCTCGATCCTCACCCCGACCCAGGGCGATGGGGCTGGGATGAGGTGGGATGAGGGTGGGATGGGGCTGGAATGGGTTGGTTTGGGATGGGGCTGGATTGGGGCTGGGTTGGGACGGTGAGATGCTGCCCCGTCAACCAGCCCATGGGCACTCAGGGCCACAGCCGGGTGCCCGGTGGCCATCGGCGGTTCTGCGGTATCCTCAGGGAGGAGCTGGCTGCGATGGGGACGCGCATGTGGCTGCAAGGTGACACCAGCCCCGAGCTGGTGGGGTTCTGCTGTTGGGATGCCATGGATGTGGTGCTGTGGATGCGGTGCTGGGCAGCCCCTGCCTTGTGTGTGTGAGCCCCGCACAAACCCATCGCCAGCCCTGGCTGGGCTGGGTGCAGGGGGCTGGGGGGGGTACAGGCAGAGGTGCCCATGTAGGGAGGCTGTGGGGAGCTCTATGGGTGGGGACACCTGCCATGGGCAGCTCCAACGACACCCAAGACCTTCAGTGGGGAGATGGCATAGCCGCGAGGGAGATGGAGTGGGGTATGGGGGGCTGTGGGAGCGGGGGACATCCATGGCCATGGATCCCCTTTGGCTGCAGACAGGGACGGGCAGCTCCGGCCCCGATGCACAGGATCCACGGGCAGGCACCCCGGGATCCTCTCCTGTCCTCCAGCCTCCGTGCCCAGGCATTCCCGTACCCCGGCATTCCTGTACCCCATCGCCATCCCACCTCCCCCGGGGGTCCTGCCCGGGGCTGCCCGTGCTGTTGGGTGCCGGTGGCCGTGGCCGCGGTTGTTGCGGGGCCGTTGACAGGAGCCGTCGCTCAGAACCTCGTTATCAAAGGCCGAGGGCAGGTAATTGGATTCTGCAAATGCGCTCGGGTGCATTAGGCAGGAGTTCAGTCCATAACCACCCCCGGTGCACCGCAGCCCCTGCCCTCACCGGCACCGGCATCAGCAGTCGCCATGGCCCCACACCCTGCACACTCACGGAGCTGCGACCTGGTGTGTGGGGCCAGTGTGGGGCTGGGACTGCAGCCTGCGGACACCAGGACGGGATCCCAGCTCCGGTAGCTCCCGATGCAGGGTCTCAGGGACGGGATCCCGCGGTGCCGTGTGACCGCACTGGGTCACCAGGACCCCGGGCTGGGGTTTGGGGTTCCGTATCCCCACTGCTGCCTCCCGGTCTCTGCCCCCTGCCCTGCACCCACCGCTGCTCCGAGCGTGTCCAGCCTCAGCCCCAGCCCCGCTGGGCCGCGGTGAGGCTCTGGCCGGGAAGGCCCCGTTTGGCGTTTACCGGCAGCGGCCGCGGAGGTCCCGGCGCTCGGAAATGGAGCCGAATGTGGGAGCTGGGGCCGCCCCGGCATTAATTATTGACGGGGAGATGGAGCCGCTGCCGAGCGAGTGCCGGAGGGGGGTGGGGGTTGGAGCACGGCCCCGGGACACCGGCTGCGGCCCCGGGGAGGGCTCCAGCACCGCTGGTGCTCGTGGGGCGGCACCTGGGGGCGTCCCTGCGGGTGACAGCGCGAGGGGACCCGCGGCTGCGGGTACGAGGGTGTGCAATGGGGGTGTGCAGGGGGGTGTGAGGAGGTAGCCGGTGCTCAGTGAGCAGCACGGCACAGTGCTGGGTGCAGTGCTCATACTGGTACCAGTGGACAATACGGTGCAGTGCTGGTGGTGCTCAGTGCAGGTTGGTGTTGGTGATGGATATGGAGTGGTGCTGGTGCCGGGTGCAGTGCTTTACTGGTCTCAGTGGTCGAAATGGTGTGGTGCTGGTGCTGGATACTCGGTAGCAGTGCCTGGTGCCAGTGCTTGGTGCCCGGTGCTGGATACCCAGTACTCGGTACTGGTGCAGGGTGCACCTAGTGCTTGTGCCAGTGCCGGGTGCCGGGGCTCAGCACTGGTGGGGGTGCCGGCAATGAGGCTGCCGCCGTGCCCGGGGCCCGCTGGCCCGGCTGTGACCCCGCCGCCCCTCCCCGGAATGGCTCCAGGCAGGACAAGAGGGGCCGTGCCCGCCCCAGGCGCGGGGTCACCGGCCCTGGCCCTCACCCCGCGGCGGGGCCGCACCGAAGGGGCGGGCGGGTTGCCCCGGTCACACCGGGGAGGGCCGGTCCTGCCCGCCCCTGCCCGCGGGGCCCGGCACCGGGGAGGGGCCGAGCGCTGCCTTCGGTGGGACCCCCGGGGCTGTGGGTGATGGGGCGGGACGAGGGCTGGAACCAGGGGGACACCGAGGCTCGGCCGGTACCGACTGCACCACACGGGACCATGGACTGGGCGGCTGGACCGGAGGTGCACTGGTCTGACTGGAACTGGAAGAGCTGAGGTGATGGGGCTGGGACACGGGTGATTGAACCGGGGCTGAAACCGGTATCAGGACCGGGACCAAGGAGCACCAAAACCGGGGGGGCACGTGCAGCTGCTGCCCCGTGTCCACGGGGCTGCGGCGATAGCGGGGCCGATGTCGGTTCACCCACAGGCGCTGTTCCCGGAGGCACCCGGGCCCCACATGCTCGGTGGCAGGCGCACGGCCGGGTCCCGGAGCCCCGGGAGCGGGGACGAGAGCCCGGCTGATGGGAGCGGGGTGCGCGGGGACGTGCCCGGCGGGTCCAGGGGTCCCCCCCGGAGGCAGAGCCCCTCTCTCGCCCCGGTGGGTGCCGGCGGCCGTTCCGCCCCGCCGCCGCCCCGCCGTCTCCCCAGGCGGCACTTGCTGCTCGGATTGGAGCAATAACCGTTAACGGTAACGAGCCATTACAGCCCCAAGCGGCTTCTGCTTTGCATTAGCGGGGCCGCGCTTCCCCTCCAGAGCCCTGATCCCATCACCCCATTAGCGCGGCTCCAGGCCCCGGCCGCCCGCGCACGGAGCCCCCCAGGGACCCGCATGCCCGCACCACCCGGCATCTCCCAGGAACCGGCATCCCCTGCACCCGCATCCCGGTACCCGTCGGTACCCCCGGTACGCAGCATCCCCATACTGCCCGCTATCCCCGGCACTCTGCATCCCGGTGCTCCGGGATCCGCCGCGATCCAGCATCCCAGCGCCACCCCGATACCCATCCGGGACCCGGCATCGCGGTACCCCCCGCACCCCCCGCGCTCCCGCAGCCCCGCTGGGGAGGGGCGGCCGAGAGCTCCGCGCATCCCCGAGACCCCGCACTCTGGCGGGGGGGCTCCCGCGGCCCCGAACGGCTCCGGGGCCGTACGGGGAGGGGGAGGGTCACGGCCACAGCGACCCCGGGCGGGAACCCCGCAGGGGGGGCCCTGGGACCGCGCAACCCCCCCGGGACCTCCGGCGCCCCCCGCAGCCTCTCGCGGTGCTTTGCTGCCCCCTGGCGGTGGTCCGCGCACACCGCGGCCTCTCAGCTCGGCTCTGATTGGCGGAGGCTGCTGTCTGTCAATAGAGCGCGCCCTCTTATTGGCCAAGGGCGGGAGGAGGGCAGAACAGGCGCGCTCCCCGTCCGCCGCAGCGGGACCTGGGTCTCGGTTACCGGGGCCTGCCCGGGGCTCGTGCCCCGCCCGCACCCGGTGCAGGGCCCCCCCCCCGCTGTGCCCCAGGGCCAGCACTGGGGGGGCGGCGTCAATGCGAGCGCAGTTCCCGGCGTGCCCCGCGGCGCGCGCGGCTGTCACGGCGCAGAACCCGGAAGTGCTCGCGGGGGCGGCGGGGACGCTCCAAGATGGCGTCGCCTCCTCAGGGGGGCCCGATGGCGATCGCCATGCGGCTGCGGAACCAGCTCCAGGCCGTCTACAAGATGGACCCGCTCCGCAACGAGGCGAGCGGCGGCGGCGGGGGGCACGGGGCGGCGGGAGCGGGGGCACCGCGCCCGACGAGCGGCAGCGAGGGGCCGCCCGCCACCGGGGGCAGCGGGGTCGCGCCGGCGTCGTGAGGACGCACTGCGCATGCGCCGCGCAGGGGGCGGGGCGGGAAGCTGGGGCGGGGCCACAGTGTTGGAGCCGCGGCGTGGGGGGTCCGTGGGGCGGGGCGGGATCTCGATGGGGCTCAATGGGGCTCAGTGGGGCTCAATGGGGCGGGGCTGGAGCTCGATGGGGCTCCGTGGGGCTCAATGGGGCTCCGTGGGGCTCAATGGGGCTCAGTGGGCTCCGTGGGGCTCAATGGGGCGGGGCCGGAGCTCGATGGGGCTCTGTGGGGCTCAATGGGGCTCCGTGGGGCTCAATGGGCTCCGTGGGGCTCAATGGGGCTCCGTGGGGCTCAATGGGCTCCGTGGGGCTCTGTGGGGCTCAATGGGGCTCAGTGGGGCTCAGTGGGCTCCGTGGGGCTCAATGGGGCGGGGCCGGAGCTCGATGGGGCTCAATGGGGCTCAATGGGGCTCCGTGGGGCTCAATGGGTTCCGTGGGGCTCAATGGGCTCCGTGAGCTCGGCGCTGGTGGCCCCCGGTGCTCACCCCAGCATTGCCCCCCTGCCCCATCGCGGTGGCAGCTCCGCCGTGGGTCCTGAGGCTGAGCCGTGGGGTGAGCCCAGGGCTGAGCTGGGGCACGGGGTGAGGCTGAGCACAGGGAGGCGCGGGGGCTGCTGCCCCGCAGCCGGGGGTCCCTCTGTGCTCTTTAGGGGAAACTGCCATGGCCGCGTGTTCCCCGCTGGGCTCTCCCTGGGGGCTGCCACTGAGCACAGGGCAGGCAGGGACCCTATGGGGCAGACACGGGCTCTGCAGGGCAGACAAGGACCCTATGGGGCAGGTAGGGGGCTCTGTGGGGCAGGCAGGGACTCTATGGGGCAGGCATGGGCTCTGCGGGGCAGGCGTGGGCTCTGCGGGGCAGGCAGAGACTATGGGGCAGGCACGGGCTCTGCGGAGCAGGCAGGGACCCTATGGGGTAGGCATGGGCTCTGCGCGGCAGGCAGGGACTCTATGGGGCAGGCATGGGCTCTGCGCAGCAGGCAGGGACTCTATGGGGCAGGCATGGGCTCTGCGCGGCAGGCAGGGACTCTATGGGGCAGGCATGGGCTCTGCGCAGCAGGCAGGGACCCTATCGGGCAGGCAGGGGGTGAGTGACAGTGACAGTCCCTGCAGGAGGAGGTGAAGGTGAAGATGAAGGAGCTGAACGAGCACATCGTGTGCTGCCTCTGCGCTGGGTACTTCATCGATGCCACAACCATCACTGAGTGCCTGCACACGTGTGAGTCGGGGTCCCCCACGGGACGGCCCCCCCCCCGTGCCCCACTGAGCCCCC
Source organism: Ara ararauna (assembly GCA_028858755.1). Taxonomy (NCBI): domain Eukaryota; kingdom Metazoa; phylum Chordata; class Aves; order Psittaciformes; family Psittacidae; genus Ara; species Ara ararauna. The sequence goes on from CM054376.1 coordinate 1,213,983, forward strand.
GGAGCCCCACTGACCCCCCTGCCCCTCTGTGCAGTCTGCAAGAGCTGCATCGTCAAGTACCTGCAGACCAGTAAGTACTGCCCCATGTGCAACACCAAGATCCACGAGACGCAGCCGCTGCTCAACCTGAAGCTGGACAGGGTCATGCAGGACATCGTGTACAAGCTGGTGCCCGGCCTGCAGGAGAGTGCGTGGGGAGGGGGGCACAGGATGGGGCTTGGGGGGGGATCTGTCTGTGGGTCAGGGGCTTCAACCGACTGCTGCCACGGCCATGGTGGCTCCTGGAGCTGTGTGGGGAGCATGGGGACAAGGAGGGGAGATTGTGCTGTGGGAATGGGGTGGAGGTGGGACAGGGACAGTGCTGGGTCGGAAGGGTTGGGGGGGGGCCTGTGGGGTGCTGCCGTGGGGGGTGGGGGGCCTGTGATGGATGGGGACACAGCAAACAGTGTGGGACCTGGTGCCCTGCCCCACAGCAGTGATGGGGACAGGGATGAGAGTGGGGATGGGGCTCCCAACCCATGGGGGCCCCATAGAGAACCCCAGGGCGTGGAGAGACCTCTGGGCCCCCCTGGGCAAGTCTGTAGGGGGGGACATGGGCCGCGGGGTCCCTGCACAGCTCCCGCCTCTCCCGCAGGTGAAGAGAAGAGGATCCGGGAGTTCTACCAGTCCCGGGGGCTGGACCGGGTGTCCCAGCCCTGCACCGAGGGTACGGGGGGGGGGCGCCGAGTGTCCCCGCCCTGCACCGAGGGTACGGGGAGCGGGGGGGCTCCGGGCACGGGCTGACCCCGGGCCCTCCCGGCTCTGCCCCCAGACCCGGTGGGGGGCGACCCTATGGGGCTGCCCTATAGCACCTTCGACCACTCGCGGGCGCACTACTTCCGGTACGACGAGCACGTCTCGCTCTGCCTGGAGAAGCAGAGGTGAGGGGGCACCGAGGGAGGCACCGGGCACGGCACTGGGGGGCACGGAGGGCAGCAGTGGCCATGGCCATGGCGGAGTGGGGGGTCTGAAGGGGCCC